>OX038893.1:10021522-11279382 GCA_943789525.1 Agriphila geniculea
ATGAGAAGACCTGATGATTATGTCGTGAAAAAGTGCCTTTCCATGGCTACAAAAAAACCTCAAACTACCTGGTTGACGAATGTCCAGAGAGACATGAAGGACCTCGGACTTAAAGAAGAAGATACCAGCAACCGGACTTTATGGCGTCGCATTATATAGAAAGCCGACCCCGTGTAACGGGAAAAGGCGAGGGCAAAGAAGAATCAATGGCAATAAGATTACAATGACGGTAGTGTCATGCCAACATAACGTAATAGGTAATAACGGATGAAACGGACTTTACACACAGCTTTACCAGTGAAAACAGAGGCTAAACGCGATACCAGCAAACTACGTTATATGCTAGTTTTGCAGTCAAAAATATTTGTAAAAAATGTGCTGCATACAATTTTGGTGGAATCGTACCTTTAGGCGACATTACTTTTAACCAAATTAGATACACCGATGTTCAGAAAAAACTTCATGCTAGCTCTAGCTTCTAGATTATCAACCATAAGATAATGGCGTTAGGGGGTGCGGTCACATTTGACGCCACGAGTTAACACGCCGTCACATGACATCGGTTTTCATAGTAAATGTATGCACTAGAAGCACATTTCTCTTAAAACACGTCCATATAAATACGGCGTGTGAACACATGGCGTCAGACAGATGTGCCCGCGCCTTTATTGGTAATAGCTAGCCAGAGCAACCAAACTAAGTACAATAAGTAAAGTTCAACCAAACATTAAGTCCTTTTTAACCATGACTTGGGAAAAAAATGTGATCATCAAACAAACACGCTCTACCACGGTTCAAACCCGGGACATTTTGCTCAATTTAAGACGCAGTATTACTGCCACTGCGGCAAGAGGTCCTCATTACTTACAGTAAAGCCCCTTCCACACATGTAGCAAATCTTGTTTTTCGGCGGCAAAATCCCTTCATGTATACGCTTCTTATGTTTCACTAAATCTGCATTCCTGATAAAATTCTGAAAAAAATACATAGTTGGTTGAGCGCAAGTGCTGTTGTACTGTACTATAGGCAACAGTGTCGCTTAACCAGTTTGCAACAAAATTCATGTGCGCGCGTATCGCCCCTGCACGAACTAAACGTATGCACGGTAATAGGATACTACCAGTATTCTAACTTGATACTAGAGATGCGCCGAATGTTCGGCCGAATATTCGTATTCGGCAAATTCGGCATATTTTTTCATGTTCGTATTCGGCCGAATATTCGGTTAATTTGCCGAATAATTACCGAATGTTTAAATTGTACCAATAATACCAATTATTTATTGACAAAATAAAAATGATAAAGAGGATTCTCTAGCAAACGGTCTGCATACAAACGGCGATAACGTTTCCCACCCTCTCTAAACCTTAACCTACAGCAACAGATTATATAATCCTACAGCAATGAATTTTCGGTATGTTTTTGAAACGCCTAAAAACTAGGGCTGTATGTTTAGATTTTTTAAATATTGTAAATTTGAAAATATTGTCACTTTTTTGTTTTGTATGAAATCACTAAAATGCAAATATTTCAAAATCTTTGATAGATATTCAAAAAATCAAAACGTACAGGCTACAGCCCTCTTGTTTTTAGGCATTTCAAAAACATGCCTATTTTTTAACAATAAAAACTGCTATCTTTAGAAACCACCACTAGTATTAAAATGTATAATCAAATTATGTTTTTTTAAATAAATGTCAATGTATGCCTCATCTTCAAAGACTTTCATCAACGTAATAATAAATTTTAAAGTATGCAGTTCCGAACTGCAATTATTTGTAACCGAAAGAGCGGTACATCGACTGAGCGAGCCGTGCTAGAGAAGGAGTTGCTGTAGCAAACACCCGCCCGACACGTGTAAAACCAGCCTTTCTATTGTCTAATTTAAAAATCTATCGCAATCGCTTTCAGGATTGAACATTGACATTGAAACTTCTTTTTGGGACAAATAAAAACTTACCAAAGATATGCAGCAATGTGTCACGTCCATCTGTCAAACGAAAGCGATTGCGATAGATTTTTTGAATTAGACAGTTAGCCCCCTGTTTACTGCGCAGAATTGAACCGAATTATTCGGCCGAATATTCGGTTCGGTACATTTTGGACCGAATATTCGGCCGAATATTCGTATTCGGTTAAACCTACATTCGGCGCATCACTACTTGATACTAACGGTCGAAATACGAGGCACACCTATGCACCTCGAGTTCGGTCTGCACTCGGGCTGCAACAGTCGCGAATGCGCCGCAGCGACGGCGACAATGTAGAAACTCGCAGCAAAATTGCTTTTTGATGCAACCGTGAGTAACAGAAATTCGAATCAATTCCGAACAAAACTGACTTTTAATTTGCAAAATTGCACTAATTTCACTTTTAACTTTTAATATTGTTTTTTGTGTATTACGATATGATTGAGATGATGGTTTATTAATTATATTATAATAAACATATTGCTAAATATTATTAATTGTTTTTCTCGCTGGCAGAGGTGAAAAGTTCACACATTTTTTTAATGAAAATCACGTAATGTGAAAAAAACAGTGGTAAGTATACACAAGTTATTTTAATAAAATCTCAATTCATATTGAAAAAAAATTATGTATTTTTTATAAAAAAAATTCTTTAACCACGTTTTTCCAAAAACCGCCATTTTGCAAGTACTGCGTTTACCATTACGACGGCAGTGCTTAATTCAGTAGTTCAAGACTACTTCACTGATTCGACATTTAAAATCAGCACTCGCAGCAAAAAAATACTTTGCTCACTTGGAAACAAATAACTATTTTCATATCAAAGAAAAAAAAAGAGAAATAATAACGATGTTTTACCTTATCACAATCTTCACATCTATATTTATACTGCTTCAAATGTACTAAATTGTAATGATCTTTCATATAAATGTTCTTGGTAAATACTTTGTCACAATCCGGGCAAGGTATTCTATAACAAAAATTGCACAGCATCATATTATATTTTGCTCCGATTCCAAAGTAGTTAAAGCACTTATGAAAATATAAGATAACAGTGGTATTACAAATATAGCGTTTTATCGACACTCAACTTTGAAAATCCATTGTCTTTTGACAGTAAAACGTGATAAATCGCTATATCATATCGCGTTTCGGTGGTCATGCTAGGGGGGCAGACCTGAGAATAGAAAAAGTACGTTCTTTAAATTGACCCAGATTTTTTTTCTAAATTATTGTTAAGTTTTGCATGATAATGTTTATTAGCCGAATCGTATTTATCCAACGTTTTTTGTGCTTATTCTTTTTACATTGACTTTTGACTTCGACTTCAAAATAAGTAATTTACCTGACTTTTTTCCTAGGCTTATGTTTCACGCTATTTGCCAAATGCCATTTGTACCTATACACATCAGGATAGCGTTTATCACATTCTACACAGTAAGCAGTCTGGGCTGGTGGGCCGTGTCTGACTTTGTTGTGAAGCCATAGGCCGTTGTAGCGGGCAAACCTTTTGTTACATGGCTTACATTCATAAGGAGAATGTTGTTTTCTGCAAAGAATTTTGGACTTAAAAAGGCAAATGTATCAGATTGATTCAAAATGACTGGATAACAAAAAGGTAGATGTATCCGATTCATTCAAAATGACTGGACAACGAAAAGGCAGATGTATCACATTGATTAAAAATGACTGGACAACGAAAATGCAGATCAGATTGATTAAAAATGACCAGATAACAAAAAGGAAGTTGTATCAGATTGATTCAAAATGACCGGATAACAAAAAGGCAGATGTATCAGATTGATTCAAAATTACCGGATATATGTACGTCATAAATGTCATAATAATATAATAAAAGTATTTGGACTTATTACCTGATATGGTCTTTAATACAGTATCTCATTTTGAAAGTAACGCCACAATAATCGCAAGTAAACTTTTCATGCCACTCTTTGTAATGTTGGAAAAACTCGCGGCGAGAACTGAAAACAAATTTTAATTTAAAAACAATAACGCAGTTTTAAAAATATGTCAACTTGACGATACATCAACATGTTGGATTATAATAATAATGAAGAGAGAGAAGAGATAAATAAAGAAACGAAAACAGAATATACACGTGCCGGTACTCACGCGAACATCAACTCACACTGAACACACTGAAAGATTTTGTTGTGAACTTTCATCAAATGCCTACGTCCATGGATTTTGTTGTTGCAGACATTTTCACACAAACTGCACTCGAATCTTTCAGTATGTGTTTCCAAATGAGCCGAGAGGTGTTCCTTATCCGTTACTAGCAAGAAGCATACATCGCAAACCAATTCCTGGAACAATTAATTTGTATTTGAAAAGATAACGGATCATGGATGGTAATGTGATATTAGACCACATACCACCATCAATACAGATAAGAGCTAGGCGACAGAAAGAGAGGTAACCAGAGGTGAAAACTGTACTGAATTGCACTTTATTGTGTCTTGTGTCGGAGCAAGAGTCGGTATTTATTCAAATGATTTTGCAGAGTGCATCTTCTGTACTTATACCATTATGTTTTCTGTGCGAGTCTGGGGCCGTGCTCCACCTAGGTTCTCCACCTGGGTGCATGGTCAAATTTAGCTCTATACCAAAATTCAACAAAATTGGTTCAGTAATTCAGGCGTGAAAAGGTAAGGTACTGAGTTATTTTCAATTTAAACATACAATACAACTTACCTACCTTTTCATGAACTTTTTTGAAGTGTTCCATTAAAAAATTGTCACTATCGAACCCCATATCACAATTAAGACATTCAATTTTTTTCATAGATTTAGATTCTAACTTTTTCTTCAACACAGTATCAACGTTAACTTCTTTTGCTTTCAGTATTTTGAATTTGGGTTTCTTATTCTGCAAAGCTCGTTTCTTACTCCACTTATTATTAACTTTAATTGGTTCGGTTTCTACTTTTTTGTCAATAATTTCATCTTTTACAGTAGTATCAAAAACAATATCCGCAATTGTATCATCACACTCTTTTGTGTATTCTCCTGAAGGAGAATTAACATTATCGTCTTCAGAATACTGTTTATCATAATCTTCCCGTTTCACGTTTATGCTTGATTCGTTAAAATAAATGGTATGTGGTTCTGTATCAGTTTTAACAACTGTCGTCAAACATGACAGGGTGCCGTAGATGTGGCTCTGAAAACAATTACTCTTTTGTAAAACATAGTCAAATTTTATATAATTCAAATAAAATTAAAAATTAAGCGCTTTTGAATTGGTCTTGATTTTTTTACCACCCGTTCCCTATAAGCTAATAATTGCCTATAAAATTAATACCCTTTAAATTCCCTGTTGTGAACTATGCTTGAAACTCTAAAAGAATTAGAGAACAAAAAAATTACACTATTGTTTCACAGGTTTCATAACGTTCCAGATATATGTTTAAATAATGACATGACATGCACACATTTCTAAGAAAATCATTTTACAAAAAAAAATATGTGATAAAGGAATATTTGGCATATTGTTTACAAAATTCTCTCCGTAGAAGAATAGGCATAAGGGCGTTTGATAGACTTGTGAAACATGTTATTAGAATTAGAAGAAGCTAAAATAACGGGTGTAACAAGACCTTCAACGAAGCCGAAGTCCACGTATTCAACCATTCCAACCATCATCAGGATCATTTTTGTCTTTTAGACTATATGGGAAACCAATAGCTACGAAGTTATTGAAGGTCAAAGTCAAAATTTTTATGAAATCTTATTTTATTCGTTATTGCCCACTTTTTGTCCAATGAAATATTATCAAAATTTTAAGTATTTCGTAACAAACAATGGCTTCAAAACGTCGTCACTCGATGTATCTCATGAGCACGCACATAAACGCTGCCTTTCAACTCGAAAGCACGCAGCTATGTAGCATACACTCGCAGGCGCAGTCTGTTGTACGCGTTACATTGCGTGGTAAAGTATGCAATGCTTTTTTAACACCAAAAAACAAAATCGTTTCCCAGCAATAATTTTAAACAGAAATCGTCCTGATGATGGGCAGAATATGTAGATAGACCTCGGCTTCGTTGAAGGTCTTGTTACACCCGGTATGTAGTTTGCAAAGAGAATTCGAAAAACCAGTCAAGTATGAAATTCTATGAAAGACGCTAAGACCGTCTAAGTGCATTCCATCTACACTGTCTTCGTAAATAAGTAAATAATAAATTCATACCTGTCCACTTTGTAGGATTTGATTTGCTCGTCTGACTTGATTTTGGAATTTGGCAAGTTTCCGAAGTATGGAGTGGCATTCCCAACATATCGCAGTCTCTTCTACAGATGATTGTGTCTATCGAAATAATAATGTGAAAATATACATAAAAAATAAAAAATACCGTCGACTTGATTAACCTCCTCCTTTTTTTGGTCGGTTAAAAATAAGTATTGATTGCTGTGTACTTTATTTTTAGTTTCCAATAACATGTCTACAGTTATTGTTGATCGATTGCTATTAGTATATTCCTATTTATCTTTGAATTAGGTCCCAAAAAACGTCCGCAGGGGTCTCTCAAACAAATTCGTACTTTCAACGAAACAGCTATGGGACGAGAATCAATTGCGGGTCCAGCTCCTATCTACGGCCGCATAAACAATCCACGTCTCCGGCCATAAGAAAACTATTCAATGACAGTGTCTATGCCAATGACAAATAACCCACAGACCACATTGACTCATTTTCCCCCATCGTCGTCGGCGTCGAGCTACCTACTCTGTGTTAATTCAAAGACATTTCCGTGCGGCCCTATTTTAATTTCTCACTTCCCGTTTGAAAACCATTGTAGAACTACGCAGTAAAATTTTTGTCATATAAAAAGTCATCTCGTTTATTTGTAATTGTTCCTTAATAGTGCTTATTGTAGTGTGTGATATGTGAAATACTTAAGTAACTAGAGACTATAGTATCGAAAACTTTATATTTTATGCTTAACTTGTATTACTTTAAAACTTTTCAAATGTATCTTATCTCATCTCGCATTCCCATGTAATTTTATTTAATTGATATTACCTATAGCCAGTTAAGCGTATGCCACCGACAAACAAACATATTGTGACAGCGTCCGTGTACTGTTCAGAGGGGACCATATCCATAGTCATGAAAAAACTCAAAGAAGGTAACAACATATTACAAGGGGCTCGTGTGTTTAGAAGAGGAAATCTTTAGTATACAGCTGCACATTCACTTGACGAAACTGAAAGAAGCAAGTGTAGAATTAAATTTGATATAGCCACTAAGGATATGCAAGCCATAATATCTGCTTCCGAGGTTGTTATGAAAAATCAAGAGCTGGAAAAAGGAAAGTCAGGCTGGGTAGACATGTCATCCGGAAATTACATCATGTTTCTCAACATAAGAGGCAGCGATAGGATAGGCAGAATGTTTAAAGTAGTAACTCTCTGGTCAGCGGTAAGGTAATGAAGGAACATTTTCGTTCCCCTTTCACTTTTACTGCTTCTAGCGCACCTATTGAGGGGCAATTCGGTCATCTTAAAAATAATATTTTATAAGGCGAGAACAGACCAAATCCATAAAAGGTGTTGTCGAGAGATTACAAGATGATCCAAAAAGCATAGCACATGTAAAATCAAAATAAAACGACGCAGGCAAGCGAAAGTGTCAGCCTTGAAAAAATTGATCAATATGAGCTGAATTCGAGAGAGACTTCTCCAAGTCTCACATCTGAAAATGGGGCACAGCCGTCAATTTATTTTTTAATTTAAATATTTTTTTAGGAGCTGAAAGACCCAGGCCTCTCCAGGCTGTGCCCCATTTTCAGATAGCATTAGACAACAAAAATCTCAAGCCTCCAACTAAAAAGCTGTTGAGAAATGGAAACTTGAGCGGTATAGTACCAATATAAAAAACAGTTTATTATTTTAAAAACACCTGCGCTCTTGATTTTTTAGTTCAAGTTATTGGACGCGCGTGTATAAATAAATTTCAACAAATTCCGCGAACATGTGTCAAACCGCTACAAGTATTTGTTTTGAAGGAGCGTCCGCTACTGACTAGGTAATTTTTGTCAAGTTGCAGCTCAGTTGTCTCTCTGGTCAGCGGTAGTGAAGGAACATTTTTGTTTCCCTTTCATTACTGATTCTAGCGCACCTATTGAAGGGCAATTCGGTCATCTCAAAAATAACATTTTAAAAGATGAGAACAGACCAATTCGATTAGACAAATTTCTTATTATCCATTTTAGATTCATAAAAGGTGCTTGTCGCTTACAAGATGATCCAAAGGGCCTAGCACATGTAAAATCAAAACAAACGACGCAGGTAAGCGAAAGTGTCAGCCCTGAAAAAAAAATTATCAAATGAGCTGAATTCGAGAGAGACTTGGAGATACCTGGGTCTTTCAGCACCTAAAAAAATATTTAAATTAAAAAAAAAACCTAAAAAAAATTGACGGCCGTGCCCCATTTTCAGATAGCATTAGACAACAAAAAGCTCAAGCCTCCAACTAAAAAGCTGTTGAGAAATGGAAACTTGAGCGGTATAGTGACATTAGAAAAAACTGTTTATTATTTAAAAACACCTGCACTCTTGATTTTTTTTTTAGTTCAAGTTATTGGACGCGCGTGTATAAATTTTAACAAATTCCGCGAACATGTGGATAAGATAGTCCCGGGTCCCGGTCGGCCCTATGGTCAAGTTAATAAAAAAAATCGGTTGATGGAGCACTGAAGTCTACTTATACTGCTCGGGGCGAAATACTCATAAAAATAACTACCTAGTCAGTTGCAGGCGCTTCTTCAAAACAAATACTTGTAGCGGTTAGAAGTGAGTCGGTAATTATAACGAAGCGTATGTTTGATCTAGGTCTACACAGTTGTCTATTTCATAACAAACGAAACGACTGTTAGGCCATTCTTTCTTTTGAAGCTAGTCAGTATTGAGCGGTATAGTAACAATAGAAAAAACAGTTAATTATTTTAAAAACACCTGCACTCTTGATTTTTATTTTGGTCAAGTTATTGGACACGCGTATATAAATTTCAACAAATTCCGCGAACATGTAGATAAGATAGTCCCGGGTCCCGGTCGGCTCTATGGTCAAGTTAATAATAAAAAAAAATATCGGTTGATGGAGCATTTAAGACAATTTAAGTCTACTTATACTGCTCGGGGCGAAATACTCATAAAAATAACTACCTAGTCAGTTGCAGGCGCTTCTTAAAAACAAATACTTGTAGCTGTTAGAAGTGAGTCGGTAATTATAACGAAGCGTATGTTTGATCTAGGTCTACACAGTTGTCTATTTCATAACAAACGAAACGACTTATGTTAGGCCATTCTTTCTTTTGAAGCTAGTCAGTGTCGGGCGCTTTTGCACGAATTTTCGAACGTTCCATAAAAATGTTTAGTTTTGATTTAGTCAAAGAAATGGTCCCTCTTCCGTCGCAGAAACTGTATTCTGATAAGTTGTGAATTGGCAAAACTAAAATTACAAAAGTACCATGGGCAACAGCGTCGCTTAACCACCGCTAAGGTTAAAATCGCTTGCACGCCGCGCCCGCTGTCACATACGTTTAGTTCGTGCAGGGGCGATACGCGCGCACACGAATTTTGTTGCAAACTGGAGCGACGCTGTTGCCGATAGTACATACCAGATGAATATTTTTCATGATTCTGGGAAGAAATATGAACTGGCCAACATCAATATATAGAAGTGTTCTCGAATTATAATAAAAAAAACTATGTATTTTAATTTACATATCCCTCTCCATTTTTCGAAAAAAATCAATAATAAGTTTATTTAAATTCAGTTAAACATTTTCATATTTAATATACATTAGGTCAAAAAGGCCCATGTCCACCATAATATATAAATCTTTTATGTCCGCACTTAAGGAAGCCAGCCTTCTAGCAACGAGTATTTTAAGTTTGCCATTTTCAAACACGAACGTTGAACGGGCGTTCTCCATGATAAACATACTTAATTAAAAACAAGCTGAGATATAAATTGATGACAAAAACAGCTAACCTTATAATGCAAGTCAGATTTGCTTTAAAAATCAGGGACTGCATAGAATTCCAACCTACAAGAAAAATGTTACAAAAATACAATTCCGAACAAGTGTATAGAAATAACACCACAGATGAAAATTTATATCTTACATATAAAACTTTTTGCAGACTGGAGGAGGCAAACCTGCGGGCTGATTATCTAATTAGAAACCACCTAGCAGCGGTCATCTCAAAAATAACATTGTATAAGGCGAAAACAGACCAATTCGATTAGACAAATTTCTTATTATCCATTTAAGATCGATAGAATGGGCTTGTCGCTTACAAGATGATCCAAAGGGCCTAGAACATGTAAAATCGAAACAAACGACGCAGGTAAGCGAAAGTATCAGCCTTGAAAAAAATAATCAATATGAGCGGAATTCGAGAGACTGGAGAGGCCTGGGTCTTTCAGCTCCTAAAAAAATATTTATATTAAAAAAAAATCTTTATAAAAATAGTCCGCTGTGCCCCATTTTCAGATAGCATTAGACAACAAAAAGCTCAAGCCTCCAACTAAAAAGCTGTTGAGAAATGGAAACTTGAGCGGTATAGTAACAATAGAAAAAACAGTTAATTATTTTAAAAACACCTGCACTCTTGATTTTTATTTTGGTCAAGTTATTGGACACGCGTATATAAATTTCAACAAATTCCGCGAACATGTGGATAAGATAGTCCCGGGTCCCGGTCGGCCCTATGGTCAAGTTAATAAAAAAAATCGGTTGATGGAGCACTGAAGTCTACTTATACTGCTCGGGGCGAAATACTCATAAAAATAACTACCTAGTCAGTTGCAGGCGCTTCTTCAAAACAAATACTTGTAGCGGTTAGAAGTGAGTCGGTAATTATAACGAAGCGTATGTTTGATCTAGGTCTACACAGTTGTCTATTTCATAACAAACGAAACGACTGTTAGGCCATTCTTTCTTTTGAAGCTAGTCAGTATCGGGCGCTCCTTCAAAACAAATACTTGTAGCGGTTAGAAGTTTTTGCACGAATTTTCGAACGTTCCATAAAAATGTTTAGTTTTGATTTAGTCAAAGAAATGGTCCCTCTTCCGTCGCAGAAACTGTATTTGATAAGATGTGAATTGGCAAAACTAAAATGATGATTAAAAAAAATTACAAAAGTACACAACACATGAATATTTTTCATGATTCTGGGAAGAAATTTTAACTGGCCAACATCAATATATAGAAGTGTTCTCGAATTATAATAAAAAAAAACTATGTATTTTAATTTACATATCCCTCTCCATTTTTCGAAAAAAATCAATAATAAGTTTATTTAAATTCAGTTAAACATTTTCATATTTAATATACATTAGGTCATAAAGGCCCATGTCCACCATAATATATAAATCTTTGATGTCCACACTTAAGGAAGCCAGCCTTCTAGCAACAAGTATTTTAAGTTTGCCATTTTCAAACACGAGCGTTGAACGGGCGTTCTCCATGATAAACATAGTTAAAAACAAGCTGAGGAATAAATTGATGACAAAAACAGCTAACCTTATAATGCAAGTCAGATTTGCTTTAAAAATCAGGGAGTGCATAGAATTCCAACCTTCAAGAAAAATGTTACAAAAATACAATTCCGAACAAGTGTATAGAAATAACACCACAGATGAAAATTTATATCGTTAGATATGTTATGTGTATGTGTATATATGTTAATATAAACTTTTTGCAGACTGGTGGAGTGGAGGAAAACCTGATTATTTCCAACGTATGACACGCTTGACCGAATGGTATCTATTCTAGGTGCTAAATGTGAGGGCTACACAGTGCCTTTTAGAGGGGATGCATGTCCTGTAGTTGAGTCACAAGTCGCTGAAAGTAACCTTGTAAGTAGCGAAGATACAAGACCATTGACGGTAGAGAGGGTGATGGTGCTGATGACAATGGTGTACAACTAACAGTGGAAGTGGAAACTAATTTTATTTTAATTTATTATTATTTTTGGCAGATGTCTGTCCAAAAATGAAATTAAAAACATTTCCATTGACGGCATTAAAAAAGTTGGTCGTAATAACCGAATTGCAGTGAAAATGCAGCAAAGCTACAAACAATTTCTTGACCCACCCCCTACTGGCTTAACATAAATACATTGTCTCAAATTCCCACATACAATGTCACCCGCATGGGCATCATAAGGAGGGTCCATAATATTCGGTTGCATAAAACAGAAAGGCATATTTTAGAATGGCATAACGTTTTTTAGCATACTCATCATTTCGCATAACGTTCATACAGAATAAATCATAACGCATACTTTTTTAGTCATAACCTCTTTTGTAATAATAATATTTCGGCACATTTTTTATTTGCATACATGTGTTTGCTATACCGATTACTAATCATACCATTTATTGGCATATCAATCTTTGTCATAAATATTCTAAGTCATACTTATCAAATATCATAATGTTAAGAGGTAGAAATTATACTAACAAATTAGTAACACTTTAAATAATAATAATAATTAAAAAATAGCAATAATAGAGATAATAATTGTTTGGTCACCCATCCCATGACCGACCCTTGTGAAACTTGCTTAACCTCCACAATCGCTTGGCCAGGCGCTAAACCACTGCGCCAACGAGCGAGCTCCTCAGGCGTAAAGTATTAGATAAAAATATTAAAATGTTGGTGGTAGATGAATTATCATTTCTGTGTGTGTAATCTGTCCTCGTTGTAAACTTACATTACCTATTATTAAATATCTAAAACTATGAACAATAGTATTTTCCCAACGTTTAAAAGTAAAAGAGGTGGTCTTAAATTGAATGTTAATGGATTTATATACGAAAAAAATCGTAAAAAAAATATATATTGGGTGTGTGAACAAAAAAGAAACTCAAGTTACAAGTGTAATTCACGACTGATCACTATATTAACGGAAAATCAGGAGCATATGTGTATCTCAAAAGATATACAGGAACATAACCATGAACCTGATTCGTTAAGAGAAAAGGTAGGTATTAAATTAGTTTTTTGTACGGTCAATAGCAGGCCAGGCTTTACAAAACTGTCAGATTTCTCCGATCAACTTTGAACCATAAGACAAAGCAGTGGAGTTCGGAATGCAATGACGTGACTTATCGTATAAGTCGAAGATTCTGTTGACTGTACAATGACATACAATAAACTAAATAGTTACAGTTTTTAATATAAATTTGTGCTTTCTTTCAGGTGCAAAATGCTATAAATAAAATAAAAGAAAATGCAAATTTACATGTCGATAAAAAGCCCTGTCATATTATAAGTGATTGTGAAGCGAGTACATCAACATCTATTTTACCGCATCTGCCCACCAACGCAAACTTAAGGCAAACAATATACAGACAAAGAAAAAATATAAATAAACTGACAGAACCAGAAGACATAAATTTTGAATTTAATAAAGACAATTTAAACATTCCAAGAGGTCAAGAAATAGTTATTATAGATAAAAAATATGAAGAAGATCGGAGAATAATAATTTTTACAACAAATAATTTTCTAACTTATCTTTGCTCATCTAAATATATAATTATGGACGGCACGTTCAAAGTTGTACCCAAAATATTTCAACAGCTGTATACTATTCATGGGTGCATTAATGACTCGCAAACATTTCCGCTAGTATTCGCATTATGCACAAACAAAGACAAAAAAACTTACAATCTGTTATTCTCAACAATAACAGATGATTGTGAGGGAAATGGTCTGTGTCTATCGCCCAGATATATCCTTATGCATTTTGAAAAAACAGCACATATCTGTGCAAAGCAACAATTTGAAAATGCAACCGTAAAAGGTTGCAATTTTCATATCGGACAAATAATTTACAGGAAAGTGCAAAAAAATGGGTACCAAACTTTGTACGGTAATAATGAAAAATTTGCCATAGAAATCAAATGTTTATTGGCATTAGCTTTCTTGCCAGAAACAGAAATTCCAATTTATTTTGATGATTGGAAAGAAAATTTGTCTCAAGAAGCAGGTACATTCCTAATCCTATATAATTAGCCTATATATTAATATCATTGTAATTTCTTTATTTATTATTATATTATCTTTCCGAAACCGTCATTTAAGTGCAATTGCTTGCATGCTTGCAAGCATGCCCCATGCATGCAAGCATGCAAGTATGCAAGCATGCAAGTATGCAAGCTAGCAAGCATGCATGAAAGCATGCACCATGCAAGCAAGCATGCAAGTATGCATGGATGCAAGTATGCATAGATGCAAGCAAGCAAGCATGCTAGCAAGCATGCATGCAAGCATGTAAGCAAGCATGCAAGCAAGCATGCAACATGCATTCAAGCATTAGGGAGAAAGCTGAAAGTGGTCAAAATATTAACCTAACCTAACCTATACACTCTCTCACAGTAGAGTGTCACCTCAGGCTGGTAGTGGCTCCCCCGCCCTCCTCTCCCCCCTCGGATATGACTCAACGGCGTGCTAACGCTCGCCACATGTATTTTACGTATACTAATATTTTCCAAACTAATTCTGACAGATGCGCGGCTAGTCACGCACAAATCAATAAATGTCTTTCTTCCAACAAATCAATTCATATAGCCCTCATAACAGAACCATACTTAATTAGGGGCACGGATCCGAAAGGAATTGCTGGCTTCACGACATTCTGGCATGCACAGCCCAGTGTCAAAACCAGAGCAGCTATATTTATTCGTGATGATTACGTCATTAAACATGGAGCCATACTTGTAAATCACCTATCTTCTTCGGATCTGGCCGTGGTGTCATTAGTGGTTTGAACGCACAGACTCATTATAACTTCCATTTACACCCCTAAGGATATGGACCTTACTCCTTACCTCGACTCACTTACTTCAGTCCTTCAATACTATGATCATAATACACCACATATCATAGCAGGTGACTTCAACGCCTGGCATCCCATATGGGATGAAGATAACAGAATCAATCCCAGAGGCACCAAAGTCGCGAATTTTATCACTCTAAACCAACTACTGTGTCACAATGACAGGTCGCACACCTTCGATACTGTCACCCACTGGAGTGGTCCGAGTATGATGGATCATACGACATAGTGCCATTGACCTAACGCTGACTTAAACCGATTAATCCGTCCACTCCTGGCACACAGACGACAGAATCATTCCCAACAACCAGCATCGGGCTATCATATTCTCTATTGGATCTCATTCCTCCTCAATTTCTGCCAACCCTCCGCCTCATTCCACACGTAGATATGTCACCTCAGGTAAGGCTGACTGGCACACCTTCCGCTCCACATTTCAAGCCCTTATCCTTGGTGCAGGCATATCACATGAAGAAATATCTAACATGAGCGACACAAATCTCGAAGAATACATACGGGTATTCACATCACACATACACCATGCAGCGGAAAATGTCTTTGCATCCAAAAATAGTACGGGTTATGGGCGCTATCCTGGCATGAAACCATATTGGAACCCTCAACTCGACGAGTTGCGAAACTCCTTGCACAAGGCTAAAAGAAGGGCGCGCATTGCTTTCTCTGGAGGTTTCACTCCTACACATAAAGCAGAGGCAATCCAATCCCTTCAGGAGGCCAAAACTAATCTATCGGATGCCATTAGAAAGGCCTCTGGAGACAGCTTTCGTGCCTTCTGCAACTCTCAAACACCAGACAAGGTGTGGTCTATCACAAACCCAGTGGTTACAGTCACTCTGGGTAAAATTGGACCTGCGGTATAACATTGGACCACAACCTGAAGAAACAATTTTCATTATTTTTTATCTGTATCCGAACTTCCTATAGTAAAATGATGTATCCGAACATGTAGTATAAAGTTCATAGACTATAAAAACATAATTTGACAAGTAAACGATGTCACTTGTCAAAACAAACACCTGATCTTTTGGCGCCTTGCTGTTGTGAGTTCAGTGTTTGCTTTAATTCAATTATCAATATTTTCAGTATTTGAGCTTAAACTCGGTAAGTTTTGGTATTTTTATGTGAAATAATGTTTGTTTTTCGAATTAAACGTATTTTTTTTAACTCATCCGCATTTAGTAATTCCGTAATAACTAAAATTAATCTTGAAGTTGATATATTAAGTAATTTGGTGTAACATTGGACCGGTCTAATGTTACCCATATTTTTTATACGAACTTAAATGAAATCAGGGTAACATTGGACAATGACCTATATGAATAATTATTTTTTTAGGTACTATAATATGCCACGGAAAAAAATCATAAAAGAGCCAGGTGTGCGAAAATATGGCACTATCTCAAATTATACGAAGGAGGTATTAGAGGAAGCTATGAATAAAATAAGATCAGGTGCATTAAGTCAAAGGAAAGCTTGCAAAATGTATAAAATACCTAAAAGCACAATTAATCTTAAACTTAAAAATAAACACAACAAACCTGTGGGACGTCCTACATGCTTGACCTTGGACGAAGAGATAATTTTCAGAGACCATTTGCTTGCACTTAGTGATATAGGTATTCCAATAGGCTTGCAAGATTTCAGAGATGTAGTTAAAAGATACTTAGATAACATCGGCAAAACAGTTTCTGTGTTTAAAGACAACAGCCCTGGATACGAGTGGGCAAAACTTTACAAGGAACGACATCCAGCTATAAAAGAAAAAATAGCTCACAAAATATCGAGGAAACGAGCGCAAGTAAATGCTGAAATGGTAAGCGAGTTCTTCGATAGGCTGGAAAAAGAAATTAAAGACGTAAGCCCCGACAATATATATATAATATGGACGAAAGCGGATTCCACGATGACCCTGGAAAAAAAAAAAACTTTTATTCCGACGTTCCACTCGCCATCCAGAACAAGTGAAAAATTCAAGTAAATCTTGTTTTACGGTCGTATTTGCTGGCAATGCTATGGGAGATATAATTCTGCCATTCTTTATATTTAAAGGGAAACATTGTTGGTCGGACTGGCTTATTAATGCCCCTAAGTTTTCGAAAATGGCCGTTTCAAAGTCGGGTTGGATAGATGCTGATAGTTTTGAAGAATGGCTTGAAAAACATTTTGTGCCAATTGTCGACCAAAAAGAAGGAAAAAAGATCCTTATATGTGACAATTTAAGTGCACATATAAGTGTGAACGCTCTAAAGATTTGTGAAGAGCACAATATCAAGTTTATTTGTCTTATCCCAAATTCAACACATCTCCTACAACCCTTAGATGTAGGATATTTTTCGTCATTAAAGTCAGCTTGGCGATTAGTCCTTAACAAATGGCGTCAAACACAGCGAGGCAGAAAAGCTGTAGCACTACCTAAAAACGTGTTTTGCCAGCTTGTGAATTTAGCGCTTCAACGGAATGAATCCACAGCAGCGTTTAATATGATAGCAGGATTCAGAAAATGTGGTATTTTCCCATGCTCAAGAAATGAAGTCCTACAAGTTTTACCTTCATATGCAACTGGCCACATCAAAGCTACTGTTGGAGAAACATTTAAGGAATACTTGCAAGAAATAAGAGCTTCAGACTTAAATATAAAAACAACCAAGAAATTTCAGCTGCCAGTAAAAGCAGGAAAGGCGATTTCCGCTGAAGAAGTGGAGAATTTTTACAAAAAATACACAAAAGGAGCAGGAGAAGAAAAAGGAAATTTCTGTAAAAAAAGGAAGGCCCAAAGGTTCTAAAAACAAGAAGACCAAGACAAAATCAGATGCAGAAATGATCGAAATCGGTGAGCAGGCAGCAGAGAAAAAAAACCCGATAATTATGAGCTAGAAGGCGAAAATTCACAAACTGAATCTTTTGAATTAATAGTTGCAACAGCTCAAGTACACGATGAGCCAAAGAACTTAGAGACACCGAAAAACCTAGAATCCGATTTGGACAAAATTGAGGAATGGATTGTGGATAATGTACCAATCCCTGAAAATGAAGTAGAGGTGATAGATAACTGTATTGCTGATTTTACCCAAGAACAACCAAACAAAGAGATAACACCAAGAGAAAAGAAAAAGAAAACGAAAAACCCAAGAGTGTCAGGAACAAAAAAGCCAAGTTACAAATAGAAAACCAAAAAACTGAAAATAAAAAAGATAAAAAAGATAGTCAAATTTGTAAAATACAACAGAATAAACGGAAAAATTCATCTGAACTGAAACCAGCAACTAAAAAATCCAAAGTAGATGACATCAAAACAAAAGATACTGACTTAGACATCATAGAGCAGTGGAACGACAATCACATACCAGTCCATGATAATGAGGTAGATGTGATTGATGAATATATCCTTAATGCTGCCGATGAGATACAGTTACAGTTACCAATAGATAATCGCGAGATAATAACCGGGGAATACATTGTTCATCAAGACAATGGACAACTCATCAAATTTAAAGACCAAGTAGAACAATATCAATCAATCAATCAATATAATTTATTTGCTTGAACATGGGTATAAACAATACAGATGACTTAAAATTAACAAAGTACGCCATATCCTACCCTTGCGGGTGTGCAAATTTTTATCATGAAATAAATTTTTATCAATATGAAGCCGGCAAATATTGCGTCTTTCAAGTCGAAGGAAGTCTATTTCCAGGGCGCATCACAAAAATCTGCCAATCACCATATGTAGTGTGGGTGAGCTGCCTGAATAAAAGGTTTGAAGGAGGCTGGACTTGGCCAGCAAATCCAGATATAACTAAAATTACCGATTCAAAGTTGATAAAAAAGGTGATAGCAAGTGAAAACATCATTCGACGCGCGAACGTTATTCATATTGAAGATGACTTGTTGAGCCTAGAATGGGGAGAGTAATTGCCGATTTTAACCTAGAGATAATTTTATATGTTACTGTTGGTCAATTTTATGCTAAGATTGTTGATTTTTTGTGTATGTCTATAAGATTATTGATCCTAGTTAGG
Organism: Agriphila geniculea; assembly: GCA_943789525.1. Lineage (NCBI taxonomy): Eukaryota > Metazoa > Arthropoda > Insecta > Lepidoptera > Crambidae > Agriphila > Agriphila geniculea. The sequence goes on from OX038893.1 coordinate 10,040,421, forward strand.
GAATAAGTATGTAACTTTTCTGATTGATCTCACTCTGTATGTTCCTATATACGTGTGTAACGAATAAAACTCATATTGTTATGATGCCCAAAGATTATAGATTTTTCTAAATAATGCATTGGTATGTTTATTTTATTAAAAATAAAAAACCGGCCAAGTGCGTGTCGGGCCACGCGCAGTAGGGTTCCGTAGGTACATTATATACCATACCATATTTTAATACCGCTATAATTTTTCGTCTGAAAAAATAACTTTGTTTTTCACAGTGTTTGTATGAATGACAAAGTTATATTTGCGGTTTTGGAAAATGTACTATATCTCAAAAACTAATTACTGTATCTCGTTCAAACCAATTTTCGTTGAAAGTGTTTATTAAGATCTATAGCATATATTTTTTTTAGATTTTTCACCCTCTTACTTTAAAAGTTAAAGGGGGGGGGACACACATTTTACCACTTTGGCGGCAGATATCTTTCAAACGGTTGACTTTGAAAAAAAATAGTCTTAGGAACCTCAATGTCATTTTTAAAGACCTATCTATAGACACCCCACAAGTATTGGTTTGATGAATACACTTATAGGTGTAAATTATTAGTAGGACAGTCCGGGCGGGCTGCCCGACTGGCTTCCCTCGGGCCTGGTCGGACAGCCTGCCCGGGCGTCTTATAATATTATTGTTAAATAACTACAATTACATGTGTAAAACATAAGGTCTAAGCCATTATTTGATCATTCTATTAATTTCTTGAACTTGCAAGTGCAGTATGCGATAATTTGTCTGCACTTCAGACTCTTATTAATACCTATGTGTAAATTAACAAGATCGGTTAAAATTTGACTATGTCAAATATGATTGCATTAAATGATTATATATATATATATATATATATATAAATGAACAATTCCCCTAGTGTGTGTGATTATAAACAAGAGTCTTGAACACCAGCTTGGATATGTATGGGCATAGGTCAACTCTGCCCATTAGGTCTGCCCGGGCATTGTATAATATTGTTTCTTTAGTTTGTAAAATTAGTGTATACATGGGCTGAATTTGTAAATTTAGTTTAAAAAAAAGGAAGAAGAAAAAAAAAACCATTTATATTCACTATAAAAATAACAACATGTAAAAAGAATAATACATGCAACCTCATTGTCTTTTTAGGGGATCCCTCATCCCATAGTTTAGTTTAGATGTAAGTCATAAAACTATCTCATATATAACTCTATTTAAACATTGGCACAATAACTGTTAACTTGAATGACCCACTGGGCCGTCTACCTGGTTCGCCCGTGTGGTCCACTAATGTACCAATATTGAGAGCTAGTACAGCCCTCTGGGATGCCTACCCGAGTCACCTGGAACGCCCGTTGATAAAATTAATTTATCACTTAGAACTCAAGCGGCCCACTAAACTACCTGCCCGGATACCGGGCACTTTCACTAAATTTATCGCTTGTCGGAATTTGAACGGCCCAATAAGCGGCCTGCCCAGGTGTCTCGGCATGGCTTGCCCGCCAACCTATACAACATACAACCTGAATGGCCCACCGGGCCGTCTGCCTGAGCCACCTGAATCATCCACCAATTTACTCAGAACCTGAATAGCCCACTGGGCGGCTTGCCCAGGTGGCCCGGATTGCACATTAACTCAACATTATACAGAACTTGAACAGCCCACTGGGCTACCGGCCCGGTGGACCAAGCATGCCCATTAATCATCACTATGTATAACCCAAACAGCCCACTTAGCTGCCTGCCCGGGTTGGCAGGATCACCTTTAAGATTGCTTTCAATGTTCTCATCCTAATTCTTAATTGTTAGGCTAAAACTTATATATGTGTCAATGCCCAATTGTCCCTTGCTTGGAGCTGCGGCTGGGATCCCTCGCCTTAGGTTACATACGACCTCAATGCCCCTCGTTCACCACGGCTCTTTTTCCCTTAATGAGGAGGCTTTCCAGGCCCTTCCCGGGCCCCATGGGTGCGAAATTAGCGAACGATGGATCCCAGCATCGGCTGACTGACAATATATAGGTAGTTATGATGTTTGATTAAGTTTTAGTTTAGTCATTGGTTATAAATCTATCTCATATTAATTAACAGAAATCGTTACATACAGAATCCGTTATTCTCACTTTCAAAGTACAGTCTTTACCTAAAAGAATATTTTCCTATTATACTGCAATCTCAGTAGAAAATTACCTTCTACCAACAATTCAATGTAATAATTGCTGCAGATTTAGTCACATTAAGAACCAATGTCACTCAAAGCTCCGATGTTTCCGTTGTGATCAGCCGCATCTGGGTCAAGAAGACAAGACAAGTGTTCAGTATCAGAGGATAAGCCTACTTGCTACTGTTCCTCCTCTTACTTAGTCACAAATAAATCTAATCCAGAACACTTCCGCCAAAAATCTATCAAAACAAGCATGTCGCAAGACAACATTTCGTATAAGGAGACAACACAACTGTACCCTCAATCCAGAAAAACTTATGCGGACACGGCTACAACTTCTGTTTCTCAGCCACGCTTGCCTGCCACTTCTAGCCCTTCTACAGTGTCGCCAGATTTTGGAATGCAAATATACCACATGCATGAGTGTAGTATGTGCACACGCACACTACAGCATGTTTAGGTCATGTCGCAAATGACGTAGGTACGTTAAATTAGTAAGTAAGCACTTTTGATTTACTTCAATTATAATTGTATTTTTAAAACGCAAATTAAATGGACTTCAAGCCATAAGCATGTTTTCAATCTTCTCCCGACACTTATTATATGGCGACGTAGCCATTATAACCGCATGAAAACTTCAAAAATCAACACCAGAATTTCAATAAAAAACAAGAAGATTTCAAGAACGAAAATTTAAAGAAAGAAGATTCAAGAAAGAAGATTTCAAAAAAGAAAAAAAAAACATAAAGAAGACAATTGGTAAAAATTATTAAAAAGAAGTTGTCGTTGCACAGAATGCTAATGGTGAAGCATCTGCCACGACGACGCAGTGGCAGCCTAAATGCAGGAAGATTTGCTTAATGACATCAACAGCAGTAACGAATTACTTAAAGCAAAATCTACAAACATTTCGGTCATTGGCGATAGTTTTGTTTTAATACACGACAACGCTCGTGGACACACCTCGAGAGTTGTGATTACTTAGTCGCCCTCAATATTCAGAGATTACCATGGTCAGCTCGGAGTCCTGTCTTGAACCCAATAGATAGAGCATGTATGGGACTCCTGAAAAGACAGTGAGCTAATAACTGCTGCAATGTTAAAGAGTGGGAGAACATTCCCCAAAATTCCTTTTAAGACTTGCTTATCGATTAGCAAGAGATCCTAAAATTATTATTGTGGTGGTTACACCCTGTTATGAAAATATTTTTTTATAAGGATTGGCGAATAACATTTTATTTATATTGGTTCTTGCGATCAAACTAATACTTGCGTCACATTTTTGTTTACAATGTTTAGATAAAATTGTAGCTGTTCTTATAGTGTACCCCTGTCTGAAGCTAATGACACTTATCCTTTTTTTGCTGTTAAAATGTATTAGATTAGAAAAAAGTGGTGCTAATGAAAATCACTGTTCCATCCGAGAATAATAATTACCGATGATAGTTCAGTAGAACGAAATGTTTTACTTTTTTCACATTCAACACTTCTATTTATTTTACATGTATTGCAAGCACTCTGGAGATGTCTATGGAGCAGTGACCATTAAAAGATTAGTCGACTACATAAAACTCAAAATTAAAGAACTACTTCAATTCAATCCTGTGCCTTATCACGGATTTTTTTTGAGTCACAAGTGCAGAAACGAACATTAGCGAACTCTGTTTATTTTTTTAAGTTTTACTCAATGCATTAACATTTAAATCCAGCAGAAAGTAGGCGTAAAAATTAATCAAGCGTTAAACACTTGGCACGGTGATATCAGAACTAGGAAAAGGAAAAACCAGGAACTTCAGACACTACAGAATGAAAAAGTCATGGAGTATGATCAAGCAGGTTAATATTTTTCCTTTCCATAGATTATTGTAATGATGATGTTAAAGTAGGAGGATATAAACTATTTGGAAAACAAACCACCTTTTATTTCAGTGCCAAAAGCAAGAATTGTGTGCCACGCAAAAGTGGAGGCCCTAATAGGCCTCTTAGAAGCCAACGCAGAAATAGCGCGATGGCGCGCGCCTTGACCAGTCAGCGCATTGAAGAATTCTGACGAACTGCAGTAGCCACCCTAAATAGCATAGGCCATCGGTCAGCAACAGGCGGACCGCGGAATGTCGAACTTCAGATCGCCAAGCGCCTTGTTGTCAAGCAGCGAGCGAGCGCTTTTGAAGAACAAATATTGCTCGAAAGCTGGCTCAAGACTTTTCTGGACCTAGATATACATTTTCTACAGTATCCGGAAACTACTTGCTGACCCCTGGCATAGGAAATGGGACCACCATAGAAGCACAGGCCTGGAAAAAGTATTGGCATGAACGAAAATATCGAGCACGGAAGCGGGACACAGAAATCCGGCACACGCCCGAGCACTGGCGGAGGGCCAGCTATTAAGACTCTCTCTGTAACAGAGAGCCCTATAATCCAGTTAGGTCAGTTATAAGTGCCGTCACGGATCTTAAGCGGTGAGAGAAATTGGAGGGGATTACTGAGCATGTTTGCAGTAGCCTTACACCACGTCTCCCGCCAATGAGCCCCAAAAACTACTTAGGCGGTAAAGATATCAGCGCTCAAGAACCGTGCCGAGGCCTGTAGGTACTGAGAGACTGCCAAAGGAGGAAATACATTGACATTATAAATCCAATAATTTAGAGTAACTTTTTTTATTTTGTGTCTTAGTTAAACCATTTCGCATCACTTACAGTAGTGTGAATGTTGCGAAATGGTCTTTCACGTTCCATTCAATGGACCCATTTCGTAAAGGATTTAATGTAAGATTATAACAAAATTATTTAAATTACGATAGAATTTTGAAGGAATAGAAAAAATCTAGTCATTATAAGATATGACAAAAGGAACGCCAAGATATAATTGATCCGGAAACTAAAAAACACAGACAATTTACGAAGTGCGTAAAAAACGGAGAATCATCGACGAGATTTGATTTTATACCTTGAAAGTAAGTTAGAAAAAGTTTTGGTCATGACATAAATTCAATTTAGTACATCAATATTGATATGGTAACTAAATTGATATATTCAATGCTTGAGCATTGAAAACGACGAAGAAGGAAACCCTGATGAAGATGTTATTAACACATGGACTTCAGTGAAAATTATTAAACCAAATAACTTTAAGGCATTTTTTAAAGAAATTGCGATAGAATGTCGCGATTTCATTTAAATTATATTTTACATAGATAGATATGGGTAACTTTAATAATACTTAGAACATTTGCCTTGTATATTTAGATGACATTTGTTGGAATAAACAAAAATAAATCTATTTCGTTTCAACACAATATTCTATATCTTTCTTACTTGTAAATATTAGATTTTATATACGAGCCCTCTTTGCGACTCGGTAGCATAATTGGTTAGTGCATTGGGCCGGAATCCTGTCTGAGCTGCTACGATCGGTGGGTCGAATTATTCTAGTATTTTTTCTATTAAAATATTTATCTTATTATAATTTATCATGTTGTCTAAACAGGAAGCTGGAAAATGAAGGAAGTTCAACTAATTTCATGTAATTACTTTTTCTCATTTCACTTTTTTTTTTACTTTTAAGATTTTGGACTTTTTTTTCGATAGCATTCCCTGCATTCTTGTTTTTACTGCTAACTAAGCTCTGCGTGGAATCGCACAAGACAACGACTATCACCAGCTGTCACTATGATGTCATCTATTAATCTTCGATAACCATACAGGGGAGCCGCTGCCCGTAATTCACACATAATATTCCCGACACATGGCCCGAAGACAACTACAACACCCTTAATTACCTTCAATAGTTAGGGATAACCCATATTTAGAACAAATAGGAGAACTTTACTTATTTTAAAACAAGAAACCCCTTGTTCCCCTAATGTATTGTAGCGTACCTAATGCGTGCGGTGTACCTACATATATAGATACATACACCTAGTATAAGCATATGTTGTGACGTAGCATATAAGTAAGCACATTGTATTTAGTTTATAAGTCAGTTGTTCTATGGAGTCAGACTAAAGTAGCGTGTTCAGCTGCGCGCTAAATAAATGCACTTGACGCATTTTACATTCCCTTTGGGGTGACCACGTAGGGTCAACATCCCCTATAATTTGGCCGTCTTTCCTAACCACTCATCCATCCACCATCTCACCCATCAATCTCATCATTGCAAAAGTATCTTTAGTATATCAGCTCTGTTTCTTTGTATTAGCTTCACTCTGATTATTGTACTCATAAAATAAGGAACTTTGTAATAAAGTTTATATTTTTTTATCAACAAAAGTTCTCATTAAATTATCTCACGCGTACAATAACAACACACTTTCCTAGTCCGTACTAAATAATCAATAACTTTCATCACTAATGATCACTATAACAAGAAACGATATCTATCTATCATTAAACAGTTGTTTCCTTTTGGTGTCCCTAAAGCCTTGTATTCATTAGGCAACATTTGTTTATAAACACTGTTTATAAACAGTGTTTCACAATGTTTCATCATCTCTGTAAACAGTTTATAAACAAAGGTGATGAAACATTGTTTATGAAACATGTTGCCGTGCTCCCCACTTTGAGTGGAGAGCAAGACGAAACATCTAGTTTATATATATACAAAAGTCAACAGTAGGGTGATTGTCTAACTTTGTTGCAATCAACTTTGACAGAAATCGCAGTGACATTGCTGCTTTAGTAAGAACCAATGTTACAACTATCTTACTTAAAGCAGCAATGTAACTGCGATTTCAATCGAGAATTGTTAGCAACAGTCTTACGTAATTCGGGGTCAGGTGTGGACGTGTTGCGCAATTTTTTATTAAACATGGATGTAGTGTGGTTCAATAGCCAGATTTCGACGCTCATAGAGCTTTATCAACAGCACAATATACTTTGGGATGCCTCAATATTATAAAGATAAATTTAAAAAAAATGATGCTTGGGTCGACATTACTGCAGTATTGAATATGTTCCAAAAAGAAATAGAAACAAAGATGCATATATTCTATGCTCACAATTTAGTAGTGAAAAGAAAAAACTTAAATCATCAAAAAGGACTGAAGCGGTTCCGAGGAAGTGATCCACCTTTTCTTCATTTTGTTTCAGAAACAGTGTTTACGGTTAACTTACTCGTAATAAATAGTTTATTGCCAAATGTTGCCTAATGAATACCCGGCTTAAACCTAACTTTACTCAAAGGGACTAAATTTACTAAAAGAATACCTCCAAAAAAAAACTAAGTGCAGTTTTTGAACGACTTAAGACTGTTAGAGAAATCAGAAGTTTTTCAAAAAAGAAGTACAATATTTAGGATGTACTCTGACAAAAGATGGACAAAAACCTTATGATGATAAAATTTAATTACACAAGTCTCTTTGTGAAACTTTACCAAGAGATTTCAACATGACACTTTACCTAGAGACTTCAACATGAAACTTTACCTAGAAACTTCAACATGAAACTTTACCAAGAGACTTCAACGTGAGGCATATGGAGAGTTTAACAGAAATATATTTTATAGTGCTTGTTTGTACCAGTTCAATGTGAATAAAGAATAAGTGAAAGAACCCTCTAAGTTCCCCTGACCACAAACAAGATGTCTCTGTTACAAAACTTGCTTGTGAACAGGGAAATCACCACCCCAGTATTTAACACTTTGACTGCCAACCTACGAGTATACTCGCATGGCAGCCAATGTGTTAAGATCCAACATTTGCATTGTAGTATTTGCACTGTAAATGGAAATACAGCTAAATTAAGAATGTGATTTAATAATTATGGATATAATTACCCAAGAAGTGCAATAAACTGTTGGCAGAATCAATAAAAGGGAATCTTCTGAGTGAACAGGCTGTCCACAGAAATTACAATGCATGTCAATTTTCAAGCCGCTTATAATGCTGGATAGTCAGAATACATCAAAGCAAGGACGAAATAGATATTATACTTTGTCAGATTCTGACTGATGAAGTTAGGAACATAGCTGAACATCAACAAAACAATATACGGCAGGCTGATTAACTAATTAAAAATTACCTAGCGACTGGTTTCAGTTCACAGATGAATGTGATACATTGCTACTTTTCTTTGGTATGATTTTTTTTACCCCAAAAAGAAGTAGCAATGTATCACATTCATCTGCCAAATGAGATCGGTAAGCTAGGTGGTTTTTAATTAGATAATCAGCCTGCGGAGCTACCTACCGTACCATACCAGCACTTTCTAACCTAGAGACCGGTGAAAACCTTGTCCCAATAATGAAATATCAATACTTTCGCTGTTTCAATAACATCGTGTTAACAATCTGCATAAAAAACGGTCATATACCGCTACAAATTAGATAAATTATAAAGATGATAGGTAGGTACTTACTAAAAATAAATATTGGTTGTTTTGTGCCGAGATTTGGTTCATTACCTAGTCATAATACTTTCAATCGGACAGCAGATAGACATTTTATCAATGGAGTTTTCACCTCCAAGACAATAATATCGTATGTTTCCTTACCGGGAAGTCCGGAAAAATATCTGACACCAACGTTTTGAAAACACCGCAGTTATCACCTATTGATAACATTTTACGACCGAAACTAAGACAAGTTATGCATTGCAAGCTATTATCAATTTCCCTTTTAGTTTCTATTTCTGTTTCAGACATTTGTACTGTAATTTAGTAATCGCCAAGCGAAAAACAAACAAAACACAACAACGAACACTGCAAAGATAATAAAATCACCATTTTGATGATTTTGACATTTGATTTGACTTATCATTCGTTCATCATTCATTAATCTACTTCAAGAAGTTTGTAGGTAAAGTATGGAGTTCAAACTCTAAATACCTATTTAAGGCAAAAACCTACTTATCGCTATCTCACTCATATCTTTCTTTTCACTTACTCTCTGGTGACTCTGGGGATAACAGCATTAAACAAAATGTACCCACAAATTGATATTGATAGGAAATAAAATGTAGACCTTCTTTTACCTATAGTCCATTTCAATCTGAATTTATTAAGTTACAGGTTACAGGACATTCATACATAACTTTTTAGCCCCGTTCCCGTTCCATTTAATATAAATCAAACGCCTTGTTCAAACAAAATACATCAAAGATCGGCATTCAAAAGTGCTAAGATAGGAAAATATGGTATTCTCACTTAAGCTCTGAAGCTCTGTGTCAAAGAGGACCTTTCCAAAAATATTGATTGATTTTTTTCGGATATTCCCCATTCGAATCCTCTTTTCTTAGGAAAACAATAGTTTTCCGATCTTCCTTAGGAAAACAAAATATGTGGTCACCCTATATAGAAAGAGAGGAGGGGGTCTCCAGTAGAGGGAGAAAACGATAAAAACGATATGTAGGTTTTTGCCTTAAGTAGGTATTCAGAGTTTGAACTCCATACTTTACCTACAATCTTCTTGATCTACTTCCGCCATTGTCTATGGCTGTTAGGGTCGTTCGTAAAGAAGCCCCAAGACGATCAAGCAAGAAGTTTGTACGATCAAGTAAGTATGGCTTGGAGTTTTTTGGCGCCATTTGTCAAGTTCGGTTTGGTGTCTATTTTAATTATTTGCCTTTGTCTTAAAATTGGTGCAGTTTTGTGGTACAAGTGTCTACGCAACTGAACAATATGTGGGATAATTGAAATAGGCGCGATTTTGGTTGTGTGAAGCCGAGACTTTTACTGTAGTTGTGGCTACCTCGGCAGAACTTACCAAGTAAACTGTCTTGATATACTTGGTGCCAAATGCTCCAAGCAGCATTGGAATGTGATGCACCTGCATTTTAATGTAAACTGAAACAATCTAACACTGAAATATTCAACACTTGACACTGGCAAAAATTACTTCCAAGAGGAAAGTAGATTGCCAAAACAAAAATAAGAAGAAGAAGAAGAAGTATGGCTTGTCAAGCACGTACACATAAATTTGAGGGCATGGCCTACCATTGATAGACCACGGTAAACACGTGATACAGCTCGCGCAATATAACTTGACCCAATTTTTTGTGCCACATGACCTGCGCACTACAATTTTTGTACTGAAAATTGCTACTGTGCAAGCCCCATTGTCTATGGTTTGGTTCAAGTTATGTTGCGCGAGCTGTACCTACGTGCTTCTTATCGTTCTTAGAAGATCAAAATGTGATTGACAAGCTAAAAATTTTACGTGCTTGACCGTTTAGGACATTTTAGGGTGTACTTAAGACCACTAGGGAGTAGGGACGATTTGATTAGGGCCTTCGCCATTAGTGTGCCATTAGTCGGGCACTCTTGAGTCTTGACACAGTGGTCTAGGCTGTCGATAGACAGGGTTGCCGCTCGTCATCGCCACTCGCTCCCAGGGCAGCCACACGACTTGCGATGTCTCTCTATTTTTGTTGATTTTCAGAGCGTTGCGGAAACACTGTACTGCGGTTGACTGCGTAGTTTTTTTAATGAGATGAGATCGATCCAACGAGTTGGAGAGCGGCCTCGTGGTCTCTTCCCCTTTGTGTGACCTTGCACTACGACCTCTCCATCGATTTTTTGTTTCTGGAGATATCCCCAAAGAGTATTCACAACTGCACGCACAATCGATGATAATCTATCACGTATGTGAAATTCTTTGAGGATGGATGAGTTGGTAATGATCGCTGTCCAGGGTATTTTTAGCAGTCGTCTCCAACACCACATCTCCAGTGCATTGATTTTGTGGCGGTCTTGGAGTCTTAGCGACCAGGTTTCGGCTCCGTACAGATATATTGGAAAAACTCTTGACTTGTCTGGAAACCACTAGTCTCCAATGGGGAAGGCAACTGTTAAAGTGGCGCTACGTAGGCTTGTTCCACAAAAACCGTCAAAACAAAGGGCTTTTACTTTAAAAATCGTTTTATAGCTTTATAATCACCGAAATCTGTGTAATAAGCTGTAAATATGTTGGCAATTACCTGAAAAATCTGGATATTAAGAAAAAATGAAAAATTTAGTACGAATAAAAACGCCTTTATTTGGCTTCAATTCCAGCATTTGCATTGTGCAATAGTCTTTAATATCCATTTTGGGTCAATGGGTCCTTTTACTCCTTTTCGGTAAAAAATACCACAAAATAAATAGCAACTTTCCTCTAGGTACATTTATTCTGAACGTCTACTGTCTTAGGAACAAGCGTACGCAGCGACATCTACAATTAGCTTTGCGTTGCCAACCCCATTCGGTCTTGCTTTAAATAGAGCCTCGAGGTCAAGGCTCTTCACTAGGCGGACCTTCGTGCTTTTGGTTATTCTCCTATGATAAACTTTGAGATAATAGAACCGAGGTAGATTTAGCGTTGCACTACTTCGCAGTAATGTAATGTAATGTTCAGCTCGATCCACTATCATTCATGACTTTCATCTTGTCCCTATTTAAAGCAAGACTGAATTGGAGACTATTGGTTACCAGACGAGTCAAGAGCTCCTCCAAATCTTCTCTCGATCTAGCAAGAAGAGTAGTATCATCAGAGTATAGAGTCTGTCTAAAGTCTGTTTACATGGGTAATTTCAAAGGTAATTTTATTACCCACCTAAATCTCCAACCACCCCACTAATACTAATAAATAAATAATTACCAGTATAAGTTTTTATAAATAATTTAATAATTTCTCATGTAAACAGACTTTTTAGACAGACGTTAGTATCTTAAATTATTAATTACGCGACCACCGATTGAAATATTGAATTATCGGGGCCGGTCGACCAAATTGGGTGATGAAATTGGGAAAATTTAGTTGGCAACTTGTACATTCACCACCCAATTTAAGGTAGCTGTATACGTAACCGGAAAAACCCCGGACGGAACGGGAACGGGACGGGCACGGCGCGGGAACGGAACGTGATCCTGACGGGGTGTTTAATGTATATCACGACAGTTGACGTGGTAGTAACGTGCTAGTGTTGTGAAAATAACTTTATTAAAACACTATTTATGCGACCAATGTTTATATTTTCAATCTCAATTGATACAATTCCACTTTTTTCTAAACCGACTTATGTATTTTTCAATGACGAAACACAGAACAATCTTTTAATTTAGATTAAAAGATCGTTCTGTTTTGACGCTTTATTTAGATAAAGAATCATTTTTATTCGATTTAAGTACTTATATCTAATTGACAAATAAACGGATTGGCAAAGATTATATTTTAAATAGGGGAATAGTATATTACTAAACGATTTACGATACAATGTTTAGTTTATTTGAATCTAAACCTTATTTAGATATAAGTAATTTAAAGTTCTAAATCCTATAGTTATTTAAACGAAGAAGTAGATAGAATATTGCATTACGATACGATACAATGCACGCATCACAGAACATTATTATTTATTAAAATGTCATTCGTGTTAAAATCAATGGCTGAATCGTAGTTCCATTTTTCACCAAAATGCTTTGTATCGCAACATCACTACGGAGCGAATGGAGTTTCAATGCATACGCAACCGGAAACCAACGGGACAGGGCATGCACGGGGCGGCGACGTGCCACCGACGAGGTTTCTCCGGTTCCGTGTACGCCACGTCCGGACCCCGTCGTCATCGTGCCTCCGCTACGTATGCATGCTCCTATACATTTTGTATGAAACGATGTTTTTCCCGCCCCGTACCCGTCCCGTTCCCGCCCCGTCCGGGGTTTTTCCCGTTACGTATACAGCGACCTTAAGGCTCGTATTACAGAACGAGACTCAAGCACTGCTTGCTGCTTGAGTATAGTTAGAAAGGGATGGTGCTATTCATCGCATATAGCGCCATCCCTTTCTAACTGTACTCAAGCAGAGATTTGAGTCTGAGTTTGATTCTATAATACCAGCCTAACACCCATTTGCACTAAACTTAAGAATCGCTTAAGTCTTTTCTTAACTAACTTAAGACATTCTTAGCAAAAAATTGCATTGCACTAACCTTAAGACGTTCTTAAATCCACTTTAGGCTATTCTTAACTTACGGGCCCAATATCGAGCGTCCAAGGCTTAAGAAATTCCTATGTTATGAATTGTAAATCTGTGGTTATAGCCTGTGGCCGTCAATCGTCAATGAGAGACTTTCCAGGCAACGTTCCTTAAAAAAATACTAGATGGCGCTGTCCAATTTCCTTAGTAGAACGTGGTACAAATAGTCTGACCAAAGAGAAGCATTGATAGTGTCAAGCAAAGATATTGGTGTCAAGTGTGTTTTCTATAATAGACAATTGTTTTGCGGCGACAAAAATGTTGAACATAATAATAATAATAATGTAATATGGTTAGCTTATTAACATTTTGTTGTGTATTGTGCAATTCTACTTGCTTTTGAACGATAGTGTTTTTAGGGTTCCGTAGTAAAACAAGGAACCCGTATAACTTATACGATTATCTATAAGATCGTTCGGTCAATCCGTCCGTCCCTGTCTATCTTTATTTTATTTTATTGGATAAGGGAAATACAGCATAATATACTTAATAAATATGAATGAAAAGTACATAATCATCACAGCATTGTATCGTCGTTTTGAACCAAACTTGCTCAAAGACTGAAATCATTCATGGAGGGAAAAAAACTCATTATTCCTACCTTTTTTATTCTATTGTCAATGTATTGAAAACATTTAGGTACCAAAAAATAAATCAAGCCATTAACACCCATTTGCACTAAACTTAAGAATCGCCTAAGTCTTTTCCTAACTAACTTAAGACATTTTTAGCAAAAAATTGGTTTGCACTAACCTTAGGACGTTCCTAAATGCACTTTAGGCTATTCTTAACTTACGCGCCCAATATCGAGCGCCCAAGGCTTAAGAAATTCCTATGTTATGAATTGTAAATCTGTGGTTATAGCCTGTGGCCGTCAATTGTGACAAAAACAGAAATATTTGCTGAAAAATGGAAGATTCATGGAACATTCATTTAAATAATTGAATTACTAAACGACTCGGTGGAAAATCGCAAAAATTGCAGTATTTCAATACAATTACTGCACTTATAAAATAATAAGAACGTATAAAATAACTGTACTTGTATGTAAACTTCTGCATTAAGCTGCCGTGTCAAGGTTAATTTTTGACCCCAATTACCGTATAATACGGCAATTACCGTACCATTGGCAACACTACCGCGATTTGATTTCCATTTTCTAAATTGACAGTTGATGACATAACTTTTTCGATCACCCTACCAAATAAAATAAACCAACGCCTTATCTTTCGTCTCCTTTTAACTCACGAATGAATCAATGTGATGTTATAACCAAAAAGTACTCTATGACCTATATTACTTCGCCGGCTTAAAAATCCATAAACAATTAATATTTACATTCGTTCATTCTTTCTCTTAGCAAGGCGATGCCCAAGTTACGACGTAGTCTGTTAGTGCAAACAAAAATTTCAGCTCGGCATTTTTAGGCTGTTCCTAAGCTAAGAAATAACTTAACTAGGACACGCCTAACTTGAGTTTAGTGCAAACGGCTGTTAATGTCTTTAAAAAAGTAAAAAGTGTGAGTGAGACAGCCTATCTGAGCTACAAAATGTGTACAACAGTCCTATGTTGATTTCATAATCGTTTGTAAAATATTCATTGAAACATTTTGAGTTGGAGCAGGAGACAGAGAGAGTACGGACGGAACCTTATTCTCTATGCATGGCTTGACATGCACTTGGCGCTTTTTTTCCGGTTCGCTTATCATTGCGCTTCTTCAACTCTGCATGTACCCGGGTGAATCTACGTTGTTTCTTACTTCCTGCGTCATTGTCGTTACTCGAAAATCCAGTGCATGGCAATAAATAAATTAAAAATATGTAAATTAATACAATTTATTATTGTACTCTAACATAAATGATGGCATATTTTTGATTTATTTTTAAAGATTTTCAAGTAACATCAATGACGCAGGAAGTAAGAAACAACGTAGATTCACCAACCCCCTAAACGGTCAAGCATGGCTTGTCAAGCACGTAAATTTTTCGGCTCGTCAATCACATTTTGATGGTCATTGGTCTCTAGTCTAGGGGCTAGGGGCGATGCTTGAAGGCTTGACATCAAGCACGTAGGTATCAAGTTATAACCGTGGCCTAGATTCCGGCAAACATCTGGACTATTCTGGACGCTCTTTCGACGGAGTGGGGATGAGTTCGCGCATGTAGACTTGCAAGCGACCAATTGCGCGCGCCCCTCTCTCGGCGCCCCCTTACCTCACCGCTACGCATACCTACCCAAAATTAGCGATGCGCGATTATTACTAATTTCTATAATCGAATTAACTACTAATTACTAATTTCAATAATCGAATGTCATATTAGTAATATACTAATTTCAATAATCGAATAAGTATTACTAATTAGTAATACTTTTGAAAAGTGATGAGCGCAGCGCACACCCCCAAATCGGGCCTTTTTCTCCGGAAATATCTACACTACTAATTTTAGTAAGTTATTCGAACTATTCGAATGATTGAGATAATCGAATAATAATCGAATGATCATTCATAATCGCGCATCGCTACCCAAAATACGTGATCTGCGCAAGTTACTTGCCGAAGTCAATTCTCCGTTTGGACGCAATTGTCCATTTTCCGATTAAGTACCTAGTTAAGTAGAAGGACAGTTGAACTTACTTACTTACTTATGGATGTGTAAATCGGGCTTAAGGGGTACATTATAGCGCTGCTAGAGTCCAACAACCGTAGTCTTGAGCTCTTGACTCATTGGTCGACAGTTATCGGAGTCCAAGAAAGTTACAAGGTCTTCAAATAGTAGTGAATAATAATAGAATAAATTAATATTAGTAATTTTCAATATTCACACCAATATAGAAAGATTACAATGAAAACATATTGTGAAAATCATATGTTTTTTTTACGATGGTACTCTTTATTACTATAGATAGCACATTCATATACCATAGTACCAGGCAAGGTTGTTGGGAATTGGACAGCGCCATCTATTACATTTTTAAGGAACGTTGCCTGGAAAGTCTCTCATTGTGACAAAAACAATATTCTATATGACCTATATTACTTCGTCGGTTAAAAAATTCATAACAATGAGAGCTTTTCCAAAGGACTTAAAACTGTAGGATCGATAGATGGCGTTGATAAATTAAGCACTGTCAACTGAGGTGCGTTTAGAACCTACGCTCCGAGTGCAACCAAACTTGTGTCAACCGAACGTCACGCTCTAATGTTTGATACGCCGTTAGAGCGGTGGTTGCACTTGAAGCGTAGGTTCTGAATGCGCCTCAGTTGACAGTGCTTCATTTATCAACGCCATCTATCGATCCTATAGTTTTTAGTCCTTTGGAAAAGCCCTCATTAATATTTACATTAGTTCATTCTTTCTCTTAGCAAGGCGACGCCCAAGTTACGACGTAGTCTGTTAGTGCAAACAAAAATTTCAGCTCGGCATTTTTAGGCTGGTCCTAAGCTAAGAAATATCTTAACTAGGACACGCTTAACTTGAGTTTAGTGCAAACGGCTGTAAGTCAGCTCCGATGAAATCGTTTCTCTATTACGTCTGTGGAAATCGTCCCGACGAAGTTGGCGAATGAGCAGAGACATTTAACTTTTTAAATTTTAATCTGGCAATACCAATCATAGTTTTTTTTTGACATTGACAGTTCACTTTGTGGTTGGTTTGGTTCTTGTGTGCTTCTTGTTGTGATTGTGATTAAATTTTTCATTAGTTTCAGTATTAGTTCTTTATTTCAATGTCAGGGTTCAGAAATAATGTATTCCGTAAAAGTTGAGATCGATAAAAGACTCACCATTTGCCGCGGTTGCCTCAGCACAGACAGAAAAGTTGTACTTCCACGAGATCGTCTCGACATATTTTTCACACTTTTGGGAGTGCAACAGGAATATTACGTGAGTTTTTACATAAAATAAAAATGAATTTACTATATGTATACCTAGTAACTACGGTAGAGGTTACCTAGTAACCAGGGCTCGTATTTATAAACCGCTCTCGACAAGCTATCTTGAGATCACACTTGAGATGCTGTTCCTATAAGAAAGGCTTCTCAAGATAGCTCTCAACGTTGTGAGCGGTTTATAAATATAGGCCTATGTAACCCTTATTTATATAGTTTCTCTAACTAGGCCCTAGTTAGAGATCAGAGAACCTGACTCTTTAACTGAGATTGGGTTCAGCAATAAGTATGTTTATCCTTATTTGTCAGCAACAATCTACATCCAACTTTTTTTTAAAAAATCAACATCGATTTATTATAAAATACAACACCACTCATAGATAATGAAATAAAATGCAAATTTATTAGTAACAATTTGATTTGATAATTCAATAAATTTTTAAATAATGATTTAAGTTTAAAAGATTTAAGACAACTGTCAAAAGCTGATTGCTAAATAGGACAAGTGAGGATAAACAGACTTAATTAGTTTATGCTATAAGAGATTCAAACCCATTGTTTATGATGTGCTAAGCTAAACTGTGTTGCGAGAGATGTGTTTTTAAGCACTAATAAAACAACTTCATATATGGTGGAACAATGATAGGTACAGTATGTGGCAAACAGCTTGACACTTTTTTGATGGAGTAGGGATAAGTTTGCGCATGTGCACTTGTGAGCGACCAATAGCGCGCGTGCTCCCACTGCTCGCTCACCACTACACTTACCCAAAATATGCATTTGGAGCAATCCCCACCCAATTTTAAGATGTTTGCCTCGTACTGTATTACTATGTTCTATCAGTGCTTAAAAACACATCCCTCCCGACACTTTGCTCAGCTATGGTGGATGCTCATCTGTAGAGTTTCATAGACAAACTATATTAAAGTCTGTCTATCCTTACTTGTCTTATTTGGTAAACAATCTTCACAATTTTTTTTTAAATAATCATTTATAAAATACAACAAGTGGTTTTCCACACATAGATTACGAAATTAATTATTAATAACAATTTTCATAAAGTCACTCACATATTTTTAAATATCGGTTTAATTATAAAAGATGTTCATGACAACTGTCAAAAACGGTTTACTAAATAAGACAGGTAAGGATAGACAGACTTTAGATGACTTGGTCCATATGTCTGTTTTGAAGATATTTTTTTTATTTCAGGAGACACAAGTTTTATTATGTTGGGAGTGTTTAGCACATCTTAAGAATATACAAAAATTCAAAAATAGGATTCAGGATGCTCAATTTATATTGCAACAGTCTTTATATGAGTTGGTAAGAAAAAAGTTTTTTTCTACAAAAAAAGAAATACATAAGTATATTATCCCCGTCAATTGGTAATGCGCTGGAACCTTGTCACATTAACATCCACGTTGACGTGATCCACAACTAAAAATGTCATTAAGACAAGAAAATTCTAATAGGTAATCTAATATATTAATTTTTGAATTATTATTTGCAATAAGATAGGGTCTAGGTAGATATATAAAAATTTTACCATTGTTTTTGTTTTTGAAGTTAAAATCATGGCTACCAGGCGCATTACCAATTGACAGGGATAGTACAATTCTATGTGCCCCATTACTCTTGATTAAATTATGTTTATATCCTTACAATAATTGTCTTATTAAATGCAGTTTTTGACAGTTGCCATCTTGTATGAACTATTATTATGTACAGTACGAGGCATATAATTTGAAATCGGGTGGGCATTGTGCGCGATTTTATCCCCACTCTGTCGAAAAAATTTCAAGATACATGCCTCGTACTGTAATAATAGTATAAAAGTGACAACCTCCATGGTCGAGTGGTTTGTACGCATATTCACTATTAATATTTATTAATTAAAAAAATAAGTACAGTCAAAACCGTTTGCGAGGACATAGTTTTATAGAGCATATCGGTTATGATCACCAAAATTATAGGTCCCGGCTGAATGCTATATAATCGCCTTATATAAAACATTGCTTTATACGTCACTGCACAATACGACATATCTCATTAAGCGACTGCATTTTACCATTATCTTTAGAGAATTCAGGCTGATAATATAGAGGAGAGGCCAGGCCTTCAAAATTGAAATCGTCGGACAAGCGAGTGCTCTACCGACAACTGGTATCATTGTCTTCAGCATGATCTCCTGAACAATAATATAGCGGTTGTCGCATTATAAAGTGGTGGAGGGGCGAGGGGGGGAGGGAAAAGGTGCAAAACTCAGTTATCAGAGTTTCGCTAATTTCTCAATAACCACTTGTTCGATTTAAACATATAAACTGTCATATGGTAGGTAATATCCTTAACAACAGATTTTATCAAGCAATAGTTTTTGTAGATACTATAGTTTATGAAATAATTAGATAAAATACGAATTTCAAATAAATATTTTTTTTGTTTTGTAGAATTGAAGCAGTAAATTGAAATAAACTACTATGTAATTAAAACTATGAAGATTCGCTCCAGAAAAAAAATATCGGTGAATAGCCCAGTCACTCCCCTCTATAGAATAATAAACTTGTTAAACATTTTTGTCTAGTAACTAGTTAAAAAAATTTTTTTTTGTGTCGCGTGGTGAAACTTCTCTTCCATTTTTTTTTTCTTAAATCCTCTACAGAATTAAAAGTATGAAGATTTGCCTCAGAAAAAAATAACGGTAAATAGCCCAGTTATCCTATTTATATAGAATAATAAACTTATCAAACATCTTTGTCCAGTAATTATGTTAAAAAAAATTTTTTTATTGCGTGGCGAATTATCTTTATCTTTTTTTTTTTGGAAAATCCTTTACAGAATTAAGACTATCAAAATTTGCCCCATAAAAAAATAATAGTGAATAGTTCAGTTATTTTTCTATATAGAATAATAAATTTGTTAAATATTTTTGTCTAGTAACTGTGTTACAAAATGTTTTGTGTTGCGTGGCGAAATTTTCTTTACAACTTTTTTTTCGAAAATTCTCTACAGAATTTAAACTATGATGATTTGCCCTAGAAAAAAATCCTGGTAAATAGCTTAGTTATTGCACTATATATAAAAAATAACTTGTTAAACATTTTTGTCTAGAAATTATGTTAAAAAATGATTTCTATCGCGCAGTGAAAATTTCTCTAACATATCATTTTTCCATAAATCTTCTACAGAATTAAAACTATGAGGATTTTCTCCAGAAAAAAAATTACAGTTAATAGACTAGTTATTCCACTATATAGATTAATAAACTTATCAAACATTTTGGTCTAGTAACTCTGTTAAAAAAATGTTTGTGTCACATAACACGGTGGACCTGCAAAGTTATGTTTAAACGAGTTTGCACGGCACAAAATATTTTTTAACACAGTTACTAGACAAAAATATTTGACAAATTTATTTTTCTATATAATGAAATAACTGGACTATTCACTATTTTTTTTTTCTGGGGCAAATCCTCATAGTTTTAATTCTGTAGAGGATTTTCGAACAAATGGTAGAAAAAATTTCACCTCGTGAAAAAATAATCATTTTTTTAACATAGTTACTAGACAAAAATGTTTAACATGTTTATTATTTTATATATATTGGAATAACTGGGCTATTCACCAGTATTTTTCCGAGGATAATCTTTATAGTTTTAATTCTGTGGAGGATTTTCGAAAAAAATGGTAGTAAACATTTCGCCACGCGACCCAAAAAATTTTTTTAGCATAGTTACTAGATAAAAATTTTCAACAAGTTTATTACTTCATATAGTGGAACAATTGTGCTATATATAAATATTTTTTTTCTGGGGCAAATCTTCATAGTTTTAATTTCATAGTACTTTCTTTTAATTAACTACTTCAATTCTACAAAATAAAAAATTGTTTAAAAAAACAAAAAACCGACTTCAAAAAACCTACTTACCTCGAAAAAGCAAGAAATAATATTCGTAATAATAAAAACACGTCTATTGAAGTCGGGTGGGGCTGGAGTACAGATTCCTTTTTTTTTATTCTAAAAGCCCCACCCGACTTCAATAGACGTGTTTTTATTATTACGAATATTATTTCTTGCTTTTTCGAGGTAAGTAGGTTTTTTGAAGTCGGTTTTTTGTTTTTTTAAACAATTTTTTATTTTTTTATTTTTAGTGTAGGTACCTTTTGTATTAGGTAGTGTAGGTATATTATTTAGGTAGAAAATTCGGCTCAGCCAAACGTGAGTTAATCGCGGAGAAACATACATACATGCGGGTCAAACTGAGAACCTCCTTTTTTTAAGTCGGTTAAAGAACTACACTTAAGATATCCCTTTTCCAACAAAAAAATAATTATCTTATTCAGTTCATAAACAAATAAGTTATACGACTGATCATCGAGGTAGTTCACACAAAATCATACTATTTTCGTGCTTTTTTTCAAGATTACTTGAAAAGTACTGAACCGATTTCAAAATTTTAAAAAATGGGACCAACTTGGTAGTTTACCTAATGTAATAACGTTTGAATCATTTCAATCGGTTCAGCCGTTTTTGAGTAATCGGTGTACATACAAAAAACAAAAAAAAAAAAAAAAAAACGGTTCGAATTGAGTACCTCCCTCCTTTTGAAGTCGGTAAAAACTAAAAAAGCCTTTGTTTGAAATTCATCTTTTTTCTATTTTTGTAATAAACTTTAGTATTTACAAAAAACATTGTTAGATAAAATACGTTGTTACAAGTATTATCTACCATATGAAACGTTATTTGTTTTAATCGGACAAGCGGTTACTGAGAAATTATCCAAACCCTAATACCCGATTTCCGCATCTTTTCCCTCCCCTCCCCCCTCAACCACTTTATGATGCGACAACCGTTATATTCTTGTTCAAGAGATCATGCTGAAGACAATGATACCGGTTGTCGGTAGAGAACTCTTCGGTCCGACGGGAATCGTCATTAGACGACTTTCGTTAAAGCGGTTTCCATATTATTCGGACAGTGACCTCCCGCACTATATCGATGATAATTTTGTTGTCTTCCAGCCAAATTTAAAAACTAAAAAACAGACAGCAAACCAATGATTGTGGCAATTTTACTTAGTGCTTAATACTATATGTACTTCTGTACTTTATTTTAATTTACTGCTTCAAATCTACAAAACTAAAAATGATTTTGTTTGAAATTCAACTTTTTTCTAATTATTTAATAAACTATAGTATTTACAAAAACCATTGCAAATGAAAATATGTTGTCAAAGATATTACCTATCCTAAGACACATTATTTGTTTAAATCGGTCAAGTGGTTGTTGAGAAAATCAACCAATTTCCGATACTCGACTGCCGTATCTCTTCCCTCCACCCCTCCCCCCTCCACCACTTTATAATGCGACAACCGCTGTATTCTTGTTCAGGAGATCATGCTGAAGACAATGATACCGGTTGTCGGTGGAGCACTCTCTTGTCCAACGGGAATCGTAAATAGACGACTTTCGTAAATGTGGCATCCCCTCTAATACGACCAGCTGCATTGTTAACAATTTGAATAGGTAAAAATGTGCACATCTGGCACAGTATTAATGGTCAATGGCCATTCAGGTCGCAAAAGTAAACAAAAACTAATGAGTCGTTTGTAATTCTTAGAACCAAAATACACAGCATGCAGTAAAATCAAACCCCATTTTCTTTCTCATCTCTTCACTTAGTCAGTTTAAAATCAAACTTAAAATCTTCTCAGTTAAGTAAAAGATTGATTTAAAGTGATTACCCTGTTGTGGTAGCCCATCGTGCCGTTGACTGTACCTACACATTCAAACATCGCCGGTTGATACGACAATTGGTTTTTACGACCAAATATGAGTAGTCCCTTCGATGTCGTTGTAAACGGTTTTGACTGTATATTATTATTAAAAAAGTAGTCATTTACTCAAACAGTTGAAAATATAGAAAGAAGTTCAAACTGTATCCCGGTTTGGAGCAAAGTTATCCCCTAGAGTAGAAATTACCCCACCTGAGGCCCTTCCACCTAACTTATTACATGGCTATCATGATCTCTTTCATTTGACAGATTTTGACACGTTACTACTTCTTTTTGAAAAAAACTAAAAATCAAAAAATTAGCCATGTATCACATCCGTCAATTGAAAGCAATTACAATAGCCATGTAAGTTATGCGTAGAGCCCCTGTGTGGTAACAACATTGAATTTCAAAACTCAAGAGCTGTGAAAGTAACAAAAAAATCCTTACCCGTATGTACTCCTTACCGGACAAAATTGTGCTCGTTACAATCATATCGCTACTCGTTACTTTCGTTACAACCAACTATCGTGTTGAAATGCGTGTCTTCTCTTCGTACTCTTCGCACACGAACCAGTCTGGTGCCTACTTTTTTACCTATTGTAGTTTCGTTACTGTACTAGTATATTTAAACAGGGTTTTATATTGGATTGAAATAATGAATTGCGAGTATGTCTGAATATTTAATTGAAGAAGTGCCCAATTCGATTACAGATGCAAGCGATGCGAGTAACGAAATTTAATCGAGAGTACCGATTCAGTACTTCGAATCAGGCTGTCTACCCGTTACTCAGTAACAAATACATACTGTTTGCTACAGCTCCACAAAACTTGCTTTTTTTCAGGATATACCCATCACACCACTCTCCACACTTTCGAAGGTCACAAAAGTATTTTATGATAGCACGATAGATTATGAATCATCTGAACTAGAAAAAGAAACAAAAGAAGACACCAATGCCGAAATAATTAAACAAGAAAATATTGACGATGAATCCTCTCCCGATACATATAGTGATAATGATATTTTAACTATAGACTACAAAAAATTGAAACAATTAGACGTTATTAAAAAGCCTATAGTATCGGATAATAAGAAACAAAAGTCTTGGTGGGAAAAAAAACAGAGCATCAAAAAGTATGAAAGTAAAGCGACGGTGAGAAAGTTAAAGGAAATTGAGACTGATTTGGAAAAACCATGGATCAAAGTGAACCTTACAGAGCAGGAAATAGAGGATGTTTTATTAAGAGACAAAGTTAACTATGGATTTAGGAAATTGCCTCATAAATGCACAGATTGTGAGAATTCTTATAAGAGACTCATTGATTTTCGGAGACACAAGACTTTCAATCATGCAAAGGTACTTTATATTTTCATTAATCCTATGTTAATTAATAACCTTTATTTATTAACGACAATAAGTAGTATGGTAAAACAGAACAGAAGCAGCCCTTGACAATTATCTTCTCGGTTCTTCTCGTTACAAGGTACCGATAGAGTCACTTCTTTGACCTTCACAACTGCTTGTAATTGTATCAGCCTAGAGTTAATAAATGTTTTTGAATGCACCTTTATCCCTATTTTCGTACTTGTTCATATAATGTGATTATTATTGTGAGCGTAATTAGCACGCATCCTCACAGTTCAATACCGCTGTTGGATCAGAATAGATAATCCGTTACAGTACGAGGCAAATATCTTGAAATTTTTTCGGCGGAGTGGGGATAAGTTCGCGCATGTGCTCTTGTGAGCTACCAATAACGCGCGCCCCTCTCACCGCTACGCATGCCCAAAATACGCGTTCCGCGCAATCCCCACCCGATTTCAAGTTATTTGCCTCTTACTATACCTATCTTGTTATAAATTTTATGTTTAAAAATCCTCTTTTTAAATTTCCAGGCATCTTTACCAAGGAAATGTACAGAGTGTAATGTTAAAGTCAGTTCTTGGGAAGCGTTACAGAAGCACTGGGAGAAACACAATATTTACAACAAATGCCATTTGTGCGGTTGGATTTCACACTCTGAAGCGTCTATGACCAAGCACTATAGGAGAGTACACACGGCTGTGTATTGTTGTAACTCTTGTAATGTACAATGTCGGTCAGTTGATTTTGTTATTTTTCATATTTTAATGTAGTTACCTTAGTACCTGTCGCTTACGACAAAAAAGTATACTAATAATAACTTTATTGACATAAAACATATTACACAGATGTGTTCTCAAAGTCCAAATGCGCAATGATAAGTTAACTCATTTATTTTCAAAAACGATAAATGTACTTATATACAATTTTTAGGAAATTAATTAGAACACTGTGGGTCACAATAGGGTATTTGACAACATTGAAAATATACTACAAATTGTGGTCATCCTAACAGATATTGGCCTAAAAAACATATTTAACTATTGGCGTAACAAACAAACAAATAAACAAACAAACAAACGGACTTTCGCATTTATAATATTAGTAAGGATTAGTAAGGATAGGGACCATCAAATTGAAATCAACTAAGAAATCGCGAAAAAAAATCAGCTGTTCCATACAAAAATAAATAACCAAAATATCAAAATGTATGAGACAGCTGTTTTTTTTCGCGATTTCAGAGTTGGTCCCATAGTAAAAGTTGTTCAGTTTGATGGTCCCTACCCTATCTACCATATTCGGCATTAGGGGTTATTTTGTAAAACGTGTGTAGAAAGAAATAAATCATGCATGTTGCGTATCTACGCGACGCGCGTGGATTTTTCTAGTTAAATTTGTATGACGGAGTTTGATTTTATATATTTTTTTTACAGAACATTAAGAGAATTTAGTGAACATTACATAGAAGCACATGAAAGAATAATATGTGATTATTGCGGCAAAAATTTCTTTAGAAAACGTTCTCTTGAAGTACATATTAAGTAAGTATTTTTTTCTGCAGTCTGTTAGCGGAGAGTTGATAAAAAAGTAAAGAAAACAGGGTTTCTAAACTCACTTCTGGAAACCACTAAATATTTTGTACTGTTTCAAAAGATACCTTTCCCGAAATGTCTACTTCCCAAAAAGTACTTTTCCCAAAATGTACCTTTCCCTAAATGCATCTTTCCCAAAATGTACCTTAAAACAGATAAAATAATTATTTATTTTATATTATTAAAACACTTAAAGTTAGAACAACGTTTTCTTACATTTAACAGTCTGTATAAATTTTAGGTTTTACCAAGCACTGGGATTCATCCTCTTTATCAAAATTAAATTAAATTGATTGGATACATTTGAAATAAGAATAAAATTAGCGGCCGCCCGCGACTTCGTCTGCGTGGAGAGTTTTTTTGCTATCCCTCGAGAACTATACGTTTTTTCTGGATGAAAGGTGTCCTATGTCCTTTTCTGCACCCCTGACAACGTGTATGCAAAATTTCATGATAATCGGTTCAGTAGTTACGACGTGAAGGCGTAACAAACAAACGGACTTTCGCATTTATAATATTAGTAAGGATAGTAAGGATAAAATCATGTGATCAATCAAGTTTTAATAGTAGATGTAGGTAGGCATATAAAACAATATTTGTTTTCATAAAAAAATGTTTTTACAAACTTAAAAAACGTACTTATAAAAACCATCCAATGTAACATATTGCTTATTGTATCTGTTGTAAGAAGGTACTTTTTGGGAAAGGTACATTTTGGGTAAGGTACATTTCGGGAAAGGTTTTTTTTGGGAAAGGTACATTTCGGGAAAGGTACATTTTAGGGAAGGTACATTTCGGAAAAGGTACATTTCGGGGAAAGGTACATTTCGGGAAAGGTACATTTTGGAACAGAGGTACATTATGGTACCTGATGCGCTTGGCGATAAAGCGACGCCCATCATATATTGCTACTCCGAGATGTTTCATGATATTTATCAATCATTGGCAAACAGACTATAGATAAAGCTTGCAAAAACTATTATTAATTTTATTTAAACTGAATTTAATATTTAAATTTAAATTTTATATGAATTTTATTTAATATTGTAATTCTGATACACAATTTCAATAAAACTTCTCGTGGATTTTTTAGGGCCCATAGTCTTGTATTTTTAGACGGTATCGTTACATTCCCTCGTAGTCACTGCTAGAAGTAGATAGCAAAACTGCTAAAAGTGGCCGTTTTTGACACATTTGCTATCTACTTCTACGAATGACTGCGAGGGAATGTAGTGATACCGTCTAAAAATACTAGACTATGGGCCCTAAAAATTCCACGAGAAGTTTTATTAAAATACTTTTGTATAATAACTTATTAAATAAAAGTCACTTTCGGTCAGGGAATCACCTTAAAAGAAAACAATCAATATACTTGTTTATTTATTAACAGACGACATCACCTGCCAGCAATTTGCTTTGAATGCAATAAAACATACGCACAATACCATGTATTGGAGAATCACTATAGAATGTACCATCCTCATAAGTTAAAAGCCGACACTCGAACCGAACTAGCGTATTGCGTCGAGTGTGACAAACAATTCCCTAGTGTTTATAAGTACAAGTAAGTATTTTATTTTTATTAGTTCATAATTTTATTGTTTTTTTAATGCATAACGAGATATTGCTTGGCCTTCACCTCAACTGATGTTAAGTGACGATAAGGCCGAAGGTGGAAGCGCACTACACCCGGAATCCTCATCACTGAGGAATTGGCTATCTTACCTCTAACTGCCGGAACACAATTTTTTTATAGTTGTTATGGCGTCAGGCTTAGGTAAGATGGTGGTAGCTAGCCAGGCGGACTTGCAATAAGCCCTACCACCAACCAAACCGAGTACAAATGTAACCCCCTTTCTGGGAATCGAACCCGGGACGCGTCTTATACGGGTGGGTGAACCACTAGACCTCAGAAGCGTAAAACTCCACCAAATGAACAATATGTCCACAAAAACTCACAAAACCCCTAATGCCGAATATGGTAGATAGGAACCATCAAACTGAACAACTTTCACTATGGGACCAACTCTGAAATCTCGAAAAAAAATCAGCTGTTTCATACAAAATTTTTGTTAATAACGAAAATATCAAAATGTACGGAAAAGCTGTTTTTTTCGCGATTTCAGAGTTGGTCCCATAGTAAAAGTTGTTCAGTTTGATGGTCCCTATCTACCATATTCGGCTTTAGGGTTTTCTGTAACACGTTGTATATTTCAACTTCTTTATTTTTTTTAAATTTTTGAAAATTTTAATAATTCGTATATTTATTTCAAATTCTAGGAGACACTTGGCCACCGCTACCAAACACACGCCGCCTAAACCAGTCAGGTTAGTTTTTTAATAACGTTCCTTTTATTTATTTATTTAAACTTAATTGCATTGAAAATACAATTGGCGAACTCAATGCCCTATGGCATTCTCTAACAGTCGACCGGAAAGGGTGTTAAAGAAAGAAATCGGCGGCCTGATTATCTAATTTAAAACCACCTAGCGACCGGTGAAAATTACGAAATCGTCGCTGTCAAACTCGATTTCGTACCACCGATCGAGTTTCGAAGAGTGCTGCCTCCAACGGGCAACTAAAGAACTAAAATATACGAGCATTTGCAAGGAAATGCTCCAAAATTCGTATTATCTAACTCAGAAACCGCGACGCGACCGCGACGATTTCGCGATTTCTTCTGTCAAACAGAAACCAGACAAAACGTAATTTCTGATTAGTTTTCGATAAATTCTTAGCCTCACCTTTAACCAAAATTAAATAAAATTGCTATAATTGCAAAACAAAAGGCCTGTCCTTCAATACCTACACGGAATTTGCAATTTTGTATACGAAAAAATGTAAACAAATTTCGAAGCGAAAATAAAAAGGTTATGTTCACAGAGCACATATGGTCAGAGACATACACAGTCAAAGAGTACTTTCGGTAAAAAGATTTTTCAGTCGCTCCCACCGGTTGAGTACCGGTACCAGTGGCGCTAGTTTCTATGGAGATTTTAACGAGCTGAAACCGACTAGTCAGTGATCGCATACATAATACCAAACCAGTGACTCGGTCGCGCGACGATTTCGAAATAATTCAGGAATCGAGATCGGTCGCTCATTTTATAATTAGATAATCAGCCTGCGGGGCGGAAAAAAAATAGATAACTAAGTTAAAATATCCGTTGATCTTTTACTACTGGTCGCTTGTGATAAAATGAACATTTAGTGGTGATCCCATAATTAAGAACGCATGTCGATTTTCATACAAAAGAGGTAACTTTGAAGCCTTGGTTCTCCGCCAAGGATTGACCTAGCTGTGATCTGATGATGGCCATCCAGGGAGTGAATGGAGGAGATACAAATCGCTAAACACATCCTACTGATCTGATCAAAATTGTAAGAGATGTAAGAATATGTTTAAAAAACCGCGAAACGGCCAACATAGCATTAGTATGTATGGAAATCCTGAAATTGAAAACTCTAATCCTCTCTGAGAATGCTGATCAGATCAGTTGGGTGTGTATAGCGATCTGTATCTCCTCCATTCACTCCCTGGATGGCCATCATCAGATCACAGCTAGGCCAATCCTTGGCGGAGAACCAAGGCTTCAAAGTTACCTCTTTTGTATGAAAATCGACTGGGGTCCTCAATTATGTGGCCACCACTATACGTTAATGTCCGTAAATACGCGTGTCCGTAATATTTATATCGGGTCATTTTGAACTTGACATCCAAATTTTGAGGATGTGTTCAGTCCATGAAACTGAACAACTTTCTCTAAGGAACACATGGCCAAATATGTAAAATAAAAATCGACTTTCCATACAAAACACAAAGAGTTCACGTGATCAATTTACGAGGGTGGATCCAAAAGTTCTAAGCCCGCCCATGAAAATGAAAGAAAAGTGGGTCTGAATTAATTTTTATTTTTCAACATAGTCTCCATTTAGGTCAATGCATTTCTTCCACCTGACCTGCAGCTTGTTTATACCTTCAAAAAAAAATGATTCCTGAAGGTTGTCAAAATAATCATTTACTGCGGCTATCACCTCGTTCCTGTCCGAAAATTTCGAACCACCTAAGTGTTTTTTTAAATTTGGAAATAAGTGGTAGTCTGAGGGGGCTAAATCCGGCGAATAAGGTGGATGGGGCAATATTTCGTAGCCACAGTTATGGATTTCAGCCATTGTTTCAGCTGAAGTGTGAACCCGGGCGTTGTCTTGATGGAACAACACTTTCTTCCGTAACATACCCGGCTTTTTTCTTTGATTTCTTCCCTTAGTCGTCGTAAAAGGTTACAATAATAACTTGAATTTATAGTTTCGCCCCTTGGTAAATAATCCACGAAAATAATTCCCTTTGCATCCCAAAAAACTGAAGCCATGACTTTGTTGGTCGACAAAACGACTTTAGCTTTCTTTGGAGTAGGAGAGCCAGATCTTTTCCACTGCTTCGATTGTTGCTTAGATTCAGGAGTATGGTGGTGAACCCAGCTTTCATCCATGGTAACAAACCGGGATAAAAAATCCTCTGGATCTACTTCAAAAAGCTCCAAACAGTCACGCGAAATTGTGAAACGAACTCGTTTTTGTTCAGCTGAAAGCAATCTCGGAACCCAACGAGCAGAAACCTTATGGAACCCTAATTCTTGAGTTACAATATTTTGTACCCGACCATAACCAATGCCTGTGATCTCAGCTATCTTACTGATGGTCAATCTTCGGTCACTCAGAATAAGATCACATATTTTTTCAATGTTTTCCTTCGTGGTAGACGTTGAAGGCCTACCGCTCCTAGGGTCATCTTCAATACTCTCCCGACCCTGCTTAAACTCAGCCACCCACTTTTTTACACTGGAATACGATGGAGCTGACCCACCCAAAGTGCTCACCATATCTTGATAAATATCTTTTGGTGATAGGCCTTTTTTACTGAGGTACTTGATCACTGCTCGGTGTTCAATTTTCTCCATTATTGAAAAAGATGTCAGATAGCATCAAACAAATGATCACAAAAAAAATATGGCTTGCAATATCGGAACGAAACTTCGCACATTTACTATTGAAGAACCATACTAAAGAGTGAGGGTAGATTTACAAAACTGTCAAAGCTATTTATACGTTAGGCCACGAATTTTTGGATCCACCCTCGTAGTATGGGATGACCAAAATTTTCTGGTGGCATTTGACACGTTTCTTAGAGAAAGTTGTTTAGTTTCATGGACTGGACACATCCTTAAAATTTGGATGGTAAGTTCAAAATGACCCTGTATAATAAAAAGTACTTTATCTTACAACATTTCAGAGTGCCGTGCCCAGAATGTGATAAAGTATTCGCGCGTAAAGTTCGGATGACAAATCATTTTAATTCCGTACATAGAAACACTTCGAAACATCGATGCGATATTTGTAATAAGGTAACCGAAAATGGATTCATACTTATTAAAATTGTAGATTTTAAGCATTTTTTATTAAGATTTATTAATTTAATAGAAAATATACTAGAAAAAATCGACTTTCCCGTAGCAGCTCAGACGGGATTCGAACCCGCACCCTTGGGATTCCGGCCCAATGCACTGCTATAATGCTACCTATAAACTATATACTTAATTACTGAAATTCTAGGTTTGAGGCATTCCCAATGCTATTTATTTTAAAATAATTAATTTAATAGAAAAATCGACTCACCCGTAACATTTCAGACGGGATTCGATCGAACCCGCACCCTTGGGATTCTAGATGTATTATACAATGCCATATTCGCAAAATGACACATCCGCAAAACACTTTACCTCAAAATGTCACATTCGTAAAATGCCATATTCTCAAAAAGTCCCATAATGAGGACTGTAAAAGATTGTTGAAGTCACTTAATATTTTTTGCAATTTTGTTAATGATGTTTGAAGGTCCCATTTTTCGGTTTTTCAGATATATCTCGAAAACTATGCATTCCAGCGACATGAGTTTTTTTACAAAATGAAAGCTGATTAAATTTGAGACACGATTTATTATGTAAAATTTTTCGATACCTGTATAGTTTTTGAGATATCCGCTCCTGAATATCTGCAATTTAGGAAAAATAATATTTTTTGATTGATGATATCTATCTACTTACTTTGGTGTTAGCTCAAACGAACCTATCGCTTTTCTGAACGGCATATTCTATCAAAATCGCATATTCTATACACAACTTCATCCCCCTTTTCACCCCTTCGGGAGTAGAATTTCCAAAAACGCTGGGACAGGTATGTATTAATTCTTAATCGTTAGCCTAAACACAAAATTTGAAGATCCTAGCTTCGAAACTGACGGACTTTCATACAAACTTTGGACCCCCGTTTCACCCCTTTAGGGGGTGAGTTTTAAAAAATTCTTTCTTAGTGCACCCCTAAACCTCATAAGGAACCTATGTGCCAAATTTGGAGTCTCTAGACCCAGCGGTTTGGGCTGTGCGCTGATATGTCAGTCACCAATCAGTTTCTTCTTTTATATATTAAAGATAAAATTACAGACTTTTAATAGTGAATATCTCGAAAACTACACAAGATATAAAAAAAAATTACTGAATTAAACATGTAGTAAAGGACATGTCCTAATTTGGGTCACGTCTATGTACACCACCCTCAAAGATGGAGAAAAATATACTGATTCTGAGAAAAATACAAATAATTTTATAGAATGCATG
The DNA here is from genome assembly GCA_943789525.1 of Agriphila geniculea. Lineage (NCBI taxonomy): Eukaryota > Metazoa > Arthropoda > Insecta > Lepidoptera > Crambidae > Agriphila > Agriphila geniculea. The sequence continues at coordinate 10,072,840 of OX038893.1, forward strand.
GTTAAATGGTTAATAATAAAAACAGATCAATATTTTTTACTAGAAATAAAGCGTCAAATATGGCAACTCTCCGTTAAAAAGCTGTTAGTGGGCGCATTCTGCCAGACAAATCTTTGAGTCATCGATTGCCCTTTTTTAACCATGGAAAGTATAGCGGTAGGTGCCTGGGGTGTTTTTACACGGTGCAAGTAGCCTGCGTCTGGCTGGGTCCAAAGCGCGTGTTTTGCCCTACACAATCAAGAAAACATTGTTTCGCGAAACAAAATCCTCATAGGTACGTTTTTTTTGTTGAGTGTTGAGATGTTTTTGTTGATTGTGTAGAGCAAAACATGCGCTATGGACCCGGCATTTGTTGAGCACGCAGGTTACATGCTCCGTGGAAACACGTAAAGCGGGTCCAGCACGCGTAGCATGACCACCTCGAGAAAAGACTCGACATAGAGAAAAAAGGCTTGTCTACACCGAAACGTCACTTTTGTCGGGTTGAGATCGAAATACTCATGCTCGCATTCCTATGTTCTCGAGCTCGAGAGAGCTTTGTCTACGGAGGTGAAAGCTTTTTTGAGTGTCTCTTTATCTTAGAACTTATTAAAAAATAAGTATCATGTTTAAATAAATCATTTCGAATCATTTTAGATAATTTCGACGTTTATTGATATTGAAATAAAAATATTACCTTTTAAAACTCATATTTGTATTAAAAGACATAAAAAGGTTGTAAAATTCTGAGAGCGAGTCCCATCTGTCTGTCAAACTGTGCTCAGCAATCGAGAAGATCGAGACGACAAGTCTTCGTAGACAAGTGTCCCGTTTGCTCATGCTACGCGTGCAGCTTCATAGCATTGTACACCCGCGCAAGTAAACCGCGCCTCAACGTGCGCAAGCCAGGCGCGGTCCCAGGGGGGGGGTCACAGGGGACATGAACCCCCCCCAAAATCGTACTTGTCACATAGAAAAAGCTTCTAAAAATTACAAAAAGCTATAGTATTATTATTAGTGACCCCCCCCAAAATTTCGGGCTGCGACCGCGCCTGGCGCAAGCTACATGCACCGTGTGTGTAGCACCCTTATCGCGCGACCGACTAGCGAGTGAAGGAGGGCTGCGGCTCGATTGCTTTGATTATTGCTTCGGTTTATGACGTTTCAGTGCACTGTCCGTCCTTGTCATCTTGTTATGATATGACAAGGACGGATAGAGCATTGCTATCGCTTTGAGATAAGCAGTCTAGCTGCAGGTATTGTTCAATATTTTAGTTTCCATAGTTAAAAATAAATGTACTCTCTATGGCGATCAATGACTCAAAGATTTATGATCGTCATCTCGTATGTGCCTTACTCCTTCTGGCTTGTGAGCTATAAAATCCTTCAGTGACGGATAAACAATTTCTTATTTTGGTATTCAGAACAAACGTAACGCAAGAGTTTATGAATGATTGACGTCTGAACATGGCACTCACGAGATGCCACTGAAGATTATGGATGCTGGAAATAACAAAAACTAGCTAACGAAAGTCCAGTTTTACTCCCTAGATGCTCAGTGACGCAAAAATAAAAGATTTAACACTCGAACATCATACAAAACAGAACAGATCTCATGAAATCGTTGTATAAACGTGGCACACACGGATTCATTTGTCAAAATATCGACAACTAAACCGTTCATAGCCAAATGAAGCAGTCTAGCAGCGTTACGTTTGATAAGTGACAGCAAACACTTTTAATCAGTTCGCGTAACAACACATCAATAGAAAAAGCAAAAACAATATTCCGACCCATCAAACTGTGTGGCCCACAATTAATACTGTCACGTTACATGAAATTTGCGTTACTTAAGTTGTAAAGCAGTTAATAGTAATAAGAATTTCCGGTACTAAGGACCTAGCTTTATTTGGAACCAATCACTTTAAAGAAATTGAATAATTACAAACTGTTTATCGTGTCTTTATCTATTTTTTTGGTATACTGTACAAAGACGTGGCCCAGACCTCATACATTTTTGGACATCACCTTTAACCAGCTTTCGTTTTGTAAAAAAGCTCATGTCGCTGGAATGCATAGTTTTCGAGATATATGTGAAAAACCGAAAAATGGGACCTTCAAACCCCCCCCCCCATCCGGGGGGCATAGGGGCTACGGGCAGGGGGGGTTGACTTTTGATATGTTCACCTCCTAACAGGTCCAAACAAAGTTACGAAGTCAAAAATTGTGTTCCACGCCTTTCCCTCTATACCTTTTTTTGAGCGTTCATTGCCTGAACTATAATCTAATGATGGACTTTTGTGCATTTCAGAATTTCTGTTCTGCATTTTCGGCGAGAACGCACAGACAACGCGTACATGAAAAAATTCCGTTGCCGAAAAACAAAATGTGTGATATATGTGGACGAGGTTTTAGTGTAAGTTAAAAAGTTCAATACAAATATTTGTGTCAAGTCACAAGGGATTTTAATATAGCATTATTTTAAGATTGTACTGTATTTTTTTTTTATACTTATAGACATATTTTTATTATTTATTATATATATAACACAGTATAACACCACTATAGAACACCCGCGTAAGATAACGACACTGGCGATCGTCAACGCCCCCACACCTCACACCGAGCACTCCTGCGCATCGGGTATATAAAGGGTCACCGCAGCGTTCATCGCCAGTCGCTCGCTAGACGGCACCGAGTACGATTGCTCCCGTAGTCTGCTCAGTGTTTCCAGTGTTTGGCTTGATCGATGCCCCGCGTCATCAAGTTAAACATAGCTAGGTGGACATCGGGTTGCGTATGCCACGCGTCCTTCCCAAGGTCCATAATAGGTTGCACCGTATGAAATACATGTATACATATGTTGTATGTTGTCAAGTATAACAATAAATATTATCTTCGTACACCGTGGGTATCATTTCATACGCCAAACCTTATATCTGGCGCCCAACGTAAATATCTGACCACCCTCATTTAATTTAATCAAGGAAAGGAGGGTATTTTCACAAAATGACCAATATCATAGTGATGAGTGAGAACAACGCAGTCGCCTGATTGAATCGATTGCGTCCGCATCATTGCCAATGGAAATCAAAGCAACAAGAAGCCTTTAATAAACTGAAAACTGTTCTTACAACTGCACCCGTGTTAAAACAAGCTGATTCAGATGATCAATTTACAATTGAATCCAATGCAAATCAATATGCTATTGAAGCAGCTTTAGTGCAGGGGGAGCGAGAGAACAAACATCCCATAGAGATATTGAAGATACAGTTTTCTGCTAAGTTTGCTCCACGTCGTGATGATCCTTATATTATATTGAAAAATATGGAACTTCCACTTATGAAGTTGCCGATCCAGATTCACCAGATAAACCGATTGGTAAATACCATACATCAGCAATCACAAAGTTTGAAAGAAAGGAGAATGTCCTACCCAAACCCATCAATCCAATTCGTCGAAGAGGTCGACCTCGCAAGGGTCCTGGTACTCCTGTCGGGACGACTTCGGAGCACCAGAGGGGGAGAATATAACACCACTATAGAACACCCGCGTAAGATAACGACACTGGCGATCGTCAACGCCCCCACACCTCACACCGAGCACTCCTGCGCATCGGGTATATAAAGGGTCACCGCAGCGTTCATCGCCAGTCGCTCGCTAGACGGCACCGAGTACGATTGCTCCCGTAGTCTGCTCAGTGTTTCCAGTGTTTGGCTTGATCGATGCCCCGCGTCATCAAGTTAAACATAGCTAGGTGGACATCGGGTTGCGTATGCCACGCGTCCTTCCCAAGGTCCATAATAGGTTGCACCGTATGAAATACATGTATACATATGTTGTATGTTGTCAAGTATAACAATAAATATTATCTTCGTACACCGTGGGTATCATTTCATACGCCAAACCTTATAACAGTCATTTATATAATAAACTAAATATGCTCTTTTCCAATCTATCTCTACAAATTCATCAAAATTGGTTCAGCTATGTTGGCATGAAAACGTAACAGTTTTTTCGAGCTCCTCCATGCTGTAGAAGCATGCAGTCGTTAACACCCACCAATCCCCATTGGGCCCGCGATGTGGGTTTTGCTTTTGGCCCATTATCCATATCCATTAACGAAAAACGCCGGGGGTTTATTACAAGCTCTTAAGACTTGTGCTTTCGAAATGGCTTAAAATCTCTTCTCTCTGTATAGCAAATAAGAGACACATCGATAGTCATTAAAAATACTATAACGTTTTAAGAGGTTATAATTTCTCGAAGCGCTCATGGCGGAACTTGACAGACTGATCGTACCCGATCACGTTTGTTAAACAACGCTCGGTCCGGTCAGGTGTCGGATGGGTGACCGTTAAAGTCATTACAACCGAGCGCTTCCGTGCTTCGGAGGGCACGTTAAACCGTCAGTCCCGGCTGTTGTCATGAGATAACAGTCGTTAAGCCAAGTTAGAGGCCTTACAGGCGGCTTGATAAACTCTAACACCAGAAGTGGCCACTATCCTCATATGATAAGAAGAATTATAATTTTTGTTACAGACTAACAGAATCCTCACCAACCACCGCCGGACGCATACCGGCGAAAGACCATACAAATGCAGCAATTGTCCGGCTACGTTCGCCCAACGCACCGCCATGAAAACACACGAAAGGACTCAACATAAGGCCCAGTGGGACTCAAACAGTGCATTAACCGCCGCTGCTACTATGCTAGAGTTGGGAGATAGGAATGAACATTGATTGATAGTGGATGTGTTATCCACGAAAGGACTCAAAATAAGTCTTAGTGGGACTCAAACTACACTACCTATTCACCGCTGCTACTTTGCTAGAATTGGGGGATAGAAATGAACATTGATTGATAGAGTGGATGTGTTATCCGTGAAAGGACTCAACATAAGGCTCAGTGGGACTCAAATTACACTACCTATTCACCGCTGCTACTATGCTAGAGTTGGGGGGATAGAAATGAACATTGATTGATAGAGTGGATGTGTTATCCGTGAAAGGACTCAACATAAGGCTCAGTGGGACTCAAATTACACTACCTATTCACCGCTGCTACTATGCTAGAGTTGGGGGATACGAATGAACATTGATTGATAGAGTGGATGTGTTATCCGTGAAAGGACTCAAAATAAGACTCAATGGAACTCAAATCTACACTATCTATTCACCGCTGCTACTATGCTAGAGTTGGGGGATAGAAATGAACATTGATTGATAGAGTGGATGTGTTATCCGTGAAAAGACTCAACATAATGCTCAGTGGGACTCAAATTACACTACCTAATTCACCGCTGCTACAGTGCTACTATGCTAGAGTTGGGGAATAGAAATGAACATTGATTGATAGAGTGGATGTGTTATCAATGAAAGGGCTCAAAATAAGGCTCACTCAAACAGTGCACTATCCGCCGCTGCTACTATGCTAGAGCTGGAGGATAAGAATGACATTGATTGATAGTGGATATGTTATACGTGAAAGGACTCAATATAAGGCTCAATGGGACTCAAACAGAGCTCTATCCGCTGCTGCTACTATGCTAGAGTTGGGAGATAGAAATGAATATTAATTGATAGAGTGGATATGTTATCCGTCAAAGAACTCGACATAAGGCTCAGTGGGACTCAAACAGTGTACTAACCACCGCTGCTACTATGCTAGATTTGGGGGATAGGAATGAACATCGATTGATAGAGTGGATGTGTTATCCGTGAAAGGACTCAACATAAGGCTCAGTGGGACTCAAGCGGTGCACTAACCGCCGCCGCTACTATGATAAGATTTGAGGGATAGAAATGAACAGCCTAAATTCTGCATGTCTTAAGAATCTCAACTTTTGTGAAGAAAGGAATACAACTTATTTTTTATTTTATTTACATTTCTTTCTACTCATTTAGAGTAATCGGCTAGACGGTCAAATTAACAATTTGCAATTTGATTTAAGCATTTCTTTATTGTGCTTCTGTCGAATTTGTCAAATAATAAAGATTGTAAAAAGTTTAATAATAATAAATTATGTACATACATAAATAAAACGATTAAGACAGTTTATTAAATACTTTTATTTCAATCAAAATAATAAGTAATTATTCAGCCTTATTTATCCTATTCTACTTTACAAATGTTAAATTCTTAGCACTTTTATTCAATTATACATTTCTTATAATTTGATATAAATTTATTCAATATTCACAGCTTATTACTAAAATTGGGTCACTATGGCAAAACAATTTAATTAAAATTGAATTAAAATAAGAAAAAAATCATTTTAGTTATCATAACTGCCTATGGCATAAGCATAAAAATCAGTAAACAAACATACACATTTTATAGTCCTTGAAATAAAACCATTATAGATTTTAGGTTTAAAATTTACATTTCTGTCCACAATATTATAAGGTGTATTATTATCACATTGAGGGCCCTTATAACACATTTCTGAACAACAATTTCACACAGTATTACTTGATTTATCCATTCTATAAAAAATGTTTGCGAGATGCTGTGTCCACGGGCACTGTGAGACCTCATAGCAATGTTTGTGAATACAGTGTATGAATTAGTCCAGCTAACTAAAAACCGGCCAAGTGCGTGTCGGACCACGCGCAGTAGGGTTCCGTAGGTTCATTATACCATACCATATTTTAATACCGATATCATTTTTCGTCTGAAAAAATAACTTTGTTTTTCACAGTGTGTGTATGAATGACAAAGTTATATTTGCGGTTTTGGAAAATGTACTATATCTTGAAAACTAATTACTATATCTCGTTCAAACCAATTTTCGTTGAAAGTGTTTATCAAGATCTATAGCTTATATTTTTTTTAGATTTTTCACCCTCTTACTTTAAAAGTTAAAGGGGGGGGGACACACATTTTACCACTTTGGCGGCAAATATCTTTCAAATGGTTGACTTTGAAAAAAAATAGTTTTAGGAACCTCAATGTCATTTTTAAAGACCTATCTATAGACACCCCACAAGTATTGGTTTGATGAAAAAAAATATTTTCAGTTTCAGTTCCATGTATGGGGAGCCCCCCCTTAATCTTTTATTTTTTTATTTTTGTATAAAAATCGTAAAGCAGTTCACAGAATACACCTACCTACCAAGTTTCAACTATGTAGTCCTAATACTTTTGGAATAAAGTGGCTGTGACATACGGACGGACAGACAGACAGACAGACAGACAGACAGACATGACGAATCTATAAGGGTTCCGTTTTTTGCCATTTTGGCTACGGAACCCTAAAAATGTAAAATGACAGTTTTAAACAACAGGAAAAAGCAAAGCTTTTCTTCTTTTGAATAATTATTTTTAGTAATAAAGAAAAACAACAGGTAATATTATATTCATGATTAAATTACGATACAAAATAAGCCTAATTCACACATTAGTGAAGGCACAGTTCTGGCACAATACCGCTATCGCCACTGTGATATTTCCTTCAATACATTATCTGTGATGAGACAGTGCTCTCAGCGTCAGTGAATGCATGTTCATAGAGAATGACGAAAGAATAATTATCACAGTAGCTGTACTGAGCCAGAATAGCCACTGATAAGTGGGAATCACAGATGTCAGGAAAAACAGGTAGGTTGCTTCAACTTTAATTCCTGAACTCTGACCCGGCCTCATGAGGCCGGCTTAAAATAGCTTAAGCCAGGGGTCTCCAAACTTCGGCCCGCGGGCCAGATCCGGCCCGCGAGCACCAACAATCCGGCCCGCGAAAGCAGGCCGGATCGTACCAACAATATAGTAATTTACAGTACGTTGGTACGGAGCTAGCTAGATCCTGGCCCTTTAGACGTGGTGGAGGAGTAAGTCTGGCCCTTTTGCTAAAAAGTTTGGAGACCCATGGCTTAAGCCATTCTGTCAAAGAAGGAGGAGAACCGAGCATTACAATGCAAAACAAGCAAAACAAGGTGCGCACCTTGTAATGATACAAAACGGGCATACATCAGTGAAGGAGGAGAAACACGCGAATGCTCGTTAGTAAGGGAGGTATTATTGTAATGTAATGCTCAAAGATGAATCTATAGTGTTACAGTACACATCTATGCTCCCGGTGAGGGAGCACTTTTAAAGTACCATTTTACTCAGACGTTAGAATTGAACTGCAAAACATGCTTTCATGTCAGTTAGAAGTGTCACAATGAATCGTGAACAGTGAGAGAAATTGGAAGGGATTACTGCACATGTTTGCAGTCACCCCGAACCATGTCCCTCACCTAAAATAGACCTAAAAATGACTGACCATGCTGATGCCTGTATTTACAATGATTTAATTGAAGTCCTACTTTTATAGAAATATTTATATAACATGCCTCCCTAGCATTGCCACCAAAACATGAAATGATACAGAGGTTTTTCACATTTGAGTTCGGTTGAGTGTCAATAAAACACTATACTATGTGATATATATAATGTTTTGGTGGAATAGCATATCTGATTACATACGTTCATATCGTAAAAAAAATTGTCTCTTAAGTTTTGTTCTTTAGAACCAGTATTTTATTTAAATGTTTACCACATAACTCCGTATAGCGTTTAATATGACACTGGCACCTGCGGCATCATATTTGTGTGTGTGTAAACACAATGGTTTTCCATTGTCTTCATCGGTTGCATTTGCGGATGAGGCATAATGTTAGGGATAGGTTGTGGAGGCGGCGGAGTTTGCTCCGGTGGTTTCTTATTCTTCTTCTCACACTTCTTAAACTTAATACCGAGCTTATTCAATAATATTAATCGTAAAGATTCTTTGCCTCCTTTGAAGTTCAACTCGTGTTTCGCAGCAGCTAGTATCTTGCCCAAAGTAGGAACTTCTTTTCTAACCGAATATCCATTAACAATACCTCTTAAAGCGCACAATTGGAAGTAGTCGAGCTGTACTTTAGTTTTACGTACCCGCTTTTTCTTAGGACCTGTCATTTTGGTTTGTGTAGCTTCAGCGTGCAAACCATCTCTTTTTATACGTTTAATCGTACTTTCTGACAATCCTGTCGCAGCGCACGCCCTTTTAACGACATTTTCGACAGGAAAAGCGTATCCCCTATTCTGTTTTTCGCTCTCAAAGAACTTAATTACTTTAAAAATGATCTCTTTTGCTTGTCCGTCGATAGCTTCTTTCTTTTTTTTGTCGTTTTTCGGCTTTTTATCCTCGTTCTTAACTTGTGGTTGGGGTTCCTGTTGGGGCACAGGAGGTTCTGGAGGCCCGAGTTGTGTCAAAACTGTCTGATTGTGATGGGAAGGTTGTTGTACTTGCATAGGAACTAATAAATTCAACACTGGAACTTCATGGACGAGAGATTGCGACTGATGTATTATTTCATGGGTCGTCATGGTGTTGATTTACAATACTCCCCGATATTTGACTGTACGGGCACGAGAAAATTATTATAGCACGTTTTCAAAAAAACATATTGACGAGTAGTAAAACAATGGAAACAATCCGTCAACAAAGCAAAGTCGAGGAGCCGCCATTAAATTAAACCATAGAGAATAAAGAAGAGAAGATAGAGAAAAAAATATTTGACGTTATTTTTCTTTTACTAGTGATGTAGTAAAAAAGAACGAATGAATTATCAGGATTAGGGATGGGTCCAGTGAAAATTTCAATGAAATGAAAATTAAATTTATATGAAATTTATGAAATCTTTCAAAACGGGTTGAAATATTTCACTTTTGAGTGAAATTTATTTCCAGTACTAGAAATCCCTTATTTTCTGAATTAGTTTACTATTTTAACGTATTAAATGAAATTTAAAGGCTTAGGTAATTGATCTGATACAGCTTGGGCAACAATTCTTTCGTATATCCTTCCTGCTGTCCGTTTGTTCTCCACTATAGGTTACAGCCTTTCTTTTGTCTAATTTAAAAATCTATCGCAATCGCTTTGAGGATGTAACACATTGAAGCTTCTTTTTGGGACCAATAAAAACTTACCAAAGAAATGCAGCAATGTGTCACATCCATCTGTCAAACGAAAGCGATCGTGATAGATTTTTTGAATTAGACAATTACCCCCCAGGTCGCATTTCTTAACCGATTCTCGTGAAATTTTGTGAGCAGGTTCGAAAATTATATAGAATTTTATGGTCGAACCAGTTTTTCGAAATTTTTCAAAATGGCGGAGATGTGTAATGCCTAGTTTAGATACTCGCCGAGAACAGACGAATAGGCACGAAGACGAGTATGTAAACACCATATTCGGGTAGTCTGTATTCGTGTCCGATTACTCGGCGAATTACTCGGGGAGTATGTTCGCCGATAATCTAAATGAGGCATAAAAGAACATATTTCAGTCCGGCTTTCCGGCGCTGTTGTTTTCCTGTACTGCACGCGTAGCATGACCAACATCTAGATAAGATTCGACTCACAGAACAATGGCTTGTCTACACCGAATTGTCAGGTTGAGATCGAGATACTTTGGAGATACTCATGCTCGCATTTACAACTAGTAGACTTGTATTGTTCTTTGTCGTGGCCTAATGTCAAAAGTCGACAAACACGAGCTTTTCTCTTCAACTGACATTAATTTGACAGTTGAATCAGAGAAACTTGTCTACCACCCTTTGAGTAGTCGAGAAGGTCGAGAGAGAGTTCACAGACTAATAAGAAGATTCGAAATAGTTTTCTACGTATTTTATTTCATATGAATCTAAATTTCGCAATAAAAATAAATCTAAATTGTCCGTGCTTATATTTTATTCCTTAAAAACTTAAAATTAAAATTATTTTCATACGTTGATTTCAATATTTCGTAATTTTCTCGTCATTTTACACAGACTTATAAATTAACAATTTCGTTAGTAGTCTGTGTTATCTTTTCAAAATACTCTCAATAAAAGAAAGGCAAACGAATTTATATCCATACAGCTATATTTAATTAGTTTTAAGAGTTTAGCGTTGTGAAATCTATAGAAAGGAACGGTGCTTTATGCGAAATAAAGTAATTATTTTCTATTGGCAATATTATTCTTCTCGAGCTCGAGAGAGCTTGTCTACGGAAGAGAACGCTTTCTTGAGTGCCTCTTTATCTTAGAACTTATAAAAAAAATGAGAATCATGTTTAAACTAAATTGTTTCGGATCATTTTAGATAATTTTGACGTTTATTGGTGTTGAAATAAAAAGATTACCTTTAAAATTCACTTTTTTCATTAAAAGACATTAAATGGTTTCGAAATTCTGAGAACGAGTCCCACCTGTCTGTCAAACTGTGCTCAGCAATCGAGAAGGTCGAGACGACAAGTCTTCGTAGACAAGAGTCCCGTTTGCTCATGCTACGCGTGCAGGTCGCATTTCTCAACCGAATCTTGTTAAATTGTGTGAGCAGGGTTGAAAATTATATAAATGTTATAGTCAAACCCCGAAGTCCTGGCGCTCCTAAGTTTGCCTAGTCAAACCTCAGGTTTAACAAGAAGGCTTAGTCAAATCCCAAAACCAATGGCATATTATACGGCCTTTGTTTGACTGACGAATTTATGGCCAAACCTAGGAGAGACTAACTTGGGCAGTCGAAAGCCGAAACTCAATACGATCAAATCGAGGTTTGACCAGTCACGCTTAAATTAGGCACAGAATTTGATATTTTGTACAACTATGAAAAACACATTCTGTAGAGTGAAAATTTAACTAAATTAACAATCTTCCTGTAAACAAAAAATATCTGTTGTCTGTTTAAAAGAAAATATCCACGAAATTTAAGATGAACGCTCCGCTGAGCTTCGCGATTGTCTTAAATTTCTAATCTATCACGTGACTTACAGGAGTAAGGCAGCTTTGACTAAATATGACATCGGAAATGAATGATGTTTTTCATAATCTTGAGGTTAAGTTTAGTCAAAGAGTCTGCGTTACTCCTATTGGACACGTGATAGGTTAGGAATTTAAGACGATACACGATTTTATTTTGCGCTTTAAGCCGAAACACGATTTTATTTTGGGCTTTGACTAAGGCTTCTTTTCAAACCTGAGGTTTGACTAGACAAACCTAGGAGTGCCTGAGCTTCGGCGTTTGCCTATAACATAAACATTTTTTTTGTAGCCTGTTTTTCGATTTTTTTCTAAATGGTGGAGATATGTAAAAGAAACATATTTCAGTCCAGTTTTCCGGCGCTGTTTGTTCTCCTCTACAAGTAACATTTCTCAACCGATTCCCGTAAAATTTTATGGGCAGGTTCGAAAATTATATAAAATTTTATTGTCAAGCCTGTTTTCCGAAATTTTTCATGGCGGACGGAGATAATATGTAAAAGAAACATTTCAGTCCGCCATTCCAGCACAGTTTGTTCTCCTCTACAGGCGCATTTCTCAACTGATTCTCGAAAAAATTTGTGGACAGGTTCGAAAATTATATAGAATTTTACTGTCGAGCCAGTTTTTTTTTAATTCTTCAAAATGGCGGAGATATATACATAAACATATTTTAGTCTGACTTTCTAGCTGTCTGTTCTCGTCTACAGGTCCCATTTCTCAACCGATTCTCGTGAAATTTTGCGAGCAGTTCGATAATATTATAGATTTTTCAAGTCGAGCTAGTTGAAATTTATCAAAAATATCACCCATTTCCAAAAATAAGTATTCAAAATTAGAAGCGCCATCTAACTGCGCATAGCTACCAAATAATATACCAAACAGCACGTAACCATATAATATATCTAACCTACTATGTGTTTTGAAAGACCTCGTGAGCAGTGAGGAAAACGGTGTCGTAGAAGAAAAACGACTACGTCAACATTACGAAGGAATATGTAGAAAACTAACAATGAAAGTCGCAAATTTGTAGGTTCAATAATCAGAAAGTTTAACCATGACCGCGCGGTCGAAACGTGGAGGACCTCGCGGCCACACAGTTCTCTCAAACGGAGCTTATTAGAGGTTCCATTATTTTTGCTAATCGTAGATACGATTTCGTAGATAATTAAGACAGTATAAGTAAAGCCCTAATGTTTGGACTTTACGACCATGTTTTTCTGTAGGTCGTGAAATCCAAACCTTAGGGCTTCATTTATACTGTCCACTATTTTTACCTAATCGTATCAGGGATTATAAAAGAGAAATTAAGCTCCGTTTGAGAGAACTGCGTGGCCGCGCGGTTCTCCACGTTTCGACCGCGCGGCCATAGCATTATATTTCTGTAGCAGGTCGTGAAGTCCAAACATTAGGGCTTTATTTATACTGTCTATATTTTCTACATAATCGTGTCAGCGATTAGCAAAAATAATAGGACGCCTACTAAGCTCCGTTTAAGAGAACTGCGTGACCGCGCGGACTATGGCGCGGCCATAGCCTTTAAGCTAAGTAGGTCGTGAAATCCAAAACATTAGGGTTTTTTTATACTTTCTATATTTTTCTACGAAATCGTATCAGCGATTTATATTATAGCAAAAAGAATGGGACCCCTACTAAGCTCCTTTTAAGAGAACTGTGTGGCCGCTCGGTTCTCCACGTTTCGACTACGCGGTCACGGTTAAACTTACAATTTTCTGAATATTGGTCCTACTTTGCGACTTTTATTGTTAGTTTTCTACATATTCCTTCGTTATGTTGATGAAGTCGTTTTTCTTCTACGCCATCGTAGCCGACAATCGAAACAGACATTGAATATTTTGTTATTAAAAGTGTAAAATAGCCAAAGCTATTCGTAATTTAAGCCAACTTATTTGTTTATTGTTTTGTTTTATAATTATGTTGATATATTGACAAAATGCATGTAATTTTGTTTTATTTAGGTTAGATGAAACTTAAAAATAAATTTCACTCTAAACTGAAATATTTCAAACCAAAATGAAATTTATTCTAAATATTTCACAGACCGAAATTTTTCGTGAAATTTACCCAACCCTAATCAGGATCATAGATTTTTCCGCTTGTGTAAAGGGATAGTTATATTATGATCGTCATCTCGTATGTGCCTAACTCCTGGCTTGTGAGCTATAAAATCCATCAGTGACGGATAAACATTTTCTTATTTTGGTATTCAGAACAAACGTAACGCAAGACTTTATGAATGATTGACGTCTGAACGTGGCACTCACGAGATGACACTGAAGATTATGGATGCTGGAAATAACAAAAACTAGCTAACGAAAGTCCAGTTTTACTCCTTAGATGCTCAGTGACGCAAAAATAAATAACATTTAACACTCGAACATCATACAAAACAGAACAGATCTCATAAAATCGAAGTTTAAATTTGGCACACACGGAACCGTGTGTGCCAGTTTTCATTTGTCAAAATATCGTCAACTAAACCGTTTGGAGGCAAATGAAGCAGTCTAGCAGCGTTACGTTTGATAAGTGACAGCATATAACACTTCAAATCAGTTCGCGTAACAACACATCAATAGAAAAAGCAAAAACAATATTTCGACCCATCAGACTGTGTGGCCCACAATTAATACTGTCACGTTACGTGAATTTTGCGTTACTTAAGTTGTAAAGCAGTTAATAGTAATAAGAATTTCCGGTACTAAGGATCTAGCTTTATTTGGAACCAATCCCTGCAGTAGTTACAATATAATCAATGTTAAAATTTGCATGAGATTTTTAAAATAGGGTGACAACAATGTACGTACATTGATGGACAGAAAGGCTATAATCGTTGGTTAGCTTTACCACGGACTAGATAGTTGTTTTACGGCTTTGCATTCTAGTTACTTTAGTTACCTAGATATTTATGTAATGCATGTTTAATTTAAAAAAATATGCCATTTTGACACGATTTTCGATATTAGATATAATTTTGCATTGATATATCGAATGAAAATATTTTATCGGCTAAAAATATGGATATATCGAATTAAAAATATCGATATATCGGTATTTTTCAACGAACCTTAGGCTATGTTTACATACGCTAAGTAGACGACCGAGTCAAGTAGCGAGTAGAAGTACATTGCCTGGCATATTCATCCTGGTATATTATTTAGTATTGTATAGGAACTTATTATGTTGAACGAACAAACAATAACTCCATTAGAATTACTTAAACGTACTTATACATAAAATAAAATGGCAAATTATAAGCATCACATGGAAGCAAATTTTAATGGCATTGTCATTTGTTTTTTATTTTATGTAAGGAGAGTTTATGGGTATTTTTATTTTTATTTTTAAGGAATGGATTTTATTTATTTTAAAAATAAAATAAGCATTTTAATTTAAAGATTACAAATTGAAAGTGGCTGACCAACATTGTAGGCAGTTTGCTTCTTAGTCAATTATCGTTTTAGGTACTATTGCAGTAGTGGCATCTTTAATTTTAGGCAATCTGCTTCTTAGTCAATCGACCGTATTAGGCATTGTGCCAGCGATGGCATGTTGCATTTTAGGCACTGTGCTCAAAATTGCTTCGAATGTATCATTGCCTTATCTTTGGTGTATGTTCTTGTTAGCTGTTCTAAAGCCGCGATAACATATCGCGATCTAGCATCCTCGTTAGGAACCAATTTAGAGTTAAAAGTCCTAAAACTAATGTGCTACGATACGCACAGTCATACAGTCTCAGTAAACTTCAATACGATGTCCGCAAAAAATATACTTCATGGTCACCCTAGCTTATTTACATACTAACTTTAACCTCAAATTACATCGTAAGTACTGCAGTGATTGGTTCTAAATAAAGATCCTTAGTACCGGAAATTCTTATTACTATTAACTGCTTTACAACTTAAGTAACGCAAAATTCACGTAACGTGACAGTATTAATTGTGGGCCACACAGTCTGATGGGTCGAAATATCGTTTTTGCTTTTTCTATTGATGTGTTGTTACGCGAACTGATTTGAAGTGTTATATGCTGTCACTTATCAAACGTAACGCTGCTAGACTGCTTCATTTGGCTCCGAACGGATTGGTTGTCGATATTTTGACGAATGAAAACTGGCACACACGGTTCCGTGTGTGCCACGTTTAAACTTCGATTTTATGAGATCTGTTCTGTTTTGTATGATGTTCGAGTGTTAAATCTTATTTATTTTTGCGTCACTGAGCATCTAGGGAGTAAAACTGGACTTTAGTTAGCTAGTTTTTGTTATTTCCAGCATCCATAATCTTCAGTGTCATCTCGTGAGTGCCACGTTCAGACGTCAATCATTCATAAAGTCTTGCGTTACGTTTGTTCTGAATACCAAAATAAGAAAATGTTTATCCGTCACTGAAGGATTTTATAGCTCACAAGCCAGAAGGAGTAAGGCACATACGAGATGACTCATATTATATTCTCCTTTCTCGATAAATATAAATATTTTCTATGAAACAAGACATTTTGAGTCAAATCAAAATTACACTGCGAGCAACCGCCCCGGCGGCGGCACAGGCAGATACCCAAACACAATGCTGGAAACACTAAATATTTTGTTATGTTGTGTCGTGACAAAACCCTCATCACCACCGTTCTGTCGCGATCGTAGCCGAGCGGGCCGTGCCACGCACGATAGATGCCTCCACAACACAACACACTGTATACTGCCCGGCATATATATATTGGCAAGAAAATGAAAGAGACAAAAGATGCGCAGTAGCCATAAACTTAGTGTTTATGGCTACTGCGCATCTTTTGTCTCTTTCTTTCTCTTGCCAATATATATGCCGGCATCTGTAATAATGTGCTGTATGAAACCGATAGGCGAACCCTATACGCAGGGTAAATACTGTGATCCATCAGTATTTGATCAGGGATCAGTATTTGATTTACTATAATAATTTTACTATAGTTGTTATTGGGGTAGAATTATGTTTATTATTTATCGGGAAATATAATTCTTCTCCAATATACTACTACTATGGTGAATAGGCCTTATTTCATAATATTTTATGAAATAGGCCTCTGATTAAATACTGGGGGCTTACCATCAGCAAATAAGAAACCGTTCAGTTCAAAAGCAGGCCTTAAACAGGACTGCTTAAGACCTGCTTTCATACTAACCGTTGAGGTCATAGTACGAATAAGTAAGGCAGTTCAATTTAAGTCCTGCTATAAGAGCTCATAGTAAGGCCCCTGATTGTTTTACCGTGCTAGTATGGTTCGCCATACGCTTCTGTCACGACAAGACACAACACAACACGACAGAATGAATAGTAAGTTATTTTTTTACTTAATTTTTAACCTTAATTTTTTTTCCATGGTTAAACTCCACTCTGGCGATCGATGATCCTGCAGGAATGCACCCATTTATTTTGACAGCTATTTTTTTGTTGTGACAGTGACAGTCAACATTGTTTACTTTTTGCAAAAACCAAGCAAAAACAAATCATATTATAATAAATTACCTACAATTAATTAATAATAACGAACTGTCTATAATTAATTACTATACTACATTGTTGTTGATAATGGATGATTGTACTGATTTTGTTTTGAAAAGGCTCTGTTGCACATGTCTCAGTCGCGACCGCAAACTGTCACAACTCTGCAGGTTAAAAGAAGGAATTAATAATTTATATTTACTACTTTCTCACGATTCTGAAGCTTACAGAGTAAGTATCAACCTACTTTATTAATTATTTATCAGTAGCAGCCGCCCGCGACTTCGTTTACGATAGTAATTTTTCTACCCCTTAGGGACAGTACTTTTTTCTGAATGAAAGGTTCCCTATGTCCTTTTACTTATACTTTAAAGATCTGTCCCCATATATCCGTGGCCGGCCGGAACGTGTCAGGGGCCCAAGTTACGTTGGTTGTGTTAAATTTTGTATGAGAAACAAATATACGTTCAGGATCCATTGTTCAAAATATGTTGGTCCTTTATGTAAAACATAGAGATGCCCAACATAGCCATTGGCGCGTCACGGCTCAGATATGTGAAGATAGACCTTAAATTATGGTCCTTTTCAGGAAGGTTTCTACAAAGACACAGCAAGCTGGTACATATGCTGGGAATGCTGGGCTATCATGAGCAGGATCAGTAGATTCCGTAGCCAGGCTTGTACGGCCCAACGACAGTTAACCGATATTGTGGAAGGAAGATCAAATGTAAGACATGATTTTCGTTATAGATATTTTTATTCTACAAAGGCAACATTCTTCTATGCAATTATATTAATTTAAAACTCATTAGTCAGACAAAAGAATTTTACTAAACTTTTTTCCTGGGCCAGACTATCACTTAGTACAGGCGTGTTGAACAATTAGAAGCTTTGAATCAAGGAACAAGAGTCTAATTTCACATAAACGAAATATATATAATAAAAAAAGGTGATAGTCTGGCCCAGGGGTTATATATATCGCGTTTTGTTGGTCATGCTATGGGGCTAGTCTATAAAATATGTACACAGTTTAAAACTAAGCTATTACTTTTTTGAACAGAAATTAATGACAAATGACAACTACAACAAAGTGACAAGGTTCTAACTGTATACATATTTTTAGACATTACTGTACATATTGTTTATGTGTAAGCATTTGAAATGAAAACTCCGATTTATTCCTAGGAGCCGATTTATTTCTCCTGCTTAAATTATATTATGTGCCCATCGCTTATACAAAAATGTGATTTTATTTGCAGTACAAACTTCTAAACGCCTGTTTATCACATCTCTCTTTCACACATAAAACAACATTTGACAAAGAAATAGTTGAACAAGATTCAACCACAGACAATTTTATTGATTGCGGTCTCGACATTAAGACAGAGAGTGATGAAGATATACCCCTATCTCTGTTGCACAGTAATTATGTATCTGATGAACGGATACATTCTGATGGAGAACTACCACAGAGTATAAACGACAATAGCGAACCTCTTTCAAAAAAAGGGCTGAAAAAAACAGCTGATAGTTTTAAGAAAAAGAAAAAAATCAAGTCTTCAAAGGGAAATACACTTAATGTTAATGAAAATAAGAAATACTTTCGTACGAATATAATGAGTGATACTGAAATGAATGAAAATAGGTTGAAACAAAGATTAGCTCCAGTTTTCGTTGATGCATTATTTAAATGTGAATCTTGTATTGAAGGATATAAGAGTCAAATTGAATTAGATAAACATTTAGAGTTACATATGGAGGTAAGGATTTTTTTTATACAATGTGTTTTTTTTAACAGTGATCTAATATTGTGGTATGGCTTAGACCATCAAACTGAACAACTTTGACTATAGAACCAACTTAATCAGATCAACAAAATATTTAGCTGTTTCATAGAAAATATCAGTATCTACTCGAGCAAAATGTATGGAACAGCAGTTTTTTTGCTGTGATTAAGTTGGTCCCATAGACAAAGTTGTTCAGTTTGATGGTCTAAGCCACACCACAAAATTTGATCACTGTTCAAAAAAACACACTGTATACATAGTAGATATGTAAAGCTTAAGATATTTACTTCAATATAATCTAAAAATCATGATTTTTTGAAAAATTTAAATATCACTATAGGAAAGGAACATTTAGTTCACTTTACAGCCCTTGGGAGGATGTTACCAAAAACTGTTGTAGTGTTCAACTTAAATGTTGTTTAAAATATTAACGAAAATTTATTTATTTCAGAAAGACAATCATAAACTATGTGATATATGCTTAGTCTACGTTAAAAAGTCTATGGTGCGAGACCATAGAGATGAACATTATACTAAACACGAATGCCGGTTATGCGATTTCGTAACCTGTACTTTATGTGATATATTGAGGCATTTGAAAAGCGTACATGCTATACAAAACTTAGATGGCTCTGTGGAAAGAAAGAAGGTAACTTGTATGTAACTTATATTAAACTAGCGACCGCCCGCGTCTTTGTCTGCGTGGTCATTATTTCTCTATCCCTTGGCAACAGTACTTTTTTCGGGGTGAAAGGTATCCTATAACACCTCCCATTTTCTGGCTCTTTGTTGGAATTATGTAAAAAACAGTAAAGGAAAAACAGCGAGCATGTAATATGGTTGCCATAATCAATCAGTCAAACAATGACATAGTAACTCACTTTAAAAAACAGAACTACAACTCTTTTTAATTACATTGTAGAACACAATAAAGAGTAAGAAGTACAAATAGGTTCTAAAACACTTTTCCAGATCGATTATATTTTTTTCAGTATTTTTTCCGAGTTTTAAGAGTATTTAAAAATATATTTAATAATCATAATCATCCCAGATGCAAAATAGTTTTCAGGATGATCTCGGTTAAATACCTACGATATTATTACAAAAAGAGTTTTAAACATTTGTTTAAATGTGATACTGTCACCCTTTTGACAATATTGTTTAAAAGAGACATCATCACTAAAACAGTATCGTTAGGCTGCCTGTCCATTGACGCAGAGCAAGGCGGCGGAGCGGAGAAACGAGAAATAACCAATAGGATTGCGGAGCGGAGATTCAAACTTCACAGGACAGGCAGCCTTAAGCAGGTGTTAAAAATCTTTTATAATAACACCGGTAATATTTAGAGCTGATATTTGTGGTATTGAAGCAAATTATTATTGCAGAATCGAAAGAAAACACCAATAATTTTGAAGCCCGGTTCCAAACCACGTAGAAATCAACCGATGATGGACAAACGGTCACCGTTCGGTTATTTATGTACGGAGTGTAATAAATATTTTGAGTGAGTACTTTATTTTAATTCAATCAAGTTGCCTGGAAGACATTGCTATGTAGCAATAAGGCCGCCTATTCTATGTATTCTTGTTTCTTCTGTGTGTATCATTTTGTTCAAAAGCATCTATCATTTCCTATTGGTTTTATATTTGTTTTTGTCGCAGCAACAAAAATCAAAGATGGAAGCATATCCAGAGACAACATAGAGAAGGGTACAAGTGTGAAACTTGTGACAAAAAGTTCACATTCAAAAATAACTTGAGCCGACATGAACTGTAAGATTTTCTTTACACAAAATTAATAGCTTTTAGAAACGCGTATTTTATGATGAACTGCCTTACTAATTTTATACCTGTCATAACTAGGGTTACCAAATGCCCCGTATTTTGATGCCCCGTTTCAGGCTAAGATAATAACGAAGTCTGTAATTGCGAAAAAAAATAGGGGAAGTACGTCCAAAACGACATACTATTTTTATTTGTCGCTATATCTTTCTAAATAAAATCATTACAATCATTCTTTCATTATTAAAATCATCTTTAGTTATTTGCCTTAAAGTAATTAAAACTTAAAAATGAATTGAAATAATAACATCGGAATTCTAGAGCTCTATCAACAAAAAGTCGAAAAACAATTTTGTCTATATAGTACGGGCAAATGACATAGTTATAGTTATGCACAAAATGACAAAATAAAAAAAGTTGCCCAAAGGTCACAAATAAAATTTTTGTTTTTCCTAGAAACATCAGCACGTGATGCATGAGCCATTGCATGTATTTTAACCAGTCTTGTCTAGCTAGGGAACGCAAAAAGTTAAATTTAGTTAGGCCGTGTATGTGCCGGCTTAGAATAGCACTACCCCCTCTCATCCCGTGGGTGTCGTAAAAGGCGACTAAGGGAACACAGCCATCAGGAGATGGGCAGCAGCGTCTCCAAAATTCTTGGCCTACTGCGATCGCCAACCCGCCTGCCAAGCGTGGCGATTATGGCAAACCCCCCTAATGATGGACACACAAGGTTGCCGGAAGCCACTGGATGTGGGAAGCGCAGGACCGATCGTCGTGGAAATCCTTGGGGGAGGCCTATACCCAGCAGTGGGTGTCGTAGCGGCTGATATGATGATGATGATGATGAACAATAAATACGAGCACAAACATCGTCGTTCGCTTTTTGCATAGATTCAGGATTTGACGTTCAGATTTCCTTTTTTAGTTGCGCTACTGTATGTCATTTTGTCCGGAGTAAAAGTATGTCATTTTGTCCAATACGTGACATGAATAAAGAGTTAAGAATTAACTAAGAACAACTATTATTGAATATTAATTGAATACACATCGCAACATAAAGCTACAACGCATCGATTTAAGTTACAATATTGAAAGAAAACAACGTAAAACCTATCAAGTGTTGTGATAGTAATGAGAATAAAAAGTTGTAATAGGCAAAAAACACATTTGTACCAGTCCCTCCGGCGCGACTAAGCCGAAGGCGATAAAATTTTGGCAGGATTGCTAAAATGGCTAACTTTACGTGATACGATGTCAAACACCTCGTTTCTGGCCGCCAGTTTCGAATAAACTGCAGTGTGTCATTTTACCCATGTATGTCATTTTGTACGTACTTCCCCTACGGGATAAAAGAATCTGTGGTCAAAATTATCTTCATAATAAACAGTTGTTTAACTGTCTCCAGTAAAAAAAATCTAAAACCCGTATATTTTACGCTGGTAACCCTTAAATAAAGTAGTGGCAGGTGGTAACCCTAGTCATAACCAAAAACTTTGTTAAGCAATATAATTCTTTAACACATTAAACGTAAGGTATAAATTTCTAAACAATATTTTTGGTTATTCTACGCAAAAACTTATTATAATAAGTACTTAGTAATTAAAATTAAAGTAATATAATTAAAACTGGTGTTTTAATAAAATTCTCATGCCGAATATGGTACATAGGGACCATCAAACTGAACAACTTAAGGGGCGGTAATAGGAAAACATGGTTTGCGCGGGCCATATCTTTATATAGAAAACGTAAACTTGTAGCCACCAAAAAAATCATACGACAAGCTAAAGAGTTTATCTAGTTGCTACAAACATTAAATTGCGTATACACCTCACATATGAATGTAAAAAAAATCAGAATATCATCAAAAACGCTTGTCGCGGGCCATATTTTTGGCGTAAATAATAGCGTAAATGTATTAAATTCTACATCAAAATACACTTTAACGTACTATGCAGTTGCTACAATAACTTTTTTTCAAGAAAGACAATTGTGCTAAAGACAATGATGAAAAAACAACGAAAAACATCGAAAAAGTGCAGAAGTGGGGTTATTTTCCATACTCTTTACACTTAGAGACAGAAAAAGAAAAAGACAGAGACAATGATTTCGCATAACGGAGCCTTAACTATGAGTCAAACTCTGATATCGCGAAAAAAATCAACTTTGATATTTTCGTTATAATTTTTTATAAATATGTAACATCGGGGTTTTATTCGCGATTTCAGAGTTGATGGTCCCATAGTAAAAGTAGTTCAGTTTGATGGTCCCTATCTACCATATTCGGCATTAGGAGATATTTTTGTACCACGTGTATAAATATTTAAAAAAAAATATATTTGTTATGTAGAATCCACAAAGAGCCACCGCCCCGTAGCGAGTGCACAGTTTGCCATAAGATGGTTCGTGTGGACCTGTTGAAGATCCACGCGAGAATACACACACAACGGGACAGGTAAGTACAGTCAGCACATCAGACTATACAACACGGTGTAAACTGATTGTACACCTTAATGTGTTAAATAAACGTAAAGGCATGGGGTCCCATAGATGTGGCTTAGTTAGCAGGTACCGCCATCTAGTAAGGTGAATTTAAACTTATGTGGAATTAGTTTAAATTTACCTCACTAGTTGGCGGTACCTGCTTCGATTTGTTTTTGTAATATTCAAATACAGATAAAAAAAGTCATGAAACTTTTGAATTGCTTTTTAAAAAAATCACTGAAATCAATGAAACAGTAAAATGAAGGGTTTTTTAAACAAATTTTAATAAATATTGAGCGACACCTGTCGGCAATAATTTGTACTTTCTTTGAAAATTCGGTAATGTTTGTTGCTATCTGTGCTAAGCATGCTGCGACGATAGCGGCGCCATCTAGAATTCTACAAGAAAAACATTTTTAATCGCCCTGATAGTCGCCTAACGATGGCCATTTCTTTATTGTGGGATGAGGTATCTGTACTATAGTATTATGTAATCTGTGGTAAAGATTAACCTCGAAAACACCGCGGGTTCCCCCGGAAACCCGCGCGTCATATACACCGTCAAGCACCGCGGGTTCCCCCGGGAACCCAGAGATCGCAGGCAATATTTTGCCTTATTATGAATGAACTATGGCTTGGATTTGAATGTGATGTTTTGTGACATTGGGCCTTGACGGATATTATTTTCAATAACGTATAACCCGTCCAAATTAAATGAACAAAAGTATTACAAGTTGAAAATTTAAGTTGGAAAAGTGCTTTTTTTTCGTGACATCGATGCACTTTTGCCAATGCTTAATAGATGTCGCGCTTTTTTAAGCTGGAGCATGAGGGGTAATCGATTGAAGTTTGATTTTGTGTCAATTTGATACAATGTTGTAGGTATGTGAAAGTTTGCATGTTTAGATGTTTGTTACTCAATCCATAGAAAAGAGAGGGCTGAACGAATTTTGATGGGCACACAAATGGTTTATAACTTGGATTTAAACATAGGATAGGATACTTTTTACGCCATTTCGCTCGCATAAAATTTCTAGTCATAATGTGGTTTGGCATAACGGGAACGGTATAAAGTTTTTTCGCATAATGGTGTATTCGCATAATGTTATACTTATTCGCAGAATGATTTCATTGACACAACGATTACTTGAACTAATTTCATGTAGCGAAGTGCCAGAATCGACCTGCTGTCGTGTATACGCCACAAGTTGTTATGCTAAGTTATCATTATGGGTAAAAAATGTATACAATAAAATGTTATACTTTTTCATCACTAAGATAATTTATGCGGATTGAAAGTATACGTAAACATTTATCATATCCCGGTCGAGTTAACTCGGCACCTGAAGCGCGGTAGACCCCCTTCGTTTTCTCCTTACCTCACGCCACTGTCGTCATGCCAGTAGCGTTAGTACATTTGTTAGAGATATATTATCGATAATCTATCGAAATCTTTCAAAAAATTGACGACGGTGGCGTGAGGAAAGCAGAAAACGAAGGGGGTCTATCGCGCTTCAGGTGCCGAGTTAACTCAACCGGGTAGTATGTATGAATTTTATGCGAATCGAACATTCTGCCAAAAAACCTTACGCCATAGTATATTATGATTACTTATGACTTAAAATTTTATGCATTAGTCAAAGGTTAGGGAACCTTTGACTAATGCATATTACCCGAACGATTGTCTCGAATGACGAAGTTGCGGGCGTAAGGTAATTTATATATTTTTATTTAAATCACAGGTACAGATGTGCAGAATGCGACAAGTGCTTCGTCAGTAGAGCGTCTTATGAACATCACTTGAAGTACACTCAGGCACACTCAGCGGCTGACATACTCAAGTAAAGTATTTTTATCCATTCCTGTTTGTTTCGTTCCTACTTTTCTATTGGAAAATTCTACCAAGGGGTCCTCACTCCGCTCTTAAACTTTTATATTAGCGTACTGCTCGCGGCTGAGTCAGTCGAGCCAGCGAACGAGGGCTGTCGTGTGTCGGTTGAGACAGAGTTACACGACAGAAAGAGAAGGCGCAATACAATAAGGCACGCAGCCCTATGCAATTTGAAATTGTATTTTATTGCCGTGCAGTGAGAGTAGCTTATTATTTGATTGTCCTCGCGCGGATGGGCTTCTGTACGTAGTACTATTATATTCTGTGGTTCTACTGTCGGGATAATGAGCCTCTACATGGCCTTGATGGACAAGTGAATTGTCAAAATTGGCTTTGAAATAAACAGCCTGTTGCACTTGACTCGAACTATAGGCCAAATAGATGGCGTTGATTTAAACATAGCGTGTTGGTCACGCTAAAATATATTGTGTAAGTTAATGCTAAATTCCTGGAAAAGCACGCTATGATAAAATGAGCGCTATTTGGCCTATAGTCTCGAGTCCAGTGCTACGAGGGTTATCAGATCTAATAATGAGATTTCCTGACTTTTTCCCTGACTTTTCAGGAAATTTCCTGCCATTTTGTACTTACATCTACATTCTTAATTTAATTGACATTTGATAATTTTTGGTCACCTAAATGATTAACAAATTATGAATTTTCTAAAGACCATAAACGTATATCAATCGTGATATTCGTCAGTAATATTATAAAATCCCGTTGGTAAAAGGCAGTTCAGTTTTACTCTAATTATAACTAAAGTCGCATTACTAATTTCCCAGCAAAAATGTAAACAAAGGTGTTGCCAGAACAAAACAACACAAAAAGAAATAGTATATTGCTAAGTCAAGAAATAAACACACTTACATGGTTTTTCATCACAAACCTAATAAAAATAGATAAGATAAATATTCTGAATCATGAGTTTTGCGGCAAAAACAGTAATATAATTTAATATTTAATAATAACAGTTTTATAGTAGAAAACATTTTTATGATGCTGTGCACATATCAACTACAAACCGTAAACATCAACCTTTGGTCATTTAATAAAATTTCATAAAAATTTGTATTACGAGTAGTAACTGTAGTAGTAACATTATTGTCTTTTGGTATTTGGGGGAACAGGTGAAGATGCTACGTATTTTTTATACTTTGCATACAGTCAATATCTAAGTAAAGTTTTCTTATCAGTTCATTTCAAGAACTTTTAACATCAATCATGATAGGTTATAAAGATAAAATTTCTAATTACCCTACTTTAAAATTACCCTGGATAACATTATATTTATTATGACTCAAAATATAATAAATAAATTATAAAAGTGACCAAAGGTTTTCAATATCTGAAAATGTTAGTATCAGGGTCAGTTTGTCAATTTGACAGTGACGTTTCTTTATTTACATTTTTGCTGGGAAATTAGTAATGCGACTTTACTTACCTACTTACATATTGTTTGTTGTAGGCACAAATGTTCAATGTGTGACAAAGGCTATAGATCGCGAGGCGAGTTGCGAGACCATATCAACTATTGTCATATGGGGAAGACACAACACAAATGTCCTGTTTGTGGAAAGGTAAGATATATACACATATTTCTAATGCGTTGGATGGAACCTTGTCACATTAACGTCCACCTTGACGTCATTCGCATTGTAACAAGAAAATTCTAATAGGTAATATATTAATGATTGTATTATTATTTTCAATAAGATAGGGTCTATCATGTATACCTACACATCAACTTTGTCTAAGGATACAGGTGTTATTTTCATACAAACAAGTTAACTTTGAAGCCTTGGTTTTCTGCCTGGGATGTACCGTGCTGTAATCTGATGATGGCCATCCAGGGAGTGAATAAAGTAGATTCAGATCGCTATACACACCCAACTGATCTTATCAGCATTATAAAAGATGGGTTAGAGTTTTCTGTTTGAGGATTTCCATACATGTTCATGCTATTTTCGCGGTTTTTTTAAACATGTCCATTATGTTTTTAGAATGCTGGTCAGATCAGTTGGGTGTGTATAGCGATCTGAATCTCCTCCATTCACTCCCTGGATAGCCGTCCTCAGATCACA
Source organism: Agriphila geniculea (assembly GCA_943789525.1). Taxonomy (NCBI): domain Eukaryota; kingdom Metazoa; phylum Arthropoda; class Insecta; order Lepidoptera; family Crambidae; genus Agriphila; species Agriphila geniculea. Next base: position 10,100,107 of record OX038893.1, read on the forward strand.
GCACAGTACATCCCTGGCAGGAAACCAAGGCTTCAAAGTTACCTCGTTTGTATGAAAATAACACCTGTATCCCTAGACAAAGTTGATGTGTGTATTTGGTAATGATATATATTAAAATTGTAAATATCGTTAGTTATTTCTGTTAAAGCTGATAAGTTTCTTGCGCCCGTTCTTCTTGTCAGTTAAAAAGTCTGGAACGGGTGGTAGGAAAATATAGACGATTTGACTTTAACTTGATATATAAAAAAATTCCAATTGTTTTCCTTTTCGAGGTTAAAAACATGGCCGCGAGGCGCATTAGCAATTTGCGGGGATTGTAAAGTAAACAAAATACAGGGTTATTTGTAAAACACCAACAACCTCGCAGGAGTAGATTACTAACATCATAAACAACAACATTTGTTCTACGACTTTTCCGAAAACCGACAAAAAAAATTCTACTGTCCATACAAATGTCCCGAACAGCTGATCGAGTTTAGTATGAAAAGTCATTTTTTTTCTGTTTTCGTAAAAGTCGTAGAACAAATGTTGTTGTTTATGATGTTAGTAATCTACTCCTGCGAGGTTGTTGGTGTTTTACATATAACCCTGTATATTGAACACCATACAGGGTGTTTAGTAATCCTTACTTAATATTATAAATGCGAAAGTCCGTTTGTTTGTTTGTTTATTACGCCTTCACGTCTCAACTACTGAACCGATCATCATAAAATTTTACATACACGTTGTCAGGGGTACAGAGAAGGACATAAAGTACCTTTCATCCCGAATAAAAGTATTAGTCCCGAGGGATAGCAAAAAAACTTTCCACGCAGACGAAGTCGCGGGTGGCCGCTAGTAGTCTTATAAAGCCGATTATGGTAGGTAGGGTACCATGCATACAACCTTGGCAAAAACCACCACTTTTTTGAAAAATATGTTTCTTAAGGCGCTCGCAACTCGCCGTTGTATTACAAGACATGTCAAGAGAGCTCACGATGGAGTGAAAGAGAACGCCAAAGACAAGATCTGCCAGCAATGTGGCAAAGCTTTTAGGGTAAGTAACCATAAGTTCTTCAACGCCAAGTGGAAATAAAAAAAAGTGTATTCCTGTTGGTTTTGACGCAGATCGTCATTTTCGCAAATGGTCACTTTCGCAAAACGTCACTTTCGCAGAATGTCATTCACAATTTTTTATTCCTAATATTGTGAGTTTGAGAAAAAATTGTGAACGACATCCTGCTAAAGTGACGTTTTGCGAAAGTGACCACTTGCGAAAGTGACCAGTTGCGAAAATAACATTCTGCGAAAGTGACTATTTGCGAAAATGACATTTTGCGAAAGTGACCAAATTTTTCACGATGACCAATTGCGAAAATGACGATCTGCGTCAAAACCTTCCTGTTATCCCCGTAAAATGCGAAACACATCGGATGCGTAAGCGTCCACGTAGACGTACCATGACGTTGTAATGTCTGAAACTTTATGAGACATGGCACACCGCTTGCGTAACGTACGCGTGCACGTAGACCGATGCGTAACCCTACGCATTGCAGCTCCCATGAGACAAACAGGCTGCGTACCTACGCAGAGCGGAACGCATCGATGCCTGCAGTAATGACGTTGTATTCAATGGCATACCCTATTTGACGTCACACCGAACCGAACAAGTTTGAACACGCACTCATCTTTGCTACGCGTCACAAACCGCGTGACCACGCGCGTGACTACGTAGCCGGTGTGTCTAGGCCTTAAGAGCCCGTAGCGATTTTACCGCTGACTGCCGCCCTCTCGCTCGCACATTTCATGTCTTCTCAAGATTTCTTAAATCTGAGTGCGTAATTGAAAAATGTGTCTCGGACACTTTTCACAATATAAAATTACGGACATTTCAACCTTAGATTATTTATAGGTCAAGATAGAGTCTTAGGCTTTTGACGTATTAAACAAAACAGGCCAACTTTTTTAAGGTGGTGTGCATTTTTAGCATCATCGCGTCCAAAGAGTATTGTAATAAAAACTATGGCCGGCTCACACTACTGACAATGTGTGCGTGTTTTGGTCACCCAACTGTTGGGTGATATTTTTTGCGACGCTGTCGTAGCTTCGACTGTCTATCTTGACATATAAATAATCTAAGATTTCAACATATATAAGGTCCTTCTTAAATAGTACACAAAATTTTAAGGGGTCAATGTACTCATGCATACAAACAACTTTTACTACGGTACCAGGGGGTCGTTCCGAACCTACGCTCCAAGTGCAACCGAACGCTCTAACGCCGTTCCAAACATTAGAGCGTGACGTTCGGTTGTTACAACTTTCCTGTTCCAAACGTCAGAGCGTTGCAACCAAACAACCATCAAAATTGATGGTTTGTAAAACGCTCTGACGTTTGTCTATAGAAAAACTGTCAATGTCATTTGACATTATTTTGTATTTTTATGTTTTTGTGTCTAATTTTCAAATAAATCATGGTAGCTTCGTAGAAAAACAGTTTTTATTTGATTTTGAATAAAGGAAAGTTTAAATTATTCCTATTCCAAGTGAAAAATGAAGACTTTGTATTGACATTGACATTTAAAGTTCTTGGTCGTTCCTAACCTTAGAGTGAGTTAAAAAACAACCGTTTGGTTGTTTTTTAACTGCACTCTAAGCCTCTGAACGCAACCCAACATTGAAATCGCGAAAAAAAATCAGCTGTTCCATATATTTTGATCTATTCGATTTTAAATTTTCTATGGACCAGCTGATTTTTTTTCGAGATTTCAATGTTGGTACCATAGTAAAAGTTGCTTGTATGCATGAGTACATTGTCCCCTTAAAATTTTGTGCACTATATAAGAAAGACATTATATTTCAGTTTCGAGTTTAAAAAGTTATCCTATTTGCCAGTTCAAATAACTGTTAGAAAGGACATTTTTTTGTACTTAAGCAACAAAAAACGGAAATATATTTTTAAATGTCTGTAATTTTATATTGCGAATAGAGGCCGAGACACATTTTTCAAATACTTACGCTCTCAGATTTAAGAAATCTTGAGAAAACATGAAATGTGCGAGCGAGAGAGCGGCAGTCAGCGGCAAAATGTGTACGGGCTCTTAAACCGTGAACCCAGCAACTGAAGATTATCAGATTTCATTAAAAAAAAAAACATTAGCTTCTTAGTTCAAGTATTTTTTTTATATCTTTTCCCATTACCGCTGTCCCCGTCCGTTCGAAAGGCACGTTTTGGTCCCGGCAGCATTTGCAATCGTTATCACCCACCAATCCGCACTGGGCCCGTATGGTGGGTTATGTCCCGTCAATCCAGACATAATGAAGGCCTGTGCCCCAGCAGTGGGGCAAGTAAATATCGTTCTATTTGATAAAGCTGATATGTTTTTTGCGCCCATTTTTCTTTTCAGCTAAAAGACGTCATAATGGGTGGTAGGGTAAAAGAATTAACGATCTAAAAATGATTATTATTTGAGGAACTCGATGGCGTAGTGGTTTAGCGCTTGGTCCAGTGATTGCGGACGGAGGTTAAGCAACTTTCGCAAGGGTCGATCACGGGATGGGTGACCAAAAATTTGTTATATCGAGCTCCTCCGTGCTTGGGCACGTTAAGCCGTTGTTCCCGGGTGCATTTGCAGTCGTTAACACCCACCAATCCGCATTGGGCCCGCGTGGTGGGTTATGGCCCATCCTCCTTGTCCACCCATGAGGAAGGCCTGTGCCCCAGCAGTGGGGACGCTAAAATGACTGTTGGTCATTATGTGAGCTTATTTTAATAAAGAATAATTTAATTTCAAATGACTGTTGTGCATGTTAAATCCCATCCCATATATTTATTATACAGGGTTATTTGTAAAACACCAACAACCTCGCAGGAGTAGAATACTAACATCATAAACAACAACATTTGTTCTACGACTTTTCCGAAAACCGACAAAAACAAGTGCGAGTCGGACTCGCGCATGAAGGGTTCCGTACCAAAAAACGGCAAAAAAAATTACGTTTGTTGTATGGGAGCCCCCCTTAAATATTAATTTTATTCTGTTTTTAGTATTTGTTGTTATAGCGGCAAGAAAAATACATCATCTGTAAAAATTTCAACTGTCTACCTGTTGTTGTTTTTAATATCGAGCAAAAACATCAAAAAAATTACGTTTGTTGTATGGGAGCCCCCCTCAAATATTGATTTGATTCTGTTTTTAGTATTTGTTGTTATAGCGGCAAGAAAAATACATCATCTGTGAAAATTTCAACTGTCTACCTTTTGTTGTTTTTAATATCGAGCAAAAAACATAAAAAAAATCACGTTTGTTGTATGGGAGCCCCCCTTAACGATTAATTTTATTCTGTTTTTAGTATTTGTTGTTATAGCGGCAACAGAAATACATCATCTGTGAAAATTTCAACTTTTTAGCTATCAAGGTTCATGAGATACAGCCTGGTGACAGACAGACAGACAGACGGACAGCGGAGTCTTAGTAATAGGGTCCCGTTTTTACCCTTTGGGTACGGAACCCTAAAAAAACGACTTTTCATACAAAACTCGATCAGCTGTTCGGACATTTGTATGGAAAGTTGATTTTTTTACTGTTTTCGGAAAAGTTGTAAAACAAATGTTGTTGTTTCTGATGTAATTTACTGCGATATTGTTTTACAAATAACCCTGTATAACGAAGTTAAGGCGGTTGTATGACCGAAAGTGGCGCCCTCAGAGGTTTTTATTTAATAAGTTATTAATAGAAAAAGATTTTAATAATGTTTATCGTGGAGTTTTTAGGGCCCATGGTCTAGTGTTTTTAGAAGGTATCACTACATGCCCTCGTAGTCATTCGTAGAAGTAGATAGCAAATGTGTCAAAAGAGGCCACTTTTAGCAGTTTTGCTATCTATTTCTAGCAGCACCGATATGTGTCTAGCAGTGACTACGAGGGAATGTAACGATACCGTCTAAAAATACTAGACTGTAGGCCTTAAAATCTCCACGATAAACATTTTTAAAATTGTGTATTAGAACTATAATTTTAAATATAATTCACCGCGGCGCCACTTTCGCTCAGGGTTGAGAGCTTTTCAAAATGACAAAAAACTGTAGGCTGGATAGATAGCGTTAATAAAAATGTGTGTGTCAAAATGTGTTTTTTTTACTAAGCTTCGAAGAGTACTCAGGTAGGCAGGCAGATGTAACCCTAAAACACTGACGTCCATTATACAAGTATGCTGGACAGACGAACGTCACCATAGACATAGAAAAATTTTCGCTGCGCTCAAGAAGACCAACAAAGCGTGGAAAAAAGAAGTTAACATCATACGGACACGGTCTATGTAAAAAAGAGACAAAGGATCAAGTGACATGTGCCAACATTTTTTACAGTAAGAGCCCCTAGCGTCCCGCCTAGCAAATGAGCAATCACAGTTTGTTTAAAATATTTTTTAATCTTAATTAGAATTTATAATAAAGGTATCATGGAGCTATGGTGTCTTCTGCTCTAAGTAATTGTGATGTGACAAAAAGAAACAATCCAAGTAATCACACTTTTCAAAGGTAAATAAGATATTGCCACACATTTCTCTAAAACCAAATTTCGCTACATTTATTCGTTTATCGACAAAGAAAACAGTATGGAACATAGTTTATTAACTTCCTTTGCCATAATTTAGTCATATTTTATGAATCTAAGTGTTGTTTTACGTATCTCATATAAAATGTATTGATTCGTTTTCGGATCACCTGTTTATTTACTTTGTTGTTCTTTGACATTCTATTTCTATGAACGTCACCAATCGTTTGATCCGATTTGAAAATCGTCATATTGGCGCTGATTCTACTATGGCAGTAGTGAGTGTACTTGGAACTAATTAGTTTACCTTATACCATATCATATTTAATACCACCTATCATTTCTCGTCTGCAAAAATAATGTTTTTCAGTGTTGGTATGAATGACAAAGTTATATTTGCGGTTTTGGAAAATGTGCTATATCTCAAAAACTAATTACTATATCTCGTTCAAACCAATTTTCGTTGAAAGTGTTTATTAAGACCTACAGCATATATTTTTTTTAGATTTTTCACTTTCTTATTTCAAAAGTTAAAGGGGGGGGCACACATTTTACCACTTTGGCGGTGTATATCTTTCAAACGGTTGACTTTGAGAAAAAATTGACTTAGGAACCTCAATGTCATTTTTAAAGACCTATCTACCGATACCCCACACGTATTAGTTTGAAGAAAAAAAATTTTTTAGTTTCAGTTCCATGTATTAATAACATTTAACACAAAAATAATTATTTTTTATTTTTGTGTTAAATTCGTTAAGCGGTTAACAGAATACATCTACCTACCAAGTTTCAACTATGTAATCTTAATACTTTCGGAATAAAGTGGCTGTGACATACGGACGGCCAGACAGACAGACAGACATGACGAAACTATAAGAGTTCCGTTTTTTGCCATTAGGCTACGGAACCCTAAAAATTGCTGTCATTTCATGACAATAGCCTGTCCAGCGTACTTTGTATAATGGACGTCAGTGCCCTAAAATGTTTCTCTTTGGGCAGATATAGCCAGCGAGCGCTTACTTGCCTCTTTGGTATTTTTAAAAGCCAATTTTGACACTTCTCTTTCCATCAACACCATCTAGCGAGTGATTTTTATATTTTAAATGTCACTTTGAAAAGCCTTGTCGTTTTTGCAGATGTGACTTTGTCAAGGGGGGCTGACAACATTAATTTAATTTTTTCAACAATTTCAGGATAAAAAAGGATTACGAGAACATGAGTTTATACACACTGGAGAACGACCGCTTTCATGTGAAATATGCGGATGTACTTTCAGACAAAGTGCTTCTTTATATACACATAAAAAGAGAGTGCATAAAATATTCCCTAGTAAGAAGAATGTCACTTTACTTGAAACTACTACGTAATGAAATGTGAGATCAGCGCCATCTGTGGAGGCCTAAAAAAGTTAATTGTAACGGCTGTGATCGAGTGAAACATGTAAATGAACAAATTATAGAAATAAACATATTTCTTGAGTTAGCAATATACTATTTCCTTTTGTGTTGTTTTGTTCTGGCAACACCTTTGTTTACATTTTTGCTGGGAGATTATAGTCCGTGAGCCCGCGACAGTATTGCCTACGTCAGAGATGGCGAGCCAATGGCACGCGTGCCATTAATGGCACGCGACACAATATTTTGGGCACGCCACCGAACACGAAATTCATTATGCACTACGAAAAATTACGAATTCATTAATTTAAATTAGGCGTATTATTGAAACATTGCAAAACGTACCTATTTTTTGTAGTAAATAGTATTTATTATTATTATTTTTACAATAATGTCAAAGTCAAAGTTATTTGATGGCGTGTCTATGACCTCATTTAACATTTCTTTAGAAAAATGGCACGTTGATAAAAAAAAGGTTCACCATCCCTGGCCTACGTCATATGACATCAACATAAGTCTGTCAGTTCTGAAATGGCCGGAATACCTTAAACTTAAAATTTTTGTTTTTTAGTCATTTCAGTACTGACAGACTTATGTTTACTCTCTCTACAATTGAAAACTAAATGATGACACGGGTCTCTTACTGATGTCACATGACATATATATAATCTTAAAATTTTGACCGGAAGTGGAAGATTTTCTCAAGCTTCCGGCCAATTTTATTTGCGATAATCTTCTGATCCTCGCTCAGCACAACTTTTCCGACCGTGTGCCATGCATTTTATCGTGATGTCATATGACGTAGGCAATACTGTCGCGGGCTCACGGACTATTAGTAATTGGACTTTAGGTGTACTTTAAGACAAATTGCTTCTCTAAAAACTTAATATACCTACGCAAAAATAAGATCAAAGGGGATTACTTTGAAACAACCACGTAACAAAAAGTGAGATAAGCGCCATCTTACGACGCCTGTGAATTAATTTATTAACGTTTTATATTCGGCTCAATTTACAAGCACAATATTGTAAAGCTTTAATTTATTTTTTATTATATTTCTTTTTATTTATTCTGGTGTTTTTTTTTAACTAATCAGTTAGTAGTTTAGTACCTACCTAAAATCTGGGGCCGTACCGGCTAACGCATCGATTATCGAAAAGTCTGCCGAGTTTCAACTTAAAACAGAAAAATCAAAGTAAGGAATTTCGTCTTGTACTTTCTGTTGACGTAATTTGGAAGATATCGATGTTCGTGTGACATCATGAATTGGATTCGCCATTTTGGCCCAATTGGAGCTCGATATATCTGTTTTAATTTGAAACCCGACAGACTTTTCGATAATACGGCTGGTACAGCCCCTGGGGCCGTACCGGCTAACGAATCGAGCTTCGGAAAATTTGCCGAGTTTCAAATTAAAACAGATAAATCGAAGTAAGGAATTACTTATTGTACTATTTGTTGAAGTTATTTGGAACATATTGATGTTAATGTGACTCATGAATTAGGGTTTGCTATTTTGGCCCAATTGAGGCTCGATTTATCTGTTTTAATTTGAAACCCGACAGAATTTTCGAAGTTCGATGCGTTAGCCGGTACGGCCCCTGGTGAACGAAAGATGAGTCTCGGTTGAAGAAGGAACGAATTTTGCGCCTTATTTTAGGGGTCAGTTTACAATAACTTATTAATTTATTTCAGTCTCATTTTTCGCTGAGCAGACTCTATTCTTAGAAGTTATAGCTAATAATATGTTTTCCGGATTATACCGTAGTTAGGTTATCCCTACCCACTGTTTTCGGGTATAGCCATAGAATAGATATAAGTACTACGTACAGAAAGGACACTCCCCGCCCCGCCCAAGAATCAATTACCTCACCCCACTCCGCGAGTTCGTGTGCCGAATAATATGCTCGTTTAGTCGTGTTTGTCAAATGTCAACTTATTTTGTTATCAAATCAATGCGTCGTAACTTTATTTATCAAAAAGTTCTAATTGGGATGTTGACTAATGAATAAAATAACGAAATACTAATAAAAATCGTAAACATATTAAACTTTTAGAGTAGCTTGTATAACTCTTGGTTTTATATATTGCATATTATTTGTTTTACGACCCTTCAAAGTTGGGTGGACAAGTCCATTTAAAAAGTATAAAATTTATTAAAATAAATGATGCCTTTAATTAGTTCGTAAAATGTATAGCAAATTTGTCTAAGAAACCATTTTGATAAACACAATATTTAATATAGCTGCCGAACAAATTTCCTACGCGTTGCATACAAACTACTGAGGCGTGACGTCATAATTCAGTAGCCGTTAGTATGGAGCGTTTTTGGGCGAAACCATTTGTGTGCATTTCATACTGTGATATCTCGGGCAGTTTTCAAGCTAGCGAAATAATTATTTTACCAATGTTTCTTTTTTTGAGAGGTAATTTATGTAATATAAAATAAAAAAAGTTGTCAACATCCCAATTATGAATTGATCGCTGCTCATACAGTACAAACTGCACGGTAGCCCTAGACTTACACACACAGTTGCGTGTGTACAATAACGTCATCTGTTTATGATGGCGCGGTTGTATGGAGTGTGCGCGTTGTGGTATAGCCACAGAATGTATAGCATAAAAACATCAGGTGTGTCTTGACGTGACACAGTCGCTTTCCCGTTCCTTTTGCGCTTTCAACAGAAGCATATCTCATTGCATTAAATAGCGCATGCCCTATCTTCTCAAAAAAAAGTCAAAAATGTATATGGCAGAAAGTTGAAAGGACGCACGGTTTGGAAAAATATTGAAAACGTCAAAGTACGGCAGAAAGTTGGAAGGGAAAGCGCACGGCTTGGAGGCAATATTGAATGCGTCTGATGCAAGTTGAATATTGAAAGTTGAAGCGACTTGTGAAGACAGATTTATCCATTCTTACATTTACATACATACAGTATACCTACCTATACCACACTCCGGACACTCCATATAGACAGATGACGTCAGATGACGTTGTTGTACACGCGCAACTGTGTGTGTAAGTCTAGGGCTACCGTGCAGTTTGTACTGCATGAGCGGCGTTCAATTCATAATTCGAACTTTTTGGTAAATGAAGTTACGACGCATTGCTTTGAATATCAAAATAAGTTGACAGTTGACAACCACGACTAAATGAGCACACTATTCGGCACACGAACTCGCGCGATGGGGTGAGGTAATTGATTCTGGGGCGGGGCGGAGAGTGTCCTTTCTGTACGGTAGTACTTATATCTATTCTGTGCCTATACTTAAAATAGCTCAATCAAAAGAAAAATAGATAAAACTCTTTAACTATTCCAAAATGCCTTTTATTACTTTGAATAAATAATACAGTAGGTAAATATTGTAACAAAAACATAAAAAGTATGGTTTTGAGAAAAAAATTTTACCTAGTGAGTCCTTATTCCGGGGGGGGGGGGGGGTGGGACCCCCAAATCCCCCCCCCCCCTTCGTTACGTCCATGGTAACACTAGCGCCACTCCCGCAAAAAAAAATACCGTGTAAATAGACAATTTATGAAAAATCCAATCTGGCCCCTATTTCACCAAATTGACATTTGTCGGCAATTTTTACAGTACTTTCCTTATTTTAATAGGGGACAATTTGTGTTGTGAAACAGGGGATATTTTTTACAAGTCGACAATTGTCACGCAAACTTGACTCAGCTCCATATCAAGAATTACTGACAAATCTACAAATATGTCGCCTTGTAAAAAAATATTGCTATTTCACAACATACTTGTCCCTAATTAAAGTAATGACAATTGTAAAATTAACCGACATATGTCACTGACAAATGTCGACTTGGTGAAATTAGGGCCCTGATGGTCCCCTCGCAAAATATCAATTGTTATTTATAAACACACAAACTTAGTGTAATTGTTTGCAGTTTTGGCGGTGAACAAAGCTAAAAACGGCCATCGTTTTGTTTCTAGTCGGGAAAAACAACAATAAATTATCTGTCATTTGTGTGTTTATAAATAACAACAAAATTTATATTTGGCGAGGGAACCATACAAGGGCGCCAAAAACGCTATGGCGCTGGACACGTGGCTTGTTGACGTCACAAGCCTGTAAACATTGTAATATCCTTAGCCATTTGACAGCCATCAATCGCGGATCCTTAGTCTATGGTCGTGTCAAACGCCTGAAGCCATATATATTTACAGGCAAGTGACGTCATCAGTCATCTTACAGCGTTTTGGCCACAGAAAAATATTCAAAAATTATTGCATTTTTCTAGGTGAAATTAATCAATTAATAGACTTAATTTGGTCTATATAATAGTTAAATATGTTTTTTTACGCCAATATCTGTTAGGATGACTACAATTTGTAGTATATTTCTAATGTTGTCAAATACCCTATTGTGAATTTACATGTTAATTATTTTTTTGCGGGAGTGTTGCAAATTAATTCATTAATTTTTCCGCGGTTTGTTGGCGTTGTGTAATAGTTTGTTGTGCGTGTAGAGCGCAGCGGAATGCGCAAATGTCGCCGGACAGTTCTGACACTGCAGCGGACGCTCTCCTGTGTGCGTCCGGACGTGCGACTGCAAAATGGAGAGCGTCTGGAAACGAAAAAAAATATTGAACAATAGTTATTTGAAATAAAACACTTTTTAACGGATACTAGCGCGGTTTTATTGAAAGTACTTTGGTATTTAGTTGGTATTTGGTTTGATTTTTGGGTTTCCCGACGTTTCGGCACCTTTGCAGCTGCCGTGCAGTCCCCCGTGACCGCGGCAGCTGCAAAGGTGCCGAAACGTCGGGAAACCCAAAAATCAAACCAAATACCAACTAAATACCAAAGTACTTTCAATAAAACCGCGCTAGTATAGTGAGCGCGTAAGCTTGAGAAGTCAATAGTTATTTGTTATACAAGTGACCAACATCAGTTTGTGCTGCGAGTGCCGACTTTTTAAATCACGAACTAGTGAAGTAGTCTAGAATTGAATCACGAGCGTAGCGAGTGATTCTAATATAGACTACTGAGCACAGTGAGTGATTTAAAGTCACGAGGCAGAACAAAATTTTGGTCTCGTGTAAAACATACAACTTTTCACCTCAACCAGCGAGAAAAATTTTTACGTGAGTTTCCTGGTAAAAAGCTAAATTTTAGCATTAGAAACTTGTTCACTCAATTCTTTTGGAGTCAGACAACTATCTTCATCATTGGACGCACTCATTCTTTGTCACAAAAATAGTTCGATCAAACCTATGCTGAAAAATTTTATTCATAGATTCCCGCCGTTTTGTTTTACATTATTATGTTGTACTTTTCTCTTATTCATTAATCCATCTTTTTAATTTATGTATTTATAATCATTAAACACTAATTTGTTAATAAACATTAATTTTTCTTATTTTATATTTATTTCATACATGCGACCTCATTTCGTCCATACTCTTTTATTTCGAATTATCAACCTTCTTTTTTATCAATCCTTATTCAAAACTCCTTGGTGTATCCGTGCATTTTATTTTTTTACTTTTTAATCCATGTATGACACCATAAAGCACTCTATCTATCCTTTTCTCACATATCAATTTTACAAGTCTCATCCTTGTCACTTTATTTCTTTTTTCTTTATTATTTTAAAAGTTGGTATTAGAAATTAAAAAAGCACTTTGCCTCACGCTCGCAGCAAAAATAGATTTTGCTGCGAGTTTTTACGCGCCAAAAGCGCCCTTTTCGTGCTGGAGAGGTGAAAAATCACATTGCTCCGCTCTGATTCAACAAAGTAGCTAAAATACGTCTTGTCTTAAAAAATTTCAGAGACAGTTGAGTCGACAAATGCCAACTCATCTCATAATGCCATTTTTTTTTAAAACGCCAGATTCTACAAATGTTTTTATTACGAAGGAAAGAAAAAAAAACTATCCAAATCAGAAGTGATTGAAAATACACTATTATAACGCAAAAATGTATATCAAAAAGTGATTGAAAACATTATTTCTCCACAGTCAACGATACGCAGGGCTACCACAAAAGGGTAATTAAATTCAATCAATTTTAAACTTAATTGCGAAGACATTATGGTTCAATATAAATTTGAGATTTTTGTCAGTTTTGGATAACTTGATGTGACTGCTGACTGTCGGCAAAGAGAAATGCATGCTGAAATAATGATTTTGGTTCCCGCAGTGGGGTGGTCCTATTTTTTATCTAACTTTATGGGAGTGGTTCCACTCATGATTACAAGCAACTTTTACTAAGGGGCCAACCAAGAAGCTTATACCTCCAATGGAGATTTCACGGACAGTGTCATAGTGAAGATTGAAAAAAGGTCCTTAAGTGACGTGACGGCTTATTGCTACCTCTTTCTTTAGTGTTACAATACGTTTTCGTTTCTCACGAACGAACGAACAACGAACACGTATTGTAACACTAAAGAAAGAGGTAGCAATAAGCCGTCACGTCACTAAAGGACCTTTTTTTAATCTTCACTATGACACTGACCGTGCAATCTCCATTGGGGGTATAAGCTTCTTGGGGTCAACTCTTGATATCGCAAAAAAAAAATTCAGCTGTTCCATACAACAGCGCAATACAGTACAAGGCAAACATCTTGAAATCGGGTGGGGATTGGGCAGAATCCAATGTGTATTTTGAGTATGCGTAGCGGTGAGGGGCGCGGGCGGCGGGAGAGGGGCGCGCGCTATTGGTCGCTCGCGAGTGCACATGCGCGAACTTATCCCCACTCCGACGAAAAAGTGTCAAGATGTTTGCCGCGTATCTACTGTACCTACCTACTCGACCTTAATGTAGGTATGGAATAGCCGATTTTTTTCGCGATATCAGGGTTGACCCCATAGTAGAAGTTGCTTGTAATCATGAGTGGAACCACCCCACTGCGGGAACCAAACGCTGTATGTAATCTTTTTTGTTTATTGTAACTTACCGTAAAGCCGCGTCCACAGTGGTCACATATCTTGTTTCGTGGCGGCCTAATCTTCTCATGAACGAAATCAACGTGTTTCTTCAAACCGGAACGATGCATAAACACCTAACAAAAGAAAAAAAATGGTTCTAAATATTAAGTATAGGTACTACAAAAAAGACTCCTCACCAGAACCTGCCGGACTACAGCTGCGCCCCAAAAAAAAAGTTGGAAATCTGACTTTTTGACTATGCCATGATGAAGACGATAGTTTGTCGGAATTTGTCGCCAAAAACCAGAATTTGTCGGTCTTGCGTTTAGGAGATACGTGTGGCGCAGCTGTAGAGACGTCTCTACAGCTGCGCCACACAGATCTCGTAAACACAAGACCGACAAACTCCGGTTTTTGTGCGACAAATTCCGACAAATTAACGGCTGCACACACGAGTAATCAGATTTTCACTATGACCTTCCGTTTTCGAGATCTGTGTGGCGCAGCTGTAGAGACGTCTCTACAGCTGCGCCACACGTATCTCCTAAACGCAAGACCGACAAATTCTGAATTTTGGCGACAAATTCCGACAAACTATCGTCTTCATCATGGCATAGTCAAAAAGTCAGATTTCCATCTTTTTTTTTGTGGCGCAGCTGTAGTCCGGCACGTGTCACCAGCGAGTCTATCGGCTAAAACCATTGAAGTTCATGTTAACTGTAATTTGACAGATGGATGTATTACATTGCTATTTCATTTTGGCACAAATAAAAATTTACCAAAGAAAAGTAGCAATGTATCACATCCATCTGTCAAATTACAGTTAACATGAACTTCAATGGTTTTAGCCGATAGACCCGCAGATGCTTTTCTCAGGCGGGAATCGATCCCGCGACCTTCTTTGGAAGTCCGGTCCAATGCTCTTACAATTGAGCTACCGAATCAGTAGGAAGAGCATTGGACCGTACTTGCAAAGGTCGCGGGTTCGATTCCCGCCTGAGAAAATGATCTGGGGGTCAAGTCTGCTAATATTAACGTCAAAATCGTGTTTCAATGGTGTTTGAATGGTAATGGTTTTTGACACAGTTCTTGTTTCTTAAACCCAAAATCGAGACACAATGTGTTTCCGTTTTGGGTTTAAGAAACACAATGTGTTTCGTCACATAGAAAAAGCTTCTAAAAATCTACAGAAAAGCAATTATTATTATTAGTGACCCCCCCCCCCCAAATTTCAAGCTGCGACCGCGCCTGGGTACAGGTTGACAAATAAGTTTAGAAACAGAACAAAAATATTTTTTCGCTAGCAACTTCGTAGTAGAGATGTTACGAATGTCAAATTTTACACATTCGCGAATGCGAATGCTAATGCGAATATTTAGGTTGCGAATGTGCGAATGCGAATGCAAATGTTAAGGCATCAAGTATTACAAAAACCATCATTTTTATTAAAAAAAAACCGGCCAAGTGTGTGTCGGACCACGCGCAGTAGGGTTCCGTAGGTTCATTATACCATACCATATTTTAATACCGCTATCATTTTTCGTCTGAAAAAATAACTTTGTTTTTCACAGTGTTTGTATGAATGACAAAGTTATATTTCCGGTTTTGGAAAATGTACTATATCTTGAACACTAATTACTATATCTCGTTCAAACTAATTTTCGTTGAAAGTGTTTATCAAGATCTATAGCTCATATTTTTTTTAGATTTTTCACCCTCTTACTTTAAAAGTTAAAGGGGGGGGGGGGGGGACACACATTTTACCACTTTGGCGGCAAATATCTTTCTAAAAGGGTTAACTTTGAAAAAAAAATAGTTTTAGGAACCTCAATGTCATTTTTAAAGACCTATCTATAGACACCCCACAAGTATTGGTTTGATGAAAAAAAATATTTTCAGTTTCAGTTCCATGTATGGAGAGCCCCCCCTTAATCTTTTATTTTTTTTATTTTTGTATAAAAATCGTAAAGCGGTTAACAGAATACACCTACCTACCAAGTTTCAACTATGTAGTCTTAATACTTTTGGAATAAAGTGGCTGTGACATACGGACGGACAGACAGACAGACAGACAGACAGACATGACGAATCTATAAGGGTTCCGTTTTTTGCCATTTTGGCTACGGAACCCTAAAAAGGGAAAAACATCATGTAATTTATGAATTACACTTGTAAAAAATTGTATGCTTCTTTAATGCACATGCGCAGTTACTGTTACTATAATAGTCCAAGTTCAATAACGTAAAAAAATCGCCATAAGTATATTACTTTTCTTTCCCAGTGCCATAAGGAAAAACTGTCTAATTATCACAAAGTACCTTAAAACACAATGAATTATTTGTTTATCGATAGAGGAATTATAGCAGACTGGCAACTAAAACAAAACAATCAACAAACCAAGCAACAGAGTGAGCACATCAACAAGCAATCACAATTCACAAACTACCCGCGTGAAATAAACGCTTTCTATTGGTCGAATTAATGACGTAATGCACAAATTCGCATTCGCATAACATTCGCCTTGATTGATGCGAATGCGAATGTTTAAAACGATGCGAAGCATTCACATATGCGAATGCGAATATTCGTAACATCTCTACTTCGTAGAATCGTGGGTAATTTTTAATCGATCCAGCTGTTTGATTCGTCTATGATGATTGTCTATGATGGATGGAAGGGTTCTGTACCAAAAAACGGCACAAAATCACGTATGTCTGGGAGCCCCACTTGGATACCTACTTATTTTATTTGTTATTATAGCGGTAACAAAAATACATCATCTGTGAAAATATCAACTATCTAGCTATCATGGTTCATGAGATACAGTCTGACAGACAGACGGACAGTGGAGTCTTAGTAATAGGGTCCTGTTTTTACCCTTTGGGTACGGAACCCTAAAAAGAACATGATTATACCTAATATGATAGTGCATCCCCCCCAATAAAACAATACAAAATCATAACGAACCTTGTTGCATTTCGCGCAGGCGTGTTGGCCTCTCTTGAGATGTACGAAATCTATGTGTTGTTGTAAAGAGCTTTTGGTAAGAAACTTTAGGCCGCATTCGTCACAGATAAACCTAAAAAGTAATGCAAATTTTAACTTTATTCCACTGATAATAAAGTTCTGTGGATCTATAGATGGATGTGACACACATTGCTACTTTTCTTTGGTAAGTTTGATTTGTGCCAAAAAGTAGGAATATATAGATGGATGTGACACACATTGCTACTTTTCTTTGGTAAGTTTTATTTGTGCCAAAAAGTAGGAATATATAGATGGATGTGACATACATTGCTACTTTTCTTTGGTAAGTTTTATTTGTGCCAAAAAGTAGGAATATATAGATGGATGTGACACACATTGCTACTTTTCTTTGGTAAGTTTTATTTGTGCCAAAAAGTAGGAATATATAGATGGATGTGACACACATTGCTATTTTTCTTTGGTAAGTTTTATTTGTGCCAAAAAGTAGCAATGTGTCACATCTATCTGTCAAATGAAGCCGATAGCGATGCCGACGACACTTGCGTGTGTGCCCCTAATTTTAGTTCAGAACTCAAGCTCATACTAAGTAAATTATATGATAGGAACTAAATATTCAATGTAGGTAATACGAACATAAGTTACATTTAGGGAATGCAATACCGGGATACCGGGATCCCGAAATACCGGGATCCCGCACCATTTTTGCGGGACCAGTCCCGCGCCTAAATCGTGCGGGATCCCGCGGGATTTGCGGGACTGCGCAGCGACATACAGAACGTGTTGTTCGGCACGCGGAAGCGCGCGCTGCGCGCGGACTGAGTAGGCTCGCGAAAGATTTCGCCGAGTGACGGGCGGGGGGGATGGGGCGCCGGGGGGTGGCTTTCTTTCGCGCCCGTGGCGTTTGTTTACCTATTTTTTGTCAGTTGTAATTAGCAATTGTTCCGTGACGTAACGCGATCTAAGAAGGTATAATCAGAAAAGAAATGAATTTGTTGCAATCTGGTGGGATCAAAGGTGAACATCTTCAATTCGTCTACAATGCGTTGTTAACAGTTGTGCCCACCAGCGTGGAAGCGGAAAGGGCATTTTCTGCTGCTGGATACCTAGCATGCAAAGTAAGAAGCCGTTTAGCTGACAAAACTATTGACACGCTATGTTTTATGCGCAGCTACTTTCAAAATAATGAATAATTGTTTTTTGTGTGATTGTAATAGTAATTTTATTTCTAATTAGTAATAGTTTCACAAAACTTGTTGTTTTCTGTTTTTTTGTAATAGTTTTTGATCTTTGTTTGTAATTGTTATTTCTGATTGATTAGTGATTTGATTACTTAATAAATAGTTTCATTCAATAATATTTTTTAGTTTCATTTTAAGTTCTATAGACTCGTTTATGATACAGGATTCCTCTCTTTTCTCAATGACTTTCAAAAAACTTGTGGGATCCCGCAAATACCTGGATCCCGCGGGATTGAACCTCTCAATCCCGCGGGATCCAGCAATTGAAATTTTGGTGCGGGATTGCATTCCCTAGTTACATTATAAGTGCATCGATGTTCATATTTCATCACACTAACGGCCTGGCCACAGCCAGCCGCGGCGGGCGGCGCGGTAAGCGAATTTGGTAATCACTGCGCGGTCGTGACGACGAGCTGAGAGGCCGCTATCGAGATAGCGCGCAGTGATTATTGAGGCGATTCTCACACTGCCGGCGCGCGGGGCGTCGCGGGGCGCGGTTTGGCGTTTCACGCGCGCGGCGACTATTCGGGCGGTTTTCGACGCGCCTCCGCGCCGGTCGGCGTCATACGACGGCCCCGCGCTTACGTACAAAAACCGGCACGATACTATGGAGCTCAGTGTGTTGGACTAGCGTCGAGCGCTCTTTTCGTTCGACATCTCATTGTTTTGAGTCATATGTCGAACGAAAATCAGTCGAAAAGAGCGCTCGACGCCTGCCGAGCGATTCAAAAATAGGGCCCCAACGAAAATTCAAAATAGGGATATGATTCAAAAATAGGGGCCCAGGCCCCAGGCGGTTTTCTATACAAATTGATGTACTTACATACAACATAAAAACCGTGCTAGTGTGAGAACCGTCTAAATTGGCTTGCCGCGCCGCGCCGCCCGCCGCGGCTGATTGTGGCCGGGCCGTAACGTTTACCCCTCGCGGGATTCGAACCCGCGAACACACATACCTAATTCACAAAGGCTGCCAATAAAAAGTACACATAGTGATTGATTGAATCTGCCAAATAACTAAAAATATCTGTTAAAAGTACCTAATAAATAAAACAAAAGTTAATTGTAATTGTATGTCGCTATTGGTTAAGATTAGAAAATAAAAATACCTCTTATCAAGTTCGCTGATGTGAGCCGAGTGCGTCTTCAGATGATGCGCCAAATTGTGTGCACTTTTGAAGTGCGTGCGACAAACCGCGCAGTACGACGAGCGAGACACCGAGTGAGCGGACATAGAGTGTGCGACCAACCCCGACTTGGCCGCGTACACTTTGTCGCATTTCGAGCAGGAGTAAATGCGGCTGGACTGACCGTGCACTGTGCTATTGGACAATAAGAGCGTCCGCTGCGTTAAGCGGGATCCCACCGCGGATACACATATTATGATACAATATGAACTGTCAAATGAATACGATTTACTTTACACAATCACCTAGCAGATCAGTTATCAGTTGGGTGTAGTTGGATCAGTTGGGTGTTTATAACGAACTGAATCTCCTCCATTCTCTCCCTGGATAGCCATCATCAGATCACAGCACAGTACATCCCTTGCAGAAAACCAAGGCTTTAAAGTTACCTCGTTTGGTATGAAAATAAATCGGGTTGCACTCCAGGAGTGCCGGCAGAAGTGAAAACTTGAATATTAACGTTATGCATTTTTGATATTTTGGAATAGTAATGGAATAATTTTGCACGAATTGCCGTCTTACGAATTTACTCTGCATTTGAATTTACGAATACAGAACAGTATTGTACGAAGGCCTTATCTATAGCTTGACAGAAAATCTAGAGTTTTGACATTGAATTAAAAATTAGCGCGTTGTTATGGTGACACAAGTGTTTACGTCTTGAAATGACGCGCCGCCATTTTCGCCGCGCCCCGTAGAAAGAGAATACTTCCGCCGCCGGCTGGCAACGCTACATCCGTCTAACGAATTTTCGATCAGGGTCACGTGACCCTGACTGACGCGAGTTTAACATTTTTTCCCCATTACAAAAAAAGTGTACAACGCCGCTAAAGAAGTTTTCACTTCAATAACACCTGTATCCCTAGACAAAATTGATGAGTATGCTTACAACATGTGGAGCCTGAGGCCGCTTTTGTTGACAAAGGTGCTGTCGCAGAGGTTGCAGTGCTCCTTCGGCTTGTGTTTGTCGCGGTGGTAGCGGTATCCACGGTAAGAACTATAACAATAATAGGTAAGCATAGACTTATTATATTACTAGCGTAGGTAAGCCTTTTTTTAGGGTTCCGTAGCCTAAATGGCAAAAAACGGAACCCTTATAGATTCGTCATGTCTGTCTGTCTGTCCGTATGTCACAGCCACTTTATTCCGAAAGTAATAAGACTACACAGTTGAAACTTGGTAGGTAGATGTATTCTGTTAACCGCTTAACGAATTTAATACAAAAATAAGAAAAATAAAACATTAAGGGGGGGCTCCCCATACATGGAACTGAAACTGAAAAACATTTTTTTCTTCAACCCAACACGTGTTGGGTGTCTAGTCTATAGATAGGTCTTTAAAAATGACATGGAGATTTCTAAGACAACTTTTTCTCAAAGTCAACCGTTTGAAATATAAACACCGCCAAAGTGGTAAAATGTGTCTTTTGAAATAAGAGAGTGCAAATCTAAAAAAAAAATATGCTATAGATGTTAATAAACACTTTCAACGGAAATTGGTTTGAACGAGATATAGTAATTGGTTTTCGAGATATAGCACATTTTCCAAAACCGCAAATATAACTTTATCATTCATACCAACACTGTGAAAAACAAAGTTATTTTTGCAGACGAAAAATGATAGGTGGTATTAAATATGGTATGGTATAAGGTAACTACGGAACCCTACGGCGCGTGGCCCGACTCGCACTTGGCCGGATTTTTATATTTTATAGTAGGTACTTAGGTAGGTTTATAAAACAGCAAAAAAACTTGTTTATAAGACTTACAAAAATACTCTTTTCCTCTACCTAACATTACCTAAATTGAAAAAAAAAAAATATCTCGCTCGCGACACAGCATTTCAAATAAAATTTTATACATACACACATCAACTTTGTCTTGGGATCAAGGTACTTTTTTCATAAAAACTTTGACGCCTTGGTTTCCTGTCAGGGATGTACCGTGCTGTGATCTGATGATGGCCATCCAGGGAGTGAATGGAGGAGATTCAGATCGCTATACACACCTAACTGAACTGATCAACATTCTTCAACTATTTTTTAGAATGCTGATCAGATCAGTTGGGTGTGTATAGCGATCTGAATCTCCTCCATTCTCTCCTTGGATATCGTTTGTATGAAAAAAAAAAACACCTTGATCCCTAGACAAAGTTGATGAGTAGGTATACTCACGCAGTTTTAAACCCACAATCGCTACAAGTGAACTCTGTTTCTATGGTGTCAGTGGTTCCGTGTTCGTCATTGTAATGTTTAACGACGGAGTATACGCTGTTGGCACGCTTGCCGCACATCTGGCATTCGTATCTGAAACAATGTAAGGTTGGACCACTGAAATAATTTACTGTTGGACCACCAAAATAAACATTTTGTAACACATAATTTATAGTGGACTTCTAAAATGAAAGTTTAATTGTGTCGTTTTGTGATTTTATAAATGAAAATTAAGATTACCTAATGGAACGCATTAACTTTATTAGTCCTAAACATAAAACGCATACTGTTAAATGGCATAATCATCATTTAGCATAATAATTTATAGCACAATTTCAAAACGCATAATATCATAAGGCTGAATTTTGTTAAACATAAATATTGAATGGCATATTTTCAAAAGGCATAAAAATCAAAACGCATATTTTTTTATTGGCATATTGTCTAAAAAGCATAATGATCAAAAGACATAATCGTATTACGCATTGTAATAAGAGACCTAATTTCTTTAGGCATATTTTTTCAAACTCAAATCCTTACTAATATTATAAATGCGAAAGTCCGTTTGTTTGTTTGTTACGCCTTCACGTCTTAACTACTGAACCGATCATCATGAAATTTTGCATACACGTTGTCAGGGGTACAGAGAAGGATATAGGGTACCTTTCATCCAGAAATAATGTATTGTTCCCGAGGGATAGCAAAAAACTTTCCACGCAGACGAAGTCGCGGGCGGCCGCTAGTATTTTATAAATAAGTAATCATTAAAAATATGAGCAATTTTCTCCCTGCACCTCCCGGCTAGCACTCTGCAAGCAAAAACCCAGCATGCAGCATCCATGCGAGCAAGCACCCAACACGCAAGCAAGCATGCAGGCAAGCATGCAGCATGCAGGCAAGCATGCAAAATGCAGCATGCATGCAAGCACTATGGAGTTCCGCTTGCTTCGCTCGCTCCGCTGCAAGTGGTCAAAACACTAACCTAACCTACCTAGTGCATAAAAAGTTTTTCTTCATAGCGGGGGGCCTCAGGCCCCCCGACCCTCCCGAGCAGGGGGGCCAGCCTCCCTGCACCCCCGGCAAGCAAGCATGCATGCAAGCAAGCATCCACAATGCAAGCAAGCATGCGTGCATGCAAGCAAGCAAGCATGCAAGCATGCAAGCATGCATGCAAGAAAGCACACAGCATGCAAGCAAACATGCAGCGTGCAACATGCATGCAAGCATTATTAAGCTCTACCCGCTTATCTTAGAGTGGTCTAAACTCTAAACACTGACCTAACCTAACCCACTAATGGTGGTCACATTTAAAGTTTTTTTTTATATAAATTAGTAGTCAAATAAGTTATGTTTTTTTTATATTATGCTATAAAACATTAGTAGTTATGTATATTAGGCATAACAAAATTATGCCTTTCAAAATATGCTTACTGACAATATGCCAATTGAAATTAGGAATTGTAACTATTATGCTTTGAAATATTATGCTTTTTAAAAGTTATGCAATTCGATGGTTATGCGTATCGAAATTTATGCTAAATAAATACTATGCTTTGTGATTATTATGCCAAGTGACTTTAGGACAATCGAAATTATGCGATGCGAAAGGCACCCGAAAATTAATTAATGTTTTTTTATTATTATTTTTTAATCTAATTTCTAATAATTGCATACACGTCTGTGTCGTCACAGGCGACCACGTGCTTACTTCTGGACAAACTGAAAATCAGTGAAAGCAAAGAAATCACTGAGTTCCTGCCTTTTTCCGTCGATGCGGCAGACAATTTAGTTTATTATTATTTTTCTTTGTGTAACTAATGTTGTCATTTATCATCTGTGTATGTATGAGATGGAAATAAACGATTTATCTATCTATCTATCTAAAAAAGTAAAACCAAACCAAAATAATTTAGTGGTGGACCATTGAACACTAATGGATTTTTTTAATGCAGTTTATAAAAAGGTTGCGAAAGGGTGAGTACAGTAGCCGGCAAACATCTTAAAATCGGGTGGGCACTGCTAAGGTTAAAATCGCTTGCACGCCGCGCCCGCTGTCACATACGTTTAGTTCGTGCAGGGGCGATACGCGCACACACGAATTTTGTTGCGAACTGGTTAATCGACGCTGTTGCCCATAGTACTTGCGTTAAGAAACTAATTTGAAAGTTACTAACCTGTTACAGTTGGACCAAAGCATAAGGAAAGTTAAGGATAGGTGGTGCACGTGAAAATTACCTTCTTGTATGTCTTTTGACATGTTCTTTATAAGAAATCTCTGTACTAAGTACCGATTTACATACATCGCAGACAAAACAGCCTTTTTTCTGAAATAGTAGAAAACATTGTTTATTCTGTGTCATACACACTGAAATTTTAATAATTTGCTTCCCGCAGTGCGGTGGTTCCACTCATGATTACAAGCAACTTTACTATGGGGCCAACTCTGAAAAATCAGCTGTTCCATACAAAAGTGCAATACCTACTCGACCTTAATGTATGGAACAGGTGGTTTTTTTTCGCGATTTAGAGTTGGCCTCATAGTAAAAGTTGCCTGTAATCATGAGTGGAACCACCCCACTGCGGGAACCAAATAATTAAAATTTCACGATGTATAGCAGGGTTTCACATTTGAACGATCCTAATTTAAAAAAAAGTTGGTACTTACTGGACCATGTCTTTTCTCAATATGGTCTTTAAGAGTCAAATCATGATCAAATCCAGTAATACATTGCTCACATTTATAAGGCAGGTCCAAATAACTCTGCCTATTCGCATCTCGTTCTCTCTCCGCCATCATTTCTTCTCTACTCAGCGTAACAATCGCTATTTTCCCACCATATTTATTTAAAACGGATCTTTTTACTGGTTTCAGTAGAATCTCTTTTCCTTTGTCTTTTTTCTTTCTCTTCTTCTGTTTCGTAATCACTTTTTTTATTTCCGAAAGAGGTACGTCTATATCGTTGTCCGAATTACTTTCATGTTCAATTTTGACCTCGGTGGTTATATCATTGTAGTGGTCTTGTAAAGAATTATCACATATTTTATCTCTTTCTTCAAAAAGTTCGAATTTCAATGTCACGTCAGCTTCAATGATATCTTCAGGTTTTGTCTTAGATATTTGTAAGTCTTGCAATCGTTTTAATGGTGTTAAGTGTTGAGCCTGTTAAAAATAAAATAGTTTAATAAGTAACTTTATTATGGTCCAATTAGGTGTATTTTGACTTATGGTCCAATTCGGTATATTATGATGACTTAATGGTCCAACAAGGGTTATGTTATGGTCCAAAGATCTACTGGATGACGTTTATGGACATAAATTAATTACGTATTCGTTTAATGCTATAATACTTTCTTTAACTTGAATTTTGAAAGGTCCAATTCAGACCTAATAATAAATTAATTACCCTTTCGTTTAGTGCTATGAGACTTTCTTTAACTTGAATTTTGAAAAGCTCTATTTTCGTCAAAAAATTATGACATTGTTTACATACTACTGAATTTTCATACTCCACCTGTGAAAGAAATAATTATGTTTTTCATAAGACTTAGAGAAAAAAGTGTTGTTTGTAGGTAAAATTATTTTTTCTGAGCTTATTTACAAAGAGTAAATTATGAGAAACACCGTATCCAGCAATCAAGAACTTAAAATTATATTCTATTATTTACACAGCAATTTGTTGACAAAGTCACGAAGCCATCTTTGAAAGTCAAGATGCCAATCTAATGCAGTACTACTATATTAGTTTCAATCCTAATCATACTAACAATAATGTAATAAGAAATTGGTCCAAATATTTCCTAAATTAATGATAATTAGTACACTTACCTCGGTCTTGTAATAAAATTCGAAAAAACTCGCATGTTTACATGTTGTTAGTGTAACAAATGGTACGTTTTGCCTAAGACACCCGATGCAAATACTTCGCGAACATTTTACTTTCGGAATCACTTTATTTATTACTGTGTATGGAACGCTTAAATTCAAGAACTCATTCATGTTTATATAAAAATATTAACTAAAAATTATACAAGAAACGAAAGAGTCCAATGCTCGTCGGACAACTATAAATATCTACTTTCCATTAAACGCTACGATTATCCGCTTAAATTGTTACCGTCATTAAAAGTGTGAGAAACGGAGCGTTTGTATTCTGCTTGAAAAGGAATACAATACAGATGCGTTTTATTATTGCATTAGTAAATCCACGTATGAATAAATATTTTCTCGTATTTCACACATCTGAGCTATAAAATCAATAAATTGTAATAAAAAAACTGTATTTCGTAAAATTGGCACTATTTTATAGAAAATGTTTGCTTTAGTTCCGAATTGTTCCGATTGATATCGTATTTAGTTGAGTAACAAAACGCTTTTGACATATCATTCAAGGATTTCCAAACAAATAATTTGTGTTGATACCAACACCGATGATTTTAATTTTTATTGGTATTTATCCTTCGATTTTACCTTTTTAAATCAGCAAAAGTCGAAGAATACTTATATATTGAATTTAATCAAATTAAATAACATGGAGGTCCCGTACAGTATTTGTTGTGGTTGCTTGTGTAGTGGCCGAAAAATGATACTTTTGGATGACTACACGAAAAGACAGTGTTTTTTACAAATAATCAATGAAATACCGGTAAGTTTTTCGTTTTAATCGTAGGGAATCCTTATACCGACCTATTAATACTAATAACAACACGTTTTTTTGTAGTTTTCAGTTAAATTTTGAGTTAAATCTCAAATTATAGATAGTGCTAATTTTTAATTTTATTTCTACAGATGAACATTTCAAACAGTAATTCTGTGTCGATCTGCTGGGAATGTCATGCAGTTATCAACCGTTTTATTAAATTCAAGCAGCAAGTAAAAAAATGCTACAAAAGTCTTACCAATTATTTAAAACAGGTAATAAATTCCTTCTTTCGTACTACGCGTTCATTTTGTGATTGCTGTTACCTTCGGACCCGCTTCTTCATACCGCATCCCCTGCGAAGCTCTCCCATGTGCAGAAAATCCTTATTACCTACTATGTGTTCATTACCTGTAGTATACTGCCCGCCCGGCATAAAAAATTGACAAGAGAAAGATGGGACAAAAGATGCACAGTAGCCACAAACACTAAGTTTATGGCTACTGCGCATCTTTTGTCTCTGTCTGTCTGTCTCATCTGTAATAAATATTATAATTAATGCGAAAGTGAGTTACTTTCACTTCTTAACTACTCAACCGGTCATCATGAAATCATGAATACATATCAGGGGTACAGAAAAAGATTTAATGTACCCTTTCATTCATTCAGAAAAGCTGTAGCAAACCAAGTCTCAGGCAGCTGCGAGTAGAATATAGTTATAGTAGGTAACTCGTAGGTGATCCATAGTAGATTACTAAGAATCTTCGATCAAGAATACCCTAGATATCCAGTCAGAGTCTCAAAAATGGCACTTCAAATAGCGTCCCACTTACAAACTGGGTGCTTATTTTGCACAAAGTAAGTGATAAAACATGTGATTTTGTACAAAATAAGCTTATTTTGTACAAAATAAGTGAAATAAAATGTGAGTTTGTACAAAATAAGAGGTGATTATGTGTACAAAATAAGCGCCAAGTTTGTAAGTGGGAAGCATTTGAGGTGCCATTTTTGCCTACTTTTATAGTTCATGAAGCGATATCTAGAATATTCTTGATCGAAGCTAAGAATAGATAATTTAAAATAGCTGCAAATCGAACATTGTCATTTCTTATGTGAGTGTTTTCAAAAAATGTTTGTTATAAATAAACATTTTCATTTCCAGAACAAAGACATATCTGAATTGAACCAGTCCTCAAAGTTGAGAACACACAAACTTTTTGAATTACACTTTGATCCAAATATCGAAAGTGAAGTCAAAGTTATGGTTGATACCATTAAAGTAGAAAAGATAGTTGACGACATCAAACAAGAAGACAATGAATCAACACACTCCAATAACTTTGATGATGATACCGTTTTAATAGAATATATTAATAGAAAGAAAAAGAAGAAGATTAAAGAGAGAAAAAAGAGAAGGAAAAAGAATGATGAGGTGGAAATAGTAAGAGAAATAGAGTTGACCGCAGAAGAATTGGAAGAAGAAAGGAATATGCTGGCAGAAAGAGAGGAGTATGTGATAGCTATGTTTCGTTGTGAGAAATGTATCGTTACTTTTCCTAATGTTGACGATCTCAACGACCATGTGAAATTTAAACATGAAGTTGTAAGTATTTACAACAACTTATTTATATCTATTCTATCTACTCACGCGAGCAAAAGTATGGAATCACAGGCCTATTTTCATACAAACGAGGTAACTTTAAAGCCTTGGTTCTCCGCTAAGGATTGACCTAGCTGTGATCTGATTATGGCCATCCAGGGAGTAAATGGAAGAGATTCAGATCACTATACACACCCAACTGATCTGATCAGCATTCTAAGAGATATAAGGATCAGAGTTCTCAGTTTCAGGATTTTCATACATTTTTATGCTAATTTCGCGGTTTTTTAAAACATATCCTAATATCTCACAGAATGCTGATCACATCAGTTGGGTGTGTATAGCGATCTGAATCTCCTCCATTCACTCCCTGGATAGCCATCATCAGATCACAGCCAGGTCAATCCTTAGCAGTGAACCAAGGCTTCAAAGTTACCTCGTTTGTATGAAAATAGGCCTGTGATTCCATACTTTTGCTCGCGAGTGTATACAATAAAACTGTAAATTCTTAATGTTTGTGCACAAATCACGCAAAAACTGCTGAACGGATTTTGATGGGATTTTCAAAGTTTAGTAGTTTGGGGTCCAACTTAAAATCTAAGTCAAGTTTCATCTAATTTGGATGGATTGAAACAGAAAAACAGCTTGAACTCTGCAGTACTAGCTTTTATGCACTAAACTGGTCGCCTTATTGTAAGTTGCAGCCAAAAGGGATACCTACTGTCTACTGGGGATTATTCTAGTGTCCACTCAGAGGAAGTCACGGGCGGAGGCTAGGTACTAATATTATGGAACGTGAAAGTTTGGATGTGTTACTCAATCATGCAAAAAGGGCTGAATGGATTTGGGTGGCACAGAACAGATAGTTTATAACCTGGATTTAAGGCTCGGTTATACGGAAACATTTGTCTCTGTCTTTTTCTTTACGTGTAAAGAGTATGGAAAATAACCTCACTTCTGCACTTTTTCGATGTTGTTCGTTGTTTTTCATGATTATCTTTAGCGCAATTATCTTTCTTGAAAAAATGGAGATACTTCAAAATATGTTAAAGTGTATTTTGATTTAGAATTCAATACGTTTCCAATATTATTTATGCCCAAAATATCTACGCACTTTTGATGATATTCTGATTTTTTTACAATCATCTGTGAAGTTTATATGTAACTAGCGGCCGCCCGCGGTTTCACCCGCGTGGTTCTCGTTCCTATGGGAATATCGGGATAAAAAGTATCCTATGTTTTAATCTAGGCTATCTTCTATCTGTGTGCCAAATTTCATCCAAATCCGTTTAGTAGTTTTTGCGTGATTGAGGAACAAACATCCAAACATCCAAACCCACAAACTTTCACATTTATAATATTAGTACGCAATTTAATACTTGTAGCTACTAGAGAATCTCTTTATCTTGTTGTTTTTTTTTTTTGTAGCTACAACTTTACGTTTTCTATATAAAACTATGACCCCCGCAAACCACCTTTTCCTATCATGGACCCTTAAAGTATACTTTTTATCCTTTACCTTGTCAAAGGTTCCCTAGAGCCCATCCTAACAAAGTTCCGGGGGGAAGCTAGTCCCTTGGTCTACTGTATAGTATTATATTATCTGTGGTCTACTGAAGATATGTAGCCTAGATATTTCTGTGTAAACAACTTGAATTGCCTAGTTATCAATCCACGAAGATATTTAATTGAAAATGTTCGATCATATACTTAATTTACATACCATGGCTTGCCAGAATGGGGATCCAAACGCAAAACTAATCGCAGATGGCGCCAGGGGAGATCCGACCACAATCAATAGTTTTGATTGGTTAATATATGTCAATGATACATTGCTACTTCTTTTTGGCACAAATAAAAACATACCAAAAAAAAGTAGCAATGTATCACATCACATCACATCCATCTGTTAAATGAAAGCGATTATGATAGCCATGTAAGTTAGGCAGTAGGGCCCTTGGGTGGATTTTTTTGGTTAATGATAGGTTAATTTTAAGTGGGGTTGTGTTTAGGCTTGTAGAAATATTTCTTAACACAATTTTTTAAGACTTGTGACTTGTGATCCATCAAATTTTAACCATACTAGTGGCTCCGTGAGCCGTAGACCTCGCGATAAAATAAATTAAATGTCGCCATGAAGTTTTCAAAGCACACAGTACGTGAGTATTCGCAGCTTCGGTATATATACAGTATATGCTTCTAATTTTGATTATTTTTAGGGTTCCGTAGCCTAAATGGCAAAAAACGGAACCCTTATAGATTCGTCATGTCTGTCTGTCTGTCTGTCTGTCTGTCTGTCTGTCTGTCTGTTTGTCTGTCTGTCCGTATGTCACAGCCACTTTATTCCGAAAGTATTAAGACTACACAGTTGAAACTTGGTAGGTAGATGTATTCTGTTAACCGCTTAACGAATATAATACAAAAATAAGAAAATTAAAAGATTAAGGGGGGGCTCCCCATACATGGAACTGAAACTGAAAAATTTTTTTTTCTTCAATCCAACACGTGTTAGTTAGTTTAGATAGGTCTTTAAAAATGACATTGAGGTTCCTAAGACAACTTTTTCTCAAAGTCAACCGTTTGAAAGATATTCACCGCCAAAGTGGTAAAATGTGTGTCCCCCCCCCTTTAACTTTTGAAATAAGAGAGTGAAAATTCAAAAAAAAATATATGCTGTAGATCTTAATAAACACTTTCAACCAAAATTGGTTTGAACGAGATATATTAATTAGTTTTTGAGATATAGCACATTTTCCAAAACCGCAAATATAACTTTGTCATTCATACCAACATTGTGAAAAACAAAGTTATTTTTACAGACGAAAAATTATAGGTGGTATTAAATACGGTATGGTATAAGGTAACTACGGAACCCTATGGATCGTGGCCCGACACGCACATGGCCGGTTTTTCGAAATGGGTTAATATTTTTTTTTAATAAATTTGGAATAACTGGCTTGTCTAAACAGTTTAATATAATTATCGAAACTACTCACAAAATTTCACGAGAATCGGTTGAGAAATGCGATCTGTAGAAGAAAACAGACAGCACTGGAAAGCCGGACTGAAATATGTTTTTTTAACATTTCTCCGTC
Source organism: Agriphila geniculea (assembly GCA_943789525.1). Classification (NCBI taxonomy): domain Eukaryota; kingdom Metazoa; phylum Arthropoda; class Insecta; order Lepidoptera; family Crambidae; genus Agriphila; species Agriphila geniculea. The sequence goes on from OX038893.1 coordinate 10,130,886, forward strand.
ATTTTGAAAAATTTCACAAAACTCGCGTGACAAAAAAAAATTCTATATGCTGCTCACAAAATTTCACAAGAATTGCTTTAGAAATGCGACCTGTAGAGGAGAACAGACAGCGCTGGAAAACCAGACTGATATTGGTTTTTTTAACATATGTCCGTCATTTTTAAAAATATCAAAAAACTCGCGTGCATGATCAAAAAATTTTACATTATTTTCAAACCTGCTTACAAAATTTTACGAGAATCGGTTGACAAATGCGACCTGTAGAAGAGAACAGGCAGTGCTGGAATGTCGGACTGAATATGTTTTTTTTTTAAATATCTCTGTCGTTTTAAAAATTTCAAAAAACTGGCTCACCAAAATAATTCTATGTAATTTTCAAACCTGTTCACAAAATTTCATGAGAATTGGTTGAGAAATGCGACCTGTAGGTGAGAACAGACAGCCGGACATACGAAACAATTTTTGCCCAAGCTGAAGCAGAGACACTTCGCTTGCACTTCGTGCTCCCTCGGTCAACAAGTATAATTAGTGAACAATGGAGAATGTCATTTGTTTTATATTTTTTACAGAATAAATCAAAGCTACAATGCAAGATCTGTGATTGCACATTTGCCACTGAAATGTCGTACACATATCATATGAACAAGCACACAAAAAGGTACCAGTGCACCGTGTGCGTAGAACGGTTTAACAGTAAGAGATCGGCCACTAAACATTATGAGATGACCCACTGTCATGGGTAAGTTTCACGCCTACCTGCCCCCGGACCGCCTAACTCTCTCGCTTTGACTCTGGCTTTGGTTTATGACGTCAGTGCACTGTCCGTCCTTGTCATCGTGTTATGTATGATATGACAAGGATGGATATAGTCTAGCTATCGCTCTGGCTAAAGCTTTGAGTTAGGCGGTAGGGCCCCTGTAGTACCACAGAATAGATAATAGTATAACATACAGAACTTGCACTCGATTAAATAATAATAAATTGCGATTCTTACACCGATACAATAAAGTGCAATTCAAGTCGCATAGCGCTCCCTTCGCTCTAAAACATTCACTTAGTAGTTGCCTCTCTTTCTATCGCGTAGGTCTTATCTTTTCTGACGTATGCAATTTGTCCTCTCAGAAGACGCCGAGCGCTTCATACTCGCGCGCGGAGTGACACTGCCCTGGTAGTACTCCTCCGCCGCGAAAAGGGCACTGACATGAAAATTTTTTTTTTTTAACTGGACTGGCTGTCTGTATGATTTGACAGCTAAGTTTTTGTGCCTATTTGAAACGCCACTAGCGTGCGTCTAAAGAACTAATTTTGACGTACAATACGAAAATGGTTGCCGTGATGGTCTCTCCAGACTTCAAACTTTAGTACCATGTACGCACGCTATGCTCACGCTACGTCCTACAGCGCCAAAATGGCGGAAATCAAATAGGCACAAAAACAGTTTGACATAAGCCTGTCCAGTGTAAATATATGCAGGTCAATGAAAAGGGGCCATCCATAAATTACGTCACATATTAAGGGGGAGGGAGGGGGTCGACGAAGTGTGACATTGTGTGACAAGGGGGTGGGAGGGGTCCCTCATCATTCAAATTTAAATAAAACTATCTGAACTGCTGTTTTAATTCAATAATTATTTCTAGATGTAAAATTGTAAAATATGTGACGTCACACTAGGGAGGGGGGGGTCTCACAAATGTGATCAGCTGTGATAAGGACGGGGAGGGGGTCAAAAATCATGAAATTCGTGTGGCGTAATTTATGGATGGCCCATAGATTTAACAAAGAAAAGCCGTTGGTCCCAGTTGCATTTGCCGTCATCAAGGCCGAGCAATCCGCATTGGGCCCACGTGGTTAGGTGGGTGGGGAGTGGGGACATTTATAAAATAGCTGATGTGCTTCTAATAAATTATAACTTTCAGAACAAATGAAGATTACCACATGAATGGCGAAAACTCGTACGAAAATGGAGACTTGGAATCAAAACCTTTAATAGATTCTATTGAAAATAGGTAAGAATACACACACTCCAAAATCACCCAACAATAATCCGCATTGGGCCCGCGTGGTAGGTTATGTCCCATTCTTCTTATCAACCCATAACGTCAACGGCAGTGCTGGATTAACCCTTAAACAAATTAAGCAATTACTTAGGGCATCACGTCTGGAGGGCACCGAAAAAGAATTGAAAAAAAAATTGTAAGAAATAAAAATACAAAAATGTTTTAATTCAATTTCATTTGTGCCATGTAAAATGACTTACTACAAGATAAGTGGATGAAACTGACTAAAAATCGCGATGCGCGGCCGTTTTTAGTTCCGTACCCAAAGGGTAAAAACGGGACCCTATTACTAAGACTCCGCTGTCCGTCTGTCTGTCACCAGGCTGTATCTCATGAACCGTGATAGCTAGAAAGTTGAAATTTTCACAGATGATGTATTTCTGTTGCCACTATAACAAATATTTAAGGGGGGCTCCCATACTACAAACGTATTTTTTTTTGCCGTTTTTTGGTACGGAACCCTTCGTGCGCGAGTCCGACCGCACTTGGCCGGTTTTTTGATTATAGACAACAGGCAAAATAAGAGTACAAGAATAGTGGATGATGAAACTGACTAAGAATTGCGCTGCGCGGCTGTTTTTAGGGTTCCGTAGCCAAAATGGCAAAAAACGGAACCCTTATAGATTCGTCATGTCTGTCTGTCTGTCTGTCTGTCTGTCTGTCTGTCTGTCTGTCTGTCTGTCTGTCTGTCTGTCTGTCTGTCCGTCCGTCCGTATGTCACAGCCACTTTATTCCAAAAGTATTAAGACTACATAGTTGAAACTTAGTACGTAGATGTATTCTGTGAACCGCTTTACGATTTTTAGCGGCCATTTTTTTAGCAAAAGATTGTAATTTTTCTGAAAAATCAGGAATTTTGTGCATATATCCTAGACAGGCATCCTCCCGTACGTAGATGGTAACCCTATATAAAGGGCCCACAGGCGTGAATTGCTTAGGGCACCAACACCCAATTGCACTAAACTTAAGAATCGCCTAAGTCTTTCCTTAACCACAACTTGACCAAGTTAAGTAGGCGAATGACAGCTACAAGACCGCTAAGTTTGACACCGTTTTAATTTGGTCGTGTTGTAGTTAAGAACAGACTTAGGCGGTCCTTAAGTTTAGTGCAATCGGGTGCAAGTGGTCTTAACACTGCACTGGTCAACAGGCGTGCAAGATCGAGCAAGAGCAGTTTGGATTTACCGTGTATCATTTTTAGGGTACCGTACACAAAGGGTAAAAACGGGACCCTATTATTAAGACTCCGCTGTCCATCTGTCTGTCTGTCTGTCACCAGGCTGTATCTCCTGAACCGTGATAGCTAGACAGTTGAAATTTTTATAGATGACGTATTTTTGTTGCCGCTATAACAACAAATACTAAAAACAAAATATATGTTTAAGGGGGGTTCCCATACAACAAACGTGATTTTTTTGCCGTTTTTTGGTACGGAACCCTTTCCTGCGCGAGTCTGACTCGCACTTGGCCAGTTTTTTTTATTTTACAGGGCGCAGATAAAACTTAATATCTTGGTTATTTAAAATACATTTTTGACTGAACTTGTTTGTAGTTTCTTTGAGTAGGTATTGTTTTATAGGAATGTGTCGTAATTTTACAAAATTTACCGATAATTTCATAAGATTTTCATGTAATATCCCTCGAAGACCATTTTAGGACTTTCGTAAATGGGTGAATCAACTTTTTTTTGTAAGGAAAAAATCGACCCATTTCTTAATTTTTATAAATTAAAACAAAACTAGATAATTCTTTTGTAAAAAATCTCTATTTTATGATATTAAGATTCATAGCCAATAAAACATACTTAGTTTTGTACAAAAATAATCAATAGTTTAAAGAAAACATGAGTGACCCAGGGGACAATGTTGTCCCCAGCTTTTATATGAAAAATAGGAGTTGTCTCCTGGGTCACCTGTGTTTTTCTTTAAAATCACGTAAAAACTTTCATGTTTTTAAGTTTTCTTATAAGTTAATTAGCTAAGAGTATTTGCAACTACAGATTAACTTCATATAAAAATGGTTCACGTAGATATTTTAAGAAATGCCACAAAACAAAAAAAAGATGATTCATGAAGACCGCGTAAGAGCAGTTTGCAATACCGCGTATTTATACGCGGTATTGCAAACTGCTCTTACGCGGTCTTGCACGCCCATCGACAATAAGGAAGGCCTGTGCCCCAGCAGTGGGGACAATTAAAAGGCACATTTCAAAGTCAAAATAATAACGGGTGTAAAAAGACACTCAACGAAGCCGAAGTCCACGCATTCCGCCCATCGTCACGATCATTTTTGTTTTTTAGACTTTACCTGGGAAACCAATAGCTACGAAGTTATTGAAGGTCAAAGTCAAAAATTTTTATGTAATCTTATTTTATTCGTTATTTTCTAATTTTTGACTACAGAAAATCAAATATGTATTTCGTAACAAACAATGCCTTCAAAACGTCATCACTCAGTGTATCTCATGAGCACGCACATAAACGCTGCCCTTCAACTCGGCCGCACGCAGCTGTGTAGCATACACTCGCAGGCGCGGTCTGTTGAACGCGTTACATTGCATAGTAATACATATATGCAATGCTTTTTTAACACAAAAAATTAAAATCGTTTCCCAGCAGTAATTTTGAACAGAAATGGTCCTGATGATGGGCCGAATACGCAGACCTCTGCTTCGTTGGGTGTCTTGTTACATCGGGTTTTTATTCATAAATACATAAACATAAAAATTAAGCTTAAAAATTTATTTCATCTTTTAGCACGAAGCAAGAACCTATAGTTTCATTTCCTTGTGAGTTTTGTGTGAAGACATTCAGATGGAAAACTTCGTTAAGGAAACATTTAGAGACGCACAGAATTGAGACGGGCCAGAAGAGAAAGCCCTACTGCGAACCTTGCAGGTATGTATGTTTTTAAGAAAAAAAAAAGCATTTTTTCACAATTGATCTCTTAGGTGCCAGATTCAATCCTTGGGCAAGATTGATTGACGGTCACATAATTAAAGACACCAGTTGATTTTCATAGAAATGAGGTAACTTTGAAGCCTTGGTTCTCCGCCAGGGATTGACCTAGCTGTGATCTGATGATGGCCATCCAGGTATATAGTTGTAAAACAGCGGTTGTTATCGGATAGTTATCTAAAGCAGCCGATAATATCGTATAGGCAGCGGCTGACAACCGGCTGCTTATCCGACTCAATACCAAAAGGTCTTACAACTTTTACAATTACTGAGTCGAACTTGTTATAATATACGAGTTGTTAAATGCAAATAGGTAATTTAGTAAATTAAATACCTACTCTGTCATGATGAATTCGTAGGCGATGAATTTGTAGAACATCAAACTGGAAATTCTGGTGTTCTCGTCAATTTCTCTGCACCACAAAACTGTTTACTGGTTACTGTAACGTTTATAGTAAGTAGATAGACAAAAATAATCACTTAGGACATAAAACAGCTTCAATAAAACATAGACATGTTTCAACTGTAGCCAGCCGCGGTTTATGGGTGATCACCGTAGTCAGCGAAAAAAGCGGCTGGTCAGCGGCTGGCTGACTAAGATAACAACCGCCTTCACATCTATATCCAGGTAGTGAATGGAGGAGATTCAAATCGCTATACACACCCAACTGATCTGATCAGAATTCTAAGAGATATAAAGATATGTTTAGAAAAACCGCGAAATTAGCATAAAAATGTATGGAATTCCTGAAACTGAAAACTCTGATCATTATATCTCTTAGAATGCTGATCAGATCAGTTGGGTGTGTATAGCGATCTCGGTTGCGAAGTAGGAAGCCTCTGGGAGATATGCCACCCTGAACAAGGTCACCCATCGCTAAAAAAATATCGATCGTATATTTATATAAATGGTGAACAGGGTCGTGGGTGGCATCATTACCTGAATTATTATTTGTGTTTTCACAACGATCACAAGAACATATATGTGAAATGTACTTACTGGCTTTGACCTCCTAGACGCTTCCTGAAAGCGACACAAGACTGTGGCTTTATTAATTTTTATCTACTCTCATATCGTAAAATTCGAATTATGAATTTCAAAACGAATTTATATTGGCATACTTTATACACGCAATGCCGAAAAAAAATTAAAAAGTTATTTTATAACATACCTTCGCTATACTAAAGTATGCTATAAAATAACTTTTTTTCTCATTACGATACAGGGCAAATCCAAGAAGAAGGCAGTGCCGCGATATTAAAAAAAAAACAATGATATTCTCATATACTTTCCATGATCAAAATGTACTCTATGGTGATCGATGGCTTAGCGTAACGATTAGTCTGCTGGAATTCACTTATTTCATTATTTTTTTCTAATAGAATACGCGCCATTTTTTAATTTTAATTTTTACTTTTGCTTTAAAATGTCTGATAGTAGTGAGTGTGAAGAAAGACTCCCCAATATTTTAGATGCTGCGACGGAAAAACGTCTTACTTTACATAGGTAAGTAACCTACCTAAATCAAAATCGAGAAACTACTTACTCTTTTTATTATTAATATTTTATTTTGTAGGTTCAATCACAAATTGTATGAGAGTAGATAGAGTTGTGTATGAAACTGTACATAACTAGGTATTAAAACACTCGTGTGATACTATTAAAAACCTCGCCTACGGCTCGGTTTTTAAACACACACTCATGTTTTAATACCCCTCATTATGCATCAGTTTCATAAACTACTATTATATACGCCTGGGACCTGCCCCACCCCCTGAATGTAATTACGTGCCAATATGTAGTCGATAATTTTATGGAAAAAAGTCTGTGTTTTTACCCTGGCCGCGCGCATGCTTTCTGAAAACTAACCAAGCCGTTGTCTAACATGTTTGTAATGATGCCGCCTACGACCCTGTTCACCATTTATATCAATATTCGATCGATTATTTTTTGCGATTTGGAGACCATGTATGGGTGACCATGTTCAGGGTGGCATATCTCCCAGAAGCTTCCTACTTCGCAACCCAGACGATGATATTTGATAACACTAAACTAATGGGTATCTCTTGTCAATGTGGTCTGGTCCCAATATGCGATAGATTGAAAATAAGCCTCTTGGCCGACGGTCCACAAGAGGTCCCGGGTTCGATTCCCGGTCGGACAGAATTCGAAATGATGAATTTTAATACGTGCCGGACTACAGCTGCGCCACAAAAACAAGTTGGAAATCTGACTTTTTGACTATGCCATGATGAAGACGATAGTTTGTCGGAATTTGTCGCCAAAAACCAGAGTTTGTCGGTCTTGCGTTTAGGAGATACGTGTGGCGCAGCTGTAGAGACGTCTCTACAGTTGCGCCACACAGATCTCGAAAACGGAAGGTCGTAGCGAAAATCTCGAGATCCAGGTAGAAAGGTCTCCACAGCGTATCCTCACATATCTCCTAAACGCAAGACCGACAAAATCTGGTTCTTGGTGACAAAATCTGACAAATTAACGGCTGCACACACGAGTAATCAGATTTTCGCTACGACCTTCCGTTTGCGAGATCTGTGTGGCGCAGCTGTAGAGATAACGGCTGCACACACGAGTAATCAGATTTTCGCTACGACCTTCCGTTTGCGAGATCTGTGTGGCGCAGCTGTAGAGACGTCTCTACAACTACGCCACACGTATCTCCTAAACGCAAGACCGACAAATTCTGGTTTTTGGCGACAAATTCCGACAAACTATCGTCCTCATCATGGCATAGTCAAAAAGTCAGATTTCCAACTTTTTTTTGTGGCGCAGCTGTAGTCCGGCACGTAATTTTAATTACTGTGACGAGTCTGGCTGGGTGTTACTATGATCGCGGTATGTGAAATTTACCAAGCATTTATTTATTTGTTTAATTATTTACAGGTTATCTTTCACAACTACCTCTAATCTACAGAAGCATGTCAAAACGAGTTCTAAACATCAAATTCAGTTGAAGCTATGGTAATACATTTTATTTATAGTGTGTTACAAAATAACCCCTAATGCTGAATATGGTAGATAGGGACCATCAAACTGAACAACTTTTACTATGGGACCAACTCTGAAATCGCGAAAAAAATCAGCTGTTTCACACCTTTTTATATTTTAGTTATTAATTTTTGTATGAAACAGCTGATTTTTTTCGCCGTTTCAGAGTTGAAAGTTGTTCAGTTTGATGGTCCCTATCTACCATATTCGGCATTAGGGGTTATTTTGTAACACGTTGTTTATCCATCTATACAATACAGCAATAACTTCTACACAATAGATATAAAACTTGTAACATATCTATGCAAAATAAATTACAAGATATATATGCAACATACACAATGCAAAATAGATTGCAAGATATGATATCTATGCAACATACACATGCTCACGTAGACACATTGACATCTAATATAAAACATTAATTCCCAAATATATATTTTTTTCAATTAGGTACTATTTTTTTTACAGGAAACTGAAAGAATCCCCGACAGATGCGTCGAACAGCGCCGAACAAATAGCGCGCAGTGTAAACAATGCGCGGAGACAATATCCGTGCGCGCAGTGCGGACGCAGCTTTCAGTGGAGGGGGAATTTAAAGAGGCATCTAAGAAGCCATCGCGCCAGGTATTTATAGATAGTGTGTAAGTAATAGATACTGTGTAGGCAATAGATAGAGTGTAGCAAAATATAGAGTGTAGCAAAAGATAGAGTGTAGCAAAAGATAGAGTGTAGCAATAGATAGTGTGTAAGCAATAGGTAGTGTGTGTGTGTGTGTGTGTGTATAGGCAATTGTCAAATGTAGGAATTTGTAAAATCTAACCAATGGTTAGTAAACGTGGTCGTAGTGTAAAAAGTAGCTCGCAGTGTGAACAACGCGTGGAAACAATATCCGTGCGCGCAGTGTGGCCGCAGCTTTCAGTGGAGGGGGAATTTAAAGAGGCATCTAAGAAGCCATCGCGCCAGGTATTTATAGATAGTGTGTAAGTAATAGATAGTGTGTAAGCAATAAATAGAGTGTAGCAATAGATAGTGTGTAAGCAATAGGTAGTGTGTAGGCAATTGTCAAATGTAGGTATTAGTAAAATCTAACCAATGGTCAGTAAACATGGTCATAGTGTAACAAATAGCGCGCAGTGTGAACAACGCACGAATACAATATCCGTGCGCGCAGTGTGGACGCAGCTTCCAGTGGAGGGGGAATCTGAAGAGGCATCTGCGAAGCCATCGCGCCAGGTATTAATAGATAGTTGTAAGTAATAGATAGAGTGTAAGCAATAGATAGAGTGTAGCAATATACAGGGTGTCCGGGAAGTCATGGATAACCCTTTACCTGGCGATGGGCCACATTTGGATCTACAAATAAAAAAATTATGACCTTAGTAAAAGTCTTATGGTTTCCGAGTTTTTTGATGTTTTATGCAATTTTGGTAAATTTCTACCATTGATCGGTTTTTTCATGCCATTTCTATAAATGAAATTTTATTCGATTACGGTTTTTTTTTATTTTAATCTTGAATCAACCTGCTATCGATTGGATACAATAAAGTTACAGATATCCTTTATTAAACACCTAAAATTTAGGTCCAGACTTAAAATTTTCACCTACAATTTTTTTTGCCTTACTTTTGTTCGAGCCTGGTGAAAAAGAAAATTATGACATGGAGTGTGCAAATTATTTTAAAAACTACTTCATTTCATGAGGATTTTAAAATGATATAATAGTTAATAACTTTTTCTTTTAAAGTCTTGTTATTACAATTTTAATCCAAAAGGGTAATTTTTGGCAAGTGTTTGAAATAAAGTTGTAATAGCAACACATGTTTTTTAGGTGTGTGGAGGTACCTAAATAACAACAAAATAACAAGTAAATAAAATTAATTAATTGTTTTTAATTACAGCAGGTGTTCAAAATAGCGGCCTTCGGCTCTAATGCACATTCGGCACTTTCTGATGAATCTTTGATTCGGCGTGCATAACCCGCAGTCCCGCATTGCTGATTTGTTTTGCGGCTGAATTGATTCTCTCTTGCAGCTGGTGTATGGACGTTATGGGAGTTGCATAAACAGGGTCCTTCAGAGCGACCCGTTAAAAAAAATTCAAGGGTTTGAGCTCCGGAGATCTGGGTGGCACCAAAATTGGGCCTAAGCGCCCGTTCCAGCGGGAATTGTTCGCTCAAGTGCTGCCGTACATCACGGGCGTAGTGAGCTGGGCACCCGTCGTTTTGGAACTATATTCCTTGCCTGGTTGCCAGCGGCACTTCTAACAGTAGCTCGAACACAATTTGCATCACTGGGCAGTTGAGAACCCGCATAAAAGTTACTAACTATTATACCAATTTAAAATCCTCATGAAATGAAGTAGTTTTTTAAAAAATTGCACACTCCATGTTGTAATTTTTTTTTCACCATGGCCGATCAAAAGTAAGGTAAAAAAAAAATTGTAGGTGAAATTTTAAGTCTGGACCTAAATTTTAGGTGTTTAATAGAGGATATCTGTAACTTTCTTATATCTATCGATAGCAGGATGATTCAAGATTAAAATAAAAAAAAACAGTAATCGAAAAAGAATTCATTTATAGAAATGGCATGAAAAAAAACCGATCAAAGGTAAAATTTTTCCAAAATTGCATAAAACATCAAAAAACTCGGAATCTATAAGACTTTTACTAAGGTCATAATTTTTTATTTGTAGATCCCAATGTGGCCTATCGGCAGGTAAAGGGTTATCCATGACTTCCCGGACATCCTGTATAGAGTGTAGCAATAGATAGTGTGTAGGCAATTGTCAAATGTAGGTATTAGTAAAATCTAACCAATGGTCAGTAAACATGGTCATAGTGTAACAAATAGCGCGCAGTGTGAACAACGCACGAATACAATATCCGTGCGCGCAGTGCGGACGCAGCTTCCAGTGGAGGGGGAATCTGAAGAGGCATCTGAGAAGCCATCGCGCCAGGTATTAATAGATTAATAGAGTGTGTGTAGGCAATAGAGTGTAGCAATAGATAGTGTTTAGGCAATAGGTAGTGTGCAGGCAATGTACGAGGGTGGTTTGATAAGTCCGTGACTTTGTGAAGAAGAAATTTTTTTTTAAATAATATTTTGTTTTATTTTTCTACATAATCTCCTTTCAGCTCTATACACTTCGACCAACGATGTTCCACTTCTTCAACCCATCCAAAAAATAGTTTTTATCAAACCCTGAAAAATAGGCTTCTGTTTTAGCTATCACTTCTTCATTCGATGAAAATCTTTGTCCACCAAGCCATTTCTTCATGTTTGGGAAGAGGAAAAAGTCACACGGGGCCAAATCTGGTGAATACGGGGGTGTGGCAATAGGTCGTATCGCAATTCCACAAGTTTTGATGTTGCGATTGCCGACGAGTGGGCCGGAGCATTGTCGTGATGAAATAAAACTTTTTTCTTTGCTAGATGCGGTCTTTTCTTCAGCAGCTCTACATTGAATCTATCCAACAAAGCAACATAATAAGCTCCGGTAATTGTCTTGCCTTTCTCCAAAAAATCGATGTAAATGACACCTTTGCTGTCCCAAAAGACAGTGGCCATCACTTTGCCAGCCGAACAAACAGTTTTTGCCTTCTTCGGGGCACGTTCACCGGTAGAAGTCCACTGCTTTGACTGTTGCTTGGTCTCTGGCGTATAATGGTGGACCCACGTTTCGTCAACTGTTACGTACCGACGAAAAAATTCACTTGGATTGCGGTTATATAAATTTAAGCATTGTTTAGAAGTTGTTACACGAGTTCGTTTTTGGTCTACTGTCAGCAAACGCGGCACCCATCTTGCAGAAAGCTTTTTCATGCCGAGAATATCGTGCAAAATTCGTTCGGTAGAGATGTGAACAGCATCAGCTATCTCGCGTATCTTCACTCGACGGTCTGTCATAACAATGTCGTGGATTTTGTTAACAATATCTTCAGTGGTGACCTCAATCGGCCTTCCTGGGCGGTCGGCGTCAATTGTGGTGGTACGACCGCAATGAAATTCAGTAAACCACTTATGAACCATTCCATGAGATGGAGCAGAGTCCCCATAATATTTTTTCAGATTATCCTCCGTCTGCTTAATGGTTTTACCACGTAAAAAGTAGTGTTTTATCAAAACGTGAAATTCGTTTTTCTCCATTATAAAAGAATATCCCGACCTCACTTGCATAAATGCTTCCAATTTTTTTACTTTTGCCCCAATTTCAAAAATGGAACAGCATAAGCTCAACAAGGAGTTATAAATTAAGACAGGAAAATTGAATTATGAAAAAATATTGTACTCAACCTTAAAGTCACGGACTTATCAAACTACCCTCGTAGGCAATTGTCATATGTAGGTACTAGCGGCCCGCCCCGGCTTCGCACGGGTGCAATGTAGTTACTAAATGTAAAACTGTGCTAATGTGGTGTCAGTGTAAAGTTATTAGATTATACTACAGGATACATATACCTAGGAGGACGACATATACCTATACGACGTACGCAAGGGGTGTTATAATATAGTTGACGTGTGTGTGTGTCTGTCTGTCTGAGGCAACCAACCTAGCTCCCAAACTTATGGATCGATTTTAATGAGGTTTTTATGCATAGTTTAAGAGAAGCGTATAGACGGCGGGAAGCGACTTTGTTTTATACTATGTATAGCTTTTGCCCGTGGCTCCGCCCGCGTGGCAGTCAGTAATCGTTGTAAGTCTTCCCTTGGAAACCAATGATCGGGATGAAAAGAAGCCTGTGTTAAGTATTCCAGACTTAATCTATATCTGTGCCAAATTTCAACTAAATCCGATCACCCGTTCAGACGTGATTGAGTATGATATGATTGAATAGGTACCTAACAGAACAACATCCAAACATCAAAACTTTCACATTTATACAATTTTGTTATTATATAGGTAATAGCTGCACCCCGCGGTTTTGCCCGCGCAGTCTGTCGATTCAAACTCGCATCTCACTTTACTTCGCGTGAATTTGTTATTAGACATTTGTTTACTAAATGAGCTATTTTACTGATTGCAAAAAATTTAGGTAGCCTGCGTAGCTATCTTAAATCTTTTGTGATAAAAAAATTTTCTTATCATTATCTTATTTATGATTTAAAATTCCCGTGCAGTGAAGTGACATTCGAAGTGGGGTTTGAGTTTGGTTACAGAATCGACGCCCTGTTAACGATTCTGTATTAGTTAGGTAGGTACTTAATAAAATTTATTAGCGGTAATTTAACAAAATAAGTATAATAATATTATGTTACATTTAATACTTACCTTATAGTTAAAAAATCTAATATCTTTGCTTAATAGTTATCTTCTTTATAAATAAAAATCGATGTTTGTTTCCTTGTATTTGTTTCCTTTGCACTCCTAAACCATTCATCCACATCCGATTATGATGAAACTACTACTGAAAAGGTTTCTGGCTAAAAAAACGTGACATTGCAACGCATGCCGGGCAAAGATTTATGCCGGGTGCAACTAATGTTGTGCATTATTATCAGGCTCTCCATCGAAACACTTCTCTAAATACCACATTCCTTGTCACGTTATCTGATATTTGCCAGATGTTGCCGTTTTATTTGACTAATATTTCGTAAAGTAGTTAAAATAGGGATAAAATATTATACAACATTTTATGAATCAAAGCTTGTCTTGAAAATCGGGAAAATTAGAGATTAAACGTCAGCCCGTGCAGTGACAACTGACATTTATTTTTCTTAATCATTCAAATGCACTAAGAAGTTTTGATACCGATATCGAAGTCAACCACCCTAAAAATAGCTTTTTACCCCTTTTCAACCCTGTTAAGGGATACATTTCAAAAAAATACGAAACACGTGTTCAATTAATTTTGTAAAAGAATGTCTATGCCAAATTTCAAGTCAATCGGGCCAAGGAATCGCGTTCTCCCATACAAACTTTGCCACCCTGTTTCACCCTCTTAGGGATTGAATTTCGCAAAATCCCGTCTTAGTGAGCACCTACACCCTAAAAGGGACCCCCATGCAAAATTTGAGACTCCTAGCACTTGTAGTTTCTGAGATTTCGTGATGAGTCAGTGAGTGATTTACGCTTTTATATATATAGATTAGCAAAATCTAAACAGTAGGATCAGTCATAGTGTAAGAAATAGCGCTCAGTGTGGACGTAGCTTTCAGTGGAGAGTGAATCCAAGGAGGCATCTAAGAAGCCATATCACGCCAGGTATTTATAGATAGTATGTAAGTAATAGATAGTGTATGTGGGCAATAGATAGTGGTCAAGTGATTAAAGTTGAATGTTGTTTGTATGGGTAAGGAGCTAATTTAGAGCGAACTACTTTATAAGACAGAATTACCATGTATTTAAACGCATTAACAGATAGTGTGTAGGCAATAGAGAATGTGTGTGTAGGCAACAGGGCAACAGGTAATGTGTAGACAATAGAAATATATTGTGGAAAATACACACATCAACTTTGTCTAGGGACACAGGTGTTATTTTCATACAAACGAGGTAACTTTGAAGACTTGGTTTCTTGCCAGGGATGTACTGTGCTGTGATCTAATGACGGCTATCCAGGGAGTGAATGGAGGAGATTCAGATCGCTATAAACACCCAACTGATCTGACCAGCATTCTTATAATCTACTTATATAGCGAGATTGTTGGTGTTTTACAAATAACCCTGTATTGTGTGTATTTTAATGAGTATATTCTTTACAGGGCTAACGGCGAATTAGTGTGTGAACCGTGCAATAGAACGTTTTCATCCATCGCTACATACAAACAACACATGAAGATCAGCAAGAAACACGTCTCCGAGAGCGACTTCAAGTAAGTCGAGCAATTATTGTATTTCAAATATGAAATGCCAGTTAGTATGAATTTTCAAGAAGTTGCAATTTCATTTATCAACATATTTAGCCCTATTTCGTTTGAGTACGCCGTAGGTCAAATGTCCGAACAAAATGCCCAATGACCTTTTCTTACTTCATTATTTAAGGTACTTTCCCTCTCTGTGGCAAAGTTTTGGGATACCCTGTATACCTAGTACTATGAAGCGTTATCTAGTATATTCTTGATCGAAGTTCGGAAGGCACGTAAATCCGTTTGTCCCACCTGCATTTGCAGTTGTTACCTCTGAAAGTATATAGGAAAGGAAGGAAGTAGGATTATTAATAACAATAATTATTATCAGGTACATGTGCAGTGACTGCGGTAAAAGATTTGCCAACAAGACACGATTAAAGGACCACGTAGACTGGGAGCATCTCAAGAACTTCGTGCACACCTGTACCACGTGCCAGAAGGTCAGTGAATTAGGTCAGAATAATAATAAAAAATGCTTGGACGATTTCACACAGCGCCATCTAGCCCCAAACTAAGCAAAGCTTGTGGAAAAATTTGGTCACTTTCGCATAATGTCATTCACAATTTTTTTTTCAAACTCTCAATTTTGGGGAAAAGAAGAAAAAAATTGCGAAAGTGACGTTTTGCGAAAGTGATCAGTTGCGAAAATGACATTCTGCAAAAGCGACCATTTGCGAAAATGACATTCTGCAAAAGTGACTATTTGCGAAAATAACATTCTGCGAAAGTGACCAAATTTTTCGCGATGACCATTTGCGAAAATGACGATCTTCGTCGAAACCTGATATGCGTGCTTGATAACTGATATACTACTTAAGAGCCCGTACACATTTTGTCGCAGACTGCCGCTCTCTCGCTCGCACCTCGCACATTTCATGTTTTCCCAAGATTTCTTAGATCTGAGTGCGTAATTGAAAAATGTATCTTAGCCACTTTTCGCAATATAAGATTACAGACATTTTAAAATATATTTCAGATTTTTGTTGCTAAAGTACAAAAAGCTGTCGTTTCTAACAGTTATTTGAGCTGGCAAATACGATAACTTTTTGTACTTCAGCAACTCGAAACTGAAATATATGTTGAAATGTCCGTAATCTTATTTGCGAAAAGTGGCCGAGACACATTTTTCAATTACGTACTCAGATTTAAGAAATCTTGATAAAACATGAAATGTGCAAGCGAGAGAGCGGCAGTCAGCGGCAAAATCGCTACGGGCTCTTAAGTTATTTTTGACAAAAAGTCTGGAACGAGTGGTAGAATTTATTTGAATAATAGTAGATTGTACAACAAGTGCATAAAATGGTTTTTATGTACGAGTTTATACACTTTGCTTTTCACTTCGATTGTGAGGAAATTAAACGGGAATACTGCAAAAAAAAGATAAGATAAGATAAAATATTCTTTATTGTACACCATAGTAATTGACAAAAGAAATACAAAGAAAGAAGAACAATTGGCGGCCTTATCGCTAAAAAGCAATTTCTTCTAGGCAACCATAAGTTGAGCTGGTGAAAAATATTTGGTAGTAATGGGTAGTTTATGGTGTAATAATATATGTATGTAATAATAAATATAAAAAAATATAATAATAAAAAAATAGTATTATAACATGGATTGTATTGGCTCCGTGCACGCTTTTAGCGCCACCTAGCGTGTTGCAACTTTGTTGGCTCTGACCTGACCGTTTTGACGTTTTGATATGTAATGGCGGCATTGTGACAAAATATTAAAAAATACTATACATATTGTGTTATTAATGTAAATTTCAAAATTACTGTGATTTGGGTGGACAAAGTGTTGTGAAATCATTTTTGGTCATTTAAATTAAATATGGCAAGTAAGATCTATTCTAAAAGAGTGTTTTATTTTGGTTATATCAGGGTTTGTTTACTTCTTTTTTAGTTGTAGATTTTGTAAAACAAGAGGATAAAGATTCTTTAATAATTTTATTAAGTGATAATAAACATATATAATTGGTCCTGTATCGCTAGTAATCAATAAAATATCGTTTTCAAACAGATTACAGAGCCTTAATTATTTCTACTTTTTGCCACCATGAGCGCTGCGATCGATTATTATACCTTCGCACCCTCCCAATAAGGTCCTCTTAAATAATGCACATAATGTTTAAGGGGTCAATGTACTCATGCATACAAACAACTTTTACTATGGTACCAACATTGAAATCGCGAAAAAAAATCAGCTGTTCCATAGAAAATTTAAAACGAATAGATCAAAATGAATGGAACAGCAGTTTTTTTTTAAATAACAAGTTTATTTAACGAAGTTGCGTATGTGCCTGTTTACCTGACGACCTTTGTCATAGAATCATAGAATCATTTATTTGCGAATACTGAGTATAAAAGTTGTTACATAAGTACAAAAATAATACTATTTTGTCAGTTCTACAGTATTTGCCTTATTTGTAGGTATGCAAATATTTTGTAAAAAAAAGAACAGGAAAAAAACCGGCCAAGTGCGTGTCGGGCCACGCGCCATAGGGTTCCGTAGTTACCTTATACCATACCATATTTAATACCACCTATCATTTTTCGTTTGCAAAAATAACTTTTTTCACAGTGTTGGTATGAATGACAAAGTTATATTTGCGGTTTTGGAAAATGTGCTATATCTCAAAAACTAATTACTATATCTCGTTCAAACCAATTTTGGTTGAAAGTGTTTATTAAGATCTACAGCATATATTTTTTTAAGATTTTTCACTCTCTTATTTCAAAAGTTAAAGGGGGGGGGGGGACACACATTTTACCACTTTGGCGGTGAATATCTTTCAAACGATTGACTTTGAGAAAAAGTTGTCTTAGGAACCTCAATGTAATTTTTAAAGACCTATCTATAGACACCCAACACGTGTTGGTTTGAAGAAAACATTTTTTTTCAGTTTCAGTTCCATGTATGGGGAGCCCCCCCTTAATCATTTATTTTTCTTATTTTTGTATTACATTCGTTAAGCGGTTAACAGAATACATCTACCTACCAAGTTTCAACTGTGTAGTCTTAATACTTTCGGAATAAAGTGGCTGTGACATACGGACAGACAGACAGACATGACGAATCTATAAGGGTTCCGTTTTTTGCCATTTAGGCTACGGAACCCTAAAAAGGCTGACTATAGATAATTTAAAGCAGTCACATTGATTAAAATTAATAAATTTAGGTCAGTCATAATTACAGTAGAATGTCAATTATAATAATATGAAATGTCAATCGTTAAATTAATGATCATTCTAGAAAAATTTTATTAGGTATTAAAATGTCATCACTATTCATCAGCTTATTATGCTTAAAAGTACGGTCAGAAAAACAACAATTTGCCATAATAAAAATAAAGAAACAATACAATGTCAAGAACTTTTCTGATCTAAGTACTCTTTAATCGAGTAAAAACCCTGTTCTGAAAGCCAGGAAAATAATGATTTCTTAAAAATATTTTTCTCCACGGGTAGGTCCCTCAACTTCAGTGGTAATTTATCATATACTTTTATAGCCATGCAGTAAAAAAATTTTCTGAAGAAGGCTAAATTGCTTGTTGGTATACATAATTTGTTTTGTCTACATTTACGTCCATTTACATGTCTCAGGCCCGTATTTATAAACCGCTCTCAACAAGCTATCTCGAGATCATACTTGAGATGCTCTTATAGGTGCAGCATCTCCTGGGATGCTGTACCTATAAGATACCTGTATGATCTCAAGATAATTCTCAACGTTGAGAGCGGTTTATAAATACGAGCCTTAGAGTCTGAGAATTCGACGGAGATTTTACTTTATGCACTTGCACTATGACTAGAGCATAAAAAGCGATTTTATGGAGCCTATACCCAACATAATTTGACTTTTGTTGGCAGGTATTTAAAAGCCACACGTCCTTATACCTGCACAAACAAGTTGTCCACAAGAAAGACAGCGCCGAGCATCTGTGCGACCACTGTGGTAAACACTTTCCGGTAAGTTTATACATTACTACCACAGAATATACAACGCGTTACAAAATAACCCCTGATGCCGAATATGGTAGATAGGGACCATCAAACTAAACAATTTTCACTATGGGGCCAACTCTGAAATTGGGAAAAAAAAATCAGTAGTTTCATACAAAAATTAATAACGAAAATATCAAAATAATAATAATAATAATAATAATAAAATATACTTTATTGCACACACAAAAAGAATTACAGAAAGAAGGAAAGTTACAGAGAAAAAGCATACAAGAGGCGGCCTTATTGCTAAGCAGCAATTTCTTCCAGGCAACCCTTGGGTGAAAAATAAATAAATAAAGATAGGACTATAAGGGGAGTGGGGTGCAAATATTAAAAAAGGAATAGTGCATTTGAAAGTAAATATATCTATAGGTAAATACAAATAAACTAAAGGAGAATTAAATAAATAGTCAGACAGAATAAGAGGAAAGGAAATAACTTCTAACTCTATCTCGGAAGGAATTAAGAGTCTGAGCTTTCCTGATATCCTCTGGAAGAGAGTTCCATAAGCGAACAGCATGGACAGTAAAGGAATAAGAAAAGAAACCGGTGGAGTGTAGTGGGATACTAAGGGTAAGATTTGAAGAAGATCGTAGTCTACACTGCGAAGAAGAAGAGAGATAGGAGAAACAGGCTTTAAGATAAGGTGGTGAGGTTGGAAGGAAAAGTATGGAGTAAAGGAGCGTAAGAGTGTGTAAGTCCCTGCGCCGGCGAATAGGAAGCCAGTTCAATTTAGAACGGAAGTGAGAAACATGGTCAAATTTGCGAAGATTAAAAATGAACCTGATACAGACATTCTGTAGTCGTTCAAGTTTGTCAAGAAGTTGCTCTGAAAGATCAGTGTAACAGACATCAGCGTAGTCGATAATAGACAGCAGTAGAGATTGCGCCAGAGTGATTTTAGTGTTGGTCGGCAAGAAATTTCGAAGTCGGTTGAGCGACCCATATGCAGCAAATACTTTTTTCCTTACTGACTCTATCTGTGGTCTCCATGACAGATGCTGGTCAAAGACAATACCAAGATTCTTAACAGATTTCGAGTACGGGATTGTAGTGCCATCAAAGGTAACCAAAGGAAGCTCATCAAAATCGATCCTCGAAACGTAGTGAGGATTGCCAATAATTATGCATTGAGTCTTAGCTGGATTAACAATTAAACCAAAGGATTTACTCCAGCTACGGATTAGTGCAAGATCCGAGTTGGTAACAGCTACTGCACGTGAAAGTTCTGATAAAGGTGCCTGTGTGTATATTTGCAAATCATCCGCATAGAGGTGATAGGAACTTGAAATTGAATCTGAGATTGAATTTATGAAGATTGAAAAAAGGAGTGGAGATAAGACGCCACCCTGAGGAACGCCGGCACAGATATCGCTCCACCCGGAGAAAGAATCTCCAATGCGGATGCGCTGCCGTCGCCCTAGCAGGTAACTTTGAAACCAATCAATTGCAGCTGGAGATATGTTCAGAGAACGTAAAACACCAAGAAGGATGTCAAAATCCACAGAGTTAAATGCATTACTAAAATCTAATAATGTCAGTAGTGTGAGTTGTCGATTATCCATCCCCTGGCGTATGTCGTCAGCTATCTTAATTAACGCTGTAGAGGTGCTGTGGCCTTTGCGGAAACCAGACTGAAGAGGATTAAGGAGATGGTTAATATTGAGATAGTCCGTAAGCTGTCTGTGAATAAGTTTTTCCAGGACTTTGGAAAGGAAGGGAAGGATAGAAATTGGACGGAAATCAGCAAACAAGGTCGGTTTTGATTTTTTGGGAAGAGGAATAACATTCAACAAAATGTATGAAACAGCTGATTTTTTTTCGCGATTTGAGAGTTGGTTCAAAAGTAAAAGTTGTTCAGTTCTATTATCTACCATATTCGGGTTTATATGGCTATTTCCAAACACTCAGTATAAACACAAAATAGAGAGACTAACAGAAGTTTAGCTACACACGAGCATCGCACACACACAAAGACAGCTTTCGCCGCTGCGTCACGTACGGTCCATTCGCTTAGATAGTGTCGGTACACCCGCAAGCACTTGTGTTCAGAGACAGGAATACCGCTAATAAACACAGCCTTTCACTACGAACCTTCTATGTAAACTGCCAACATCCAAATTGACTTGCGGGTGTACGCCGCACGTGGTATTCTTTGTTTATGCGGCGGCATCCTTTGACAAGAAGCGGCACGTGCAAAGGCGGTGAGATAAAAGGGCGACACTATCTGAGCGAACGGACTTTACTCGAACTGTTTTGAGAGTGCAGTTATACAGTGTCGGTGAGAGATGTCTATGTGTGCGTTGCTCGAGCGCGCAAGTGCTAAGCTCAACTACTGTACTCTCTTTATATTGTGGTATAAAGTTCTAAATGTCAAATTACTGACTCTTATTAAAAATCCAACTCTGGTACAGTACGAGGCAAACATCTTGACACTTTTTCGACGGAATGGGGATAAGTTCGCGCATGTGCCCTTGTGAGCGACCAATAGCGTGCGCCCCTCTCACCGCTACGGATACACAACATACGCGTTCCGCGCAATCCCCACCCGATTTTAAGATGTTTGCCTCGTACTATAAGTATACCAGGTGTAACAAGGTCCTTAGCGAAGCCGCGGTTTACGTATTTTGCCCATCATCGGGACCATTTTTGATCAAAATTATTGCTGGGAAACGTTTTTAATTTTTGGTGTTAAAAAAGCTTTGTATACGTTACCACGCAGTGTAACACGTACAACAGACCGCGCCTGCGAGTGTATGCTACACAGCTGCGCGCGGCCATAGTAGAACCAAATAAGTAGGTCAACTCGAGCGCGTCTGTCGACTTAAATAGTGAAGTTAATATTAATTGTAATTTGACTGATGTATGTGATACATTGGCACTTTCGTATTGACACCAATAAAAACTTACTAAAGAAAAGTAGCAATGTATCACATCTATATGTCAAATTACAGTTTTCATTAACCTAACTGTTTTCAGGAATAGACTACAATTTTTCATTGGGTACGTCATGTTATGTGATTTGAAAACTTGCGGTCGAAATAGGATTAATTAAAACGTGGCTTTACTAAATAATGTATTTATTCAAACAAAAAAAAATATTATAAAAATCAAAAAAATCTAAAATCAAACTAAATACCAAAGTACATTCAATAAAACCGCGCTAGTATCTGTTAAAAAGTGTTTTATTTAATAATATTAAAAAATATTTTTTTACACTTTTGATTTTTTCTTTTTTATTTACCTACATTTCTCAAAATAATAATCTTTAAATTCTGAAATTGAATACTTTCCATAACCTTAAATAATAGGCATTAAAAGTACCTTTTTCTTGTAGGAATTTGTGATTTTTTAACGAAATTACACAATTGACATAAAAAAAATTCGTCTGTTTCGACAAGTACGAAATGCCTTATTATTTAAAGTTAATGTAAAATATATCCTCATTCTTACAAATCTTTTTTGCAAGAATATCTTTGGAAAGCATGGTATGTACTGTAGGTAGGTAAACGTTCAAATTATTACGAGCGGCAGCACAGCGGCGTGAAGCGTGCGTAGGGTTGCCAGATCGGAACTCCAAAATATCTGGAGAATATTTGAAAATGTCGGGATTTTGCGGTTGTTGTCGGGAGAAATAAATATTTAAAATTAAAAATGTAACTTAAATAGCACTGCACAGTGTGGCTGCTTTTATTTCCTTGTAAGTTTTGTGTTGTCCTAATATTTTTTTGTTACGCTTTGTGTATGTGATATGTGCTGCCAATAAAATGCTATTCTATGCTATTATATTCTAAATGCCTGTATATAGTACAAAAACGGCCGCGCAGCGCGATTTTTAGTCAGTTTCATCCACTAATCTTGTAAGTTGTGATCTTGTCTGTATTGAAAAAAAAACGGCCGCGCAGCGCGATTTTTAGTCAGTTTTTATCCACTAATTTTGTAAGTTGTGATCTTGCCTGTCTATTGAAAAAAAAAACGGCCGCGCAGTGCGATTTTTAGTCAGTTTCATCCACTAATCATGTAAGTTATAATCTTGCCTGCCTATTGAAAAAAAAACGGCCACGCAGTGCGATTTTTAGTTAGTTTCACCCGTTCCATCCACTAATCTTGTACTCTTGCCTGTCTATAGTAAAATAAAACGGTCGCGCAGCGCGATTTTTAGTTAGTTTCATCCACTAATATTGTGATCTGTAGTTTATTACGCGAAAATTTTTGTTTTCTAGAGAACTTTTTGAACAGCAGTTTTTCCGGGAGATTCTTAGATTTTTCGGGAGTCGGGAGACCACTTGAAATTGCGGGACAATCCAGGCGAATCCCGACCATCTGGCAACCCTAAGCGTGCGTGAGCGCGGGCGGGATTACGTACGGCGCACGCAGCCATGACTGGCGCACCTTTATCACCTTTAAATTTTGTCAGTGTGTGCGTGCGAAGACGCATACGTACGGGCGCGCTCACATACAAACCGCGTTCGTGCGTATAATGAGTAAGATGACTTACTTATTTGGTTCTAATATGGCGCGGCCGAGTTGAAAGGCAGCGTTTATGTGCGTGCTCATGAGATACATTGAGTGATGACGTTTTGAAGCCATTGTTTGTTACGAAAACAAAAAAAAAAATGTTTCTTGGGGCAAAATTTAAAAAATAACGAATAAAATGAGATTTCATAAAAATATTGAAAAAAAAATTTACTTTGACCTTCAATAACTTCGTAGCTATTGGTTTCCCAGGTATAGTCTAAAAGACAAAAATGATCCTGATGATGGGCGGAATGCGTGGACTTCGGCTTCGTTGAGGGTCTTGTTACACCCGTTATTGTTGTTCACACAGAACCGCGCAAAGCTCCGCAGCCACTCGGTGGCGCTCCACTCTGGGTCGGCCCCGTTCGCGTGCGCGCGCTGCCCCGCGCGGTTCAGTTGGCGCTCGTGCCTCTCCCGCCACGCGCGCCGCGTGCACACACCCAACAACGTCCAATAACACACATTAATATAGAATATCGCATAAAGTCCGTTCGCTTAGATAGTGTCGCCCTTTTATCGCGCCGCTTTTGCACGTGCCGCTTCTTGTCAAAGGGTGCCGCCGCATAAACAAAGGATACCGCGTGCGGCGTACACCCGCAAGTCAATTTGGATTTTGGCAGTTTACATAGAAGAGAGTGGCGTAGTGAAAGGTTGTGTTTGTTACCGGTATTCCTGTCTCTGAACACAAGTGCTTGTGGGTGTACCGACACTATCTAACCGAACGGACTATAAATGTGTGTCTAGTTTCGCCACAAAATCTTGGTTATCAATGGATAGTTGATTTTTTTTACATATTTGACCCTATGTTCCTTAGAGAAAGTTGATCAGTTTCATGGACTGAATACGTCCTTAAAATTTGAATGGTAAATTCAGGGGTCAAGTCTGCTAATGTTTCCCTCAAAATCGTAGTTCAATGGTGCTTGAATGGTAATGCTTTTTGACACAGTTCTTGTTTCTTAAACCCAAAACGGAAACATATTATGTCTTGATTTTGGGATTAAGAAACAAGAACTGTGTCAAAAAGCATTACCATTCAAGCACCATTGAACTACGATTTTAACGGAAACATGAGCAGACTTGACCCCCGTCATTCTAAATTTACCATCCAAATTTTATGGACGTATTCAGTCCATGAAACTGATCAACTTTCTCTAAGGAGCATAGGGTCAAATATGTAAAAAAAATCAACTATCCATTGATAACCAAGATTTTGTGGCGAAATTAGACACATACATTTATAGTCCGTTCGGTTAGATATAGACAGATTAGAACACCATTGAACTACGATTTTGACGAAAACAGGGCTCGAATTAAAAATCCAACTTTAGTAAGTATGTTATAAGATTGTTGTTCAACACACACCCATCGACGTCCAATAACACACATTAATATAGAATATCGCATAATAAACATGTGTCGGATTTCGCCACAAAATCTAGGTTATCCCTTACTAAACTGGGGGTCAAGTCGCATCGCATCGCATAAAGCGGCCTCTTAAATCACCAGTTAGATTATTTCACACAAATGCATAATTAAGTGATCTCATTGTGATGAATTGTCATTTATTTTTAATTGATATATTAGTTAGTTTTATTTTTACAAGGCTCATTTACCTAAGTCACCCCATTTGCTGTATTTTATATATAAGCAATAAAGATTAAATAAATAAACAAGGCTATTGATAATAAATCTTAGGTAAATAATTAAATGTACAATCGACCTCACTTCCGTTTTACCACTCCTAAGCAGCGAACTAAAATCTATGGAACAAGTAAAGCATTGCGCTCAAAAAATGGCACCACACGAAAAGTAGAACTAAGTGGATGGAGCTAAAAATGCTGGCATTTAATTATGCAGCACGAAGCGTCTGAGCACTGGTTGCTTATTAGCGACCATAATTTGTACTCTCATAGATATTTTCTATACTTAAACGAAAAAATATGATACGTTATTTCTGCATATTTTTACTGCCTTCTTTGCGTCGTTTACACCATTTGACTACACAGGACGTCATTTCTAATAAACTTTCTCGTTATCTCTTTTCTCTACAATACAAACTACAATTATTATAAAGAACGCTAACGTCTACCTACGTACCTAATCTCTTTTAAATATGACAATTTAAATAACTAATAATTATTCAACAAATTTAATTTGCAGTTTTGACAATTGGGATGTTGACTAATGAATAAAATAACGAAATACTAATAAAAATCGTAAACATATTAAACTTTTAGAGTAGCTTGTATACCTCTTGGTTTTATATATTGCATATTATTTGTTTTATGACCCTTCAAAGTTGGGTGGACAAGTCCATTTAAAAAGTATAAAATTTATTAAAATAAATGATACCTTTAATTAGTTTGTAAAATGTATAGCAAATTTGTCTAAGAAACCATTTTGATAAACACAATATTTAATATGGCTGCCGAACAAATTTCCTACGCGTTGCATACAAACTACTGAGGCGTGACGTCATAACTCAGTAGCCGTTAGTATGGAGCGTTTTTGGGCGAGTCCATTTGTGTGCATTTCACACTGTGATATCTCGGGCAGTTTTCAAGCTAGCGAAATAATTATTTTACCAATATTTCTTTTTTTGAGAGGTAATTTATGTAATATAAAATAAAAAAAGTTGTCAACATCCCAATTATTAATAATATTTCTTTTGTAAACTTTTGCACGTTGACAATAACAACAAAATATGCTGGTGATTTGTATGTAACAACTAATGTAACCATATTTTTGCAAATAAATATATTGATTGCTTGATTGAACGTCAGTCACCGGGTGCGTTGATGTCCCGACTAAAGCTGAGCGGGTTGTACTTTTTCGGTCCCGTGGTGCCATTTTTTAAGCAATAAGTATTTGTTTGCACACACTTCCATAGATTTTAGTTCGCTGACTCCTAAGTAATTCTAAAGCCGCAATTACATTCACCGATCTAGTGTCCAATTTGGGGATCCAAGGATCCAGATTGGAAACGATGCCCCCAATCGGATCCATTTTGGGGAAATGCCTAAGTTTTCTTAAACTATGAAGACAAGACAATAACTAAAAAAATAACTTGAAAACAAAAAAAAAACAAATAATGTTTATATCCGTTATTAGTGTAAATTCACTGTTTAAAATGGAACTTAATTTAAAATACAATATTTTACTGTCAAGTAAACACTAATAAAGTCTGCCTAATCAAGACAACCCTAATCGGTGAAATCAGATACAATTTGGGGCAAAGTGTGGTCAGGGTCACTACATCCAATTTAACTTCCTAAATTGGATACTAGATTACATTTAGACCAATTTAATAGATCACTTTTGACATCTGTCAGTCTTTTGTTCTAATTGTCAAAGTAAATTTGCTATCTTTTGTAATTATTACAGTAAATAATATATTATTAACTGAAAAAAGTGAAGCAATTGTGCCTTTGAAAAAATAAATATTTAGTTCCCGCCGCTAGAAGGTTACGTTGTTGCATTTTGATGAAGTGTCAAATGTCTTAAATGTCTTAAAAACTTGCGCTAATGTAATCGGCACTTAAAAAAACCGCTTGAACGCCGCGCCGGTGGCGCCGCCCGTGACTTACATAGAATTAGTCATTTGTTCCCAACGAGTCACACCACCAACTGTCACACTGTGACTGGTTGGGATTTTTTTATTAAAAAAATCCCAACCAGTCACTCTGTTACAGAGAAGCTCGGTGGCGCAGTGGTTTAGCGCCTGGCCCAGCGATGGGACTCCAAAAATTTACTATCTCGAGCTCCTCCGTGCTTCGGAAGGCACGTTAAGCCGTTGGTCCCGGCTGTATTTGCAGTCGTTAACACCCACCAATCCGCATTGGGCCTGCGTGGTGGTTATGGCACGTCCTCCTTACCCGGAAGGCCTGTGCCCCAGCAGTGGGGACATTAAAATGGCTATGGACACACTGTTACAGAGGAAAATAACCTGTAACCACAGAGTAGATATAAGTAGGTACTACCGTACAGAAAGGAAACTCTCCGCCCCCCCCGCAATCAATTACCTCACCGCGCCCCGCGAGTTCGTATGCTCATTCAATAGCCCTAGACTTCACGCACACAGTTGCGCGTGTGCAAAAACGTCAATGTGTAGCGTCTGTGTAATAGGTAGTTGAAACGCGGCGTTTGTATGGAGTGCCCGGGGTGTGGTAAAACAGTGTGACGGAACAAATGGAATTAGTTCGCGCCCCGGGGCGATGCGAGCGCATTAAATTTTTTCTTCAAAACGGTGAAGCACGTGAGAGGCCGATTGTACAGTCAACGGCACGCAAGGCTACCACGGCGCGACAGGGTTATCAAACTCAGACGATTTTATATTTTAAGGTTCAAAATAAATTGCAGATTTTTGACAGTTTTGTATAACCTGACGTGCTGCTGACTGTACTAATTATGACGTGCCGTGGTGTGTACATAAATGAACTATGTTACCTAATAAGCAGTATTATTTATAAAATCCTTAGAATACATAGATATAACGTATTGTTCTCGGAATAAGAGCGAAAATCGCTTGTGCCATTGATGTGTATATCTTTATAATTAAATCACATAATGTAGCTTAAACTAAATTACAGTATCCGGTTTTTTTTTATCTTACCTACTGTTTAGTTGAAATTTTTTAAAAATTGTGCTAAAATAATAAACATTATTTTCTAAGTACTTACCTAATAAAAGTCCTAGATCGGATAAAAAAATTATATATTGTAGTTTGCGCAAACGTATGGCTTTGTCACTCCCTTTTATAAAGCTAGTTCACAGTAAAAATAAGTAACTGTACTTAGCTATCAGTGCCTTAGCACAGAATAGCTAATAGTACAAGTACAGAAGCAGCACTCGGCAAAGTCATTTAAATAAATAGCGACTTTTGCTCCGACACAATAAAGTGCAAATCAGGTCGCGCAGTTCACCTAGTAGTTGCCTCTCTTTCTATCGCGTGCTCTTATCTTTTCTGACGACGCAACGTTAGGGTTGTCTTCTTTTAAATGAACTGCGTAGCATATATCATAATGTTAAAAACGACAATTGTTTATTGGTTTTTAGGGTTCCGTACCAAAATGGTAAAAAAGGAACCCTTATGGTGTGACTCAGTCTGTCTGTCTGTCACAGCTGGATATCTCGAGAACTACTAATGGTATCAACTTGAAATTTGGAATAGTTTAACATGACATTTGCCCAACTATTTTGCAAATAAGAAAGAAATAATAAAATTAATTTTTTTTTTACAACAGGGACTGAAAACGGGTCTTAAAAATTTTAAGTGAGGTACTAGGGCATGTGTGGTATTATATGAAAGAGCGCTGTTTGCACATTTTGAAACAATTTTTCCTTTTTTCTTAGGCCGCATAGTTTTCGACTTATGATGAAAAATGTAAAAAAAAATACCGTTCCCCCCCCCTTATCTCCGAAGTTTGCAAAGAGAAAAATCTGAAATAATTCTATGTGATAGTAGTTTATGTAAAGATTACAGGAAAAATAAAACGATGTCTCAATATAACACACTTTTTTAGAAATTAAAAAAAACAATTTTTTTTTAGTTTCACTACCAGTCAACAGATGGCGCTGTCCTAAGCTTGCTAACCTAAGGGACAAAAGTAGTTCCACTATCGGTCAAGAGATGGCGCAACCTAACACTATAATAATAAATTGGTAGCTGGTTCTAATATAATTACCTACTATTTGCCGTACGAATAAACGAAGAATAAGTTCCTACTTAGTAATATAGTAATATAATAATAACGAGGAGCTCGGTGGCGCAATGGTTTAGCGCCTGGACCAGCGATTGCGGAGGTTAAGCAACGTTCGCATGGTTCGGTCATGGGATGGATGACCAATAATTTATTATCTCGAGCTCCTCCGTGCTTCGGAAGGCACGTTAAGCCGTTGGTCCCGGCTGCATTTGCAGTCGTTAACACCCACCAATCCGCATTGGGCCCGCGTGGTGGGTTATGGCCCGTCCTCCTTATCCATAAGGTCCATCCATAAGGAAGGCCTGTGCCCCAGCAGTGGGGACATTAAAATGGCTGATGGACTAGTAATATAAACATTTTGCAATGTGGAGTGGCTGAAACGTTTTTCAGTCACCATAAGCAGCATTTAAATTAACTGTCCGCCTGTTCGCCCTTTCACCTGTCTGCCGTTTATCCTACTTTTTTAAAGACTGTCCTAAAATAACATATCCAAATATATTTATGATTGTACGGAACCCTCGGTGCGCGAGTCCGACTCGCTCTTGACCGGTTTTTTTGATTTAGACATCCATACACGGTTCATAGTAATGTCGATTCGACATTGTTACTATTATAAAGAGACAATACCTACGCAGGCATTAAGATGCCGCGCGACTACACAGGCGGGCGTTTGGCGGCCCGCTGCTCACTTGTGCCTCCGTAGGCACGGCTAGCGGTAGGTGCTTATCGCGCGACCGACGAGCGAGTGAAGGAGGCCTGGCCTTAGCACGAAAAACTAACGAGTGAAATTTTTGTATTGTCATTTATACAGCGCCACCTACCTCCTTAAAGAGAACTAAGATTTTCAATACAATATTTTAACATTTACGCTCGATACTAATTCGTTTGTCATTCGACACTTTTATCGTGCTAAAAGCACAGTCCCGTCTTCACAGAAAACGGCCGAAAGCGGGTCGAAATGGGAAGTGTTCTACTTAGATAGAGCAACTAGGCGAATAGCAACTGAAGTATTCCATTTAAAGCAACAGCGACTAGCAACTTAAGTATTTCACTTAGAGCAACTGGGCAGCAACTGAGCAAATAGCAACTGAAATATTCCACTTAGAGCAATTTCCAATATTTTTCGCAAGTTGCTCTAATAAGTATTGAAATAAATTTAAAGTTGCTCTAAATGGAATATTTCAGTTGCTGTTAACATTATTTTCTATACTTTATTTTTTCAACAATAAAAAGTAGGTACCTATAATTTAGTGAAAAACAGTATAATACTGTTTTAACAGTATGATTGGGAACCCTACGTTTATTTACGTAAATTCTGGCACGAAATTATCGAAAATATTGTTGAGTGTATTGATGCTTGAATTAATCTGTACTTATCAGATTTAACATTTTCAAACTCAAAATTAGCAATCAATAGACAGCCCTAGTGCGTGTAATGACCGTAGCTAGGTAATTATTTCAATGTCACGGACAAGACAGCTGTGACAATACTGTCTCTTTATTTGTACTGTGGTTATTCTGTGAATGAGCCAAACAAAACTCTAGAGTGCGTACCAAGTTCTAGCATAAGAATAAATAAAACGTACAAGAACGGACTCTTCTTTGTCCGAGTCACAAAT
This sequence comes from Agriphila geniculea, assembly GCA_943789525.1. Classification (NCBI taxonomy): domain Eukaryota; kingdom Metazoa; phylum Arthropoda; class Insecta; order Lepidoptera; family Crambidae; genus Agriphila; species Agriphila geniculea. The sequence continues at coordinate 10,161,601 of OX038893.1, forward strand.
GCCGCCATTTATATAACTACTTCCCCCTTCACGTTGCTACGCCCCGCTGTCGTCCAAGCGTGTTGCCAGGGTTGCTTACTGTTAAATATTGCTTACGTTTAAAGATAATATCGCTAAAATATAAGTTTTTCTTTAGTTTGAAATTATTATTTCAGTCTAGTTAGTAGATACAAAAATAAAATATTCAATTTTTCTGGGTAAGTACTAACTTACTCCTGAGTTTATATAAATAAAGTAAATAACATTTAGAATGGAAATTAAATTAAATTTTGAACAAAAATGTCCCTGCTTCTGAAACATTTTTAGGTTTTAATCCTTGTTTCGTTATGTTTCCACTTTCATCACGTAACGAAATCACAGAATAGATACGAAATAGTATTGTATAAAGCTGGGTATGACTGATACTCTATGTATTATACTTTAAGGCGGTTGTATGAATAAACACACCACAATAACTTGTCGCCATTGTTACTTGTTTACAAGATCGTACGGAACGCACAAACAGGCAAACGCGTGTGCGGCGACGCCGGCCGTAACAGACCGACTCAGTTTCCCGTTTAACAAGTAGGCTAATATCGTGACTTTGAGTCCGTTCGGAGCGGGAGTGTCCGTTCTAGTAAGTTTTATGTAATGGTTATAGTTCCATATTTCCCTTTTGATCAAAATTCTTCAAAGCAAAATATTGCTTATGTCACGGGAACAAAGCTCAAGACAGATAGCACAAGAAAATTGTTGTTCCTCAATATTGGACTTTATTCCTTTACGTCAAGAAATATTTTTCCCCCAAAAAGAACTATGATTTGGATTGGAACGGACTCTACCAAGGCTGTTTTTTAAATGATATCACAGAATTTCGTTGCAATAAAAATACATTTTGAAGTACCTTGCGTATAGTCTAGCTAACAGCATCTAGAGCAGAGATTACCAAACTAATTTGGGCAAGAGAAGAGACCCCTTTTCCAAAATGAACTGATACTTCAGTCCCCATAGCCAAATTACTTCAAAAACCCAATGAAATATCAAGTTGTAATTAATTATTATTATTCGTTTATGTTGATCCTTAATCCCGGGCCAGACTGTTGCAAACAAGCTTTCCACAGGGGTGACCTTGGTGGGAGGCTTGTAGAGCCCACGGTTGGTGTTTGCGTCCACACTGTTTACAACAAGGCCTCAGTGTGTTGTCGACTCGTCGCCGTTACAAACGGCGGCGTCCCGTCCACAGAGGTTGTGGAAGGTCAAACAAATTTTGGTTGCAAACAAGTGTTTACACTTACACTGTTGTAAACCGCCTGTGGTGATCGATGTGGAGGGTTTGTTTGCAACAGGCCAGACTGTTGTCTGGCCCGGCTTTTAGAAAACTGACCCCAATTTCGACCCCAAGACACGAGTAAATAGAGGTCGATATCGACGATTTTGAGAATCGCTGATCTAGAGTAACCAAATATTTGTCAATACAAAATAATTCACAAGTTGTATTTTTATACTTACAAATAAATGAAGTGTATTTAATTATTTGTATTTTTTCCTTTATTAACAATAACTGAGTGCTAGTAACTGAATAACTATCGTCGCATGAAAACCAGTTTATGATACCACTGTACGGTGTAATGTTTTTTTTAGGGTTCCGTACCCAAAGGGTAAAAACGGGACCCTATTACTAAGACTGCTGTCCGTCTGTCTGTCACCAGGCTGTATCTCATGAACCGTGATAGATAGACAGTTGAAATTTTCACAGATGATGTATTTATGTTGCCGCTATAGCAACAAATACTAAAAATATAATAAAATAAATATTTAAGGGGGCTCCCATACAACAAACGTGATTTTTTTGCCGTTTTTTGCTTTATATTAATAACGACAACAGGTAGACAGTTGTGAGTATTTCTGTTGCCGCTATAACAATAAATACTAAAAACAAAATAAAATAAATATTTAAGGGGGGCTCCTATACAACAAACGTGATTTTTTGCCGTTTTTTTGGTACGGAACCCTTCGTGCGCGAGTCCGACTCGCACTTGGCCGGTTTTACATTTTTTTAAATATATTTCTGTAGGTTTTTATGGTCAGTAAGTGATTCTATGATGGTTCCGTCTGAGGCAAGGAACCCTACTGAGCAGCACCATATTATTTATTTGTGCACACGACCGCACCTCAGACTATACATGTTGACCTTGGGACCGCCTTTTGCCCTACGTAATAAAAGCTGTTTTCGCACTTTAACTGTATAACCCGACGTGCTGTCGTGTGAGAGTCTACCTTTTATGGCAGAACTTTTTATGTCATAATTTTATTATGCATAACAACTAATGGCATAAACTTCATGTCGCAGAAAATCGTTTGGCATACACTCATTTATCATACACTTAAAAAGCATAATTTTGTAAACCAGAATCATCTTTTGGCATACATTTCATATCCGTAATAATTAAATAGTAGAACCATCATATCGCAGAAAGTTCACAGTCAGAACCATCATATCGCAGACAGTTTATAGTCAGAATCATGTTTTGGCATACATTTAACAGAAAATTCATATTTAGAATAATTTTGTATTTCTTACACGCATGTTTCATGCTGCATGCATCCTTACATGCAGACAAATAAACATGCATGCAAGCAAGCATGCAACATGCAAGCAAGCATGCAGCATGCAAGCTAGCATGCAGCATGCAAGCAAGCAAGCATGCAGCATGCAAGCAAGCATGCAGCATGCATGCAAGCAATGTGGAGCTCCGCTCGCTTCGCTCGCTCCGCTGCGAGTGGTCAAAACACTAACCTAACCTAACCTACTGGTAGGTGCATTAAAAGTTTTTCTTTATAGCGGGGGGCCCTGCACCCCCCGGCAAGCATGCAAGCAGCACAAACAAGCATTCAAGCATGCATGCATGTAAGCAAGCAGCATGCATATCGGTTTTGCAGCGATTCGTTCTGTTGTTGACTTTTGTAGCACAACATTTACAAAAATTCAACATATTGACTTTTTAAGACAAATTTTTAATTCAATTTTTTAGAGATTACAATATGCCTGATGACATTATTCTTAATTAAATTCTGCCATATTCGTAGTATACCATGTGAAAATTATACCAAATAATTGTCGACTAAATAAAAGTTATGCCAAACGAAATTCTGCGAATAAAAATTTTGCCAAAGGTATTTATGCCTAATGAAATTCTGCCATCTGAATAGTATGCCATTGTAAATTCGGACATGTAAACATTCTGCCAAACAATAATTATATTAAACAATTTTTATGCCTTAAAAATATTCGTTTAAAGAAGATTCTGCCAAGTGTGTTCTGCCAAATAAATTTCGGAGCATCAAGTTTCTGCCAGATAGAGGTAACCCGTCGTGTGAACATACAGTAATGTTCGTACAGTCGAGCACAAAGAGATGTATACCCGATAGAGTTACAAATACATGTACACATTTAAATAAGTGTACATAGTTCGTTACAAATTATTGTGCACATGATGTATGACGGATATATGTATTCACTTAATGTGCCAAATTAATGTATAGGTACAGCAGGATGAACACTAATTAGTGTACGCTCTGAGACAAATCAAGGTACCTATTCAGACTTTGTTACAAAAAATATGTATACAAGCCGTAATTCTAGTTTCATATTTCAGAAATTCTGTCATAACCATTGCAAACTCTTTGGATGGTAGGTACCTATAATTAACGTATTCAATTTTTTTTTGTTTCATGAGAGAACCCCTTCTTTTACTCGGTTTCGATTCGAATTCGATAAGTGAAGGGATGGCCGCAAAAGAACTATGACCACTTCCAACCCGCGCAGATAAAGACATAGATAATACACTATATAATTCAAAGAATGGGATTGAAAATGGCGGCTCACCGGATTAGGATTATATATTCTGTGCCCCTACTCACCGCGCTTACCACAACGAGGATGAGTAAGAGATCGAAAGGTGTGGCGTGGCGTTCAGTATGCAAGCGAGAAGTGAATATGAACGGAACGACGCCATTTCTAATCCTTCTGCGCGGGTTGCATGGGAAGTGGTCATTGTTTTTTTGCGGCCATCTTTTCACGTATCGAAGTCGAAGCGAAACCGAGTGAGTGCGCGATCGCCTTTATGAGTCGTAGACTGAAAAATAATGGAAATATGTGGCAAAAATCTTTGATAAACAAATGACACGCCAATGACGTCATACACGAAATGAAGGAGAAAACAAGTATTCCCGCACTATTCTAAAATTTGTAAATAGAATATCAGACCTGTATACATCTTTGTAACCAAAGACAAACACATTAATTCGTTTCAGAGCGACATTACAGTGTAATTTTAGCTGTATACATAAATTTGGTACATTTAATGGAAACATAAATCTGGCATATATGTCTACTAGTATATGCAACAAACAATGATAACATCATCAATGGATACATATTTTTGTAACTTTCAAATGTATATGTTAGACTTAAAACCCGGGCCAGACTGTTGCAAACAAGCTTTCCACAGGGGTGACCTTGGTGGGAGGCTTGTGGAGCCCACGGTTGGTGTTTGTGTCCACACTGTTTACAACAAGGCACCTTACAAGCGGCGTCCCGTCCACAGAGGTTGTGGAAGGTCAAACGAATTTTGGTTGCAAACAAGTGTTTACATTGTTGAAAACCGCCGGTGGAGACCGATGTGGAGGGCTTGTTTGCAACAGTCTGGCCCAGCTTTAAAGACCGATTTTCACTGCTAAAATGCCACAACGCGAAATTCGTGTCATGGCTCTTATAAAAACGCTCAGAACGCGTTGTGGTAATCATAGAAATACCACAAAGAGAAATTCGCGTCGTGGTCAACATACCAAACGGCCACAACGCGTTGTGGAAATGAAGAAATGCCATGACGCGTTCTGAGCACTTGTTGGTGCAACCATAACACGACGGATGACGGACAGGTCGTAAATTGTCGGGACGCATACAATGCGCGCGTATGGAACCATGGTAAAGAGAATTCGACGCACACTGATTTGCAATACCTGTGCGTAGGTCCTACAAGTCTTAAGACTTTTGATACATACCTACATATCTTTAAGAAATATTTTTGTACTGTACTAAGTTGGGTAGGTAGGCGGAAAATTTAAATAAATCGTGTCATTTATATAAAAAGACATAATTTGTTGGCTAAAAGGATTACTTTACTTAAAAAAATATTTTTTTGACTACAAATTATCAGTTATAATTAGGAAATTTTAGAACTATTTTGGCAAACACTTTATTAAAAAATTTACTTATAATTGTAACAAATATTAGTCATTAAAAATATAAGTTTTTTTTATTACATTTTTCAAATCAGCATACCTAATAAAGCTACTAATTGATGAACACAAAGTATAAGACATCAGAAACTACAACTTACTTTCTTAAAATAAGTAGGCACTTTTTAGATTTTTTATAACAATAACTCTTTTCGAAATTAACAAGAAATGAACAAACCAGTCTAACCGATGCTTTAATGCATCATTGGTATGCGTTCCGACAATTTACGAACTGTCCTTAGTGTTATGGTTGCACCAACTAGTGCTCTGAACGCGTCATGGCTTTTCTACATTTCCACAACGCGTTGTGGTCGTTTGGTATCGCTTTGTGATATTTCTATGATTACCACAGCGCGTTCTGGGCGTTTTTATAAGAGCCATGACACGAATTTCGCGTTGTGGCATTTTGGCAGTGACCAGAACGCGTCGTGTGCGTTTACATATCTTTGTACTCGACTGTACAATACAATTGATATTTAGCATTACAATACGTTTTTCACCTTCGTTTCTGAATAATAATGCGATATATTATTCACAGAAAATTGGAATTGGCGATAGTCATTGTGTTATTTTGAAGTGCGATTGGACACGCTTTTTTTTCTACATACACTGCTGTTAATAATGTACTTTTACTGACACAGCTGATCATAGGCAATCATTGTAACGAAATTACGAAACGCGTCGAAACACGTATAAGTATAATTTTCCCGATCCGATCGCTGCATCCGTATACCGTGTATCAAGCTCCGTACCTAGTTAGAGACGCCTTTTGTTTACTCCATCTGTCGATCTTAAGAAATGGAACGGGCAGTCGAGTTGTAGTGCCTGAGAATAGCAATTGTGCACTTCACCGGATATCTTGAGGATTTACCGATTTTCAGGAAAGTTGAGCCTCGCTCGACGCATACTATACAAAATCTAATGCACGACCAATTCGTTGTGCTCGATGACACATTGGTATAGCTCATTCGTCCTGCGATTGCGGAGGTTAAGTACGCAACTTAGCGGTAAGTTCCATCATCAGATGGGTGACCGAAAAAATATTACAACGAGTTCCTCCATGCTACGGAAGGCACGTTAAGCCGTTGGTCCCGGCTGCATTTGCAGTAGTTAACACCCACCATTCCGCATTGGGTCCGCACTGGTCCCTTCTTATCCATCCATTACAAAGACTTGTGCTCCAGCACAGAGGTGCTTTGTAACCCACCCCATGACCGACCCTTTGCGAAAGATGCTTAACTGCTGAAATCGCAGAGCATAGCTCTTGTGAGTGCCAAAGTCAACGACAAATTTACCTTTTCCACAGGCCTAATGTTTCAGTCTTGAATGCCTTAAGAATAATTAAGAATAATAATTTAAAATGCAGGCAAATTATGAATACAAAGTAGTTTCGTGTGAAAACGACAAGGATTCTAAATTGCCGATCAAAAAGATTTCATGGACACCACTTTTGAGACAGGTAAGTTAATACAACAAATAATGTCAAAGTTAGTAAATAAGACACTTATTACGAGTATTATAAAACTTAGGGCCTATACATGAACCCTGGGGGACGCCAAAACAATTATAACAGAAACATATGGTTAAAACTAAACAGTAAATAACATAAATTTAACATACTTTTTTATCTAAAAAAAACTGAACAGTGTCACTTAGTCAAAAGCTTGACTAAAATCTATTAAAAATATATTTTTCTACGCTTTTAATTAAAAAAGGGGCAGTGTAACTTAGTAAAAGGCTTGACTAGAATCAATTTACTATTTTAATCTTTCTACCATAGCTTTACATCAAATCGTCTTGCTAAATAAAAAAGACAGTTAAAAATTAACTACTTATCATTTATGAATTTTTTTTACACAATTTAATTAATTTTTGTTATTTTCTAATAGAGATATGTCTTTTGATTTTCTATTCCCAGCTGATGTTTGTGGGTTCATACTGGATCCTATGCGTGTCTACTGGCTTGTGTCTGGGCGGGCCCACTGTTATCATTCCACAGCTGAGGAAAGAAGCTAATTCCACCGACGCGGTCTCTACTGAAATGGCTATCTGGCTGTGTAAGTTTCATAAAGAATTATGTATTTGAACTGCAGTTAAATCGTTAAAAACCAAAACTTTCCTTTTTTGGATTAACTTAATGATTTAAAATTATTACATAGTATTAACAAAACTCAAATGTTGTTAAATCTTTCAGCATCTGTAATAGGGTATTCGGCGATTCCCTGGGTTATCATCATACCCATCACGATGTCATACTTCGGACGCAGGAACACATTTATTTTCGTCTCCTTCGGCATGATTGGGATATTTATCTGTTACATCATCAGCACTACTCCTATACACTTATTGATTACACAAGTGTTACAAGGAATGCCTCATGGAGCAAGCCTTACTGTTGGTTTAACAATCTCCATAGAATACTCAACGCCTAGATATCGTGGTGTATTTTTACCATTAAAAGCCGCAATGTTTAACTGGGGAATTTGGATATCTAACGCTATAGGAACATACCTTCCTTGGAAATATTTCGCTGTATTTGGACTAGTATGTGCTTTGTGTACGCTTAACGTTTTCTTCTGGCTTAAATCACCGTTATGGTTGGCATCTAAAGGACGTTATGAGGAATGCAGACAAGCTTACAGATGGTTCGCAGGCGATGACGAAGCGTCCGAGAGGGAATTAGAAAATATTATTGCGTCACAGATAAAACTACGTAAGATTAGAAATGGCAACAGAAGAAATATTAAGACTGTTTTAAGTTTTCTGTGGATGGAGGAATTTTATAAGCCAGTTTTGTTGAGTTCGCTATTGATAATATTGTATCTGTTGTCTGGAAAACAAGTGTGTGCTATGTACGCCATCGATATTCTTAAAGAACTAACCGCTAGTGAATCAGATGCTTACACTGGTATGTTGATTTTAGACGGTGTGACAGTTTTTTGTATGTATTTAGGATGTTATATAGCGAAATACACTACAACGGAGAACATTGTTATTGGGCTTTGGCGTCGTTGCGGGTTTATTTCTGCTAGCATTATCTTTACATAGCTATTTAATCAAGGTGTCAGTAGTATCTGAAAACACGTATGTAGCTATTTCTTTACTGGTCGGATTTTCTATAGCAATAAGTATTGGTCCTTTTATTATGACTTTGTGTTTATTTGCTGAATTGTTACCCTATAACTATAAAAGTCAAGCTTTAACTGTGATATCTTTGGTTTTTGCTGTGACACAGTCGACAATGTTCAAAGTTTCCCCTTATATAATTATGTACTGGGGTTTACACAGCGCCTTTCTTTTTTACGGGATTTCAGTATTTGTTTGTGTGATTATTTTGTATAAATACCTACCTGAGACTAAAGATAAATCTCTGCAAGAGATTGAACAGTGTTTCAAAAGTAGTTCTTTAGTTGAATAAAGTTCGATATTTTTCTGTTAAGCTAAGCACGTACTAAAAACTTGGTTAAGAATGAAGTTACAGAAAATACCCGTTACTCTTAAGCAACTTCCTTGGTTGTTTAATAATAACCAAGTTTAGAAAGATTATTATGTGTACTTTAAAGGCTTAAATGCAGAAAGTACCTACTTTAGAATTCCTATGCTCATCTGGAAGATTAATAAGAACATTATTGCCTACCTTGTTGTGAATCGAAGTACTTTATTTATTTATATAAAAGCACATGTTACAGTATCACTTTCAATTTTCAACCCTGTGGAATTACTTTTATTATTGTTAGTTTAATTTTATATTTTGTTACTACCTGTACCTACCCTATTGTTTTCTTTTATTTATTAGTAAGTATTTTTTTTTTTATTATTTTAAATGGGTTTGCTCACTATCCCAATCTAGCCTTAGGGTCAGCAGTCCAAATCGAGATCTACGATGCAGCGAGCTTACTTTACACCATGTTTTTGATAAATACTTAGATAGACTTGTAGGTAAGTAGGTAGTAACAAAAAAATGTTACTAGTTACAATACTTACGTTCAATCTTATTCGCGGCTCGGAACATTGCGGGAGACGATGAGCAGCAAAAAGGGTGAGAGAGGCGAGTGGTGGGGATAGCTGCGCGCATAGTGACTAGCTTCACAGCCGCTAATATGTTTGAAACGCAATTATTGTTCTATAAATAGGTATTATTAAGATTGTTTGTGTAAATAGGTACCTAAAAGCTTGTTCTTATTTCTTCTGGAGATTACTGAAAAATATGTTTGACTAAATCATTGAATATCTTAACTACCTGACATTAATTCCTTCTTTTTGTCGTATACATAGTGTAAATAGTAAAGGAGGTCGCCAATCGCTCATACATTTTAGCCCATTTTATGTACCTTAGGTACATGTATACCAAAATGTAGGGAAAAATACGAGGATTCCGAAAATAATCTTATTTAAGTTCAATATTTACTCAAAACTTAGAAATATATCATTAAAAGTGTGAACTACCTACTTGTAACACAATTAAATTATATGGCAATACTGGATATTCACTATAAAGAACTGTCAAACCAAACGTCATGAGAGACGTCATTCCGACTTCCGAGTTTAATAAAATCAACTTCAACTGAAAATGACAAATGTCAACTTGATAGTTTATTCAAATCTGTGTAATAGGTTCTATATCGAGTGAATTTTTCATATTTTTTTCTCACCTGTAAATAACCGGAAAAAAATTATTACTGGTAAGTATATTACTCAGGGTATTATAGGGTATTTTTTTCCGCAGAGTGTACCTCGGTACATCATTTGGGCCATTTTTGTTGACATCCTTTTGCTAAATAAAAGGTTTGTATAAACAGGGGCCCTATTTTTGAATCGCTCGGCAGGCGTCGAGCGCTCGTTTCTATTCTACTGATTTTCGTTCGACATACAACTCAAAACAATGCGATGTCGAACGAAAATCAGTAGAAACGAGTGCTCGACTGGAGACGAGCAATTCAAAAATAAGGCCCCAGATGTATTTAGGCTTTGAAAAACACTTAAATATAGTGCTCAAAAGAAAATAGAGGCCACTATATGTTTATTCATAAAAAAAAGAGCTAACTTCTGAAAGGTCTTTTTTTTATGATTAAGTAGGTAATTCAATCTGATTTAATCTAAATTTTATATTATGCAAAACCTGTAATAGTCAACTTGCGGACTATACTGTTGAATTTAATGATGCAGTGGCATAGTGCATTTGCAGAGGTTATGCAAATTTCTCTAGGGTAAGTCATCGGATGGGGGACTGCATTTGAAGCCGTTAACACCCGCGTAATGTGTTATGTATGAATGACCCATCGTCCTTATCCATTTTTAGTCACCCACCCCATGACCGACTCTTTCGAAAGATGCTTAACTACGGCAATCGCACAGCGTAATATGTTCCTTCTCATAAATAGCAAACAGCTCGGTGGATGCCTTTACTTTATCCACAGGCCAAATGTTTCAGTTTTAGATGGTTTGTGCATAATCATTTATAATGCAGGCAAAATATGAATACAAAGCTGTTTCGTATGAAAACGACCATGGTTCTAAATCTCTTTATTTTGTATAGATATATGCATATATGTTAGGCTCAAAGACCGATTTCGAATCGGTCTTTGAGCCAAAAAACCGCTCACGACGCGTTCAGGAGCCCTATTTTTGAATCGCTCGACTCTAGTCGAGCGCTCGTTTCTACTGATTTTCGTTCGACATCTCATTGTTTTGAGTCATATGTCGAACGAAAATCAGTAGAAACGAGCGCTCGACGCCAGCCGAACGATTAAAAAATAGGGCCCCTGGTCACTGCCAAAATGCCACAACGCGAAATTCGTGTCATGGCTCTTATAAAAACGCCCAGAACGCGTTGTGGTAATCAAAGAAATACCACAAAGCGAAATTCGCGTCATGGTCAACATACCAAACGGCCACAACGCATTGTGGAAATGAAAAAAAGCACTGACCTGCATATAAAAAGTTTTTTTCATGTCAGTGGAAAAAAAGCCATGATGCGTTCTGTACCCTTAGCACGAATAGCTACCGAGAAAATAACGCGCGTAAAATCATTCGATAGTGCAATTTTGCATGGGAAATTTGTACAACGCCATCTACCGCCGAATAGCGAAATTAAAATTTCCATAGATAATTCTCTATCGAGTAATTTTACGCGCGTTTTTTTTCTCAATAGCTGTTCGCGCAAGGGTACTGCTAGGTGATTGTGTAAAGTCAATCGTATTCATTTGACAGTTCATATTGTATCATAATAAATGTCATCCCATACAAATTGCAGCCGATGGAATACGATATGAACTGTCAAATGAATACGATTACCTTACACAATTGCACCTCTGAACCATAAAGTTAATATACCTGTAACTTTATGTACTGAACTGAACACTAACGTAAACACAAAATAGAGAGAATAAAGAAGTTAAGCTCCCGCGTAACCAAAGAGAATATTTTTTTATTTTTTTTATTTGCACAAGCTTAACACTATTTTTACAGGTTTCGACCTAATGCAATAGAGAAGCTATATTGATTAAATTTGTACATTATTAATTAATTTCATATACTTACATAAAATACCTATAATTATTACTATACATTTTTAATTAATTGCCAATTAAACATTACAAATTTTAAGTACCTACGATAAATTCTCCTAAATTATTAATTATTGTATTCATTATCATAACATATTATAAATAGTGCAAACCTGGTGAATTCACACAAAGAACTGAAAAATATGTCTGATTTACAATGAATCTTATTTAAAATCCTCATCGCTCGTGTCAGTGGGGCTTTGCTTAATAAATTAGTTCGGCCGCGAGGCACCTCCAACAGCGGAGGCAGGCGCCGACGCTCCACATACCTATTTGGTACACATAATCCAATACGACGCAAAACCTCTCCATTATATATCTTACCTCTCAACAATTTAAACACATACAAAACTAATGCCAAGTTCCTTCTTACTCTCAGTTCATTGTACCGAACCATACCCAAGATGAACAAGTTAGGATACATCAGAGGATAAAAAGGATACACTCCATACAGTCTCTTATAAAGATATCTAATAAACTTGTTTTGTATGCGTTCTAGCATGGAGCTATATTTAGTTTCACTTGGAACCCAAATAACTGAATTTCTCTCTAGTAAGCTTCTCACTAAAGCATTGTATAATGCAATTATTAGTTAAACCATTCGCCCTACGAAGAATGAATCCCAATGTTCTGTAAGCTTTTTTACATATACAAATTATTTGTTTCTTAAAATTTAAGTCAACGTTAAAAATTAACTCCTAAGTCCTTTACTTCTGTAACTCTCTTTAATGTTGTCGAGTTTATTTTATACTCATGATGTAGGAGTAGCCTTTCGAGTATATGAAATGGTAAGACATTTTGAAGTATTAAATTGCAATTTATTCTGCTAACTCCATGCCACTACGTTGCTAATATCCTTTTGCAATAATACACAGTCATCTACGCCATTTATCGGAAGAAACAGTTTCAAGTCATCAGCAAAAAGTAAGCATTGTGCCTTATCGACTACTTCCGGCAGATCATTAACCATTATCAAAAATTGGAGAGGGCCAAGATTACTTCCCTGACTTACTCCAGAATGGACAAAATATGGTTCTGATCTGCAACCGGCATACTCCACGTACTGCTGCCTATCGGTCATGTAACTAGCCATAAACTGCAATAGATGGGGTGTAAAACCAGCGCCAGCTAACTTCCGAAGCAATACATCATTATCTACGACATCGAATGCTTTCCGGAAGTCGAAATAAGCGGCGTCGACTTGCCCTCCACCGTCTATAATATAATCTATAAAATAATATAATTTACTAATAATATGAAATAAAACAATTTTTAACGGATACTGCAGACTCACTGCAGACTTGTTATCGCGCCTATGTTTCATGTCAGCTATATGCGCGCGATAAACATAGACGCGATAACAAGTCTGCAGTGAGTGAACACGCTTTTGAGGGGCCCAACCATTATATTAGATTTGACAAACCCCAAATCCTTGCTAGGGAACATAGATTTATTCCTAGAATGCTCCGCGAGGCTATCGAAATAAATAAATACCCTAATTTCAATAGAGATGATGGTTGGAAAATTCCACCAGCTTGGGACCCCATCATTCACAAGCTTAAGCCCCTCACACACACTGTAAGATCTAATGATACAGTTAGTTCCTTTTGCAAATAAATAAATAAATATAAAAGACGGAGGTCGGTTTTCCTCTCCAAGTTTTCTTTCGCCATTTCTTTCTTGGAGGGGCCTCCCAATTTTATGAAATGGTGGTAGCTTCAGTAGATTCTCTCTTTTTAGCACTAAATAATTCATAAAATTAAATTATAAATCATCATAAAACATAAAAAAAAAATTTGTTAAAATTTTAATTTCTGAACGTCTAAAAAAATTCATCGTTTGAGGGTAGACTCACGGGTGCATATAAGCAAAATCTAACTCTCGAGTTTTGATGGTGATCTCTGATTGGTCAAGAAACTCAGTAGTTAGGTTTTGCGCGCAAACTCTACCTCCCCAGTTTCGCGCTAGTTCGATAGTGATCTCTGATTGGTCAAAAAACTCAGTAGTTAGGTTTTGCCCGCAAACTCTTAACTACTGAGTGCGCATCCACCAATGAGCGAGCTTCAAAATTCAGTTGTCAATGGGGAATGTCCGAAAAAAATCAAATTGGCTGAATATTTTTTTTTCGGTAGGAATAAGCTCTCTTAGTAATAGAAAAAAAATCGGAATTTTTGGTTGCGTGAAAAAATAAAAAAAAATTAAAGTCTCTTCGTCTTCACAATTAATATAGGAAAGCAACAGCAGAATGGAGATTATACATTTGCCATCACCTGCTACAACCACAACATGGTATTAAACAAAATTTCAACACAAAATGTCAAAACTTATTGTTTTTAATTCTTGTTGTCATAGTGGCAGGTGGCAAAGGTATAATTTCCATTCTGCTGTTACTTTCCTACATTTGTGAAGTCGAAGAGACTTTTATTTTTTATTTTTTTTACGCAACCGAAATTCTGAAATTTTTTTCTATTACTAAGGGAGCTTATTCCTATCTATAAAAAATATTCAGCCAATATGATTTTTTTCGAACATTCCCCATTGTCTTTGAACACATCTGTGGTAAAATATTTTATTTTTTAAAAATGATTTCTAATCTTCCAAGTTTTTGCGAATATAATCCAGTATACCCAGATCTGAACGCAAAAGCTTTTTTTCTGCTAAACTAAATATTCCTTGCCTATGAATGAAATTGACGTTTTGTATGGAGAGTTTGTAACAAGTTACATTTTCTATTTCAACATTTTTCACAATTTATTTAACAACTGTGAACGCTATTGCAACAAAACTTTTCTGTAAGTACAAATGTTTAAACATTAAGATAACCTAGGGAACATAACTTACTCGAAAAAAATAAGTTTAGGCTACGTTACAACAGATTAAGTGGTCATTTTTGCCAAAAAAAGAAGTCACTTTAATTATTCATCAGAACAATCAAATTACATCCAATTATAAGCATAGCCGTCAACTTGATAGTTATATAGCCGTAATATCCAGCAACTGATAAATAATTTAAATCGCTGGAGTTATATGGTTCCAGTCTTAGAATAATTATTCTAAGGTTCCAGTATGGTTCTCTGTGTGTGAGAAAAAAAACGCCAATTTCATAGGTAAGGACCCAATATTATAGTTTGGAGAACTGTGGCATATGCCAAGTTCTCCAGTGTATCCATATGGATACAAGAATGCTGAATAAAATTGACCAAATGGATTGTCCAGAAAACCAAACCAGCGTCGCAACGAATCATAATTGCAAGTTAGTATCTACTTAAAATGCATTTATTCATACTTGTCCTATTTGGTTGCGCTATGCCGTTGTGAATTTTTGCGTGTTGTCAGACGCTTTGGTGGACGCCAGAATCATCGACACGATGAAGAAGACTTCTCCTGTGTTTGGGTTAAAACTTTTGAGAATAAAACAATAGGTACTTAATAAACAACAAAATAAATATTTATTGCACAGAAACATTTTTACTAAATTTTTCTTCAATTCAACATTCTTATTCTTAATCTCAATACAGTAGGTATAAGGCTAAATGGTTTGAAGGTATTCGCCTTTCTTTACACATTAACGTATATTTTTTTTTGGTTTATCGTTTATCTGTAAACATCTTTTTATTTCAGTAGGTACAGCCAGCAACGGAAATTATTGAACAAAATATGATTATTTTTTTTTCCTAATCATTATTAAGTGCCATAAATTACTGATGAAAAAAAAATTCAAAACCTCTTGTTATAACTAAACTAGCTAAGTCCCTCAAATCAGTTATACAATTACGCGCTATACATTACTACTGACAAAAAAAAAGATGCGAACTCAGTAGTTAGAGTTTGCGGGCAAACCCTAACTACTGAGTTTTTTGACCAATCAGAGATCACTATCGAACTAGTGCGAAACTGGGGAGTTAGAGTTTGCGCGCAAAACCTAACTACTGAGTTTCTTGACCAATCAGGGATCACCATCAAAACTCGAGAGTTAGATTTTGCTTATATGCCTCACGGGTAGCTTCAGTCCCCCGTGACCACGGCAGCTGCAAAGTTGCCGAAACGTCGGGAAAACCAAAAATCAAACCAAATACCAACTAATTACCAAAGTGCTTTCAATAAAACCGCGCTAGTATCCGTTAAAAATTGTTTTATTTCATGTCTAGTGAGCGCGTAAGCTTGAGAAGTGAATATACTAATAATAATAAACAAAATAATATAATATAATATACACCGTCTATAAAATAATATAATATAATCACTATCACGCACAAACGCTCGAGAATCTCGAAATGCGAGCCATTACTATGCGCCTCTAGTTCGGTCTGCACTCGGTCTGCAACGGTAGCGAATGCGTCGCAGTGACGAACGAACGGTGGTTTAGTATTTGTGATCAGCGAGCGTGATAGTTGTAATTACAATGGCATATGGCAACTATAGACTATTATTGTGCTGCTTATGGTTGCCTCAATTCAACAAAAACGCTATATATTTTAAATTATCCGGAGAGTCCGAAAGGTAAGACTGTAAAATATTTTTTTAAACCTACAAGTACGTAATTTGTTCGCAGCTGCTGTGTAGCATACACTCGCAGGCGCGGTCTGTTGTACGCGTTACATTGCGTGGTAAAGTATGCAATGCCTTTTTTAACACCAAAATCAAAATGGTTTCCAAGCAATAATTTTAAACAGAAATGGTCCTGATGATGGGCAGAATACGTAGATCTCGGCTTCGTTGAAGGTCTTGTTACACCCAACCCCGAATTACGTAACACTGTTGCTAATAATTTTCGATTGAAATCCATTGAAATCGCAGTTGCATTGCTGCTTTAAGTAAGATAGTTGTCACAATGGTTCTCACTAATAAATTCAGCAATGTTACTGCTATTTCTGTCAGTGTTGATTGCATCAAAGTTACGTAATTAGGGGGCAGCACGCGTAGCATGAGCAAACGAGACTCTTGTATACGAAGACTTGTCGTCTGGACCTTCTCGATTGCTGAGCACAGTTTGACAGACAGGTGGGACTCGTTCTCAGAATTTCGAAACCTTTTAATGTCTTTTAATAAAAAAAGTTAATTTTAAAGGTAATCTTTTTATTTCAACACCGATAAACGTCAAAATTATATAATTTGATCCGAAATAATTTAGTTTAAACATGACTCTCATTTTTTTTTATAAGTTCTAAGATAAAGAAGCACTCAAGAAAGCGTTCTCTTCCGTAGACAAGCTCTCTCGAGTTCGAAAAGAATAATATTGCCAATAGAAAATAATTACTTTATTTCTCATAAAGCACCGTTCCTTTCTATAGATTTCACAACGCTAAACTCTAACTAATTAAATATAGCTGTATGGATATAAATTCGTTTGCCTTTTATTGAGAGTATTTTGAAAAGATAACACAGACTACTAACGAAATTGTTAATTTAGTAAACTGTGTAAAATGACGAGAAAATTACGAAATATTAAAATCAACGTATGAAAATAATTTTAATTTAAGTTTTTAAGCAATAAAATATAAACACGGATAATTTAGATTTATTTTTATTGCGAAATTTAGATTCATATAAAATAAAATACGTAGAAAACTATTTCGAATCTTCTTATTAGTCTGTGATTCTTTCTCGACCTTCTCGACTACTCAAAGGGTGGTAGACAAGTTTCTCTGATTCAACTGTCAAATTAATGTCAGTTGAAGAGAAAAGCTCGTGTTTGTCGACTTTTGACATTAGGCCACGACAAACGCTGCGGTCCCCATGGCGATTACACCGATTACGGCGTTTACAACGCTCACACGAGGTCCGCATTCGATATCGCGCTCAAATCGATAAAATCGACAAATGACAGTTGGCGAATGCGAACCGCTCGTAAGCGCGCTAACGTTTTATTCTAACCTCAAATACAAGATGGAATAATTGCTAGATACTATTTTTGCTCTCTAAAGCGATGATAATGATGAAGAACGTTTGATTATTGAGTCGTGTCGTGTGCACCCAACATCTTTTTTTTTCAACTTTTTACATCAACCACCTTTTTGGATAAGCTCCAAATTAGTATTAACAAAATATTAACCAATATAATGCCCTTAACAAACGCATTAAGACAAATCCAATATGTCAAAAACACAACCGAAAAAGTCGAACGTTAGGGAGGAATCAATAATTTATAAATCGCCGACGAAGCCCAATAAACCGGCTAAATTAGAACTTGAGCTGACCCACCTTCTCCCGAGCATGAAGATAGAAGATATCGTGGAGCACGCCAAGAGGGCCAAAGAAAGGGTGAACAAGGCCCTGGAGCCCAGCGCGAACCACGAAACGACGAAAGATGACAAGATCACCATACAGAAGGAGACAAGCGATCTAGTGGAAATGATAAATGAATTAGTAGAACGATCAAAAGAGAAAGAAAGAGGAAGAACAAATAAAGAAGTAATTACACATAAAGTACAAAATACGAACAGTAGATTCGAAGAAGAGACAGGGAAAAAACTTGATAGTATTTACGCACTACTAGCGGAGACAAAGAAGGAGACGGAAAAATGCGCCAATATACAGGAAGGAAGCAGAAACGAAATTATAAAGAAAATAGAGGAAATCGAGGCTAGAGAAATAGAAAAGCCGCAGAAGGCAACATATGCGAATGTCACAGGAAGGCAAAAAATACCACCCAAAACACTCCACTCCCTCATCATCGCATCAACCGATGAGAGACTGACCAGCGACGAAGTAATGGAAAGTGTCAAGAAGACGGCGGAAGAGGATGGTGATGGCGAGTGGATCAAAGTACAAAGGATGAGGAAAGCGAAAAACCAAAAAGTGATAATAGCATGCGAGAATGAAAAAGAAGTGGAAAAGCTACAGAAGAGACTGGGAAAAGATAAAACACTCACGACAGAAAAAGCTTTAAATAAAAATCCGCTAGTGGTAGTAAAATTTGTGCGGGGGGACAAGAAGAAAGAACAAGTGGAAGAGGCAATCAGAAGAAAAATGGAAAACGTTATAGACAAAAAGAAGGAAATAAAGGAACAAATAGACGCAATTTATGAAAAGCGTACTAGGAATCAACACGTGGCACACATAGTGGTGAAGGTGTCCCCCGCGATATGGCAGCAGCTGACAGAGTCGGGGTCTATCCAGCTCCAGTGGGGTATTTCCAAAGTGGAGGATCAGACCCCGTTGATCCAGTGCTCCCGCTGCTTGGGCTATGGCCATATCAAGCGGGTCTGTCAGGAGCAGCTGGACAGCTGCAGCCACTGCGGGGGCGACCATCTGTATGACGCGTGTAACGAAAAACATAGTCCCCCCAGCTGCCTGAACTGTAAGAAAGCAAACTTGGAGGACAAGGCACACAACACGTTTAATGCAATGTGCCCAATCAGAGCAAAATGGGATAGGTTGGCTCGGGCGAAGGTGGCTTATTGCTAAGGTTCCGGCAAAGGATAGTAAACAAAATTATTTGATCATACAAGCTAACCTCCAGAGAAGCAGGAATGCCACATCTGAAGCACTGATCGAATTAGGTAAAAGAAAAGCCTGTTTCGCTCTTCTCCAGGAGCCCTACATAGGTAACAAAGGAGTCATGGGAGATGTCTCGGGAGCGCGGATAGTCCAGGCTGCTTACGAGGTTTGGAAGAATAACAAGGCCGCCATAGTCGTAGGCAACAATAACATCAACATTTTGCAACTTCCCAACCTCACGACAACCAACATGGTAGCGGCAAAACTGACAACGGCGGACTGGACTATCGGCGTGATCTCATATTACTTCGAACCGAAAATTGATATCGAACCCTATGTGGAGCTCCTGAAGAAGATGCTAAAGGAATTAGACTGTAAAGACATATTAATTGGAGGGGACGCAAACGCTTGGAACGAATGGTGGGGTAGCGTGAAAAGTGACGAAAGGGGTATAGAGTTAATGGGCATTTTTAATGATCTGGACCTTAATATACTTAACGAAGGAGATACGCCTACTTTCGACACCTGGAGAGGGGGTAAAAGATACAAGAGTTCGGTGGACGTCACGTGCTGCTCGGAGGAAATGTTGAATAAAATCAAGGAGTGGAAGGTAGATACCAGTCTAACAACCTCGGACCACAATGCAATCACTTTTAAAATCAGCCTTAACAAAATTAATGAAATTACTAACTCTAGAACCACACGAAAGTACCAAACGAAAAAAGTTGATTGGGTGAAATTTAAAGAGAACTGCAAAGAGGAATTTGAAAGAGAGGACTTAAATAAAGAGGCAATTGAAACAATTAATAACGCTGAAGAATTGGAGAGGAAAATAGAGAAATATATAAATATCATAGAAAAAGTCTGCAACAATAACATAAAAATGAAAAAGGTCAGAAGAGAAGTGAAATTGCCATGGTGGTCCGAGGAACTGGAGGAAATGAAGAAGGAAAAGAACAGGAAGAAGAACAGTATCAAGTGTGCAGCACCGAGCCGCAAAGCATGGGTGGTAGAGCAGTACGTGACGGCCAAGGAAGAATACGAAGCGGCGATGAATAAGGCCAGAATAGAGAGTTGGAAGGATTTTTGTGGCAAACAGGAGCGAGAGACAATGTGGGAGGGCATTTATAGAGTAATCGGAAAGTCAAAAAAGAGTTACGAAGATTTGCCTATAGCCAAGGACGGCATTAAGACCAGCCCGAAAGAATCGGTCCGCATAATGGCAGAGAGCTTTTACCCGGAGGACACCGATTTGGGGGAGAACGAGGACCACAGAAAAGTGAGAAGAAGGGCAGCCAAAGCGAATGAGGGAAATCAAGTTGAACCTGACGACCCTCCATTCACAGAGGCTGAACTTCTTCAGGCACTAGGCTCGTTCAACCCCAAAAAGGCTCCGGGTAACGACGGCTTTACAGCCGACATTTGTGCAGCGGCCATTACCACAGATATTTCTTTGTCCCTGGCTATATACAATAAATGCCTACAGATAGCGACATTCCCTAAGCCCTGGAAAATTGCCACAATAATCCTTCTGAGAAAGCCCAATAAGGAAGACTATACGCACCCCAAATCGTATAGACCAATAGGACTGCTCGCTATACTAGGGAAAATTTTAGAAAAATTGTTAATGCGCCGTATAAAGTGGTACGTGTTGCCTGAACTAAACCCGTGCCAGTACGGGTTTGTGCCGCAGCGTAGTACCGAAGATGCCCTCTATGACATGATCCAGCGAGTCAAACATAATCTGGACGGGAGGAAGATTATGGCATTGATCTCGCTGGACATAGAGGGGGCCTTCGATAATGCGTGGTGGCCACAAATTGTCTGTCAACTAAAAGACAAGAACTGTCCTTTGAATCTGCGAAGGCTTGTGGACAGTTATCTTAGTGATAGAAAGGTAACGGTGAGATACGCAGGGGAAGAATTTAGCAAAAGTACAAACAAGGGCTGCGTCCAAGGTTCTATTGGCGGGCCCTTGTTTTGGAATATAATCTTGGATCCCCTGCTCAATCAACTCACCGTTGCCGACGTTTACTGCCAAGCCTTCGCAGACGATATCGTTTTGATAGTTGAAGGCAACACGGCCACCGAAATTGAAAGAAAAGCCAATGCCGCCCTCTCCCATGTCCAGAAGTGGGGCGTGTCGAATAAGCTGAACTTCGCACCGCATAAAACAAAAGCGATGATAATCACGCGGAAGCTAAAATTCGACACGCCCAGGCTGGAAATGGGACGGACGGCTATTGAGATAGTTGAGGATATGAAAATTTTAGGCGTCATAGTGGATAACAAGCTGCTGTTTAATAAGCACATAGCGTACGTCTGCAAAAAATCGATAGATATTTATAAGGGAGTCAGCAGAGCGGCACGAGCTACCTGGGGACTGCATCCGGAGATTGTTAAAACCATCTATAAAGCGGTCATAGAACCCGTTATCCTCTACGCAGCTAGCGTATGGTCCAAGGAGGCACGGAAAGCAGTCTCCAGGAAAGCTCTCAACACAGTACAACGAGGCTTCGCTCAAAAAATCGTCAAAAGTAACAAAACGGTTTCCCTTAATGCTGCCTTAGTGCTGTCGGGTCTGCTTCCGCTGGATCTTTGTATCCAAGAAGCATCTCTGCTTTTTGAGGCAAAGCGTGGGAAACCCCAGGCAGCACTAAGTGGCAGGAAGGTCGAACAGCGAGCCTCGTTCATGAATGACACCCACCCCAGCAGGATGCTAAATTCAAAATTCACATGTTTGGACAACGCGGAAGAGGATGGCAAACTAGCAGAAGGCTTAGTGAAGATCTATACAGATGGAAGCAAACTGGAGGGGAAAGTTGGAGCCGCCCTGACCTGTTGGGAAGGGCCGATTGAAACGTGTACCCGGAAGTTTAAGCTGGAACCATACTGTACAGTCTTCCAAGCCGAGTTGTATGCCATCCTCCAAGCGACCGAAATTATCATTGGCAAAAAATTTCAGGAAACGGCTGTACTTAGTGACTCGAGATCCGCTCTCCAGACGCTACTTGATCCAGACTCATCACACCCGATCACAAAGGCAATCCAGGGCAACCTTCAATACCTCAGAGACAACCAACAGCTCGTCTCACTATTTTGGATAAGGGCCCATGTCGGAGTGAAAGGGAATGAGAGAGCGGATCAACTAGCGAAAGAGGCGGCTCTCAAGTTGAAGAAAAGACCAGACTATGACTGTTGTCCCATCTCGTTCGTTAAACGCTACATCCGGGCGGAAACGATCGAGGCATGGGACTGCAGGTATAGATCAGAAAACACAGCCGAGACCACTAAGGTCTTTTTCCCTGATGTGGTGGCAGCTTACAGTGTGGTGAGGAAGATGTCCATTGATCGACTGGCGTCGCAGATACTGACCGGCCACGGAGGGTTCTGTGCATACCTGCACAGATTCAAATGCAGGGACAGCCCTTCCTGTATTTGTGACCCGGTCGCGATCGAGGACATTTTCCACATCATACTCGACTGTCCAATACACAATGTCGATAGGCACACTCTGCAACAGCAAATTGACACGAAACTGAGTAAAGACACCCTAAAGGAAATCATGAATAATAAGAAAGAGAGAAGCCTATTTATGAAGTATGCTAAAAAAGCAGCTGAAATTGTAATAAAAAGAAACAAAGACTGACAAGATACAAGACCCAATTACGCAAATGACAGGCATCTGATATGTAAAAGCCATTTATTAAAAAGTAACATAAAAATACAAAGGAATTCATATATATATATATATAAGCAACAGAATGTATAAAATCAATAGATATATAATAAGGAATTGTAATAAGTATAATATGCGCATAATGTAAGGATATGTTAAAAAAAAAATGTAATGTAATAAACAATAGATAAGTATCAATAATTATATAATAAATTAAGCATATTACACACAGTGTAAACATAATGTTAACAAATAAGAATAAAGTAAAAATGTATTATAATTAAGAATGAAACTGTATTAGCAACTAAGAGAATTGTAACATTGAGAAAAGAAAAAAGAATAGAAACAATAAAAAAGAATATGACAAAAGCTATAAAGCTGAGAAAAAAAAAAAAAGAAAACACAAGAATAAAATATGAATAGCAAAAAAGGTCCTGCCAAAAAGCGGGGAGCAGCCGCAATAAAAAAAAATAAAAAAAAAAAAAAATATAATGCTCTATCCTTTTGTTGTGAAGTGAGGAAAAGATCCTTCTATAACGAACTCTCTCATTTTTTGACGAAATAAAATTCTGACACCTGTTTCGTTTGACAGTCACTTATAGTAGGGCGGTAAAACAAGGTTTGAGGTTAGTTTTCGCACAAGTCATCACAGAAATACGAAAATTTGGTATCGATGAATTCAGTACGATGCCCTGATCACAAATATATAAGATGACAAGCGCGAAAATGGTGGGGGTAGAAACTGTGACGTCATAAAGTTTTCAGTACCAAGAAATAATAAAAACATATCATGTGGTATACCAAATGAAAGGGCTTTGTGAGTAGATTACGAATATATAACACACTATAACATTTTCACTACTTGGTCTAACAAATTATGAGAAAACGTCGAAAGATTTCACGATTCCGGGTTGCCGTTGAACAGCTCTGGACTGAAAACGACTGAATGGATTTCTGCAAAATACTTATCAAATTACTCTAAACATCCTCTATTCTGGTGTCCAAAGGTAATTGACCAAAGATATTTAAAAATAAGAAAGTTACATCAATTTTACTAACAGCATAATTTTCTAAGTTTTCCGTTTCCTATAATAGTCCAGTAGCCTCGGTAGTAAAATCGGTTTTGCTATCATTTTTTAATTTTTTCTTATTTTTTTCCGGGGTCATAGGATAGCTTTGCTCTTGTAATAGGTATATGTTATCTTAATCTATATATATACAATTCAAAGCCCTGACTGACTGATTGTCTGATATATCAACGCACAGCCCAAACCGCTGACTTGGAGACTTAAATTTTGCACATAAATACCTTATACAGTAAAGGCATCTACTAAGTAAGGATTTTGGAAATTCCATCCCAAAAGGGGGGTAAAATAAGGGATGAAAGTTTGTATGAAAGTCCGTCAGTTTCGAAGTTAGGATCTTCAAATTTTGTATTTAGGCTGACAATTGAAAATTAATATTTATGTGTTCCTGCGTTTTTGACGATTGCATCCCCGAAGCGGTGAAAAGGTGGATGAAATTGTATCTGAAAAGTCCTTCATTTTCAAAGTAAAACTCACTAAATTTATTATTTAGGCTTAGGGTTGGAAAGTAAAAATAAATGTGCAAACACACATTTCATATTTTATTGAAAATCAAAGGGGTTAAAGGTTATAAATAAAATAAATATGAGATGAATAAACCTAAAAATCGATGGATGTCGTCATTGAGATTTAATGGGATGACGATTGCAAAGATGACATTTATTTTAAAGTTCAACACGGTGGACATGATTCAACTTGTTAAGGGTTGAAATTTCATATGGAAAAGTAATGTTTGTAAAATAGACATGTCGACATGAAACTTCGTAGGAGTATATACTTCTAAAATGGGCCGGGGACGGGAAGGGGATAGGGGACGGGGAGGGGGATGGGGAGGGGGACGGAGACGGAGGAGGGGGATGGATTGGGGACAGGAACGGGGACTTGGACATATCTATTCTGTGATATGGATGGGGGCGGGGATAGAAATGGGATACTAATATCTCTGGACCCTATTCTGAATATTATAAACTAGCTTCCAGCCGCAACTTTGTCCACGTGGATATTCGAGAAAATCCTTAGAGAACCTTTAACTAGAATAAATAGTATTATATACATATTTCATCAAAATCCGATCAGCCGTTTTTACGTGTTTAGGTGGGTCCTAATTAATATTTGTACTAAAAAACCTGTTTTTCAGCATACAGCGCCTCTTACCTCAGAGACCTCGGAGTAGGAAGGAAACATTATTCATAGGGCACAATAGTACAAAAAAACATCTACTTCAGCCCATAGGTCAAAGATACCTGAAAATGCGGGGCAAATTATAATGTCGTTTTATATATAACGGGTGTAACAAGACCTTCAACGAAGCCGAAGTCCACGTATTCCGCTCATCATCAGGATCATTTTTGCCTTTTAGACTATACCTGGGAAACCAATAGCTAAGAAGTTATTGAAGGTCAAGGTCAAAAATTTTTTTCAAAACTTTTATTTAATCTTAATTTATTTGTTATTGCCTACTTTTTGTTTAATGAAACATTATCAAAATTTTATGTATTTCGTAACAAACAATGGCTTCAAAACGACGTCACTAGATGTATCTCATAAGCATGCACATAAACGCTGTCTTTCAACTTGGCTGCACGCAGTTGTGTAGCATATACTCGCAGGCGCGGTCTGTTGTACGCGTTACATTGCGTGATAAAGTATGCAATACTTTTTAACACCAAAAATGAAAATCATTTCCCAGGAATAATTTTGAACAGAAATGGTCATGATGATGGGCAGAATACGTAGACCTCGGCTTCGTTGAAGGTCTTGTTACACCCGGTATATACTTAATTCTCACATAATTACTACAAAAGAAAAGAACCTAGGTACCATGGGCAACAACGTCGCTTAACCAGTTTGCAATAAAATTCGTGTGCGCGCGTATCGCCCTTGCACGAACTAAACGTATGTGACAGCTTGCGCGGCGTGCAAGCGATTTTAACCTTAGCAGTGGTTAAGCGACGCTGTTGCCCATGGTACATCTGTTTGTTTTACATCGCGTTAGGATCTCAGGTACACTCCACATCTGTTATAAACTTACATAATATCTTCGTCTAGTGAGAAAGTTTGCAGTTTATAATATTTTAATTTTTGCAGTCTCACATATCCGATTTCGTTTTTGACATAATACCCAGATGCACCACTGAGCAAGTAATTCACTACGTAGACGCACTATAACCGCCGATTCTGCTGTTTTACCGATGGCACAATACGCCATTTATTAGTTATAATTGCGAATTGCTTCGATAGCTCTCACTGTGACAGAGTGGCATGAAGTTTAAACTTTTTTTAGGCTTTGGGCCAAAGTAGCACCCTAGGGCTAATGTACCTTGATGGTACGGTACTCCACTCTAGCTGACACTTTAGTTGATAAAAGGTATTTAAAAATAAGAAAATTAGGTACATGAATATTAAAAACAGTGTAATTTCCTATTTTACATCAATTACAAATATTATCCTCATATAGGGTTACATACTTGTCCCAGTTTTTTACTACAAACATTTATTATTGAATATTTAGATTTTAGGCATTCACAATGCTATTTTTATATTAAGATAATAAATATACCTATAAGATAATAAATATATATATAAGCAAAAATACTATAAAAAAAGATATTGTAAGTAAATTCTAATATTGTCTGGGTTCTTAGCAGATTACATTTTAATAGAATTATGTATAACCGGCTTAAAATTATCAAATTCTGTGTAATAGGCTTTAACAATGTTGGCACTTACATATTTCCGAAAAATCTGGATATAGAAAAAAATTACAAATTCTGTAAGAATAAAAACGTCTTAATTTGGCTTCCAATTACGGCACTTGCAATGTAGAATAGTCTTTTATATCAATTTTGGGTCAATGGGTCTTTTTCGGTAAATAAATACCACAAAATAAATACCTATTTTCCCATACATTTTGTTCTGAACGTCTACTGTTTTATGTAGGCCATACACCATCCATTCGATCGTCCAATCGGCATGATACTGCCGATTGGATCCAATCTGCAGTTCGTCCATACACACCACACACCATCAATTCGATCGTCCAATCGGCAGTGAACGATCGATCGTATGAGTTTCTTAACCGACTTCAAAAAAGAAGGAGGTTCTTAATTCGATTGTATATATTTGTTTTATCGTTGTTATTTAATTTTAAATCTGTTTTTGTTTTTATTTTTAGGTTTTTAAATGAGGTTTTTCTTTTTTAAAGTTTATTTATTTTCAATTTTTTTGTGGTATGGTACAGGCAGCGGCACGTCAGACTATACATGTTGACCTTGAGACCGCCTTTATGCCGTACGTAATAAGAAGTGCCGTCGTGCGTAACTAGGCGTGTAATATGTTTTAACTTTATATATTTTCAAAATTCCCATAACTCAATTCCAAATTCACGCTGTCTATCCATTTCCCAACAAAAAATCACTTAATTCGGTTCATAAATTTTCATCAAGGTAGTTAACCCATAATCATAGTATTTTCAGGATTACTTCAATTGAAAACTGCTCAAAGAATGGAACCATCTCGCAAGAAAATTCTATCAAACAAAAAATAATCTTCAAAATAGGTCCATAAATATCGAAAATACGCATGAAAAACGATAAAAAATTTACAATCAAATTGAGAACCTCCTTCTTTTTTGCTGTCGGTTAAAATACCAAAACCTTCTCCTAAATGTAACAAATACTTTTCTGGTAACCGCATCGAAATCAGTTCAGCCAAACGCGAAATAATCGTTGACAAATATACATATTATACAGGTCAAACTGAGAACCTCCTTTTTTGAAGTCGGTTAAAATACTAAAACCTTCTCCTAAATGCACCAAATACTTTTCTTAAAACCGCATTAAAATCGGTTCAGCCAAACGTGAGATAATCGCAGGTACAGGTCAAACTGAGCACCTACTTTTTTTGAAATCGGTTAAATAGAAAAAAATAATCACCAAATATAGTTTATAAATATCGAAAATACGCGCCAACAATGATATAATAAATATATACAATTGAAAAAAGAACCTCCTTTCTTGAAGTTGGTTAAGAAAATCATACGATCGATCGCCCACTGCCACACACCGTCCAATCGGCAGGATCCAATCGGCATGATCCTGCCAAATGATTTTTCCGTCAATTCGATCGTCCTTCCAATCCACGGCCACACACGGTCAATTCGATTGGATCCAATCGGCAGTATCATGCCGATTGGACGATCGAATGGATGGTGTATGGCCTGCATTAGGAACAAGCGTACGCAGCGACATCTACAATTAGGTTTGCGTTGCAACCCCATTGTCCTACCTATTTAAAATGTATTGTAAACTTTTTGACTCGACGCCTTAATGCGGGTAGCTTTAGTATGTCATGCTCACTTTAAACATTTCTGCGGTGGTGTCGTGTGAGGCGTCGTTACGTTCCCTCAAATATGGTTGAGCGAAACGATGGCTGGTTCATGTGTCATGCTCGTGAACGGGTGCTGCCAGTGGGAATGGGTCTGCTTCTGTCTGCTTGTACTAAGGGCGTCGCATATTATTTTTTTCTTCATGTTTAATATTATCAATCTGTATGGCACTTCTTACTCAAAACATAAAATTAATAACTAATCCTTGTTTTGGTTTCTCACTTTTTTTATTGCTAATGACTAAAATCATTATTTTTCTTTCGTAATATTTTTTCGTATTTTTTCGTCTATAGTTTTGTAAGTAAAGGCCTATGAAAAGCTTTTGGATATTAGTTTTCAATTCACTGCCTTAGGATGGGTAGCCTAAGTAAGTCATGCTCTCTTTAATCATTTCTGCAGTGGTGACGTGTGGGGCGGGTCGTTACGTTCCCTCAAATATGGTTGAGCGAAGCGATGGCTGGTCCATGCGTCATGCTCGTGAATGGGTGCTGCCAGTGGGAATGGGTCTGCTTCTGAGTACCTATCTTAACGCGTATTGAATTGGAAGAATTGCGTTTTTTTTATGTCTTGCATCAAGTGTTTTTTGGTTCGAGAAGCAGACAGAGTGATTTCTCAATTAGTTGAAAGTTATTTACTCTCACATTTACCTATCTGAATGTAGTAGATATTTAATTTTAACCTACCTACCCATTGTGTGCAAACTTTTGTTAATTATTGTGATGGAAAATGACCTCACTTTAAACTTAAATGTTAAGTTTAATGAAAGTTAAATTTAATGTAATTTAAAACTATGGGTGTAATTGAGCCTGAAATAAATGCATTTTATTGATTTATTTAAACGTGGAGCTCATTTTTCAATGTTGACGACTCTGTATGAAATATACAAGGAGAAAAAAGCAGCCCTTGACGAGTTTCTTGCCGGTTCTTCTCGTTACAAGGTCTCCCGCTTAGGGTTTGCGAACCGATGGCGTAGCTTCTGTGACATTCACAAGTGCTTGTAACAGCCTAGACTGAATAAATTATTTTTGAATTTTGAATTTTTTGAATTCATTTCCTATTAAAATCTAGAAACAACCGGTGAACAAATAAGTAAATGAAGATCTCATGAAGACCTTTCATTTCAGCAAACCATCAGTCTAGGATGAATACTTTCCGAGATATTGCTGATTTAAATTTGACAGCTGTCATTTATAATGAAGATCTCAGTAAGAACTTTCATTGCTTCAAAGACACCATCAGTCTAGGGTGAGTACTTTCTGAAATATTTCTGTTTTAAATTTGACAGCTGTCATTTATAATGAAGATCTTAGTAAGAACTTTCATTGCTTTAAAGACACCATCAGTCTAGGATGAGTACTTTCCGAGAATTGCTGTTTTAAATTTGACAGCGGTCATTTATAATGAAGATCTCAGTAAGAACTTTCATTGCTTCAAAGACCCCATCATTCTAGGATGTGTATTTTTCGAGATAGTGGGCGCATTCTGCCAGATTAATCTCTGAGTCATCGATCGCGGTTCGCCATAGAGTAAATTTTAACCATGGAAATTAATTTGTATGGATTGTTCAATATTTTACTTTCCATGGTTGAAATGTACTCTACGGCGATCGATAACTCAGAGATTTGTCTGGCAGAATGCACCCATTGCAATTTCAAGTTTGACAGCTGTTGTCTGAAATGAAGATAATAAGGCCTTTCATTTCTTTAAAGACACCATCAGTCTAGTATGAGTACTTTCTGTTATTGTTGTTTTAAGTTTAACAGCTGTCATATGAAATGAAGATCTCACCAAGATCTTTCTTTTCTTCAAAGATACCATCAGTCTAGGATAAGTACTTTCCGAGATATTGCAGTTTTAAGTTTGACAGCTATCATCTGAAGGGAATCTTACTAAGACCTTTCTTTCTTCTAAGCACTATCAGTCTAGGATGAGCACTTTCCGAGATATTACTGCTTTAGGTTTGACAGCTGTCATCTGAAATGAAGATCTCACCAAGACCTTCCTTTTCTTCAAAGACACCATCCGTCTAGGATGAGCACTTTCCGAGATATTGCCGTTTTAAATTTGACAGCAGTCATCTGAAATGAAGATCCTACTAAGACGTTTAGTTTCTTCAAAGACACCAGCAGTCTAGTATAAGTACTTTCCGAGATATTGCCGTTTTAAATTTGACAGCAGTCATCTGAAATGAAGATCCTACTAAGACGTTTAGTTTCTTCAAAGACACCAGCAGTCTAGTATAAGTACTTTCCGAGATATTGCCGTTTTAAATTTGACAACTGTCATCTGGAATGAAGATCTCAACATGAATTTTATTTCTTCAAAGTTGTCATCTATGAATCTCGGATACTTACACCCGTATTAAAGAACAACACCCAAACCCGTGATCATGCAGTATGCTGCGGGATGCCGCAGGACCCTTTAGTATGTTACGACGTGCTATGTTGCGTCGTGTCAGGCCATGCTGTTGTGGCCGCGGGATACCACACGATGATTCGGTACGCCCTAAGCGTGCCGTGCCACCCCATGCTGCGCCATGCCGTCAGTGAGCGCAGGCCATGATTATATTGTTACCTAGGTTACGCCGTCGATTACATAGACGACAGTGATGCCGGCGCCGTGTGTCACTGTAGTAGAGCTCTCTATGATATGAAGAATGTACTGTGCTGTGACAAAGGTCAACCCTGCTGGTTTTTGTGGATCTCTGAATGCGAAAATAGGTTGATCTCCTTATGACAAGAAAAATATACTGTGACAAAGTTCAACCTCGCTGGTTTCAATGGATCTCTGAAGCATACTAATTTTGTACTGTACTAAAGGTCTTTGTTGCTGGTTTACTATTTGTTGGTCACTTTCGATTTTTTTTATTTAATATTTTATTCCGAGATATACACTGCCACTATTTAAAGTTTCGTTTCGTCAAAATCCGTTCAGTGTTTTTGCGTGATGAGAATTCAGTCAGACAGACAGACAAGACATTTTTTAACGGTTCTAACATGTTCAGTTAACGTACCGATTTAAAATCGCTCTGGTTGTTTTTTTTTCGAATATATTCAATTTACAGACTTTTTTGCGTTTACGATTTTATTGAAGGTATAGATTATATTACTATCAAAATGTTGTACCTAGTAAGTATAATAAATTATTGCAAATGTAGTCTCCTTTGCTTTCCTGACATTTATTTTAATTTTTAGGACATTTGTTTTTTAATGTTCAGATTTTATACAAAATAAACTTCCACACAGTTTTCGAGGTCGCAATTTTAATCTATTAATAGCTCATCTGATGCACAAAAATTCAAAACTCCTCGTATTATTTCCAAATAGAGTGAATTTTACCGACTTGACTACTGGACTATTATAGGAATCAGAACTTAGAAATAACAGAAAATTATGCTGTTAGTAAAATTGATGTAACTTTCTTATTTTTAAATATCTTTGGTCAATTACCTTTGGACACCAGAATAGAGGATGTTTAGAGTAATTTGATAAGTATTTTGCAGAAATCCATTCAGTCGTTTTCAGTCCAGAGCTGTTCAACGGCAACCCGGAATCGTGAAATCTTTCGACGTTTTCTCATAATTTGTTAGACCAAGTAGTGAAAATGTTATAGTGTGTTATATATTCGTAATCTACTCACAAAGCCCTTTCATTTGGTATACCACATGATATGTTTTTGCTATTTCTTGGTACTGAAAACTTTATGACGTCACAGTTTCTACCCCCACCATTTTCGCGCTTGTCATCTTATATATTTGTGATCAGGGCATCGTACTGAATGCATCGATACCAAATTTTCGTATTTCCGTGATGACTTGTGCGAAAAGTGTTTTCTAAGCGTCTTTTCTCAGATTACCGCCGCTCTATTATAACTTTTGACAGAACGTTCACAGTGATTACGCTCCGAGGCATGGTCGCTGTAAGCCCAAGATGGCGCTGGTAATGACGTCATGAGTGACGTCACGCTAGATTTTGTAAACGCGCTAACGTGCATGCGGACCGGCTGTTATCGCGATAATATCGATATTATCGCCATGGGGACCGCAGCCAAAGAACAATACGAGTCTACTAGTTCTAAATGCGAGCATGAGTATCTCGATCTCAACCCGACAAAAGTGACATTTCGGTGTAGACAAGCCATTGTTCTCTGAGTCGAATCTTATCTCGATGTTGGTCATGCTACGCGTGCTGGTATTGTAGTTTTGTCACTCCCTTTTATAAAGCTAGAACACAGTAAAAAAAAGTAACTGTACTTAGCTATCAGTGCCATAGCACGTAAAACTAACGAGTGAAATTTTTATATCGACATTTATACAGCGCCACCTACCTCCTTAAAGAGAACTAAGATTTTCAATACGATACTTTGACATTTACGCGCGATACTGATTCGTTTGTCACTCGATAGTTTTATCGTGCTAAAGGCACAGTGAAATTTTTGTATTGACATTTCCGTCTTCACAGAAATCGGCTGAAAGCGGGCCGAAATAAGAAGTGTTCCACTTAGAGCAACTGGGCGAATAGTAGGGCGGTAAAACAAGGTTTGAGGTTAGTTTTCGCACAAGTCATCACAGAAATACGAAAATTTGGTATCGATGCATTCAGTACGATGCCCTGATCACAAATATATAAGATGACAAGCGCGAAAATGGTGGGGGTAGAAACTGTGACGTCATAAAGTTTTCAGTACCAAGAAATAATAAAAACATATCATGTGGTATACCAAATGAAAGGGCTTTGTGAGCAGATTACGAATATATAACACACTATAACATTTTCACTACTTGGTCTAACAAATTATGAGAAAACGTCGAAAGATTTCACGATTCCGGGTCGCCGTTGAACAGCTCTGGACTGAAAACGACTGAATGGATTTTTGCAAAATACTTATCGAATTACTCTGAACATCCTCTATTCTGGTATCCAAAGGTAATTGACCAAAGATATTTAAAAATAAGAAAGTTACATCAATTTTACTAACAGCATAATTTTCTAAGTTTTCCGTTTCCTATAATAGTCCAGTAGCTTCGGTAGTAAAATCGGTTTTGCTATCATTTTTTTATTTTTTCTTATTTTTTTCCGGGGTCATAGGATAGCTTTGCTCTTGTAATAGGTATATGTTATCTTAATCTATATATATAAAATTCAAAGTCCTGACTGACTGATTGACTGATATATCAACGCACAGCCCAAACCGCTGACTTGGAGACTTAAATTTTGCACATAAATACCTTATACAGTAAAGGCATCTACTAAGTAAGGATTTTGGAAATTCCATCCCAAAAGGGGGGTAAAATAAGGGATGAAAGTTTGTGTGAAAGTCCGTCAGTTTCGAAGTTAGGATCTTCAAATTTTGTATTTAGGCTGACAATTGAAAATAAATATTTATGTGTGCCTGCGTTTTTGACGATTGCATCCCCGAAGCGGTGAAATGTATGTATGGTGGATGAAATTGTATCTGAAAAGTCCTTCATTTTCAAAGTAAAACTCACTAAATTTATTATTTAGGCTTCTTAGGGTTGGAAAGTAAAAATAAATATGCAAACACACATTTCATATTTTATTGAAAATCACGGAGACGGAGGAGGGGGATGGATTGGGGACAGGAACGGGGACTTGGACATATCTATTCTGTGATATGGACGGGGGCGGGGATAGAAATGGGATACTAATATCTCTGGACCCTATTCTGAATATTATAAACTAGCTTCCAGCTGCAACTTTGTCCACGTGGATATTCGAGAAAATCCTTAGGGAACCTTTAACTAGAATAATTAGTATTATAATATATACATATTTCATCAAAATCCGATCAATAGTTTTTACGTGTTTAGGTGGGTCCTAATTAATATATGTACTAAAAAACCTGTTTTTCAGCATACAGCGCCTCTTACCTCAGAGAGCTCGGAGTAGGAAGGAAACATTATTCATAGGGCACAGCACAATAGTACAAAAAACATCTCCTTCAGCCCATAGGTCAAAGATACCTGAAAATGCGGGGCAAATTATAATGTCGTTTTATATATAACGGGTGTAACAAGACCTTCAACGAAGCCGAAGTCCACGTATTCCGCCCATCATCAGGATCATTTTTGTCTTTTAGACTATACCTGGGAAACCAATAGCTAAGAAGTTATTGAAGGTCAAGGTCAAAAATTTTTTTTCAAAATTTTTATGTAATCTTATTTTATTTGTTATTGCCTACTTTTTGTTTAATGAAACATTATCAAAATTTTATGTATTTCGTAACAAACAATGACTTCAAAACGACGTCACTAGATGTATCTCATAAGCATGTACATAAACGCTGTCTTTTAACTTGGTTGCACGCAGTTGTGTAGCATATACTCCCAGGCGCGGTCTGTTGTACGCGTTACATTGCGTGATACAGTATGCAATACTTTTTAACACCAAAAATGAAAATCGTTTCCCAGCAATAATTTTGAACAGAAATGGTCATTATGATGGGCAGAATACGTAGACCTCGGCTTCGTTGAAGGTCTTGTTACACCCGGTATATACTTAATTCTCACATAATTACTACAAAAGAAAAGAACCTAGGTACTATGGGCAACAACGTCGCTTAACCAGTTTGCAATAAAATTCGTGTGCGCGCGTATCGCCCTTGCACGAACTAAACGTATGTGACAGCTTGCGCGGCGTGCAAGCGATTTTAACCTTAGCAGTGGTTAAGCAACGCTGTTGCCCATGGTACATCTGTTTGTTTTACATCGCGTTAGGATCTCAGGTACACTCCACATCTGTTCTAAACTTACCTAATATCTTCGTCTAGTGAGAAAGTTTGCAGTTTATAATATTTTAATTTTTGCAGTCTCACATATCCGATTTCGTTTTTGACATAATACCCAGATGCACCACTGAGC
This sequence comes from Agriphila geniculea, assembly GCA_943789525.1. Classification (NCBI taxonomy): domain Eukaryota; kingdom Metazoa; phylum Arthropoda; class Insecta; order Lepidoptera; family Crambidae; genus Agriphila; species Agriphila geniculea. The sequence continues at coordinate 10,196,918 of OX038893.1, forward strand.
AAGTAATTCACTACGTAGACGCACTATAACCGCCGATTCTGCTGTTTTACCGACGGCACAATACGCCATTTATTAGTTATAATTGCGAATTGCTTCGATAGCTCTCACTGTGACAGAGTGGCATGAAGTTTAAACTTTTTTTAGGCTTTGGGCTAAAGTAGCACCCTAGGGCTAATGTACCTTGATGGTAACTTGTGGCAGGTGATGGCAAAGGTATAATCTCCATTCTGCTGTTACTTTTATATATTTGTGAAGTAGAAGAGACTTTAATTTTTTTAAATTTTTTCACGCAACCGAAAATTCTGATTTTTTTTCTATTACTAAGAGAGCTTATTCCTACCTATAAAAAAATATTCAGCCAATTAGTTTTTTTTCGGACATTCCCCATTGGCCAGTCATCATTGTTTTTATTACGAATATTCTAATTTTGTTTTTAGCGGGACGATTTAGTATACACCATGTATCAAAAAACCCTGTCAGATCCTGAAACAGATGATAGTGTTGCTAAAACTGAACAACATTTTCCAAGGAACATAGGTCGAAAAACGGTTTTTTTTCGCCTTTCTATAGTAAGTCTATACAAGCTAGGCCATGATGCGCTTTGATGAAATTACCAAAATACTATAGTAATTTTATAGTGATTGCGTGGGACGAATATCATTAAAATATAATGCGGGAAAAAATAGAAATCTCAATCTCAAGGAGCCGTTTGGGGTTACATTTTCCTATTATATGACATTTTGTTATCTACCCCTTTTTGACATGACACGAGTCTGTCACAGATTTGTATTGGTACGGTACTCCACTCTAGCTGACACTTTAGTTGATAAAAGGTATTTAAAAATAAGAAAATTACATAAATATTAAAAACAGTGTAATTTCCTATTTTACATCAGTTACAAATATTATCCTCATATAGGGTTACATACTTGTCCCATTTTTTTACTACAAACATTTATTATTGAATATTTAGATTTTAGGCATTCACAATGCTATTTTTATATTAATATAATTATTATACCTATAAGCAAAAATACTATTAAAAAAGTTATTGTAAGTAAATTCTAATATTGTCTGGGTTCTTAGCAGATTACATTTTAATAGAATTATGTATAACCGGCTTAAAATGATCAAATTCTGTGTAATAGGCTTTAACAATGTTGGCACTTACATATTTCCGAAAAATCTGGATATACATAGAACAAACTTATAAATTCTGTAAGAATAAATCGTCTTAATTTGGCTTCCAATTACGGCACTTGCAATGTAGAATAGTCTTTTATATCAATTTTGGGTCAATGGGTCTTTTTCGGTAAATAAATACCACAAACTAAATACCTATTTTCCCATTCATTTTGTTCTGAACGTCTACTGTCTTAGGAACCAGCGTACGCAACGACATCTACAATTAGCTTTGCGTTGCAAACCCATTGTCCTACCTATTTAAAATGTATTGTAAGCTTTTTGACTCGACGCCTTAATGTGGGTAGCTTTAGTATGTCATGCTCACTTTAAACATTTCTGCGGTGGTGTCGTGTCATCGTGTGAGACGGGTCGTTACGTTCCCTCAAATATGGTTGAGCGAAACGATGGCTGGTTTATGCGTCATGCTCGTGAACGGGTGCTGCCAGTGGGAATGGGTCTGCTTCTGTCTGCTTGTACTAAAGGCGTCGCATATTTTTTTTCTTCATGTTTAATATTATCAATCTGTATGGCACTTCTTACTCAAAACATAAAATTAATAACTAATCCTTGTTTTGGTTTCTCACTTTTTTTTTTATTGCTAATGACTAAAATCATTATTTTTCTTTCGTAATATTTCTTCGTATTTTTTCGTCTATAGTTTTGTAAGTAAAGGCCTATGAAAAGCTTTTGGATATTAGTTTTCAATTCAGTGCCTTAGGATGGGTAGCCTAAGTATGTCATGCTCTCTTTAATCATTTCTGCGGTGGTGTCGTGTGGCCGCCCCACACGTGCCATACAGTCGTTACGTTCCCTCAAATATGGTTGAGCGAAGCGATGGCTGGTCCATGCGTCATGCTTGTGAACGGGTGCTGCCAGTGGAAATGGGTCTGCTTCTGAGTACCTATCTTAACGCGTATTGAATTGTAAGAATTGCGTTTTTTTATGTCTTGCATCAAGTGTTTTTTGGTTCGAGAAGCAGACAGAGTGATTTCTCAACTAGTTGAAAGTTATTTACTCTCACATTTACCTATCTGAATGTAGAAGATATTTAATTTTAACCTACCTACCCATTGTGTGCAAACTTTTGTTAATTATTGTGATGGAAAATGACCTCACTTTAAACTTAAATGTTAAGTTTAATGAAAGTTAAATTTAATGTAATTTAAAACTATGGGTGTAATTGAGCCTGAAATAAATGCATTTTATTTATTTATTTAAACGTGGAGCTCATTTTTCAATGTTGACGACTCTGTATGAAATATACAGGGAGAAAAAAGCAGCCCTTGATGAGTTTCTTGCCGGTTCTTCTCGTTACAAGGTCTCCCGCTTAGGGTTTGCGAACCGATGGCGTAGCTTCTGTGACATTCACAAGTGCTTGTAACAGCCTAGACTGAATAAATTATTTTGAATTTTGAATTTTTTGAATTCATTTCCGATTAAAAATCTAGAAACAACCGGTGAACAAATAAGTAAATGAAGATCTCATTAAGACCTTTCATTTCATCAAACCATCAGTCTAGGATGAATACTTTCCGAGATATTGCTGATTTAAATTTGACAGCTGTCATTTATAATGAAGATCTCAGTAAGATCTTTCATTGCTTCAAAGACACCATCAGTCTAGGGTGAGTACTTTCCGAGATATTTGTTTTAAATTTGACAGCTGTCATTTATAATGAAGATCTCAGTAAAAACTTTCATTGCTTCAAAGACACCATCAGTCTAGGATGAGTACTTTCTGAGATTTTGCTGTTTTAAATTTGACAGCGGTCATTTATAGTGAAGATCTCAGTAAGAACTTTCATTGCTTCAAAGACCCCATCATTCTAGGATGTGTATTTTTCGAGATAGTGGGTGCATTCTGCCAGATTAATCTCTGAGTTATCGATCGCGGTTCGCCATAGAGTAAATTTTAACCATGGAAAGTAATTTGTATGGATTGTTCAATATTTTACTTTCCATGGTTGAAATGTACTCTACGGCGATCGATAACTCAGAGATTTGTCTGGCAGAATGCACCCATTGCAATTTCAAGTTTGACAGCTGTTGTCTGAAATGAAGATAATAAGGCCTTTCATTTTTTTAAAGACACCATCAGTCTAGGATGAGTACTTTCTGAGATATTGTTGTTTTAAGTTTAACAGCTGTCATATGAAATGAAGATCTCACCAAGATCTTTCTTTTCTTCAAAGATACCATCAGTCTAGGATAAATACTTTCCGAGATATTGCAGTTTTAAGTTTGACAGCTGTCATCTGAAGGGAATCTTACTAAGACCTTTCTTGCTTCTAGGCACTATCAGTCTAGGATGAGCACTTTCCGAGATATTACTGCTTTAGGTTTGACAGCTGTCATCTGAAATGAAGATCTCACCAAGACCTTCCTTTTCTTCAAAGACACCATCCGTCAAGGATGAGTGAGCACTTTCCGAGATATTGCCGTTTTAAATTTGACAGCAGTCATCTGAAATGAAGATCCTACTAAGACAGAAGACGTTTAGTTTCTTCAAAGACACCAGCAGTCTAGTATAAGTACTTTCCGAGATATTGCCGTTTTAAATTTGACAGCTGTCATCTGGAATGAAGATCTCAACATGAATTTTATTTCTTCAAAGTCGTCATCTATGAATCTCGGATACTTACACCCGTATTAAAGAACAACACCCAAACCCGTGATCATGCAGTATGCCGCGGGATGCCGCAGGACCCTTTAGTATGTTACGACGTGCTATGTCGCGTCGTGCCAGGCCATGCTGTTATGGCCGCAGGATACTTGAGGATACCACACGATGGTTCGGTACGCCCTAAGCGTGCCATGCCACCCCATGCTGCGTCATGCCGTCAGTGAGCGCAGGCCATGATTATATTGTTACCTAGGTTACGCCGTCGATTACATAGACGACAGTGATGCCGGCGCCGTGTGTCACTGTAGTAGAGCTCTCTATGATATGAAGAATGTACTGTGACAAAGTTCAACCTCGCTGGTTTCAATGGATCTCTGAAGCATACTAATTTTGTACTGTACTAAAGGTCTTTGTTGCTGGTTTACTACTTGTTGGTCACTTTCGATTTTTTTTTTATTTAATATTGTATTCCGAGATATACACTGCTACTATTTAAAGTTTCGTTTCGTCAAAATCCGTTCAGTGTTTTTGCGTGATGAAAATTCAGTCAGACAGACAGACAAGACATTTTTTAATGGTTCTAACATGTTCAGTTAACGTACCGATTTTAAATCGCTCTGGTTGTTTTTTTTTCGAATATATTCAATTTACAGACTTTTTTGCGTTTACGATTTTATTGAAGGTATAGATTATATTACTATCAAAATGTTGTACCTAGTAAGTATAATAAATTATTGCAAATGTAGTCTCCTTTGCTTTCCTGACATTTATTTTAATTTTTAGGACATTTGTTTTTCAATGTTCCGATTTTATCCAAAATAAACTTCCACACAGTTTTCGAGGTCGCAATTTTAATCTATTATTAATAGCTCATCTGATGCACAAAAATTCAAAACTCCTCGTATTATTTCCAAATAGAGTGAATTTTACCCACTTGACTACTGGACTATTATAGGAATCAGAACTTAGAAATAACAGAAAATTATGCTGTTAGTAAAATTTATGTAACTTTCTTATTTTTAGATATCTTTGGTCAATTACCTTTGGACACCAGAATAGAGGATGTTTAGAGCAATTTGATAAGTATTTTGCAGAAATCCATTCAGTCGTTTTCAGTCCAGAGCTGTTCAACGGCGACCCGGAATCGTGAAATCTTTCGACGTTTTCTCATAATTTGTTAGACCAAGTAGTGAAAATGTTATAGTGTGTTATATATTCGTAATCTGCTTACAAAGCCCTTTCATTTGGTATACCTCATGATATGTTTTTATTATTTCTTGGTACTGAAAACTTTATGACGTCACAGTTTCTACCCCCACCATTTTCGCGCTTGTCATCTTATATATTTGTGATCAGGGCATCGTACTGAATGCATCGATACCAAATTTTCGTATTTCCGTGATGACTTGTGCGAAAAGTGTTTTCTAAGCGTCTTTTCTCAGATTACCACCGCTCTAGAATAGCAACTGAAGTATTCCATTTAGAGTAACTGGGCGACTAACAATAACAACTAGAGCAACTGAGCAGCAACTGAGCAAATAGCAACTGAAGCAGACATCCGTCACTCGCCCATACCTACCGCGATAAGTACCTACAGCGCGCGACAACTTGAAGATGACGCCGCCGCGCTTGTGAGTACACGCGTGCGTTATTCTGTGCCTCTATGACGGTTAAAATCGTAATACTAATAATTGTTGCGTGGATGGCTCTCGCAATAAATAGAAGGATTCAGTTTTCATTTTCACTTTACCGAACGATTCTATAAGATAAAAAATATTTTGTTTATTTTACTCGTAATTTTTATGAGTACTTACCTATTTTTGATAGGTAGTTATAATAACTATATGTAGGAAAGCATGTAGTTATAGGTACTTATATTCAGAGGTGGGTCATGAGTATTGTAAAATTTAGGTATTTAGTTAAGTTGGTATACCTACTTAACTAAATACCTACATTTCTGGATTTAAGGATTCCGTAACCGGTTCAGTTCTGCAACAGTATGGTGGCGGTGGCATAAAAACTGCCTTAAATTCAACATATAGTCTAATGTGGCGTTAACTGTACATCTAGCCTAGGTTTATTTGAAACGTAATTTTTTTCACATTGACAACCCTGAAGTTGTTAGAAGAGGTAAGAGCTACGCGATAGAAAGAGAGGCAACCTGTAGGTGAATATAACTAGGCAAGGAAGCGGTTTGCGACCTAAATTGCACTTTATTGTGTCTGAGCAAGAGTCGCTATTTATTTAAGGTGATTAGATTCCTCGATGACCTTGGACTTTTGAGCCTACCGCCACGCGCCACAGCCGCGCACCCCGCACGAAAACACCGATCAAAGAGTACACGGGCTTAGGAAGGTATAGAAGCGCACTGTGAGCGCACTCCATATGCACATTACTGCCTATTATTTGAGCTAGAATTAATAAATCTGCCTACTTAACTACTTTTAAAATGTAACATAGATTTCGGTTTCCGTATTAGTACCTACCAATTATAAGTTAATAGTTAGATGTCAAAATTGTTTCATTGCCGCAATAGCGACTTATGTAATTTTTTTAAATATAGGTAATCGTACAATAGTCGGCAAACATCTTGAAATCGGGTGGGGTTTGTGTAGAACGTATTTTGGGTATGTGTATTAGCGGTGAGGTACGCGAGCGGCGGGAGACGGGCGCTATTGGTCTCTGCGTCAACGTACCGCTAGCTCCCGTGTACACATCCGTGCAAAAATAATGACCTACCTTTTTAGGGTTCCGTACCCAAAGGGTAAAAACGGGACCCTATTACTAAGACTCCGCTGTCCGTCTGTCTGTCTGTCTGTCACCAGGCTGTATCTCATGAACTGTGATAGCTAGAAAGTTGAAATTTTCACAGATGATGTATTTCTGTTGCCGCTATAACAACAAATACTAAAAACATAATAAAATTAATATTTAAGGGGGGCTCCCATAAAACAAACGTGATTTTTTTGCTGTTTTTGGCTCGATATTAATAACAACAACAGGTAGACAGTTGAAATTTTCACAGATGATGTATTTTTGTTGCCGCTATAATAACAAATACTAAAAACAGAATAATATTAAGATTTAAGGGGGGCTCCCATACAACAAACGTATTTTTTTGCCGTTTTTTTGGTACGGAACCCTTCGTGCGCGAGTCCGACTCGCACTTGGCCGGTTTTTTTGTTATTGTTGTTGAAATTTTGTGTTAAAAAGGGTTGATATTCCTTATCGTAATGTATGGTTGTAAAGGTTGGAATGGAAATATGAAAATAATTTAGTGATGTTATTGAAATTCTTTATTAATTAAGTTAAACTTATGATAAAAGTATTTTTGTAATTTAAACGAACCATAAATTACAGGTTATAAACCCTACATCGTTGAAAGAGCGTCAAGATGTTTGCCGGAGTCTGTATCTGTACTTTCGTGACGCAACATGCTTCACTACATTACAAGGAGCGTTTTGAGTGTTATTTTGAGGACTACGAACGGAAAAAACATGTCAATACATTTTATGTAAAATATTCTTTAGAACTTAAATAAATATCCATGGTAGTTGGTCTACACACCTTCTACCAACGAGTGATATGCAACGTGTTACAAAATAACCCCTACACCATAAAAATACATTGGAGGAATGTATGGGTTTTAGAGGGTGCTGAGGCTGACACAGAATAGATATAAGGACAAACAAATCAGTTTACTAAGGAGTGCTTATTACGTAGCTGATATTGACAATATTGACATTCATAAGTAAAACACGCAAATTAAATTTCACTAAACTTTAATTCACTTACATTATATTATCTATAATCATTTTCGTTTTCTGTGTGATTTCGTTTGAATTTAATGTTATGTTCTTTTATCGTATTTTTTTGTGTTTCACTTCTCTCTTCATTTTCTTTTTCTTTAGGTTTGGTTTAAAATTTATTTTTTGCCGGTCCTTCAGTTACTATACATTCAATCTTTTGGTCTTTACCTTGTTCTATGCTCGTTTTCTTTGACTGTGTTCTAAACAGCATAGATGTGGACGATCTAATTAACATGGTGGTGGAAACTGTCCGTACGGTAGGGTCCAAGTCTTTTAAGACCCGCCGTCCCAAGATAAAGAAACTCTCCGACCACACACTCCTACTCATGGATCAGAGACGTGAAATGAGGCTGCAGAGCTTAGCGGATGCTCATCGTTATCGGCAGCTCAATAAACAGATATCTAAGTCTTTGACGAGCGAACTTCGCCAATTTAATACGAATTGTATTAAAGAGGCCATCGAGCGGAATAAAGGCTCCAAAGTGTTCGCGAGAGATCTGTCTATTGGGCAAAGCCAGATGACGAAGCTGAAAACTGACAACGGTCGCATCATCTAATCGAGCCTGAAATCCTGAGGGAGATCGAGCGTTTCTATGGGCAGTTATATTCCACGCAGACACCTGTTGAAAGCAAGGCTAAAGACCCCAGAGCCAAGCTTACCCGACACTATACCCAAGATATCCCGGACATCAGCATGTACGAGATTAGCATGGCTCTCAAACAGCTGAAAAACAACAAAGCGGTGGGTGACGATGGAATCACTACAGAACTTCTGAGAGCGGGCGGTAAGCCGATACTTAAAGTCCTCCAGAAGCTTTTCAATTCCGTCATCGTCGAGGGCAGAACGCCGAAGACATGGAACATAAGTGAGGTGATTTTGTTCTTTAAGAAGGGTGACAAGTCCCTCTTAAAGAACTATAGACCCATCTCGCTTCTGAGTCATGTCTATAAGCTGTTTTCGAGAGTCCTTACGAACCGTCTCGCTCGCAAGTTCGACGACTTCCAACCTCCCGAACAAGCCGGGTTCCGAAAAGGTTTTAGCACTATAGGATAAATCCATACGCTGCGGCAGGTTATACAGAAGACTGAGGAGTATAATCTGCCACTTGCTTGGCGTTCGTGAACTATAAGAAAGCCGTTGATTCGATTGAAACCTGGGCGGTGCTGCAGTCTCTCCAAGTGCTGGACTATAAGTATATCGAGGTGTTGAGGTACTTATACAAAAATGCCACCATGTCGATTCGAGTACAGAACCAGAGCACAAATCCTATCCAACTGCAGCGTGGTGTGAGACAGGGAGACGTTATTTCTCCAAAACTGTTCACAGCTGCGTTGGAGGACATCTTTAAGCTCTTGGACTGGAAAGGACTCGGCATCAACATTAATGGCCAGTACCTAACACACCTTCGTTTTGCCGATGATATATTCCTTATGGCTGAGACCATGGAAGACATGAACACAATACTCGAAGATCTCCGTAGTGCTTCCCAAAGAGTGGGGCTCAGGATGAACATGGATAAGACGAAAATTATGTCAAATGCCCATGTTGTACCCTCTCCAGTTCATGTTGGGAACACTACACTTGAAGTTGTTGACCATTACGTATACCTAGGACAGGCAGTCCAGTTAGGTAAGTCCAACTTCGAGAAAGAGAACTCTCATCGAATCCAACTCGGGTGGGCAGCATTCGGGAAGCTTCGAAAAATCTTCGCATCCGACTAACCTCGGTGTCTCAAGACGAAAGTCTATGAACAGTGTGTGTTGCCAGTGATGACTTACGGCAGTGAAACGTGGTCGCTAACTATGGGTCTCGTAAGGAGGCTGAAGGTCACCCAGCGTGCAATGGAGAGAGCCATGCTCGGCGTTTCCCTGCGTGATCGAATCAGAAACGAGGAGATCCGCAGGAGAACTAAAGTAACCGACATCGCTCGAAGGATTGTTCAGCTGAAGTGGCAATGGGCGGGACACATAGCGAGAAGAACCGATGGCCGTTGGGGCGGAAAGGTTCTGGAATGGCGACCGCGCACCGGACGACGCTCCGTGGGTAGGCCTCCGACAAGGTGGACCGACGATCTGGTGAAGGTTGCGGGAAGCCACTGGATGCGGGCAGTGCAGGATCGATCGTCGTGGAGATCCTTAGGGGAGGCCTATACCCTGCAGTGGGTGTCGTGCGGCTGATATGATGATGATGATGGTGACCACATTAAAAACGAAACGATCATTCCAGGAAAATACTAAACTTTAAAATTTTATTCCGAGCCCATTTAATTTGCTCGCAAGTGTACATGCGCAAACTTTCCCCCACTCAGTCGAAAAAGCGTCAAGATGTTTGCCGCTTATACCTACAAGTTGCGACGACGGTTCGTCTATCGCACATTTTCCAAAACCGTAAATATAACTTTGTCATTTGTACAAACACTATGAAAAACAAAGTTATTTTTGTAGATGAAAAATTAGAGTAGTATTAAATAAGGTATGGTATATTGTAACTTAGTAACTACGGAAACCTACTGCGCGTAGCCTGACACGCACTTGGCCGGTTTTTTTATATAATATATATTTTTTAAATACCTATCTCCCATGTTACAGTTACAGTTTTATTATAGGTAAGTAGGTAGGTACCTACAAACTTACCTATAGGTACATATTTTTTTACTTAACATCTTTGTTAGATAGGTAAAACTTTTACTTACAGAACTGCATTCATTTTTTTTTATAGCTTTCTTAGCGGTTTTTTTCGATTGACTTATTCGAGGCATTATGATCCAGATATACTTAGAAGGTAGTATACTTTAAAACAATTAAGTAAATGTCGTCAAACGTCTTTAAGCGCGAACTAATAAGATATTGTAGGTAAGTATAAACTTTAAATTATTTAATACCTACTTTTATACATAGGTATAATGATACTAAATAATACTAATTTTTGCATTGTAAATGCAAAAATCTCAAATTTAAAAAAAATAGGTATAATGTTCATTTATTTTACACTAATCAATTGTACACATGACAGCACGTCAGGTTATACAGTTGAACTGCGAAAACAGCTTTTATTACGTAGGGCTTATGCCCTTACGCCTTTATAGGCGGTCTCAAGGTAAACATGTATGTATAGTCTGAGGTGCCGTCGTGTCCACGCGCAAACCATGTCTTTTATCTTCTAACTGCACTACTCTCTAAACACACTGGTACAAAAACATACAGTCTCAACGCACACAAACGAAGAGAATATACACGCGTGATCACCAGTAAAAAATTGACAGCGAGTGACACAGCCTCCCCGTCCGAGTGCCAGCGGACGACTGCCGCCCGACCCGCGCACAGTGTTGCCAGGTCAGATTTTTACATTACCCTAGGCTTGGTCTCAATTTACCCTAGATTCTGTATAATTTTGAAAAAATACCCTAAATAAAAAATCCATCATCAAAGTTTTTTTCCCTTACAAATAAAACAACTATAAATATTTACATATTATACATAGAACAATGACCACATCCCATATAAACGTTGGCCTGTCAAATCGATTTTTTAAAGCTGATGTGTATTTTGTAACAAATACCACCTGTAATCACCTGTTAGATACTGAAATAGGTGGTATTGTTGCTAAAACTGAAAAACATTCTTCAAAAACGTAGGTCGAAAAACAATTACTTTTTTCGCCTTTCCATAGTAAAGGAAAGGAAAAAAAATTGTTTAAAAAAATCGTTTATTGTTCAGCTGACCGACTAGTAAGTTGGTCAGCTACATTTTGCCATACATTTTATATGGGAGTATGAAATATATTTTTTCCTTTTTGACCATGAAGAATGTAGTTCAGTTCTCCTGTTTCAGATCTGACACGGTTTTTGTTACATAATTATACATTTAGCAATAAAAATATATTTGAATAGTTGCTATAACCATAGAACATATTATACAGGTGTTTTATTGAATTTTAATTTGACAATCACAAAAATATTGAATGGTATAATCAATCATTATGTTCTAGTTTATTAACTTTCTCTATTTCATGTTTCTACATTGCCAATTTTTATTTTGGTTAGCAATTAATAAAGAACATTAAAATGTTTATGAGCTAAGTAAATTAACATAATATTTAATATATAGCAATTTTCGTGTATAGAGAAGTAATTAAAATTTCTCTATAAGTACACGATTATGGATAAAATCAACATTTTGATAGGACTGAAATGGTTATCCTTCTGTCTAATATTGTTTGTGTAAGAGTAAAGTTAACACAAGATTTACCCTAAGAAATACCCTAAGACAATCTATAACCCTAAGAAATACCCTAAGAAAATCTATACCCTAAAATTTACCCTGCCGGGTATTAATTACCCTAAATCTAGGGTAAATTACCCTAAGTTGGCAACACTGCCCGCGCACCAGGGTTGGTAGATCCAGATTTTGAAATTTCCCCATATTCAAGAATTCTTTTCCCCAAAATGATACCTTTGGCAACTTTTTTCCCCATTTTTGTTAAACAGGAAATAAAACTAATTAGAAGATTTTAAACTAAGTTTACTAAGAAAATATAAGATAATAAAGAAGTATCCGAAGTTCTAAACTGAATCATTTAGAACTTCCGAAACTTCATCTTCGCTTAACATGGTCAGATAAACATTATCGGAGTTAAATATTATACTCCAACCAAAATTCTTCCTTGTATATTTTTCCCCAAACTTTTCCCCAACGATTTCATTTCCCCAAAATTTCGCCAAGACCGTTATTTTTCCCCATAAATGCGAAAAAAACCCCCAACCTACCAACCCTGCCGCGCACGCGCATGATCATGATCACCCTCTGTAACTAAACGTTCGGAATTCCTATTTTCGATATTTTTAAAAGAAAAAATGGTTGGATTTACAAAAGCAACGTTGAATTTAAAGAATAAGGGATTCTTTATTTATTGGTGTAAAAATATTTCCATATATCATAACCGTTTAGTAGCAGTAGGGAATTTAAGTAAAAAATCGATGTCCCGTAGTTTTTTTTTTAAATATTCAATACAAATACTTAGAGAAAAAATGAACATACCAAATGTAGCCCTTGAACTGATGTTTCACATATATTTTTTTCAACTTTCTCTGGCTAGCCATGAATGAGGAGTAGGCTTTTCAAAATAGCCATTTGAGGAAGCTAATCGCCTTAAATGACTATGCGGTGTGAATTTTCTGTACTTTGTACTATTATGTATTCTGTGACTGAAGTATATTCCTCTTAGAGTAATTTATCATTATTTTTCGCAAGTTCCTCCAATAAGTATTGAAAAACTTCCGAAATGATGCTACGCATTCCGCCCATCATCAGGATCATTTTTGACATTTTTGTCTTTCACCTGGAAAAACAATAGCTACGAAGTTATTGAAGGTCAACGTTAAAATTTTTTTTAAATTGTTTATGAAATCTTATTTTATTCGTTATTTCGAAAATTTTGTCCAAAGAAACATCAACATTTTTAGTATTTCGTAACAAACAATGCAATGGCTTCAAAACGTCATCACTCAATGTACCTATCTCATAAGCAGGCACATAAACGCTGCCTTTCAACTCGGCCGCACGCAGCTGTGTAGCATACACTCGCAGGCGCGGTCTGTTGTATGCGTTACATTGCGTGGTAAGTATGCTAATCTTTTATAACACCAAAAATTAAAATCGTTCCCAGCATTAATTTGGAACAAAAATGGTCCTGATGATGGGCAGAATAAGTAGACCTCGGCTTCGTTGAGGGTCTTATTACACCCGGTATTATTGAGTGTATTGATTGATGCTTAAATTAATCTTTACCAGTTAACATTTTCAAACTCAAGTTTGGCACGGATAAGACCCAATACTTATTCTTATGCCAATACTGTCTCTTTATTTATACTGTGGTTATACAAAATGAGCCAGACGAAACTGTGCGTTTCAAATTATAGTTCCCTTTTGTTAAAAATTATGCAAAGCAAAATATAGCTTAAATCATGGGAATAAAGCTCAAGACAGAATAAGACAATTTTGTTCCTAAATATTGGACTTTATTTCTTTACGTCAAGAAATATTTTCCTTTGCCCCAAAAATAATTATGATTTGGAACGGACTACCAAGGCTGTTTTGTAAATAATATCACAGAATTTCGTTGCAAAATCAACTTTTCTCATCTTGCATGCGTAAAGTCTCGCTTTATTTCTCTAAGATTACGATAGAACAATATCTAAAACAGAGATTCCCAAACTATTTTGGGCAAGAGACTCCTTTTCCAAAATGAATTAAACTATTTTGAAACGGGCTATACCGAGGCTGTTTTTACCGACTTCAAAAGGAGGGAGGTAGGTACTCAATTCGACCAGTTTTTTTTTTTTTTTGTTTTTTGTATGTACACCGATTACTCGAAGACGGCTGGACCGATTGAAATTATTCAAACGTTATTACATTAGGTAAACTCCCAAGTTGGTCCCAATTTTTAAAATTTTGAAATCGGTTCAGTACTTTTCAAGTAATCTTGAAAAAAGCACGAAAATAGTATGATTGTGTGTGAACTACCTCGATCAGTCGTATAACTTCTTTGTTTATGAACTGAATAAGATAATTATTTTTTTTGTTGGAAAAGGGATATCTTAAGTGTAGTTCTTTAACCGACTTAAAAAAGGAGGTTCTCAGTTTGACCCGCATGTATGTATGTTTCTCCGCGATTAACTCACGTTTGGCTGAGCCGATTTTAATTTCTACCTAAATAATATACCTACACTACCTAATACAAAAGGTACCTACACTAAAAATAAAAAAATAAAAAATTGTTTAAAAAAACAAAAACCGACTTCAAAAAACCTACCTCTAAAAAGCAAGAAATAATATTCGTAATAATAAAACACGTCTATTGAAGTCGGGTGGGGCTTTTAGAATAAAAAAAAGGGATTTGTACTCCAGCCCCACCCGACTTCAATAGACGTGTTATTATTACGAATATTATTTCTTGCTTTTTAGAGGTAGGTTTTTTGAAGTCGGTTTTTTGTTTTTTTAAACAATTTTGTAAAATGATATCACAGAATTTCGTTGCAACAAAAACTTTTCTTACCTTGCGTATAGTATAGATATCTTCTAAGATTTACGAAAAAACAACATCTAGAGCAGAGATTCCCAAACTAATTTGGGCAAAAGACCCCTATTCCAAAATGAACGAAACTACTTTGAAACGGGCTCTACCTCTACCAAGGCTGTTTTGCAATGATATCACAGAATTTAGTTGTAAATAAAACATTACTTACCTTGCGTACCTATAGTACCTACCTATAGATATATACACATCAACTTTGTCTAGGGATACAGGTGTTATTTTCATACAAATGAGGTAACTTTGAAGCATTGGTTTTCTGCCAGGGATGTACCGTGCTGTGATCTGATGATGGCTATTCAGGGAGTGAATGGAGGAGATTCAGATCGTAATACACACCCAACTGATCTGATCAGCATTCTAAAAGATTAATGGGTGAGAGTTCTCAGTTTGAGGATTTCCATATATTTCATGCTATTATCGCGGTTTTTTTAAACATGTCCTTTACATTTTGAGAATGCTGGTCAGATCAGTTGGGTGTGTATAGCAATCTGAATCTCCGCCATTCACTCCCTGGATAGCCGTCATCAGATCACAGCACAGTACATCCCTGGCAGGAAACCAAGGCTTCAAAGTTACCTTGTTTGTATGAAAATAACAACTGTATCCCTAGACAAAGTTGATGTGTGTATATGTCGTAGGATAATCGTATAAACCGGATCTTTACAAAAATCCTAGGACGATTGTAAAGAACCGGATAATTGAAATCTAAGATGAATTTTCACAATCGTCCGAGTAATTTTTAGGATCTTTGTAAAAATCCTAGTATGTTTAGGAAAATCGTGAACTTGTATGCTGATTGGATAATCTAAGAGACGGTTTATAACAACTTCAGCCTGATTGGTCAGAACATATTGCTGTTGGGTTTTGGGGTTGTTTTGTAATTTTTCCGAATTTAATTCTTCGAGCCTAAGACTTGTATAACATCCAATTCACTCACTTCAATGTCTCTTGATTAATGTGAGCACTCAGATTTTTTAAAATAATAAACGTTATATTCATACAAAACACAAGAGAAATATTTGACAATAATCAGAACAATTACAAATTGCCGATCAGAGCATCCATCAGTCTATAACGATGACGTCAGCCAATCAGCGCGCGCAAAAAGATGGTGATTCGCGATTTACCTAAGATACGCCGGATTTTTGTAATAATCCTAAACATTACTCGGATGATTGCAAAAATCTGTCTTAGATTATAATCATCCGGTATTTTACAATCATACTAGGATTTTTGTAAAAATCCTGTTTGTACAATTATCCTACGACATATATACTTTTAGGTACCATAAAAAACATCTAAAGCAGAGATTCCCAAACTATTTTGGGCAAGAAACCTTTTTTCCGAAATGATCTGATTCCTCTGACCCCCATAGCCATAAAAATCCTATCAAATATGAAGTGAAATTAATTATTATTCGTTATGTCAGCTCTTGGGAAACCGATTTCGATCGCAAGGGGTCGATATCGACCACTGGCTTTAAGAATCCCTGATCTAGAGTAACAAAATATTTGTTAATATAATATAATATATTATATTATAACTTAACAAGTTGTATTTGTATACAAATAAATGAAGCGTATTTAAATATTTGTAGGTATTTAATTTGGGGGGCAGGGGCTATGCCTCCCCTCCCCCAACAAAGCCCAATGCTCTCTTTAATCATTTCTGCGGTGGTGTCGTGTGGGGCGGGTCGTTACGTTCCCTCAAATATGGTTGAGCGAAGCGATGGCTGGTCCATGCGTCATGCTCGTGAACGGGTGCTGCCAGTGGGAATGGGTCTGCTTCTGAGTGCCTATCTTAACGCATATTGAATTGGAAGAATTGCGTTTTTATTTTTTTATGTTTTGTATCAAGTGTTTTTTGGTTCGAGTAGCAGACAGAGTGATTTCTCAACTAGTTGAAAGTTATTTACTCTCACAATTACCTATCTGAATGTAGTAGATATTTAATTTTAACCTACCTACTACCCATTGTGTGTAACCTGTTGATAACTATCGTGATGGAAAATGAACTCACTTTAAATGTGGAGCTCATTTTTCAATCTTGACGACTCTGTATGAAATATACAGGGAGAAAAAAGCAGCCCTTGACGAGTTTCTTGCCGGTTCTTCTCGTTACAAGGTCTCCCGCTTAGGGTTTGCGAACCGATGGCGTAGCTTCTATGACATTCACAAGTGCTTGTAACAGCCTAGACTGAATAAATTATTTTTGAATTTTGAATACCTTTGCGGAGAACATTGAACTTGCATTGAAAATAACAATTAAAAACAGATATTTTTTTCAAATTCTTTATTATTTTAATGTTTTATGTAGGAGCCTCTAACTTTTGACAGACAGACGGACAACTAAGTTGTCTTTGATGGTTCCGTTTGAGACAAGGAACCCTTAAAATACATACAAAAGCTCGAAGTAGCACCATATTATAATGTGCATACAGTAATGTTCGTAGAATACGATTGATATTTGCGTTACAATTTTTAGGGTTCCGTACCGAAAGGGTAAAAACTAGACCCTAGTACTAAGGGATTTGCCACACTGGATGCGGTCTGCGGTCCGGTCAACCCATACATAGGGTGAACGCAATGTATGAGTTGACCGGACCGCAGACCGCAGAACGCATCCAGTCCAGTGTGGCAAATGGATTTGCCACACTGTCTGTCACAAGGCTGTATCTCATGAACCGTGATAGCTAGACAGTTGAAATTTTCTCAGATGATGTATTTCTGTTGCCACTATAACAGCAAATACTAAAAACAAAATAAATTAAATATTTAAGTGTTAATTAAGAGGCTCTCATACAACAAACCTGCTTTTTAGCGTTTTTTGGTACGGAACCCTTCGTGCGCGAGTCCGACTCGCACTTGGCCGGTTTTTTCTAACTTCGTTTCTGAATAATAATGCGATATATATTCATTGTTTTATTTTTATGTGCGATTTGAAATGCGATTTTGGCTACATTCTCGTACCGGTAAACTGGGTGATTAGAAACTTGAGTGCATGGTGAAAATGATATTAGTTTTATAGAAAAATGTTCTATGAACAGGCCCAAGCGGTTCGTTTTTGGGTTCCGTACCCAAAGGGTAAAAACTAAAAACGGGACCCTATTACTAAGACTCCGCTGTCCGCCAGTCTGTCTGTCACCAGGCTGTATCTCATGAACCGTGATAGCTAGACAGTTGATTGAATAGCTAGAGGTTTATTGAAGAAAATGTGTAATAACATAAAAGGGGGTAGACACATAAGCGGGGGGACCGCCCCTCCGCAATCCGCAAGGGGGGCTCGGGGAGCGAAGCCCCCCGCCATGGACAAGTGTTTATTAGGTTAGGTTAGATTAGTATTGCGACCAAAAACGCGCGAGCCGAGCAAGCGGAGCGAGCGTGCCGCGGCGCGGGAGCGGCCGAAGAAGCGCCAGAAACGATTTTTTTGTACGTAATAAGTGCTATATAATAATAAGTGCTTTCAATGTAGGTCTTTGAATTAAATTTCCTGAAGCCTTGCTGGCTATTTCACTCACTGTTTTCCGCACTTTAACGGTGTAGCATCCGTTAATCTGCAGATTAACTAGTTAATGTGCGGAAATCGTGTTCTTTAAGAAAAATTCCGCACTTTAACTGACTCGACCAGTTAATCTGCAGATTCACTAGTTAACCTGCAGATTAACGGATTCCGTACTCTAACGGTAACATATATAATTGATAATGAAAAAAACAACTCTGTTGAAATTTTAAATATATGACGGCGCGTTTATGTTATTTCACACATTTTTTGTAATTTTATCTTGTTTTTGTTTGATGAACAATAATAATTACAATTTAAAACAATAAAACATTGTTAAGTCATAAAATCAAGTGAAATAATCAAAGAGGGGACTAACGTCCGTGCGGGCTTGCGAGTGACGTCAGCGCTCGAACTAGTTTTGCATGTTGTGGCGCCGCGTGGCGTGAGTGGTGGCGTGACTAGTGGGGCGACCGGCCGGCCTTTATAAGCAGGCGGCGCTCGCACTGGGACACATTCGATCGTGAGCCGTGGCGCTGTACGTACGCTCGCAATTCTGCATACCTCTTCGCTTTCTCCAACGCCCATGGATATGGCTGAACTAAATGGTCAGCTCGGCACTCCGTCATCAGGAGTGGGGATGGACCAGGAAGCGGAAAACATACTATGGGAGCGCCAGTCCTACAAAACCGATGGAGAAATCTCTTGAAGTCCCAGCATCGTGGCGTGATGGGTTCGGTGATGACCAAACTTATTTTTCCAGAATTTAGTCTTCAGGGGGCGGATGCGCGAGCGTGGTGTGATGCAGTGGACATATGTTTAGGAGAGAACCCTTCAAGCGGAAGCCAGTTGGTTATGCTCCTTAGTAAGGCTCCCTGAGGTTAAAAAGCTGCATGGTAACGTGCACAGCAGCCGTTACAAGGTTGCATTGTACGATTGATGCCATCGAAGCTCCTGCTGCTACCTTGTACAGGGTTTTTTCGGGCTGCTCGAGTGGTGAAGTGAAGGGGACATGTGGACACCTAGACACGCTGGTCCACGCTCTACAAACCTAATCCACGGCTGAGCGAAGGGTTAGCTTAGGACTGTCACACCAGCGGTGGACCACCTCTACAATATTGGTGAAAAGTTTTCATTTTGTTTTCATTTCGGTTCCAGAATGCTCATTAACAAAAGAGACGTTTTACAGAGAAGAGAAATATTATGTTTCAGCTTCACTTTGAGGGATAGGAAAATTAAGCCTACGATGCAATACTCAAATTATTTTGATTGTTACTTTTTAGAATTATTCAGCTGAATTATTATTTTATGAGGTCCCCAATTCTTCGTTGGTATTCATAACATCATAATAGGGCAAGATTTAATTATGTTGGGCTTCTTCAATGTGAGTTTAGCGAAAAAAATTAATGATTTTAGTAATGTCAATGATACCGATGTTCCCTCAGAGCCTATAACAGAATTAGAAACAAAATACTTGAAAATTATTGTTCACAGACTTGTTTATGATGTTGGCCGAATAAATAATCCAAGTTTGTGACCTCGAGAGCCGAACGCAACTATGTCAAAAATCGAAAAAACCACGTAAATTTCGGATTTTGGCGATTATAAACCTGAAGAACTTCATATTTTTATTTTCAGTAATTATAAATCGTGCAGCGGAATGATTGATTGCTCGGCGATATTTAGAATTGGTTAGTGGAATCATTTCTATCAAAAGTTTTTCTGATAAGTTGCATAATAAAAAGTAAATTGCGAATTTATGAAACAAGCCTATACTGCCATTATTTAATTACTCACAATTTTTTTTACCCGTATGAAAACAAGAGACACTTAATTTTTCTAAAGTTTTATTTTGACCATTTTTGTTCCATCCTAAAAATTTGTTTGAAAACTGATTCATTCTAGGAGAGCGTAAGTGCAGTAAACAGGAATTCTGGCGGACATACCTTCTTGGCCCACATGAATTGAAAAATATACTTTGCCATCACCCTATCAACCTAATCTATGGACGGACGCTAATGACATTTTTTTGTTTATGTTTTGTTTTAAGTTGTATTTTTTCTTTTATTCTCGCTATTTTTGCCTGAAACTATTTTTACCGCTAATTTGATTTTGTAGTTCCTGTCTGCAAAAATTTTAATACTGTGACGAAATGCTCAAACCTTGGGCCATAGAAATAGAATGTCAAAGAACAACTAAGTCAATAAACAGGTGATCCGAAAACGAATCAATACATTTTATATGAGATACGTAAAATATGACTTAGATTCATAAAATATGACCATATTATGGCAAAGGAAGTTAATAAACTATGTTCCATACTGTTTTCTTTGTCGATAAACGAATAAATGTAGCGAAATTTGGTTTTAGAGAAATGTGTGGCAATATCTTATTTACCTTTGAAAAGTGTGATTACTTGGATTGTTTCTTTTTGTCACATCACAATTACTTAGAGCAGAAGATACCATAGCTCCACGATACCTTTATTTTAAATTCTAATTAAGATTAAAAAATAAGTTAAACAAACTGTGATTGCTCATTTGCTAGGCGGGACGCTAGGGGCTCTTACTGTAAAAAATGTTGGCACATGTCACTTGATTCTTTGTCTTTTTTTATATAGACCGTGTCCGTATGATGTTAACTACTCTTTTCCACGCTTTGTTGGTCTTCTTGGGCGCAGCGAAAATTTTTCTATGTCTATGGCTCAAACAAACCTTTTTTTTGTGTGCCAAAGACTACACTTAAACGGTGGGGTGTTGCTTTTTGTATTTTGTTAAACTGATTCAAACATTATCAACACCGATTCTTTTTAAGCAGAAGAGCTTCAGCAGCATCATGAAGTCCACTTTGGGAGGTTTGCGACTGTCTGTTATTGGATCCTTCATAAACCTTGATATTATATTTAGAATAAAGTTAAAATTAACTAAAATACTAGTAATTGAACTTAAAACATTTTCGATAATATGGTCCTACACGGAAAGATTACAGGAGAAGGAATTGAGTGGGCTAACCTGGTTCGATCATTGCTCCCGCGTGCTGGCTGTGGTGGATGCGCGTCTCACTTCTTCTTAGAATCTCCGACGTTGATTATTATTTGGGTAATCACAATAGTCTTCGGATAACTCGCGGCGATCACCTTGTAGGTATTCAAACTTGACCGCAATAGTGAGGAGTACGAAAACTCGACTCAATGCTCTGGCACGCAGGCAGGCTGGATCGGAAGTGTCTAAATATGGCCGACGCGACCAGATACCAGATAGGATCATGGATAAAAATCATATGAGGGTAGATTTTGGGTTTAGGGATGTAGCATCGTTACAAGTGTGAATCGAGTCTAAAGTGATGTGAAAATAACAATCTATGATTCACCTAAATCTACCGGGTACCTTGTAAAAAAAAAACACTATTTTTTTCTGAAACATGAACTTTAATACGGAGAAGGTAAAGTTTAGAATGTACCTAAATAGCTTAATCTTATTTTATAACTACCTTTTGCAAACTGAATCATTTTACAGATAGACCATCATCTGTGTTGGCTTTAAAAGTTTTCGCCGTTTTGAGCTTATTGTATTCTATGTTTTTTTAGCTGAACAAAACGAATTTTTCTGAATACAAAAATTTTATAACATTACTGTTGGAAAACCTCTTTTGATTTTATACAGTTTTATATATAGTTTTTATACTTACTTATCCAAACTGACTGCAAACTGAAGTTCTTTAATTTGAAATAAAAATGTCACTTGTTCACCGTCCACTGCTTCGTTAATTTCATAATCCTTAGCATACATCACTTAGTTTTCTTTACAAAAAAAACATAAACAAAAAAAAAATAAAATAAAAACTTTTAATTCCTCTTTGACATTCATTGTTATTAATTTAGAAATAGTGGCTGGATACATTTTTCTGATCACAAAAATACTAATAAATGTACTTTGCTAACCATTTAGATAAAACGTGTGGATCCTAGTCGAATAGTGGAACCTATTAGAACGTGAGTTCAAAAATTAAAACTTTTAGAACTTACATACCTACTATTATTGTTTATTATTGTTACTTATTTATTTACGGTGCAATGTCTTTTGGCCTTCGATGATCATAGATTTCTGGATGTGCCGATGACGGCAAAAGTAAGTATTCGTATGAAGTATTCGTTATTAATGGAGGAAATATGCTACTCTATGTAGTGATCCATCCAGTGAAATATGCTACTCAATGTAGTGATCACTTTGCAGCCCAGTGAAATATGCTACTTAATGTAGTGATCGCTGTGTGACAAGTCTGTGTGACAATTGGTACTATTGTGTGTTCTGTGGAAAGAGGAAATATGCTACTTAATGTAGTGATCCACCCAGTGAAATATGCTACGCAATGTAGTGATCACTTTGTCACCCAGTGAAATATGCTACTAAATGTGGTGATCGCTGTGTGACAAGTCTGTGTGACAAGTCTGTGTGACAAAAGTCTGTGTGACAAAAGTCTGTGTGACAAAAGTCTGTGTGACAAAAGTATGTGTGACAATCGGTACTATTATGTATTCTGAGTAAATGGCTGATGGCCATGTATTCTGTGCAATCGAACTGTGTGACCATCCATCTGTGTGTCGATCTATCTGTGTGAGATTGTTGTAATCAATAGGATAATTGTTCTTTTTTTTAGGGGCCAGAATGGCCGAGCTCGAATATACAACTCACCTTATTTTTGTTTTCTTAGGACAAGTCTGATAACGAGACACACGAGGACGTGTGAAGGCGCAGGACGGCCGTGACGGCGCGTTTATGTTATTTCACACATTTTTTGTAATTTTATCTTGTTTTTGTTTGATGAACAATAATAATTACAATTTAAAACAATAAAACAATGTTAAGTCATAAAATCAAGTGAAATAATCAAAGAGGGGACTAACGTCCGTGCGGGCTTGCGAGTGACGTCAGCGCTCGAACTAGTTTTGCATGTTGTGGCGCCGCGTGGCGTGAGTGGTGGCGTGACTAGTGGGGCGACCGGCCGGCCTTTATAAGCAGGCGGCGCTCGCTCTGGGACACATTCGATCGTGAGCCGTGGCGCTGTACGTACGCTCGCAATTCTGCATACCTCTTCGCTTTCTCCAACGCCCATGGATATGGCTGAACTAAATGGTCAGCTCGGCACTCCGTCATATATAAAAAAATCATGCGTAATTTAATTTTCTTTAAACATGCGAAAGTGCTTTTTTCGGGCCTCTCGGGCCTCCTCCGACAATTGGCCTATTGGGAGAACTGAATTCTCTATTGTAGTAGCACCATGTATGAGCTCATGAGCTGGCTTCTTGCTTTTAATTTTATCGTAGAGAAATTGACGGGTGACTAATTTTGTTCCGGATGAGCCAGGAGAACCTACAACGAATAAGAAAAAAATATTTTTTGGTACATTTTTCAACATAACTGTTTTTACTCAACCTGCACCTATCTGCAGCTGATTTTTATCAGAATCATTAGAAAATTTGTAAATGACCGTCTGTTGTCCAAAATAAAATAAATAAAAAAAAAGAGTATGTATTAAGTATTATGATAAATAATAATTTTACCACGATAAGAAGCGATAATATAACTAAATTACTTTTGAATTGAAAAAACTTGAATATTTTTTCAAGAAAACTTTTATAAAGAAATATTTTTTCATTTCTCATATTCGGAAAGTGATGTATATTTAAACTGAGCAGCGGGTCCAAAACTTTCGTTCCACCCTAGGGAGTAAAATAAATTTAAAAATAGAACTGAATTTGGTTACATAGTCAACCATAGAGTTACGTCATTGGTAATGGTTTAAAAAAATAGATAGGGCGCATTCACGAACAACAATGAAACATGGTATAAACAGCCAGTGCAAAATTAAAAATATTGGGCGGAGCGGCCGGCGACGCGGCGTGTTCCAAATTCAAAATAAGAAAAACTATAAAATATATTGGCGGGATACCTTACTCTGTGACTTTGAGCTGTGTGTGTTGAGTTGATTTTATATTTACTAAAAATGAGTTCATCAGCGATTTTGAACTATTGACCCCGGGTTCAGTAACAAACGAGGCAAACAAAATAATATAAAATCTTTTGCCAGTAAGTTTCGAAGGAAAAATACTTAAATGCGTACAATGATTTTATGAAGTGGCGAGCAAACAATAAAATAAAATCATTTTCAGAAAATGTATTTCTCACGTATTTCAGTGGATTATCAAAGAAAATACTGCCTTCCACTCTATGGAGCAAGTAATCTACTATGCTCAGAGCACATTAAGTGCTAAACACAATGTAAACACTAATTGTTCTAATTTTTCGATTAATTTTAAATAGGTATAATAAGGTACCAGCTAAGTACATGTTATTATTAATAAACATTTTGGAAAAAAAACTAAGATTTTTTTTACTTTCCTTATATTCGAAATGAAAAGTAGAGTGTTAAACACGGGTCAAAGTCATCAATTCCATACTAACTACTAAATATCTCGTATGGGTATTGCTTCCTTTGGACCCTCATATAACAATCAACTATTAATATATGTCACCGTTAAAGTGCGGAAATCAGTGAATCTGCAGATTAACTAGTTAATTTGCAGATTCACTGGTCGAATTAGTTTAAGGGCGAAAAATTGATTTATTTCGTACTTTAACTAGGTAATCTGCAGATTCCCTAGTTAATCTGTGCAGATTAACGACCAAGGATCAGTTAAAGTACGGAAACAGGTTCTTTTATGGAAGAAAATGTTTAATAACATAAAAGGGGGTAGACACAAAAGCGGAGGGCGACATGGAAAAAGTCTTAGTTCATTAGGTAATTAGGTTAGGTTAGTATTGTGACCAAAAACGCGCGAGCCGAGCGAGCGGAGCGAGCGTGCCGCGGGAGCGGCCGAAGAAGCGCCAGAAACGAAGTTTTTGTAAAATAAACTTTTCTCTAACAGTCGACCGGAAAGGATCTTAAACAAAGAAATCGTGGCGGCATAAAAATGGATATCTAAGTTAAAATATAAGTTGATAAATAAGGATATAGCTACAATAACAATATAAACATACATTATATATGCATGTATGCATTTTATATAATTATGTATACATTTTACAACTTCGTTTCTGAATAATAATGTGATTTATTATTCACAGAAAATTGGAATTGGCGATAGTCATTGTGTTAAAATATATTTTTAAAGTGCGATTTGACACGCTATTTTGGCTACACTGCTGTTAAATGTACTTTTACTGACACAGCTGATCATAGGCGATCATTGGAACGAATCGCGTCTAAAAGCGGACATACACGTGTAAGTAGGGGAACCTGTTGTACCTAGGCCAGTTTTTTGAATTTTGTTTTTTTTTTTAAATAATGGTGCTAGCTACTTTTGTCCAGTATGCATGCATGTAAAGATCATTTAATTAACTACATAATTCATTCATAAAACTGTATATTTTTCAAAAATCTGGGACCACTAGCCACTTAAAAAAAAAAGAAAACTGTCCTAGGTACGACAAACAAACCAGATTTACCTTGGACCGTGTCCGTTGTACCTTGGACAGAGCAGGTTCAAATATAAAAAAAAAACACTTTTATTAGCTATAATATTTGTTTTATTAATAATTTGTTAACCATATTAGCATTTGCAATTAAACAATTACAGTTATTAACAACAATATTAAAGTAAAAGTATTATTAAAAAAAGCCACATCCAAATATATTTTTAACTATTGTTGACAATATTTTGGTATCGAATCACATAATTATAACATGTAACCTATTTTTTTATATTTTCTAATCCCTTAATATAAATTATAACAGAATATCCATTTAAATCATTGGATTAACCAAAAATAAATAATAATAAAAGTAAAACAATATTTTTTTTAACTGTGCTCACATGGCGCCGGCGAATCTCAACTAACTTCATGTTAATGTTAACAATTGACGTCTCAAATACAAATGCGGGAATTTTGAAAAAAATGTGATTGTTCTAGGTACAACTCTGTCCAAGGTACAACAAGTTCCCCTATAATTTTCCTAATCCGATAGCTGCATCCGTATACCTCCATCTGTCGATCTTAAAAAATTGAACGGGTTTAAGCAGTTGAGTTCTAGTGGCTGAGAATACCAATTTGTGCACTTTACCGGATATCTTCAGGATTTACCGATTTTCAGGTAATTTAGAGCCTAGACGCCAGCAATGTCAAACTTGCAGCCCATTACACGATTGCCTGCGGCCCGAACCAATTTTAAGAGCAGCCTCCTGAAAAAGTACCACTTTATCTATGTAATAAGTATTGTTTTTCTTTATAGTTAGGTTTTGTGGCCGACTGATACAGTCTAATGCATTTGGCCCACCAATGATTTTGAGTTTGACATGGCTGATGCTCTACGCATACTTACGATAAAAAACCTAAGACATTCTGCACGACCAATACGTTGTGCTCGTGGCACGCACAGTGGCAAAGCTCCTTTATCCTGCGATATTTAGTTAGCAATTTTGCTAGGCTCAATCGTCGGATAGGTGACCGACAAAATATAACGAATTCCTCTATGCTACGGAAGGCACGTTAAGCCGTTGGTCCCGGCTGCATTTGTAGCTCTTAGCTCCCACTATTTGGTATTGGACCCGCATTGGGCCCTCCTTATTCATCCATTACGAAGGCTTGTGCTCCAGCACAGAGGTGCTTAGTCACCCACCCCATGACCGACCCTTTGCTAAATTTGCTTAACTGCTGAAATCGCAGAGCATAGCTCTTGTAAGTGTCAAAGTCAACAAAAAATTTACTTTTTCCACAGGCTAAATGTTTCAGTCTTAAATGCCTTGAGAATAATAATTAAAAATGCAGGCAAATTATGAATACAAATCAGTTTCGTGTGAAAACGACCATGATTTTAAATTGCTGAACAAAAAGAATTCGTGGACACCACTTTTGAGACAGGTAAGTTGATACAAAAAATAAAGTCAAAGTAAGTAAGTAAGACAGTTATTACGAATATGACAAAACTTAGGGCCTACCCATGAACCCTGGGGGACGCCAATTTGATCGAAAACCTAATAATTGTTAAAACTAAAAAAAAATCTTGCAAAACAATGTTGCATGCATACTTTTATCAGTTAGTCAAAAGCTTAACTAAAATCAATATACTATTTTAATTTTTCCACACTTTTAACTAAGAAAACTGAGCAGTGTCACTTGATCAAAAGCTTGACTTAACTCAATTTACCATTTTAATTTTTTAACCATAGTCTTAGATCAATCAAATCGTCGTGCTATACAGATTTTATTAAATATATTATTTATTACAATTTAATTTAATTAATGCGACTCGGTACTACCGAGTCAACGGTAGCTCAGTTTGGTTGGATTTCCGCCTGAGACAATTTTGGTGATGATTCGATTTTTTTCTAGTATATTATTTAGTACCTATTGTATAAAAATATGTGAATACTAAAATCTCAAATTAAAAAAGGATTCTTAATGCGTTTTTATAAGGTTTGCTTTCTCGTTTTTTAGTGATTTTTTTTCTGATATATATTTTGTTTTTCTATTCCCAGCTGATGATTGCTAGTTCATACTGGATCCTTTGCGTGATATGTGGCTTGTGTCTGGGCGGGCCTACTGTCATCGTTCCACAGCTGAGGAGAGAAGCTAACTCCACCGACGCGGTCTCTACTGAAATGGCTATCTGGCTGTGTAAGTTTCATAAGTAATTATGGATTTGAACTGCAATTAAATCGTTAAAAACCTAAACTTTCCTTTTTTGGGTTAACTTAATAGTTTTAAATTATTACATAGTATTTATAAAACTCAAATGTTGATATTTCTTTCAGCATCTGTAATAGGATATGCGGCGATTCCCTGGGTTGTCATCATATCTATCACGATCTCATACTTTGGACGGAGGAACACATTTGTTTTCGTCTCTTTTGGCATGATTGGAATATTTATCTGTTACATCATCAGCACTACTCCTACACACTTATTGATTACACAAGTGTTACAAGGAATGCCTCACGGAGCGAGCATGACTGTTGGCTTTGCAATCGCCATAGAATACTCAACGCCAAGATATCGTGGTGTATTTTTACCATTAAAATCTGCAATGTTTCACTGGGGAATTTGGATATCAAACGCTATAGGAACATTCCTACCTTGGAAATATTTCGCTGTATTTGGACTAGTATGTGCTTTGTGTACGCTTAACGTTTTCTTCTGGCCTAAATCACCGTTCTGGTTGGCATCTAAAGGACGTTATGAGGAATGCAGACAGGCTTACAGATGGTTCGCAAGCGACGATGAAGCATCCGAGCGGGAATTAGAGAATATTATTGCGTCACAAGTAAAACGCAGTAAGAATAGTAATGACAACAGAAGAAAGTCTGTTTTAAGTTTTCTGTGGATGGAGGAATTTTATAAGCCAGTCTTGTTGACTACGCTGTTGATAATAATGTATCTATTGTCTGGAAAACAAGTGTGTGCAATGTACGCCATAGATATTCTTAAAGAACTAACCGCTAGTGAATCAGATGCTTACACTGGTATGTTGATTTTAGACGGTGTTACAGTTTTTTGTATGTATTTAGGATGTTATATAGCTAAATACACTACACGGAGAACATTGTTATTGGGCTTTGGCGTCGTCGCGGGTTTATTTCTGCTAGCATTATCTTTACATAGCTATTTAATCAACGTGTCAGTAGTATCTGAAAACACGTATGTAGCTATTTCTTTACTAATCGGATT
Organism: Agriphila geniculea; assembly: GCA_943789525.1. NCBI lineage: Eukaryota > Metazoa > Arthropoda > Insecta > Lepidoptera > Crambidae > Agriphila > Agriphila geniculea. The sequence continues at coordinate 10,225,850 of OX038893.1, forward strand.
TTCTGTAGCAATAAGTACTGGTCCTTTTATTATGGTATTGTGTCTATTTGCTGAATTGTTACCCTATAACTATAAAAGTCAAGCTTTAACTGTAATATCTTTGGCTTTTTGTGCTATACAGTCAACAATGTTCAAAGTTTCCCCTTATATAATTAGGTACTGGGGTTTACACAGCGCCTTTCTTTTTTACGGGATTTCAGTATTTGTTTGTGTGATTATTTTGTATAAATACCTACCTGAGACTAAAGATAAATCTCTGCAAGAGATTGAAGAGTATTTTAAAACTAGTTCTTTAGTTGAATAAAATTCAATTTTTTTCTGTTAAGCACGTACTAAATATTTACTACCTTGACTAACTATTAAGAATGAAGTCATAAAATATACCCGTTACTTTTCAACAATTTCCTTTTTTATTAACAACCAGCCTTTCTATTGTGTAACTTCAAAATCTATCGCAATCGCTTTCAGAATGTAATCCAATGAAGTTTCTTATCGGCACAAATAAAAATTTACCAAAGAAATGAAGCAATGTGTCACATCCATCTGTCAAACGAAAGCGATTGCGATAGATTTTCAAAATTAGACAATTAGCCCCCAGGTTGAGAAAATTTACAGAATGCGGGCAAAGGGATTATTCATGTGTACTTTGAAGGCTTAAATGTAGAAAGTAAAATCGTTAAGTATTCCTATGCTCATCTGGGTCTTCCAGATGAGCATGTACATGTACAATACCTATGTATTAAACAAGAAAATATAGAGACAACCACGATGTTAGCTTTTAACTTTCTACAATAAATATTTTGTCATTTTAATGATCATGGTAATAAATGCGAGTTTTTAAATATTTTTCGTTTTTTTTATGCGGGTAAATGCGAAATATTGGATTTTTAATTTATATATATAAGGTGGTACCGTTTTAACCGTGAAAACTTAAAGGGGTGGTCAGGTGATGTGTTTAGAACACAATAAAAATAATAAAAAAAATCAGAAAATTATTTCTTTTTTTTATTTTTTATTAATTTTTTTCATTATAATTATTATCGTAGTCGATTCTTCCGTTATTAAACCTAAACAACCACAACATAATAATAAATACAACAATAATCGAATAACTATGGTATATCTTGTTTTACTACGCATCATGCTATCCACTAGGGCCACGCGCGGGCCGCACGCGGCGGTCATCGACCCAGCAACAGCTGAGACGATTATACTCACGCGCGTATCGTACGTACGCCATAGAATTTTCGAAATATGCTACTGATTCTACTACTTAATACCTTAATGGCTTTCCTAGCAAATGTTACCTACGCTATTATTTAAGGTAGCCAGTAAGTTCGATGACCTTTGATAAACTCAACTTTATTAAAGTAAGCTGTAAGTGTAATGTTAGTTATAATGAACGGTCGCTTTAAATTAGTATTTGTAATTACATGATCCCAATTTTCATTACATTTCTAGTCTAACAAGTAAGTTCAATGACCCTTGATAACATCAATTTAAGTTGTTTATCCTATGACGTGTTTAGTAAATTACTTATAGGTACTTACCTATGAGCAGAATTAAAACGAGACTCATTGGTCTCGCTTCACACATTGTATCCGATACTTTTCACTATCACATCACATCACAATGCACTCAAACTTTAAAGTATCAATGAACTTTCGTCCATTATACATGACCAGTCAGTATACCTGTACCTACTGGAAATCCTTTTACTTGTCCACTAAAGAATCGATGCAAGATAATCACACAGTAAGACTAAATACCTACTCGTAACTCGTAAATTATCACACTAATTTCTAATGTAGGTAGGTACAATACACTCTCACACGCATCACAATATCACATTATGTGTTACGAGTTACGACATTTCATAGACTTCGTGTCCATGATTTTGTGTGTACACGTGATTACGTACGTTTAATGTCACGTCACGTTATTCTGTGACATGACATTAAAAGATCGGCAAAATGCGTGAAATATCACGACAAAGCGACCGGCGTGTGCGACAGGTCACGCGGTCACGCACGACGACACAACTCACTCAACCAACTCAAATCAAAATCTGCGGCGGGGCGGGGAGAGTGGCAAGGCGAGCGGCGTCCTTTGCTGCCCGCAGCCCGTGCCGCGTCCGCGTCGTTGGCGCATCTACAAAGAAAGCGCCGACCGATAAAGGGTTCTACAGACGTTTCGATATTGTGATATTCATTTTTGATGAGTAAGTAAATTGTTTAATTAATTTCGCTAGCTTCGTGCTCGTTAATTTATTTTATTAAGATAAGTACTTACCTAGGGCATCTTTTTTATTGATGTTAGGATTTTTAAGTTATAAAACTGTTCACAAAAGAAAACAACAATTATGAATCACATAGAATGTGTTATTATCTGTCACTATCTATCTCCCATTTTACTTTTACTTTTTAGTGACTATTAACAATGTAAAGAATCATACGATTACGTATGTTTAAAGTTCACAACCATACCTGCCTTTTTTGTGATTAAAAGATGGTTTTGATGACTCGATTTTGTAGTTTCATGGCGATGATAGTAAAGTATAATAATTTAAAATTCGCTTAAGTAATGTAGGTATGCGAAAGGAAGTCCACAAACTATTTTTAGGAGTTGAGATTCCGTCCGTGTAGTCATAGTGTGTAGAACTACCTTTAAACTAAAACAAAACCCTCCCCCGCCCGCATATAAGCAAAATCTAACTCTCGAGTTTTGATGGTGATCCCTGATTGGTCAAGAAACTCAGTAGTTAGGTTTTGCGCGCAAACTCTAACTCCCCAGTTTCGCGCTAGTTCGATAGTGATCTCTGATTGGTCAAAAAATTCAGTAGTTAGGTTTTGCCCGCAAACTCTAACTACTGAGTGCGCATCCACCAATGAGCGAACTTCAAAATTCAGTTGTCAATTGTCTTTGAACACAACTGTGGTAAAATATTTTATTTTTTAAAAATGATTTCTAATCTTCCGATTTGCGAATATAATCTAGTATAAAAAGTGTCAATATAAAATTTACGTTTTGTACGGAGAATTTTTAACAAGTTGCATTTTCTATTTTAACATTTTTCACAATTTATTTAACAACTGTGAACGCTTTTGCAACAAAACATTTCTGTAAGTACAAATGTTTGAACATTAAGATAACCTAGGCAACATAACTTACTCGAAAAAAATAAGTTTAGGCTACGTTACAACAGATTAAGTGGTCATTTTTGCCAAAAAAAGAAGTCACTTTCAATGTATTTTTAGATTATTCATCAGAACAATCAAATTACATCCAATTATAAGCATAGCCGTCAACTTGATAGTTATATAGCCGTAATATCCAGCAACTGATAAATAATTTAAATCGCTGGAGTTGTGGTTGTTTCTCGGTGTGTGAGAAAAAAAATCCAATTTCATAGCTTATTATTACATAAAAACCGATTACACAGTTTCAAATTACATAAAATTAAAGGCAATGATAAGCAGAATATTGAAATCAGTGACTTCTGTTACCCATGGTAGGCTAACCTGTATTACAGGTAACAGGGGCCCCGTAACAAAATCAAAAGCAAATAGCCTAATTATGGTACAATAATAAACCGTGTATACACTCAATAGTCAATATAGAAAGAAGCGATTACAAAAAAAAAAGTATAATAATAATAATAATAATTAAAGTTAGTGTTCATGTTCAACACTCAGTTAGCCCAAAAATTACTGTAACGCTCCAAGGGTACTAATGTTTAATAACTCAATGAAACGCCCAATAGTGATATAAAAAGCCTATATTCATACAAACAAATAATTAAACCCGACCTAGGTAAAAAACAAAAATTCTTAACACCGCGATGTACATTTTCATACAAGCGCCGATACAGCGCCATCTATTGGCAGCTTGAGTAACAGCAAATGAATATGAAACAAAACTTATACATACCAAATAACAAAAATCTTAACACCGCGATGTACATTTTCATACAACCGCCGATACAGCGTCATCTATCGGCAGCTGGAGTAACAACAAATAAATACAAAACAAAACTTGTGCAATACTTATTTATATAGTTAGGTTAACAGCCGTATAAATTTTGGTAAAGAAGTATTCTTACAACGAAGAAAATTCTCTGTTTCGTCATAGTCCATGCCTTTAAGCCATTTAGAAAATATAAGCTTGCAGTTGTGATATGTCAAGGATTGGATTGATAAAACCGAATTTAACGAATTTCATAGGTAAGGACCCAATAATATAGTTTGGAGAACGTGGCATATGCCAAGTTCTCCAAGTTCTCCAGTATATCCATATGGATACAAGAATGCTGAATAAAATTGACCAAATGGATTGTCCAGGAACCCAACCCTGCGTCGCAACGAATCATAATTGCAAGTTAGTATCTACTTAAAATGCATTTATTCTTACTTGTCCTATTTGGTTGCGCTATGCCGTTGTGAATTTTGCCTGACATGACAACACGCTTTGGTGGACGCCAGAATCATTGACACGATGAAGAAGACTTTTCCTGTGTTTGGGTTAAAACTTTTGAGATTAAAACAACAGGTACTTAATAAACGACAAAATAAATATTTATTGCACAGAAACATTCTTAATAATTTTTTCTTCAATTCAATATTCTTATTCCTAATATCAATAGGTACAGTACATACAGTATGATATAAGGCTAAATGGTTTGAAGGTATTCGCCTTTCTTTATACATAAACGTATTTTTTGGTTTATCGTTTATCTGTAAACATATTTTTTTTCAGTAGGTTAGGTATAGCCAGCAACGGAAATTATTGAACAAAATTTGATGATTTTTTTTCCTAATCATTATTAAGTGCCATAAATTACTGATGAAAATATATTGCAAAACTTCTTGTTATAACTAAACTAGCAAAGTCCCTGAAATCAGTTATACAATTACACGCTATAAATTACTACTGACAAAAAAAAGATTAAAGATGCGAACTCAGTAGTTAGAGTTTGCGAGCAAACCCTAACTACTAAGTTTTTTGACCAATCAGAGATCACTATCGAACTAGCGCGAAACTGGGGAGTTAGAGTTTGCGCGCAAAACCTAACTACTGAGTTTTTTGACCAATCAGGGATCACCATCAAAACTCGAGAGTTAGATTTTGCTTATATGCCCCCCGCCCGCCTGCAGTCTCCCTCTCTCTTTCTCTTGGTTGGACCGCAGTGCACGCACTTCTTATTTTTTCTGCAGTCTGTTTCCGTGTGTTCTCTTGTCGTGTTGTGTTTGCGTAGAGTGTTAGCTATGGCTCGATATACAAATCAAGAGTACCTACCTACTGCGTACTTGTGCATTGAGAGAGGACAGAGGTGGTGATCGGGTGCAGCAGTTCTGTAGATAATTTTAAAAAAGTGTAAATAGGACTTGTGAAAACAACTTGTTAAAGGTGATGAACTTTTAAACGCGCCAAATTAATGTAATAATAAAATAATACCATAGTAGATACCTAACCTATTTTAGTTATTTTATGTAAAAGATTGACTGTTTTTATTAAGTACATTAGTTTGAAAGTCCAAAGCCTGTCAAGTGTGATGGGAAGCTTATCAGTCGTATCACCTTCTTGTGTAGTGTGCAGTGTAAACAAAATCAACCAGCTGTTTGGGGTCATGTAGGTACACTTACCAATTTAAAGTTACAGAGATTATTAGGTACTTAATAACTCGCGTTTTTTAAAATTAATTAAGTTCGAGTTTATCAAAGGTCATCGAACTTAGTGATACCTTAAAAAGCGTAGGCCACAACATTCGTTTGTAGGAAAGCCAGTTGTAGGTACGTGTGCGTGCCTAGCGTAGTGACTAGTGAGGTACAGTGGAACAACATCGTCAGCTGTTTGTCGGCCACGCGCCGGCCGGGTATGGATGGTATAATGCGTGAGTAAAACAAGGGAATATCAAAGTAATCTGTTATTTTATTGTATTTATTTATTATTTTGTGATTGTTTAGTTTCAATATCGAAGGAATCGACTACGATAATAATTATAATAAAAAAATAATTAAAATTAAAAAAAATCAAAATATTTTTCTGATTTTTTTTATTATTTTTTTTGTGTTCTAAACACGTCACCTGACAACCCCTTAAAGTTTTCACAGTTAAAACGGTACCACCTTATATATATGTGCCCTTGTACTACTCTTCTGTCCATTATTTTTCTTGTAAAAATGTTGTGTGTACTAAATATATAAATAAATATACAGGGTCACTGGAAATATGACGTATTCCTGCTAAGGGGTTATAGATGAGGTCAAAACAAATATTTTTTGTAAAATAACTTTATCTCAAAAAATTCCTAGTTTTTGAGTTAATTGAAATTAAGTACATTTTTACCAAAAGTACGTTTTCAGACACAAAAATTTAAAATAAAAGATAACTACTCATTCGATTCCGGATTTTTTACTATTTTGGGATAGAAAACAATCTGAGTGTTGATAATAAATAAAAATTTTTTCATAAAACACAAGTGTTTATAAAAAAATCTATCCTTAAATGCATTGACTTTTTAATTTTTTTCAGATTTTTTAGAAATAGCATCAAATATATTTAAAAAAATCCTAGTAACTAAGCGTGCATAATATTTTAAAAACATCACCATCTATTTAGCTTTCAGTTGAGGTATAAAACTTAATAATAACTTAAATAAAAAATGAGAAATTAAGACTTAACTAAATAGCAGTCCCATTTCATGTAGCTAAAATTTCCTACTTCAAGCGCTTCGGAGGTGGCCGTATTATCCTACTTATTCCATAAATGTGAAAGTTTGCTTGTTTGTATGATTGTTAATCAATCACGCAAAACGGCGGAACGGATTTAGATGAAATTTGGCACACAGGTAGTTTATAAGCCGGATTAAAACATATGAGGATTCTATTATCTTGGTTAAGGGTTCCCTAGGGATTTTCTCGAATGTAAATGCGAATGCAGTCGCGGGCGGAAACTAGTTTGCCATAAATGGTCGTACTTACTAAAAATACTTTTGTCCGAGTGAGTTTGAGACAGGATTATTTTCCGCCGATGAGTCAAAATTTTATACAAACTGTGTCACAAATAACCATGCATATCAGCTATTTTTAATGCCCCGTTGCTGGGGAACTGGCCTACCTTTTGGCTTGTGGATGGATAAAGCGGACGGGCCATACCCACCACGTGGACCCAATGTGGATTGGTCAGTGTTAACGGCTGTAAATGCAGCCAGAACCAAGGGCTCAATGTAAGGTACATTGAGTTAACACCGACCAATCCGCATTGGGCCCACGTGGTGGGTTATGGCCCGTCCACTTTATCCTAAAAGGAAAGGAAGGCCTGTTCCCCAGCAGAGGGTCATTAAAAATGGCTGATATGCATGGTTATTTTTGATGCTGTCTGTATAAAATTTTGACTCATCGGCGGAAAATAATTCTGTTTCAAACTCACTCGGACGAAAGTATTTTTAATAAGCACGATCATTTATGGCAAACTAGCTTCCGCCCGCAACTTTGTCCGCAATTACATCCGAGAAAATCCCCAGGGAACCTTTAACCAAGATAATAGTATCCTCCTATGTTTAAATCCTGTTTATAAACTGTCAGTGTGCCAAATTTCATCCAAATCCGTTCAGTCGTTTTGCGTGATTGATTAACAATCATCCAAACAAGCAAACTTTCACATTTATGATAGAAGTAGGATAATATGGCCACCTTCGAAGCGCTTGAAGTAAGAAATTTTTGCTACATAAAATGGACTGCTATTTAGTTAAGTCTTAATTTCGCATTTTTTATTTAAATTATCATTAAGTTTTATATCTCAACTTAAAGCTGAATAGATGGTGATGTTTTTAAAATATTACGCACGTTTAGTTACTAGGATTTTTTTAAAGATATTTGATGCTATTTCTAAAAAATCTGAAAAAAAATAAATACATTCAAGGATTGATTTTTTTATAAACACCTGTACTTTTTGTAATTTTTTTTATTTGTTATCAACACTTATTGTTTTCTATCTCAAAGAATGAAAAAACCGGAATCGAATGAGTAGTTATCTTTTATTTTAAATTTTTGTGTCTGAAAACGTACTTTTGGTAAAAAAATACTTAATTTCAATTAACTCAAAAACTATTATTTTTTTGAGAAAAAGTTATATGACAAAAAATATTTGTTTTGACCTCATCTATAACCCCTTAGCAGGAATACGTCATATTTCCAGTGACCCTGTATATACAGTGCCTTTGGTCTTGAATCAGCGATAATTTAAAGGCGTGTAATACACCTAATTTTATCGATAAAAACACCCACATGTTGGGGTCTATCCCCACTCCTGTTGGAATGGCCGCCATTTCAAATTTGACTTTTTATTTTAGATGAACCTGCAGAAAAATATTAATTTCTTCGGATTTAGAAGTCTTAAAGTTATAACAAAAATACTGTTCAAAAGCTAATAATATTACCTATCAATTTAAAAAATAAAATGTTTAATTTTTTTGTTTAAATACGACATAAAAAATTACTGAAATAAAATTTTATACGAAATTTGTGCGATTTTTTTGACTTTTTATTACATTTCTCAAAAACTAGGACATTAATGTTCACTTTTTTGCATTATTCAAATACACAGGGATATTATCTACAGAACAACTTAAAAATTTGTTGCTCTATGTTGCATATTTCGAGAGCTATTGTTGTTTGAATATGACCCTTACAAGTACTAAATGGTTATTTTCGAAAATAAAAAAAAAATAAAATTCCTAAAAACTAGATTTTATCATTTGATGAAATTAGTATTCAGATAATATTATCAACCTAATTTAAAATATGTTCAAAATGCTTGTAATTATGTCCATTTTCGAAAATAATCATTTTTTGGTTACGTAAGGGTCATAGTTCAAACAAAAATAACTCTCGAAATATGCAACATAGAGCAATAAATTTTAATATCTTTTTGTAGATAATATTCCTGTGTATTTGAATAGTGCAAAAAAAGTGGACATTAATGTCCTAGTTTTTGAGAAATGTAATAAAAACTCAAAAAAATCACACAAATTTCTTATAAAATTTTATTTCAGTAAATTTTTATGACGTATTCAAACCAAAAATTTACACATTAAATTTTTTAATTACTAGATGATATTATTATCTTTCGAACAATATTTTTGTTATAACTGTAGGACTTCTAAATCCGGAGAAATTAATATTTTTCTGCAGGGTCATCTAAAATAAAATGTAAAATTTAAAATGGCGGCCAATCCAACAGGAGTGGGGATAGACCCCAACATGTGGGTGTTTTTGTCGATAAAATTAGGTGTATTACACGCCTTTAAATTATCGCTAGTTCAAGACCAAAGGCACTGTATATACCTAGTCTAGTCATAAGTTTTGTTACATATTGAAAGTGAAATAAATGACACAATGAGTTATGCACTACAACCATTTATATATCAATTGAAAGGGTATAAAATACAGATTTAAACCATATTAAAAATATTCAAAATGTCCTCCTTTTGCTTGGATTGGACCCTTCAAACTGCGAGGCCAGTCATCAATCGAATCACGTACGAAGTTCATGTAAATATCGGCGACTACTTTAATCAGGAATGCTTTAAGTGACGCCAAGTTGCGATGGGGTTTAGACATAGTAGAATCAAATAAGTAAGTCATCTTACTCATTATAGCACCGAGCGCGGTTTGTATGTGAGCGCGCCCGTACGTATGCGTCGTCGCACGCACACACTGACAAAATTTAAAGGTGATAAAGGTGCGCCTGCCGTGGCTGCGCCGTACGAATACTGCCCGCGCTCGCACGGCTCCGCTGCCGCTCGTAATAATTTGTACGTGTACCTTACCTACAGTACATGTAATGTACACACCATAAGTCAATATTCAATTTCCGAATTTAAAGTTTATAATTTTGATAAGTGTAGTTAAATGAAAAAGTAAAAAATACTTAGTTAATAGTGTAAAAAATAAAATGTTATAATCATTTTATTTTATTTGAATAAATAAGTAGGTACCTACATGATTTAGTAAAGCAACGATTTAATTAATCCTATTTCGACCGTAAGTTTTCAAATCACATACTAACAAACGTAGGTAATAATGAAAACATTGTAGTTAGTTCCTGCAGGGCTATCGGCTAAAAGCAATGAAGTAAATGTAAACTGTAATTTGACAGATGGATGTGATACATTGCTACTATTCTTTAGTAAGTTTTTATTGGTGTCAAAATGAAAGTGGAAACGTATCACATACATCTGTCAAATTACAGTTAATATTAACTTCATTGTTTTAGCCGACAGACCCGCTGGTCTATGCACAAAAAATATTAAAAAACTTTGTATTATAGATCCGTGATGCTTACCCTACAAGGAAAAAATTGTTTTGTATAGAGATTGACTATGCATTTTTGACGATTGAATAAACTAGTGACAGCCCTACGTGTTTAGGCTATTATCGCTCGCTCGAGGCTTGAGTTGGCCTACTTATTTGGTTCTACTATGGTTTAGAGCAGACCTTCTCCTCTAAGTACTGCCATATTTTGTAATCCAAGGGATTCGAGTCTGAACTGGAGGAGGGCCTATTCTCATGCCTGATAAAGTCGATTCCATGGATCCTGAGCCAGTTTTGGGTACTTTTCGCCTTATGAGCCGGCGCAGAATCCTGCTGGAAAACCCAGTGCCTGTTTTCGAACCTTGTTTGTGAAAGAGGTTCTACAATGTTTGTTAGGACTGTGTTTTGGTATACGAGGGCACTGGTTTTCATTCCTTTTTCGCAAAAAAACACCTCCGTTGGACACAAATAGGAAACCTTCAGCCAAACCATGATTGCTGAAGGGTGATGATTACGCTGAACACGTGGCTCGCGTCTGCTCGCTTCTTTACTAGAGTGTGCATACACTTGATCATTTTTTTTGTTCAAACTCTCTTCAACATTAAAATTTTTTTCGTCCAAAAAAAGTATTTTGCGTTTTTTTTTCCGCGTGCCACCTTAACAAAACCTGGTATCTTTCGAATATGATTTTCTTCAGCCGTGCGTTAAGAAGATGTGCTGATTTTTTCTATAAGCATGCAGTCCTAGGTCTTCATTCAACACCCTTTTAACAGTGATTTGGCTTAGTCCCATCTGCAGAGCCAACATTGTTTGCTTGCGGACAGGATTTCGTTGGATTCGTGCCTTCACTGCTTTGATGACCGCTGGAGTTCGAACAGTACGAGGGCGACCACTCCTCTGTTTATCTTCTAATCTTGAATCTTCCCTGAATCGTTTGATAGTACGATAAATAAATCTTAATGGAATTTTCAAATTTTTCAGCAGTCTGAAAATCTCAGTTGGCGCGAGACCGCAACGATGCAATGCAATTACTGCGCCTTTGTCTTCTTTGCGCGTCCACTCCATTTTAGAAAATGAAAAAAATCCACAAACTCTTTGTTTTTATTTTCTTTAAATGTTCAAATTTCGAATGACCATAATATTTTTTTCGGCTTGCATTCTAAATTCGGAATTTTACCTATGTAACAGTACTTATGGCTAGACTAAGTATATATATATATATGCGAATTTTTTTTTGCGAAATATACGTAACTCTAGTTATGATCCATCTATTTAGGCATGTGCTTCAGCACAAAGGAGCTCAAAATAATACAATTTTGGTCACCCACCCCACCCCATGCGCGACCCTTTCGAAATATGCTTAACTACTGCAATCGCACAGCGTATGTTCCTTCTCGGGATAGTTAAAAGTTTAACTTATAAAAATAGCAAATAGCTCTGTGGATGCCTTTATTTTATCCACAGGCCAAATGTTTCAGTTTTAGATGCTTTGTGCATAATCATTTATAATGCAGGCAAAATATGAATACAAAGCTGTTTCGTGTGAAAACAACCATGGTACTAAATTGCCAAATAAAATCTTAGAGTTGACAAAACAAGTAATAAGAAAGTTATTATAGTTATGATAAAACTGCGGATCCAACTATGCACCCTGTGGGACACCAAAACATTGTTATCAAAAATAAAAACATTTTTAATCCAATTGGTTACCATTACCAGTCTCGTAAAATAATGATTGACTTTTGTAAAAAAAAACAGCGCCTAGTAAAACAGACAACTTTCTATTCATTCACTTAAGTCAAGTGGCTGAGCAGTGTCAGTTTAGCGAGTTAGTCAAATGCTTTAGTTAAATCAGTTTTATTTATATATTTTATTGCCGTAGCCATTCGAATTAAGAAAAAATTAACTAGATACTTATAATATTTTTTATTTACCATTCTTTATTGTATTTATAAAATAAAAAGCGTACTTAATGCTAAAAGCATCCACTCCCAGTCAACCTTTAGGAAACAGATATCAATGAAGGCGGTAAAAATATATAGTACTCATATCATTCTCATTTAAGTTTTTCTACTGCAGTTTTTTTTGGGTTTTTTATTCCCAGCTGATGATTGTGGGTTCATATTGAATCCTGCCATAAATCTATTGAAACCACTGATTGTGAAAAAAGCCTTATTAATACAAAGTACTGTTCTCAGATAAACAACGCTATCAACTATCTAGTAGGCGGCTATAAGTAGTCACTAAAATTTTAATTAAATTATGAGGATTCAAAAGTTACGTGTGTTAAGTTTGTTTAGTTAAGTTGTAGTTAATTAATGAGATAATTTTAAATTACAATTATCGTTAATTCTAGGCATTTAACTTCTTATTTTACTTAATTAGTAAGAGTAATAAAGAGCTTTATTAAGTTTAAAATAAGTCAATAATGTCAATAATAAGTTAATTAATTTTAAGATGATTTGACAAATAATATCTGTATATCCAAGTTAAGTTTAGTTTCATTGTTACATTTTATAAACCAAATTGAAAGTTTATTGTTTTGTTTTGAGTGCTTTGCACAAGTTTCCGTATAAGTCCATTTGATTATGTTTATAATGAAATAAATAGAATTAACCAATGTAAATATGAATTAAAAACGTAGAACATATTAATTTTTTCCCCTTTTCATTTTGACAACAACAGTTTGATTTAATGTAAAAACATTTTATTTATGAATACAATTAAGTCTTTTGTTGGCTTTTAGTGTTTTATCTACCTAGGGAGGGATAGATCGTCATCTTTTTAATGTTTTAGCATCACAATATATTTTTATCTCTTTGTTTCTGAATAATTTATTCACAGAAAATTTGTTCCGCGATACCTACTCATTGTCTTATTTTTAAGTGCACAAGTTAGTGACACATCTGGTAATAGGCGGAATATTGTAACGAAACGCGCAAATACCGAAATTTTCCCGATCCGATCGCTGTATCTGTATACCGTGTATCTAGCTCCGTACCTAGTTGGGGACGCCTTTTGTTTACTCCATCTGTCGATCTTAAGAAATGGAACGGGCTTAAGCAGTTGAGTTCTAGTGGTAGAGTGAGAATACCCAGCCAGCGCACTTCACCCGGTATCTTCAGGATTTACCGATTTTCAGGTAAGTTAGAGCTTATACGCATACTATACAGAACCTAAAACATTTCTGCACGACCAATAAGTTGTGCTCGATGACACATTGGCATAGCTCATTCGTCCTGCGATTGCGGAGGTTAAGTACCTTTCGGTAGGCTACATCATCGGATGGGTGACCGACAAAATATTATAACGAGTTCCTCCATGCTACAGAACAGTCCCGGCTGCATTTGCAGTAGTTAACACCCACCATACCACATTGGGCCCGCATTGTCCCCTCCTTAATCAATCAATCCATTAAACAAATTTACTTTTTCCACAGGCCAAAAGTTTCTTGACTTTTTTAAATGCAAGCAAATTATGAATATAAGGCAGTTTCGTGTGAAAATGACCCTGGTTTTAAAGTGCCGAATAAGAAAAAGTGGACGCCACTTTTGAGACAGGTAAGTTAATACACAATAGGGTCAAAACTAGTAATTAAGACATTTATTATGATTATGATAAAACTTAGGGCCTATCGTTGAACCCTGGGGGTACCAAAACAATTTTAACGAAAACATATTGTTAAAATTAAACAAATATTTTTTCTCACAAAATATTGTTGCATACTTTTATCTAAAAAAACTGAGCAGTGTCACTTAGTCAAAAGCTTGACTAAAATCAATTCACCATTTTATTTTTTCTAACATAGTTTTACATCAAAGCATCTAGCTAAACAGGAGGCTAATTGTCTTTTTTCAAAATCTATCGCAATGGCTTTCATTTGACAGATGGATATGGCACATTGCTACATTTCTTTGGTAAGTTTTTATTTGTGCCAAAAAGAAGTATCAATGTATCACATACTGAAAGCGATTGCGATAGATTATGAAATTAGACAATAGATAGGCTGATTTAAAGACGGTTTAAAATGCACTGCTTATTATAATTATATGAAATAGATTCATTCATACGATTCAATATATTTTTTATTGATGTCTTTTGTTTTGCTGTTCCCAGCTGATGATTGTGGGTTCATACTGGATCCTATGCGTGATCTGCGGCTTGTGTCTGGGCGGACCCACTGTCATCATTCCACAGCTGAGGAGAGAAGCTAACTCCACCGAAGCGGTCTCTAATGAAATGGCTATCTGGCTGTGTAAGTTTCATAAAAAATATGGATTTGAACTGCAATTAAATCGTTAAAAACCAAAACTTTCCTATTTTGGGTTTACTTATTAATTTTAAATTATTGCGTAGTATTTACAAAACTCAAATGTTGTTACATTTTTCAGCATCTGTAGTAGGATATGCGGCGATTCCCTGGGTTATCATCATACCCATCACGATGTCATACTTCGGACGGAGGAACACATTTATTTTCATCTCCTTCGGCATGATTGGGATATTTATCTGTTACATCATTAGCACTACTCCTACACACTTATTGATTACACAAGTGTTGCAAGGGCTGCCTCATGCAGCAAGCATTACTGTTGGCTTTGCAGTGTCCACAGAATACACAACGCCTAAATATCGTGGCGTATTGTTACCATTCAGTTGTGCAATGTTTTACTGGGGAGTTTGGATATCAAACGCTATAGGATCATTTCTACCTTGGAAATATTTCGCTGTATTTGGACTAGTATGTGCTTTGTGTACGCTTAACGTTTTCTTCTGGCCTAAATCACCGTTCTGGTTGGCATCTAAAGGACGTTATGAGGAATGCAGACAAGCTTACAGATGGTTCGCAAGCGACGATGAAGCATCCGAAAGGGAATTAGAAAATATTGTTTCGTCACAAGTACAACGACGACGCAAGAATAGAAATGACAACAGAAGAAAACATATTAAGGCCGTTTTAAGTTTTATGTGGATGGAAGAATTTTATAAGCCCGTTTTGTTGAGTTCGCTATTGATGATAATGTATCTGTTGTCTGGAAAACAAGTGTGTGCTATGTACGCCATCGACATTCTTAAAGAACTAACCGCTAATGAATCAGATGCTTACACTGGTATGTTGATTTTAGACGGTGTGACAGTTTTTTGTATGTATTTAGGATGTTATATAGCAACATACACTTCACGGAGAATATTGTTATTGGGCTTTGGCGTCGTCGCGGGTTTATTTCTGCTAGCATTATCTTTACATAGCTATTTACTCAATGTGTCAGTAGTATCTGAAAACACGTATGTAGCTATTTCTTTACTACTCGGATTTTCTGTAGCAATAAGTACTGGTCCTTTTAATATGATTATGTGTCTATTTGCTGAATTATTACCTTACAACTATAAAAGTCAATCTGTAACTGTAACATCTTTGGTTTTTTGTGCTATACAGTCGACGATATTCAAAGTTTCCCCTTATATAATTATGTACTGGGGTTTACACAGCGCCTTTCTTTTTTACGGAATTTCAGTATTTGTTTGTGTGATTATTTTGTATAAATACCTACCTGAGACCAAAGATAAATCTCTGCAAGAGATAGAAGAGTATTTCAAAAGTAGTTCTTTAGTTGAATAAAGTACGATCTAAAAATTTACTAGCTTGCTTAAGAATGAAGTCACAGAATAGACCCGTGGTTATCTCCGAGGAACAAGGGTTACTTTTTAGCAATTTCATTGGTTGTTTATTATAACCAGGTTTAGAAAATTATTATGTGTTCTTTGAAGAGAGAGTTAAATGCAGAAAGTAGTTAAATATTCCTATGCTCATTTGGAAGAGTAACAGAACATTGTTCCCTACTTGTTATGAATCGAAGCAATTTTCAACCCTATAGAATTGTTACTTTTATTATTGTTAGTATAATTTTATATTTTGTTAGTAGGTATACCTACCCTATTGTTTACTTTAAATTTATTAGTGGGTTTTTATTTATTTACTATTAAGTATTTTAAATTGGTAAGTAAGTACGTCTCTCCCAATACGGCTGGTCACAGAGGGAGCAGTAGACCACCACCCTCCATCCGACAAGAATTAAATATCGGAGCGCTAAATGTAAGGTCCTTAGTAGGATTAGGAAGGCAAGAAGAATTGGAATATGCAATAAAAGACATAAAATGGGACATTATAGGCCTTTCAGAAATTAAAAAAGAAGGTAGATGTATAGTACAGCACGATGACTATATTTTCATGTATACTGGTAAGAAAGGAGGTCTTAATGGGGTCGGTTTTATTATAAAAAAAGAGTACAGATCTAATATTATCGACTTCAAACCACAATCTGATAGAGTTGCAAGACTTGACATCAATATGAACCAGTATACATTCACAATCATACAAGTTTATGCACCCACAGCAAAAGCAACAGAGGATGAAATAAATTTATTTTATAGTGACATCAGAAAATCATTGGAAAAAAGTTTGCCTAATACAATACTAATGGGGGATTTTAACGCCAAAATCGGCAAACCTTCC
The DNA here is from genome assembly GCA_943789525.1 of Agriphila geniculea. Lineage (NCBI taxonomy): Eukaryota > Metazoa > Arthropoda > Insecta > Lepidoptera > Crambidae > Agriphila > Agriphila geniculea. Next base: position 10,242,677 of record OX038893.1, read on the forward strand.
CACGAAGACAATTTGGTTACTGGTCCTTGGGGTATAGGAGAAAGAAACGACCGAGGAAAGTTGTTACTAGACTTCTGCTACGAACATCAACTCTACATTATGAACACACATTTTAAGAAAAAAGAAAAACAGAAATGGACGTGGCAGTCACCCGATGGTAAAACAAGAAATGAAATAGACTTTTTTATAACACGAAGAGAAAGTATCAAACACGTTAAAAATGTAGAGATTCTCAACACGACGCACCCTACTGATCATAGAATGGTACGAGGTTGCTGGCTTATGAAACCAAAATACACTAAATCAAGAGCTAATTTTAATAGGAACAGCAATCACAATTTTTCACCAATTTTAAGTAACTACCTGTGTGAAACTTTCTCTACACTATACAAACCATAGGACGCTCTACATAGTATACAAGAGTCATACACTAATCTGACTGAAACAATAAAAACAAGTGGTAGTAAAATATCTCCAATACCACAACAAAGCAAAGCAGACTACATTATGACAGATAAAATACGAAACTTAATAAATGAACGAACTAAACTTAAAGAAATAAAAATTAAAACAGAAACGGAAAAGAAAAGACTTAAACAATTATACGGAAAAATACGGAAATCCCTTAAAAGAAATTTAAAAAATTACAAATCCAAAATATTAGAAGAGGAATTAGAAGGCCGAAGATCTGTAAAAAGGGGACAAAGACGCATAAACGAAAATAAGCATTGGATATCTAATCTTAAATCAAACGCTGGTGAAGTTGTCACAAACAGACAAAAACTAATGAGTATTGCTACAGATTTTTATGAAAATTTATATAGTAAAAAACACACAGAAACCCCACATACTCACCAAGCACCATCTAATCAAAATGTAGAGTTCCCCCCAATCTTAGAGAGCGAAGTTAAGTACACGATTCAGGCATTAAAAACAATGAAAAGTCCGGGCGAAGACAAAATAACAAATGACATCATTAAATCACTCATAGAGCCATTAACTCCTATTCTGACTAATCTCTTTAATGAAATTTTGGTTCAAGAAAAAATACCTAAACAGTGGAAAACATCAGTAATAAACTTGCTCTACAAAAAAGGAGACCCACATAACATAAACAACTTTTTTTTTTTTATCTTAAATGGGTTTGCTCTTGACCCCAGTCTAGCCCAAAAGCAAAGACAGGGCCTACGATGGAGCGAACTTGCCCAGAAAGTGCTTATTCACTCTGGCCTTGAATAGAGTCAGGTTGTATGCGCTTCGGAAACACAGACGCCGGCAGGGAATTCCATTCCATAGCAGTGCGCATTATAAACGATGTGGAGTAGCGCTTGGTACGCAGAAAAGGTATATCAACCAAGAACGGGTGATAGCCCGCAGTGAACGGGAATGAGCTCATGCAGCTCTTGAGCACACTCACCGAAGTACAATCTATAAAAGACCGATAGGCAAGCAACTTTTCGGCGGTGAGCCAAACTGTGAAGCTTAGCTGCTACCAGTTTTTCATCGCCTATTAATCTCTTGGCTCTGCGTTCCACCGAGTCCAGTGCAGCAAGTTGATATTTCGCTGAGCCGTCCCAAAGGTGGCAACAGTACTCCATGCAGGATCGGACTTGATCTTTATAAAGGGTTAAAAGCTGCCCCAGGCTTAAAGTACCGCTTGACTTTATTTAGGATGCTCAGCTTCTTAGCTGCAGTTTGAACTTTGGATTCGATGGAGGTGCCGAAGTTAAGGTCAGAAGATAACTCCATGCCAAGAAGCTGGAGAGTATCGGTTACTTGGATAGATGTACCTCGAAAAGTAGGAGTTAAGTTGAATGGACTCCTTTTTGCGGTGAACAGACACGCCTGCGTTTTAGAAGCGTTTTACTACCGACCAATAAGCCTGCTACTGTCGTTATACAAAATATTTACACATATCATTCTAACAAGAATCAAGAAGGACCTTGAATCTCAGCAACCTAAAGAGCAAGCGGGTTTCAGAGCTAATTATTCGACTTTAGACCACATATTTACATTGAGGCAAATTATGGAGAGATATCTGGAATATGGAATAACACTATACATCGCATTTGTTGACTTATACAAGGCATTTGACTCAATACTCCACGATAAACTGTGGACAGCGCTGAAAGAACAAGGAGTAAGCAAAAAATATATTAACGTACTTCAGGAAATATATTTGGAAGGAAAAGCGAAAGTAAAGTTAGAAAAGAATGGAAATGCTTTTAAACTTGAAAGAGGAGTCAGGCAAGGTAATCCTATATCACCAAACTTATTCAATGCTCTATTAGAATTAGAACACATCTTCCGAAGCTTGGATTGGTCAGGAATGGGAATAAACATAAATGGGGAGTACCTGAATCATCTCCGATTTGCCGATGACATCGCAATAATATCAGAGAGCCACGATCACCTTCAATATATGCTCCATACTTTAGATCTTAGTAGTAGAGACAGTGGCTTGGAAATGAACCCAGAAAAAACCTGTGTTATGACTAACGGGGAAAGAAAGGAGATTTTTATTCAAAATAAGAAAATCAACTATGTAGATGAATACCTATATTTGGGCCAAAACATTAGTTTCAGTGGTCATTATATCTTAGAGGTGGAAAGAAGAATAAAAAAAGCATGGAACGCATACTGGTCACTAAAGCATATTTTCAAGTCAAAGATGGATGTTAAACTAAAAAAAATAGCCGTGGATTCGGTTGTAACCCCAACTCTACTATATGGGTGTCAAACATGGCACAAAAGAAGTCATTCATAAAGTACAAATATTTCAAAGAGCCATAGAAAGAAGTTTACTGGGTTTTAAGATAAGCGGCAGAAAGAAACTCAGAAATGAGAAAAAGAACTAAAATTATAGATGCTGCTAAGATGTTATGCTACTTGAAGTGGAGATGGGCTGGACATATAGCCCGAACGACAGATGACCGATGGAGCCACAAAATGTTACACTGGTATCCGAGAGACGGGCACCGGCAGCGAGGACGACCGCGCCGACGATGGAGAGACGACATCAACCAAACTGCGGGCACCACGTGGACGCGACTAGCTGCTGACAGAGGCGCTTGGCACAGGATGGAGGAGGCCTTTGTCCAGTATTGGACAACCCAATAAGGAAAGAGGCATGCGGTAAATAATTAGATGTATAAGTAAAAAAAAAATAAAAACAAAAAAATAAAAACAAAACAAAAAACAAAAAAAACAAATAAAAACTAAAAAAAAATGTATATTTTATCTTAACAATTACATACAGTAAGTAAATACAAACACAAATACAAATTGAATGATTATGAAATGTTATTGATAGTATGAATAATTAATGAACTCAAAATATGAAATTGAATAATTACTTATTACTATTGTAATCTCATAAATAATGAATTTATAATTTTCGTACCATATATGATACTTACATTACGATTGCAGGGAAAAAAAATAAAAAAAAAAGATTTTTTAATGTTTATTGGGAATAAAGGCTATTATTATTATTATTATTTTAAATTGGTTTGCTTATGATCTAGCCTTAGGACCAACAGTCCAAGTCGAGATCTACAATGCAGCGAGCAAGCATACTTAACACCATGTCTTTGATAGATACTTAGATAGGTTTGTAGGTAAGTAGTAACAAAAAAAATGTTACTAATACAATACTTACGTTCAATCTTATTCGCGGCTCGGAACATTGCGTGAGACGATGCGCACGCAGTACACAATTTCGATGAAAGAGGGTGAGAGAGGCGAGTGGTGGGGATGGCTACGCGCATAGTGACTAGCTTCACAGCCGCTAATATGTTTGGAACGCACTTATTGTTCTATAAATAGGTATTATTAAGATTGTTACTTTAAATATCTAAGAACATGTTTCTCATTTCATCTAAAGATTACTAAAAATTATTTTTGGCCAAGACATTTGATATCTTAATTAAGTACCGCATATTAATTCCTTCTTATTGTCTTACGCATACAGTGTAAATAGTAAATTTGGCTATATAAAAGCTTTGTATGAACAGATGTATTTACTTGTATTTAGATGTATTTGATGCTTTGAAAAAGACTTAAATATATAGTGCTCAAAAGAAAATAGAGGCCACTTTATGTTTATTCATACAAAAGAGCTTACTTCTAAAAGGTATTTATTTATTTTTTATTAAATCTGATTTTATCTGAATTTGATATTATTCGAAAACTATAATAGTCAACTTGCGGACTTTACTGTTGAATTTAATGGTGCAGTGGCAAAGTGCATTTGCAGAGGTTAAGCAAGTTTCTCTAGGGTCAGTCACCGGATGGGGGACCAAAATAATATTATCTGCCCTGTCCCGACTTCATTTGAAGTCGTTAACACCCACCATTCCGCATTGTGCCCGCGTAATGTGTTATGAATGACCCATCGCCCTTATATCGATTTTTGGTCACCCATCCCATGACCGACCCTTTCGAAAGATGCTTAACTACTGCAATCGCACAGCGTATGTTCCTTCTCGGGATATTTAAAAGTTTAACTTATAAAAATTGCAAACAGCTTTGTGAATGTCTTTATTTTATCCACAGAACAAATGTTTCAGTTTTAGATGCTTTATCATTTATAATGCAGGCAAAATATGAATACAAAACTGTTTCGTGTGAAAACAACCATGGTACTAAATTGCCAAATAAAAATAATTCGTGGACACCGCTTTTGAGACAGGTGAGTGATTTTTTTATAACTTAAAGTTGACAAAACAAGTAATAAGAAAGTTATTATAGTTATGATAAAACTGCGGATCCAACTATACACCTTGTGGGACGCCAAAACATTGTCATCAAAATTAAAAACATTTTTAAAACAATAGGTACTATAATATTTTGTCTCGTAAAACAATGCTGTAGAAGTGTAGACTTTTGACAAAAATATGAGCGCCTATAGTTAGGGAGGCGAGGTAGCTAAATGGCGTAATTCAACGGCGCCGTCGAGACCTATCAAAATCGAAAGATAAAATAATTTCGAAAAGAAAAGCTCGTATGGTAAAAACCATTTTAGCGGTGGGTTTGGCGTGTACGGTTTTTCAAAAATGTAAAAAAAAAACAGTTACTTGGGCATTCTCGAGCGCGTCAGATATTCATACTACGTATGCCCCAAGTGCCTCTGATAACAACGGTATACTAATCTGCCGGTTTGCGTGGTGGGGGTAGGCATATAAAGTAGTCAAAATGCAAAAAAAAAAATTTACTCGAGCGCGTCAGATTTTCGGAAGGGGTGTTAAGTAGGCCCCAAGGAAGCTCCCTTTAAAAAAACTGACGATTTCGGCGTGACCATAAGTTACGATGAATTTTTGAAAATGCAAAAAAAAAAGTTTTTTTGAAATACTCGAGCGCGTCAGATTTTCATAGGGGAGGTTTATCTCGGTATCCTGAAAGCATATTTTCTTAATCTGACAAAAATGTTGGTGTGTTCTCTTAATCTGACCGGAAAGGTTTTTTGGTTTTTTTTTTGGTTTCTTTCTCCTTGATAGAACGGGGAATTTAAGAATGACAATAAAGCGATAGTTACAACCAACGTAAATGTAGATGAAATGTAGTACGAATTGTATTATTTATTGTATAAAAAAATGAAATGATATAAAAAATGGTTTTCAAGATATACTCAAAAAACCGGGAATTTGAGTTTTTATGATGCTTCAAGACAAAAAGTTTTAACTTTGGACAAAAATGTAAAGAGACCTTTTTTGTGTAAAATAAAATTACCTTTTTTGTTTATTTAAACTTTTTTTTGTAAAATGTATCGTTCGCGACTTATATGCCGCAACGCGTTTTTCGGAAGACGAAATGGCTCCTCCACACTCCCGGTCATGCGGAAACCGGCAGATTTTGTATTTTTAGTACGTTTTAGATTATATTCTTCAAAATAAAAAAATAAAAATCGCGCTCGAGAATGCCGGATTAACGTTTTTTTTTTACAAGTTCGCGACCCTATAACTCGGCGACGTCAAGGACTTATCGTCAGATTAGTTAAATTTAGTCTTAAAACACTAAAATCAACCTCCAATATCTTAATCTGACGCGCTCGAGTATTTCAGACTATCGATTTTTTTTTACTAATCTGATCGTCTATCCTAGGCGCGCGTCACTACATATAGAGCTAAATACTTTACAAGGTTGTTCTATTAGGTCCAAGGTATCTATCATATCTTAAACTGCCACGCTCGAGTATTACCGAAAATTCCCCTATTCGCCTCCCTAACTACTAGTAAAATGGACAACTTTCTATAAGGGGCTGAGCAGAGGCAATTAAGTCAAATGCTTTAGTTAAATCAATTTTCAACACACTTGCTCGTAAAGTGAGCCCTAATACATCGCTTTTAGGGCCATAAACCGAACTATAACAAACGCGTGCAATAATATATAAAACACTAGTTGGTTATAGAATTATCGCTACAAAGTTAAATAGGTACCTTACTGCAAGTTCTATGCGAGTAAACAGAGCATTTTCAATTTAACCGGGTAATACAGTTACTTTTTTAGTAACAACAAAGAGGTTTTATGCCGCTGAAAATTCATTTGCATTTTTGGAATAACTAAATGTGTAGGTCCTTAATTAAGTCAAACAAATATTTATTATTATAAAATTATTCCTAATTTACAATATTTTGTTATAAAATATTAAAATATTAGCATTTTATCACCTAAATTTAGAATTTTGAAGTAGGCTGTATGCTCACTAACCCCTTTGTTCGCAAAATATTCTTGCATTGGGCGTGTGAAAAAAACAAAAAAAAAACCTGCGCGCCTTTTCTCATCAAGATTATCATTTTGTTTTTGTCGTATTTGTTGCTGTGTGGTAAATTACTTTGAATTTTCCTCGCAAATGTGTTGAAAAACGTCGTATGAAACTCGTGAGCTCTTACTTATTGCACACTCGGCTGAGTTACGCCCTCGCCTGCGGCTCGGGCTGCAACCCACAGCCTTGTGTGCAATAAGCAACCTAAGCTAACTTGTATCATAATGTACTATTTATTTATGTCTTTTTTACTATAGCCATTCAAATTAAGAAAGGAATAACTATAATAAATATACAGTGGCGGTTACATTATTAAAGACACCAGTCGATTTTCATACAAACGAGAAAACTTTGAAGCCTTGGTTCTTCGCCAAGCTGTGATCTGATGATGCCTATCCAGGGAGTGAATGGAGGAAATTCAGATTGCTATACATACACACCCATCTGATCTTTGTGCTAATTTCGAGGTTTTTTAACATGTATTTTTTATTAGGTTGCTTTCTCGTTTATTAGTTTGTTTGTGTTGTGTGTCCACAAATTTTGCAAACGATTTTATACTAGCTACCCGATGAGCTAGAGACTTTACACTTTGAACATAGGTCAGAACTGGAAGGCAATGTATTGGTGTCATTTAACTGATCTGATGATGAAGCTGGAAGAAGGCCACAGGAACTCTATGATGAAACCATACAACCCCATTGTGTTTGGGCTCGTTAGAATCGTCTTGACGAGTACTTTGTTGATAAATAGTGTTACGTATGAACTATAGCTATAGTTATGTATGTGACTGCGTCACTACGGTATTCCTTTTGTTCGAATAAACAGTGTGTTTCTAACCGTCGGTCTTGTCACTTGCCTCCTTGTCTGCATACGTAATAACTGACGACGAGTACCCACATTATAGAAAAAAAAAATGGCTACTTCTCAATTTGGAATTTTAACAAGTTTTGATCATAATTTACACAATTGGAATGCGTATAAAGGACGTATCAGACAGTTTTTTATTGCGAATAGTATAGACGCAAAAAACGATCCGACAGGAGTAAGGAGACGAGCGATTTTTTTGAGCGCACTCAGCGAGGGCACGTTCAAGCTCGCAGAGGATTTAGCTTTGCCAAAGGTGCTAGAAGACGTGCCATTTGAAGATATTTTGCTGTTGCTCGATGGGCATTTTACACCGAAACGGGTTGGATTCGGCGATTGACATAGTTTCTACGCAGCGACCCAACAAGTGGGTGAAGGTCACGCGCAGTGGGCCGCTCGGCTGCGCGGTCTAACAGCTCACTGCCAGTTTAGCAACATTGAAGAGGCTCTACGAGATCGCTTTATTATGGGAATGTTACCAGGACTCGAGAAGGAGAAACTTTACGTCCAAGATATGAAAGAGTTGACATTAGCCAAAGCGGTGGAGTTGGCTGAGAGTTTACGATGCGCCAAGATGAGTGCAGCAAGCGGAAGCGGCGGTAGCAGCGGTGGAACAATTCATCCCGCTTCAGAGCAGCTGTTTAAAATTAATCACAGTTCTAAAAACGCGCTCGGTGGTACAAAAAATAAGTGTTTGGTGTGTGGTTATTCTAACCACAAAACGTCAGAGTGTCGTTTCGCAAAATATACGTGCAAAAAGTGCAATAGAAAAGGGCACCTCCGTAAAATGTGTGGGAAAGTGAATTACATTGAGACGGGTGATGTGGATGAAGGCGATGATGGTGAGTTGTTTTATATCCGTTCGGTTAGGGGGGAACCTATGGTGGAAACGGTTTCTGTTAACGGCATAAAATTGAAATTTGAAATCGATACCGGCTCCGCCGTGACAGTTTTATCTGAGAATTTATTTAATTCGTATTTTAATGACGTACCATTGTCACCAACAAGTAAAAAATTAATGACCTATACAGGTGATCATATATCCTGTCTAGGTATGGCAACGTTGCCCGTGTCCTACGCAGGTCACATTCAAAATTTAAATTTTTATGTAATTCGAAATGGCGGGCCACCACTCTTAGGGCGTGATTTTATTTCGCTTTTTAAGTTGGAACTAATGGCCAATAATTTTTGTATTCAATCTAGACCCACAGCGGAACAGCTACAAATGCGGTTTCCGAATGTGTTTTCTGATAAATTGGGATTATTCAATAAATATAAAGTATCTTTGTCATTGAAAGAAAACGCAAAACCGGTTTTTTTCAAAGCCCGCCCGGTTGCTTTTGCACTGAGGGATAAGGTAAACAAAGAAATCGATAAATTGGTCGATTTAGGGATCCTTATACCGGTAGATCATTCTGATTATGCATCCCCAGTTGTACCGATTTTAAAACGTAACGGGGATATTCGTTTATGTGCAGATTATTCGGTAAGCATAAACAAACAACTGGTAATTGACCAGTACCCTTTGCCCACAGTCAAAGAGTTATTTTCAAAATTATATGGGGGCCAGCAATTTACAAAATTAGATTTGTCCATGGCCTATCAACAATTTGTCCTTGACGAAGCGTCACAAAATATAACTTGCATTAATACGACTCGCGGCCTTTACAAATATACCCGGCTAGTGTTCGGGTTGGCCAGCGCACCCGCCATTTTCCAAAAGGCTATGGAAAATTTACTATCGGGGTTAGATGGGGTATTATGTCTACTTGACGATATTTTGATTTCAGGGAAAGACGAAAATCAACATTTAGATCGTTTACATGCAGTACTCCATAGGTTGCAAGATGCAGGTTTGACGTTGCAAAAGGAGAAATGTGAATTTTTCAAGGATGAAATAAATTATCTTGGGTATTTAATTAATAAAGATGGGTTAAAAAAGTGCCCTCAAAAAGTGAAAGCAATAGTAGAAGCACCGACACCAACTAATGTAGGTCAATTACAATCATTTTTGGGGTTGGTAAATTATTACAGGAATTTTATACCCGATGCATCAACTATTTTAAGCCCATTATATGAATTATTAAAAAAAGGTGTTAAATGGAACTGGTCGAAAATACATAATATCGCGTTTACCAATATAAAATGCATATTATCATCGGACAAAGTACTTGCACACTTTGACCCAAGCGCCAAATTAATTTTGACAGTAGATGCGTCCCCTAGCGGACTGGGAGCTATTTTGTCACAGGTCGATAGTAACGGGTTAGAGAGACCGGTGTCTTACGCCTCACGTACCTTGAACTCTGCCGAAAAACGTTATTCGCAGATTCAAAAAGAAGCCACCGCTATAATATTTGGGGTGCGTAAATATCATCAGTACTTGTACGGGAAATCTGTTCCATTTGTACTTCGAACCGATCATAAGCCGTTAATTTCCATATTTGGGCCATACCGGGGCATTCCGGAAGTAACGGCAAATCGACTTCAAAGATATGCAATGTTTTTGAGCGCATACAATTATAACATTGAATATATACGTAGCGCTGATAACAGTGCCGACTATCTGTCTCGGTCTAGCCTAACGGCGGCGGCGCCCGCGCGGCCGCGCACGGACAACGGAGATGATGACTCATTCGATGTGGAATACGATCGCGCGTCTTACGTTAATTTTGTGGTGGAAGGCAGCCTACCGATTACATTAGAGCAGTTGCGCGACGAAACCGAGAAGGATGCGCTATTGAATAAAGTGAAATACTTTATCTTAAATGGTTGGCCGCCTAAATTACCCAATTTACTTTTAAAACCCTATTATATGTGTAGAAACCAGTTATCTTGTGAAAGCGGGTGTCTGATGAGAGGACATAAAATCGTGATACCACATTCACTCCGAGATAGAATGATTACAGAATTACATAATTCTCACTTGGGGATAGTCAAAACTAAAGCCGAAGCGCGATCACGGTTCTGGTTTCCAGGGATCGATGAAACCTTGGAAAATATGATAAACTCTTGTGAGATTTGTACTAAGCTACGACCCGCTCCGCCCCGCGCCCCCTATTCTCATTGGAAATTTCCCCCGCAACCCTTTTACAGAGTACATTTGGATTTTTTAGGACCAATGTTAGGTCAAACATACCTTGTAGTTGCTGATGCATACACAAAGTGGGTAGAGGTGTATCATATGAATAATTGTAGCACTACAACAGCACTCATAGAAAAAATAATTGATTTCATGTCGAGGTTTGGCACGCCACACACACTTGTTACTGACAATGGCACGGCATTCACTTCGCAGGAGTTTCAAAGTTTTTGCAAATTGAATGGGATACTCCATATGACGTCACCACCGTACCACCCAGCCAGCAATGGCCAGGCAGAGAGCTACGTAAAAATTGTTAAAAGGGGTATAAAATCGAGTATTCAGTCAAGTAATAATGCAAAAACTATGAAACTAAAATTATTAAAATTCTTGTTTGACTACCGGAATTCTGTCCATTCAACCACAGGTTTCACACCCGCCGAGTTAGTCTTTGGTAGGAAATTGAGATCACGCTTGGATTTATTAAAGCCAACCAAATCAAAACCATCGTCGCTCTCATCCACATTAGCTAATAATGTAAAAAATAATCAGTGTTTACAGAATAAATATGGAGGTACTAATAAACAAACTTTCAAGCGTAACGATAATGTCTTTTATAAAAAATTTATAAATGCTCCTAAATTTATATGGTGTAAGGGTATAATTGTTAAACGAATCGGTAAAGTGATGTATTTAGTTAAGGACAGTAGCTCTTTGAAATATGTTAGTAAACATAAAAACCAAATTATAGCCTATAGGGGACAGAATAATACGAAGCTCGCATTAGAACAACGAGACCATGGCATAAGTGTACAGGACATTTCATCTCTCGAATCAAATTCTACGGAGACTAATATCGGCCGTGGCTGCTCTGAACACAGCGGAGAGGAGAATGAAGGTGTTGATTTGTCTGTCTCTACTCCAACCGATGTAGTAACAGCCATCTCTCCGGCACCTGAAGACGATAACCTGTCTACACCATCTAGGAGATCAGATTTGAGAACAGACATTCCTTTGGCGCCGGAAGACGACGATAACTTTGAAGAGGCCTTGTCAGAAGGTGACTTCAGGGCAGGAAGTGGAAGAGAGGAAATGCCCCAGTCGGCAACCCGCGTTCAGTCAGCCACGCCAAAACAGGATGATTCATCGTCACGCCAGAGAGTCCGTAGACATCCCCCTGTCAATTATAAGCAGTTTTTCTAATGAAGATGTATTAGTTCATTAGGGGTAGGACTGTTACGTATGAACTATAGCTATAGTTATGTATGTGACTGCGTCACTACGGTATTCCTTTTGTTCGAATAAACAGTGTGTTTCTAACCGTCGGTCTTGTCACTTGCCTCCTTGTCTGCATACGTAATAAATAGTTTCCAGGGTCTGGAAATGAAGCCGGAAGAAGTAAACAGGAACTCTGTAATAAAACCATGCAGCCCCATCGAGTTTTGACTCGTTTGAATCGTCTTGACGAGTACTCTAATAGGAAATAGTGTCAAAGGGTCTGATGATGGAGCCGACAGAAGGCACACACAGGAACTCTGTAATAAAACTATGCAGCTCCATCAAGTTTGAGCTCGTTTGATTCGTCTTGAACTTTATTTAAAAAAAACTTTTTTAAATAAACGTTTCTGAAACGGACTTAAAAAAATAAAAATCGGACTAATAACATAAAAAACAGACTAGTAAAAACAGACTAAAAAGTATAAAATAAATTCTTCTGTAAATATTTATAGCCCTACACCTACAGAAGTTTTAAACCTAAAAACGTGGGGCGCATGCAGGCATGCTAAAGACAATATTGATGATAAATTTTACAAAATGTGCCCCACGTTTTAAAAAAAGATTTTTCAGTAATTTAAACATATCCATATATCTCATAAAATGCTGATGATCAGTTAGGTGTGTACAGCGACCTGAATCTCCTCCATTAATTCCCTGGATAGCCATCAACAGATCATAGCTTGGTTGGTCAATCCCTGGCGGAGAACCAAGGCTCCAAAGTTACCTCGTTTGTATGAAAATCAACTGGTGTCTTTAATTATGTGCCCGCCGCGCCGCTGTATACTTTCATAGAGTTTATGTTTTCTAATGCTATGTTTCTTTGTTTTTTTTATTCTTAGCTGATGATTGCGGGTTCATACTGGATCTTATGCATTACTACTGGCTTGTGTCTGGGCGCGCCCACTGTCTTCATTCCACAGCTGAGGAGAGAAGCTAACTCCACCGACGCGGTCTCTACTGAAATGGCTATCTGGCTGTGTAAGTTTCATAATTAGTTATGGATTTGAACTGCAATTAAATCGTTAAAAACCAAAATTTTCTTTTTTTGGGTTTACTTGATAATTTTAAATTATTAAATAGTATTAATTAACTAAACTCAAATGTTATTAATCTTTCAGCATCTGTCTTGGGATATGCGGCGATTCCCTGGGTTATCATCATTCCCATCACGATGTCATACTTCGGACGGAGGAACACATTTATTTTCGTTTCCTTCGGCATGATTGGGATATTTATCTGTTACATCATCAGCACTACTCCTACACACTTATTGATTACACAAGTGTTACAAGGAATGCCTCATGGAGCAAGCGTTACTGTTGGCTTAGCAATCGCCACAGAATACTCAACACCTAAATATCGTGGTGTATTTTTACCATTAAAATCTGCAATGTTTAACTGGGGCGTTTGGATAGCAAACGCTATAGGAACATTCCTACCTTGGAAATATTTCGCTGTATTTGGACTAGTATGTGCTTTGTGTACGCTTAACGTTTTCTTCTGGCCTAAATCACCGTTATGGTTGGCATCTAAAGGACGTTATGAGGAATGCAGACAAGCTTACAGATGGTTCGCAGGCGACGACGAAGCGACTGAGAGGGAATTAGAAAATATTATTGCATCACAGATAAAACGACGCAAAAATAGAAATGGCAACAGAAGAAATATTAAGACTGTTTTAAGTTTTCTGTGGATGGAGGAATTTTATAAGCCAGTTTTGTTGAGTTCGCTATTGATAATAATGTATATGTCGTCTGGAAAACAAGTGTGTGCTATGTACGCCATAGATATTCTTAAAGAACTAACCGCTAGTGAATCAGATGCTTACACTGGTATGTTGATTTTAGACGGTGTTACAGTTTTTTGTATGTATTTAGGATGTTATATAGCGAAATACACTACACGGAGAACATTGTTATTGGGCTTTGGCGTCGTTGCGGGTTTATTTCTGCTAGCATTATCTTTACATAGCTATTTAATCAACGTGTCAGTAGTATCTGAAAACACGTATGTAGCTATTTCTTTGCTGGTCGGATTTTCTATTGCAATAAGTGCTGGTCCTTTTATTATGATAACGTGCTTATTTGCTGAATTATTACCCTATAACTATAAAAGTCAAGCTTTAACTGTGATATCTTTGGTTTTTGCTGTGACACAGTCGACAATGTTCAAAGTTTCCCCTTATATAATTATGTACTGGGGTTTACACAGCGCCTTTCTTGTTTACGGGATATCAGTATTTGTTTGTGTGATTATTTTGTATAAATACCTACCTGAGACTAAAGACAAATCTCTGCAAGAGATTGAACAGTGTTTCAAAAGTAGTTCTTTAGTTGAAGAAAATTAATAAAATTTTACGATTTAATAAGTTGTTCTTGTTTTTAATGAAACAACAAATCTTCTACAATTAATTTAACAGCATGCATTGCATGTAATATTACGGTGTAATATTCAAATTATACCTCAAGGATGTATACTCGGGACAAATTGTTTCATATCATATTGAATATTTTGTACTTTTAAATACATTTAATTAATTATAAGTAACTAAAGTATGTACTTCCACAAAAAAACATTTTTTTAACGTTGTTTTAGGGAAAGTCACGGAACAATCTGTGATAAAATTGTGACTTATCGTTATTTGAATGAAATTTATATTTTATTTTATGATTAAATGTTATTTTATGATGTTTGTAAAATTGGTTTTCAAAAACTACGCTGTTATCGGTGTGGAAGTACGACAAAATGTTAGTATTTTTAGTAATGATTTTGTTTTCTGGTAAGTCTGAAATATTAGATAGGTTTCTTAAATGAAAACTGTCCTAATTATACAAGGTGTTTGGAAATAGCCTTATAAAGCCGAATATGGCAGATAGGGACCATCAAACTGAACAACTTTTATTATGGGACCAACTCTTGGACGAATTCGTCCAAGGACCAACTCTGAAATAGCAAAAAAACTTAATTACAAAAATATCAAACTGCATGGAACAGAAAATTTCGCGATTTCAGAATTGGTCCCATAGTAAAAGTTGTTCAGTTTGATGGTCTCTATCTAATTTAACATTACTAAATAATACTAAATAATATACTAGAAAAAATACGACTCGCACCAGATCAATACTCAGACGGGAATCGAACCCGCGACCTTTGGATATCCGGTCCAATGCTCTGACCGCTGAGCTACCGAGTCACTAGTGAGATCGTCGAATTTTTCCTAGTATATCCTAAACTCTTACGCTGTAAGCCAGCGTTATTTCACCAATGTGAGGAATTACCTCGACATTCAATTGAAATATCTTTCCAGATATTTTAACAATTGATTAAGATGAAATCGCTATATAATTTTTAAATTTGAGATTTTTGCATTTACAATGCTATTTTTAAACAATACTAAATAATATACTAGAAAAAATACGACTCGCACCAGATCAATACTCAGACGGGAATCGAACCCGCGACCTTTGGATATCCGGTCCAATGCTCTGACCGCTGAGCTACCGAGTCACTAGTGACATCGTCGAATTTTTCCTAGTATATCCTAAACTCTTACGCTGTAAGCCAGCGTTATTTCACCAATGTGAGGAATTACCTCGACATTCAATTGAAATATCTTTCCAGATATTTTAACAATTGATTAAGATGAAATCGCTATATAATTTTTAACATATTAAGCTTTATAAGGCTATTTCCAAACGCCCTGTATAACTCGCCTCAATTTTATTTATTTCTTGCTAGTTTTAACCAAACTAATTATGTACTTTTCTGTTATTTATTACTTAATCACCAGGCTACAATCAAACAACAATAAATTAAAAACTTACTAAATTAAAAGCCCATATTTCAGAGTCGGCGGTTGCTGCCTTTGACCCAAAAACGGTAAACTTACAATTAGAAGCCTCCGTTTTATTAGATCCTGGCGAGATTTTTAATAAAAACCCCAATGTCCTCCGATCTGCCCAAGAGGCAATAAATTCTGTACAAAAAATGTTAATACCAAGAACACCAGAAAAAAGAAATATTGAACGGAGCGTTAATTTCGATGAAAGTCAAGAAGCTAAGTTATTGACGAAGTTCATGCTAGATTTAAGTACAGAACTGATGCATTATAAAGAAGATACTTTAAAAGATATAGCTAAAATTCTATATGACGAAGCGAATGACTATTATAGAAGGGGTCCTAGAAATGCAATTCTTCTTGATGAGAAAGTTAAGACTTACGTTATGAAGAAATTAAAAGAATTGAAAGATACCAAGCCTACGGATTTGAAAGTAATAACGAGACGATTCGCATCCAACCCACGGCAAGAAAAACTATATGAATCAGTAAATAGCCTAAACCAATTCTTCAATAACGAAGACACAAATACATTCGATAAATTGATAAAAAAACTTCACTTCAGCTCTAGATTAGGCGATAAAACAAAAATCAGTGAGACCATTAAAGAAACACTTGATTTCCTGATAATCGATCGATACAATAAAATGAATGATATTGAAAAAGAAAGATTTAGCAACGAAATACATAAACTTGTTGATGGCGAACTCGGAAGCAGTACAAATATTTTTGATATTTTAAAGACAATGGTAGATGATGCATTTAGACAGTATATTACAGGACTTTTTGATAATAATAATTCCCATCCAAAAGCGAAACCTATTGAAGGAAGGGGAGTGATCGAGAACGAACATAAACCTTATAAAGATGATGAAAAAACAACGAGTAGAAACGAAGTGAGAGACAATGAAGAAAAATGGCAGAGAAAAAATGTATATGCAAAAAAAACCTATGCAGAATTTTATAAATAAAGTTAAAGTCTATACTTTAAGAATTAGAAGAGCACATTCTTTGCCTTTAGTGTTATTGTTTGAAGAAACCAGCCTTTCTATTATCTAATTTCAATATCTATCGCAATTGCTTTCAGGAAGTAACACATTGATGCTTCTTTTTGGCACAAATAATAACTTATCAAAGAAATGAAGCAATGTCTTACATCCATCTGTCAAAAGAAAGCGATTGCGATTTTAAAACAGCTTAAAGGGCTTTGAACATTTTGGCATAGTGGTGAACATAACTTTTGATTTTCGACGGGAATTTCGGAAATACAGGGTAATTTTGCGACCCCTTTACAAAATCAAATATTAGTTCAAGGAAGTATTAAGCTTCGTACAGACTGAGGCGAATTCCGCGCGAAATTCGCGAGTGCGATCACGTAACTCAAAGCGATAGCCATAGCCATAGCCATTGTCAAAGAAATTGCTATGGCAATGGCTATGGCTATTGTTTTGAGTTACGTGATCAAAATCTGTCAAAATGATATCCTCACATATCTCCTAAACGCAAGACCGACAAAATCTGGTTTTTGTGCGACAAATTCCGATAAATTAACGGCTGCACACACGAGTAATCAGATTTTCGCTACGACCTTCCGTTTTAGAGATCTGTGTGGCTCAGCTGTAGAGACGTCTCTACAGCTGCGCCACACAGATCTCCTAAACGCAAGACCGACAAACTCTGGTTTTTGTGCGACAAATTCCGACAAATTAACGGCTGCACACACGAGTAATCAGATTTTTGCTACGACCTTCCGTTTTCGAGATCTGTGTGGCGCAGCTGTAGAGACGTCTCTACAGCTGGGCCACACGTATCTCCTAAACGCAAGACCGACAAATTCTGGTTTTTGTGCGACAAATTCCGACAAATTATCGACTTCATCATGGCATAGTCAAAAAGTCAGATTTCCAACTTTTTTTTTGTGGCGCAGCTGTAGTCTGCCACGTTCACCCTCGCGCACGGGACGCGAGAGGGGGAAGGCGGGTGGCGGGAGGGGGGCTCGCGCGGGTCGACCTGTGCGATGCGCAAACAGTGACAACAATTTCAATTTCTGTAGGGAAAAGTTTGGGGTAAAAATGTAAAAAAAATATGTTACTTTTATTATTACTTCATAAATTGATTGTACTACTGCTATAGAATGACCTGACAAAATTTGAAAAGGGGTCCAAAAATTACCCTGTATAGCGGCGCACGATGAAACCTGTTTCATTTGCGAGATCTAATCCATGTTAAAGATCCTGTATATATTATAATCCAACTTATTTCCCGGATTATCTCCAAAACGCTTTAGGACTTTATATCATAAGACATTTATTGTTCGTCTATAGATCCCCTGTCGATATACACAGGTTTCATCGTGCGTTGCTATATTTCCAAAATTCCCGTCGAAAATCAAAAATTATGGTTACCACTATGCCAGCCACCCATACTAAGAGGTTCAAACCCATTTGACTCTGTAACTTTCTTGACCTTCTTATTTGTAAAATATGTACTCTTAAGAGAAGCCACATACAGACGAAATCTCGATTCGGAATCCCGAAACGGAATCATTCCGAACGTATCTAATCCATACACACACGTGCGGGCAGCGAACTAAAATCTATAAAACCAGCATTGCGCTCAAAAAATGACACCACACGAAAAGTATAACTAAGTGGATGTACCTAGTTAAAAATTCTGGCTTTTAATTATGCAGCACAAAGCGTCTGAGCACTGGTTGCTTATTAGCGACCATAATTTGTATACCTACTCAGATATTTTTTATACTTAAATGAAAAATGTTATGTCTTTGCGTCTTTTACACCATTTGACTACACAAGACGTCATTTCTAATAAACTTTCTCTTTCTCTCTTTTCTCTACAATACAAACTGCAATTATTGTAAAGAACGCTTACGTCAGTCACCGGATGCGTGGCTGGCCCGACTAAAGCTGAGCGGGTTCTACTTTTCGGCCCTATATTATATATATTTGTTTGCAATTACACTTCCATAAATTTTATTTCGCTGCATGTGGGATTTTTCCGTACGGAATTTTCATACATTTATCGATATTCCGTTTCGGAATTCCGAATCGGGATTCCGTCTGTATGTGGCCACATACAGACGGAAGATGCTTAAATGTTATTCCATCCAAAAAGACAGATTCTCAAACAATGGGATTAGTAGTAATAAATAATACACAATTTTATGGAAAATTCAAATATTTTATTTTCCTATTCTTACAATCAATCGAATATAAAAAAAACTGTTTTAATATAATACTTTTAGTTAATTAGTTAATACTTATGTGCTTAAGGTTAAACTATAACTCTGGACTCGCTATCATAGGCCAATAGATGGCGCTGATATAAACACAACATGGTTTCTAAGATTTTGAGCTTTGACACAATATATTTTAGAGTGTCCCGACAACTAACGACAATTGTACACTATGTACTATGTTATCAAAGCAAAATTATCTCATTAAATACAATATGTTTGTATTATTTGGCGAATAAAACTGACACTGTCTATAGCGCCATCTGTGCATGCAAGTGCAATACACTCACACATAGACAGTGTCAGGTGTATTCGCCAAATACTGCAAACATATTGCGTTTAATGAGATAATTTTGCTTTGATAATAACAGAGGTACCTAGTTCAAAGTGAATAATTGTCTTTAGTTTTTATTTTATTTTATATAGTTAGGCACAGTAACAATCAATTGGTAATTATCTTTAAGAACAAAATGACTTATTATTATAATACATTGCAAACCAACTAATCTTATACACTACTAGCGGCCGCCCGCGATTTCACCCGCGTGGTTCCCGTTCCCGTGGGAATATCGGGATAAAAAGTATTCTATGTTTTAATCTAGGCTATCTGCTATCTGTGTGCCAAATTTCAACCAAATCCGTTCAGTAGTTTTTGCGTGATTGAGGAACAAAAATCCAAACCCACAAACTTTCACATTTATAATATTAGTAGGATGCACGACATTACAATATTTATTAAAGTTATGAAGGTGCTTTTATTAAAAGTGAAGCTGACATTACAGTTTTAATACTTACTTACTTACTTACAAATAAAATTAACAAACAAAATAAGACTACAAGGATAATAATGAATTATTGAACTGCTGATAATTTTGGTTAAATAAATCAAAATCGGAACAAAGATCGTGATAGATAGGCATGACACATTCTATAAATGGGATTATAGTGAGAGACATTGTTATTCGCTGATGGTATGCTAAAGAGGCGTGCATTACGTGTGGAGCGACTTTTTACTTTGAAGTTAAGACAACCCAAGAGATCCCCGCCTAAGCGTCCATTGGCGATCTTATGAAGGAGTAACAATCCACTAACCAGTCTTCTATGCTGCAGAGTTTTTAAGGCAAAATGGTTCAATCTGTCTTCATAATCTGGAAGTAAACGTCTAAGACTTAGTTTTCTGCACAAAAAACGCGCAAAGCGTTTCTGTACAGATTCTACCCTATCGATATGAACAAGATAAATAGGAGACCATACAGGCGAACAGTACTCTAGTACCGAGCGCACAAGTGCTCCGTACAGTACCGTCAAGGATCCTATTTTTTTTAAACGGTTTTGAAACGCGAATTATAAAACCCAGAGCCCTATTGGCTTTGCTTACTATACTGTCAATGTGAGGACGAAATGACTCCTAGGTCTCTTATTGAGTCTACATACTTCAAAACAACGCCATTTATGCTATAGGGATTACTGAATTATAATCTTGTTCTTTGTAAAGGTAATTGCATTACATTTTCTTACGTTCAGTGACATAATATTATCTTGACACCAGTTATTTATTAAATTTTAGTCGTTCTGGAGTTTTATACAGTCATCCGGAGAGGAAATTTTTGGATATATTTTGATATCATCTGCGTATGCCACTGCATCGAAAGATAAAGATAATAAAAGGTCGTTTACGTAAATCAAAAACAACAACGGACCGAAATAGGACCCCTGCGGTACACCCGAGGTCGATAAATAAGGAACAGAGTCATATCCACTAATAGCCACCTATTCATTAAGTAAGACCTAAACCACCGATGAAGATCGCCGCGGACACCAAGATACTCAAGTTTTACCAGCAGAATGTCATGTTTTATGCGATCAAACGCTTTCGCAAAATCAACATATATATCATCCACTCGTTTTTTACTGTGAAAGGCATCACATAACTAAAGTATACTAGTAAGTTACTACTAGTTGAGCGACCAGTGACAAAACCATGTTGACGAGGGCTTAAGATATGACGGAAATGATTATACAGCCAGTCATACATCAGACTTTCCATAATTTTGGCAAAACAATTTAAGATGCAGATGGGTCTGTAATTGGTGACATCCCCCTTGTCTCCAGTTTTGTGAACAGAGGTAACTTTTGCTAACTTCCACAAATCAGGAAATGTACCCTCATGTAATGATTTGTTGTAAATAGTTGTCGGAACACGCTAAAAATATATTTTGTAAAAGCTAAAATCCTGGGAAACCACGTTGTTTAAATCAGCGCCATCTATTGGCCTATAGTAGCGAGTCCAGTTCTAGTGCTTTAATTGCATTTCATTATCATTATCCTTATTTAATTACAGTTACTTTTGAGATTCGAGACATTAATACCTTATATTATTGCTAATAATTATTACATTGATAAATTAAAAAATTAATAACAATTAAAATATTGCTTATTAATAAAGTTGGCAAGAAAAGGTACATAAATCAAAACTACTGTAAAAAATAATTATGTAATTTTTTCGAAAAATTCGACATTCACAATTTGTGGATTGGACCATTCGCAGATTGGACTATTTGAGAATTAAACCATTCGCGAATTGAATATTTAGGCTGCCTGTCCATTGACGCGGAGCTAGGCGGCAGAGCGAAGAAACGAAGAATTATTAACCATTAATTAGATTAGAAAAAACATTAATAGGATTTTATGAAATTTTATGCAATCCTATTGGTTAATATTTCCTAGTTTCCGCCTAGCTCCGCATCAATGGACAGGCAGCCAATTATTAGTGTCCAACCGAAACATGATTTTCTGCCGAATTCGGCCGGAACTGAAACTCAACAATTTCGATTATTTACTGAACTCTGGTGTATTTTAAAACAAAAACAGATATTTATAAATATACAGACTGTTATTTTGTGTTAAAAATGAAAAAAAAAATAAGCAACGACTGACAATAATAGCTACTTATTTCTTTTTACAATTTCACAAGCAATTGATGAACAAGTTATAGTATTTAATGCCTGGTTTATATGGGGTCAGTGTAGATGTTATCGTTAGAGTTATCGGAATCCGTTAATCTGCAGATTAACTAGTGAATCTGCAAATTAACTGGTCGAGTCAGTTAAAGTGCGGAATTTTTCTTAAAGTAGACGATTTCCGTACTTTAACTAGTTGATCTGCAGATTAACGGATGCTACACCGTTAAAGTGCGGAATACAGTAAGTGAAATAGCCAAGGCTTCAGGAAATTGAAGTAAGATACCTATATTGAAAGTTTATTTTACAAAAACTTCGTTTCTGGCGCCTCGCCGGCCGCTCCCGCAGATTAACTAGTTAATCTGCAGATTCACTGATTTCCGCACTTTTACGGTAACATAGACACCAGTTTCAACCCAGTCCAGTGTTGACTTCTCACTCGTTTTATTTTCGGGCACAGTACGACATACTACCGATCCTGTCTGCTCAGTTACTGGGTCCGAAATTCCGAGTCTCTGAGGCCAGTCACAGCCCCGTATAAATAAACAGTAAGACTTAATTTCGTAAGTAAACTTTATAAAAAAAGAAACTGTGGCCGAAACTAGGTTTTTATTAGCCGAAACCGAAACTTGGACGGACATTAAAATAATTTAAATAATGACAATATAACAGCGAACTCAAATCTATGGAAGTGTAATTGCAAACAAATATAGCTTAAAAAATGGCACCACGGGGCCGAAAAAATACAACCCGGTCAGCTTTAGTCGGGCCAGCCACGCACCCGGTGACTGACGTTAGTGTTCTTTTCAATAAATTGCAGTTTGTATTGTAGAGAAAAGATAGAAAGAGAGTTTATTAGAAATGACGTCCTTTATAGTCAAATGGTGTAAAAGATGCAAAGAAGGCAGTAAAAAGATGCAGAAAAAACGTATCTTATTTTTTCGTTTAAGTATAGAAAATATCTATGAGTATACAAATTATGGTCGCTAATAAGCAACCAGTGTTCAGACGCTTTCTGCTGCATAATTAAATGCCAGCATTTTTAGCACTATCCACTTAGATTAACTTTTCATGTGTTTTTTGAGCAGAATGCTTATTCAATAGATTATAGTTCGCTGCAATATAATTATGATTTCTGAGCCGTACGGTAATAGCTAAAGTCAAACTTTTATTCCCACAAAACGTCAAACATCACATGTAAAGGTGAGTTTACACTTGTAACAAAACATCGAGCCGTTCAATCATAAATAATAATAAAAAAATATTAGACAACATCAAAAACATAGCTAAAATCAAAGTAAATAGCTATAGCACTTCTGTCATGGAAATCAGGGATAACGGTGGATCTACAAACACCCAAACCTTTTTTTTGTATGCCGAAGGAAAACGCATAATTACGCGCTTCCCTTCCCGCAATATAGAAAAGTTACGTTTTTTCTAAATTGACCCAGCCGGGAATCGAACCCGGGACCCCTTGAATACCGGCGGACAAACGACTCGACCACGAAGCTCGTCACATTTGTATCACTCTGCCACGACCCGAACATTTACCATAATTAATACTTGTCATTTTTTTACACTTAATTTACATGGAAAAACATAGAAAACATAATTAAACTTGTAGGTACAAAAAATATGATAAGCTAAAGAGATTCTCTAGTTGCTACAAATATTAAATTGCTTGTAAACCTCACAGATTATTGTAAAAAAAAAACAGAAAATCACCAAAACGTCGGCGAAGAGTGAAAACCTCGTAAATCTCATTTTTGTCTAGAATATTTTTTGCAGTTTTTGACAGAATACCTCTTGTCTCACGACTCTATCTCACTCATATTCCATTCAAACGCGTACAACGTCATCTATTGCATTTTATGAAAACCTCGTCAATGACAGAAGCTAGTCATGAGTGACGAAAAACTCGGCCAAAGTGTTTTAGGCCGTATACAGAGAGAAAGCAGGTTGACGCAGTTTGAGGCAGGTTGCTATACTAAAATGGACCTTATCCCCGCGCATTATATTATATTTTCGCTATACTAAGCGCTTGTAAGCGCTTATATGCGCCGGTCCATTTTAGTATAGCGAAAATATAATATAATGCGCGGGGATAAGGTCCATTTTAGTATAGCAACCTGCCTCAAACTGCGTCAACCTGCTTTCTCTCTGTATACGGCCTTAGACAAGAAAGAGGATTTACGAGGTTTTCACTGTTTACCGATGAACAGCGTCTGCGTAGGTTAATCTTTTTTGACGTAAATAGTAGAGCAAACGTATTGAATTCCACATCAAAATACACTTTAACGTACTGTGTAGTTGCTCCAATAACTGTTTTCCAAGAAAGATTATTGTGTTAAAGATAATGATGAAAAAAAATATATTAAAATCACGACTGCCCTGCCAAATCCGAACTAAAAAGTTAAACAACAAGTGTCATTGCAGTCGGGGGACCTTATTATGGAACAATTTTTGATCAAAGCGGTCCCCCGACTGCAATGACACTTGTTGTTTAACTTTTTAGTTCTATTTTGGCAGGGCAGTCGTGTTTTTTTTTTAATTTATTTATTTTTATTTCACACATTTTAGTGACATATTATATAGTTTTGGAATGTGCTCATCAAGGCCTTTCATTTGATGCCCATATTGTAATAATAGAAGAAAATAAAAAAAAATTCTTCATTTGAAAATGGCGTCGTACAGTCGCCATATTGGTTTTTTCTTAAAAAAAATAGCCAGTGTCACTCGGGATGCTGTAAGGATTCTAACGATTTATCCCATTTATCCAAATCAGTTCAGGCATTTAGAAGTTATGGTGGAATAAAGAAACTCACATATTATCCACAAACATACATGACCCTGAACACACTCTTTTTGCTTTGGGTAGTCGTGTAAAAAAACAACGAAAAACATCGAAAAATGCATAAGTGAGGTTATTTTCCTTACTTTTTACATGTAAAGAAAAAGACAAGAGACAAATGTTCCAGCGTAACCAAGCCTTAATGTCATCCATCATCAAGACATAAGTTCATTATATCTCCAAATATTAGCCGCATACTTTAGACATTAGTATTTCACATAACGAACCCCCTCTCTGTGGAGTAATGTAGCACAGCGACCGGTCTGTAGGGGTCCATCGGTCCCCCCGCGGGGGGGTCGGGGGGTTTGTCCTCTTTCTTCTTCTTACAAGGGGGGTACCGTTTAGCTTTTACGTTTGAGTGTACCTGAAAAGAGATGTAAAGTTTAAAATATGGTTAAAATAAAAAAGGCAAAATAAATCTGTATTATTAAGGCCAGTATATTCGAAATTGGCGTCCCAACTAGCAAATTAGTTATATAAGGTTAAGTTTATTCAGCTTTTCGGTGTTATAAAAGTCGAGTAAGTGTGAATTATTCAGCACGTGTTGTATAAAAGCAGCGTGTCTTATATAGCATTTTAGTTATTCAGCATTTCGGTACCATAATGATGCTGAGTAAACGTTTATTTAGCATCCTTTTATGACTAAAGTGTCATATAAGGATTTGCTGAATAAGTCGCTAGTATACGACGCTTATGTTACTATTTCGTCAAGTAAAAGCATATTATATAGCTTTCTAATGACAGTCGAGTAAAAGCAACATCGTTGCTTTTATACTGCTATTATGTTGTATAAGTTGCATTTATAGGACTATTACAAGTCTAAATATAATCAGCGTGGTATCATGGCGCTTATACTGACAATTTGCTGTATAAGAAGCTATTATACCGCAGTAAAAATGGTGTACAAATGAATATTGATATAAAAATATTTGTTATTTTATTCATATTACTAAGAATTAAAGGGGGGCGTTAAATATTTATGATATAACCTAGTATATTTCATCAGAAAACTTAACTTCGCAATACTTTGCAAACCTATGTGTGAGTTTACGAACCTACATTTGGTGCAAACCTACAAATTAACATGTCTGCTAAATAAATTGTAATTACCGATGTATTATATTTTTTTATAATTTTTAAAACAAGGACGACGCACTTGCTTAATTTTCTTTAAAATTTTTCAGCTGTTTTGTATCCCAGGTCGCTTTAATAAGACAAACATGACATATAAATGTCATATAAGTTACAGTTATAGCGCAATTTAAACTTGTAACAGTCACTCCGGCGACAATTACGTGACGATTGAGCTGATTAAGTTACCTTTATACGATGTCTATGTGACTGAATTGCTGAATAAAATGGGCCCAAATCGCGTTGTATAAACGTTTTCATTACGTTTATACGACTTCTATTAGGAGCCAAAATGCTGAATAATTTGCGTTGCCGCGACTACTACACGACATATTTTTGCTAGTTGGGGTATTTTTGATTCAACGGTAAACAATCAAATATTCTTTATTTTAAGCAGATAATCGTTTTCGCTGTGAGATTCTAGTTGTGAAGTTTTAACAATTATTATTATAACCTGTCGATAGTACTTGTACAGATTGGAGAGCTGTTAGAATCTGAGATTCTAGCTGTACCATGGGCAACAGCGTCGCTTAACCACTGCTAAGGTTAAAATCGCTCACACGCCGCGCCCGCTGTCACATACGTTTAGTTCGTGCAGGGGCGATACGCGCGCACACCAAATGGGTTGGAATATCCTAGTATGGAGGGTGGCATACTTAATTTCACGTGCCGGACTACAGCTGCGCCACAAAAAAAAAGTTGGAAATCTGACTTTTTGACTATGCCATGATGAAGTCTATAGTTTGTCGGAGTTTGTCGCCAAAAACCAGAGTTTGTCGGTCTTCCGTTTAGGAGATACATGTGGCTCAGCTGTAGAGACGTCTCTACAGCTGCGCCACACAGATCTCGAAAACGGAAGGTCGTAGCGAAAATCTGATTACTTGTATGTATAGCCGTTAGTTTGTCGGAGTTTGTCGCACAAAAACCAGAGTTTGTCGGTCTTGCGTTTAGGAGGTACGTGTGGCGCAGCTGTAGAGACGTCTCTACAGCTGAGCCACACAGATCTCGAAAACGGAAGGTCGTAACAGAAATCCGATTACTTGTGTGTGTAGCCGGTAGTTTGTCGGAGTTTGTCACCAAGAACCAGAGTTTGTCGGTCTTGCGTTTAGGAGATATGTGAGGATACGCTGTGGAGACCTTTTTACCTGGGTCTTGAGAAAGGAAGGTCGTAGCAAAAATCTGATAACTCGAGTGTGTAGCCATTAGTTTATCGGAGTTTGTCACCAAAAATCAGAGTTTGTCAATCTTACGTTTAGAAGATATGTGGGGATATGCTGTAGAGATATTTCTACCTGGATCTCGAGAACGGAAGGTCGTAGCGAAAATCTCACATATCTTCTAAACGCAAGACCGACAAACTCTGGTATTTGGCGACAAACTCGGTCGAACTACCGACTATAGATATGACTAATCAGATTATCGCTACGACCTTTCGTTCTCAAGATCCAGGTAGAAAGGTCTCCACAGCGTATCCTCACATATCTCCTAAACGCAAGACCGACAAACTCTGGTTCTTGGTGACAAACTCCGACAAACTACCGGCTACACACACGAGTAATCAGATTTCTGTTACAACCTTCCGTTTTCCAGATCTGTGTGGCTCAGCTGTAGAGACGTCTCTACAGCTGCGCCACACGTATCTCCTAAACGCAAGACCGACAAACTCTGGTTTTTGTGCGACAAACTCCGACAAACTAACGGCTATACATACAAGTAATCAGATTTTCGCTACGACCTTCCGTTTTCGAGATCTGTGTGGCGCAGCTGTAGAGACGTCTCTACAGCTGAGCCACATGTATCTCCTAAACGGAAGACCGACAAACTCTGGTTTTTGGCGACAAACTCCGACAAACTATAGACTTCATCATGGCATAGTCAAAATGTCAGATTTCCAACTTTTTGTTTTGTGGCGCAGCTGTAGTCCGGCACGTCTTAATTTCGGACATTTTGTTTTTTTTTTTCAAAATAGCGGACACGCATGAAACCTGTGTAAATCGATAGCTAGTACCAATACGAACAAGAATTGTTAACGAATAATCGCCTAAAACGTCACGTTTTCGAGCTGTAAGCTATTAAAGTTGAACTGGTGGCGACACAACAGGGTAGATTTGAAGCTAAAATAAAACGTATGTATGGGCTTTAAAATATTGTTTTACGGCCATCCAAATCTGAAATACTCTGGATTAAGTGTCAAGGTCAAAAATAGAACCCTTTCCTTACCTCGTTGGCTAATCGCGTCATTTATTTGCGGAGACACTCACACGATAGGTGAGTTATATTATCACAAGACCGAGTTGAACCGGTAACACATTTAAAAAATCTTTTTATACCTACTAAAGCCTATTAAAATGATTTTTTTTCAAACTGGTAACCCTTTTCCTACCGCTTGTTGACTTTTACTCTAGTCTAGACGTAGATGACCGTTAAACAATATTTTAGAGCCCATGCATACGTTTTGTACAGTTCAACTTTTACGGCTTCATGCGTGTCCGCTATTATGAAAAAAAAATCAAAATGGCGGACAGTGGGTATGCCAAAATATTCAAACCCCTTTGTTGCTAACTGGTTAAGCGACGCTGTTGCCCATAGTACCTTAGTGAAGTTATCACGATTATAACTTACTTGTCGATTGTGCTTGTACAGATTGGATAGTTGTGAGAATGTGGTGGGACAGTAATCGCACGCGAATGGCCTCTCTCCAGTGTGCGTGCGAATGTGAGATTCTAGCTGAACCTTAGTCTGGAAGTTAATAATAATAATAATAAAATAATAAAACGCTTTATTGCACACTAGAAAAAGACATTACAAAGAAAAAAACAATAAACATAGACAAGTACACAAAAGGCGGCCTTACTGCTATGTAGCAGTCTCTTCCAGGCAACCTTGAGTAGAAAAATATTAAAGGGAAGAGGACAGATGGGGAGTGGGTGCAAAAGTACTAGAAGGACAACAGATATAGACGTACATAAATTAAATAGAGAGCGAAAAATGTGTAAGTTTAAAAAATAAAAGTTGAAAGGGAAATATGAGAAAAAGGTGGTATTAGGTGGGAGAAAGGAAATGTCTTCTAACTTGATCCTTGAAAGATCTTAGAAAGAGTTAATACAATTATTACTACAAAATAACGTTATAAAAACATATGAATCGACAGATACCTAGATTTTACTAATGTTAACGGGCTATTCCGTATATGGCTATACCATGGGTCTCCAAACTTTTTAGCAAAAGGGCCAGACTTACTCCTCCACCAAGTCCCAAGGGTCAGGATCTAGGTAGCTCACCAACATACTGTAAATTACAGTATTGTTGGTACGATACGGCTTGCTTTCGCGGGCCGGATTGTTGGTGCTCGCGGGCCGGATCTGGCCCGCGGGCCGTAGTTTGGAGACCCCTGGGCTATACCATGGGGTCTCATTTGGTACAACAGATGTGGCTTACTTAGCAGGTACTGCCATCTAGTGAGGTGAATTTAAACGAATGTTGGAATTAGTTTAAATTTACCTCACTAGTTGGCGGTACCTGCTTCGATTTGTTTTTGTAATATTCAAATACAGATTAAAAAGTCATTAAACTTTTTAAATTGTTTATTAAAAAAATCACTTAATTCAAAATTGTATCGAAACAGTAAATTGAAGGGTTTTATAATAAATTTCATTAAAAATGGAGCGACACCTAACGGCAATAATTTGTACTAGTAAGGTTGTTTTGCTTTTTGCGTTTCAATGTTTGTTGCTATCTGTGCTAAGCATGCTGCGACGATAGCGGCGCCATCTAGAATTCTATAAGAAAAACATTTTTAATCGCCCTGATAGTAGCCTTACGAGGGCCATTTCTTTAGTATGGGATGAGGTATCTGTACTAGTCAATCAGTTGGGATATGAGTGGAAATAATTGTGAGGCGTGGAAAAAATCCATGTATCCCAATTGATTGGAATAGCCCGTTGGGATATACGGAATAATATATAATAAACGTGAACGTAATAATTGTCTTCAATGGCGTTTTAATGGTGATTGCTTTTTGACACAGTTCTTGGTTCAAAACGCAAAATAACAAATGAATATGCAATTGCATAACAATAACAAAATGATTAGACATAACAATAACAAATTAATAAGTAAATATTTTTGTTACTAGCGGCCTACAAATGAGAAAAGGGCTTAAGTGTTAATCTTACTTACCGGAAATCCTTTTCCGCAATGGTGACATAACTTATTATTGGGTCTGCCTTTGTGCACGTTTCTAATGTGCTGGTCTAAACCCACCCTATTTTTAGAAGGCTACAACAAACAGAAAATATATTATAGTATGTGAGAGTGTTGCAGAAAAAATGGACAATCATTGCACCAATAAAATCGATTTAGGGCCGATTTCAATAATCTATGTTCAGTAGGGATCTCTTACTAGACAACTGAATTGTTATTTTCTGTTATTTAACTGAAATATCTAGGCAACTTGGACGAGTCCAAGCTAGGCAACAAATCTTTAGTAAGCCTATCTCTACCTACTGAGGAAAGGTTATTGAAATCGGCCGCTAATGACCAATTTTGCCTCTTCGATAGGCTATCGATCGATGCAATCAATCCTTACTAATATTATAAATGCGAAAGTTCGTTTGTTTGTTTATTTGTTTGTTTGTTACGCCTTCACGTCTTAACTACTGAACCGATCATCATGAAATTTTGCATACACGTTGTCAAGGGTACAGAGAAGGACATAGGGTACTTTTCATCCCGAAAAAAGTATTGTTCCCGAGGGATAGCAAAAAAACCTTTCCACGCAGACGAAGTCTCGGGCGTCAGCTAGTAGACAATAACTATTTTGTGACTGGTTACCAGATGGTATACACATCAACTTTGTCTAGGGATACAGGTGTTATTTTCATACAAACGAGGTAACTTTGAAGCCTTGGTTTTCTGCCAGGGATGTACCGTGCTGTGATCTGATGATGGCCATTCAGGGAGTGAATGGAAGATATTCAGATCGTTATACACACCCAACTGATCTGATCAGCATTCTAAAAGATTAATTGGTCAGAGTTCTCAGTTTGAGGATTTCCATACATTTTCATGCTATTTTCGCCGTTTTTTTAAACATGTCCTTTACGTTTTGAGAATGCTGGGCAGATCATTTGGGTATGTATAACGATCTGAATCTCCTCCATTCACTCCCTGGATAAACTTCATCAGATCACAGCACAGTGCATCCCTGGCAGGAAACCAAGGCTTCAAAGTTACCTCGTTTGTATGAAAATAACACCTGTATCCCTAGACAAAGTTGATGTGTGTATGTTACGGCTAATGCCCGAAGTGCGGCTAAACCTAGCTTTAGCCGGCTAAAGCTAGGTTTAGCCGATAGCTGTTGGCTAAACCTAAGTGTAGCCGATTTACTCTTAAAAAAGTTATTTCTGTTGTTTTTTAAAAAAAAAAAAAAAAAAAAAAAAAAAACTCGAAATTTAAGGCTCTCGCTACGCTGCGCTTCGCGCTCGCCTTAAATTTCTAACCTATATTCGGGACCTACAGGGGTAAAGCAAATCGTTTCACCTACTTTAGCCAACAACTATCGGCTACACCTAGCTTTAGCCGGCTAAAGCTAGGTTTAGCCGCACTTCGGGCATTAGCCGTGACATGTATATCTAAAAATCCTAATCCTAAAAATCCTGACAAAAAGCCAGATTTTTATCAAAAATTCCTGACATTTTGTATTTTGCTAAAGCACCCACACGGAGCGACGTAATTACGATAACAAATTTTTCTTTTAATAAATAATTTATTTTTGTTTCTTGTTATAATGACGTGTCAAAATAACATTTCAAGTACCTACTTAGACAAAAATAAAGTTTTCGTTTTTTAAGCTTTGGTTGTTCAGTTGATTACATATTTATAATTTTAAATGTTAATTATTTTAAAATTGATTATTTATTGCAAAATTTGTTGATTGTTTTACTGAAAATTTACTAGTTAATTGTTAGTTACAAAAAATAAATAAAGCCTAATTTCTAAGGTTTGTTTCCTATAATGTGAATAATCCAAAAAAGCCTGACATTAAGTCCGGCCAGAATCCTGACAGGGACTCAAAAACCCTGACATGTCAGGACAATTCCTGACGTCAGGTAACTCTATTTGTGCAAATTTGATTACTCATTGTAAAATTAATGGTTTTTATTAAGGTGGCACCCTTACTGAAAGTGGTGGTGAATTTTATTTAATATTACACAATTTTAATGAAACCTAGATTCCTTCGTAGTCACTGATAGAAGAAGATAGCAAAACTGCTGAAAGTGGCCGTTTTTGACACATTTGCTATCTACTTCTACTTCAATAAGTATCTCTAAACTTAGGTGAGTACACTGTTGTATTAGGAACCCCTGTAAGAATAGCTGTATTGTTTTAAAAAAAATTAGGTAGGTTAGGTTAGGGAAATCAGGCGAGTCAGGAAATACGATCCATATGGAAATTGGGACGAGTCAGAAAATGATATGACTATGGAAATTAGGAGTCGAGAAATGAGATCCGTATGGAAATTGGGACGACTCAGGATATCATATGAATACTGGGGAAATCTACGAATGACTACGAGGGAATGAATGTAGCTTCTATAAAAACTAGACCATGGTCCCTAAAAATTCCTAGAAAAGTTTTATTAAAATCCTTCTCTATTAACAACTTATTAAATAAAAACCTCTGAGGGCGCCACTTTCGGTCAGGGAATCGCCTTATGTATCTTTTGTAATAACGAAAAGTTCAGTATGGACTATGGCAAACAAATCAATCAGAATTTGGATTTTTCAAATTTAGATTTATCTTTCTTACCTTTAAACAAATGTGGCACTGGTATGTTCTATTCAGATGTTTCTCTTCTATGTGATCTCTTAATTTAGTTTTGTCTGCGAAGCGTCGCTTGCAGTGGTCGCAAATGTACCTGTAGGCAATATAAGTACAGAATCAAAGGTGGGTTATTCCACTAGTCCCGCCTGAGAAATCCCCCAGAGGAGAAAACAGGACTTGTTCCGTAATTCTGCTCTCAAAGGATATCTCTCAAGGGGAAAATTCTACACTATAGTCCGTGCCATTTAAATTTGCATAAAAAGTCATTCACACGCCTCTACCAATGTAACCCCCTTTGCGGAAACTAGCGATCAAAATCTATGAGCTCTATCGCTATTTCTGTCGCTAACGTAATAAACAAGCGTTTCGACGGACAGGGGCGATTTTAAAGGTCAAATGCACCATGTGTTACAAACCTTTTTGAAAATGTACTCTTTTTAATTTATTTTTATTCAATTAAAACTTACATAAGATGTGTTTTTTTTAATTTCGATTATTTAACATAGTATTGTTTGTTGCATTATTGTATTTGACATTATTTCCTTTACATAATAGGTTATAACGAAATAAAACAATAATATTAAATTAATACAAAAGTTTATTTTAAAACTTTTATTAAACTAGTAGTAGTAATACATCATATGATTTACTATAACACAAAAAGTGTGTCTTATATCTATGTACGTATGTGAGTTTTATTTATATCACCATAACTTCTAAATGGATCCTAATCGGAGCAGATTAGGTTATGTGGGGTATCGTTAGAATTCTTAATTGTTATATTGAAAGTAAAACTGCCTACAATTTTTGAAAAAAAAAATGGCTGTATGACGCTATCTAAACGAGATGTGTTTGCGCTTTTTCTGCAGCAAGGCTTAGGCAGTGATTTTCAATAATTCCCAAAAACAATCAAGATAGATACTTAACACCCCCCACCGAAAGCATCATGAGGCTTTCCCAATAAGATTCAAAATTAATAAATATAATGATAACTAAGTTACAGTAAAAAATATACATACTTAATAATAATTTTAATAACTGAAGATAAATAGTAACTAAGTTATTGCAAATTTAATTAACGTAAGGCAAGGGGCTTAGTTTTACAACTGGTCTTCGAAAGATGGAAGATGGAAGTTTAATCCACCCAGCGCTCCGCACATGGGCGGGCTTTGGGAAGCCGGTATAAAATCCGCCAAGTATCACCTTGTGCGTGCTGTAGGCGATAAAGCTTTGACTTTTGCTTTGACTTTTAAGTTATTGCAAATTTAATTAACGTAAGGCAAGGGGCTTAGTTTTACAACTGGTCTTCGAAAGATATTGTTTTTGGAACGTAGTGTTACTTTTCGAACAACACCGTCTAAACCAGGATGCACATTCTCAATTCTAGCAAGGGGCCAATTGCAAGGATGAGCTTGATCATCCTTGACAAGTACCAAGTCTCCTACTTTTAAGTTGGGTGGGGAAGTGAACCATTTTGCTCTCTGTTGAAGAGAGTTTAAGTAGTCACTACTCCACCTTTTCTTAAAAGTAGGAGACTTG
Organism: Agriphila geniculea; assembly: GCA_943789525.1. NCBI lineage: Eukaryota > Metazoa > Arthropoda > Insecta > Lepidoptera > Crambidae > Agriphila > Agriphila geniculea. The sequence continues at coordinate 10,277,064 of OX038893.1, forward strand.
GTACTTGTCAAGGATGATCAAGCTCATCCTTGCAATTGGCCCCTTGCTAGAATTGAGAATGTGCATCCTGGTTTAGACGGTGTTGTTCGAAAAGTAACACTACGTTCCAAAAACAATATCTTTCGAAGACCAGTTGTAAAACTAAGCCCCTTGCCTTACGTTAATTAAATTTGCAATAACTTAAAAGTCAAAGCAAAAGTCAAAGCTTTATCGCCTACAGCACGCACAAGGTGATACTTGGCGGATTTTATACCGGCTTCCCAAAGCCCGCCCATGTGCGGAGCGCTGGGTGGATTAAACTTCCAATTAATTTTACGCTGAGCACAACCATCCGTAATGTCATTCTGATTACGTTCATTTATCACAAACTGTTGAACTTCGTTTAAATGTCGACTAGCAGCAACAAAATTTGTTCCGCAATCAGCATATATACATGCGCACCGACCGCGTCGGGAGACAAATCTATCCAAAGTAGCTAGAAAACAATCCGCCGATAGTGAAGATAAGACTTCCAAATGAACGGCTTTAGTCGAAAAGCACACGAAAAGTGCTAAATATGCTTTACTAGTTTTTGCGTTTCGACGCAAACTTTCTTTAATAATAAAATGTCCTCCCAGGTCAATACCTACGTGTTCAAATATCTTATTAGGTGCCAACCGATTTGGCGGTAAGTCTGCCATTTTCGGTTGCATAAGTGTCTGATTACATTTAAAACAGACTTTACATTTAGACAATATAGATCGAATGACACTGCGAGCTGATAATATCCAATAATTTCGATTAATTATATTTTGTAAGGTCCGAGGACCTGTATGTAAATGAATTTTATGTAAATACTCAATTAAAAGTAAAGTAAACCTACTACGCTTCGGTAACAATATTGGATGCTTTGCATTATAAGGTAATTCAGAGTGGGATATACGACCCCCCACCCTGAGGAAGTTACGCTCGTCTAGAAATGGAGATAATTTTCTTAAGGACGGAATATAGGTGGAACCTTTGGATAAGGCTTTAATTTCACCTTCAAAATAACTGCCTTGAACTAACTTTAATAAACAATCATGAGCTTCATTTAAGTCATGAATTGTTAAAACAGATATACTAGTGTTGACTTTATCATTTTTTTTTTACGAAATAATCTAATAATGCGAGCTATCGTCCTTTGTAATTTTGAAAAAGAAGAAACTTGATTTAATATTCTTTCTAAGAATTCGAATTTAGACTCGGTAACATCCGGTTTTTGTGAAATTAAATTTACCGAAGCAGAATTAGATTTCAATTCTGAAATAAAATCGCCTTCTTTATTATAAAATGTATCAATAGGCCAGTTCTGTCTATTGTCACACAGCCATGCGGGGCCCTCCAACCACCGCGCGGTCATGGCAAGCAGTTCGCTAGGCAACACTCCACGGGAGCAGACGTCGGCAATATTATTTTCACTGTTCACATGACGCCATAAATGAGGCGGTAAAGAATCAATTATTTGTATAACACGGTTACACACAAATGTTTTAAGTTTATATGGCTCTGTCTGTATCCACGCCAACACTATGGAAGAATCTGTTAAAGCCGTAACGTTGGTAACGTTAACACGAGATAAGATACTGCAAACGTATTGCATTAGTTTGCTTAATAAAACGGCAGACATATGTTCCAATCTAGGTGTGGTTAACGGTTTTACGGGAGCTACCTTGGTTTTAGAAATGAGCAATCTGGATTTCACTACCCCATCACTACGCGAAATTATGTAAATGCACGCAGCGTAACCTTTCGAGGAAGCGTCACAGAATCCCACTAGCTCACACTCAGTCTGATTAGGCAGTAAGGCGTGACGTTCAATTTTAAACTCGGCTAACAGCGACAACTGGGATAGAAATTCTAACCATTTTTTACACATATCAGTAGGTAGATGTTCATCCCACGCTAATCCTATCTTCCAGAGTTCTTGAAGAATACTTTTGGCTACAAAAGTGCAAGGAGATATAAAACCCACGGGGTCATAAATGGAAGCTAATATTTTCAAAACAGAGCGCTTTGTAGTTACTGGGTCACTTTTATTTACTGTGAACATAAAGGCATCTTCTAATGGAGCCCACTGTAGACCAAGTAACTTTATTGAAATGTCATTATGGTCTTTATTAAAAGAGATAGCGTGTTCGCGATTTTCTAGAGGAATGCTATCTAATAGTTTATGACAATTACTAGACCACTTTTTTAACGCGAAACCACCGCATTCTAATAAATTTATTAATTCGTCTTGCAACGTGCAAGCATCGGAAAATGACTTACAGGACCACAAAATGTCATCCATGTAGATTCCTTCTTGAATAACGCGCGCAGCGGAAGGGAAACGTTCACCTTCATCGCTGGTTAACTGCAATAAAGTACGTATGGCAAGAAACGGTGAACTACGGATTCCGTATGTGACGCTTTTTAATTCAAAAATCTTTATAGGCTCATCCACTGATGATCTATATAAAATATGCTGATATTTACGATCACTTTCTCGAATTAAAATAGCTCGATACATTTTACAAATATCGCTTGCGAAACAATATTCGAATAATCTGAAATTTATTATTATTGAACCAATGTCATTATATAAATTTGGACCGGCAAGCTGAATATCATTGAGAGAAATATTATTACTTGATTTCGCAGACGCATCAAATACTACTCGCAAAGGAGTTGACATACTGCTCGGTCGCAATATACTGTGGTGCGGTAAAATATTTACTCGGTTCACTACCGGTGTATAACTCCATATGATCGAGTTGTTCATATTCAGACATAAAATCATTATAAGCTTGCTGTAATACGGGAGTACGAGAGAGTTTACGTTCGGTATTTAATAATCTACGCTCGGCGACCGCGCGCGAATCGCCCAAGTCCGGTTTCTCGGAAAATAACAATGGCACGATGTACCTACCGCAAGTGTCGCGTTTATGTTCATTAACAAAAATCTTCTCCGCCAGCTGATCGAGCGGGCTCGATACCGGTTTACTCGGCAACTCTTCAATTTCCCAAAAACTTCGCAAAGTTTTATCTAAATTATTTTCGGTAATTGTTAAATGAAAATTCTGAGATTGTAATTTATTTTCATAGTACAATTTGCCACTAACGACAAAACCAAAAACGGTTTCAATAAGGTTTGGAATATTAGACTGAATAGTGATCGGTTTATTTTTAATTAATTCTGAAACAATATCATTTCCCAACAAAATATCTACCGAAGAATTTTCGTAGAATTGGGGATCAGCTAAATTATAACCTTGATATTTACTGATGACGTCACACGGAAAAGAAACATTAGGCATATCTGAAGATACCCTGGTGATTATCACCATATCAGCCGTGAAAGTCGGAACGTCCGCATCACACGGTTTTATTTCACACGTAACCATACCTAAATTTTTTACGACTTCGCCGCTGAGTCCGGACACCGTGAACGGACACTTGCGTCGTCGTAAGCCCAAACGTTGAGCACAATCTAAAGTCATAAACGAACTTTGCGCGCCCGAGTCCAGAACTGCACGGCAATTCTGTAACTGGCCGCTAATATCAGTGACATCTATGCGTGCTGTCCCTAACACCACTCCATATTTAACATCGATTTCATTCACGGAATGAAAGTTCTCGTTTGTAGCGGATGACTCGACACTCACGGAGTGTTTACACGAGGCACCGCTCACAAGCGCGTTAGCGCGAGGCGCAGGCGGCACGGCCGCTTCGCCTCCCGAGATAATTTGAGACGTCGTCGGAGTCGGCACGGCCGACATTGGTCCGACACTCGCATTCTGATGTAACAGATAGTGATGAGGTGACAAACAAACGCCACAGGTTAAACTACTTTTACAAGTTTTTGAATCATGGCCGCTCTTTAAACAATTAGTACATAAATTTAAAGTGTTAACACGGTTAACCCTTTCAGATACAGGCATTTGCCTAAATGAATTACAACGATAAATCATGTGATCTTTAGAACAATGTGCACAAGTAATATTAAATTTATTTTGTGTGTCGTTGCGGGAGGTAGTTAAATTTATTTTCGAAGTTGGTAGATTAGAACGTGAATATTTGTTGTTATTATAAGAATTTTGTTTTTGTTGTACAGTATTTACTTTGTTTAAATTAGGAGTAAAATTATTTTGTGACTTAATTTTATTCGAGTTATTTGTAGGCCAGGAGCTAGTAGTCGGGAACGTATGTTCCAGAACTTTAATTTTTTTATTAACAAAATTGATTAATTCAGTAAATGACGGCAATGCATTTTGATCACGACTTTCTTCAAAAAGTTTTCTAGTGTGATTATCAAGGCCCCGCAAAGCAATGTGACAAAACAAATAGTCATCTAAATTTTCTATATCTAAAGCTTTAATTGCTTTTAATGAGTGATCAAATGTTTCTATAAATGAGCTTAAATTATTTGTATTATCTTTCGTCAGTGGTGTGAAACTCAACATCCTGTCTAAATACCTACCTAACAATGCTCGCTTATCTTGGTACTTATTCAGTAGGCTTTGCCATACTACCTCGTAGTTACTAGCAGTGATAGGAAGATTCTTCACTAAATTCAAAGCAGGACCCTTAACACATGACAAAAGATAGCGAAACTTGTCTATGTTATCAAAATTACGATTATGAATTAAAGATACAAAAGTGTCATAAAATGTGGGCCAATTTTCTAATTGTCCGTCAAATTCAAATAAAGTAAGTTTAGGTAATGACGGTCGTACAAAATTATCATTTTCACGATATGACATTTTTGTGTTTGACTCCTGGTCTAACTTGCTACAATTCATTGCAACTCGTTTGCAGATAAAGTAAATTTCATCAAAGCTATCTAAAGCACTAGTCGATGGTTTAGATGTTGTTTCTAATTGTAATTCAATTGAAAATATTTCCGAAATAATATTTCCGAAATCGTGACGAACGTCGTCAAGTTCCGAATACTGTACCAAAAAACGTTGTATAGAATCTAAGTTGTCAAAACGAATTTCTTTTGACAAGTTGTAAACTTTTTGTAATTTATTAAACAAATATTCCTTTTTAAAAGTTAAGGTTTCTAATCTTATTAATAAGTGTTTATCTAATTCACTTTCTTCACTGATTTTAGCCATTTTATTTTGTGGGTCCATTTTTTAAATGAGAATGCGCAGTCACTGTTCCGGAAGGTGTAGAATGTACCAGAATGTACTCGTAGGTACCTACCTACACATTCGCACCAATATTAAAAATTGGACTCGCCCAATCGAACTACCTGCGTATGCAGTGCAACGACGCAATTGTAAAACAAAAAATATATGATAGATATATGAGAGATATATTCACTTCTCAAGCTTACGCGCTCACTAGACATGAAATAAAACACTTTTTAACGGATACTAGCGCGGTTTTATTGAATGTACTTTGGTATTTAGTTGGTATTTGGTTTGATTTTTGGTTTTTCCCGACGTTTCGGCACCTTTGCAGCTGCCGTGGTCACGGGGGACTGAAGCTACCCGTGAGCCTACCCTCAAGCGATGAATTTTTTTTTTTTTTTTTTATACGTTCAGAAATTAAAATTTTAACAAAATTTTTAATTATTTTATGTTGATTTATAATTTAATTTTATGAATTATTTAATGCTAAAAAGAGAGAGAAATCTACTGAAACTACCACCATTTCATAAAATTGGGAGGCCCCTCCAAGAAAGAAATGGCGAAAGAAAACTTGGAGAGGGAGCCGACCTCCGTCTTTTGTATTAATTTATTTATTTGCAAAAGGAACTAACCGTATCATTAGATCTTACAGTGTGTGTGAGGGGCTTTAGCTTGTGAATGATGGGGTCCCAAGCTGGTGGAATTTTCCAACCATCATCTCTATTGAAATTAGGATATTTATTTATTTCGATAGCCTCGCGGAGCATTCTAGGGATAAATCTACGTTCCCTAGCAAGGATTTGGGGTTTGTCAAATCTAATATAATGGTTGGGCCCCTCAAAGGCGTGTTCACTCACTGCAGACTTGTTATCGCGCCTATGTTTCATGTCAGCTACATGCTCTTTGACGCGGGTCCCTATGCTTCTCTTTGTTTGCCCGATGTAGGAGAGTCCACAGTCACAATCTAGTTTGTAGACGCCTGCAGCTTGAAGGGGGATATTACACTTGACAGGTCGTAAGAATTGGTTGATCTTCTTCGGCGGCTTGAAGTAAGTTTTGATTGACGCTCGCTTCAGAATGTTTCCAATCTTGTCAGTGACACCCTTCAAGTATGGTAGGATGGCAGGTTGACGCTCTACTGTGGCTGGTTTGGCGCGTTTTCTGTGATTGAGGTGTGGTACTTGCAACTTGTTGTTACGCAGTACTTGTTGGACGTGCTGAGCTTCAGCACGTCCAACAAGTACTGCGTAACAACAAGTTGCAAGTACCACACCTCAATCACAGAAAACGCGCCAAACCAGCCACAGTAGAGCGTCAACCTGCCATCCTACCATACTTGAAGGGTGTCACTGACAAGATTGGAAACATTCTGAAGCGAGCGTCAATCAAAACTTACTTCAAGCCGCCGAAGAAGATCAACCAATTCTTACGACCTGTCAAGTGTAATATCCCCCTTCAAGCTGCAGGCGTCTACAAACTAGATTGTGACTGTGGACTCTCCTACATCGGGCAAACAAAGAGAAGCATAGGGACCCGCGTCAAAGAGCATGTAGCTGACATGAAACATAGGCGCGATAACAAGTCTGCAGTGAGTGAACACGCCTTTGAGGGGCCCAACCATTATATTAGATTTGACAAACCCCAAATCCTTGCTAGGGAACGTAGATTTATCCCTAGAATGCTCCGCGAGGCTATCGAAATAAATAAATATCCTAATTTCAATAGAGATGATGGTTGGAAAATTCCACCAGCTTGGGACCCCATCATTCACAAGCTAAAGCCCCTCACACACACTGTAAGATCTAATGATACGGTTAGTTCCTTTTGCAAATAAATAAATTAATACAAAAGACGGAGGTCGGCTCCCTCTCCAAGTTTTCTTTCGCCATTTCTTTCTTGGAGGGGCCTCCCAATTTTATGAAATGGTGGTAGTTTCAGTAGATTTCTCTCTCTTTTTAGCATTAAATAATTCATAAAATTAAATTATAAATCAACATAAAATAATTAAAAATTTTGTTAAAATTTTAATTTCTGAACGTATAAAAAAAAAAAATTCATCGCTTGAGGGTAGGCTCACGGGTAGCTTCAGTCCCCCGTGACCACGGCAGCTGCAAAGGTGCCGAAACGTCGGGAAAAACCAAAAATCAAACCAAATACCAACTAAATACCAAAGTACATTCAATAAAACCGCGCTAGTATCCGTTAAAAAGTGTTTTATTTCATATGAGAGATAATCAATTTCAACAAATATAAATATTATCAAAATATAATCGGTATCGGATAAATATAATAAACCCGGTTCGAAGTGACCAGAAATTGTGGCGGCAAACGGGCGTGCCACTTGGTAGATTAATTTTTGACTGGACTGTAATTAGATAGACAGACAGATAGATAGATATTTAACAATTAACGCCCCGGAGCTTTGTTCGGATCTTCTTGATGTTTAGGCAACTATTGATAAATTCACTTACCAACTTGCAACTGCTTCTGATGCCGGTAGCCGGGTTTCACAACAGCACTTTGGATAAGGTGTATCAATGGTCTGAGTTCACAAAAGGTTCACTGAATACCCCGGGGATAATATTAGAATGAATCACACACGTGCACGGTGGTATTTATTGAAATATGAATTAAAATAAGTTCAGAACGGCAGAGCGGCGGCCATCCTCTTTCGGCGCGTTTTCGAAGGTGTCGTACAGTGGCGCCGCTTGCGGTGGTCGGCGCAAACACATCTCGTTTAGATGCGTTCCGTTTCTTCTGCAGCAAGGCTTAGGCAGTGATTTTCAATAATTCCCAAAAACAATCAAGATAGATACTTAACACGCTATTTAACCTCTCTCGCTCCAGCTTAAAAAAAGCGCGACATTTGTTGAGAATTGGCAAATTGGCAAAAGTGCATCGATGTCACGAAAAAAAACCAAAAATACCAAAAGTGAACTTTTTTTCACTTTTTACTATATGGGTATTAAATTAAAGATCTTTGTAAGCACATTCCCATACAAAATAAATAAAACTAGCGGCCCGCCCTCGCTTCGCTTCGGTTCCATTTTTTTGCCAATTGTGACCTTCAAACAACATCCAAAAAAAAAATCAAATCCCTTCCAGACTTACACGTTCATAGAGGATCGGATCGAAAAAATCGTATTATGTATTTATTGTATTGAATAAATATGTATAGAATGTATCTCGTAAGTACTTCATTAATTATTTAGTGAATATTTGAACTTTAACAGAATATTTAGTCAAAATCATTATTCGTTATACTTATGATACAGCATCCCTTGTTTAAAATACAGTAACGGGTGAAGAGATCCATATTATTAATATAAAAATTCTCTAATCACTTGTTGCCATATCATATTTCAATGTACCGTCAACTACACTCGCGAGCAAAAGTATGGAATCACAGGCCTATTTCCATACAAACGAGGTAAATTTGAAGCCTTGGTTCTCGGCTAAGGATTAACCTAGCTGTGATCTGACGATGGCCATCCAGAAAGTGAATGGAGGAGATTCAGATCGCTATACACACCCAACTGATCTGATCATCATTCTAAGAGATATGAGGATCAGAGTTCTCAGTTTCAAGATTTTCATACATTTTTACGCTATTTTCGCAGTTTTTTTAAACATATCCTAATATCTCACAGATTGCTGATCACATCTGTTGGGTGTGTATAGCGATCTGAATCTCCTCCATACACTCCCTGGATAGCCATCATCAGATCACAGCTAGGTTAATCCCTGGCGGAGAAACAAGGCTTCAAAGTTACCTCGTTTGTATGAAAATAGGCCTATGATTCCATACTTTTGCTCGCGAGTGTATTATACTATTGTTTAGTTTGAGAAGAGAACAAATTTTATTTCGTTAAGTACCTTTTGATCACTTGGACCACCAGGAACTTTTAATTTTATTTGTATACTTAAAGATTTATATTTGCAAGTTTTTTATTTTTATACCTATACTACTAAACAAATTAGGTAGGTACTTAATATAATGTTTCTATTAAAGTCTGATTGAAAAATAGACTTTTCTAAAATATTTAATTAGATATTGGATCGATCCGAAAAATCGTATCAATTTTATAGGATCGATACAGTGGATTACGATCCATTGTGATCCGGAAATCGAACATCCCTAGCACAAACCAAGTAAAGAATGTAATAATATTACAATAGCGGTGACGTAATGCCTCACCCCTAAAAAACTCAAACAGGTTTTGCACCTCTGGCCACGAAGGGCGTCGCAAGTAACAAATATTAAACAGCAGTATCTCATATAGCATGATTTTTGCGTGGTAATGGAGTATTTGTATGAATTAAGTTCTGATTCTTATACTATAACCTTTAATTTTACTTATGATAAAGTACATTACGATTACATGATAGTAAAAACCAAAATTTTATAAGTTAAAAACATGATTAAAAATTTCAACATAGAGTACTGATAGCTTTATTTTATCATGTTCACCTGCCTTGATCTCGAGACGCAGTCGTTTTGTGGTTTAGCGACAGTTAGTATGAAATGCGATATGCTATCGCAAAGTTTTTAGAATTTAGGTACAGGTAGGGTGACTAACTTTTTATGCAGATTTAGATGGCACGGACTATAGTATAAAAAATCTAGAAAGTCCCCTCATCTATTTTAGAACACTTTTCATTTAAATGAATGAAATGAATTTAATTTAATTTTTTCAATAAGTATCTCTAAACTTAGGTGAGTACACTTTTGTAATCGGAACCCCTGTAAGAATAGCTGTATTGTGTTAAAAAAATAATTTAAAAAATAAATTAGATGGTTAGGGAAATCGGGCGAGTCAGGAAATAAGATGCATATGGAAATTGGGACGAGTCAGACAATGATATGACTATGGAAATTAGGAGTCGAGAAATGAGATCCGTATGGAAATTGGGACGATTCAGGAAATCATATGAATACTGGGGAAATTGGGACGATTCAGGAAATCAGACGAAAACTTGGGGAAATTGGGACAATTCAGGAAATCAGACGAAGACTAGGGGAAATTGGGACAATTCAGAAAATCAGACGAAGACTAGGAAAAATTGGGACAGGTGAGAAATTTGATAACATTAGATTTAAAAGTTCTATTATTTGTTTTGTTATATATTTTTGTCTTACCTGAGTTGATCGTGTGAAACGTGCCTTAGACTGTTCCTCATGTGTCTCTGGTACGAACACACCGAAGAAAACGTTACTCCACACACACCGCAATACGCGGCGGAACACTTATCCTGTTTGAAAGAAAACCATAATATACTCATCAACTTTGTCTAGGGATACAGGTGTTTTTTTTATACAAACGAGATTACTTTGAAGCCTTGGTTTTCTGCAAGGAATGAGCCGTGCTGTGATCTGATGATGGCTATCCAGGGAGTGAATGGAGGAGATTCAGATCGTTATACACACCCAACTTATTTAATCAGCATTCTAAAAGATAGAAGGGACAGAGTTCACAGTTTCAGGATTTCCATACATATTAATGCTATTTTCACGGTTTTTTTTAAATATGTCCTTTAATCTTTTAGAATGCTGATCGGATCAGTTGGGTGTGTATAGCGATCTGAATCTCCTCCATTCACTCCCTGGTTTGCTATCATCAGATCACAGCACGGTACATCCCTGGCAGGGAACCAAGGCTTCAAAGTTAACTCGTTTGCTTGAAAAAAATATTTTATTCCTAGACAAAGTTGATGTGACATTCTTTTTATGAAAAAGAGAATCAATTTATTGACAATGACTTCTGTAGCACACCCCCGCTACGAAACCGTACCAGGGGCAACGCGGTAGTTCCGCCATAGTTCCGCTATGAGTTGTCTTCTATCGACGACGATATATGAGAATCAGATTACTTTCGCGTGTGTCAATCGGTCGGAGCCGATTGGGCGGAATCGCGCGTGAAAAATCTATGCATTAGAACCAGGGATTGAAATTCCGTTAAAAAAAATAACGATATAAAAAAAATACGTTAAAAATACCGTTAAAACATTTTATCGGTAAATTTACCGGTAAAAATAACGTTGAAAATATTTTACCGGTAAAATTAACGTTAAATATAGCGTTAAATTTAGTACCGGTAAAATTATCGGTAAAAAAATTAACGTTATTAATTGGAATAACGTTAATTTTAAAGTAACGGTAAAAAAAGTAAGAAATAACGTTAAAATTAACGTTATTTATTGACATAACGTTCACTGATTAGAACAGACTGTATTTGTTTCGCTTGTCGAGCTCATGCACGGCGGAACCTACTGCAGTGTTCCGCGGAGGTGAGCTACAGGCGTTAATAAATTAAAGTATTGTTCATTCACATACATACTGAACACAACATGTGTGTGTACCACTGACCTTAACATCATGTTTCTCCAAATGCCGCTTAAGGCTCGTCTTCCACCGAAACACTTTGTCGCAAATTGTGCAAGGGAATGCATTGTTCAATTCGTGTACCGTTCTAAAAAAAATAAGTAAATATCAATGAAATTGTTTAATCTGTTTATCGTTTTTGTACACGCGCAACTGTGTGTGTAAATCTAGAGCTACCGTGCAGTTTGTACTGTATGAGCGCGTTCAATTCATAATTCGAACTTTTGGTAAATAAAGTTACGACGCATTGCTTTAAATATCAAAATAAGTTGACAGTTGAGAAACACGATTAAATGAGCACAGGGGTGGGGTGAGGTAACTGATTGTGGGGCGGGGCGGAGAGTGTCCTTTCTGTACGGTGGTACTTATATCTATTCTGTGCTATTGTCTAAATAAAAAAAGTTATGTAATGAACTTTTACTCACAGTCTATGATTCAATAGTCCTGCTCTATGGGTAAAAGTTTTGTCACATTCGGTGCACTGCACTCTAGCTTTGTGCGTGTCTTTATGGTATCTGTGCGTGTCTATGGAACTGAAAGAAAATTATGGACTTAGTTATTATTAATAGCAGTTATATTAGTGGCCTTTGAGCGGTATCCCGGGTGTAACAAGACCCTCAACGAAGCCGAGGTCTACGTATTCTGCCCATCATCAGGACCATTTCTGTTCAACATTATAGCTGGAAAATGATTTTCGTTTTTGGTGTTAAAAAAGCATTACATTACCACGCAATGTAACGCGTACAACAGACCGCGCCTGCGAGTGTATGCTACACAGCTGCGCGGCCGAGTTGAAAGGCAACGTTTATGTGCGTGCTCATGAGATACATTGAGTGATGACGTTTTGAAGCCATTGTTTGTTACGAAATACTTAAAATTTTGATAGTTTCTTTGGACAAAAATTTGGAAATAACGAATAAAATAAGATTCCATAAAAATATGGAAAAAAAAAATTGACTTTGACCTTCAATAACTTCGTAGCTATTGGTTTCCCAGATATAGTCTACAAGACAAAAATGATCCTGATGATGGGCGGAATGCGTGGACTTCGGGTTCGTCGAGGGTCTAGTTACACCCGTTGTAATGTGAAAAACTTCGCAGATACACAGTATAGTAGGCCTTTATTTTTTTAACCGACTTAAACAATGAGGAGGGTATTAATTCATCGCGTATACAATGTATATTTGTTTATAAACAACGATTAGTCAAAGGCGGCTAAACCGATTGAAATAATAAAACTATGTTACGTCAGGGGCCAGGGGACCTATTTTTGAATCGCTCGACTCCAGTCGAGCGCTCTTTTCTACTGATTTTCGTTCGATATCTCATTGTTTTGAGTCATATGTCGAACGAAAATCAGTAGAAACGAGCGCTCGATGCCAGTCGAGCGATTCAAAAATAGGTCCCTAGGGGTCTCACTCCGCGCTTAAACTTTATATTAGCGTACTGCTCGCGGCTGACTCAGTCGAGCCAGCGAACGAGGGCTGTCGTGTGTCGGTTGAGACAGAGCTACGCGACAGAAAGAGAAGCGCTTCGGAGGTGCTTATAATAATATGCACGCAGCGCTGTGCAATTTGAAATTATACTTTATTGCCGTGCAGCGAGAGTAGCTTATTATATGATTGTCCTCGCTTAGGCTTCTGTACATTAAGTACTATTATTATATTCCATTAATTCGTTAAATCAGGTTTGTTCCCAAGTTGGTCCCATTTTTTTAAATCTTGAAATCGGTTAAGTAAGAGTTTCTCAATTCGTCTCATTTTTTCGTTTTAAATTTGGTATTAAATATTAAAATTATGAACGACTTACTTAGATATCTTCCCACAAATATCACACTTATATTCCTTCAGCGAAATCTCGTGCGTCGAATAGTAGTGTTGCTGCATCACCTTCACGTCCATAGTGCGCTTCTGGCAGATACTGCACTCGTATCTGAACGGCATAAGGTGCATTTTAGTTTGGCAATTTAATATCACACAAACACATGCACACTAACAGATACACGCATTCACACTTAGGCCGCGTTCCGAATCAGGCTGACAGCACTGTTAGCGCGAATCCGACCAAATTAAGAGCCCGTACACATTTTGCCGCTGACTGCCGCTCTTTCGCTCGCACATTTCATGTTTTCTCAAGATTTCTTAAATCTGAGCGCGTAATTGAAAAATGTGTCTCTGCCACTTTCCGCAATATAAGATTACGGACATTTCAACATATATTTCAGTTTCGAATTGCTGAAGTACAAAAAGTTATCGTTTTTCCCATAGAAATAGAATGTCAAAGAACAACAATTTCAATAAACAGGTGATCCGAAAACGAATGCATACATTTTATATGAGATACGTAAAATATGACTTAGATTCATAAAATATGACTATATACGGCAAAGGAAATTAATAAACTATGTTCCATACTGTTTTCTTCGTCGATAAACGAATAAATGTAGAGAAATTTGGTTTTAGAGAAATGTGTGGCAACATCTTATTTACCTGTGAAAAGTGTGATTACTTGGATTATTTCTTTTTGTCACATCACAATTACTTAGAGCACAAGACACCATGGCTCCACGATACCTTTATTTTAAAATTATAATTAAGATTAACAAATATTTTAAAACTGTGATAGCTCATTTGCTAGGCGGGACGCTAGGGGCTCTTACTGTAAAAAATGTTGGCACATGTCACTTGTTCCTTTGTCTCTTTTTTACATAGACCGTGTCCGTATGATGTTAACTTCTCTTTTCCACGCTCTGTTGGTCTTCTTGAGCGCAGCGAAAATTTTTCTATGTCTATGGTTTTTCCAGTTCAAATAACTTTCTAACGAGACGACAACTTTTTGTACTTTGGCAACAAAAGACTGAAATATATTTTAAAATGTCCGTTATCTTATATTGCTAAAAGTGGCCGAGACACATTTTTCAATTACGCACTCAGATTTAAGAAATCTTGAGAAAACATGAAATGTGCGAGCGAGAGAGCGGCAGTCTGCGGCAAAATGTGTACGGGCTCTTAATTTAAAGTCCATGAGCACGTTCGTGGCACGCGAGGTTGTAAAACGCGTCAGTGACGTCAGTCATTAGGGTTGCGCGTGCCATTGAAATGAGTCCGAGCCCGCCCATAAGGCCTATAAGTGCAAGTCCATGAGAACGTTCGTGGCACGCGGGGTTGTAAAACGCGTCAGTAACGTCAGTCATTAGGGTTGCGCGTGCCATTGAAACATTGTAAGACACAGGGGTCCCGGGTTTGTTTCCCAGGGGTGGTACAATTTGTACTTGGTTTGGTTGGTTAGGGCTTATTTCAAGTCCGCCTGGCTAGCTACCACCATCGCACCTAAGTCTGACGCCATAACAACAATGGCGGGTTGTCACAAAATTTATGCCGCTTGGTGGCGCTACTGCTGCTGGAGACCTTTGTATGGGCATTTACCCCCGATTTTTCCATTTATTTTAAATCATTTTTTGTCAACCATTTTTTTTAATATAAAAAATGGTTGATACTGATAAATATTATGGAAGTCGGATAGTAAACGAATTAAAGATGGAAGAAAACCAAAATGTGTTGGAAGAAAAATTTATATTTACGAAAAATCGCTTCCAACATCCAAAATTGATAGCAAACACATAGAAAACAACAAAATGACAGGTATACATCTACATTAACGCCAAGTTAGCGGTAGTGCGCCGACTGGTGGTCGATTTGTGAATCAGCAAAATTATCCTGCCATTGTTGTGTACCGGCACTTAAAGGTAGGATAGCCAGTTCCTAGTGATGAGGATTCCGGGAGTAATGCGCTTCTAACTTCGGCCTTATCATTACTTAACATTAGGTGAGATGAAGGCCAAGCACTATCCTGTTGTGAATTTAAAAAACCGGCCAAGTGCGAGTCGGACTCGCGCACGAAGGGTTCCGTACCAAAAAACGGCAAAAAAATCACGTTTGTTGTATGGGAGCCCCCCTTAAATATTTATTTTATTCTGTTTTCAGTATTTGTTGTTATAGCGGCAACAGAAATACATCATCTGTGAAAATTTCAGCTGTCTAACTATCATGGTTCATGAGATACAGCCTGGTGGCAGACAGACAGACAGACAGACGGACAGCGGAGTCTTAGTAATAGGGTCCCGTTTTTACCCTTTGGGTACGGAACCCTAAAAAGGCCTAAAAATGCAAGAGAGCGCGCAATATAGCTACTCCGTTCGCACATTTTACAACCTCGCGTGCCACGAACGGTCTCATGGACCATAGTTCAGAGAATGTTTGTAAACTATGTCTTACCTTCTCAAATGTCTTTTATAGTGTGCTGTGAAGGAATCCACTGAAGATATATTACTTTTACAAATAGGACACTCGTAGTCTCCTCCGTTCTAAAACAATTTATATATTACTAGCAGCAATTTATATATTGTTCACTTCATCGAAGAAGTTAAATTATAAGTATAGATAGTTAAATTATGAATAGAAAATTGTGTAAGTATATAAAATCCGAATATATGTATGTATTATATAAGTATATATGCATTATTATATATAAAAGATATTAAAGCCAACTAAGAAACAATATCACCTACAGGGTGGATTTTTGAGACGGTACATTAAGGGCAGGTACCTTAACCGTTATAGTTACAGGAAAACGTTCCTAGGAGACCATCCATAACTTTTTAAGATATTATGAACTGCATTCACAGATTTTGGAAAAAAATTACGGTTACCAAAAATAATTCTAAAATACCAAAAAAAAAAAATTTTATGCCAATCGATCCTATTTCGTGTGGGGATCAAAATACTCTATGGGACCATTTAAGGTATGAGTCCTAGAAACGACAGAAATCGCCAAAAACTTTTCCCATACATTTTGTACTGAAAAACGATAAAAACTCGAAATATTTTTTATTGCCAAACGATCCATTTCTTACTGTGATCAGAATACTCTTTAAGGCTTACTGAAATTTTATCGCAAGTATGAAATAGTCGGGCCGTAAAAAAAGGAGTGAAGTGAGAAGTTCTATTGGGAAGAAAAAAATCCAGTGGGAAGGAAAATCTTAAGAAAATATTATTATTTCTCTTTATTGTAAAAATAGTGACTGGACACTGCAACCTTCTCGATTCTGCAACGTTGATTTATAGGCTAATCACAGCCTATAAATCCTTACAGTATATACCCGTTGTCTACCACTGGGGAATATCGCGAAAAAATCCCCCAGTGGTGAAAAAACAGTGGGGAACAATGGGAATAGGCCGATTTATTGACGCCAGTAGCACACCTCCGCCGGGAAATACCGCAGTAGGTACAGGTGTTATTTTCATACAAACGAGGTAACTTTGAAGCATTGGTTTTCTGCCAGGGATGTACTGTGCTGTGATCTGATGACGGCTATCCAGGGAGTGAATGGAGGAGATGCATATCGCTTTACACACCCAACTGATCTGACCAGCATTCTAAAAACGTAATGGACATGTTTAAAAAAACCGCGAAAATAGCATGAAAATGTATGGAAATCCTCAAACTGAGAACTCTAACCCATTAATCTTTTAGAATGCTGATCAGATCAGTTGGGTGTGTATAGCGACCTGTATCTACTCTATTCAGTCCTTGGATGGCCATCATCAGATTACAGCACGGTACATCCCTGGCAGAAAACCAAGGCTTCAAAGTTACCTCGTTTGTATGAAAATAACACCTGTATCCCTAGACAAAGTTGATGTGTATATATCGTCGTCGATAAATGACAACTCATAGCGGAACTATGGCGGAACTAACGCGGTGCCGCTGGTACTAGGGTTACCATATCTCAGGATTTGTCCGCAGATCTCAGGATTTTTGGCCTTTGCTCAGGATTGCGGCCGGATTTCGAAAATCTGAGGAAATCTCAGGATTTTTATTCAGTACATTTAATAAAAATTACATTTGATAGAAGGATAAATAAGCTTTCTATTATTTAATCAGTTCGCCGCTGCCGACTACCCCCCCCCGTACGTTGTTCTCAAACTGCTACGAATCTCAGGACTTTTCAATGGGTATATCGGGCCTTTTCTCCGGCCTTTTGATTTTTTCATCTGGTAACCCTAGCTGGTACTAATTCGCGGCGGAGGTGTATGTGAGTGGATTCATTTAATTACTTACTGGAGAATGTTTTGCTGTCATATGTGCTTTAAAAGAATTCTTATAATTAAATCCGATCAGACAAGTGCCACATTTGAAGGCTGCGTTAATATAGCTGTCCCGCTCTGCTTCTCTCTCTCGTTCTGCCAACATCTCTTCGTATGACAATTCAATGGTTATTATCTTTTGGTCGTCGAGTTTTTTAACTTTTTTAGATGTCTGTAAAAGAATAGTACATTATGAGACAAGTTAGCTTAGGTTGCTCATTGCACACGAGGCTGTGGGTTGCGTAACTCAGCCGAGTGTGCAATAAACAAGACCTCACGAGTTTCATACGTTTTTCAACACATTTGCGATGAAAAAACAAAGTAATTTACCACACAGTAACCAGTAACGTAATAAAACAAGTCTATTGAAGTCGGGTGGGGCTTTTAGAATAAAAAACCGGCCAAGTGCGAGTCGGACTCGCGCACGAAGAGTTCCGTACCAAAAAACGGCAAAAAAATTACGTTTGTTGTATGGGAGCCCCCCTTAAATATTAATTTTTTTCTGTTTTTAGTATTTGTTATTATAGCGGCAACAAATATACATCATCTGTGAAAATTTCAACTGTCTACCTGTTATCGTTATTAATATCGAGCAAAAAACGGCATAAAAATCACGTTTGTTGTATGGGTGCCCTCCTTAAATATTAATTTTATTCTGTTTTTAGTATTTGTTGTTATAGCGACAACAGAAAACACATCATCTGTGAAAATTTCAACTATCTAGCTATCACGGTTCATGAGATACAGCCTGGTGACAGACAGACAGACGACAGACGGACAGCGGAGTCTTAGTAATAGAGTCCCGTTTTTACTCTTTGGGTACGGAACCCTAAAAAACATTCATAGTAAAAAGAAAATGAAGATTATTTATTTAATTGAATCAGACGTCACTTGGCGGAAGTCCGAAACCATTTTTGATTTGAGATTTTAGCATTCACAATGCTTTGTTTATACAATACAAAATAATAATACTACCCGCGCAAATAAAGAATGGGATTGAAAATGGCGGCTCACCGCGCTTACCACAATGAGTGTGACTGAGAGAGCGATAGGTGCGTCGTTTAGTGTGCGAGCGAGAAGTGAATATGAACAACGCCGTTTCTAATCCCATTCTTATTTCCTTTTCCTTTCTTTCAGGTATCAATTTGGAATGAATTTCTTACCTTCATACCATTCTGTAGTCTTTTAACTACTTTCTTAGTCTTTTTAATTTTGCTTTTAATTTTATTTTTCTTCTTTTTGGCTTTGGATACAAGCGTTTCGATTTCAGCTTCGAAA
Source organism: Agriphila geniculea (assembly GCA_943789525.1). Classification (NCBI taxonomy): domain Eukaryota; kingdom Metazoa; phylum Arthropoda; class Insecta; order Lepidoptera; family Crambidae; genus Agriphila; species Agriphila geniculea. The sequence continues at coordinate 10,296,011 of OX038893.1, forward strand.
GGGTCAACATCGTCGACTTCTAAAGGTATATCGGATGTTTTGATAGCATTTATTGAAGACTCTGAAGTAAAAGAAAAGAACATATAATATGAAATGCAACATATAAAAACCTTTTCACCTCTCCACAGGCCCGGTCTGGCTCCATTGGTGGCCCTCGGCTAGATGCTGATTTGAGGCCCCCTGCCCGGGAAATAAAACGAGAACTATGGGGTCCTCTCAGCGGCGGATTAATACTACTGGGGCCGTACCGGCTAACTTACATGGCTATCGTAATCGCTTTCATTTGACAGATGGATGTGATACATTGCTACTTTCCTTTGGTAAGTTTTTATTTGTGGCAAAAAGAAGTAGCAATGTATCTCATCTATCTGTCAAATGAATGCGATTACGATAGCCATGTAAGTTAGCCGGTACGGCCCCTGGTGCCCTAAGCAATTCAAGCCTGTGGACCTCCTATACAGGGTTACCATACCATCTACGTAAGAGAGAAATGCGATGTACAAAATTCCTGTTTCAGAAAAATGCCTGTCTTGTCTATAGCAAAAAAAGGAGCGATTTTTAGCCAGTTTCATCGATTAATCTTGTAGTAAGTCGTTTTACATGGCCACGCAAATGAATTTGAAACAAAACATTTTTACTTTTTTAAATTCTTACAGAAAAAAATATTTTCGTTTTTTTTTCGGTGCCGATTATGGTGCCCCCCAGACGTGATGCCCTAAGCAATTGCTTAATTTGTTAATGGGCTAATCCGGCACTGGGACCTCTCACCGCAAAATTGTTATAAATATTTGCTACATGCAGCTATAACGTGGTTTGAAATACTTAGTTTTAAGTTTTAATTAATGTGGTTTAAATGAATAGCCGAAGATTTTACCTTTATATCAGCAGCAAATTTAGATTTATTAATTACTGTATCTCTAGTTCTCTACTTGAAAGAACATTAATAATTATGTAGTACTACTTAAGAGGTTATAACTTGAGAGGTTATAACTAAAATAGAACGATGGTTCAATGAGAGGCCAACTACGAATATGACAATGAAAAACACAATGCAAAAAAACACTGCATTAAAAATAAGCAAAACTTTAATGTAAGTAACACCCTAGGGTAATTGATACTAAAATATAATAATAGTTTACTAATTATAGATAATTATTGATTTAACTATGCTAACAGTTTTTTGGTAAGTTCGTCACTACTCCTAGCCACGACATTAATTATCTTATCTTTATCCAAGTCAGTCTTTTGGGGGCCCCTTGAGCCGGGGGCCCTCGGCGATCGCCGACCAGCCGCTCTGGCCAGACCGGGCCTGCCTCTCCAGCACGAAAAAGGCGGTTTTTCCCAGTGGTCATATTAATGGTCAGACTAGTCTGGCCAACGGTATTGTTTCCCGTAGGCCAGATTAATTTGACAGCTGGAAAAGACATAGAAAAAAACCGACCAAGTGCGAGTCGGACTCGCGCCCGAAGGGTTCCGTACCAAAAAACAGCAAAAAAAAAACGTTTTTTAAATGGGAGCCCACCTTAAATATTTATTTTAATGTATTTTTTAGTATTTGTTGTTATAGCGGCAACAGAAATACATCATCTATGAAAATTTCAACTGTCTACCTGTTGTCGTTATTAATATAAAGCAAAAAACGGCAAATAAATCACGTTTGTTGTATGGGAGACCCCTTAAATATTAATTTTATTCTGCTTTTTGTATTTTTTGTTATAGGGGCAACAGAAATACATCACCTGTGAAAATTTCAACTGTCTAGCTATCACGGTTCATGAGATACAGCCTGGTGACAGAAAGACAGACGGACAGCGGAGTCTTAGTAATAGGGTCCCGTTTTTACACTTTGGGTACGGAACCCTAAAAAGCAAAAACACTAAGTTAGCCGGTGCCCATTTTTTGTCTTGAAGTAAAGTACCACTGGGGGACTTCGGGAAGAAAAGTTATTTTTCTCACTTATGCTCTAAAATATTACGATTCCACATTTCGGAGGTGGTTGATTCCTCACGTTCTAAAGAAATTCAGTGCAGGAAATGAATTTCAATACATATTCCCCGATAAAGTACCTATTCAAAATTCAAAACGATAAAACTCATCAGCTAGCATTATTTTTACAAAACTTTATGGCTGTCTGACTAGTCACAAAATCCAATTTAAAAATTTCAATTTTACAAAGAAAGTTTTATTTCCTCGCGTTCTGAGAAGAGCACTTTTCAGAAAAAGGAAACCTATGGAAGTGGCACAAACTGAAATAACAAAGGATTCGTGACGTCAGGCGCGTGCCGTGTCCGCCACATTGTGTTGCGTTTACATGTTACAATTTCGACTCTATGCTGTTTATATAAGGTGTATGTATGTCGTGGGCCAATCGTTGAATTGGGCCGATCGAGATCTGACTGGGCAGATCACGATACGCCGGCATTTCTTGATTTGCTTTTTCAAAACCCGCCATATCGTTCAAAGCATAACGTTTGACGATTTGCCCGGCCATGCTTGGGCAAATCGATTCTGTGGGGTGACCAAAGTACAAGCAAATAAAATGAAGTTTAGAAAATAATTATTCTACTATATAATAAAGATAAAACCAGCCATGCTGGGATTAATAGTCTGTAGAGTGACCCAAGTATTAGTAAAATGAAAAAAATGTAGGTACATTAATTATTTTCTTAATTTTGTTTATTATGAATCATCATTCTCATCTTAACATTCTCATTATTATTATTATCATCTTAACACGTGGTTCGTTATACAAATGACTCTTAAAAGCGTATTGTTTTTATTATCACAATTTTCGATTTCTTGTGACGCCGCCATCTTGCTCGCACGTAAACACACAGCTGACAGAGCGCAAACAGCGTTACAGCGCCACAAGCGTCGCGAAACGGAAGTATATTACGATGCGCCCAGCCATATCTCGATGTGGCTAAGTACCAGTAGGGCAAATTGACGAATAGGTTGCTTTTATCGATCTGCCTATTTTTTGATTGGGCACATCATGAAATTATTGGCCAGATCATGAAATGCCGGCACATCGTGATCTGGCCAGGCAGATCTCGATCGGCCCAGTTCAACGATTAGCCCACGACATGTACACTAAGCTAAGCCGCCATGTTTAGTTGCGTTTGAATGGAGAACAATGAAGTAGGTATGCAGGCTTTTTTCGTAGGTATGACCGGTCCATATTATTCCTTCGTCATTAATTAGCATTGCCTCGAATGATTTAAGCCCTCGCCGGCTCAGCCGGCTGTAATGTATTATCTCCGATACCCCCCAGTGGTGGACGATAGTGGGGGACAGCGGGAATAGACTTTTTTTATCTATTGAAAATGTATTTCAACTTTCAACTCACCTCTGACTTCATCTTCAACTTTAACATCGTAAGTGAGGAACTGAGTTTCGACAACGATCGGTGATGCGATGCGATGTAAGCTCGGCGAAACATCTCCTGATAGCGGGCATATTTCTACACTCTAAAAGTTGTAACAACAATTAAATAAAACTAGATACTGCCGTACAAATAAACGTAGAATAAGTTTATACCTAACTACACTCGCGAACAAAAATATGGAATTACAGGCCTATTTCATACAAACGAGGTAACTTTGAAGCTTTGGTTCTCCGCCAGGGATTGACCTAGCTAGATCTGATGATGGCCATCCAGGGAATTAATGGAGGAGATCCAGATTACTATACACACCCAACTGATCTGATCAGCATTCTAAGAGCTATTTGGGTATTTTTTTTAAAACCATGACACTTGCATTGAAATGTATGGAAATCCTGAAACTGAGAAATCTGATCCTTGCAACTCTTAGAATACTGATCAGTACCTTGATTACGTAAGTCTGTTGCTAACAATTCTCGATTGAAAGCGCAGTTACACTGCCGCTTTAAGTAAGATAGTTCTCACATTGGTTCTTATTAAAGCAGCAATGTTACTGCGATTTCTGTCAGAGTTGATTGCAACAAAGTTACGTAATTAGGAGGCTGATCAGTTGGGTGTGTATTGTGATCTGGATCTCCTCCATTCACTCACTGGATGGCCATCATCAGATCAGAGCTCGATCAATCCCTGGGGGAGAACCAAGGCTTCAAAGTTACCTCGTTTGTATGAAAATGGGCCTATGATTTCATATTTTTGCTCGCGAGTGTAGTTTAATTAAAAATTCGCTTAGCAGCAATATTACCACGCGAGCACGCGTGCACGTTGTGTAGGAGCAAAAGTTGCTATTTATTTAAATGATTTTGCGGAATGCTGCTTCTGTACTTGTACTATTAGCTATTCTGTGATATAATATAGGGAAGGGAGCGCCGTGCGACCTGAATTGGGAATGTCCGAAAACAATAAAATTGAATATTTTTTCATAAGTAGGAATGAGCTTCCTTAGTAGGTACCTAATAGAAAACACCGTCCAAGTGCGAGACGGACTCGCGCACGTAGGGATCCGTACCAAAAATCGGCAAAAATATCACGTTTGTTGTATGGGAGTCCCCCTTAAATATTTATTTTATACTGTTTTTAATATTGGTTGTTATAGCGGCAACAGAAATACATCATAATATGTGAAAATTTTAACTGTCTAGCTATCATGGTTCATGAGATACAGCCTGGTGACAGACAGACCGACAGACAGACTGACAGCGAAGTCTTAGTAATAGGGTTCCGTACCCAAAGGGTAAATATCCGTTTTTACCCTTTGGGTACGGAACCCTAAAAAGTTTCAGAATGTTCGGTTGCATGAAAAAATAAAAAAAACCGGCCAAGTGCGAGTCGGACTCGCGCACAAAGGGTTCCGTACCAAAAAACGGCAAAAAAAAATACGTTTGTTGTATGGAAGCCCCCCCTAAATATTAATTTTAGTATTTGTTGTTAAAGCGGCAATAAAAATACATCATCTATGAAAATTTCAACTATCTACCTATTATCGTTATTAATATCGAGCAAAAAACTGCAAAAAAATCACGTTTGTTGTATGGGCTCCCATAAATATTAATTTTATTCTGTTTTTAGTATTTGTTGTTATAACAACAAATACTAAAAACGGCAATAGAAATACATAATCTGTGAAAATTTTAACTTTCTAGCTATCTCGGTTCATGAGATACAGCCTGGTGGCAGACAGACAGACAGACAGCGGAGTCTCAGTAATAGGGTCCCGTTTTTACCCTTTGGGTACGGAACCCCTCAAAAGAATTAAAGTCTCTTCGACTTCACAAATGTACAAAAGTAACAGCATGATGGAGATTATATTTTTGCCACCACCTGCCACAACGTGTTAACTACTTTTTCGTGAAATATAACGAAAACATATGTTTTTTACCTTCAGTCCATTTCGTTGTTTATTCTCATTAGCTTTGGAGACAAGTGTTTCAATCTCGACATCCAGAGCATCCACATTGTCACTGTCCGGTGGTAGACTGTCAGAATCTTCATTTATACCTAAAAGTAAATATAATCTATAGTCGTATATTGCGTTGAGTTGATAAAAAGGTAAAAAAATAATAATTCTAAACTCATTACAAATTGCGGCCCTGGGGCCCTATTTTTGAATCGCTCGGCAGGCGTCGAGCGCTCTTTTCGCCTGATTTTCGTTCGACATCTCATTGTTTTGAGTCATATGTCGAACGAAAATCAGTAGAAACAAGCGCTCAACTGGAGTCAAGCGATTCAAAAATAGGGCCCCTCTAATTTAATAATTACCTACTTAATGCAGGCTAATACCAACATTAGACACCTGTAGCATAGTAGAACCAAATAAGTAAGTCATCTTACTCTTTAAGCTTCGTACAGACTGAGGCGAGCGAATCGCGCGCGTCGCTCATTTTGACAGATTTTGATCGCGTAACTCAAAGCAATAGCCATAGTCATAGCCATTGCCATAGCAATTTCTTTGACAATGGCTATGGCTATGGCTATCGCTTTGAGTTACGTGGTCGCACTCGCGAATTTCGCGCGGAATTCGCCTCAGTCTGTACGAAGCTTTATACGCACGAACGCGGTTTGTATGTGAGCGCGCCCGTACGTATGCGTCGTCGCACGCACACACTGGCAAAATTTAAAGGTGATAAGATAAAGGTGCGTGCGCCAGTCGTGGCTGCGCCGTACGTAATCCCGCCCGCGCTCACGCACGCTTCACGCCGCCGCGCCGCTCGTAATAATTTCAACGTGTACCTACCTACAGTACATACCATGCTTTCCAAAGATATTATTGCAAAAAGATTTGTAAGAATGAGGATATATTTTACATTAACTTTAAATAACAAGGCATTTCGTACTTGTCGAAACAGGTGAACTTTTTTTTTATATCAATTGTGTAATTTTGTTATAAAATCACAAATTCCTATAAGAAAAAGCCTATTATGGAAAGTATTCAATTTCCGAATTTAAAGATTATTATTTTGATAAGTGTAGGTAAATGAAAAAGTAAGAAATAGTTAATAGTGTAAAAAATAAAATTTCATAATCATTTTATTTTATTTGAAAAAATACATTATTTAGTAAAGCCACGTTTTAATTAATCCTATTTCGTTTGTAAGTTTTCAAATCACATAACATGATGTAGGCAATGAAAACATTGTAAGTAGTCAGTTCCTGAAAACAATGAATTTAAGATTTGTTCCGGATTCGTCATGTTCCTGATTCGTCGTATTCCAGATTCGCCGTATTCCAGATGACGTATTCCAATGGCTGGTTTTATCTTTATTAGTAAAATAATTATTTTCTAAACTTCATTTTATTTGCTTGTACTTTGGCCACCCCACAGAATCGATTTGCCCAAGCATGGCCGGGCAAATCGTGAAACGTTATGCTTTGAACGATATGGCGGGTTTTGAAAAGGCAAATCAAGAAATGCCGGCGTATCGTGATCTGCCCAGGCAGATCTCGATCGGCCCACGACAGCTATACTAAATCCCCATGCGCCGATGTTCTATGTGACTATATAATATGTAATAATATAAGACTATAACCTGTATGTAGCTTTTAGATATTTACTAACAACTGTTTTATGTGTGGTGTGTATGTCCTTATTCCAGTTACTTCAACAGTCAGTACCTACAGTCTCAAAATGCCTAACCACTTTTACTCTTAGACATTGTACTCTCACAATACGCCTCGTGAAGAAGCAGAGTCTGTAGGAACTAATAACTGAGCAAACAACTGGATACTGGCGAAATCCAAAAGGGAACCGCCAAAGCCCAAAAAGAAGAAGAAGAAGAGATGATTTACGTAAAAAGTAGTTAATTAAAAACTGACTAGTTCGTGTTTTTGTGATATCCCTCGGCCATGGCTTGACTGAGTGAGCTGCGAGCAGTAGGCTAATATAAAAGTTTAAGCGAGGAGTGAGACCCCCTGATATAACTATTAAAATCACACACCTCCTTTGTTCCATTCTATTTTTATCTCCTCCTTTAAATTGCCTCTTGCAGTTCTCCGTTTGGGTGATATTGATAAGACCGATATTGTTTTTTTACCAAGCCGAGGTGATCGGACTATATCGGATAGTAAATACACATGAGGGTTCTGAAACAAATGTGTTATTGTTTACTTTATCTTAAAGTCACTATGAAGTTGCGTTTTCTATTATTTGCAATTTGCAATTGAAGTCTTCAATTGATCCAAAGAAAATATCCACAATCAAACTATAAACAACATTAGTTCTTGTTCTTCATATACATAAAAAATATATGCAATAAATAAATAACCTCTTCCTTTTCAATTTTTGAAGTTGGTTAAAAACTTGGAAATCAATTGAAGAATTAAAAGTATTAAGAACAACTTTAAGAGCCAATTTCACTATTGATTTTAAACATGATCATGGACGAATTAGTCCATGACAAAAAATAAGAATTTGTTACGAAAACTGCAAGCGGAATAAGCACAATTCACGCTGTAGGTAATAAAGTATACTTACCTCGTAAATTCTTGTATAAATCTTACCAATGAGCTGGTGAAATCGATTTGTTATAACAAGAGTTCAAACTCGAGGTTTAAACTAGGTTACGCTAAATGAGTTTGACATTTTGGTGAAATCGGCTCGTATAGAATCAATCCTTCATACTTTTCAGCTTTTCTTCAGTTAATACTCAGTGCTATTGGTTTATGATTCGTATAAACTGCTTGTTATTTTAGATAACAGGGTTATGGCCTAGCAATAAGTGTAAATTGAATGAATTTCATACAATTTTGTATGAAACAACTATAACTTCTATTCTTTAGTGACTAGGCTGAATAGCAAGTATATATGGCTCGTATCTTACCCCGCTAGAATAAGTTTGAAGGATTTGGTATGAGGTTTTCACTTGTTCACGGAATTGCACAATTTTCTTGAAGAGAGCTTCACACTCCCAGCACACACGCAAATCTACTACAGCAAGGCAGAGCTGTGGAATAAAATATAAACTTAATATGAAACATGTTATTATTACTTATCACATTGAACTAATGTTGTTGCCAGAAAATTCTTTCAATGTAACTAGAAAAACTGTACAAGATGAAATTGGTGTTAATTCGGTGCAGCACAACTTAAGTAAATTGACAGGACCTAAATTTAAGTTTGCATCTTCTTCTTTCCGTATCGAAAAGACAAGAACTGAATGCTAATAAAATTAAGTTTGATTGACACCATTGTTCATAAAAATTTAAGTAGGATTACTTATTAGGGTTCCATACCCAAAGAGTAAGATTGGGACCCTATTACTCCACTGTCCGTCTGTCTGTATCCAGATTGTATCTCATGAACCGTGATAGCTAGACAGTTGAAAGTTTCACAGATTATGTATTTCTGTGCCGCTATAACAACAAATACTAAAAACAGAATTTGTACAGTGGGTGAGTCTGATTCGCCCTTGTCCAGTTTTTTGGTAGTTCAAATTGTGTTTTAATCAGTCAGTGTGTGCTGTGGATGATATTTGCAAATTAGTTCAGAAGCATCTTATCGATTTTAAAGCAAGTTTAAGAAGGTTTATGCTACGGCCTCACCTGCATCTTAACGCATAGCTTAAAAAGAGTTAATCTAGGTGTTACGCAGATGTGGCCAAGAATTTAACGTGTTAATTTACAAACGACAGTACTAAATTTACATAACGCCTTAGCTAAAGCGTTATTTATTACTAGCGGCCGCCCGCGACTTCGTCTGCGTGGAAATATTTTTTGCTATCCCTCGGGTATAATATTTTTTTTCGGGATGAAAGGTATCCTATGTCCTTCTCTGTACCCCTAAGAAAGTGTATGCAAAATTTCATGATGATCGGTTCAGTAGTTAAGACGTGAAGGCGTAACAAACAAACAAACAAACAAACGGACTTTCGCATTTATAATATTAGTAAGGATTAATACACATAATAATTATAACACAATTAATAAATAATAGTATTAGGGGCATTCCACGCTAACTGTCACCCGACTAGTAAAAATTAAAACTCAATTATCAAACTAAATTTCATGCCTACAACATAGTTATTTATCTGAACTTTGTAAAACAATATTTTTTTTCACCAAAATATACATCAATATTGTATTTTTTAATCAGGAGCAACACTAGTCAATTCGCAATGCTCTGTGGTAGATTTTTTCTTCAATTTGCAACACTGTTTTCGTCCATTTTGTTTGCTTTTTCGATCACTGTATATTACTGTGCAATTAAACATATTCTCAGGTGTTATTTACGCGAATCACTTTTTAAAACGGTAAGCCAGTTTCTATTTTATTTCCCTTTGAACAGCTATAAGTTTTGTGTCCCGACCGTCACTGAAAAACAGTAATTAGTTTGTCCTAAGCTCAAACTATAAAGGTAAGCTTTTAAAAAACCTTTGGAAAGTAAGAAGATGCGTTACAATTTTCTGTCCATTTATTTATTTAATGACTAGGACTACATTTGAATATTTTGTGTTGTCACAAAGTGGTGTCCCGACCGTCACAGATTAGCAGTACACGTTTTGACACAAAACTGAAAATGGCTAATGATGTCGTGTATAGAGGCATATAAAGGTGAAATGGTGAAATATTATGTGATTTTTTTACGCTGTCCCGACCGTCACAGTTAGTCCCGACCGTCACCATGCTTTACTCACATTTAAATAATAAAATAAACTAGTTAGTAGTTTCTAGTATATGATTTAGTATTGTATAAACTATAAAATTGATTAATATAGAGTTTATTGCATGAAACTCTTGATTAGGTGTACTACAGATACACTTTTTTTTAGAAATGGATCTACCTGAGCAAAAACGACGGTCTAGGGCAAAACAAATAGAAGATCCAGATAAAGATATGAAAATCTTACAAAAAGAAAAATAGCAAAGTAGTAGGAGGAGATTGAGAGCAAAAAAACAACTTATTTACTATGAATTTAAAGAAAATATTGATGTGCTTGAAAATAATTACGTTTTGAATTAAGTAGTAAGTTAGCAGCTAAGTAATTGTCCTTATTAATAGTAATCGAAATAATTGTCCTTGGAAAACTAAAAATTTAGTTTAACAATAATAAAAACTTAGTCAAATTCGAATTTGTTTGTGTTACAATGTTACTCATCCCGACCGTCACAAATCCTTGTCCCGACCGTCACGGTCTTTAAATATTTATGGGGAAAAATTGGCTAACCTTATCAACTTTAACTATTGTTTAGATTAAAGAATATCTATCTAGGCTAATATAAAAAAATATAATTAATTATTGAAGGTTGTAACTGATCTGAATTTTTAAAAAGAATGCACACACTTAGAGCAGGTAGGTAATTTGAAGTCCCGACCGTCACACTGATTCGAATTGCGATATCACATAGTCAAACATACTTTTTTAAAGTTCTATCTTCTTTCCCTTATTATTGCTTGTATTTATTAACAACTTTACTTAAAATTCAGTGAAGTTTTGACATATTATTGAAAATATACCCAATAACGTCTCTGAAAATGAGTTACATTGTCCCGACCGTCACCGTGGAATGCCCCATTAATAGCTAAAGCATAGTTGGACATTAACATTAACACAGGTAGAGCAGTAGCAGTACAGATACTCCACACTGTCGTGAAGCCATACCTAATGTTAACGTTTATAAAGGTAAGAATTACAATCTTTATTGATTGCAGCTATGAAGCCGTGTGTAACAATGAATACCGAGCACTTACTTGTATATCATTCAAAGTTTCCAAGTAAAACCGTTTTATTTTCTCGTCGGTAATATTGCGTAACGTGCGTCCAACGCAGAGACACGCCATACATATTAATTTCAAAGGAATTTCTTCTTTTTCTTCCATTTTCTCCAGTATTTTACTTACAACTTTCTTACACCATTTTTCAGTATGAAACTTATGTTTATACACTTGAAGTATATAGGTATGTTAATTAATGATCACATTATTTTTAAAAACCCATTACACGATATAAGTAATTGAAAGTAAAGGAGATAAAAACAGCTAAAAAATTACTTTGTTTTGGAAAGCGGAGGCCGGTCTCATTGTAAATAGCCCCGTTTAGCAGCAGCATTTAATCAAACTGAATAGGTTCAGAAAATTACAGCACCGAGAGCATACACCGCAAGTTTTTAGTAAAATATGAGTTGAATTGAATAATATTTAGAATACAAATCAATCAAAACAGAACCAAAACAATCTGGCCCGCTGGCCGCCATATTTAAAATAGTGATGCTCTTTTGTCGATAAAACCTAATGTCAAAACTCAAAAGTAAATGTACCGGTTTATCGGTGGATTACCGGTTTTGTAATTTAAAAAAATTTATCAGCGCGTGAATGGCAGATTTATTTAGGCAAATAATAATATTTTATTATTGCAACACTGGGTAAAGCAGCCATTTTGTGGTGTCGTTATCGAGTTGTATTTTCTTCCTAAAATTTCGTCTATTTTACATGGAAGTATTACTTTTTGTTGTGATTTGATTATTATGCAAACAAATTACCGCTTCGAATAAAACTTTTTCAAACTTTTCTGGAAATATAATACTGTGAGTGAATTAAATAGATTGAAGCAATTTTTTTTGGGATGAGTTTCATAGGAGTGGTCTGGTACTGAAAGAAAGTTTGTGGTGGTTTGTAGTCTTAAGAAGAAAACGAGACTTATCGAAGGCCGCAATTAGGTACTATCATACCTGATTATTTAAAAAATGGAGCAAGACGTCCCAGTATGCAGCACCTGTCTCAGCACGGACAGATATATCTACTGTATAAGTGAATCACATGCTGTGTATCAAGTTTTCCGTTTGCTGATGCACGACTTCGAAGCTGATAGGGTAAGTTGAAATAAATAAATATCATACAACATAAATACATCTCAAGCTGTGTTGACATGATAAGAGTCGGTCAGCTCGGACTGTGTCACGACCGAGACCACTTGTAATAGGCAGCTTCATACGAGTTCATTTTGTCTCACCTCATGGAACAGACTGATCTGCTGTGATATGCTAAGAGTTGAATCATTACAAGCAAAAAACAAAGCAACGCATGAAGAGATTTCAGGCATCTTTGTTTTTATAACCTTTTTGTCTCACATTCCACAACACTTGCTCCTCTTCATAAAGTTCTACAAATTTTACATTGTCACATTCAGTCTACTTTTAGTTGATGGTAATTTGTTAAATTTGATCTGAGTGAACTGAAGAAAAAAGCAAAATCTGAGACCTCACATTGGATACTGGCGTCCGAGTGCACTCAGTTTACATGATACAAGTAGTAATCTGAGTGCACCTGGTCCAAACTGACTTATTGTGTCAATCCAGCTTCAGATTTCAAACTAAGAAGCTAACTTATTAACTGGAATCAGAGACAATGATGGTACTAAAAACGTCCAGTCTCTGAGAAAATATTTAAAAGTTCGTTTTCTAAATTGAACCAGGTGGATTCGACCCCGGGACACCTTGTAGCAACACCTTGTAAAGGTGGAGGTAGACATGTATAAACCACTTGAATACAAAAGTTGAATTACTGTATTCACTTCTCAAGCTTACGCGCTCACTAGACTGAAAACACCGTCCATTAAAAAACGGATACTAGCGCAGTTTTATTGAAATGACTTTGGTAATTAATTGGTATTTGGTTTGATTTTTTATTTTCTCGATGTTTCAGCACCTTTGCAGCTGCCGTGACAGTATCCATTAAAAAGTTTTTTATTTCTTGAATTACTGTTTTTTACTCTAAAGGAATTCTATGTTTTCTTTTAAAAATTACCTTTCTTGGTTCCAGTTCGGTGAATCAGCGCCACAAATTGAACCTACTCTTTGCTGGGAGTGCCTAGCTCTAATGAAGAAATTTGGGAGATTTAAAAATCAAGTGCATAGCGCTCAAGAACATTTACGTATCCTGGCTATGAGTAGGACACAAGAGGTAAAAAGCCATCATCACCGTCATTTTTAATGTATATGTTACTGTAAAACCCCAAACTTAGGTAAATCCTAAGATTTTCAGCAAAACCTAAAGGTGCTCCCTCACCGGGAGCATTCACGTGTACTGTAACATTATAGATTCGTCTTTGAGCATTACATTACAATAATACCTCCCTGACTGACGAGCATTCGCGTGTTTCTCTTCCTTCACTGATGTATGCCCATTTGTATCATTACAAGGTGCGCATTGTAATGCTCGGTTCTCCTCCTTCCCTGATGTAATGCTCAAATCTGTAACGTTACATTACATGTGAATGCTCCCGGTGAGGGAGCACCTTTAGATTTACCAACTCTTACTGGTGAAAGTCCTAACTATCCTGTGATCATTTGTTCATTTCAAACTATTGCCACCATTCACTCGATAAATCTTAGGTTTTACATCTACTCAAAGACAAACCAAATATTGAAGAAAGATTATTTTGAAGGTGTTTTAAAATTATGTCTTACTAATAAATGCCATCTAATTTAAACAAGTTAAGGATTGTCCGATAAGATGGGTATTTATATTGTAATGAATAATAATCAAGAAATACTCACATTATGATAAATAATAATATCAGAATGATGATTACATAAGTTTTTACTTTTTTCAGAGTATGGACCACACATACATGTCCCAGTCTCTGTCTTCGCTCGAAGCGACTACTAAAACGGAATACGACAAAATATATCTATACTACACCCAAGACGAATGGCCGCAGTCATTTGTAGTAAACGAGGAAGACGTTAAGAGCGAACAGTATGACGTTGCGCAGGCGGTGAGGGAGAACTTGCAACTGAATATTGATAATCATATTCTTGAAGGTATGAACCGTATTGTACAGTCATAAAAACAGTAGAAAATAATGGGGGAGCCACTTTCTTTGTAATTTTCAGCTTGGGGTGCTAATTAATAACACTTGTTGTCAGTAACCGGCAAACATCTTAAAATTGGGTGGGGATTGTATAGAACGCATTGTTTTGTCGCTGCAAGTCCATGCAAGAGCTTATCCCCACTCCATCGAAAGAGCGTCAAGATGTTTGCCAGAATCTGTAAACGTGTTTTATTTCAATATCACTTTAGATATTTGACCAAGTTTTTTTATCAAGTCCCTTAAACATATTTTTAAGACGTTTTTTTATTTCAGTACCAGAATTGGTATTAGAAAACCCAGTAACAGGTGCAATGTCCCGAATAGTGGTTGGAACGGCAGCGCTCGTGTCCCCCGCTGATGCACTCAAGAGAGACCTGGAAATTTCGTGAGTATAATATTGGCAGCCATTTTGAATAAGTGTTGCAGAACTATCAAACAATCGGATCACACGCAGGTCGTCACAAAACGCAACTCGTCACATTCGCAACTTGTCACCTTCGTAACTTGTCACATTCGCAACTTGTCACATGTGCAACTCATCACATACGCAACTCGTCACATTCGCAACTTGTCACATACGCAACTCGTTACATTCGAAACTTGTCACATTCGAAACTTGTCACATTCGAAACTTGTCACATTCGAAACTTGTCACATTCGCAACTTCTCACATTCGCAACTCGTCACATTTTGCAACTCGTCATATACGCATCTCGTCACATTCGCAACTTGTCACATTCACATTCGCAACTTGTCACATACGCAACTCGTCAGACTCGCAACTTGTCACATATTGCAACTCGTCACATACTTTTTTTTCGTTTTAATACAATATGGCAAATGATGACTGGATAGCCCCCACTCCTCAGAATACCAGTAATTCTATTGACCTTTCTTTATGATACCACTCCCCGGACACTCCATACAACCGCGCCATTATAAACAGATGACGTCATATGACGTTGTTGTACACGCGCAACTGTGTGTGTAAGTCTAGACTTACATACACAGTTATGAAATGAGCCGCTCATACAGTACTAGTGCGATAGCCCTAGTGCAGTTAGTACTGTATGAGCGGCTCATTTCATAACTGTGTATGTAAGTCTAGACTTACACACACAGTTGCGCGTGTACAACAACGTCATATGAGTCGTATAAAATCAAAGGCGGCAATGTAGGGTTTTACTAATTTTTGATAAATCGAAAAAGAAAAAATCAAGATGGCGGAATTTCGTGGATTTTATATGAAAGAATGCCGTCTTTGATTCTAATAAGAGATTTGTAATCCAATTTACTAGAGGAAATGGCCACTTTTGATTAATAATCGGTTGAACAGTCGATGACGTTTAAAATTTGCAGTGCTGCTGTATCAATAAGTCATTTTTGACAAATACCCTACATTGCCGCCTTTGATTCTATACGACTCATATGACGTCATCTGTTTATAATGGCGCGGTTGTATGGAGTGTCCGGGGAGTGGTATCATAAAGAAAGGTCAATAGAATTACTGACGTCATATGACGTTGTTGTACACGCGCAACTGTGTGTGTAAGTCTAGACTTACATACACAGTTATGAAATGAGCCGCTCATACAGTACTAGTGCGATAGCCCTAGTGCAGTTAGTACTGTATGAGCGGCTATCAATTCATAATTCAAAATTTTTGGTAAATAAAGTTACGACGCATTGCTTTGAATATCAAAATAAATTGACGATGACAAACAAGACTAAAAAGTTACGACGCATTGCTTTAAATATCAAACCAAGTTGACATTGACAAATACGACTAAGGGCTGATTTTTCAATCCTCAGATAACAGATATCTGTCAGTTAAATTATAATCCGAATAACATAAAAGTCATTCAAAAAATTTGACAAACAAACATATGATAATCATTTTCAATTTGGCGGCATAATACGTTAGCAAAAGAATAAAGCTTTATCTGGGCATTGAAAAATCAGCCCTAAAGCAGGACTTATGTTAGACCGGGCCATGCCGTGTCCGGGGCCCAAACTACGTTGGTAGTGCTAATATTATTTATAAAGACCAATGCATTTTGAGCCCCGTTGCTTCAGAAGCCGAGCGGCAACCGGAGCTCAACGAACACTGGTGTTTCATAGAGAACTTTGACGCAACCAACTTAGCTTGGGCCCGGCCTAGCATAAATCCGGCTTAATCGAGTGATACGATTTGCCACACGAACTCGCGGGTGGGGTAAGGTAATTGATTCCGGGGGGGGGGGGGGGGGGGGAGTCTCTCCTTTCTGTACGTAGTACTTATATCTATTGCTGATACAGTACGAGGCGTGTATCTTGAATTTTATTCGAAAATACGCATTCCGCGCAATCCCCACCCGATTTCAAGATATATGCCTCGTACTGTACTATCAATTTTATTAAAGATTTCTACGATCTTTTTTAATTCAAGTTGAATTATTCACTGATTGAACAACATTCATAGCTTTGTACCTTTCTCAGCAGCAAAGGTGCCGAAACGTGGGGAAAGCTTTTATAAACTGCGCTAGTAATATAAAATGATTTATTTCAATGTGTAGTATGAGCATAACTGTCAGAAAATTTTTTTTTCACCAGAACAATGGAAGATACACACATAGAAGTGTCAACTCACACGAACAAACCGAAAATGTCTCCCGATGAATCAGAATTTGTTAATTGTATTTTGCCAGACGCAGGAATGACGAGGTAAAATTAAAATATTATATTCACTCGGTTACTTAAGGTTTTTTAGGGTTCCGTATCCAAAGGGTAAAAATGGGACCCTATTACTAAGACTCCACTGTCCGTCTGTCTTTTTTTTTATTCACAAGGGGATAGTACTTTGGCTTCACCTCACCTGATGTTAGTTAAGTGACGATAAGGCCGAAAGTGGAAGCGCACTACACCCGGAATCCTCACCACTGAGGAACTGGCTATCTTACCTCTAACTGCCGGAACACAACAATTGTTAAATTGTTGTTATAGCATCATACTTAGGTAAAATGGTGGTAGCTAGCCAGGCGGACTTGAAATAAGCCAACAACCAAACGGAGTACAAATTGTACCCCCCCTGGGAATCGAACCCGTGACCCCTGCGTCTTACACGGGTGGGCGAACCACTAAACCACAGAGGCGGTCTGTCTGTCATCAAGCTGTATCTCATGAACCGTGGTAGCTAGACAGTTGTTTCACAGATGATGTATTTCTGTTGCCGCTATAACAACAAATACTAAAAACAGAATAAAATTATTAATATTAAGCGGGACTCCCATACAACAAACGTGTTTTTTTTGGGCGTTTTTTATTACGGAACCATTCGTGCGCGAGTCCGACTCGCACTTTGCCAGTTTTTTACCTAGCGGCTCTGTGAGCTGTAGATCTCGCGTATGTCTTTGCAAAGCTTAAAAAAATATAATTCCGCCATTTAAAATAAATATTTAAGGGGGACTCCCATACAACAAATGTGGTTTTTTTGCCGTTTTTTAGTACGGAACCCTTCGAGCGCGAGTCTGAATCGCACTTGGCCGGTTTTTTAAATAAAATCTATATAATTATCGAACCTGCTCACAAAATTTCACGAGAACCGGTTGAGAAATGCGACTCGTAAAGAAGAACAAACATACGAAATAATTTCTGCCCAAGCTAAAAAAACGCGAAAATACCCTACGAATGCGCAAAGCAACTTCAGAGAGATCTAAAAGTTTGACACAAGTAATGCTTAAGTGAAGTTGTCCATTATTTATTTATTTATTTCAACTTAACAATATTTTTTTACTTTTCAGTACAATACAACCAAGACTAAATAAAAAACACCAAGTTGTAACATATAGTGGTCAAGGTTATATTACTGACTATATGACGGAAGCAGATCTTATGTCTGTGAGGTAAGTAAGTTATTTTTTTTTTAAGTAACATTAGATCAACAATAGGTACCATGAGCAACAGCGTCGCTTGACCACTTCTAAGTGATTCTAAGAGTATGAAAAGAGTGCCCTCTTGCAGTCAATCATGGCCAACTTGTTTGACAGCGCCATCTATCGAGTGTTGCCTCAGCTAAGATTGTAGGGCAATCAACTCTACGCACTTAAACAGCGAATATCGCCGACGTAATTCACAAAAATGGAAGGAGCTACAAACACACGTGTACGCAAGATGCAGTCGCCATTTTCTGTGAGATTTCTAGTGCTATTGGACGTTTGCTGTCATAAATGACAATTTAGTTTAGTAGCAATAGATGACAGATGGCGTTAGTTTCTTTGATTAAATATTTTACAAGAGAACTGTCCCCCCGCCCTCCCCCTGAAGTGATTTACCAACCAAGCAACCAAGAAGTGGTTTACCAAAGCAATTTTATTAAACAGTGGGTTAAAAATAAAACTCCAAATAACATTACTGACTACTCAAATAAAACTACTATGTTTCATTGTGATAGTAAAAATAAACGGTGTTATTACATAAGATTTTTAAACACCTCTTTAACTTAGACACTGTCACTCCCCGGACACATACACACATACAACCGCGCCATTATAAACAGATGACGTCAGATGACGTTATTGTACACGCGCAACTGTGTGTGTAAGTTTAGGGCTACCGTGCAGTTTGTACTGTATGAGCGGCGTTCAATTCATAATTCAAACTTTTTGGTAATTAAAGTTACGACGCGTTGCTTTGAATATCAAAATAAGTTGTCATTTGACAAACACGACTAAAAAGCTACGACGCATTGCTTTGAATATCAAAATAAGTTGTCATTTGACAATCACGACTAAAAAGCTACGACGCATTGCTTTGAATATGAAAATAAGTTGACATTTGACGAACACGACTAAAAAGTTACGACGCTTTGCTTTAAATGTCAAAATAAGTTGTCATTTGACAAGCACGACTAAAAAGTTACAACGCATTGCTTTGAATATCAAAATAAGTTGTCATTTGACAAACATGACTAAAAAGTTACGACACTTTGCTTCGAATATCTAAATAAGTTGTCATTTGACAAACACGACTAAACGAGCATACGATTCGGCACACGAACTCGCGGCGTGGGGTGAGGTAATTGATTCTAGGGCGGGGCGGAGAGTGTCCTTTCTATACGTAGTACTTATATCTATTCTGTGACGTTTAAATCTGATTCTGTCACTTTTTTGTCAATATTGTTTGAAAGGGACAATGTCAAAGTTAAAATAGGTGTAATCTTTTGTAATAACACCGAAAGCATTTACAATGGGCATTATCATGGATCATTCTATTTCAGGGCAGATCTAAAGACAAAAGTGCAGTACGCAAGTTCTTCGTATAAATGTGAATTGTGTATCATTGGTTTTTACACACAACAACAAGTAGAAGATCACTTCTTAAGTGAACACAGAGCTGTAAGTAATCAATATCATTGTAATATTCTATAATATAAGTTAGGATTAGAATTAACTAACTTCAAATGTTGTTAATTATTTATATCTTTGATAGTTAATAAAAATAAAATTACCTATTTATGTTGATAATTATTTCTTTTATGAATAATAAAAATATGAAAAATAAAAACTATTTATTTCAGACAACATAGATCAACAAGGTTAGCATTATATATTTAGAAAAGATTTAATTACATGAAAATTTGTTAAGTGACATCCCTAGACGCAAATAAACTATTGTTTTCGATAATCAATACCATTAATGGGGAAAAACAAAACAATTTAGGTCTAGGGTTGCCAGTATGCGGTTCATCATTTCTTACTTATTTTATTTTACATGATTTTTTTCAAAATAATGGCTTGGTGTCCATAATATGTACAAGTTCTTTTGCTTTTGAATTACAAAATTATATACTATAAAAAACCTATCGCATCAGATCATATTCTCAGGCGAGAATCGAACCCCGCGACCTTTGGAAGTCCGGTCCAATGCTTGCTGTCCAGTCACTTTGAGTGACTCGGTACCTCAGTTGGAAGAAAGAGCATTGGACCAGACAGACTCTCAAAGGTCGCGGGTTCGATTTCCGCCTGAAAATATGATGTGGTGCGATGCGAGTCAAATT
Source organism: Agriphila geniculea (assembly GCA_943789525.1). Taxonomy (NCBI): domain Eukaryota; kingdom Metazoa; phylum Arthropoda; class Insecta; order Lepidoptera; family Crambidae; genus Agriphila; species Agriphila geniculea. The sequence continues at coordinate 10,316,292 of OX038893.1, forward strand.
TCTTTTGGGTAAATTATTTAGTACTGTATAAAAATATTGTTAATTCTAAAATCTCAAATTTGAGAATTTATTCATAAACTTTTTTTGCCTTTTTTTTAGAAACAAGGCAAGTCGGCTTGCCAGATCTGCTACAAATACATAGATGATTCCAAACTACCAGATCACACAGACTCTCATTACATGCGGTACACTTGTAAACTGTGCAGTCATCAAGAATACAGCATTAAACAGATTACTATGCACGTGAAACAACATAGCGACGCGCAAGTTAATAATGCGGTGATAAGGATCGGTACGGGCACGGGGAAGGTGAGAAAAAACTGGTTACGAAAGTTGTTCGTAACTGGTTACGAAAGTTATTCGTAACTGGTTTCGAAACGTTTTCGTTACTGGTTACGAAACTTATTCTTAACTGGTTTCGAAAGTTTTTCGTAACTGGTTTCGAAAGTAATGGTTACGATTACGAATCAATAGTCAGTATCGTATTGCTCAATTTGTTATGAAAAAAATGTGAGCTCTCCGTAAAAGATAACTAAGTTATAATTATTATTATTTGCAATACTATTATAATCATATCACAATTATCGTAACTGATTACGAAAATCCTTTTTCGTAGAATAGTGTTAGACGAAGTTTTGTACAAAGTTTAAAAAAATACAATATGATTTGATGTCATGTAATATTTCAGAGTAAAAAAAAGAAAACTGATACAGATACCAAACCGCCCCCTAAGCCGGGGGATCTTAGGAAACTACTATCTAAGACTACTATAGAGGGGTACCAGTGTTTGGAGTGCGATATGTTCTTTAAGTAAGTATAATGAGGGGTTTTAAAACAGGGGGCTAATTGTCTAATTTTAAAAATCTATCGCAATCGCTTTCGTTTGACAGATGGATGTGACATATTGTTGCATTTCTTCGGTAAGTTTTCATTTGTGACAAAAAGAAGCTTCAATGTGTTACATCCTGAAAGCGATTGCGATAGATTTTTAGATTAGACAATAGAAAGGCAGTTTTTAGAAATGTCAGACGAGTTAGATTCTAATGTCCGATTACAAGTCTCCCAGCAAAAATGTAAACAAAAAAAATTCACTGTCTAACTGAAGTTGGTTAACATTTTCAGATATAAACCTTTGGTCACTTTTATACCTTTTTAATCTATTTCATACATTTTTTAGTGATAATAAGTATTATGTCTTTTAGGGTAATTTTAAACCAGGATAATACTGCCGCCATAAGGAAAAAAGACGTATCTATCTTTACCTTCCATCCAACCGAGAAAAAAAATAATTTGTATTTTTTTTTTGGAAAAAAAGTCGCTGGGCAAAAGTAAAGGTAAAAGTATTACATTATAGTATGCAAGATTAGGTCATAGCTTAAACTATTTTTTGACAAATTAAAATTAAAACAATATTTATATTATATTTCATATGAAATGAAAAAAATACTAGTAAATGCGTCCTTTTTTACTGATTGTGAATATGTATGTAACTCAATTTTGAAAAAAAAATGTTAGATACGGCAGAATAATAAGTTGTTGTTTTGTTGTTGTTTCCTTATTGATACCAATCATAATATTTTTGATATTAACAGTTGATTCAATAACTTGAAACTAATAACAAAATCACAAACTTGACATCTTCGCCTGTCCCCCAATATCAAAAGACGAATGTTACGTTACTACTCGTAAGTCGTATTAAATGTTAATATAAATGAAATATGATAACATGAACCAAAGGCTGATCTACGGTTTGCAGTTGATGTGTGCACAGCATCGTAAAAATGTTTTCTACTATTAAACTGTTACCATGAAATATTTAAGTATATTACTGTTTTTGCCGTAAAACTCATGATTCAGAATAGTTATCTATCTAATATATTTTTATTAGGTTTGTGGTGAAAATCATGTATACACATCAACTTTGTCTAGGGATACAGGTGTTATTTTCATACAAACGAGGTAACTTTGAAGCCTTGGTTTTCTGCCAGGGATGTACCGTGCTGTAATCTGATGATGGCCATCCAGGGAGTGAATGGAGTAGATTCAGATCGCTATACACACCCAACTGATCTGATCAGCATTCCAAAAGATTAATGGGTCAGAGTTCTCAGTTTGAGGATTTTCATACATTTTCGCGGTATTTTTAAACATGTCCATTACGTTTTTAGAATGCTGGTCAGATCAGTTGGGTGTGTACAGCGATCTGAATCTCCTCCATTCACTCCCTGGATAGCCGTCATCAGATCACAGCACAATACATCCCTGGCAGGAAACCAAGGCTCCAAAGTTACCTCGTTTGTATGAAAATAACACCTGTATCCCTAGACAAAGTTGATGTGTGTATATGTATTTATTTCTTGAGTCAGCAATATATTATTTCTTTTTGTGTTGTTTTGTTCTGGCAACACCTTTGTTTACATTTTTGCTGGGAGACTAGTAATCGGACTTCACAGACTGTTGACGTGACGTGAGGTTAAAAAGTTTCTAAAAAACCATCACGTGATTAATGGATGATTCCGAACTTATGACATGTCAAACAGATTGCAATAATCTTCCTTTTTATCGATAAAACTATACGACTACAAGTCGCGGAAAGCTCTTTAAAGCTATAAAATTGGTTTTAATTCATAAAAATAAATATTTTTACAGAAATTCTCGTGTAAGAAAAACCCATGTTCTAAGATGCCATAGAGAAGGCTTCGAGTGTGACCACTGTAAAAAGAGATTTGTCAACAAGACTACTTTGGCAACACATCTGAGGTACGTTTTAGAATTATGTTAAAATAGAAAAAACTAGGGGTTTTAATATGAAATCGCTGAATTTGCATTTGACATACTAACATTTATTCAATCACCGCGATCTTTCTGCCAAGTGCATAGTTTTGTTTATCAAATGAAAAGTTTTGTCGATGTATCGGTCTGCAGCGTGTTACAACCGAATATGGTAGATAGGGACCTTCAAACTGAACAACTTTTACTATGGGACCAACTCTGAAATCGCGAAAAAAAAATTTTGACATTTTCATTATCATTTTTTGTATGAAACACCAAATTTTTTTTCGCGATTTCAGAGTTGGTCCCATTAGTAAAAGATGTTCAGTTTGATGGTCCCTATCTGATATATTCGGCATTACGGGTTTTTTTAAACACATTGTATTAATATTTTATAATAAGTATATTAAGTAATTTCATATTATTTATACATAGTATTAATATTTTATGTATATCTTAATATATTATAAATACTTATATTTATATTATTTTCCCCTCAGACTCCACGAAGGCCCACTACCCCGTGAAGAATGCCCCGTCTGCCACAAAATGGTCCGAGTGATACAATTGAAATACCACATACGAAGGCATCAAAACAAAAATAGATACCACTGTGTGGAGTGCAACAAGACTTTCTCGCATATAGCCTCTTATCAAGGCCATCTGAAGTACAGTCGGGCGCACGCATCGGAAAATGTGTTCAAGTGAGTGTATTTTATCCCTCGAGAATTGTATTTTTTTCTAGGTTACAACCCTCATATGATGCCTCCATCAAAACAAAAATCGATACCAGACTTTCTTAAATATAGCGTGTTACCTAGGCCATCTGAAGTACATTCGGGCGCACGCATCGGAAAATATGTTCAAGTGAGTGTATTTTATCCCTCGGGAATAGTACTTTTATCTGGGTTAAAGGTTCCCTCATACGGAGGCATCAAAACGAAAACAGATACCAGACTATCTCACATATAGCCTCTTATCAAGGCCATCTGAAGTACAGTCGGGCGCACGCATCGGAAATTCTTTTATTACACTCGATACTGGTACCATTGTCCGCAAAGTCACACAGTAAACAGATACACTCGAATCTGTTGAAACAAATATTAGTTAGGGTAGGATTAAGAATAGTTTAGGAAGTTAGGATTGGGATAGTTAAGATAACACTTTAGTTAAAATACCACATATGGAACATCAGCCCCCCCTACTCAAATGGCCAACTTTCTATTCGTTTGAACGCTACGCTTACTTTTAAAGCTTAAATATGAGCAATATCAATCACATGTTGCAAACTTATGTTAATCACAGACTTCGATGTATTTTATGAAATTGTCAAGCTTACGGCACGTAATTTTATAGTTTACTGCTTATTTTAAAGTTTCAATAGTAAGCGTAGCGTTCAAACGAATAGAAAGTTGGCCATTTGAGTAGGGGGGCAGAACAGAAATAGATATCATTGCGTGGAATTTAACAAGACATTCTAACGTGAAATGAAGTACGTACAAAAGTTATATCAGAAGTGGGACGTTTCAATCGTATTGGCGGCTCGGAACATCGTGCGAGACGATGCGCAAAACACAATTTCGATGTAAGTGGGAGTGGGGGGAGGGGGTTAAAGATATTGTAGGGTTGTGGAGGCCCGTTTTCGAGGGCTCCGTTTGCGAAATATTTAACTTTGGAGTGCAATGGTTGCTTTTGGATACGTGAAAAAATTTGATGAAAAAACCTTAACACGACAAAAAAAATCTATCAATTTTTGTCACATAACTGATTAATGTAAAGTTTTTTCCAGACCATATGTTTACTATTTTTTTAAGAAAATATTTTTTTACGACTTCGTCCAGCGCTATCTAGACTAATTCATGACTCGGCTGGTACGGTCTAAAATGCTGTATATTTTGGTACAGGTTTCCATGTCCGATGTGCAACAAAGGCTACCCGACCAAAGAAGCGATGCAGGACCATTTCAACTACCAACATTTAGGGAAGACATCACATAAATGTCCCGTGTGCGACAAGGTCAGTCTATATCGGGTCATTTTGAATTTACCATCCAAATTTCAGGGATGTGTCCATTCCATGAAACTAAAACTTTCTCTAAGAAACGTGTCAAATTTTGCCAGAAAATTTTGGTCTTCCCATACTAAATTGATCACGTGATCTCTTTGATTTCTATGGAAAGTCGATTTTTATTTTACATATTTGACCATGTGTTCCTTAGAGAAAGTTGTTCAGTTTCATGGACTGAACACAACCTCAAAATTTGGATGGTAAGTTCAAAATGACCCGATACGTTGAGGTCATACTAGCTAAGGGCATGCTTAATAATAATAATACACATGCGAGCAAAAAATATGGAATCACATGCCTATTTTCATATAAACGAGGTAACTTTGACGCTTTGGTTCTCCGCCCAGAATTAAACGGGGTGTGATCTGATGTTGGCAATTCAAAAAATGAATGGCGGAGGCCCATAATGCTAAAGAAACCTAACGGATAAGATGAGTCGCTCAGGGTTGAATAAAAAAAATAACAAAAACAAGCTAAAATTACAATCAAAAGTATGGAAAATCTAACACTTAAAACTCCATACGGTCTCTAGTGTAAACGACTCTTCTGATCCGTTGGGTTTTTTCAACCTCCTCCATTCACTCTTTGAATGGCCATCATCAGATCACACCTCGTTTAATCCAGGGGCCGTACCGGCTAACGAATCGATTATCGAAAAATCTGAATCGGTTTCAACTTAGAACTGAAAAATCAAAGTAAGGAATTTCGTCGTGTACTTTCTGTTGACGTAATTTGGAAGATAACGATGTTCGTGTGACATCATGAAATGGGGTTCGCCATTTTCGCCCAATTGGGGCTCGATTTATCTGTTTTAATTTGAAACCCGGCAGACTTTTCGAAGCTCAATTCGTTAGCCGGTACGGCCCCAGGGCGGAGAACCAAAGCTTCAAAATTACCTCATTGGTATGAAAATAGGCTTGTGATTTTTATGCTCACGATTGTAGTAATAATTTCTATCCGCAGATGAAGATACACGATCTAGGAATACATAAATATGGACACAATCATCACACACACACACACACAATTACATACAAACACATACACATAGGTCACTTTTTAAATATGCTATGCTTGGTCAAAAACCCGCATAGATATATAGAATACAAATAATAATAATATCTTTTATTGCAATAATCTTACATCACAATTTACAACTACTTTAAAAATAGATTTATTATTTAGAAAAAGAATTACAATATGCCTGAATATTGTGATTCTGTGTTTCAGGCGAACAGGATTAACCTGTGTTTCAGGCGAAATAAGAAGTTACAAAACTACCTTCTTAAAATTATTAAACAATAAAATACAAGTACAACGTATTTAATAATAAATGTTTGTTACCTCAGTACTCCATCATTTATGGACCGATTTAGATTTTTTTATTATTTCAAAGAAAATTACGTGCTGGTCTACAGCTGCGCCACAAAAAAAAGTTGGAAATCTGACTTTTTGATTATGCCATGCATGGTGATGGTGAAGTCAATAGTTTGTTGGAATTTGTCGCACTAAAACTAGAGCCTGTAGCCAATGTCACATTTAGAAATTTTCGTTTTAATTTTACGTTTTAAAATTCGATAGCTAACGAAACCTGATGTCCATCACATACATGTTTCGAAAGCGAAGCGATAACGAAGATTTGCAAATGTTACTTTGGCTAGGGGATCCGAGTTTGTCGGTCTTAACGCAAACGCCAAATTTGCGACAAATTCTGACAAACTAACGGCTACACATAGGAGTAATCAGATTTTCGCTACGACCTTCCGTTCTCGAGATCTGTGTGGCGCAGCTGTAGAGACGTCTCTACAGCTGCGCCACATGTATCTCCTAAACGCAAGACCGACAAACTCTGGTTTTTGTGCAACAAATTCCGACAAACTATCGACTACATAATGGCATAGCTAGTCAAAAAGTCAGGTTCCCAACTTAAGAATATTCTTTCACATAAGTCCTATTTTTTTAAATTTTGAAATCGGTTCTTAAAGTATTTGCCACACAGGATGCGTTCTGCGGTCCGGTCAACCCATATATTGCGTTCCCCTATGTATGGTTTGACCGGACCGCAGAACGCATCCAGTGTGGCAAATTCTTTAGTTTCATGAATTTCTGAAAATAACAGTATTTTCATTTTCTTTACCATTACTTGATTTTTTTACGAACCTTTGAGCATAACTTTGTATATGAACCGATTTAGATGATTCTTTTTTGTTATTAGGGTTCCGTAGCCAAAATGGCAAAAAACGGAACCCTTATAGATTCGTCATGTCTGTCTGTCTGTCTGTCTGTCCGTCCGTATGTCACAGCCACTTTATTCCAAAAGTATTAGGACTACATAGTTGAAACTTGGTAGGTAGGTGTATTCTGTGAACCGCTTTACGATTTTTACACAAAAATAAACAAAATAAAAGATTAAGGGGGGGCTCCCTATACATGGAACTGAAACTGAAAATATTTTTTTACATCAAACCAATACTTGTGGGGTGTCTATAGACATTGAGGTTTCTAAGACTATTTTTTTTCAAAGTCAACCGTTTGAAAAATATATGCCGCCAAAGTGGTAAAATGTGTGTCCCTCCCCCTTTAAAAGTAAGAGGATGAAAAATCTAAAAAAAATATAAGCTATAGATCTTAATAAACACTTTCAACGAAAATTGGTTTGAACGAGATATAGTAATTAGTTTTCAAGATATAGTACATTTTCCAAAACCGCAAATATAACTTTGTCATTCATACAAACACTGTGAAAAACAAAGTTATTTTTTCAGACGAAAAATGATAGCGGTATTAAAATATGGTATGGTATAATGTACCTACGGAACCCTACTGCGCGTGGCCCGACACGCACTTGGCCGGTTTTTTTTTATTTATTTTTTGTTTGAAAGAGAATACTTTAAGAATGACACGGTTTTTATTTAAGCAATTTCTTTTTTTTAGCCCATAGCATCCCGAGCAAACGTCGAAAAGCACCTAATGAGAATGCACGGACAGAAGAAAGAAAAACCCAGAAACCACGTTTGTCAAATATGTGGGAAGGCTTTTACGGTATGTTTGTATGAATAATAGATCTTTTATTAACGTATAGTATCGTAACTATAATGTGTACCTACTTAAATGTGAAAAAAAAAACTTTTCTAATAAACCTAGGCTAGATGTACAGTTAACGCCACATTAGACGATATGTTGAATTTAATGCAGTTTTTATGCCTCCGCCACCATACTGTTGCGGAACTGAACCGGTTACGGAATCCTTAAATCCAGAAGTGTAGGTATTTAGTTAGTAGGTATAATTCGCTCAAAAAAAAAAAGAATTAGGTAAGGTACCTACTTAGGAAATTTGATCGAGAAAAAATACGACCCATCTCTGAATACAAGTACCTATAACTACACGCTTTCCTACATATAGTAAGTAATTGTTCGCGGTAGGTATGGGCGAGTGACAGATGCCTGGCAATGCGTCGTAACTTTTTAGTCGTGTTTGTCAAATGACAACTTATTTAGATATTCAAAGCAATGCTTCGTAACTTTTTAGTCGTTTTTTGTCAAACGTCAACTTATTTGATATTCAAAGCCTACCAGATAGAACCCACACATTTTACCGATCACAGTTACAGCTTAATTGATGTAATATGCACGGATGCTCGGGCTCTAAATGTCACTGTCTCAGTTTTAGCGGCCTATATGTCACACACAGCACAGCAACTGCACTTGCAGATGTTGTAGACAACTTATTGCGTCAACTTATTGTGTCAACTCAACGCGTCGTAACTTTTTAGTCATGTTTGTCAAATGTCAACTTATTTTGATATTCAAAGCAATGAGTCGTAACTTATTAGTCGTTTTGTCAAATATCAACTTATTTTGATATTCAAAGCAATGCGTCGTAACTTTTTAGTCGTGTTTGTCAAATGTCAATTTATTTTAATATTCAAAGCAATGCGTCGTAACTTTTTAGTCGTTTTGTCAAACATCAACTTATTTTGATATTCAAAGCAATGCGTCGTAACTTTTTAGTCGTGTTTGTCAAATGTCAATTTATTTTAATATTCAAAGCAATGCGTCGTAACTTTTTAGTCGTGTTTATCAAATATCAACTTATTTTGATATGCAAAGCAATGCGTCGTAACTTTTTAGTCTTGTTTGTCAACTGTCAACTTTTTTGATAATCAAAGCAATGCGTCGTAACTTTATTTACCAAAAAGTTCGAATTATGAATTGAACGCCGCTCATACAGTACAAACTGCACGGTAGCCCTAGACTTACACACACAGTTGCGTGTGTACAACAACGGCATCATCTGCTTATAACAGCGCGGTTGTATGAAGTGTCCGGGGTGTGCTATAAGGTAGATTTTCTATTTTTTTTGCGCACATCGGAATAGTGCTTGGCCTTCACCTCACCTGATGTTAAGTGACGATAAGGCCGAAGGTGGAAGCGCACTACACCCGGAATACTGGCTATCTTACCTCTAACTGCCGGAACACAACAATTGTTAAATTGTTGTTATGGCGTCAGACTTAGATAAGATGTTGGTAGCTAGCTAGGCGGACTTGAAATAAGCCCTACCACCACCCGAACCGAGTATAATGTACCTCCCCCCTGGGAATCGAACCCGGGACCCCTGCGTCTTACTCGGGTGGGCGAACCACTTGACCACAGAGGCATATATTTAGTTGACCAAAGTTTTAAGAATGTTTTCATATTTTGAAGCTTAGGTAGGCTGTCTCACTCTCACTTTATATATTTTTCAAAGATAATAAACGACGATGCATTAAAAATATTCACCAAAAATAAATCAAGTATCTTTTTTAAGTTCAAAAGTGTGAGTATAGAGTAAGACAGTCTATCTCATTTCACCCCTCGCCGCTGGTACCTACGAAACCAAATTCTAACATATTTTTACCAAAAAGCTAAATGCTCACCAAATTATTGGGGATGGCAACGTAAAGCTAATTGTAGATGGCGCTGCATACGTTTGTTCTTATGACAGTAGACGTTTCGCTTATTTACTAGAGGAAAATAGTAATCCTGCAGATTTTGGGTCGTACCGTGTTTTCGCGTCCGCATAAGATTTTTTTTTATTTTCATGATATTTCGACATTTCTGAACAAGATAAGAATGGGTGTCGCGGCGACACCCTTGAGCATTTCGTAAAAAAAACGTTTAATAATCCAAGAAGCTACCGCCATTATACAAACCTCTAATTTAAAGATTTTATGAACCCTATATACAAGTGTGGGGTGTCTAATGAAAGGGAATTAAGTGTTCTATAATTTTATAATACACAACATCAGAAGAGTAGTACAGTTCCGAAGATAATTCAAATTTTATGAAAATTCAATCTATAGAAACCCTGAATTTTTTGTTTTAAGTTACCGTAATTCTTTAACTGGTGCTTTTTTTCTCAGATAAAAAACACGTTAACAAAGCCCATTTAACACAGATTTAATAAAATGTAACTTTCAAGTACCTTAACGAACAATAATAAGCGAAAAAAAAATTGAATTTCGCCTGCCGTAAATTTCTTCTATCGGTGGAATAAAAAATTTTTTTTAGATGTATCAATATGGGCATCAGGTGAAAGCTAATAGAAAGCCAATTTCAAATATATATACTGTAAGGGGAGAACGGCTGACGCAGCGGTCGTCGGGCGCGAGAGGAAGCTGCTGGCTGGTTGGAGCAGAGCAGCGTCTTAGGGACTCGGGTGCGAATCGGTCGTGTGCGCGTGCGAGCTTAAGCGTGACATAGTTAACTTGGTGGACTTTGTTAATTAATTCGTTTTATTGTATTAAAGACTATTCAGTGTTATTAGGTGTTTTCTTTTATTAGTTTCACTTCTGATATCAATTTCTACTCTTTCCTTATAATACATTATGATACTTTTATGTTATTGTTTTGTCAGAAACTTAAAAAAAAAACATAACTCAGAAGTATGCAACATTAATAAATTATTAGAAAATAAAAAAAATCTAGTCAATATCTACACAAAAAGGCAAAAATCTCAAACGAGTATTAACTACGATTTTTAAATATGTTGTTAGGTTTCTAGAGAGTAGTTTATACTCAAGTATGCAACCCTGAAATCCTGTGCTGCTCGAAAGACTTAGCATTTTTTTTTTCAATTTCTTAAAAAAACTACTTTAAGGAAGCATTTTTCAGGTTTTATCGTAACACACTTTTATAAAGCTAACTACATTTGCTACAATTTGAGTCTAAACCGAGCAGTCTAGGTCCATTGGTTGCGGAGACTCAGCTAGTCAAAGATTTTTTTTCACTTTTGAAAGAAATGCCTATCTTTGACTAGCTGTGTTTCCGCAACCTATGGCTCTAGACTATTCAGATTATGCTTAAACTATAGCTAATTTAGTAAGCTTTATAAAAGTTTTAAACCAAGTAACCCGAAAAACGCTTCCTTAAGTAAGTTTTTTTGAGGAAACTGGAAAAAATGCTAAGTTTTTTTGAGTTTAGTTGTGGTTTTCTTAAGTTTCTGTCAAAACAGGTAGAATAAAAGTATCATAATATATATTTGAAATTGGCTTTCTATTAGCTTTCACCTGATGCCCATATTGCTATACCTAAAAAACATATTTTTTATTCCACCTATAGAAGAAATCTACGGCACGCGACGTTTATAATTTTTTTCTTTTGCTATTTTTTGTTTGTAAAGCTATTTGAAAGTTACATTTTTTTAAAATCTGCGTGAAATAGGCTTTGTTCTTTGGTTTTTTGTTTGAGAAAAGAAGTACTAGTTTAAGAATTACGTTAACTTAAAACAAAAAAAAAATGGGTTTCTATAGATTAATTTTCATAAAATTTAAAATATTTTCTGAACTGTACTACTCAGACGATGTTGTGTATTATAACATTATAGAACATTTAATTCCCTTTCATTAGAAACCTAACACTTGTATATTACTAACCTAACACTAGTTTCAGTAGATTCTCTCTCTTTTTAGCATTAAATAATTCATAAAATTAAATTATATATCAACATAAAATAATTAAAATTTTGTTAAATTTTAATTTCTGAACGTCTAAAAAAAAAAAAAAAATTCATCGCTTGAGGGTAGGCTCACGGGTAGCTTCAGTCCCCCGTGACCACGGCAGCTGCAAAGGTGCCGAAACGTCGGGAAAAACCAAAAATCAAACCAAATACCAACTAAATACCAAAGTACATTCAATAAAACCGCGCTAGTATCCGTTAAAAAGTGTTTTATTTCACTTGTATATAGGTTTTATAAAATCTTTAAACTAGAGGTTTATCTAATGGCGGTAGCTTCTTGGCATAATTATGCGTTTTTTACGATACGCTCAACGGTGTCAGCGCGACACCCTTCCTTATCTTGTTCAGTAGGGTCAAAATATTATGAAAAAAAAAAAACTTATGCGGACGCCAAAACACGCTTCGCCTTCATTTGTTCTGAGCCTCGCTCGGACTATAGGTATTTATTTTGTGGACTTTTTTTACCGAAAAAGATATAGATATAGTTTCGTACAAATATTTCAATTGAATAGGTACCAGTGGCGAGGGGTGAAATTAGATAGACTGTTTTACTCTATACTCACACTTTTGAACTTAAAAAAAAATACTTTATTTATTTTTGGTGAATGTTTTAATGCATCGTCGTTTATAATCTTTAAAAAATTTCTTTAATAAAACTCCAAGTAATTAAAATCTTTGATTTTCTTTTCTAAGTATGAATTGTGAGAAGTGTCCTACCTACTTAAAAAACCGGCCAAGTGCGAGTAGGACTCGCGCACGAAGGGTTCCGTACCAAAAAACGGCAAAAAGATCACGTTTGTTGTATGGGAACCCCCGTTAATTATTTATTTTGTTTTTAGTATTTGTTGTTATAGCGGCAACATAAATACATCATCTATGAAAATTTCAACTGTCTACCTGTTGTCGTTATTAATATAAAGCAAAAAACGACAAAAAAATCAAGTTTGTTGTATGGGAGCCCCCCTTAATTATTTATTTTATTTTGTTTTTAGTATTTGTTGTTATAGCGGCAACAGAAATACATCATCTGTGAAAATATTAACTGTCTAGCTATCATGGTTCATGAGATACAGCCTGGTGACAGACAGACATACAGACAGACAGACGGACAGCGGAGTCTTAGTAATAGGGTCCCGTTTTTACCCTTTGGGTACGGAACCCTAAAAACATACTACTGGCTTCTTGACTCGACGCCTTAATGCGGGTAGCTTTAGTATGTCATGCTCACTTTAAACATTTCTGCGGTGGTGTCGTGTGAGGCGGGTCGTTACGTTCCCTCAAATATCGTTATGATATGGTGGGAATGGGTCTGCTTCTGACTACCTATCTTAATGCATATTAAATTGATGTTTTTTTTCTTGTAACCAGCCTAGACTGAAAAATAACTTCAAACTTTGAATTTAGCTTGAACCCTGTAAATTGATTAAGAAATTTGGAATTCATTAAGTAATGATCTAATTAAATAATGTTATTTATTTGTTAATCTTTGTTAATATAAAGTCTGGAAACAATATACATATTTGTAAAGATCGTTCCAGCTGATAAAGCTGACAAGTTTTTTGCGCCCTTTTTTCTTGTCAGCTAAAAGACGTCATAATGGGTAGTAGGGTAAAAGAATTGACGATTTAAAAATGCTTATTATGTGAGCCTATTTGAATAAAGATGATTTCACTTAATTTCATGTTTCAAAAATATCAAAACATTGTCTCTAAATTTTGGGTAAAGCAGTTATAACACCGTCTTCCACACCTATATTTATAAATCTTTTAATTCTAAAGAATCCCTTTTCACCCCATTTCGTTCCCCATGAGTTAGCGATCAACCAATAGTCTATGCCACTTTCCGTCCCGTAGCCAATAACGCGAACGCTGTGCAAACCTAACAAATCACCATATTTATGTTCATATATACCACCTTTGTAGTTTTTAAAATCTTCGTACACTTTCATACCTGCTTCTACTGGTCCATTTTTCACGAGTTCCTCTCTTATGGAGTCTTTATCGACTAGATAAATTTTCTCACCAAAATGTTTATCATCATTGTATTTTATATCAGGATTTTCGCACTCAGTTTTGCATTTGCCATCCATCGCGTTTGCCACTGTGTACTTTTCACATAGTTTAGTTACTAAACCTTTTTCGTACCAAAAATGAAAACTGTCTTCGGGCCAACCGCCTCGACACATGCTACCAGCAACCATACAGGCCTTCTGCTTCAGATGACTGCACATTTATATTCTTATGGATGCAAGTTTTATCAGAGGCTGTGTTAATAGGTCCGAAAACTCAGCAAGATACGCAGTGACCTTGGTAATTAATTGTGCGAAGAGAGTCGCAATGCGGCCATTTTTCTCTTGAGTCGAAATAGGCATGTTGACTTATGAATAAAATAACGAAATACTAATAAAAATCGTAAACATATCAAACTTTTGGAGTAGCTTGTATACCTCTTGGTTTTATATATTGCGTATTATTTGTTTTATGACCCTTCAAAATTGGGTGGACAAGTCCATTTAAAAAGTATAAAATTTGTTAAAATAAATAATACATTTAATTGATTTAATTAGTCCGTAAAATTTATAGCAAATTTGTCAAAGAAACCATTTTGAAAAACTCAATATTTAATATAGCTGCCGTACAAATTTCCTACGCGTTGCATACAACGTAGGAAGGCGTGACGTCATAACTTGGTAGCCGTTAGTATGGAGCGTTTTCGGGTGAGTCCAATTTTGTGCATATCTCGGGCAGTTTTCATGCTAGCGTAATAATTCTTATACAAATGTTTCTTTTTTTTTAGGGGTAATTTGTGTAACATAAAATAAAAAAATAGTCAACATGCCTATTCTCAGGGACGTCTATAGCTTCATGTCGAACTTTACGATATGACTTCAACTTCTAAAATCCTTTGACTCCAAAAATAAAGTGCTGCTCTGGATAGTCTGTGATATTCCAAGTATGATTTAAACCGTTGAAATAAGTAACGAACTCACTGAATGGCAATTATTCGTACTTCTTTTGTATTTCGATGTCGAACTCCGCGGTAACCCATCCTGCGAACAGCAATACTAATGTCTTGTACGACATCGTGAATACTCCTTCGTTTAGTTGTACATGTTTTTATATACTTGAAGGTATTCTAGGAAACACTAAAATTCGTTGGCACATTGTAAAAATAGTTTAATTTAAATTAAATCACAACACGTGTTGGCTGAACGGATTAGGATGAAACTTGGTACACAGATAGATTAGGATGAAACTTGGAACACAGGTAGTTATATAATAATAAAAACATAATAATGAATGGCTTATAGTCATCTATATTTCTTAATACCGCTTAGTAATTTCAGCAGTTTTCCAGACTAAATAAAACAAAAATAAAAACTTGTTTTACCCTAAAGGAACTACAAACTCTACAAGCGACTGTCTTAAAATCGAAAATCTTTTGATTGTTTTTTTTTATGTTAATGTCATTATTTTAACCAATCAAAGCTTCTGTACTAGCATTTACCATAATATAGACCCAAAATAGTAATAAAAGACTATTCTACAAAGTAAGTGCCGGATTTGAAAGGCAAATCAAGATGTTTTTATTCTTACATCTATAAAAAAAAATATTTCTTCTTCTTCTTCTTAATTAATGGCTTGCTCTGTGGTCTAAGCACAATTCCGCCAATGTCACGTAGTTAGATTTGCACGATTGGGAAAATTATTCAAGTCGGTTTTTGAAATTTGTACCCATAAGCAGATTTACCTAGAATAAAAGACATCACATTCAACAACACAAACATTTAACATAAAACAAAGGAGGAATTTAGAATTTTAAGTTGTTATAGGAAATAAATTTGGCCAAAACTTTTATAAAGGGGATATTGACGAGGGATAGGAGATATTTCATATTTACAGGGCGGGGAATCTTCATATCCAGATTTTTCGAATATTTGTAAGTGTCAACAGTTTAAGGCTGGTATTATAGAATCAAACTCAGACTCAAATCTCTGCTTGAGTACAGTTAGAAAGGGATGGCGCTATATGCGATGAATAGCACCATCCCTTTCTAACTGTACTCAAGCAGCAAGCAGTGCTTGAGTCTCGTTCTGTAATACGAGCCTTACACAGAATTTGGTCATTTTAAAGCTATTAAACGTTTTTTAAAGTAAAGTCCTTTTTTAGGGTTCCGTACCCAAAGGGTAAAAACGGGACCCTATTACTAATACTCCGCTGTCCGTCTGTCTGTCTGTCACCAGGCTGTATCTCATGAACCGTGATAGCTAGAAAGTTGAAATTTTCACAGATGATGTATTTCTGTTGCCGCTATAACAACAAATACTAAAAACAGAGTAAAATCAATATTTAAGGGGGGCTCCCATACAACAAACGTGATTTTTTTGCCGTTTTTTGCTCGATATTAAAAACGACAACAAGTAGACAGTTGAAATTTTCACAGATGATGTATTTTTGTTGCCGCTATATCAAAAAATACTAAAAACAATAAAATTATTATTTAAGGGGGGCTCCCATACAACAAAGGTATTTTTTTTTTGCCGTTTTTGGTACGGAACCCTTCGTGCGTGAGTCCGACTCGCACTTGGCCGGTTTTTTGACAGTTCTCGTGAAACAAGCGTACGTAGCTCCATTTTCACAGTTGCCTTCCCCATTCTGTTGGTCAGGTTAGCGTTTAAATGATACTATTTACCTTTTATCATATAAGACACTATCAACAGCACACCCCGGACACTCCATACAACCGCGCCATTATAACAGATGACGTCAGATAACGTTGTTGTACACGCGCAACTGTGTGTGTAAGTCTAGGGCTACCGTGCAGTTTGTACTGTATGAGCGGCGCTCAATTCATAATTCAAACTTTTTGGTAAATAAAGTTACGACGCATTGCTTTGAATATCAAAATAAGTTGACAGTTGACAAACACGACTAAATGAGGTCACGATTCCGCACACGAACTCGCGCGGTGGGGTGAGGTAATTGATTGTGGGGCGGGGCGGGGAGTGTCCTTTCTGTACGGTAGTACTTATATCTATTCTGTGCCTCCAGTTATATTATGTGTATTTAGATTAAAATTGGTCTTTATTCCCAGGACAAGAAGGCACTAAATCAACACGAAGTGATCCATTCCGGTGAGCGGCCTTTAACCTGCGATATCTGCCAACAAACGTTTAAGCAAAAAGCGTCCCTATACACACATAGGTAAGATTTAAACTCACAAAACAGAGAGAAATTGAATACATCCAAACTTTCGTAGTCAAAAATATCTAAACATTTGACAAAAATCAACTTTATCTCAAGACATTAAGGTGAACTTTGAGAACAAACAATATTGCACCTTCATATCAAGATATTCATCTCAAGAGATAAGCTTGATTTTTGTCATATGTTCTGGGGGCCGATTCTCAAAATATGCCGATAGACAAAATGTCTTCTTCTTCTTATCGAATGAGGATTAGTGGCTACCTCTGGTGTTAGAGTTTATCAAGCCGCCTGTAAGGCCTCTAACTTGGCTTAACGACTGTTATCAGATGACAACAGCCGGGACCGACGGTTTAACGTGCCCTCCGAAGCACGGAAGCGCTCAGTTGTAATGCCACTTAACGGTCACCCATCCGACACCTGACCGGACCGAGCGTTGCTTAACAAACGTGATCGAGTACGATCAGTCTGTCAAGTTCCGTCATGAGCGCTTCAGAGAGACAAAATGTCGAAATAAAATGGCGGATTCGCCATTTTGTATATTGAAACCTGTTTTTGGTATTCTCGAAATGTCACCATAGAGATATGTCGATGGCTACAAAGTGTGGTCGACAGCGGTAGAGATTCAATATCTCGAACGTTACGTAAAAGTTTCGAATTGTCTCCTTCTTATGAGATGGGTGACCATTTGGTACGGCAATAACGAATGTTAAGCTACTTTTGAAGAGGCCGGTTACTAGATGGGTGACCATTTGGGACTGCGATGACAAATATTAAGCAATTCTAGAAAATGGCCGGGTGTGGGATGGGTGACCGTTTGTGACTGCGATGCGACGAAAGTAAAACAACTTTAAAGAAGGCCAGGTGTGAGTGAGATGGGTGACCATGTGGTTACCACTTGAAAAAGATCGGGTTTGGGATGGGTGACCGACGATGCCAGAAGTAATTAATGTTAAACAACGTTTACAAAGACTGGGTATGAGATGGATGACCATTTGAGACTTCGATAACGAATGTTAAACAACTTTGTTAAAGGTCGGATTTGGGATGGGTGACCGACTAAGCTTATAGTAATAGAGATTTGTGATTAGACATAATAGTACAGTAGCCCGTAGAACATTTAAATCACTAAAAAGGTTACCGTTTGCCGTTGTGATATAAATATTTATTACGAAATTATAGATACTTTTACCCAAGTTTTACAGATCGCAAGTCGCAACCCGCCGTAACCTATATTTGTATATCTCCAAAAATGGATTTTTTTTATTTTTCTAGGTTTGCCACATGGTTTAGCTATTGTCGTGTTCTACAGCTTTGTTTGATTGCCACTGATAATAGTAAGACTATGGAAAGTGACTATACACAGATTTAAGACCAGATAAAGTTCAACCATTTTCATCAGGTCTTAAATCTGTGTATGGCTACTTTTCATAGTCTTACTTTTATCTGTGGCAATCAAACAAAGCTGTAGAACACGACAATAGCTAAACCATGTGGCAAACCTAGAAAAATAAAAAAATACCATTTTTGGAGATATACAAATATAGGTTACTAGTAGGGCGGTAAAACAAGGTTTGAGGTTAGTTTCGCACAAGTCATCACGGAAATACGAAAATGTGGTATCGATGCATTCAGTACGATGCCTTGATCACAAATATATAAGATGACAAGCGCGAAAATGGTGGGGGTAGAAACTGTGACGTCATAAAGTTTTCAGTACAAAGAAATTTCTTTTTGATACCATGTGGTATATCAAATGAAAGGGCTTTGTGAGTAGATTGCGAATATATAACACACTATAACATTTTCACTACTTGGTCTAACAAATTATTAGCAAACGTCGAAAAATTTCGCAATTCAGAGTCGCCATTGAACAGGTCTAGATTGAAAACGGCTGAATTGATTTTTACAAAATACATAACAAATAACTCTGCACATACTCTTTTCGAATGTCTATAGGTAATTGACCAAAGATATTTAAAAATAAGAAAAGTACATCAGTTTTAATAACAGCATAATTTTCTGCTTTTTCCAAATTCTCAGATTCCTTTAATAATTAATAAAAAAATTAATAAATAAACTTTCGTATGTTTATCCTTACTAGGACAAGTTAGGATAAACAGACGAAGGTTTAAATAAACCAAATTTTGACACTTTAGATACTTATTGTAAACCTAATCACTATTTTTAAAATATGTTGTCTTATTAAATCAAATATTATTAACAATTTACAATATTTTTGGTATTCTATGCGTGGTATAACATTTGTTGTATTTTATGAATGATTATTTATACCCGTTAAGCCCCTTTTACACCCATTAAAAAGATTGTGATTTTTGTGTATTGTTTTGTTTTTTTCTAAATAACTTTTGCCTATTGAGTTTCGTCAGGTTATTTAGGTCTCCGAGCACTGTGTGTGTTTTCCATGTGTATTTGTCATTACTTTTAGTTATCCTTACTTGTCCTATTTGGTAAACAAACTTTGCTCAATTCTTTTTTGAAATAATCATGTATAAAATTCAACAAATGGTTTTCCACGCATTGAAAACCAAAGAAATTGTTAACACATTTTTAATAGTGATTTAAATTTAAAAGAAGCATGGAAACTGTCAAATACTGTTTACTAAGTAGGACAAGAAATGATTAACATACGAAAGTTTATTTATTTGTTTTTTTATTAATTATTAAAGGAATCTGAGAATTAAGAAAAAGCAGAAAATTATGCTGTCATTAAAACTGATGTCCTTTTCTTATTTTTAAATATCTTTGGTCAATTACCTTTAGACATTCGAAAAGAGTATGTGCAGAGTTATTTGTTATGTATTTTGTAAAATTCAATTCAGTCGTTTTCAATCTAGACCGGTTCAATGGCGACTCTGAATTGCAAAATTTTTCGACGTTTGCTAATAATTTGTTAGACCAAGTAGTGAAAATGTTATAGTGTGTTATATATTCGCAATCTACTCACAAAGCCCTTTCATTTGATATACCACATAGTATGAAAAAAAATTTTCTTTGTACTGAAAACTTTATGACGTCACAGTTTCTACCCCCACCACTTTCGCACTTGTCATCTTATATATTTGTAATCAGGGCATCGTACTGAATGCATCGATACCAAATTTTCATATTTCCGAGATGACTTGTACGAAAAGTGTTTTCTAGGCGTCTTTTTTAAGATTACCGCCGCACTATACGGCGGGTTCCGATCTGTAAAACTTGGGTAAAAGTATCAATAATTTCGTAATAAATATTTATATCACAACGGCAAACGGTAACCTTTTTAGTGATTTAAATGTTCTACGGGCTACTGTACTATAATCTCGAATTCGAGAAATGTCGCATTGCGCGAGTATCGCCCCCCAGGTGTTTTGGTAGGTTGCAATATATCATTTTGTAATTGTAATCAATATGTCACCGGCAATGTATGAAATGCAGGCATTGTATACAATGCCTGGCCCTTTTAGGCAATGTATGAAATGGAATGAATATTGATATCTATTTCACACATTACCTAGGCAGTGTATACAATGACTAGGCATTGTATAGAATGCCTGCTGGTCCACCGGCAATGTGTAAAATAAAAAGATTTTCGAGAATAGGTTCGAGGGAGGCTCGAGGGGGGCTCGGGGAAAGCTCGAGGGGGGCTCGGGAGGAGGGCTTGAAGGGGGGCTCGAGGGGGCTCATTGAGTTTGGAATCGAACCTGCTATACTCGTGTAGGTCCCGCGTATAGGTTAGAAATTTAAGGCGAGCGCGAAGTGCAGTGGAGCGTTAGCCTTAAATTTCGAGGTTATTTTTTATAACAGACAACAGAATAGTAGATTATACAACAAGTGAAAAAAGAGGGAATTTAGTTCGAGGTACTAAGTTGGATCCCGAGAGCAGCGAAGGATTCTAGAGTTGAATCCCGAGCGTAGCGAGGGATTCAAAAGTAGAATCCTGAGCGAAGCGAGGGATACAAAGGACCGAGATGAAATTTTTTTTCACGAGTTGTGTACTCTACTTTTTACCATTGACTGCGAGAAAACAAATAGCAGTATTTATTTCTATAGTATATATATTATATAGTTATTACATTTTCATTATTTAGGTAGGTAATCAGTAATATTTAAACATTAGAAAATAGTGAAACTAGAAGTTTTCCAATGACATAAAACAACCACGCTAAGAGGGAAATTACATAATCGGTCTGGCATCAGTCCATTTCATCAGTTTGTATAGACTTTGAATTTTTACAGTCTGAAGATCGTACCAGACTGATGGAATGGACTGATGCAAATGCAAAACTGAACATCTAATCTCCTTCTATTGTATAGAAAAGAACCCAAAGGTAAGACACTAAAAAGAACCTAAATAAAATTGGCGGGAGGCTTTATCTATGGAATAGCTCCATACTTTCAGCACGTTTTTTTTTGTACATAATTCATGATGCGCGCTTGTTCCAAATTCAAAATATTTTTATTCACTCGGTGAATAAAACAGCGTTTTATTCACTCTTATCGTTGAATTAAACGCACTTTTTCGAGTGTCGATGGTAAAAATATACTTATTTTATACATTGCCGGTGGACCAGTAGGCATTGTATACAATACCTAGGCAATGTATAAAATGAATAGTATTTCATACATTGCCTGATCGTTTCAGGCATTGTATACAATACCGGATTATAAACATTGCCGGTAACATTTACACAGTAATTGACAGTTTACACACTACCACATGTCACTTTACTTAAATCATTTTATGCAAAAATAAATGTTTTCATTTGAATAAAAAATAAAATAAATAAAATTTTATTGCAGGAAACGAGTCCACAAAGTATTCCCTACTAAACGGACAGTACAGTATGTGGAACCAAATCCTTAATAAGTACACAAGGATATACTTTATAGAAGTAACATTATCCTAAAGTCTGTTATTTCTTAATTGTCTCATTGGTAAATAATACTTACCCGATTTACAGAAAGATTTATTTAAAATTTACATTACTTAAATCATTAAGAGTCCTTACACATTTTGCCGCTGACTGTCGCTGTCTCGCTCGCAAGATTTCTTAAATCCGAGTGCGTAATTGAAAAATGTGTCTCGGCGACTTTTGGCAATATAAAATTACGGACATTTCAACATATATTTTTTCAGTTTCGAGTTGCTGAAGTACAAAAAGTTATCGTTTTTGACAGTTCAAATAACTGTTAGAAAAGACAACTTTCTGTACTTTAGTAACAAAAAACTGAAATATATTTTAAAATATCCGTAATCTTATAATGCGTAAAGGGGCCGAGACATATTTTTCAATTACGCACTCAGATTTAAGAAATCTTAAGAAAACATGAAATGTGCCAGCGAGAGAGCGGGAGTCAGCGGCAAAATGTGTACGGGCTCTTAAAAAAATTAAAATTTAAAGACCAATACATACAGTGGTGGACGGATAATTAGAAACAAACAACAAAGAGGTAACTTTGAAGCCTTGGTTCTCCGCCATGGATTGACCTAGCTGTGATCTGATGATGGCCATCCAGGGAGTGAATGGAGTAGGGATGTCGAAAGTGAAAAAAATATCGATATATCGATACATCGATATTTATAAAAATATCAATATCGGCCTCGATATATCGGTCAAATTTTCAGAGCACATTTGCAGTTTTAAAAAAATTATGTATTTAGTTAAGCCTAGCTCAGAAATCTCAATATAATTATTAAGACTTTTCGTGAATATCAATTTTTGTTCCACCATACTGAAGTATTTTGGTTTTCTTCAATCTTTAATTCATTTACTATCCAACTTTCATAGTAATTATACCGGCCGGCACATAACTTGGCAAGATAAAAACGAGACGAAAGATGCGCAGTATAAAAACACTTATCTCTGGTTTTGTCTCATCTTTGTCTTGCCAAGTAATATGCCGGCACCTATACTATTAGTATTCAACCATCTTTAGATATTATTTCATGGGAAAATTGGAGGTAAATGCAGCAGCAGTAGCGCCACCAAGCGTCCCGCCCTACCATTCTAGTGATTTTTGAGTGATGTGAAGCTAATAAATATATCGTTTTTGATACCATTTTCGATATTGGTTATTTTGTATCGATGTATCGATATATCGGATCAAAATATCGATATATCGAACAAAAATATCGATATATCGATATTTTTTCAGCAACCCTAGAATGGAGTAGATTCAGATCGCTATACACGCCCAACTGATCTGATCAGCATTATAAGAGAAATTATTATGTTTAAAAAAACCGCGAAAATAATCCTGAATGTGAGAACTCTGTTATTTACAGCTCTTTAAATGTTGATCAGATCAGTAGGGTGTATGTATAGGGCGATCTGGATCTCCTCCATTCACTACCTGGATAGCCATCATCAGATCACAGCTAGGTCAATCCCTGGCGGAGAACCAAGGCTTCAAAGTTACGTCTTTTGTATGAAAATCGACTGGTGTTTCTTACTATCCGCCCACCACTTACAGCGTGTTACAAAATTACCCTTAATGCCGAATATGGTAGATAGGGACCATCAAACTGAACAACTTTTACTATGGGACCAACTCTGAAATCGCGAAAAAAATCAGCTGTTTCATACATTTTGATATTTTCGATATTATTTTTTGTATGAAACAGTTGATTTTTATTTCGCGATTTCAGAGTTGGTCCCATAGTAAAAGTTGTTCAGTTTGATGGTCCCTATCTACCATATTCGGCATTAGGGGTTATTTTGTAACACATTGTATATCAAAACACTTAGATATTTGTGATCTGACTAAAACCACAGATTAACAATCCATAAAACTGTGCTTATACTGTTAGTTTGATAAGAGGAGAGAAGTAGGAGAATAATGAATTATTACCTACATGTGATCTGAATTTACAAGTTTTGTATTAAAATTTGTATAATCCTGTATTTGTAACCGACTTCAAAAAAAGAGGAGAAATATTCGTAATATTTATTATTAGAATAGTAAGCAACTTTTACGATGAAATAATTTATGCAAATAAAGGCACTTTATCATATGTACATAAAATGAGATCCGATGTACAGGATTATACATATTTTTAGTATATTATTTATTAGGTTTTTACTTTACATATTTTGCCAAACACTTTAAATGAATTAATTAAAAATATATTAAGCATTACTATGTGATATTTGTGATTGCAATAAATTAAATGTCGCATGATATTGATTGTTTTACTACCCCCGCAAATTGGTAATGCGCCTGGCGGCCATGTTTTTAACCTCAAAAACGAAAAATAATTGTAAGTTTTTTTATATACCTAGAGAGTCTATCTTATTGAAAATAATAATTCAATAATGGGGAATGTCCGAAAAAGATCAAATTGGCTGAATATTTTTTTATAGGTAGGAATAAGCTCCCTTAGTAATAGAAAAAAGTTTCAGAATTTTCAGTAGCGCGAAAAAAATTAAAAAAAATTCACGTCTTTTCGACTTCACAAATGTACGAAAGTAACAGCAGAATGTAGATTATACCTTTGCATCACCTGTCACATCCACCACAAGTATTTAAAAAAAAAAGTTTTGACATTTTGTATTGAAACTTTTTTTAATACCATGTTGTGGTTGTGGCAGGTGGTGGCAAAGGTATAATTTCCATTCTGCTGTTACTTTCGTACATTTGTAAAGTCGAAGAGGCTTTTATTTTTTTAAATTTTTTCACGCAACCGAAAATTCTGAACCTTTTTTCTATTACTAAGGAAGCTTAGTCCTACCTATAAAAAAATATTCAGCCAATTTGATTTTTTTCGGACATTCCCCATTAATATGTCACCGTTAGAGTGCGGAAATCAGTGAATCTGCAGATTAACTAGTTAATCTGCAGATTGACGATGTTTTTGTAAAATAAACTTTCAATATAGGTCGTATACTGAAATTTCTGAAGCCTTGACTATTTCACTCACTGTATTCCGCACTTTAACGGTGTAGCATCTGTTAATCTGCAGATTAACTCGTTAAAGTGCGGAAATCGTCTACTT
Source organism: Agriphila geniculea (assembly GCA_943789525.1). NCBI lineage: Eukaryota > Metazoa > Arthropoda > Insecta > Lepidoptera > Crambidae > Agriphila > Agriphila geniculea. The sequence goes on from OX038893.1 coordinate 10,341,334, forward strand.
TATGAAAAATTTCGTACCAGTTAATCTGCAGATTAACGGATTTCGTACTTTAACGGTAACAAATATTAGGATCATTACCTATTAGGATCTTATTGTTACATGTAATTTTTTTGTTGCGGATGACGTCAACGTGAATGTTAATGTAACAAGGTTCCACCATAGTGTTTACGCCGTAAGTTGATAGATATTATGATCATGAAATATAGCGACTGTCGCTTACTTACCACACAATATGTATGACGATCATCGTTTATCGCCGCGCGCACTGAGTTTTGTGGTACGAGCCACGCCAGTTGTTGTCAAGCGCAGGGCCGCCGTTCGTTGTATGGAATTAATAAGCGGGTCGCAATTTGCAACGACAACTTTTTGTACTTTAGCACCAAAAAACTGAAATATATTTTAAAATGTCCGTAATCTTATATTGCAAAAAGTGGCCGAGACACATTTTATAATTACGCACTCAGATTTAAGAAATCTTGAGAGAACATGAAATGTGCGAGCGAGAGAGCGGCAGTCAGCGGCAAAATGTGTACGGACTCTTAATGTTGGCTATAAAGCTACTGTTTCAAAACCTTTTATAGAGGATTCATATCATGGGCACAGCATAAAGATTTTTTCCTTACAGTAGGCCGACGCCTTTATTGTTGGGCGATACCGCCGCCTGTAGGGTATTTACGCAAATACGGAAGGGTTGTCACAAATTTACAATTTGGAAGGTGGATTTCTTTTACGACCCCCGGGTACATAAAAGCATTGCGAAATTATATTAAATAATGAATAAGGGGTGACATATTATTAAATAAAGGTTTTATAACATAAAGGTTTCAAACGGTTTTCTTTATACCACGAGTGAGTGCGGCAGCCTGCCAATGCTGCCGCACTCACTCGTAGTTTCACGAAACTTACTTGATGGCCACTGTCGCACGCAGGGTTCGGAAACCAGAATAATATTATAAAAAATCCAAGATGGCGGCCAACTTTTTTTTTGCCGATTTCGATGAAACTCTGTTTTTTGTACTATTTTGACAAGAATAAAGCAACGCAATTTTAAAAATATATAAAATTCAAGATGGAGGGCCAACTTTTTTGTTTGTGGGTCGATTTCGATAAAACTCGGTTTTTAGTACTATTTTGACAAGAAAACACCAACGCATTGTTAAAAATATAAAAAATCTAAGATGGCGGCCAACACCTCTCCCCCCTCACGCCCCGCACGATTGCCCTGTCTAGACGTCTCCGTCGGCCTACTGTAAGAAATTCTTTATGCTGTGTCATGGGTGTAGATAAAGTCCTATGCATAAAGATAAAGTACATAATTAGGTAAGTTCCTATTAAAACACTCATGTCCTAAACCCACAATCGTGTTTTAATACCCCTCATTATACTATAGTTGCATAAATAACTATGAATGGACGTTAATACTATTGTGATAAGGTTGAAATCAATTCTAATAAACATAATGAAATGATATATTATGCTTTGGCAAGTTTCTATCCTTTTGTGTAATATTATACTATTGTATTTGAATATTCTGTATAATATTATATTTGTAGCATAGTAAATAATTTTAAAAAGTTGAATGTATTGCAAATGATTATGAATTTAACTTATATAGATATATTTTCTATATAAAATAAATAAATTAAATTATTTGTTATCTTTCTTCATTTATTGATCCTGAATAAAAAAATAATCAATTGTGTCTTCAAAATACTCATTATGCTGTTACAAGAAGAAAGTTAGTAAATCCTTACTAATATTATAAATGCGAAAGTCCGTTTGTTTGTTTGTTACGCCTTCACGTCTTTACTACTGAACCGATCATCATGAAATTTTGCATACATGTTGTCAGGGGTACAGAGAAGGACATAGGGTACCTTTCATCCCGAAAAAAGTTATGTTCCCGAGGGATAGCAAAAAAACTTTCCACGCAGACGAAGTCGCGGGCGGAAGCTAGTAATATCTATTTTAATTCAAGTCAGTAAATGGACATTAAGAGTCCTCACAAACTAAAGACCAAACTGTCGGCCGATAGTTGGAATCAGTATGAAAAAGTATGCAAGTGCGCACACTACAACGATATCATATCGGCTGATTCGTCATTCAAAATGGAGCACGAGGACTATGCCCCGCCGCTCCGTACAAAGTTTCATCATATACACATCAACTTTGTCTAGGGATAAAGGTGTTATTTTCATACAAACGAGGTAACTTTGAAGCCTTGGTTTCCTGCCAGGGATGTACCGTGCTGTAATCTGATGATGGCCATCCAAGGACTGAATGGAGTAGATTCAGATCGCTATACACACTCAACTGATCTGATCAGCGTTCTAAAATATTAATGGGTTAGAGTTCTCAGTTTGAGGATTTCCATACATTTTCATGCTATTTTCGCGGTTTTTTTAAACATGTCCATTACGTTTTTATAATGCTGGTCAGATCAGTTGGGTGTGTATAGCGATTTAAACCTCATCCATTCACTCCCTGGATAGCCGTCATCAGATCAAAGCACAGTACATCCCTGGCAGAAAACCAAGGCTTCAAAGTTACCTCATTTGTATGAAAATAACACCTGGTATCCCTAGACAAAGTTGATGTGTGTATTTCAAAGTTGGTAACATACCTCACATCAATGGTAAAATAATTTATTATAATATGAATGAATATGTTATGTTTACAAATATTCGAACATAGTATTTCACTATACATGTCAAAAATAATACTAAAAAAAGTTAATTAAACTTACGTAAATTTTATTTAAACACCTTTTTTATTGAACTTAAGGGCCTTATAACCCTCAACAAAGTAGTGCCCTCATCTTAATTATTATTGCTCACTTTTTACATTTATTGCTTATAAACAATAAAGGCAAAAGAGCAAAAAGTAGCCACTTTTGCCTATTACTTACTACTGCAACGAACTATATTTAACTGAGGCTATTGTTTGTAAATAAACTATAGAACATTATAGTAGGTATGAACCTCTATACTAAAAAAAGTTGGGAGTTACATACAGTTGCTCCATCCCTCCATGCATCCATCCCAATCATATGGTATTACTGCCCACAATTGTTTCCCCCAATCACCCTTAACTGCATGTGACTGCCCTTCCCTCGAAAGAACGGATTGCATAAGGTATTTAGGCATCATATTAGACTATAACCTTACCTTCAAGCCTCATATTGACACTACGATTTCAAGGTTGAGGAAACTCACATACATATTTAGAAACCTCAAACATGTCGCTGATCGTAATGTTATAAGAACAGTTTACTATGCCTTATGTCACTCCCTTCTCGAGTATTGCATCACAGCTTGGGGTGGAGCTGCCAAAACCCACATGTTAGGCCTGGAAAGGGCTCAGCGCCTTATTCTCAAGGTTGCTGCGGGACTCCCATATCGTCACCCAACTACTGCCCTTTACAGAGAATGGGACATGCTTACGGTCCGACAAACGTTCATTCTCAAAACAATCTTAAGAAAGCATATGCAAACCCCATACGACCCTGAAAAGATGAAAGGTAAGCGTAGGAAAGGGGATGTCTGCCCTTCTCTGAGTCTGAGAACTTCCTTTGCCAAAAGCTTCTACTGCTATCTAGGATCCTATCTGTATAACAAATTCAACACCACCCTCAACATCTACCCTCTACTCACAGTTAGTTGTAAAAGCTCCTTAAAGCAATACCTCAAGACAGTGGATTATGAGGCTACTGAGTGTTTACTAGTACCCCTCTCGTAAACAGGAAACTGCTCGCTACTGGGTTTTTATTGAATTTCCATCCCATGTATTTGATTTTGTCTGTTGTCCCAGTCTCGGTGCTTACCCTCTATGGATTGCTCACTTCGTCCTTCATGTCCACTCACTATTTGCGTTTCTCCCCTATTTACATTCACACACCTTCCACTTACACTTACACCAACACTCACACAAACACACAATCATAATACACACACACAACTCTAACCCAATCACACTTACATTCACAGTTTTAATATACACTCATACCCATACTTGGTTCTCTATAACTTATTTAGTTAATGCTACTTTAGGTTAATTTATAATTATCATTACCTTACCTAGACTTTTTTCTTATATTAACGTTATTGGTTTTATAGCTCATCAGCTTGCTTTGTGTTATCTAGCTTTTGTAATCCTTTCTGCGGGAGGAGGCTGGTGACCTTGTGGTACAGGTTTCTGCGAAACCTATTTCGGGCACCAGTCCTTCACAAATTTAGGTTATAAATGCTTTGATCTATGTACACAACCATCAATGTATTAAGTTTGTGAAGTGACGAATAAATACATTTTATTATTATTATTATATTATTATAGTTGCTGGCGGGAAACATTCCGAATAATTCCCTTGGAATACTTCGGAAATATTCTGAATTATTCGGAAACATTCGGAATATTTCGATTATCAAAAAACAGGAGTAACAATAAAAAAAGCAAGATCGGTAAAAAACCGGCCAAGTGCGAGTCGGACTCGCGCACAAAGGGTTCCGTACCAAAAAACGGCAAAAAAAAATCACGTTTGTTGTATGGGAGCCCCCCTTAAATATTTATTTTATACTGTTTTTAGTATTTGTTAATATAGCGGCAACAGAAATACATCATTGCGAAAATTTGAACGGTCTACCTGTTATCGTTAATAATATCGAGCAAAAACGGCAAAAAATTAACGTTTGTTGTATGGAAGCCCCCCTTAGATATTTATTTTATTCTGTTTTTAGTATTTGCTGTTAAAGCGGCAACAGAAGTACATCATCTGTAAAAATTTCAACTGTCTAGCTATCACGGTTCATGAGATACAGCCTGGTGACAGACAGACCGACAGACAGACGGCCAGCGGAGTCTTAGCAATAGGGTCCCGTTTTTACTCTTTGGGTACGGAACCCTAAAAAGCAGCAGAAATTAGTTGACACATTTTTAAATACCTACCTACCTAGCCTTCCTAGCAAGAAAAAACTCAATTATTCTCTGATCATAGTAAAAGTAGTAACTTTACTACTTTACCTACTTAGGTATGGATAGATATCGTAATATCTAGCTCTTAAATACAATTTCTGAGTACTTAAGTAGGTACCTACCTAAGAAGTACCTACTAAACTAAGTATTTTAGCGAATTTTTAATGTTCTTGAATTGCTTGAAAGTCTTGGAATTGGAACGGATGTCAACATAATAACTCAACATAAAGTAGGTAAGTATTTTCTTAATCTATGATAATTTTAAAAACCGGCCAAGTATGAGTCGGTCTCGCGCACGAAGAGTACCAAAAATGGCAAAAAAAAAAACACGTTTGCTGTATGATAAGAGGCGCCCCTAAATACGTATTTTATTCTGTTTTTAGCATTTGTTGTTATAGCGGCAACAGAAATACATCATCTGTGAAATTTTCAACTGTCTAGATATCACCACGGTTCATGACATGATATACAGCCTGGTGACAGGCAGACGGACAGACAGACGGATAGCGGAGTCTTAGTAATGGGGTTCCGTTTTTACCCTTTGGGTACGGAACTCTAAAAATGTACTTTTAGATACCTATCATAGTTTTAAATGTTTTTTTTATAAACTAAAGTGTAGGTAGGTACCTACTTAATTTTATTTACAATGTACCTATTAAAGTAGAAGGACTAGGTAACTACTCTTCAGCCTTTTATTTTTAAATCATTACTAACAAATTGAGTACCTACCTAGAAAAACCTCGAAAAATAGAAAATTGGTTATAATTTTGCTTTACATAGCAGTGGCGAAGGGTACATACAAGTCGATTCCCATCGGCTTACCCTTTCGAAATCCCACCCCAACGATCCACTATGCAGATCATAACATTTTTGTAGAACGGCTTACCTTCACCATAATTTCACCCCTCGCCACTGTTACATAGGTAATGAAATAAACATTTAAACTTTACTTACCCTTAATAAAAAACAATTCACCATTACCATCAATGATTCACTGAGAACATACTTAATTACTTTTTAAAATCAACCAGATTGAAATATTCCCTCCGAGCGCGAATTATTCCGAAATATTCTGAAAACTTCTCTGCGGGGCGCGGTGAGCGGGCGAAAACTTCCCCGGGGGGAGCCGCGCCGCCCGCCACTCCACGCTCGCCGCGCTCGCGCTGCCGCCACCCGCCACTAGATGGCGCCATGCACCGCGCACGAGTTGTTCGTTCGTACCGTGTTCGTCCGTTAGTCGTCGCCTCGGTCGGTCGGCGGGTATATTTTCTAGCAAAATTGACCTATGAATCCTATGATCGAATAGTGCAGTATTTAGTGGCATCAACCTTGCAGATCGTCAACAAAGGAAGCCGCTTGGCACAGGCGTACTTTGTGGTCATCTGAGCTGATTTAGCCCTGTACCCACGTGGTACCACCATGGTGGTAGCCAGGGGTGGGGGGGAGAGGTGCCTTCTACCACGCTGCACTTTCACATCCATATCTCCATAAGTTTAGCAAATAGGTCGTGTTTGGTATCGTTTTCATATAATTCAAGGACAAGGAATTCATTTCTGGAACAACTTTTACACTCGTTCATATAAAAAATAAAAGTTCTGCGCAAAAACAGAAAAATAAGAAAACAAAAATCTTACAAAATCTATGCCTACAAATAAACCACGACATTGTGCTTTATAAAAAAAACATAATTAAACAGCCCTGTTTATATAAAATATATAAACATCAACTTTGTCATACAAATTATATTTATAAATGTGTCAAAAAAAAACATTTGCGCCGCGCGGCGGTATTTTGGCGCAGTATATTTGGATAGGATTGATCACTTATTGTTTAGTAATGACACAAATTGGTCGTGTTTGGTATCGTTTCCGTATAATAAAAGGACGGAAAATTCATTTCTGCAACAACATTGTTACTCGCTCATAGAAAAACATTAAGTTCAGTGCAAAAAAAAACAAGAAAAAAAAACTTACAAAATCTAAGCCTACAATTAAACCACGAGATTATGCTTTATAAAAAATAGGTTTAAGCAGCGTTATTTATCTTAAATATAAGGTCCTTCTTAAATAGTGCACATAATTTTAAGGAGTCAATGTACTCATGCATACAAACAACTTTTAATATGGTACCAACATTGAAACCGCGAAAAAAAAAATCAGCGTTCCATTCATTTTGATCTATTCGGTTTTAAATGTTCTATGGGACAGCTGATTTTTTTTTCGCGATTTCAATGTTGGTACCATAGTAAAAGTTGTCTGTATGCATGAGTACATTGACCCCTTAAAATTTTGTCCACTATTTTTTTTATATTTAAGAAGGACCTTATATATATACACATAAACTTTTCTATAGAAATTATATTTATAAATGTGTCAAAAAAATCAGTAGTGCCGCATTTTGGTGCAGTATTTTTTTATTTGGACTTATCACTTATTGTTTAATAATTACAAGGATGAGTATTGGTAGTCCCACAATTTTACTTTAAAAGAGAGTTGTAGTAATATTTAAGAAAAAAATTTTTTATACCTTTTTATAACAAATTTTATTGGCAGTTTCCGCTATATCCATATCTGTGCACATAGTTCAGTGCACTTTATTTATCTTTTTAAACAATTGCACCTTCCTGCGAATTTTTGCTTACACTTACACCTTATTTACTCCATTCAAGCTGTAGCTGCTGGCGATATAGGCTCCCATATAAGCCTTTATTTTTAGCCCAACCCCAGTCTGTAGAACATGACAGGTTTTGGATTGGTTAATTACTTCCTGATAAATCGCTCGCAAAATTTGGTTGCACAGGGCGTCTCTGGTTAGTGGAGATTCTCCAGCTGCCTGTCCTTTTTCGTGAATAGCACTTTTCTGCATTGATTAATATCAAGGAGATGCATTCCAACATTTCCAACAATAACTTAAATTACAAAAGTCAATCACCAGTAACTTACTTGTCATACAAAGCAATGACAATTGTTTCTAATACTTATTGGCAAAGCCTGTTCCACATTTCCTTCTTTAGGGTATTTAAATCCTTCCGTTGCAACTGGATAAGCCCCAAGCTTCGAAAGCGCTTTTTCCCCTTTACCAGCAAAAGACCGGAAAAAGCAGAAGTATTGCCACTGTTCTACTCCTTTTCCGGGTGTGGATACCGTATCGACTTTTGCTGGTAAAGGGAAAAAAGCGCTTTTGAAGTTTGGGGCGCTTATCCAATTGCAACGGAAGTATTTAAATACGCTAAAGAAGAAAATGTGGAGCAGGCTTTGCCAATAAGTTTAGAAAAAAATGTTATTGCTTTGTATGACCAGTAAGTTACGTGGTGATTGGCTTTTGTGATTTAAGTTATCGTTGGAAATGTTGGAACGCATCTCCTTGATATTAATCAATGCAGAAAAGTGCTATTCACGAAAAGGGACAGGCAGCTGGAGAATCTCCACCAACCAGAGACCTGCTGTGCAACCAAATTTTGCGAGCGATTTATCAGGGAGGAATGTTTGGAATCAACTTTTAAAACCAATCCAAAACCTGCCATGGCCTGCAGAGTGGGGTCGGGCCAAAAATAATAGCTTATGGGAGCTTATGTGGACCACCCTTCTACCAACAGCACACGCATTTTTGCTTACACTTAAATAAGGTGTAAGTGTAAGCAAAAATGCGCAGGAAAGTGCAATTGTTTAAAAAGATAAATAAAGTGCACCGAACTATGTGGATGCAACGGAAACTGCCAGTAAAATTTGTTATAACTAAACTAAGTAAATAAAATAATTATAACTTTAACTCTCTTTGAAAGTAAAATTATTGGACTACCAATACTAATCAGTGTCATTATTAAACAATAACTGATAAATCCAAATCAAAAAATACTTCACCAAAACACCGCCGAGCGTCGCAACTGAATTTTTTGACACATTTATAAATATAATTTCTATAGAAAAGTTTTATGTGTATATATTTAAGATAAATAAGGCTGCTTAAACCTATTTTTTTATAAAGCATAATCTCGTGGTTTAATTGTAGGCATAGATTTTGTAAGTTTTTTTTTTCTTGTTTTTTTTGCACTTAACTTAATTTTTTTCTATGAACGAGTAACTATGTTGTTGCAGAAATGAATTTTCCGTCCTTGAATTATACGGAAACGATACCAAACACGACCAATTTGTGTCATTATTAAACAATAAGTGATCAATCCTACCCAAATATACTGCGCCAAAATACCACCGCGCGGCGCAAATGTTTTTTTTTTTGACACATTTATAAATATAATTTGTATGACAAAGTTGATGTTTATATATTTTATATAAACAGGGCTGTTTAATCATATTTTTTTTATAAAGCACAATCTCGTGGTTTATTTGTAGGCATAGATTTTGTAAGATTTTCGTTTTCTTATTTTTCTGTTTTTGCGCAGAACTTTTATTTTTTATATGAACGAGTGTAAAAGTTGTTCCAGAAATGAATTTCTTGTCCTTGAATTATATGAAAACGATACCAAACACGACCTATTTGCTAAACTTATGGAGATATGGATGTGAAAGTGCAGCGTGGTAGAAGGCACCTCTCCCCCCCACCCCTGGCTACCACCATGGTGGTACCACGTGGGTACAGGGCTAAATCAGCTCAGATGACCACAAAGTACGCCTGTGCCAAGCGGCTTCCTTTGTTGACGATTTGCTAGGTCCCCATACAAATGATGCCACTAAATACTGCACTAGAAGACTAAAATTGATATGAGCCTATTAATAAAAAAAAAAAAATATATCTTTATTTTGAAAAGTTCTGATTGAAAGAAACTTTCCGGGAAGTATTCCAGAATTATTCGGAATCTTTCAGAAGTTTTGCAACTGTAGTTACAAGTCGTGATAAAGTTTGGCCACATGATAGAAATTGATCTGTAGGCTGTTTCTAACTAATATTGAGCTGGGCCAAACTATCCTTACATACAGTTCCATACGGCGGCGGGTTGAATAGCGCACTTTTCCCGGCTTCATTCTAAAAACTATAACAATTCAGGTTTAGCTAATAGGTCAAATGTGGTATCATTTTCGGATAAATCAATAACGTAGAACTTATTTCTGATATAATAAAAATCAATTTATTGAGCAGTTTCTGAAAATTTACACAATAACCAACATTTTTAAACTTCATTTTTTTTAGTTTAGGTATTGGCACTTGTTTCAGTATTTTCAAAAAAACTACTTTAAAGAAGCGTTTTTCAGGTTTATTTGTATTAAGCTTTTGTTATATTAACTATATTTTATACAATTTGCGCCTAACCCAAGTAGTTGAGGTCCATTGTTTCCGGAGACACAGCTAGTCAAAAATATGCATTTTTTCACGAAATAAAAGGGATTTCCGTTTCGTTCGGAAGTATTTCTCGGTTATTTTGTTTATATTTCTGTAAAGTTAATTAAATTTTCTACAATTTGAGCTTAATTTGAGTAGTCTAGGTCTATTGGTTGCAGAGACATAGCTGGTTAAAAATGGGCTTTTTATTGAAATTAATTGAAAAAATCTTATTTTTGACTAGCTGTGTCTTTACAACTAGTGAACCTAGACTACTCAAGTTAGGCTCAAATTGTAGAAAATTTAATTAACTTTACAGAAATATAAACAAAAAAACTGAGAAATGCTTCCGAACGAAACGGAAACCTCTTTTATTTCGTGAAAAAATGCATATTTTTGACTAGCTGTGTCTCCGCAAACAATGGACCTCAACTACTTGGGTTAGGCGCAAATTGTATAAAATATAGTTAACATAACAAAAGCATATTACAAATAAACCTGAAAAACGCTTCTTTAAAGTAGTTTTTTTGAAAATACTGAAACAAGTGCCAATACCTAAACTAAAAAAATGAAGTTTAAAAATGTTGGTTATTGTGTAATTTTTCAGAAACTGCTAAGTAAATTATTTTTTTTTTATATCAGAAATAAGTTCTACGTAGTGATGGGTTTTTGACGGGATAAAAACTCAAAATGGATAAAAACTCAATAAAGATCCGTTTTTAGCCGAGTTTTTATCCAAAAGGACGGATATTTATCCGTCCTAATAAAATATTTATTTTAAAACCCTTTTCTTGATATGTCACGTAAATTTTGAAATTAAAATAAAGGTAGTTAATAATTTTAAACAAAATAAGTGCTATTGAAGTGCATTATAATTAAGAAATCCAAAAAATGCAATAGAAGAATGAAAACTACATCCTGAGAATTCTCAAACTACTTCAGAATTATGAATGAATTCGTTCGATGACTCTAGCACCCCCAGCCCCCAACGTACGTAGCACGTAGTTTTACGCAAAAACGGAAGGGTTGTCACAAAATTTACTTGACACGCAGGGTTCGGAAACCAGTTAATATTGTAAAAAAAATACCATGATGGCAGCCAACTATTTTGTTATTGGGCCGAATTCGATGAAACTCGGTTTGGGCACTATTTAAAAAAAAAACAGTAAAGCAATATTAAAAATGTCGAAAATGTACGATGGCGGCCAACTTTTTTGTTTATGGGCCGATTTCGATGAAACTTGGTTTTTGGTACTATTTTGACAAGAAAACAGCAACGCAATGTTTAGTGTGTCAAAAGTCCAAGATAGCGGCTAACTTTTTTGTTTGTGGGCCGATTTCGATGAAACTCTTTTTTTTTGTACTATTTTGACAAGAAAACAGCAACGCAATGTTAAAAATATGAAAAATCCAAAAGGCGGCCAATTTTTTTGTATTTGAGCCGATTTCGATGAAAGTCGGTTTTTTGTACTATTTTGACAAGAAAACAGCAACGCAATGTTATAAATATGAAAAAATCCAAGATGGCGGCCAGCTTTTTTGTTTTTGGGCCGATTTAGATGAAAATTGGTTTGGGACACCATTTTTAAAAGAAAACAGCAATGCAATATTAAAAATATCAAAAATCTAAGATGGCGGCCAACTTTTTAGTTTGTGGGCCGACTTTGATGAAACTTTGTTTGGGGCACTATTTTTAAAAGAAAACAGCAACGCAATGTTAAAAATCCAAGATGGCGGTCATCTTTTTTGTTTTTGGGCTCATTTCGATGAAACTCGGTTTTTGGCACTATTTTGACAAGAAAATAGCAACGCAATGTTAAAAATGCAAGATGGCGGCAAACTGTTTTGTTTGTAGGCTGATTTCGATGAAACTCAATTTTTGTACTATTTTGACAAGAAAACAGCAACGTAATGTTAAAAATATGAAAAATCAACGATGGCGGCCAACTTTTTTTTGGGCCGATTTCGATGAAACTTTGTTTGGGGCACTGTTTTTAAAAGAAAACAGCAACGCAATATTAAAAATGTCAAAAATCCAAGATGGCGGCAAACTTTTTTGTTTGTGGGCTGATTTCGACGAAACTCGATTTTTGTACTATTTTGACAAGAAAACAGCAACGCAATGTTAAAAATATGAAAAATCAACGATGGCGGCCAACTTTTTTTTGGGCCGATTTCGATGAAACTTTGTTTGGGGCACTATTTTTAAAAGAAAACAGCAACGCAATATTAAAAATGTCAAAAATCCAAGATGGCGGCAAACTTTTTTGTTTGTGGGCTGATTTCCACGAAACTCCATTTTTGTACTATTTTGACAAGAAAACAGCAACGCAATGTTAAAAATATGAAAAATCCAAGATGGCGGCCAAATTTTTTGTTTTCGAGCTGATTTCGATGAAAATCGGTTTGGGACACTATTTTCAAAAGAAAACAGCAATGCAATATTAAAAATATAAAAAATCTAAGATTGCGGCTAACTTTTTTGTTTGTGGGCCGATTTTGATGAAACTTGGTTTTTGATACTATTTTGACAAGAAAACAACAACGCAATGTTAATAATGTTAAAATCCAACCAAGATAGTGGCCAACTTTGTTGTATGTAGGCTGATTTCGATGATTCATCGAAAACGGCTTACAAACCAAAAAGTTGGCCGCCATTTCACATTTTTATGTTTTTAACATTGCGTTGCCGTTTTTTTGTGAAAATAGTACCAAAACCCGAGTTTCATCGAAATCGGCTCACAAACAAAAAAGATAGCCGCCGTCGTGGATTTTTTTATATTTTTAACATTGCGTTGCTGTTTTATTGTTAAAATAGTACCAAAACCGTGTTTCATCTAAATCGACATACAAATAAAAAATTGGGTGCCATGTTGGCTTTTTCTAATTTTAACCATTGCGTTGCTGTTTTCTTGTCAAAATAGTACAAAAAAACGAGTTTCATCGAAATCGGCTCACAAACAAAAAGGTTGGCCGCCCTCCTAAATTTTTGTCATTTTTAATATTGCGTTGCTGTTTTCTTGTCAAAATAGTACAAAAAATTGAGTTTCATCAAAATCGCCCCAAAAACAAGAAAGTTGGCCGCCATCTTTGATTTTTCATATTTTTAACGTTGCGTTGCTGTTTTATTGTCATAATAGTACATAAAACCGAGTTTAATCGAAATCAGCCCACAAACAAAAAAGTTTGCCGCCATCTTGCATTTTTATCATTTTTAACATTGCGTTGCGCTGTTTTCTTCTCAAAATAGTACAAAAAACTGAGTTTCATCGAAATGAACCCACAAACAAAAAAGATGGCCGCCATCTTTGATTTTTCATATTTTTAACATTGCGTTGCTGTTTTCTTGTCAAAAAGTACAGAAAACCGAGTTTCATCGAAATCGGCTCACAAACAAAAAGGTTGGCCGCCATCTTTGATTTTTGGACATTTTTAAAATAGCGTTGCTGTTTTCTTGTCAAAATAGTGCAAAAGAACCGAGTTTCATCGAAATGGCCCAAAAACAAAAAAGTTGGCCGCTATCTTGGATTTTGATATTTTTAACATTGCGATGCTGTTTTCTTGTCAAAACAGTACCAAAAACCGAGTTTCATCGAAATCCGCTCACAAACAAAAAGGTTGGCCGCCATGTTAGATTTTGACATTATTAATATTGCGTTGCTGTTTTCTTTTAAAAATAGTGCCCCAAACAAAGTTTCATCGAAATCGGCCCAAAAAAAGTTGGCCGCCATCGTTGATTTTTCATATTTATAACATTGCGTTGCTGTTTTCTTGTCTAAATAGTACCAAAAACCGAGTTTCATCGAAATCGGCTCACAAACAAAAAGTCTGGCCGCCATCTTAGATTTTTGTCATTTTTAATATTGCTTTGCTGTTTTCTTGTCAAAATAGTACTAAAAACCGAGTTTCATCGAAATCCGCTCACAAACAAAAAGGTTGGCCGCCAATCGCCATGTTAGATTTTAAGATTTTTAATATTGCGTTGCGGCTTTCTTTTAAAAATAGTGCCCCAAACAAAGTTTCATCGAAATCGGCCCAAAAAAAAGTTGGCCGCCCTCGTTGATTTTTCATAATTATAACATTGCGTAGCTGTTTTCTTGTCTAAATAATACCAAAAACCGAGTTTCATCGAAATCGGCTCACAAACAAAAAGTTTGGCCGCCATCTTAGATTTTTGTCATTTTTAATATAACTTTGCTGTTTTCTTGTCAAAATAGTACAAAAAACCGAGTTTCATCGAAATCGGCCTAAAAACAAGAAAGTTGGCTGCCATCTTTGATTTTTCATATTTTTAACATTGCGTTGCTGTTTTCTTGTCAAAATAGTACATAAACCGAGTATCATCGAAATCAGCCCACAAACAAAAAAGTTTGCCGCCATCTTGCATTTTTATCATTTTTAACATTGCGTTGCGCTGTTTTCTTGTGAAAATACCTAGTACAAAAAACAGAGTTTCATCGAAGTGGGCCCATAAACAAACAAGATGACCGCCATCTTGAATTTTCACATTTTCAATATTGCTCTGCTGTTTTCTTTTAAAAATTGTGCCCTAAACAAAGTTTCATCGAAATCGGCCCAAAAACAAAAAAGCTGGCCGCTATCTTGGATTATGCGTTGGTATTATATCTTCCTGAAAAAACAGTTCATCGTAAATAGGTTCTCCCTCTCCATAAGTCGGCCAGCATACCCTGGTCAACACAATTGCGATGGTAATCACGTCGTTGACAAGGGACTTGTGGGCGATGAAACGACACCATTTAGCCTAGGGACCAGTCCTCAATGTGCGCTTGTTATATGTTGCCAGGTACAGTTGTCATCGTGGTTGGGTTAGTAGCGAGGGCGGGGCCTCACGTGGGACCAAAGCTAGTGTATAGAAACAGGTCTTAATATATTTATCCGCCATTTATGGTAAATATCCGAGTTTTTTACCTTTTGAGTTTTTATCCACTGCCCATCACTACGTACAACGCTATACAGATAATAAAATTAAGAAAACATTGTTTCGAGCACAAAATACTGTTTTCGTCAAAAATGTAGTTAACAAGAAGCAAATCTATTGTGTATATTCAGGCCTGAATATATTTATCCGGCATTTTTGGATAAAAATCCGCTAAAAATGGCTAAAAACGGATATTTATCTATTTTTGATAAATATCCGAGTTTTTTACCTTTAGGATATTTATCCACTGCCCATCACTGGTTCTACGTTATTGATTTATCCGAAAATGATACCACATTTGACCGATTAGCTAAACCTGAATTGTTATAGTTTTTAGAATGAAGCCGGGAAAAGTGCGCTATTCAACCCGCCGCCGTATGGAAATGTATGTAAGGATAGTTTGGCCCAGCTCAATATTAGTTAGAAACAGCCTACAGATCAGTTTCTTTCATGTGGCCAAACTTTATCACGACTTGTAACTTCCAACTTTTTTTTGTATAGAGGTTCATACCTACTATTAGCTTCAATCGGTACATGTAAATTTTCGATAAGTAAATTATACACGGTTAATTTTTAAGTATATCTAAAAATGAAATGAGTGTATTTCTTCCCTATTCTTATCGAGTATGTAAAGTTAAAAGTTCTAAGATATTGAGGTTTGTTTGTGTCCCAAAATTTGCCTGATTTCTGGATTTAGAGCTCATTCATAGAATTACACGCGCGTAATCAAAAGAGACTATCTTGTTTACCTACGTAAATAATGAAAATAATGAATCTACGCACGTGTCTTGCTATTTTTGTGAGTTTGCTGATTAATCAAGATTTTTTCCCGATATTTACAAACTTTTAACTGCACGTTCATATTCAGAAACGTGGTCTGATATCCCCATAAATTTTTTAGATATACTTAAAAATTAACGGTGTTTACTTATAGCAATAAATTTAATTAAGATGAGAGCGCCACTTAAGGTCTATAGTCACCTTAAACATATTATTTATAATAAACATTATACAACGTGGAACAGAATTGATGGCTAAACGCTCGCGATTTCAGAGTTGGTCCCATAGAAAAAGTTGTTCAGTTTGATGGTCCCTATCTACCATATTCTGATTAAACCATATTAGTCAATAATTCTGTTACACGTAGTTTATTAACTTATATTCTGTCTTATTTAGTAAACAGTATTTGACAGTTCGTTTGACAGTTCTGAAAATTATATCATGTGTTACAAAAATACCCCTAATGCCGAATATGGTAGATAGGGACCATCAAACTGAACAACTTTTCCTATAGGACTAACTCTGAAATCGCGAAAAAAAATCTGCTGTTTCGTACAAAAATGAATAATGATAATATCAAAATGTTTTTCACGATTTCAGAGTTGGTCCCATAGTAAAAGTTGTTCAGTTTGATGGTCCCTATCTACCATATTCGGCATTAGGGGTATTTTTGTAAAACGTTGTATAAAAGTTTTTTACAAAAAAAAATTACGGAGTCTACGTGTGATAATAAATAGGAAGTGTCTAGTCTGCCACCAGTGGTCATTTAATAAAAAAGAATATACAACCACTAGTGGTAGGAGGTACCTAAGTTAAGAAATTTTTATTAAATGACCACTGGTGGCAGACTAGACACTTCCTAAAAAATATTGGGTAAAGATTGTTTACCAAATAGGACAATAGTCATCATCATATCAGCCGCACGACACCCACTGCTGGGTATAGGCCTCCCCCAAGGATCTCCACGACGATCGGTCCTGCGCTGCCCGCATCCAGTGGCTTCCCGCGACCTTCACCAGATCGTCGGTCCACCTTGTCGGGGGCCTACCCACGGAGCGCGTCGTCCGGTGCGCGCGAGCCATTCCAGAACCGCCCCGCCCCAACGGCCATCAGTTCTTCTCGCTATGTGTTTTAACATAAAAGTCGGGACAAGGGAGCGGGGGGGAGGGGGGGCAGTTGGATCATGTCTTTTTCAATTCTGACATAAGATCATTTAGCTCAACATCGAAGGCGGTGCAACATAAAGCGCGAGATACAAAACAAAATAAGGCATTTAACTTGCTGTCCTTTATGCTTTTAAATATTTCGACTAGGGCTTGCAATTCGAATATTCGAATATTCGCCTTATTTTACTATTCGAATACTCAAGTCGGTGATATTCGAATATTCGAATATTTTCCACTTTTTGGATTTAAGTAAAAGTCAGTAATTAAATACCCGAATAGCTTTTGTGACTAGTGATGGGCAGTGGATAAATATCCTAAAGGTAAAAACTCGGATATTTATCAAAAATAGATAAATATCCGTTTTAATCCATTTTTAGCGGATTTTTATCCAAAAATGCCGGATAAATATATTCAGGCCTGAATCTACACAATAGATTTGCTTCTTGTTAACTACATTTTTGACGAAAACAGTATTTTGTGCTCGAAACCATGTTTTCTTAATTTTATTATCTGTATAGCGTTGTACGTAGTGATGGGCAGTGGATAAAAACTCAAAAGGTAAAAAACTCGGATATTTACCATAAATGGCGGATAAATATATTTAGACCTGTTTCTATACACTAGTTTTGGTCCCACGTGAGGCCCCGCCCCCGCTACTAACCCAACCACGATGACAACTGTACCTGGCAACATATAACAAACCAAGAAGACAAATGTCAGGGAGGAGTCGATAATCTACAAATCGCCGACGAATCCGAAACCGGCGAAATCGGAACTTGGGATTGCCCACCTTCTCCCGAGCATGAAAATAGAAGATATTGTGGAGCATGCCAAGAGGGCTAAAGAAAGAATAAATAAGGCCCTAGAGCCAAGTGCAAATCGCAGGTCAGTGACGAAGGAAGACAAGATAACCATTCAGCAAGAGACAAATGACCTAGTTGAAATGATAGCTGAATTGGCAGAAAGATCGAAAGAGGAAGAAAAAGGAAGAACAAACAAAGAAGTTAACATACATAAAACACTTAACGTGAGTAGTAAATTTGAAGAAGAGACAGGGAAAAAGCTAGACATCATACACGCACTACTAACGGAGACAAAACAGGAAATTGAAAAATGCTCTAATATACAAGAAGAAAACAGAAATGAAATAGTAGAGAAAATAGAAAAAATCGAAGCTAAAGAAATAGAAAAGCCGCAGAAGGCAACATATGCCAACGTTACAGGACGGCAGAAATTACCATCAAAAACGTTCCACTCCCTCATCGTTGCATCAACCGACGATAGACTGACCAGTGACGAAGTCATGGAAAATGTCAAGAAGACGGCAGAAGAGGAGGGCAACGGAGAGTGGATAAAAGTACAAAGGATGAGAAAAGCGAAGAATCAAAGAGTAATTATAGCATGCGAGAATGAAAAAGATGTGGAAAAACTACAGAAAAAACTAGAAAAGGATAAAACACTCTTGACGGAAAAGGCTATAAATAAAAACCCGTTAGTAGTGGTAAAATTCGTACGGGGGGACAAGAAGAAGGAACAAGTAGAGGAAGCAATTAGAAGAAGAATGGAAAATGTGATAGACAAGAAGAAGGAAATAAAGGAGCAAATAGAAGCTATATATGAAAAGCGCACTAGAAACCAACACGTGGCGCACATAGTGGTGAAGGTATCCCCCGCGATATGGCAGCAGCTGACAGAGTCGGGGTCTATCCAGTTACTTTCACATCATACTGGACTGTCCAATACACAGTATCGATAGGCACACTCTGCAACAAAAAATTGACACAAAATTGAGTAAAGACACCCTGAAGGAAATAATGAGCATCAAGAAAGAAAGAATGTTACTAATGCAGTATGCCAAAAAAGTAGTAGAAATCGTAATAAGGAGGAACAAGGATTGACTGGCACCAATTAGACCCAAATTTATAAACAGGCAGGCAATTATAATGTAAAGCTATCTATTTAGTAAATAAGAAATTGTAATACAGTTATGAAGAAAAATTACAACATTAGAAAATAAACAGGTAGAAACAAGGTTGTACAAGAGTAAGAGATATACAATTAAAATATGTATGAAAAAATAGAAACTGTAAATTAATATATTATATGAATTGTACTAGAATCAATATACATTATATATAAGAAATAACATCGTAATAAAATAGAAAAAAAAAACAATGTAATATATATAAGAAGAAGAAAACTGCAAAAGATATAAAAACTGTAATATTGAGAAAGAAGAACAAAAAGAGAAAAAAGATACAAGTAAGCTCTTAGAGCATAGAAAAAAAGAAAAAAAGACAAGTAATAAAAGCATAAAATAGCAAAAAAGGTCCTGCCAAAAAGCGGGGAGCAGTTGTATAATAATTAAAAAAAAAAAAAAAAAAAACATATAACAAGCGCACATTGAGGACTGGTCCCTAGGCTAAATGGTGTCGTTTCATCGCCCAACAAGTCCCTTGTCAACGACGTGATTACCATCGCAATTGTGTTGACCAGGGTATGCTGGCCGACTTATAGAGAGGGAGAACCTATTTACGATGAACTGTTTTTTCAGGAAGAGATAATACCAACGCATAATCCAAGATAGCGGCCAACTTTTTTGTTTTTGGGCCGATTTCGATGAAACTTTGTTTAGGGCACAATTTTTAAAAGAAAACAGCAGAGCAATATTAAAAATGTGAAAATCCAAGATGGCGGTCATCTTTTTTGTTTATGGGCCCACTTCAATGAAACTCTGTTTTTTGTACTATTTTCACAAGAAAACAGCGCAACGCAATGTTAAAAATGTTAAAAATGCAAGATGGCGGCAAAATTTTTTGTTTGTGAGCTGATTTCGATGATACTCGGTTTATGTACTATTTTGACAAGAAAACAGCAACGCAATGTTAAAAATATGAAAAATCAAAGATGGCGGCTAACTTTCTTGTTTTTGGGCCGATTTCGATGAAACTCGGTTTTTTGTACTATTTTGACAAGAAAACAGCAAAGTAATATTAAAAATGACAAAAATCTAAGATGGCGGCCAACCTTTTTGTTTGTGAGCGGATTTCGATGAAACTCGGTTTTTGGTACTGTTTTAATGAATTCGATGAAACTCGGTTTTTAGTACTATTTTGACAAGAAAACAGCAAAGCAATATTAAAAATGACAAAAATCTAAGATGGCGGCCAAACTTTTTGTTTGTGAACCGATTTCGATGAAACTCAGTTTTTGGTACTATTTAGACAAGAAAACAGCAACGCAATGTTATAAATATGAAAAATCAACGATGGCGGCCAACTTTTTTTTTGGGCCGATTTCGATAAATCTTTGTTTGGGGCACTATTTTTAAAAGAAAACAGCAACGCAATATTAAAAATGTCAAAATCTAACATGGCGGCCAACCTTTTTGTTTGTGAGCGGATTTCGATGAAACTCGGTTTTTGGTACTGTTTTGACAAGAAAACAGCATCGCAATGTTAAAAATATCAAAATCCAAGATAGCGGCCAACCTTTTTTGTTTTTGAACCATTTCGATGAAACTCGGTTCTTTTGTACTATTTTGACAAGAAAACAGCAACGCTATTTTAAAAATGTCCAAAAATCAAAGATGGCGGCCAACCTTTTTGATTGTGAGCCGATTTCGATGAAACTCGGTTTTTTGTACTTTTTGACAAGAAAACAGCAACACAATGTTAAAAATATGAAAAATCAAAGATGGCGGCCATCTTTTTTGTTTATGGGTTCATTTCGATGAAACTCAGTTTTTTGTACTATTTTGCCAAGAAAACAGCGCAACGCAATGTTGAAAATGATAAAAATGCAAGATGGCGGCAAACTTTTTTGTTTGTGGGCTGATTTCGATTAAACTCGGTTTTATGTACTAATATGACAATAAAACAGCAACGCAACGTTAAAAATATGAAAAATCAAAGATGGCGGCTAACTTTCTTGTTTTTGGGCCGATTTCGATGAAACTCGATTTTTTGTACTATTTTGACAAGAAAACAGCAACGCAACATTAAAAATGACAAAATCTAGGAGGGCGGCCAACCTTTTTTCATCTTGGATTTTTCATATTTATAACATTGCGTTGCTGTTTTCTTGTCAAAATAGTACAAAAAACCGACTTTCATCGAAATCGGCCCAAATACAAAAAAATTGGCCGCTATCTTGGATTTTTCATATTTTTAACATTGCATTGCTGTTTTCTTGTCAAAATAGTACAAAAAAAAAGAGTTTCATCGAAATCGGCCCACAAACAAAAAAGTTAGCCGCTATCTTGGACTTTTGACACACTAAACATTGCGTTGCTGTTTTCTTGTCAAAATAGTACCAAAAACCAAGTTTCATCGAAATCGGCCCATAAACAAAAAAGTTGGCCGCCATCGTACATTTTTGACATGTTTAATATTGCTTTACTGTTTTTTTTTTAAATAGTGCCCAAACCGAGTTTCATCGAATTCGGCCCAATAACAAAAAAACTGGCTGCCATCATGGTATTTTTTTACAATATTAACTGGTTTCCGAACCCTGCGTGTCAAGTAAATTTTGTGACAACCCTTCCGTTTTTGCGTAAAACTACGTGCTACGTACGTTGGGGGCTGGGGGTGCTAGAGTCATCGAACGAATTCATTCATAATTCTTAAGTAGTTTGAGAATTCTCAGGATGTTGTTTTCATTCTTCTATTGCATTTTTTGGATTTCTTAATTATAATGCACTTCAATAGCACTTATTTTGTTTAAAATTATTAACAACCTTTATTTTAATTTCAAAATTTACGTGACATATCAAGAAAAGGGTTTTAAAATAAATATTTTATTAGGACGGATAAATATCCGTCCTTTTGGATAAAAACTCGGGTAAAAACGGATATTTATTGAGTTTTTATCCATTTTGAGTTTTTATCCGGTCAAAAACCCATCACTATTTGTGACCATAGAATGAAGTCGTTTATTTATTTCTTTACCTATGTTGTTTCTTTTTCCACAAATTGTAAACGATTTTAATCTAGCTTCCCAATGAGTCAAAGACTTGAAACTTTAATCATAGGTCAGAACAGGAAGACAATGACATCTTTTAGTGTCATTGAGCTGATCTGATGATAGAACCAAAAGGCCTCAGGAAATCTGTAATAAAACCATACAAACCCATCGAGTTTGTGCTCGTTTGATTCGCCTTGACAAGTACAAGTGTGTGATTGTCTCAAATAAATATTTTTTCTTTCTTTTGTTCATTTTATTCCTTTTTGGCTTTAGTGATCAGCGTGTCTTGCGACACGTAGGCCTTTTCCAGCTGTTTCCATTCTGTTCTATCTCTTGCTTTTCGCGATCAAAGTGTTCCTCCAGTTTTCATAATATCATCTGCCCATCTTTTGGTTTGTCTTCCTTTTTTCCTTTTTCTGTCCCATGGTAGACACTCTGTAATAATTTTGGTACATTTTTCCTTGCTTTCTCTTGCCATTTAACAGTCTTATTTTCCTTATTATGTCTTCTATTTTCATGTTTTTCTTATTTCCTCTGATTTTTGACGGTCTTTCAGCGTAACACATATTAAGCTTCTTTTCATTTTCTTTGGGATATTCTTAGCTTCAAATTGTGCTTTTGAGTCAGGGCCTATGTTTGACACTCTGTACTAAAACCATAAAAATTCATCGAGTTTTGGCTCGTTTGATTCGTCTTGACTAGTACTCTGTTGGGAAATATTGTCCAGGGTCTGATGATGGAGCCGGAAGAAAACTACAGGAACTCTGTAATGAAACCATACAAATCAATCGAGTTTGGGCTCGTTTGATTCGTCTTGGTAATAACTTTGTTTCGAAATGGTGTCCATGCTATAATGATGGAGCCGGAAGAAAACCACGGGAACTCTGTAATAAAACAATACAAATCCATCGAGTTTGGGCTAGTTTGATTTGTCTCGACAAGTACTCTGTTGGGAAATTAAATAGTGTCCAGGGGGTCTGATTATGAAGCCAGAAGAAAACCACAAAACTATGTAATAAAACCATGCAACTCCATTTAGTTTGGGCTCGTTTGATTCGTCTTGACTAGAACTCTGTTGTGAAATAGTGTCCAGAGTCTGATGATGGAGCCGTACGAAAACCACAGGAACTCTGTAATGAAACCATACAAATCCATCGAGTTTGAGCTTGTTTGATTCGTCTTGGCAATCACTTTGTTGATAAATAGTGTCCAAGACTCGTTTGATTCGTCTCGACAAGTTCTCTGTTGGGAAAATAGTGTCCAGGGTCTGATAATGAAGCCGGAAGTAAACCACAAACACTATGTAATAAACTATGCAACTCCATTGAGTTTGGGCTCGTTTGATTCGTCTTGACTAGTTCTCTGTTGGGAAATAGTGCCCAGTGTCTGATGATGGAGCCGGAAGAAAACCACAGAAACTCTGTAATGAAACCATACAAATCCATCGAGTTTGGACCCGTTTGATTCGTCTTGGCAATAACTCTGTTGAGAAATAGTGTCCAAGGTCTGATGATGAAGCCGGTAGAAAATCACAGGAACTCTAATAAAATCATACATATCCTGTCCTGACAAGTATTCTGTTGGGGAATTAGTGTCCAGTGTTTTGTCTGATAATGAAGCTGGAAGAATACCACAAAAACTATGTAATAAAACCATACAACTCCATTTAGCTTGGGCTTGTTTGATTCGTCTTGACTAGTACTCTTTTGAGAAATAGTGTCCAAGATCTGATGATGGAGCTGGAAGAAAATCACAGAAACTGTAATAAAACCATACATATCCATCGAGGGCTCGTTTGAATTGTCTCGACAAGTACTCTGTTGGGAAAATAGTGTCCAGTGTCTGATAATAAAGACGGAAGAAAATCACGAAAAATATGTAATAAAACCATGCAGCTCTATTTATTTTGGGCTCGTTTGATTTGTTTTGACTAGTACTTTGACGGAAGATGATTTCCAGGGTCTGGTGATTGATTCGGAAAAAGGCCATAAGAACTCGCTAATAAAATCATACAACTCCATAGAGTTTGAACTCGTTTGATTTGTCCTGACAAGTAATCTGTTGGGCAAAAGTGTCCAGGATCTGGTGATGGAGCCGAAAGAAGGGTACAGGATCTCTATAATAATACCATACAACCCCATCAAGTTTGGGCTCGTTTGATTCGATTTCACATGTATTCTGATGAGAGATAGTACTAGACCCTGGCTAATAATGAAGCCGGAAAAAGCGCGAAAAAAAACACAGATAAGACTAAAAAACAAAAAATATACATTTACTGACAATCAAACCATAAAACATACGTTTTAAAATTGAAGTAAAAGTATTAAAATCAGCAATATTTAATAATTACAACCATCTGTCTTATTTTACAGAATTATTCGAACAATATTCGAATATATTCGAATACCTCCTTAAAAATTTTCGAATATTCGAATATTGGATTTCATCGAATATTTGCAAGCCCTAATTTCGAGCCATTTTTTATCAAAACTGATTTAAATCGGGACAAAACTGATGGATCGTCGGGACGCGGGACAATATCATCGAAATCGGGACGGGTGGCAACCCTGTCCCAACGAGCCACACCATCAACTGTCACACTGGGACTGGTTGGGTTTTTTTTATTAAAAAATTCCCAACGAGTCACACTTTTACTTGATGGGAACTTTTTATTAGAAATTTCCCAACCAGTCACTCTGTTACAGAGGAAAATAACCTGTAACAGTGACTGGTTGGGAAAATACTAATAAAAAGTTCCCATCGATTAACAGGTGTGACTCGATGGGATATTTTTATTTAAAAATTCCCAACTAAGTGTGACAGTTGATGGTGTGACTCGTTGGGAACAAATGCTATTATAGTATCAAGAGTAACACCACAGAATAACTAACAGTACAAGTACAGAAGAAGCACTCCGCATAGAAATTTAAATAAATAGCGACTTTTGCTCCCACACAATAAAATGCAATTCAGGTCGCGCAGCGCTAATGGCTTACAGTTATATTCACCTAGTAGTTACCTCTCTTTCAATCGCGTGCTCTTACCTTTTCTGATGACACAACGTTAGGGTTATCTTCTTTCAAATGAACTGCGTAGCATTACAATGTGAAAAACGACAATTTGTTCATTGATTTTGACATCCGTATACGGCACAGTAATAGACTAGGAGGCCATAACAAATTTGGTAACGATCGCGTAAGTGGCTGACTCTTGGTTCACAGGATGGAGAGGCACTCTCTGATGCTAAATATGTAAGTCTGTTTGCGTGAAGTGGTTGCGTTCTTTTTATGTCGATTCGACATTGTTACTATTATAAAGAGACAATACCACGTGCCGGACTACAGCTGCGCCACAAAAAAAAGTTGGAAATCTGACTTTTTGACTATGCCTTGATGAAGACGATAGTTTGTCGGAATTTGTCGCACAAAAACTTGCGTTTAGGAGATACGTGTGGCGCAGCTGTAGAGACGTCTCTACAGCTGCGCCACACAGATCTCCTAAACGCAAGACCGACAAACTCTGGTTTTTGTGCGACAAATTCCGAAAAATTAACAGCTGCACACACGAGTAATCAGATTTTCGCTACGACCTTCCGTTTTCGAGATCTGTGTGGCGCAGCTGTAGAGACGTCTCTACAGCTGCGCCACACGTATCTCCTAAACGCAAGCCCGATAAATTCTGGTTTTTGTGCGAAAAATTCCGACAAACTATCGTCTTCTTCATGGCATAGTCAAAAAGTCAGATTTCCAACTTTTTTTTTTGTGGCGCAGCTGTAGTCCGGCACGTGACAATACCTACGCAGGCATTAAGGTGCCGCGCGCACTGACATGAAAAAATTTTTTTTTTATTTAACTGGACTGGCTGTCTGTATGATTTGACAGCTAAGTTTTTGTGCCTATTTGAAACGCCACTAGCGTGCGTCTAAAGAACTAATTTTGACGTACAATAGGAAAATAGTTGCCGTGATGGTCTCTCCAGACTTCAAACTTTACACGTACGCATGCTATATGCTCACGCTACACTTGTACTATTAGTTATTCTGTGACGCTACGTCCTACAGCGCCAAAATGGCGGAAATCAAATAGGCACAAAAACAGTTTGACATAAGCCTGTCCAGTGTAAATATATGCAGGTCAGTTAATATGCAGGTCAGTGTGCCGCGCGACTACACAGGCGGGCGTGTGGCAAGGCAACCCGATGCTCACTTGTTCGTTCGAACGGACGGCTAGCGGTAGGTGCTTATCGCGCGACTTTGAGCGAGGCCTGGTAATACTATAAATAAACAATTCTTGTACCTAGTACGAGGGTGAATTGATAAGTCCATGACTTTTTAATGAAGAAAGACTTTTTTTCGGAATATTTTGTTTTATTTCTTTTCATAATCTTATTGTATCTCTGCGTATTCAGTCAAATGAAGTTCCTACCTTTTTAACCCATTATTTTTTTCTGTGATCGCCTGAATACTGGTAACTAAAATGAGGGCCCATTCCAGACACCACCTTTTTGCTTGATGAAAATCTTTGCCCGCCAAGACATTTATTCATGTTTGGTAGGAGAAAAAAAAAATCTCACTGAGGTAGAGTCTAGAGAATAGGAAGGATTCGCATCTTCATTCGATGAGTTTTGATGTCATGAGTGCCGCCGTGAGGGTCGACAGGGTCATTAAGAAAAGTTAGAAGTCGCTTGAGCTTTTTGTTTCCAAAAATAATAATCTTTTGCCGAATTTGAAAAAATGTGGTGTAAAGATGCCTTGAAGAGTTTCTTTTTAAGAGGGCTTTCTGAAATTTACGCGCTCGGGTTTTAGGTATTTACGGCTAGACCGCCGCGCGAAGTGAGCGCGCGTGTGCGTGTGTGCGTTTCTCCACACGTACGGCACACAGTTGCTAGCATTCGCTACAACGACCGAACGATCTTGATCTGTACTTATAGCCGCGTATAGGAGCTCAGTCGCACTTATTTTCACCGATAAAACTAAAGCTAAATCGTTACCGTTTCAATTTAGTTTACACACAAATACTTGCTTTAGTTTTGTTGAAGGGAGTCTAATTATTTTATCCATTTATTGAGTCCCAATATATGGATAATGAGAGTTTTTATAGCTAGATAATTAGATAATTTAAAAAATCCACCTCGGGAATGGGACCTTCCGAGCTGCCATACTGAGGCAATGTATGCAACTCGGGAGCTATCCCGACAGGGTTTACGCTTTCAATTAGGTTTAAAATAGTATATACAGGGTCACTGGAAATATGACGTATTCCTGCTAAGGGGTTATAGATGAGGTCAAAACAAATATTTTTTGTAATATAACTTTTTCTCAAAAAAATTATAGTTTTTGAGTTAATTAAAATTAAGTACATTTTTACCAAAAGTACGTTTTCAGACACAAAAATTTAAAATAAAAGATAACTACTCATTCGATTCAGGATTTTTTACTATTTTGGGATAGAAAATAATCTAAGTGTTGATAATAATTAATTTTTTTTTCATAAAATACAGGTGTTTATAAAAAAATCAATCCTTAAATGCATTTATTTTTCAATTTTTTTCAGTTTTTTTAGAAATAGCATCAAATATCTTTAAAAAAATCCTAGTAAGTAAGCGTGCATAATATTTTAAAAACATCACCATCTATTCAGCTTTCAGTTGAGGTATAAAACTTAATAATAACTTAAATAAAAAATGAGAAATTAAGATTTAACTAAATAGCAGTCCCATTTCATGTAGCATAAGTTTCCTACTTCAAGCGCTTCGGAGGTGGCCGTATTATCCTACTTATTCCATAAATGTGAATGTTTGCTTGTTTGAATGAATGTTAATCAATCAAGCAAAACGGCTGAACGGATTTGGATGAAATTTGGCACACAGATAGTTTATAAGCCGGATTAAAACATATGAGGATACTATTATCTTGGTTAAGGGTTCCCTAGGGATTTTCTCGCATGTAAATGCGAATGCAGTCGCGGGCGGAAACTAGTTTGCCATTAATGGTCGTACTTACTAAAAATACTTTCGTCCGAGTGAGTTTGAGACCGGATTATTTTCCGCCGATGAGTCAAAATTTTATACAAACTGTGTCACAAATAACCATGCATATCAGCTATTTTTAATGCCCCGCTGCTGGGGAACTAGCTTCCGCCCGCGACTTTGTCCGCAATTACATTCGAGAAAATCCCTAGGGAACCTTTAACTAAAATAATAGTATCCTCTTATGTTTAAATCCTGTTTATAAACTGTCTGTGTGCCAAATTTCATCCAAATCCGTTCAGTCGTTTTGCGTGATTGATTAACAATCATCCAAACAAGCAAACTTTCACATTTATGATATTAGTAGGATAATACGGCCACCTTCGAAGCGCTTGAAGTAGGAAATTTTTGCTACATAAAATGGGACTGCTATTAAGTTAAGTCTTAATTTCTCATTTTTTATTTAAGTTATTATTAAGTTTTATACCTCAACTGAAAGCTGAATAGATGGTGATGTTTTTAAAATATTATGCACGCTTACTTACTAGGATTTTTTTAAAGATATTTGATGCTATTTCTAAAAAAACTGAAAAAAATTGAAAAATAAATGCATTTAAGGATTGATTTTTTTATAAACACCTGCACTTTTTGTAATTTTTTTTATTTATTATCAACACATAGATTGTTTTCTATACCAAAATAATGAAAAGACAGGAGTCCAATGAGTAGTTACCTTTTATTATAAATTATTGTGTCTGAAAACGTACTTTTGGTAAAAAAATACTTAATTTCAATTAACTCAAAAGCTATTAATTTTTTGAGAAAAAGTTATATGACAAAAAATGTTTGTTTTGACCTCATCTATAACCCCTTAGCAGGAATACGTCATATTTCCAGTGACCCTGTATATATATATATATATATATATATATATATATATATATATATATATATATATATATATATATATATATATATATATATATATATATATATATATATATATGTACTGTCCGTAATTTTTTGATTTTGTTACCATGACAGGGGCTTAAATTGTGCATAACACGATTTTGATGCAAGTTTCGGAATTCAAAATGGCAGCTGCACCTTGTATGTATTTTTGACAGTTGTTTAATTTAAAATAACTCGGAAAGTACTCATCCTAGAGACTAATGGTGAAATTGAAGAAATTATAGGTCTTAGTGAGATCTTCATTTCAGATGACAGCTGTCAAACTTAAAACGGCAATATCTCAAAAATAACTAATCTTAGATTGATGGTATCTTTGAAGAAATGAAAGGTCTTGGTGAGATCTTAATTTTATATGACAGCTGTCAAAGGACATCGGGCAGAGTCCCATAGAAAAAAACCAAAGAATGTATAACGTTTCTGTTTTTTCAAAATGTAGGCATGTAATTAGTAAGTCATAGAAAATATTCAGATTTATGTTTTAAGAGTTATTTACGTTTGAAAGTTTTATTTTTTGGTAACCCCGACACTAAATAGCAACACCAGTTTCACGACATCACGTTTCGTTAGCTGCGTTAGTGATACAGATTAGCACCACAATGTACGAGTTGGAACCGATCAAACGGAAAATCTGTGCATATGTCGCACGAAACAAAACGCTTTTGACAGTTGAGTTGACTGACATCCGGCAGACTTTTTTTTAATGCGCAATTACTTGTGCCACAGAACAAATATACTCAGGGGAGACTTGTGAAATCGTTAACAAAGATGATTATTGATAAGCTTTTGTTTTTTAAATAATTAATTAACGCTAAATTAAGGAGTTAAAAAATAATGTTGCTACTGTTTTATGATTCTAGTAACATAAAGAGTTTACACAGGGTGCATTTGAAATCACTCTCCAAATTTTAAGGATGTGTTCAGTCCATGAAACTGAACAACTTTCTCTAAGAAACATAAGGTCAAATATGTAAACAAAAATGACTTTTCATACAAAACAAAGAGATCACGTGATCAGTTTAGTATGGGATGACCAAAATTTTTTGCCGTATTTCGACACATGTTTCACGGAGAAAGTTGTTCAGTTTCATGGACTAAACACATCTTTTAAATTTGGAGAGTGATTACAAATGCACCCTGTAGATAACAGAATTATGTTTATACACTTTTGGGTCTCATGTGCCTGATGTCCTTTAAGTTTGTCATCAAAAATAAAGTTCTTACCAAGACCGTTCATTTCTTCAAAGACACCATCAATCTAGGATGAGTATTTTCCGAGATATTGCTGTTCTAAGTTTGACAGATGACAGTTGTCAAACTTAAAACTGCAATATCTCGAAAAGTACTCATCTCAGATTGATAGTGTCTTTGAAGAAATGAAAGCTCTTGGTGAGATCCTAATTTTAGATGTCAGCTGTCAAATATAAATTTGTCAACTAAAATGAAGATCACCAAGAACTTTCATTTCTTCAAAGACACCATCAATCTAGGATTAGTGCTTTTCGAAATATTGCTGTTTTAAGTTTGACAGATGACAGCTGTCAAATTTAAGTTTGACAGCTGTTATCTAATATGAAGATCTCACCAAGTCCTGAATTTTGTTATTAAATTCTTTGATCAGCCCCCTGACTGACCTGCATGACCAGCGAAACACGATTTATATCGTGTGATGTAGTGTTTTATCCCGTTTTTTTACATTCCTTTTGGTTTTATTGACACTCAACTGTCAAAATCCATTGTCTTTTGATAGTTAAACGTGATAAATCGCGATATCATATCGAGTTTCTGTGGTCATGCTAGCTAGGCATCCCTAATTACGTTAAAATGACAGTTGTCAAAACGGATCTATCATATCTGTCAAGACACCTATAATCGCCCGCCCAGCCGCCTCACGCGACGCGCAACGCCCTTACACTTTTAGTCGTTGCGCCAACTGTCTAGACTCTAGCTCTAGATGAACGGCGGCTTTTTTTCCAACAACAAACGCGATGACTGACTGACTTTTTAGGCCAGGGATGGCGAAACAACGGCACGCGACGCAATGTTTTGGGCACGTCATCGCACCGGTCACAAAATTCGTTACGCGACGATTTGATGGCACGTAAAAACTTAAAAATACTTAAATACGTCTATGACCTCATTAAACATTAACATTTAGAAAAATGGCAAGTTGATACAAAAAGGTTCGCCATCCCCTCCAGGCTGTGGTCTTGGCAAGTTCTTTCTAATAAAATAAAAAGATGGACATGACAAAAAAAAATCCGTATGTACATTTATCTCAAGGACTACTAAATACTACAACTACTAATAGTGGAAACATTTTTTCAAATAAAAGAAAAAATTGTGGCGAGTCAGAATTTTTATTATTATTGAGATTTTTTTCTCTAACTATATCATAGTTATAAAACGCAAAGTCAGAAACCTCATAGTTACTATGAGGTTTCTGACTTTGCATTTATTTTTATATTGCAGTATATTGTATGTCGATAATAATCAAACAAAATCTATACATATAATAAAGAGATTTCCCGTTCATGTTCAAAAAGTTAGGATGGCCAATTTGAATGAGAACTCTAAAGCTAAACCAAACGGATCAACATTATGTGTTCCAGATTTGGTCGCTCTACAACTTTTTTTATACAAAATTATTACGTGTGGCACTTCCGCGGCGGCGGGTGGTCAACCGACGTAGGTCCTACCTCGATGAGCGCCACAGCGCGACTGACTTTGAATTGAACGCTTGATGCGCCTGATTTTATACTTACTTTAAAAATTATTTTCACAAAAGATTGATGATGGATATTTTTATTTTTTTTACACGTTTATAGTACAATCTTTATTCTTACTTAAAAAATATTTATGTAGCCAAATAACTAATAGATTATGAGATATGCCGTGTTTTCTTGCCGTCAATTTCTCGATTTTTTACTTTCTTAGATGTGATAAAAATACACGTTAATGAACTTAAATTCGAGATTTTCTTAATAGAAGTTCTATTTCAGGAAATCCCCCTTTGAATGAAAACTTATTACATTCTTGCCTAGCCTAGTAATAATTATTGGTGTAAAACTACTTCAAAATTGAGCCTTCGCGCATCATTTGGAAATCGCGCTTTCGAAATCCGCTGTTTTCGTAGTCAATTATCCTATTAAAACGAGTTTTGGTTAATAGAGTTTCAATAAAAATGTATGATAATTATGATGATTAAAGTCAAAAAAAGCTAAAACGATAAATTATGTGACCAAAATCGCTTCAAAAACTCCCAAGTTCTTGATTTACGTATGAAAAAAACGAAAGGCCTCTTAAGACACAAAAATAAATTATGAAAAAAAAGTATTTCTTTTTTTCAAAGTCATGGACCAAACCACCCTCGTACCTATTTCACTATTGATATTGCTCGTTTTCTCTATTACATTATATGGGTGAAAACCAAAATATTGACGCATTTGCCAAATCCAAAATTTCCCAACGATTTTTCTTTAAAACTATCTCTGATAGAATTTTACAAATATTATCAATAAATTAAATGGTTATTTGCCCAGCATGCCCAATTCAAAATAATATAGAATAATACTTGATTGCAAACTAGAAAAAAAAATTTCTCCACAAAACTGGAATAAATCACGTAAAATACGGCATAATATTTGGATAGGGTGAACTTTGATACAAGTTACATGTAACTTATGGACTAAATACCAAATTGTACAACATTAGAGTATAATCGGCAACTATTTTCGTGTCCACGGTGTAAGGAAATAACACAACAATGCGTATTTTTCTTGTTTTTGATTATTTAATGTGATTTCAAACAATTGTGCTACTTAGTTTGTGCAACCGTTTTCATCGGCAGAAGAGACTTGAAACTAGGAAGAATTTCGGTTACACGAACTGGCAACACTGTACGCATATTCTCTATGGACAAGTAGAGCTTAGCTGCCATATTGAATCAGTCAGATGTCAAACTCGAAGCGGCTTCAGCGTGGTCAGAAAATTTCCGAGAGCTTTTTCGACAATTTCGAAGGTGAGTTTTGTGTTTTGACTATGATTTAAAGTGCTTAAGTTACAAAAAAGCACGAGCTTTTGTGTAGTGTTTATTTTAATACGATATTACGCGTAGTTTCGAAGTAATCAATGTTTACTTACTGTGCTACCGTACAATTGTGAGACGTTTGTGTTACTTTTGTATCACTAGTTGCACAATTTCTGTGTCACTACAATTGTGCTACCATATAAAGTCGGGATTTTAGCATTGAGGAAATCATAGATCGAATGAATACCTCTAGGCATTTGGATAGTTTTTATTGTGGAATATTCTGGTTAACTAACCAGAATATTCCACACGTTGAGTGTTTGTGTGAGACACGAGAGTGTTTGTGTGAGAGCCCACACAACGTGTCTCAACGCGCACAATGCAACCAGCATGTAGTGTTTTATGGGTCAGAGCACGGCATCGCAATGTGGGCTTTTCAAAATGACAAAAACTGTAGGCTCGATAGATGGCGTTGACAAAAATGTGTGTCAATGTAATTTTTTTTTACTAAGCTTCGAAGGTAGGCAGGCAGATGTAACCCTAAAATGTTTCTCTTTGGGCAGATGTCAGCCAGTGAGCGCTTACTTTCCGCTTTGGTATAGGCCGTTTATTTTTAAAATCCAATTTTGACACTTCTCTTTCCATCAACGCCATCTAGTGAGGCAAATAATTACTAAGTATTTTTATTTTTTAAATGTCACTTTGAAAAGCCCTCATTACGCGCAGTGGCTCGCTTGCCAGGACCACAGATTAAAAAAGTGCTTGTTGCTTTAGGCGCGTTGAGAAACACTGACTGGATCGCACTTTCAGGACTTTCATGTTGGTTGTGTAGGTATATTAGCGTAGCGAATAGTGGCATGAGATAGATAAATAAACACTTTATTGCCTACACATAATAATAATATAAGACCTAAAATTTAAGTTATTTGTTTTTTACTTTCAGATGCCACTTACTGCAGCAGAAAAGTCCAAAAGATATAGAGAAAGGTTAAAGCAAGAGAATCCTGAAAAATTTAATGAGATACAACAAAAAAATTTAGAAAGGACAAAAAAAATGTACAAAGCCAAGACAGCTGTTTTAACAGAAGAACAGAAAGAAGAACGAAGGAAAAAATGGAGGCAATTTAACGAACATAGAGATGTGCCAAAACAAACAAACACAGAACAGACTAATCAGAGTAACGCTTCGCAAGATGGAGCGCCACAAAATACGGCCTGGAATGAATCCATTGCACGGAATATCCAAAGAAGAATTGAACGCAATTTACGGAAAGAAAATACAGAGCTTCGTAAAAGTGTACTCACTTTACAAAAAGGTTATAAGAGACTTCTCAGCGAATTTAAAGTACAACAGCTACGTATGACCAAAATTCAAGAAGATCATGAAGTCCTGGTGAAAAAGTTACAGACAGCACCTAACAGTCATCATCATCATCATATCAGCCGCACGACACCCACTGCTGGGTATAGGCCTCCCCCAAGGATTTCCACGACGATCGGTCCTGCGCTTCCCACATCCAGTGGCTTCCGGCAACCTTCACCAGATCGTCGGTCCACCTTGTCGGGGGCCTACCCACGGAGCGTCGTCCGGTGCGCGGTCGCCATTCAAGAACCTTTCCGCCCCAACGGCCATCGGTTCTTCTCGCTATGTGTCCAGCCCACTGCCACTTTAGCTGGGCAATCCTTCGAGCGATGTCGGTTACTTTAGTTCGCCTGCGGATCTCCTCATTTCTGATTCGATCACGCAGGGAAACGCCGAGCATGGCTCTCTCCATTGCACGCTGGGTGACCTTGAGCCTCCTTATGAGACCCATAGTTAGCGACCACGTTTCACTGCCGTAAGTCATCACTGGCAACACACACTGGTCATAGACTTTCGTCTTGAGACACTGCGGTAAATCGGACACGAAGATTTTTCGGAGCTTCCCGAATGCTGCCCATCCGAGTTGGATTCGACGAGAGATCTCCTTCTCAAAGTTGGACCTACCTAACTGGACTGCCTGTCCTAGGTATACATAATAGTCAACAACTTCAAGTGTAGTGTTCCCAACATGAACTGGAGCGGGCACAACATGGGCATTCGACATGATTTTCGTCTTATCCATGTTCATTTTAAGACCCACTCTTTGGGAAGCACTACGGAGGTCTTCGAGCATTGTGTTCAGGTCCTCCAAGGTCTCAGCCATAAGAACTATATCATCGGCAAAACGAAGGTGTGTTAGGTACTGGCCATTAATGTTGATGCCGAGCCCTTTCCAGTCTAAGAGTTTAAAGATATCCTCCAACGCAGCTGTGAACAGTTTCGGAGAGATAACATCTCCCTGTCTCACACCTCGCTGCAGTTGGATAGGATTTGTTCTCTGGTTCTGTACTCGGACCGACATGGTGGCATTTTTGTATAAATACCTCAACACCTCGATATACCTGTAGTCCACTTGGCACCTTTGGAGGGACTGCAGCACCGCCCAGGTTTCAATCGAATCAAAGGCTTTCTCATAATCCACGAACGCCAAGCAAAGTGGCAGATTATACTCCTCGGTCTTCTGTATGACCTGCCGCAGCGTATGGATGTGGTCTATGGTGCTAAAGCCTTTTCGGAACCCGGCTTGTTCGGGAGGTTGGAAGTCGTCGAACTTGCGAGCGAGACGGTTCGTA
This sequence comes from Agriphila geniculea, assembly GCA_943789525.1. Taxonomy (NCBI): domain Eukaryota; kingdom Metazoa; phylum Arthropoda; class Insecta; order Lepidoptera; family Crambidae; genus Agriphila; species Agriphila geniculea. The sequence continues at coordinate 10,377,047 of OX038893.1, forward strand.
AGGACTCTCGAAAACAGCTTATAGACATGACTCAGAAGCGAGATGGGTCTATAGTTCTTTAAGAGGGACTTGTCACCCTTTTTAAAGAACAAAATCACCTCACTTATGTTCCATGTCTTCGGCGTTCTGCCCTCGACGATGACGGAATTGAAAAGCTTCTGGAGGACTTTAAGTATCGGCTTACCGCCCGCTCTCAGAAGTTCTGTAGTGATTCCGTCGTCACCCGCCGCCTTGTTGTTTTTCAGCTGTTTGAGAGCCATACTAATCTCGTACATGCTGACGTCCGGGATATCTTGGGTATAGTGTCGGGTAAGCTTGGCTCTGGGGTCTTTAGCCTTGCTTTCAACAGGTGTCTGCGTGGAATATAACTGCCCATAGAAACTCTCGATCTCCCTCAGGATTTCAGGCTTCGCTGAGATGATGCGTCCGTCGTCAGTTTTCAGCTTCGTCATCTGGCTTTGCCCAATAGACAGATCTCTCGCGAACACTTTGGAGCCTTTGTTCCGCTCGATGGCCTCTTTAATACGATTCGTATTAAATTGGCGAAGGTCGCTCGTCAAAGACTTAGATATCTGTCTATTAAGCTGCCGATAACGATTAGCATCTACTGAACTCTGGAGCCTCATTTCACGTCTCTGATCCATGAGTAGGAGTGTGTGGTCGGAGAGTTTCTTTAGCTTGGGACGGCGGGTCTTGAAGAACTTGGACCCTACCGTACGGACAGTATCCACCACCATATTGTTTAGATCGTCCACATCTATGCTGTTCTCAAGGGCTTCGAAACGGTTTTGGAGTTCGAGTTGAAAGCTCTCGGGGTTTTGAATATGGGCCGGCAGTGGTCGGAGTGTTGATTTTATCAGTCGAGATCTTTCCAGCTTTATGTTGATATTCAATGTGCCACGTACCAATCGGTGATCGCTCCCCGTCTTAACGGTGTTGATCACAGTGACATCATTGAATATTTGCTTTTTCGTCGACATGATAAAATCTATCTCATTTCTGACTGTACCGTCCGGACTGACCCAAGTCCACTTCCGGCTTTCCGGCTTTCTGAAGAATGAGTTCATCATAAAGAGGTTCTCCTTCTCCATAAAGTCGGCTAGCATCTGGCCTCTGTCATTCCGTTGCCCAACTCCAAATTGCCCCACTCTCAGCTCATCACCGCATCGTTTCCCCAACTTTGCATTGAAGTCCCCCATCACAACGGTGTAGTGGGTTTTGTAGCTATGCATGGCTTTAGAGATCTCCTCATACATAGCCTCCACTTCGTCATCTTGGTGCGTCGAGGTCGGTGCGTAAACCTGTATGACATTCAACGAATACCGTTTGGATATTCTGAGTATAAGGTACGCCACCCTGGTCGACACACTTCCGATGGTAATCACGTTGTTGACAAGGGACTTGTGGACGATGAACCCGACACCACCTTGGGACTGTTGGTCGCCCTCCCGGTAGTACAGCAAGTTACCGGAATTAAGGATTATCGAGTCCTCTCCCTCTCGTCGGACTTCAGATAACCCAATGATGTCCCAGTGTAACTTGCTTATAACTTCTTCCAACTCGATTAACTTCGTGTCGGTCCTCAGTGTGCGCGTGTTATAGGTTGCCAGGTGCAATTTTCGTGATTGGTGGTAGCCGATCCGCACCCGGGGATTCTTAGCACCCCCTGCCCCGCCGTTACCATAGCCGCTACCGTAGCTAGGAATAGCGGGGCCGCCGGGGACTGGGGGCCAATTTATTTGTGTGTCCATCATTAGGGGGGTTTGCCATAATCGCCACGCTTGGCAGGCGGGTTGGCGATCGCAGTAGGCCAAGAATTTTGGAGACGCTGCTGCCCATCTCCTGATGGCTGTGTTCCCTTAGTCGCCTTTTACGACACCCACGGGATGAGAGGGGGTAGTGCTATTCTAAGCCGGCACATACACGGCGAAGCCGGCACATACACGGCGACCTAACACCACCTAACAGTGCACATGAAGATTTTAATTCTAATATACGCCTAGAAGAAATCACACCTACTTCTAATGTACACCTAGAAGAAATCACGCCACAAAAAAGAACTGAACATTTCCTAAATGAAAATATGATCGGTGTTGAAACTCCTAAGAAAGACAGTGTAAAAAAGGTTGTACTTGCCCATAATGTCCTGACGGAGGCACTGAAAAAACAATACTTGACTCTAGCCAATAATGATAAAAATAAACTCAAAAATATTGTAAGTAGTGATTTAGTAAAAAAATACAAATTGAAGACTGCGTTGTCAAGCGTTTTGGGATTAAAGACTGGCATCAAAAAATTTAAGGTACGACCTAAACGTAACGTTCTTATAAACAAAATAACTGCATTTTACCACCAAGACGACGTGAGTCGTGCTAGCGCAGGAAAAAAAGAATGTATAACATTAAAAAAAGCAAGAAACAAAAACGCTACTTGCTAGATACATTAAGCAAATTGCACGAAAAGTATGTAAGCGAAAATGGTCCAGTAAGTTTGACTACTTTTAAAAGGTACAGACCCTTTTACATAGTTCCACCTCGGATAAAGGACTTGGAAACTTGTGTTTGCTTAAAGCACGCGAACATGCAATTTATGGCAAATGTGCTTAAATCTTGTGGCGTTTTAAATACAAAAGATCTCAATGATATCATCTCAAAAAACGTATGTGATACAAAGTTCAAAGATTGTATGTACGGCACGTGTGATATTTGCTCAGATAAATCTATAGATCAGGCTGAAAAAGACGGACCAATTTCTTGGAAGATGTACATTCTTAAAGACCATGAGTACACTGATAATAAAGGAATTACAAAGAAAACAAAAAAGATGGTGAAAGAAGATAAGAAGGGCACAGTGAAAAAATTGATACAATTATTTAATTCCGAGATGAAAAAATTCAAGACACATACATTTAACGTTGTTCATCAGTACCAGCAATACAAAACATGCATAAAAAACCTGGAACCAAATGAAATTGCCATACACATAGACTTTTCCGAAAACTGGGTATGCAAACTCAACGAAGAAGTGCAGGCCATGCATTTTGGATCCTCCAAAACTCAAATTACTTTGCACACAGGAGTTTTTTATCTCAAAGATACGGAAAAACCAGTCTCATTCTGCTCAATTTCACCCAATAATTCACATAATCCAGAGGCGATCTGGGCTCACCTCGACCCAGTTTTAAAGTTCATAAAGCTTCATTATCCAGAAGTAGATACCATCCATTTCTTCTTCGATGGTCCAACATCACAATACCGTCAAAAAAATTTTTTTTTCTGTTCAGTACTAACATTTTTGAGTATGGATTTGCCAATGCTACCTGGTCATTCTTTGAGGCTTCTCACGGAAAAGGGGCCGCGGATGGTATCGGAGGGGCCGTGAAAAATAAGTTGGACTTCAAAGTTGCACATGGGACAGATATTCCAGATGCACAAACAGCATACGATGTCCTAAAAAAAACAGAAACCGCAGTCAAAATGTTTTATGTTAGTGCTGAAAACATCATACCCCTAGACTCCGACATCGTGGAGAATATCGACAAAAAAAACCGAGTTTCTGCCATTTTTTTCGATATGAGCAAGGCATTCGATTATGTTGACCATAATGTCTTATTAAATAAATGTGAACGTTACGGAATAAGAGGGAAATCATGGGATTGGATCAATAGTTACTTAAAAAATCGATGGCAACGCGTAGAAATATCAAAAACTGACGAAAATAATTTGGTTACCTCATATAACTCTAAATATCAATTAAATAACTGTGGTGTTCCGCAAGGTAGCGTATTGGGACCACTTTTATTTTTAATATACATAAATGACATTCCCAATATAACCGACTACCAGTGCGTACTATTTGCAGATGACATTTCCGTTGTTATACCTGATGATAATAAATCTATTGACCATGACAATACATTAAGATTAACAATTGACTTATTTAAAGAATGGATGACTCAAAATTACTTGACATTAAACGTATCGAAAACGAAGATAGTACAATTCAATAATTATAAAAATACAAGACAAAAAATTAATATCAAAACAGACAATGACGTAGTTGAAGACATAAATGAAATTAATTTCCTAGGCATTACATTGGATAGTAACTGTAACTGGAAGGGACATATAAGTAAGTTATGCACAAAGTTGAATAGATTCGTTTATGCACTTAAAATGATACGCAAAACTTTAGGTGAAACAACAGCCCTAATAGCTTATCATGGTTACGTAGTTTCAGTACTACGGTACGGAGTCATTTTATGGGGTAGCTCACCAATATTCAATAAGGCTTTTATAACACAAAAAAAATGTGTAAGAGCTATTTGCAAAGCTCATCCAATGGATTCGTGCAGACCTCTATTCAAAAAGTTAAAGTTGCTGACGTTACCATCCTTGTTCATCCTGGAGTCTGGGCTATTTGTAAAAAAGCATCCAGAGATATTTAAAAAGGCAAAGGAATACAAAAAGTATGTGTCCAGAGATCCTACAAAGTTATTAGTACCTGCTTCAAACTCGAAACTATATCATAAAAATTGTTATTTTATGACTATTCAAATATACAATAAGATACCAAAATCCATTCGTGAACAAAACTTTAACATGTTTAAAATTAAATTGACGAAATGGCTAATGGATAAATGTTTTTATACTATTAATGAATTTTTAAATGATAAAACTTGACAATATTAAAATACCTAAATTCAATTTATTTATATAACTTTTTGACATTTTATAGATTAATTATATTTTACCGTCTTTGCTAGAAAATTTTATACGAAATAATCTAATGAACATACATTTGCACGCCATTAGATTTGGCAAAATATGTGAAACTATATTTAGGATATTAAGATCTCAATGTACCATATTTTATGCAAATAAATTATCTTTATCTTTATCTTTATCGTAACTAAGCTTACTCCACTAAAAGAAACTATGAAGTTACATCAAGTGGTTTTGATGGATAAATATGTATTAAAATATAGAGTACTATCTTGCTTTTGCCAGAATTTAAAAGGAAAGTGCGAATGCTTTAACTCGAAATCGCATAAATTTGAAATCAATGCAAGACCGGAAATACAAAGTGAAGATACAGACTATGAGCTCCAACTGGATGAAAATACTGGACTTTTAAGGAAAGAAAAAAAAACAGATTGACGAAAATGGAGAAAGCGAGCGAGTAGAAGACGAAGATGTGTTAGATTTTATCGAGATAGAAGAAGTATACAAAAATGTGGAACTTAATGACTCATTAGTGCAATTCACGGAAAAAGAGGTGCAAAAACTTTGTAATACAAATGACGGAAAAAATCTGAAAAGAAAGCATACCGGACATGAATTATCAGATTCTGAAATAAATAGACCCAAAAAGAACCAATACTACAACCAGGACAGCTCTGAGGAGTTCAGTGATGACTATTCCATTCATGATAGTTCCTCTGATTTAGATAACCTTGAAGATGAGAGGATGGAAACGGAGTATCTAGACCCCGATATTGAAATGTGTTCTAAGCAAGATAGCAATGCTGAAATGGTAATCATCAAAGATTCATACATACTTGTAAGATTCAAGATGGAAAAGAGAAGTAAATATTTCCTTGGACAAGTCCTTCAATTGTATGGGAAATCCTCTTATAAGGTGAAATTCTTAAGACATAAAAGAAATGGGAAATTTGCTTGGCCCTTAAATGATGACGTGTCAATTGTAGAAGATACAGATATTGTGCAAGTTTTATCAAATCCGATCTCAGAACGACATGTGAAATATAAAATAAATTAATAAAAAAAAGTCATTTAAAATTTGAGAGGATAAGAATAAAAAAAAAGTTAACTGACTTCATCTACCTATACAATAGGATAGGTACAAAATAATGTTTTGGAGTCGGTGCCCTTTGGTGATTGGTGTGCTATAGCAGCTTCACCAATACATATTATTTAGTACCTGTTCTGTTGCACAGGTCGTTAAAGTCTATACCTTTTTTTAAATTAATAGTCTCCATTTTTGAAGTCTATTAAAATGATCTACCTAAGTTAAGTAAATTTTATTGTAAGTCAACGGTAATATTGGTTTTATTTTTTGCGAAAGCAATATTTTCATCACCATAGTAAACGTAAAACTTATTAACATTACATTAGATTATAATTTTATCTTAAGTAATTATTGTATTTAAACAAATACATATTTTAAATATTAAATGTTGTCTTTTATTTTAGCTCCTAATGTAACCATGACTTTATAGTTGTATGCTACCATTTTGGGACACTTTGTGTCACTGTATCAAAAATTGTTGTGTGACTTTTGTGTCACTGCAGCACAACATTTTGTGTCACTATTGTGTCATTTGCGTCAATATTTTGGTTTTCACCCATATAAAAAATGCAATGTTTTTGTAATCACATGGGTGCATTATTATAAAACGCGAGCTCCAGCATTTTGGCATCTATTCCTTTGATTCCATCTGATGGGGCCGGCTTAAATAAAACCTCAGTTATGACAACTTTAACAATGTATAATGAACTCTAAACGCCTTACATTGACTTCTATACTTAAATATTTTAGAATAATAACCCAACCCTAGATCGGGAGCGCGAAGACTTGGGGATGGTGTCTCAATCATCGGTTCCTTCGACTCTACAAATCCCATCAAGTAATACTATTTTTCACATCGAAAAGTTGGGAGGAATTTCCAATTACTCTACTTGAAAGTTCCAAATGAAAATGTTGTTGGTGGAAATTGGACTATGGCAGTGCATTGACACCTTACAATATAATATAGCTGACGATCAACGTGCTCTGGCTAAAATATGCCTTAATGTGACCACCAAAGTGTACCCATATATAAAAAATGCCAAATCGGCCAGAAAAGCTTGGAAAAACCTCTCAAATGCTTATGAGAATAAGGGCATCAGTAGGCGACTATCTATTAAAAGAGATCTTTATAAAAGCAATCTGACAGACTATTCATCAATGAGAGCCTACATAGGCCATATCTTAAGACTTGTCGCAGCAACTTCAAGATATGGGTTGCACTTTAGAAGTTGAAGAATTAGCTGAAATATTATTGAAATAAAACACTTTTTAACGGATACTAGCGCGGCTTTATTGAATGTACTTTGGTATTTAGTTGGTATTTGGTTTGATTTTTGGTTTCGGCACCTTTGCAGCTGCCGTGGTCACGGGGGACTACGGCAGCTGCAAAGGTGGCGAAACGTCGGGAAAACCAAAAATCAAACCAAATACCAACTAAATACCAAAGTACATAAAACCGCGCTAGTATCCGTTAAAAAGTGTTTTATTTCATGTCTAGTGAGCGCGTAAGCTTGAGAAGTGAATATGAAATATTATTAATTGCTCTCCCTAAAGAATTTAATGCATTAACAATGGCTATGGAAGGGTCCGATTCGAAACTAACTTCAGATAGTGTTATAAGACGATTGAAACAAGGGGACTTTAAAAAAAGAGAACAACAAGGCACCCTTGCTAATGCTATGGTATCTACAAGAATAAAGAAGAAAATAATATGTCATTACTGTTCAAAGGAAGGCCACATTAAACCAAAATGTCCCATGTTGAAGCATCTGAACAAGGAAAATACCGCAAGATCTGATCCTAAGTCGGCAACAGCTATGTCTGTGGCAATGTCTGTTGCAATGTCTAAAGTACGCGCCACATAACTTGGCGCGTGTCTATTTGCTAATACTAAATTATGACATGGGAATAACGCTTCATTTTGACAAGCAGCTCTTTCTGACAAATGCCAAGTTATGTGACGCGAACTCTAAACACGTCACAGTACATGATTTACCATATGACAGCCATTGACAGCTACTTGTAACTCATCTTTTTTTACAGATATGGCGCCAAAAAAGACTATACTCCCCTTCAAATGGCAAAAGCCATAGAAGCTGTGAAAAAAGGGGAGAAAATTGCAACAGCTGCGCAAATGTTCGGCGTGCCCAGAGTAACTTTATACAACAAGATAACAGGAAAAAGTCCGATGGAATGTTATATGGGTCCAAGTACCTATTTGTCCAAAGATGAGGAGTACATTTTGGAACAGTGGATAATCAATATGAATGATATGCACATTCCAATAACGAAATATGAATTACTTGACAGTGTTCAAAAGATTATTACTGATAAGCGCCAAGCTACTCCATTCAAAGACAACAGACCTGGTAAAAAGTGGTACAACCTGTTTCTGAAAAGTCATCCCACGATTTCGGAGCGAACAGCGCAAAATTTAACCACCGCACGTGACAATGTTACTGAAGAGGGTATCAATAAATGGTTTCATGAAGTAGAAGCTTACTTGCAAGAAAAGCACCTAATGACCGTCACTGAAGACCCAGCTAGGGTCTTTAATACAGACGAAAGTGCTTTTTACTTATCCCCAAAAGCTGGAAAAGTCCTTGCCAGAAGAGGGGCACATTTATCAGTCATCCGGTGACGAGAAAGATAACCTAACCGTATTGATTACTGGCAACGCTGCAGGTGAACTGGCACCTCCAATGGAGGTCTTTAATTACGAAAGAATCCCCTCCGTAATAACGTCACATTATCCTTCTGACTGGGGAATGGGCCGGTCATCTAGCGGATGGATGTGTGGTCCCACTTTTTACGAGTACATCGTAAATGTGTTCAATCCATGGTTGCTCGAGAAAAACATCCAAAAACCAGTTTTGTTATTTTGGATGGCCATAGGTCTCATTCAACGCTACATTTATCAAGTTTTTGTGTTGCTAATGAAATAGAGATAATAGCACTGTATCTAAATAGCACTCATATGCTACAGCCCATGGATTTATCCATCTTTAGACCACTCAAATCTTACTGGAAAAAGGCTGTGAACGATTGGAAATTAAAGAATTCTGGTCAAAACCTGAAGAAGCAACATTTTGCTCCAGTTCTAAAGACTGCTTTGCAATCGCTCTCAAAAGAAAGCATCAAGCATGGATTTCGCGTAGGAGGGTTGCAACCCTTTGGCCCGAGCTATGTTGATTTTTCGCAAATCAATGTTAACCTACTTAAGCTTGTTTCTAATTTTGTGATTGTACTTATGTTATATTTTAGAAATAAAACTAATGGTGAATTGGTGATACTGTGTTAGATTGCCTAATAATTCAAAATAGGTACCGTTAAACGGGGTGTATAGAAATTGCGGGGTGAATAGAAAAAAATCCAGGAAAGTTTTCAAAGTTATATTTAACTATTTTTCGTTGAAGGATTTTGGTATAATTTTATGTTATTAAATAGCAACATTTTTTCTTTGCGCTGGCAACATTTTTTAAATGTCAAGTTTGACATTCACCCTTCAAAATTTACTTTAAAGTCAACCTTCTGAGAATGCGGTGGATTCTAATTTCTCCGCACCTTAAATCTAGATTTGTGGGAACAAATCTAGATTTAAGGTGCGGAAAAATTGTGTATTGTGTTGTTTAATGTGTTTTTCACATTACCTGTGTGATACGTTATTAAAATGATTGAAGGTAAGTGAGAATCTATTAATTAAATACAAAAATTTGATAAATTCACAGCACATGTAAATTTATCGTATGAACGGGGTTAATAGAATCTATTGATGGCTAAATAGAATAGTAGTTTGGGTTTAATGGAAACCTAGAAGGGAATAATAGAAACGCCTAATGTGTGAATAGCAACTAGAGTCTGTCTAAAAAGTCAGTTTACATGAGAAATTTTAGTAGAAATTTAAAAACTTATACTGGTTGGTAACCCTATTGGTTCTGCCAAAATTCAAATTGTAAACATAGCTTTACTCAATTTTATTTAGATTTCTGTGTTTAATATTCTTATAATAATGCCAAAGCATGAGCATGAGCAGTATTGCGAGGGAGATAATTTACAAGGTTATTAAGTTTTGTGAGCGTGAAAAGGCGGAACAAATGGATTTGGTGAACAAAAACAAAGTTCCAAGAAGAATATCTGCCATGACCGGTATGTAACACAAGTTACATAATACTTGGATTTTTTTCTTGTAATTTATTTAGTTTTAAATTAAGTAGGTACGAAAATGTGCGAAAGTGAGATTGATTATTCGTTTTCTCTTTATACCGAATAAGATTTTCAGGTGTTACAAGAGTGACTTTGGCTCGTATTAAAAAAGGAGTTAGAACATAACTATGTCAGAGCCAGACACACAAATAATATCTGGAGTTGAATATTTGGAACCAGATTTTGACTGTGACGAATAAATATATTCATCACATAAATATATTCATCAAGAATAAATATATTTCTAACAGGCAAAGTCAGTTCAATTCAGTTCTAATTGCATTGACAGGTTTCTTTTTATTTGTCGACTTAGCTTTTTTTTGTATAGGCAAGTAAAAGTTAATAAAAGTATGTATAATGCTGTGAAGTATTTTTTTTTAATTTGGTGACTTTTCCTGTAATCCTTTGCTTAAAAAATATTTGATTATGTACATACAGTGTACCCACACAATAAAATATTTTTTTATTTACAAATCATCTTTTATATTAATATTTTTATGCCAAAGTATCAAGATTGTACAAATAAACTATACATATTTGCTGTGTTGCTAGGGTGGGTATTAAAATCACCCTTGATTACCAATGTAAACTGACTTTTTAGACAGACTTTAATGAGGGGTCAATGGAAATAAATAGGGTTGTCAAAAACTGTAAAAGTACCTAGGTACCTAACTACTACTAGGTACTTACGTAGGTATAATAAATATAAATATAAATGTCCCGACCGTATTCGGTCACAGCGACTCGGGATCTAAGGAGAGCGTCGATCGTGTGCTCTCATGTGACTGACATACCCAATTTTAGCTTTGAATGTGCGTCCACAATCGCCGCAAGTCAGTACTCCTCCGACATAATTATAATGGTAGGCCGTAGGTGGTCGCGCCTTAAGCTCGTCCCGCTTAGTATCGAGCTCATCCTTTCGTCTCTGTTCAAACTCAATCACTTTAGTGTTCACAGTACGCCTCCACAGTGTCCGCTCTTCTGCCATTGCCTCCCATTGTGACGGGTCCACATTACATCGCTTCATGTGACGCTTAAGCACGTCTTTGTACCGCAGAAATTGACCACCTTGTTTCCGTTTGCCACGTTGCAGTTCGGAGTAAAAGATGCGCTTTGCCACTCTGTCATCACGCCAAGTCAATTGCGCAGGAAATATTATAGTGCACGAAACATAAAATGACAGTGTACGCGCAAACACAGGTGCACTCATACCCCTATGTCTCTCTGTACCCAATGGAACGGAGGACCGCTACGATTGGAGAGAGGTAGAGGCGAAGGCATTAACTAGTCCTCTAACACCAATTGAGCCTTAAGTATTTTGCTGGGTCTAGACCCAGCAAATCTCTAGAGACTGGCCGGGGTCACCAGTCGGTTTCAGCGGGAGGCAACCGCAAAGCTTGGGATTGGTGAGGAATAATAGGGAGAGAGATACTACCGTCACTGGAGACGGGGTGAATGTGGCAGTAGTAGCTAGAGCAGTCCGGGGACGCATACCCGTAGTGGTTCTAACAGTATCGGACAGACATCTGAAAGAAAACACCCTCTGGACGTACTTTTACATCTTCTGTATCAATAAATAGTAAGTACCTAGGTAATTAATAAATACATATTTTTTAATAGTGATAATTTTCATTTACAGGTAAATACCGTCGTATTCAACATGCCACGTGTTTATGAACCCGATCCTACAAGGAAAAGATATAAGAAATACGACACGGAAATTATAAAAAAAGCTGTGGAAGAATTTGTAAATTCTAGAAATGTTAAAATAGAAGAAGTTGCTAAAAAGTATGGCATAAATAAATCGGTGTTGTATCGTCACAGTACCCGGGACATGAAGCGACAAGGAGGCCAAAGGGCTTTATCTGATGAAGTAGAAATGTTCTTAATAGAAAGCATAAATAAATGCGCCGAATGGGGTTATCCCCTAGATACAATGGACCTCGGGCACATAATAAAAATGTATCTTGATAGGGTGGGTATTACCCATAAAAGATTCAAAAAAAATTTCCAGGCCCTGATTTTGTGGCGAGTTTCTTATTGAGACACAAAAATATAATTTCTCAAAGAGTGTGTGAAAATATCAAGCGTGTGAGAGCTAAAGTCTAGATACGATTCGAGGTTTGGCAGCACAGACTGAGTTATTTAACAGGGCGGTCACCCCAATAAAGTCTCTATTGGTGTCCAGGTCGGAAGCGGACAGGATATTGTCAGAAAGAATCAATAGTTCCGACCAGCCTGGCGCAACTAGGAACAAAAAATCTTTGTATGGAGTTTAGTCTAAAAATAATGGCGGATATTGCCGTCTCATTCTCTCCGTTTTCCATCCTACTTCAACTCACAGTTGTCATAGTTGACATAATTCAAGATTATTTCTGTTTGTTTTGGAATTAAATTAATTAAATTTAAGTGGTTTGATTCGTGTAAAATTGAATTAACTGTAACGTACGTGTTTTTTTAATCATGTCACCAAGAACAAATTATAAAACTTGTGTAGTTTGTGGTGTTCGTGCCTATCGAAACAAAAATGAGAAAAGGAAGTTTATAGTTTGATTTTCTTTGGATCCTGACCGGTAAGCAATAAATTGTATAATATTTAGTCCCGTATACCACAGCAGGTTCCATGCAAGCACAATTTTATGCTTAATTTTGTAATAAATGTTTTGTTCATAATAACACTAGTGCTGCTCCTGATAACTATCGATAACTAGGCACTAACAATATTTTTTAGTTGCAGACAATGGGATCAAATAATGGGCAATGAGGACCTAGCCTGTATTCTTATTAAGAAATTATGAAAAATAAATTTGTTTGTGGTGACCACTTTCAACCCAATTGTTTCAACCGAAAGAAAAGTCGTTTAAAGAAAAGGTTAGTAAAAAATATTAACAATATTTCGACGTTACCTACCGTGTTTTTTTACCTTCGTAGGGAAAAAAAGTGGTGTTCTGCCTAACCAAGATCAAGTGCAATTGATCTGACTAATTTTACAGAGCTACAGAATGTAGAAATAGGCGGTAATTTGAGTCTTGGTAAAACTTTTTATAGATCATTAACTAATTAAGTGACGTCACTCTAAAGGTGAGGGCACATTTGTCTGACGCCACGTGTTAACACGCCGTATTTATATGGACGTGTTATAAGATAAGTGTGAACCTAGTGCATACATTTACTATGAAAACCGATGTCATCTGACGGCGTGTCAATACGTGTTAACGCGTGGCGTCAGACAAATGTGCCCGCACCTTTAATATAATATGGCGGACAAGAGTGCAGTCGACAATAAAATCTTGTACCAAAAATTATTTTTCTGACAAACTTATTATTTTAACAGTTTATACAAATTAATTTGACCCATAATTTCTGATTTTGTTACAGATGTCACAATTAGTCTCCGAAAAAAGAAACTTCTGCAAAAAATACATAATAATAAAATATAAAAATAAAGACTCTTCACAAAAATCTTAGACTTCATCATAAAGTCATCAGTATTAAAAAAACTTATTACTTCTACGGCCAAAAATAAAAAAAAATAAAACAACAGGCTAAGGCTAAGCGCTAAAATATTTTATTTTTTAATTTTCATACCAATATTAAATTTTTTATTATGATGAAAATGCTTGTTTTATTTTTTGTATTTTTATCGATAAATCATCAGAGAGGTAGCACAGAACCACAAATAATTATCGATAAACGCAGGGAACGCGTGCGTGCAGCACTATCCGGTTCGCTATGTTGGCACTTCTGTTATTTGACGCAATTTTGACTTTTGTGCTGGAAATGTGGTACTAGATTTAGACTAAATTGATTCCATTTTGTTGGTACTGAGTCCCGTCTCTTAAAACGTAGTGATTATTAAAACGTAGTGATTATTTCCTCTATGGTTCCGACGATGAAGAAAAAGATCGGGGAAAAAAGAGACAGCTGAGTCTTTCCACTTCGGTTGAACCAAAGACTAAACGGTCAAAAGTGGAGGAGTTGGAAAGTAAAATGAATGAGATGTTCTTAATTGTTCTTGAGAAGATAGAGACTCTGGCACATAAAAATAGTGCACCAGAAGATTATAATGTATCGGACTACTCTGAAGAAGAGGATAGGGAGAATAAACAACCTGCTTCAGACCCTGATTTCGACGGTTCAGAGTCGGATTTAGATTCTTGGAAAGCTTCTGCACTAGTAGCAAAGTCGGTAGCCGGAAGACGAAGAGGACTTGAGTTTCCCTCCACATGTTAAAGAAGCTGATACATTAATTCCTGAACCATTATCTCCAATAAAGAAAGATGGGATTAGGTCTCAAAGATTGAGAACGGAGAGATGGAATAGAATTAAATACAAGGATATCGTAAAGCGATTGCACGCATCACCCGTTTTCGATTCATTGAAGGTGAACACGGAGTTAGGAAATTCAGAACGACCAATGACAGTCTTTAAAAGGCAGGATCCAATGCTCGAAACTATCTACCATGGTCTGCTTCTTCAAAGAAAACTTCTGGCTGGAAATTTAAACAGGATTGCGGCTACATTCCCGCAAACTAAATCCGATGAAGGATGACATTTTGCAGTTTGTTTGTGCTCATCGAGCGGAAACGATAGAGATACGACGCAAGGCCTTCAAGGCCAGGAATGAGTCATTAAATAAAGCGTTGCATGCAATCCTGCCTTCAGAGTCACATTTATTTCAAGAGGAGAGGCTGACGGCATTTCTTAAATACCACGTTTGCGGTTGGTGGCGTTGGACAGGTTTTACCGTCGAGGACGGGATGGTCTGTGGCAGGTCGTACTTTTCGCAAGCCGGCGTCGAGAGTCAACACACAAAAGTCCAAAAGCGCAGTGGCGTGCTCAGCCAAAAGCAAATCAACAGCAGACGCCTAACCAGGTCACCTTCACTCGCTCAAGGTCGTGCAATAAGCACCTACCGCTAGCCATTCGTTCGAACGAACAAGTGAGCAGAGGGTCGCCACACGCCCGCCTGTGCAGTCGCGTGGCATCTTACTGCGTGCGTAGATGGGTGAGGACTGAGGACCAAATTTTTTGCACATGCAGCCATAGTCTTTTGTCCGGCTTGATATTTATTAAAAATTCAATACTTATAATTACTAATAATTGTTTAAAGAAATAACTAACAGAACTTCAACATTTTATAAACTCAAAAAAAATTGTTTTAAAAACAAAAAACCGACTTCAAAACCCCACTCTACGTCTAAAAAGCAATAAATAATATTGAAATCACTAGATACGCATTATTATTGTAATAAAACACGTCCATTGAAGTCGGGTGGGGCTGGAGGACAATTTTTTTTTTATTCTAACAGATTCAGCCAAACGCGAGACAATCGCGGACAAACATACATATATACATACATACATACAGGTCAAACTGAGAACCTCCTTTTTTTTGTTTTTTGAAGTCGGTTAATAAAAATTCATAAAGAAACTGATTACCCTACTTACTTCATATTTTTTGAAATAAAAAGAAAATACCTGTTTTATTCGCTCAATACAAAATAGCGATGTCCCAACGTGAACCCAATGTGCACATCTATGTTATTATGCCGGCGCCAGACATGTGATCAAAGTTTGAACACACTACAAAGTCGCGAAGTGTGGCACTGACATTTGCGTATTTGTGCAAAGTTTGAACACATCTTTGTAGTTTGCCATGTCTTGTCGGTTTTTCCGCGCAAATCAAAGTAAACAAAGTTCAAAGTTTGTGCAGCCTGCCACACTTGTTGCAGTGTTTAGTATCGCGTGTGCAGTTGACCAGAGCAGTTGTATTTTGTTTGTTTGAGCGTCAATAATGGAGTGGAGTAATAACGCAGTTATAGAATTCATTGAGCTACTTCAAGCAGAACCCTCAATATGAAATCCGAAAAACAGGGATCATAAAAATCGAAACCTGGTAAATGACGCATGGATTAGAATAAAAAATAATTTCTCCGTACCAGTTACAGTAGAAGACCTTAAAAAGAAGAGAAATAGCCTACTAACACAGTACAGAGAAAATTTGAAAAAAATTAAAGACAACAAAAACAGGTTCAGGGGCAGATGAAATTTTTAAACCAACGTGGTTTGCGTTTGATGTGAATGATGTGATGCACAATTATATGGGTTCCGTATACGATTATCGTGCAACATTTTGCACTGAGGTAAGTAAATAGTCAGATAAGTTATTTATTTCATCACTAGCTGTTGCCCGCGACTTTGTCCGTGTAAAATTCGCACATTTAGGTACATTACTGCGTTCCAGACCCGTTCTCGCGGGATCTGCATTAATTTCGGGATAAATTGTAGCCAATGAGTTATTCTGATGTATAAGCTTCATAACTGCCAAGTTTCATCAAAATCTGTACGGAAGTTTTTGTGTGAAGGAGTAACAAACATTCAAACATCCACACTAAATCCCAAACTTTCACGTTTATAATAATAGGGTGTCTCAGCAAGAACTTGAATTTAAAAAAATTAAAAATTTCATATGTATTTTTTAATATTTTACTAACATTTTTTTAGGTATGTATGGAGGAAGTGATGATTATTTTACACGTGAAACAAAATATTGGTTAAATGGTCACCGTTGCTCTGTTGGCGGGTAGGTATGCACTCTTTTGCCCAATTATTTATTATTATTAATATTTTTTTAGGCAAGCAGTTTAAAAATATAATTCAAATATTAAACAAACATATATTTTTTACTTTTAAAAATCATCTTTTTGCTGAGATACCCTATATTATTAGGTTAGGATAATATTAAAAAGCAATAATTTAATGTAATATACTTTAATTTAAAAATAATATAGGTACATTAGTTTTACTGATTCAAAATCATATTAAAATTAATTTCTTGATACTAAGTACTCTGCGAACTCCTCCTGAATTTTTTGTGCAGAAATTGCTCCTCTTCTAGGAATTGAAGGAAGCGGAACGAGACCTGTGGGTGGGTCTTCATTTCGCCAAATTCCAGGCATGAAAACATTGTTATTTACTCGATCAAATGATTCTGTTGGTGAATATGAACAAGATGAAGTTGATATAAGATATATAGATGAACAAAAAATGTTATATTATATAAAGCTCTAGAGCGCAACGTTTTCGTGATATTCCATGTTAAAGATCCTATATAGATAAAATCCAAACTTATTCCCCGTCCAGTTAAATACCTAATAAGCGGCGCACGATAAAACCTATGTATATCATCATATCAATAGAAGATCTATAGATGAACAAAAAATGCTTTGTGTTATAAAGCCCTAAAGCGCAACGTTTTCGAGATAATTCATATTAAAGATTCCGTATAGATAAAAATCCATACTTATTCCCCGTTCAATTAAATACTTAACAAGCGGCACACAATAAAAACTATGTATATAGATAGAAGATCTATAGAAGACCAACTAGACGTTCAACCAGTTCCAACTTGGTTGGAGAAGGAAGACTAACTAGATTTTGATTGTTGATTATATAGTTAAAAGAAGTAACTTCTCAAGTTATCATTCCACCGAATCTGTAAATAAATCTATGAGTGACGTAAGTAACACCGAAGCAGAGATTGACAGTGCTAAAACTAGTCCACCTGTACCACAAGATCGACTACAGAGAGAGCAGCCACGGAAATCAAGAAATTAATTTCAATGATTTAGTCCTCTCTTGCATTAAAAATCAATCACAGGTAAATATTTTTTTTTTAAACTAAGTTAATTAAAAAGTGTTAAGTTAGTTAAGTTATTTACTTAGATATTTCCTTGCTGTTCATCCATTATTTCATTATCGTCACCTGTAATATCTGTTGTTTACTTTTAATATTGATGTTATTTTAAACGCTGAATCGATATTGATGGATTTTAATCATAACACCTACTTAAATAAATAATAACATACATAATTGATATACTAGTGGCTCTGTGAGCTGTACTGTAGACTTTGGGTTAAAAAGTAGCTCATATTGCATGTTTGCTGATATTTTTAGTATAATTTTATGTCGATAGATGGCGAAACAGTTTAAAACAAGTTTTAAACAACGTTAAAAACATTAAGAAAAAAATCAGGTTTAAAACTACTTTTATTTGAGAATGAATGGTGATTTTCGTAAATTAATGCAAATATTTTCCAAAAATATGTTTATAAACTTCAGATTGCGCTGCAAATACATAGAATGACGGTATAAAAGTATAATTTTATCGAATACATTTTTCCAAGATGACAAATTTTAGCTTAGTATTAGCATTTTTCTTGTCCTTGTGGAAAAATGGATCCCCACTCTATACACGGTTATTTTTAAGAAAATGAAAAGGTTTAAATAACATAGTGAACGATCCAAGGCGAATCTTTAATACAGATGAGAGTGCATTCTTTTAATCGCCAAAGCCATAGTAGAACCAAAGCCAAGACGAGTTCTGGCAAAAAGAGGAGAAAAACATTGGTACAGTTCTTGCGGTGACGACAAAGACAATTTAACAGTTTTATTCACGGGAAATACAGCCAGAGAACTGGCCCCTCCAATGATAGTCTTTAATTATAAGAGGGTTCCGTCCAACATAGTAGCTAAGCTAGTGTGCCTGAGCTAGTATTGAGTTGGGATATAGGAAAATCAGAAAGTGGTTGGATATACAGCAGCACGTTTTTTGAGTATATAGCTAACTTTTCAACCCGTGGTTGGAAAAAATGAATATTGAAAAGCCAGTTCTGTTCTTTTTAGACGGGCATAGATCACATCTAACTTTATCTAAATTTAAACTTTTGCTCGCAAAATGGTATAGAAGTTATCGCTCTATACTCCAACTCGACTCACATCCTTCAGCCTATGAATTTATCGGTTTTTAGGCCACTTAAAGTGGCATGGAAAAAATCTATCATCAAATGGAAATTGGACAACATGGTTAAAATTTAAAAAAAATTGCCCCTTTGTTAGAAAAAGCCATTTCACAAATAACGGAGGACTGTGATAAAAATGGGTTTAGAGCTGGATGTCTGCATCCGTTTGGGCCTAATTACATTGATCTAACAAAAATTAAACACCGCACACAAATAGCAGTTGACCTACCTGATCCGGCACAAAAGGAATTCATAAAGTATTTGGAATCCGAGATCGCAATAAAATTTACGGTGGAAAAGTATGACAAGGAACAAATTAAAAATGTACAGTCGGCTCAAGATAAGCATGTACAGTTGGATGAACGAAACAGCTCTGTCGATGCAATTTCTAAAAAAACCGGCAAAGTGCGTGTCGGGCTACGCGCAGTAGGGTTCCGTAGTTACCTGATACCAGACCATATTTAATACTACTATCATTTTTCGCTTGCAAAAATAACTTTGTTTTCCACAGTGTTTGTATGAATGACAAACTTATATTTGCAGTTTTGGAAAATGAAATATATCTGGAAAACTGATTACTATATCTCGTTCAAACTAATTTTAGTTGAAAGTGTTCAATAATATCTACAGCATATTTTTATTTTTCACTCTTTTATTTCAAAATTTACAGCGGGGACACACGTTTTACTTTGGCAGTGTTCATCTTTCAAACGGTTGCCTTTGAGAGAAAATAGTCTTAAGAACCTTAATACCATTTTTGAAGACCTATTTATAGACACGCCGCAAGTATTGGGTTGATGAAAAAAAAAATCAGTTTCAGTTCCATTTATCGAGAGCCCCCCCTTAATCTTTATTTTTTTTTTGTGTAAAAATCGTAAAACGGTTTACATCTACCTACCAAGTTTCAACTGTGTAGTCCTAATACTTTCGGAATAAAGTGGCTGTGACATACGGACGGACAGACATGACGAATCTATAAGGGTTCTGTTTTTTGCCATTTAGGCTACGGAACCCTAAAAGACTCTAGTTTTGGCGCACAGGCTGGTGATATGAAGAATATCATTTTGTGTAAGTGGTGTGGTCTCAAGCATGTTGCCAGACTAGAGAAATGTCCAGTCCAGCCCGGGGAAAGGAATGCTCCAAATGTAAGAATCTCAACCATTTTGGTACAGTGTGACTTTGTATAGTGTGTGCATAACATGTATAATGCACACACTCATCTCTCCTTGTATATAAGGAGCCCCTTAATTAGTGTCAAATATTTTCAGGGCTAAACATACAAGTCATAATGCATAGGTCAGCAAAAAATGAGGTACTATTTGCAGGTTAGTTTGCGAGATAATAAGGTAAACAACTTGGTTACATAATCACAAAAAACATCAGCCTTTACAGCTGGGAAACAACTACATTCAAACAATTTACACACACTAGCCTACTGAACACATGCGCCGGGCCATCGACCGCGGACGCGGGCGCCGGCCGCCGGGTGGGTATCCATTATAATGCCGAAAATTCTACGACCGAAATATCGATGCATAAAACACCTATTTTCAAAATACCGAACATACTAAAAAATGTTGAAATCCGATAGACCGAAACTTAAAAGATCGATTGTCAAATGACCGAAAGTTCGAAATCCCGAAAGTTTAAAACCACGTAAGTTAAAATGTTGATACTTATCACTGTTACTCTACCTACACAAACACATACATTTATGAAAGTAGGCGATGCTGTTAATTTGTTTTACTCAAAAATGCTTGTAAAATGGGCATTATTTTGACAAAATCCACCAATCGAGTTTGAAATAGTTTTTTTCTGGCGCTTCGCTGGCCGCTGCCACGGCACGCTCGCTTCGCTCGCTCGACTTGCGCGCTGGGTTCATGTCAACCTAACATGCTCGTCGCTACGCTCCTCGCACAGTCGCACCTACCTCGTGAACTACGGTCTACGGTTTAGACTCATTTCCGGCAGCTAAATTTGCTATAAGCATTTCAAGTGAAGCCCAAAGACACCTCCACAGCCTCAATCAACCTCAAAGAAGGCGACTCGTTTTAAGATCCAACCCAATTCAAATAAATAATTGTGAATTAATTTGAATTTTTACCCCTTTTGTAATTATTTACAGCTTGTTGTTTTTGACTAACTCGTTAATTCGGTATTAAATAGTTCGGGGTATAAAACGTAGGTATTTAACTTAGGTTTTTTAAGCTTCGGGATTTAGTATTTTCGGTAAAATGTCATTTCATGATTTTAAACGTATGGCCAAACAACCATTTGACCTTTTGATTTTCGGTTTTTCGTCCATGATGGGTCTTGTAAAATTCGGTCTTTCCTACTTCGGCATTGTAACACATCCCCGCCGGGCAGCGCGGCGCTTTCAAAGCAGCGCGCTGCCACGCGCCTGTTGTCTACACACCAACCCACACGCACACACAAACGTCGAAGCACGGGTTATTCCTGATTCACTAAAATTTTATGTCGTAGGTTTGTTAAAAAGTATTAAATTGGTATCAATAAACTTTGAGTTTAACTTGGATTTTTTTATATCAAAAACTATGCCCATTTAAAATTAAGCTACTTATTAGAAAAAGCGCCTTTGTTTAGAATAAGACTAGCTTTTTACAACATGGCTTAGTAGGCTTAATTAAGATCAACAGTGGACTTATTAAATTTGGACTTTGCCCGACAGTGAATACGAAAAGCGCTTCCGTAGTTGGTAGGTACATACTCAATACTTGACCTGATGTTCAGCAGTGGATTAACTTTTTAATAAATGTCTAACTCAACCTTCTTTTAACAACTAAAACAAAAAGGAAGGTAAATAACTAGGTCTAGACTTTTTAAATTTAAGCCTATGCCCAGCTGTGAATTTAATGAGTGTACTTTTATGTAAAACATGACCTGAACATCATCATAATCATATTATGACTTCATTTATTGCACGCTTCGTTTATCAAAACAAAAGTGTTAGTAGGGAATAACCTTCAAATACCCAGGAAAGATTTCGCCGAAATGCCAGCGCGCGCGATCTATCAGCGGCCAGCGCCCCACCGTAGGGTTGCCACCTCTTGGCCGTTTGATTCCGGAAGATGGAAAACTTCAAAATAAAATAAGTAAATTTTTAATAACACATTTTATTATTTTTTGAAGTTATATTTTTCTTTTTTGCTATAGATTTCAAAATTACTGGTTTAGAATAGAACTCACAACTCGAAAAAAGACTAAGTACATTCCATTTGAAAATTGACGAATGTCTGGACTGTCTGCTTTGAAATGTTTTTCATTTAGCCCGGCCAAGGGCTTGGCCGCACACAGACGGGATCCCGTTATGGAATTCCGTACATACGTAATTCCGAACGAAAAGTTGTGACTTTAAGATAATCCAAATTATCCCGGAATTTAAAATTCATCAATATTCGAATGGAATGTAGAGTTTTTAAATTCACAAATCTAGATTCACAAATCTAAAAAACTCTTCATTCCATTCGAATATTGATGAATTTTAAATTCCGCGATAATTTGGATTATCTTGAAATAATTCCTGGAGACGGGAGATATTTATTTTCTGGTCACGATTCCGGGAGACTCCCGGAAATCCGGGAGAGGTGGCAACCCTACCCGCTGCGCCGCTCCGCGGCCGGCTCGCACTGACTCAATGAAAGCCGACCTAGTGCTGTAATTATCGATAAATTTAAAGATTCTTGATTGATTCTTATTAATAAAATCAAGTGCACATCAGACGTAATTTTTTCAGGTTAGCAGCTTAGGATTTGTTGCAAAAGCAATATCTACTTGATGTACAGTAATTAATTATAGGATTGATTAAATTACCTATTAGTAATATGCAGCAGATAAAAAATTATTACCTACTCTTATTTTTTCTGAGTTCAATTGATTCACTAGTTTCAATTTACGAATAAAGTAAAAGCTATCGGGCATTTACAGAAAAAAATGATCACATTACAGAATTTTGTTTTTGTACAATAGTTTTTATAATCTGGAATTAGATTAGCGAATGTTTATTTGGCTGTTATAATTTTTGAAGTGAAAACTTCTTTAGCGGCGTTGTACGCTTTTTTGTGATGGGGAAAAAATGTTGAACTCGCGTCAGTCAGTCAGGATCACGTGACCCTAATCGAAAATTCGTAAGACGGATGTGACGGATGGAGAGTAGACAGCCGGTGGCGGAAGTATCCCTCTCTCTTTCTACGGGGTGCGGCGAAAATAGCGGCACGTCATTTCAAGACGTAAACACTTGTGTCACCATAGCAACGGGCAAATTTTTTAATTCAATGTCAAAACTCTAGATTTTCTGTCAAGCTATGGATAAGACTTTCGTACAATTACTGTTCTGTATTCGTAAATTCAAATTTAGAGTAAATTCGTAACCGTAAGACAGCAATTCGTGCAAAATTACTCCCTAACCATTCCAAAATATCAAAAATGCACAACGTTAATATTCAAGTTTTCACTTCTGCCGGCACTCCCGGAGTGCACCACGATTTTTAGGGTTCCGTACCCAAAGGGTAAAAACGGGAGGGACCCTATTCTCTGTAGTCTGTCTGTCTGTCACCATGCTGTATCTCATGAACCGTGATAGCTAGAAAGTTGAAATTTTTACAGATGATGTATTTCTGTTGCCGCTATAACAACAAATACTAAAAAACAGAATAAAATTAATATTTAAGGGGGGCTCCCATACAACAAACGTTATTCTTTTGCAATTTTTTGGTACGGAACCCTTCGTGCGCGAGTCCGACTCGCACTTGGCTGATTTTTTATTTTACCATAACTTGCCATTTAGCAGATTTTTTTTATTTAATCTCTTTATTGTACTACAATAAATTAATGTACATAAGGCGCCTTTTTTATACTCCGCCGATTTAAAAAAAATAATGAGAAAATGAAATTGTAAATTGATAATAAATGACGACAGTGATTCTGAATACCTAATTTGGTCTGAGCTAGTAAGTATTAGGTGACTCTATTTGCATGTTAGTTTCTCAAAGGGAGGCATCCCTTTAAGATAAAACTAAAATAAATTAATGTAATCGTTGAATCAATTAATCAATCAATTGTGTACGTCATGTCATGTGATGCCACATCTCTAGTGTGCGGGGCACGCGCCGCGCTTCGCTTCGCGTGAGTTCGCGCTTGTCCGTCAGTTGCGGTTATTCTTTCGTTCGGTCGGGTGTATTGTTGTGCGTGCGCGTGAGTGCGTAAGGCCGTAAGCCACAAAATGCCGAACTATCGCTATAATAACGCGGATTATTTAAACATGGTGTTGTTGACGTTGTTGTGCTATTATGACGCCACCCCTGCTCTCAGCTTTCAGGGGATTTAGGGAAATGGTTTCGATCAAGGTGACTGATCACCCGTCCGGCTTCGCTGACGTCCCCCCTTCGCTGGCGTCCCCCCTTCTAAATAATAATCATGATGCCAACTACAGGCTACCAGAAGCCGTAGACTGTTTCGTGAGACTGAGGTTCATGGAATCCAAGTGAGTTTTATTGTGTGCAGTGACTGACACATTGTGCATTTACTGTCAGATACAGTGGATTTTTTCAAGTTCAGTGTCATTCAGTGTCTGCTCAGTGTCATCATATCGTATCGCAGTGTTCGTGTTCGTGCAGGATGTGCAGTGCAGGGGGCAGCAAGACGCATCCGAACGATATTATCGCATCGTCAGATAAAAACACGCCTGTGGGTGAGTGTCTTTAAGTTCATTCACGCACACAACGACAATTGTGTAATTGTGTGAAATGAATGCTATGCGTGCGTAGTCTTAAGATAGTGTGAGTGTACATGTACAGCATGAGCTTATTTTATAAAAATAAGGGCATTATTTTTTTGTTTGAAAAATTAAATTCTGAACCAACGTGTAGATTTTCGAAATATTTTTTATATGTGATCCATATGACTTATATGTTCAGCCCTGAAAATATTTGACACTAATTACAAGGCATCTTATATAAGCCATACAGTACTATAGTAAAGCAGTATTTGATCGCAGTCAGACTTTCATTAGACATCCCCGAACCGCCAACACTGCAACTTAATATATCGACTTAATATATGAGGGTAAAAAGATCAGACAAGCTGCCAAAATAATAGATGTTCCCTACACGGATTATTATAAATTAAATACGTTTACTACTCCGTATAATTTAATATGCGCAAAAATCTACAAAATAAAAGGGACTATCTTAATTTGGTTATCACAAACGTCTGGTAGGCACGCGTGTAGAGATGCGACTAATTATAGTGACTATTGACGACTAACTGACGATTGACCGACGACTGCCTAAGGACTGCCCAGTCAAGTTTTTTTTTTCGCTCTCAACCTGAGGGGCTCGGAGCACCTTCCCGGACACCGAGGGGAAGGGGGCGGAAATCCTCATTGGATACCACATATAGCCGCCGTGCTATGCTGGTTATGTCAGACTGACTAAAACCGCCGCAAATTGGTTTTGACCCGCAGCTATTGTAAGCCATAAAAACCTTCATCGAAAGCGACCACCCCCCGAGGGGAGGGTGGCGCGGCTCAGTCAAAAGTAAAGTCCACTGATTTTATAGCTACGCTACGACACTCTACTACGGCCACTACGGCTACGAATATTTACCGTTAATACTAGTGTCGCTTCATAACTGTGTCGCCACACACAACGTAGGGATCTTTTTTGATAATCTGCAAGATGTCATGCGAAAGATCCAAACTTTGGCAACGGTACAAGAGTTTTCAATCTGAACGAAACTAATACAATGACGGTACAAAAATCAGGGAAGGCCTTAGTGGTACGTGGCCAAAAACAATTAAGCAAAGTAACGACTGCAGAGAAAAAAACGCTTGTGACAACATGCTACATCGTCAATGCGTTAGGCCAAGCTTTACCTCCCGTGATGATCTTTCCTCGTGTTCATTTCAAGCAACACATGATAGCTGGCGCTCCTACTTGCAATCTAGGTCTTGCAACTGCATCTGGATGGATGAACAGAGACCTATTTGTGAAAACAATGCAGCACTTCATCAATCACACTCAAAGCAGCGAAGAAAACGGAGTTACTGTTCTGACGGTCCCTCCTCATTCTACGGGAAAGCTTCAGCCACTAGATGTGGCAATATTTAAGAAAAAAAGTGTTCATCATATTTTAACACTACAATTTTTTAAGGCTCATCCATCAGACTTATGGTTATTAGGCATTATTTGACTAAACGTTCGATAATGGTCCTCTGACTGACGGACACAGACTTAAACAAAAACTAACCTAGTTCTGAATTCCTGAACGAACCACAGGGAAGAAAACTGTTTCTATAAGAATAAGGAAAAAGAAAAGAAGTCTATTGCAATCATGCTTATGAATAATAATGAGAATACAAGTAGTTCAGCGAAATATATTGTGGATTCAGGCTGCATAGATCACATGAGGAATAACAGTAATACCAGTTACATACAAGATACAAGCTCATGTCAGTTACACACAAAACCAGAAACCATATTTATGTCGCGGTAAGTCTTCAATGAAATACTATGACGATAAACATGTCATTTTCATGTGTCAGAATCCGAAAAAATTTGGCGCGTATGTTAGTCTGTCGACAAAAGCAACACAGAATATAAGTCATTTTTTTAAAACCATTAACAATCTATCTTGTAACCTGATCAGGAGGAACACTGCTTTTCCAGACAGAACCAGAATATTCAATCTGGATGATCATCAACAACTACGGGCCAAAACTCTAAAAGGTTTCGTCCTACCTAAGGGACGAAAATTCTTAGGAAAAGTCACAAGTGGGGAAAGCGGCATGTTGGTTACAACTTGTTGCATAATTTCAGCGAGCAGTAACTCTTTACTGCCTACGATGGTATTTCCACGAAAAAAATTTAAAGAGCACATGATCAAAAACACGCCTCCTGGTACACTTGGTCCGTACTGGCTACGCATACAGGCTGGATGAATAATACCATCTTTCCGGAAGTTATGAAACACTTCATAAAGCTCACAAACGCAACCAAAGAAAATCCATGCATACTTATAATCGATAATCATGAGTCTCATTTCTGTATATAAGCATTAAAGAGAAGATGTATAATGAGTAAGGACGCGGGTGTTCACATTTTGACATTGCACCCTCATACCTCCGCCAATGCTACGAATATTCTTCACAGTTGCCATAAGCAATGCCAGCATTCCCAGCTGTGAGAGAAGTTTTCCAAAATTGAAATGAATTAAAAATTATTAAAATCATCAATGAGTAGGTACTTTAAGACTAACTAATTTGGCTATCTTGTCTATTGAGCAAGAGGTGTGTGATGCTATAGACATTGATGGTGCAATAAAAGACTTTGCTCTTAAAGACGAATAAGGCTGGCCACACAGACGGAATCTCGTTACCGAATTCCGTACGTACGTGATTCCGAACGCAGCAGCTGCATACAAAATCTATGGGCTGCCACACACATGCGTGATTTTTCGTACGGAATCTTCATACATTGTCGAAATTACGTTCGGAATGAGAGACTTTCCAGGCAACGTTCCTCAAAAATCTACTAGATGGCGCTGTCCAATTCCCAACAACCTTACTTGATACTATGGTATATGAATGTGCTATCTATAGTAATAAAGAGTACCATAGTAAAAACATTTGACAATTTGTTTTCATTGTAATCTTTCTGTAATATTGTTGTGAATATTGAAAATGACTAATATTAATTTATTATACTATTATTTACTAGTACCTAAGTATATTTTGCTTTGAAGTACCTATCTATGTATTATTACTATGCGTGAAGACCTTGTAACTTTCTTGGACTCCGATAACCGTCGACCAATGAATCAAGACTACGGTTCTTGGACTCTAGCAGCGCTATAATGTACCCCTTAAACGGTCAAGCATGGCTTTTAGTATGTACACGTAATTACCACCACCACTACAATTTGAGGGCATGGCCTACCTTTGATACAGTAGCCGGCAAACATCTTGAAATCGGGTAAGGGCTGCGCAGAACACGTATTTTGGGTATGCGTAACAGTGAGGTACGCGGGCGGTGGGCGCGCGCACGCTATGGGCCGTTCGTAAGTGCACATGCGCGAACTCATCCCCACTCCGTCGAAAGAGCGTCAAGATGTTTGCCGGAATCTAGGGCACAGTAATCACGTGATAGTTACGTACTTGATGTCAAGCCATCAAGCATCGCCCCTAGACGACCAAAATTTGATTGACCTGCCGAAAAATTTACGTGCTTGACAAGCTATATATGCCTGACCGTGCGTACATGCAGGAAGGAGGCTCCGTCGCAGAATGTCCCTTTCGCAAAAATGTCCCCTGGTCGCAGAACGTCCCTTTCGCAAATAGCCCCTTTCACAAAACGTCCCCCCTTGTACCCCTCTGAAAATCGCATAAAAGACAACTTTTTGATTATGAAACACGATTATATTATATGGCGTGATATAGCGTTTTATCGACACCCAACTGTCAAAATCCATTGTGTTTTGGCAGTCAAACGTGATAAATCACTATATCATATCGTGTTTCGATGGTCATGCTAGGTAGGCTAGGCAGGGGGACATTCTGCGAAAGAGACATTTTGCGAAAGGGACGTTTTGCGAAAGGGACATGTTGTGAAAGGGATATTTTGCGAAAGGGACATTCTGCAAAAGGGAAGTTTTGTGACCTGGGGACATTTAGCGAAAGGGACATTCTGCGACGGAAGGAGTTGAAGAAGCGCAACCATAGAAATTGAGCGCAGCGAAAATGTTTCTATGTCTATGAGCACAACGAACGGGAAAAAACCGGCTAACTGCATGTCGAGCCACGTATAGAGAATAAGGTTCGGTCCGTTGTCTCCTCACTCCTGTCTCTGATCCAACTCAGAATGTTTCGGACAGACTGAGGCGAATTCGCCGCGCGATGCGGCATTTTGACCACCGAACTCAAAGCGATAGTCATAGCTATAGCCAAAGCAATGCTCTAGCAATTGTTTTGGCTATGGCTATCGCTTTGAGTTAGGTGGTCGAAATCCGTCAAAATACCGCACCGCGCGCGGTACGCCTCATCTCTACGAAGCTTTATTTTTTTTTTATTTATTTATTTAATTCAGGCAACTAGGCCCATACAATATATACCTTACAGACTAACATACATACATTATACTTAAATTACATTTTTAAACTATTTTACACGCATTGATGACGGCGGCGTGTTGCGCAATGCAGTGTCCGGTATCCGACCGCGAAACCGTCGGAACAAAACACCTTTCGGCCTAAAATCTTCTTTCAAGAAGGTCGACAGATGTTCGGTTTATAGGTAGGTACTGTTCATTAATACGTATTTATTAGGTTTATTGAGCTGTATTTTCCCTTATCCAATAAAATAGAATAGACAGACAGGGACTGACGAACGGACGGATGGACTGAACGATCTTATGGGTAATCGTAGGTATAAGTTACATGGGTTCCTTGTTTTACTACGGAACCCTAAAAAAGCGGTCATTCATAGGCAAGTACAACTGCACAATACACTGCATATAAGCTTAGCTAACCATATTACATTAATATTATCTTCAACATCATTTTTGTCGCCGCAAAACGATTATAAAGAAAAAACACAGTTGATACTTGATACAGCTGTCAAAATCATATACGTTTTTTTTTTTACGATGCCTTTCTTTGGTTAGACTATTTGTACCACGTTCATTCATACTATACTCAACTGCCAGGAATTGGACAGCGCCATCTAGTAAATTTTTAAGGAACGTTGCCTGGAAAATCCCTCATTCCGTTACGTGATTACGTCTGTGTGTGGCCGGCCTAAATGTTTAATTAAGTAAAGACGGAAGTTGGGTTTTATTCTCAAAGGTACTTATATTATTTTTCAATAAAAATATAAATATAACAAAATAGTATACTTAGTTTCAATTATTATAAAATAATGATTTGCGTTTTCTATTCCGTTCGCCAATTATTTGATCTTGTCGATCGTCAAGTTGTACTTAATCTTAAGTGCAGAGATGTGCAAAATACTTTCTTAAAAGTATTTAAATATAAAATACAAATACTTGGCTATTTTTTGTATTTCAAATAAAAATACAAAATAGTTTTCAAAAAAAGTATTTAAATACAAAATACAAAATACGTATTTTCAAAATACTTTTTTCAAATAAAATACCTTTTTTCGTATTTTATTTTTTATCATTGACATTATTTTTATTAACAGTTACAAGAGTACTACCACAGTAGGTACTACACAGTTCATAATAATTAATTAGAAAGACGTTATCTTTTGCAATAAACAAAAAACACAAAGTTTCAGAAAGCGTTATAAATGTTTAAATATTGTTTATGAAAACAACTCCCTCCCTCATGCCTATTACATAACATAAGAAAACAAAGAGCATGACCGTGGGCGACGCTAGATCATAATATTATGTCGAATTAAAAAATATTAAGTTTCTTCCAAAATAACAATAATTAACGCAAAAAATACAGTTTCCAAAAAACAACGCAATTAGACAATGCAACTGTTCCCCTCTGTTCCTTTGACCTGTGGCATAAGAATAAATAATTATGCTTATCTGGTCTGATTTTTAATAAAGTATGGTACAGAAATGAAACTTGTTTCCAAATATTGTCATTATCAATATCATTTGGTTTGTCTTTTTTCAACAGACTTAAAAAAAAAACGTGTTAAAAAGGAGGAGGTTTTCAATTCGATTGTATTTTTTTTTAAAGTTGTTCGCGTGTATCTTCAATATTTATGGACCGATTTTGATGGTTCTTTTTGTTTGATTGAGTTTTCTTGCGAGATGGTCCCTTTTAATGTAATCATAATCATAATCATAATCATTTATTTATTTGCTTCAAACATGGTCAATAAGATGGAAATTAAAATTAGTATGTACATTATCATGTTTCGCCTATTACTAAGCATGCAAATTTATACAATCTTGTTAAAATTTCAAATAATATGTCAAATAGTAAATATTAAATTACAATTGAAATGTCTAAATATTGGATGCATTTAATAAATACAATTACAATTTAGATTACAGTTAATTACTTACTTATATTTTTTAGTTAAAAACTCTTTGATGTCGTAAAATTTTTCCGTTAATAGCCATTTATACATACAATTTTTGAAATAAATAATATTTAAAGATTTCATATTTTCTGGTATATTATTAAACAATTTTACGCACATAGTGAGACAGCTCTTAGAATACTGAAATGTATGAGGTGGTTCTTTCAGTACTAATCTATTTGGATTTCTGGTATTTCGGGGGTAGATTTCACATGCTCTCTTAAATAGTTTCATGTTTTGCTTCACAAATACACACACTTCAAATATGTAAAGTGATGGCAGAGTCAGCAAGCCCAGACGCGGAAATAACGCACGACAGGATGTGAGTGGGGGAACACCACATATAGCTCGTACACATTTTTTCTGAGCAATAAAAGCTCTGTTGACATTTGTACTATTACCCCAAATTATCAAGCCATATCGTATTAAAGACACCACATAGGCATGGTAAGTAGATATGGCTGTTTTAACATTTGTCACATTCTTGACTTGTTTCAGAGCATACAAGAACTTATTGATTCTAATACAAACATTATCTACATGAGTTTTCCAGTTTATATCACGGTCTACTGTTAACCTTAGAAATTTTGTGTGTTTCACTTCTTCTATTTTTACGTCATTATAGTGAATGTCAAGGTTAGTAGTTTTATGATTATTAAATTGAATATAGTTAGTTTTAGTCAGATTTATTTTTAAATTATGCATGTCAAGGTAATGAATTAAATTATGGATAGTGTGATTAATGTCAATTTCGTGTTCATTAGTTGTACAATTTTTATTATCTGATGTCACTATATCAGATATATCGTCTGCAAATGAAATACATTTATGGTCGGTTGCATGTGTAATATCGTTAATGTATAGCAAGAACAAAACCGGTCCCAATACGCTGCCCTGGGGTACACCATATTCATTGCTCTTGTATGTTGATGAGTACGACTCAACTTCATTATTTTTGTTTAGTTTGCTGATAGTAACACACTGTTTCCTATTACCAAGGTATGACCTTAACCACTCAAAAGCAGGTCCTCTTATGCCGATTGCTTCAAGTTTAAAGGAAAAGGGCAGTGGTTAAGTGTTTTTTATTAATACTTGTTACCACCGTATCTATAAGTTTATGTACAGCTAACGTTGTGGATTTGTTTACTTTTAATGTATTTTTTTTTGTACTTTTCAAATAATCCTGAAAAGACTTTTTACTAATTTTGCGTTAACTATCTTGACGACTTGGTTATTATGATCCTATTTTTTGTTGGAAAAGGGATACCCTTAAGTGTCCTTTTGAGGGTTCCGTACCCAAAGGGTAAAAACGGGACCCTATTACTAAGACTCCGCTGTCCGTCTGTCTGTCTGTCTGTCACCAGGCTGTATCTCATGAACCGTAATAGCTAGAAAGTTGAAATTTTCACAGATGATGTATTTCTGTTGCCACTATAACAACAAATACTAAAAACAGAATAAAATTAGTATTTAAGTGGGGCTCCCATACAACAAACGTGATTTTTTTGCTCGATATTAATAACAACAACAGGTAGACAGTTAAAATTTTGACAGATGATGTATTTCTGTTGCCGCTATAACAACAAATACAAAAAACAGAATAAAATTAATATTTAAGGGGGGTTCCCATACAGCATACAACAAACGTAATTTTTTTTGCCGTTTTTTGGTACAAAGGCACAACAACTCTTTAAAAACAAACAGCGTAAATTTAGAAATTGAGTTATGGGCATTTAAAAAAATATAAAGTTAAAAATATTACACGCTTACACACTTCCCACAAAAAAGTAAAAATAAAAAAGCTTTTCTAAAAAAAAGAAAAACCATCCTAAAAATAAAAACAAAAACAGCTTCAAATAACTCTAAAAGGCAAGAAGTAATATTAAAATCACCAATACGCATAAGTATACATTTTAATAAAAAAATCCGGCGAAGTGCGAGTAGGACTCGCGCACGAAGGGTTCCGTACCAAAAAACGGCAAAAAATCACGTTTGTTGTATGGGAGCCCCCCTTAAATATTTATTTTATGCTATTTTTAGTATTTGTTGTTATAGCGGCAACAGAAATACATCATCTGTGAAAATTTCAGCTCACGAGATACAGCCTGGTGACAAACAGACAGACAGACAGATGGACAGCGAAGTCTTAGTAATAGGGTCCCGTTTTTACCCTTTGGGTACGGAACCCTAAAATATGGTCTAATGAAGTCGGGTGGGGATTTTAGAATAAAAAAGTTGTCCTTCATCGAGCCCAAGCCCAACCGACTTCAATAGACGTTTTTTTATTAAAATTCATTATGTATTTGTGTTCAATATTATTTCTTGGTTTTTAGAGCTATTTTAAGGTGTTTATGTTTTTATTTTTAAGTTTTTGAAGGTTTTTCTTTTTTTCAAAGCATTTTTTACTATGGCACCAAAAATATATCCTGGTAAAAAAAAGTTATTATGTACAACGAAATTTTCTCGCTTTAGTGCATCATAACTTTTTTTAATGGGATAGTTTTTTTTGGTGCCATTTTATAAGACAACCCTTATAATAAAAATATCTAGAGAAAGAAAATTTTAAATTTGTCGCGGGTTTGAGATGACACGACTCGTTGGCCAGACTCTATACTTGGAAACAAGTTTCGTTTCTGTACCATACTTTTTTAAAAATTGGGCTAAAAAAACTGCAGACTAATTTATTACAAACGCTCTAACTTGGGATCTTTGAAGCTTTTTACAAATATTAATGTTAAAACCGGTCAACTAAAAAAAATATTATAAAATAACTTCATATTATTTCACAGATTTTTAACACTAGCATTTGTTCAAAGAGATCATCCTTAATATTATACGCAGATCGGCATAGGTACGTGGCCCACGTCTGCCTAGTGTAGAACCAGGGGGGGTATTACGACCTCTTAAAACTTGCCAGGTTTATGAATTGCTATAGTTACATCTCTTTCTCGCTGTATAGCAAATAAAAGAGATAGATTGATAACCAGTCAGAAAACTGCCAGGAAATAAGAGGTCATAATACGGCCCCAGGGCTCTATCACTCCGCGCGTAGGTACGAGAAAAGTACCTAGCGCTCGGCGTCCTCCCTCTGCGTGGACAATATCGGCAGGGCTGTCCGGTCCCTCGCACTCTCGGAATAGCTGTGTAGCGCGTTTTCACAGCGTTTTACGATTCGCGCGCTTTCATTTCTTTAATTTAAGTGTAAAGATTAGTTATCTTTAAATATGGTGAATCCTGTTAAGTATTTGATTTTTTTTTGTTATGTGGTTAGTCCGAATTGACCACATTTTACAAAATCTTTATTTTCTAAGTGGCATTTTTTGTTTAAGTTTTGTGAAAATTGTATAATTAGATAAAATAAATTAAAAAAACGGACTTTATGCACAGTATTTGTTTATAAAAAAAAAACTGAACGTCATTTACCCAATAGAGTTACACATTACTACATTAAAGTGAAATACTTGTTGATTATACTCAATTTTATGAAGTCATTTACTTAAAATATGATATTTTAATAGATATAATAGGTAATACTTTTATTATTACTCGCCACTGTAGGTAACCCTACCATTCGAGGCCGTCACGTCAGGTCGCGTCGAGAAGATCAATAACAAATGCTAACTCGTGGTGTTTAGGTGCAATTTACTTTGGTCGCAAAATGTTTAGTTATATAAAATGTCGGCTTTCTTTAAGATCAAAGCAGTGCAACTTCTGTACGTAGTACTATTATTTATTCTGTGGTAGAACTCTTTAGCGATTAGTCTGCTGAAATGCACCCATTAGAACCCATTGGTATAGATAGAAATTAAGCGAAGTGTCATGACAAATTACCGAGCTCTCTGATTGGTTGTTTTGCTTTGTTTGACATTGACATGACATACCTATTCCACAGAATACATATACCTATACACACACATAAGTAATTTGTATTTTAAAAATACTAAATACTTTATAAAAAGTATTTCAAATAAAATACAAAATACATTTTGAAAAAAAGTATTTCAAATACAAAATACAAATACGTATTTTGTATTTGTATTTTAAATACATGTATTTCAAATAATTCACATCTCTGCTTAAGTGATAGTTATTGTACCTACCTGTTATAACAATATAAAGTGGTTGAAGTAAAAGATTTTTTGTAACAATGAACATGATTGAAAAACTTAGATAAACTTTTGTTATAAACTGTTCTTGCCAAAAAAGTTCTCTAAAATTAATGTATGTAATGTATAGTATACATTAAATTGCTATACAGTGCCTTTGGTCTTGAACTAGCGATAATTTAAAGGCGTGTAATACACCTAATTTTATCGATAAAAACACCCACATGTTGAGGTCTATCCCCACTCCTGTTGGAATGGCCGCCATTTTAAATTTGACTTTTTATTTTAGATGACCCTGCAGAAAAATATTAATTTCTCCGGATTTAGAAATCCTATAGTTATAACAAAAATATTGTTCGAAAGCTAATAATATCACCTAGTAATTTAAAAAATAAAATGTGTAAATTTTTTGTTTAAATACGTCATAAAAAATTACTGAAATAAAATTTTATACGAAATTTGTGCGATTTTTTTGAGTTTTTATTACATTTCTCAAAAACTAGGACATTAATGTCCACTTTTTTTGCACTATTAAAATACACAGAAATATTATCTACAAAACGATTTGATAATTTATTGCTCTATGTTGCATATTTTGAGAGTTATTTTTGTTTGAACTGACCCTTACGTAACCAAAAAATGATTATTTTCAAAAATGGACATAATTAATTACAAGCATTTTGAACATATTTTAAATTAGGTTAATAATATTATCTGAATACTAATTTCATCAAATGATAAAATCTAGTTTTTAGGAATTTTGTTTTTTTTATTTTTTGAAAATAACCATTTAGTACTTGTAAGGGTCATATTCAAACAACAATAGCTCTCGAAATATGCAACATAGAGCAATAAATTTATTAGTCGTTCTGTAGATAATATCCCTGTGTATTTGAATAATGTAAAAAAAGTGAACATTAATGTCCTAGTTTTTGAGAAATGTAATAAAAAGTCAAAAAAATTCACAAATTTCGTATAAAATTTTATTTCAGTAATTTTTTATGACGTATTTAAACCAAAAATTTAAAAAAATATTTTTTTATTGATAGGTGATATTATTAGCTTTTGAACAGTATTTTTGTTATAACCGTAGGATTTCTAAATCCGGAGAAATTAATATTTTTCTACAGGGTCAAATAAAATAAAAAGTCAAATTTAAAATGGCGGCCATTCCAACAGGAGTGGGGATAGACCCCAACGTGTGGGTGTTTTTATCGATAAAATTAGCTGTATTACACGCCTTTAAATGATTGCTAGTTCAAGTCCAAAGGCACTGTATATAAATAAGAGGGCGGCAAAATATATGGATCTTTTAAGGTTTATTATAATGCCGCAATTGACTCTTGGCTTATGATGAGCATCCTGGCAAGCCTATAACGATTTACGACTTGGGAGAAATCATAGGTATTGCTTTTCAAAAGGCAATTACTACATTAACTATTACAAAATCATTTGCCAAATGTGGTATACATCCATTTGACATAATACTTATATGTACACTTCAGTCTACTTCAGTCCAACATGACAGATTCAAATGAAATGCCTGCACAATCTGAAAACGTCGGAATATTGCAGATTCATCAAATTTAAATATAATTGCCATATCTACAAGTATCAAAGCAGCACAACACTTCAAATTCAATCATATAAAATTTTATCACAGCACAAGCATTTATCACACAAGAACCCTGTAGATCTTTCGCGAGTTGCCACTATTAACAATACTAGTACTGAAACACTTTCACCATTACATCAAAAACATCAAGAAGTACCGTCAGTTGAATCTTGCGTAAATATGTCACCGTTACATCAAGAATCTCAAGAAGAACCGTCATCATCCACTGAATTTGTATCCCCTTTTTCTTTTTGAAATCCTATAAAAGCCGGACCATGGAACACTAACAGAAAACGACGAAAGGATGGGCGTAGCTTAATCGCTACGGACACATTGGAGAAACTTTGGATGAAAAACGAAGAAGAATATAGCGACGAAGCAGACCAAGACGATGATGAAAATGAAATATTTATGTTAACAGAAAATCATCTAACAAAACCATTATGTCGCCTGGCATTCGAGGGAAAATACATTATTGTGCAATTTGTATTGTTGTATATCGGGAAGGTTTGTAATATTGAATAATCACCTAAAACACTCGCTGCAGTCACATTGTTAAACGAGATGGGTTGAACATGATGATGTTATTCAATTCGCAGCTGATCTTGGAACAGTTTGTAAAGTTCTTAAAGAAATACATTGTTGGAGGGACAGAACACCTGCTGCCAAAGCCCAATATTCTCCTTCGATCCCTCTTTAATTGCGAGTTTATTATCACACTGTTTTCACTGAGTGTCATTATGAGTATAACATATCCAGTCAGCAAAATTTTACAAGAACCTAGCCCAAGCTAGGTTCTTGTAATCTAATTTTGCTTTTGCCATCGCAACGTCCAAAAGTTGCGATGGCAAAAGCAAAATTAGATTCGACGCTCATGGTTACACGACGGCATGAGAGCTAATACTGATAACCACTTTGCTCGTATCCTTGAAGAGGCAAAGGCGTTTATGGAAGAGTTGTAATGAGAGAGTATCTAATGTTATGTTATAATGAGAGAGTATGGAAAAGTAGGGTAGGTAGTTCTACTATGAACCAGGCAGCTAGAATGATCCGCCTAAATTGCTACTAAACTGTACATCGAAACTGTACAAACACAAGTAAGACCTCCAAAAGTCTAGGGATCACATAATTTATCATGCATGTTTTATTTAAATTGATTTTCATTCATATTTGTCTTAGAGCATTCAATGCTCTAAGGTATTTGTAAATTAGAAATACAAGATGTCAGGAAATATTATCCTAAAAAGATTTTTTAGAATAATATTTATTAGCTCCCATTTACCACGAGATGAATACATAATTAACTTAACAGTAACAGGTTTACTATTATTTTGATAGGTTTCGGGCAAATGAATTAAGGTGTAACCAATGGATAAACATTGTGCGGAAACAAAGAAGGGAAGAAGATTGGCGACCAAAAACTTCAAGTAGAATTTGTTCAGCAGATTTCAATAATCGAATCTGGATAAATATATTTATCTTGATTTAAAAAAACAATCAAAAAGGCAAAAAAAGAAACAAACTGAATTTATTTGAGGGCAATTAGATGTAGAAGAAAATAAAGTTTTATTATGAGTACCGTCAAACGGGGGAACTTTAGACTTTAGTTGGGACAAATCTGTGTAGAACTTTTTATGACTATTGCTGGTAACAATGTCAGTTGATTTCCGCCATTTTGGCTGTCACGCACAAGGTTTATCATCTAATATACTAGGGAGTCATAACAAATTTGGTAACGATCGCGTAAGTGGCTGACTCTGGGTTCACAGGATGGAGAGGCACTCTCTGATGCTAAATATGTCGGTCTGTTTGCGTGAAGTGGTTGCGTTCTTTTTATATGCAGGCTGAAAAATGTGTTATCGTTACCAAAAAAAACGATAACGTAAGTGGCTGACAATAGTAAAGCAAGTAAGTACTAGTTGTACTCACGTGTATTACGGAAGGACTGAACAAAATTCGGTTGCGTTATGGAGCCACGCCAGTTCAAAGATGCTTTATTGTTAACAAAAAATAATTATAAGGTGTTTTTTTCATACAACCAATACAATTTTGACACACGACCAGAAGGGTCCGGAGCCGTAGCAAGAATGCCCCGACAAAAGAAACACGGCTGGGAACTGTTTTGCGTTCGAAACAAAATATTTTAAAACCATTATTTTTCCTTCATGAACTTTGACCATAGAGCTACCAAAAAAGCCGAATATGATGTCGCTACATCACATTCCCCCGGTACCGTTAAAATTTATTTCTTCGCGAGAAAAGAAATAAATGTTGCAACAGTTCCCTACCGTCACAAAATTTTCCTATTCCAGCACAACCCTACCTAAAGTGGGAGTTTTCACACAGGCTGACAATAGTACAGCAAGTAAGTACTAGTTCTACTCACGTGAACTGTGTAAGG
Organism: Agriphila geniculea; assembly: GCA_943789525.1. Classification (NCBI taxonomy): domain Eukaryota; kingdom Metazoa; phylum Arthropoda; class Insecta; order Lepidoptera; family Crambidae; genus Agriphila; species Agriphila geniculea. The sequence continues at coordinate 10,416,067 of OX038893.1, forward strand.
ACTGAACAAAAGTAGGTATAAGTGATTAAAATTACAAGGTTACAATTTACTTTTTGTAGCTATAGGAAAGCGGTCGTATGCCGACTATACACGAGAAGTTAGCTAAGGCGTTAATTAAAGTACACAAAGGTAAGACTTTACGGGCTGTAGAAGAAAAATATAATGTTCCTCGTGCTACCTTAGAGGAGATGCCACATTTACGAAAGTCGTCTAATTACGATTCCGGCTGGACAAGAGAGTGCTCCACCGACAACCGGTATCATTGTCTTCAGAATGATCTCCTGAACAAGAATACAGCGGTTGTCGCATTATAAAGTGGTGGACGGGGGAGGGGGGAGGGAAAAGATGCGGAAGTCGAGTATCGGAAATTGGTTAATTTTCTCAACAACCACTTGACCGATTTAAACAAATAAGGTGTCTTAATATCCTTGACAACATATTTTATTTTGCAATGGTTTTTGTAAATACTATAGTTTATTAAATAATTAGAAAAAAGTCGAATTTCAAACAAAATCATTTTTAGTTTTGTAGATTTGAAGCAGTAAATTAAAATAAAGTACAGAAGTACATATAGTATAAAGTACTACTTAAAATTGCTACAGTCATTGGCTTGCTGTCTGTTTTTTAGTTTTGAAATTCGGCTGGAAGACAACAAAATTATCATCGATATAGTGCGGGAGGTCACTGTCCGAATAATATGGAAACCGCTTTAACGAAAGTCATCTAATGACGATTCCCGTCGAACCGGAGAGTTCTCTACCGACAACTGGTATCATTGTCTTCAGCATGATCTCTTGAACAAGAATATAGCGGTTGTCGCATTATAAAGTGGTTGAGGAGGGAGGGAGGGGAGGGAAAAGATGCGGAAATCGGGTATCAGGGTTTCGATAATTTCTCAGTAACCGCTTGTAAGGTGTCATATGGTAGATAATACCCGTCACAACAAATTTTATCTAACAATGGTTTTTGTAAATACTAAAGTTTATTACAAAAATAGAAAAAAGGTGAATTTCAAACAAAGGCTTTTTTAGTTTTGTAGAATTGAAGCAGTAAATTGAAAGAAAGTACTATGAAATTAAAACTATGAGGATTTGCCCCAGAAAAAAAAATTTGTACATAGCACAGTTGTTCCACTATATGGAGTAATAAACTTGTTAAACATTTTGATCTAGCAACTATGCTTAAAAAAATTTTTAGGTCGCGTGGCGAAATGTTTTTTACCATTTTTTTGGAAAATCCTCTACAGAATTAAAACTATAAAGATTATCCCCGGAAAAAAAATACTGGTGAATAGCCCAGTTATTCCACTATATATAAAGTAATAATTATGTTTAACATTTTTGTCTAGTAACTATGTTAAAAAAATGTTTATTTTTTCACGAGGTGAATTTTTTTCTACCATTTGTTCGAAAATCCTCTACAGAATTAAAACTATGACGATTTGCCCCAGAAAAAAAAGTAATAGTGAATAGCCCAGTTATTTCACTATATAGAATAATAAACTTGTCAAATATTTTTGTCTAAAAACTGTGTTAAAAAATATTTTGTGCCGTGCAAACTCAGTGAAACATAACTTTGCAGGTCCACCGTGTTATGTGACACAAAACAATTTTTAACACAGTTACTAGACCAAAATGTTTGATAAGATTATTAATCTATATAGTGAGATAATTGATCTATTTACTATTATTTTTTTCTGGAGAAAATCCTCATAGTTTTAATTCTGTAGAAGATTTTTGGAAAAATGATATGTTAGAGAAAATTTCGCTGCGTGACAGAAATCATTTTTTTAACATAATTTCTAGACAAAAATGTTTAATAAGTTTATTTTTCTATATAGTGCAATAACTAAGCTATTCACCAGCATTTTTTTCTGAGGCAAATCATCATAGTTTTAATTTTGTAGAGGATTTTCTAAAAAAAAATTGTAAAGAAAATTTCGCCACGCACCACAAAACATTTTGTAACACAGTTATTAGACAAAAATGTTTTAAAAATTTATTATTCTATATTGAAAAATAACTGGACTATTCACTATTATTTTTTTATGGGGCAAATTTTGATAGTTTTAATTCTGTAGAGGATTTTAGAAAAAAAAAGATAAAGAAAATTCGCCACGCAATAAAAATATTTTTTTTAACATAATTACTAGACAAAGATGTTTGATAAGTTTATCATTCTATATAATGGAATAACTGGGCTATTTACCGTTATTTTTTTCCTGAGGCAAATCTTCATAGTTTTAATTCTGTAGAGGATTTAAGAAAAAAAAATGGAAGAAAAAAATTTCGCCACACGACACTATAAAAAATTTTTTAGCTAGTTACTAGACAAAAATGTTTAACAAGTTTATTATTCTATATAGGGGAATGACTGGGCTATTCACCGATAATTTTTTTCTGGAGCAAATCTTCATAGTTTTAATTACATAGTAGTTTATTTCAATTTACTACTTCAATTCTACAAAACAAAAAAAATATTTATTTGAAATTCATATTTTATCTAATTATTTCATAAACTATAGTATCTACAAAAACCATTGTTTGATAAAATCTGTTGTTAAGAACATTACCTACCATATGACAGTTTATTTGTTTAAATCGAACAAGTGGTTATTGAGAAATTAGCCAAACTCTGATAACCGAGTTTTGCACCTTTTCCCTCCCCCCCCTCCCCTCCTCCACCACTTAATAATGCGACAACCGCTATATTATTGTTCAGGAGATCATGCTGAAGACAATGATACCAGTTGTCGGTAAAGCACTCGCTTGTCCGACGGGATTTCAATTTTGAAGGCCTGGCCTCTCCTCTACCTTGTCTAGGCATAAAAATAATAAAAATACAGGAAAGTACGGCCGTCCTCCAGTATTCCAAGAAGACGAAGAGACCGTGATTGTCGTATGTATCGCCGCTGCTGGAGAATGAGAATTCCCGTTAACAAAATATGACATTAGATTTTCTGTAAAAGCACATTTTGATCATAAAGGAGTCGCCGAACCTCATTTCCAAAACAATTTTCCAGGACCTGACTGGACAGAGTTTTTAAACAGACACAGAGATAATCTCACTTCTCATCTCAGGCAGAACATCAAGCGAGCTCGAGCCGCTGTTGATGAAACTACTATCAATGAATACTTTGACGAGCTTGAAAAAACAGTGGAAAATGTCGAACCAGCGCTTATTATTAATTATGACAAAACGAACTTATGTGACGACTCTAAACGCCAACGGTTCCCTATGTATTTGCATAAAATTTTAAGGCATAATATGTCATAGCATAATATGATTTCGCCGAATGATGTTTACACATAATATTATTTAGTCATAACAGCTTATGCATATTTTTTTAAGCATAACTACTTTAAGCATAATATTCTTTAGCATAAATTAAATAAACACGCATAATGTTATTAACGCATATTTTTATAAACAAAAAATCACGACGTTTAAAATCACAAAAGAACATTTTACCTAAAATACAAAATTCCGAAGCTTGAAAAACCGAAGGTTAATTGAGGGTTACATGCCAGCAGGTCGGTTCTGGCACTTCGCCGGCCGCTGCCGCGGCACGCTCGCTTTGCTCGCTCGGCTCGTGCATTGTAGGTCGCAATGGAACCTTACCTCCTCCTCGCTCGCTACGCTCGCTCGTCGTCGCACCTAATAGACCTAAACAGACTTTCGGGATTTTTAACTATCGGCATTTTAACTTTCATGGTTTCGACCTATCATCAGTCATTTAATAATCAATATTTCAAGTTTCGGTCTATTGGATATCGACATTAAGGATTTTCGGTATTTTAAAAATAGGTGTTTAATGAATCGATATTAAGGTTGTATGTGTTATGAGTTTTTGGCATTTTAATACAATACCTACCCCTTTTGCATGAAAATAAATAAGTGCGTAAAATATTTATTCTTAGTGTTTTTGATTTTTATATCTAAACTAGCGGCCGCCCGCGACTTCGTCTGCGTGGACAGTTATTTCCCTATCCCTCGGGAACAGCATCTTTTTTCGGGATGAAAGGTACCCTATGTCCGTCTCTGTACCTTTGACAACGTGTGTGCAAAATTTCATGATGATCGGTTGAGTAGTTAAGACGTGAAGGCGTAACAAACAAACAAACAAATAAACAAACAAACAAACGGACTTTCACATTTATAATATTAGTAAGGATAATATTAGGCGAATAGACAATATGCCTAATAACGTTATGCGAAAACAAATTAGTCTAAATGATAATTATGCTAATATAAATAGTATGCCAAAAAACAATTATGCCAGAGTATTATTATGACAAAATAGATTATGCCAAATCCGTTATGCAAAATCAAATTAGGTATAAAACCATTATGCGAAAACAAGGGATCCCAGCGCCAACGAGTCATTGTTCGAAGAAAATGCCGTCATCCAGAGAGGATAATTGATAGTTCAAAGTCTAGCACATCGGTTATGTTTTCGTGTGCTGCAGATGGCTTTGTGCTGCCAGTGTATATATGAATTATAAGGAGGAGCATTTATATAATACATGGACAGAGGGTGGACTTCCAGGCACAGTGTACAACCGAAAAAAGTGGTTGGTTCACTATGGAAACCTTTGAAGATTGGTTCAAGAATGTGGCTATGCCATATTTAAAAAAAAATACAAGGAAAAGCCCAAAGTTTTATAATAGGCGATAATTTGGCAAGCCATTTTAGCAAATGGGTAATTGACAAATGCCAAAAAGAAAACTTATGGTTCATTCTCTTACCAGCTAATAGCACTGGAATATGCCAGCCTTTAGATAAAGCTTTTTTCAAGCCCCTGAAGTTGAAGTGGAGTCAGGTATAAGCGACTTTAAAAATTATAAACCGTGGTATCATTCCAAAGGACACGATTCCAAGATTGCTTAAAAACTGCTTGGAAGAGATGGCTGAAAAGACTAGTTCTCTTGAATCGGAATGAAGTTTTAAAAAGACTGCCAAAAACCAGTGGTTCATGGACTGGCCAAAATAGCCAGAATCCTCAAGGATGGGTAGAATCATTGAAAGGCTTTCTTCAAGAAGCAAGAGAGAAAGAAACTCAACCGGTAAGAGTGCTTAAAAAAAGAGGTTAAACATAAAACCTTGAGCAAGTGTCGTCGTCAACGCAGAAAATGAAGATCACACAGAAAATTAAATCCTGAGACCAGCAAAAATTAAGAAGAAGCAAACAAAAAAGGCTGATATTGATTAAACCGATACTGACGCCACTAGAGACTTTAGATTTCTAAAATAATAAAGTTGCCACTTATAATTTTGCAGAAGCAGATTGCTATCATGCAGAAGCAAGACTTTTACATAAATTAAATGACAGACATGTGGTCCCAGAGAAAATAAAAAAGATGAAGGTTGGTTATTTTATTTTGTTAAAAAAAATTGTTCATATGCCATTGTAGATTGTGGGCTGACTATGAATATTGACAAATGCTTATTTTTCAGGTGAAAAATTGTGTAAAAGTATTAAGCAAAACTGTCTCTGCTGCTCTATTCTACACAGCAAATTTTTGTAAGTAATACCTACATACCACAATCCAATCTAAGTTTCTGATATGTAGATTGTTTATAGTATTATCAACCTAATCACCACCACCTAAGTACCATCAAAATAATTATCTAAATAATGAATTAATAATTTCAGCTCACTATGCAGATGGCAGACCTGTAAGCAGCACATTGAAAAATACTGCTGAGACAGTGCTCTTCTTTGATGAACTTTTCGATAGTATAAATGGAGCTGCAACTCGTGGAAGCAAATCAAGCAAAAAAGGAAAACCTTTGCGCACAGCAGTGACCGAAACATCGCTTCACCATCAGTTTTGGAAAAACGCTATTACAAAACTAGAAAAAATTAAATACATAGATTCAGTAGGTAATGAAAAATCTGTGCCCACTTTAAAAAAATTTGTAGTAACTTTGAAAAGTTATATGAGGTTGTGGCAGTTCTTCAAAAGCCAGGGCATAAAAATAATGCGACTTAGATATTTTAATTCGGATCCGATCGAAAACTTTTTTGGTCAGGTTAGAGCATATAATTACAGAAGTAATGACCCCAATTGCCACAGCTTCAAATGCACATTTAAATCTTTATTAATCACCAGAATAATAAAATTTCATAATGAGACTTTTAATTGTGAGGATGATCCTGCTGAACAAGCATTAAATTTAAGTACATTGTTTAACGAAGACAATGTTCAGCCGGGTCATCCCAAAAATAGTATTGAAATGATCGTGGACCAGGCCCGGCGAGAACGAATTAATGTTCATTCACGGGCCTACACTGCCGGATGGGTTGTGCATAAAATATTAAATAAATCAAAAATTACATGTAATGAATGCAAAGGAAGTTTAACGAGTGAGAGATCAAGTATACATGACTGGATAAGTCAAAGATAATATAATTCGGCGAAAAATCGCTTGATGTACCCATCCGAAGGTGCAGTGAGATGTTTTGGTACAGTCGTAACTGAAACAAACGCATACTTAGAACAAAATCCACATACTAAAAAAATATCATCTCAAATAAAAGATATGATTTTGTCTAAGTATGCGTTTGACTTCATCAACTGTACTGAACATAAAAATATAATCCTCGATTATTTTATAACATCGACTGTACGATTCACTATAATAAACTGGTGTAATGTAATAACTAAAATTTTGAAGGGCACGGATGTTATTCGCCTACAAAAAAGAAATGATTTGCCTATGATGCAAAGAAAAACATTAAATAAATTCCAAAAGAAATTAAAAAATAAATCTTTTAATAAATAGTTAATTGTTTTATTTCACTCTACCTATAATATTTACCTCTAATATTTAAATGAAAAAAAAACCGAAGCGATAGATAAAGGTAGGTAGTACTGGCACAGTATCATGTATACCTTTGCCTCATTTACGACTTAGTACAGTACAACTCGATTAAAAAAAAAAGATTTGTCAAACGACACTAAAACCTGAACCACAGATTAATAACTGGACAAACATTTTTGTTCAACAGTCGGCAGTCTGATACGTAGTATCTCTTACTAGTCTGTGGCATGTACAGCCATAACAAGTAGATTACTAGATAGGGTTAAAAACTCTTAAGTATGATGTAACTAATACAATGATGTCCAAATTATTTTATCTATGTCGACCCCCAGAGGTTTTGCCTTAACGTTTTAATATTGCGATTTTGTCGAAAGATTTATTGATCTCTGATGGATACTTCTATAAGTCTTATTAAACTATAATAATAATATTTTGTAACATAAGGAAAAGGCATTCGAACTACTGGTAAAATAGCTAACTAAACTTTGACAAAAAGGTTGGCATTATACCAAAGTTGTGTTGAGGTTATGTTTTAGATGTATCATAGTATGTCATAGTTGTACTATTTCTTAACTAAATAAACAAAATATAAGGAAAAGAATATTGTGCTCCTACTATTCGACAATTTCTTGAGAAAATAAATTATAAAATTGGAAAAGTTTGTAGTTTTGGTACAAAGGTACCATCTATTAAATTGGAATGTTTGGTAGCCAATTACTTCCATAAAATTGGAAAAATTTGTTAGTTTTGGTACAAAGTTCCATTAAGTCGGAAATGTTTGTTTGCCAATTAACTTTATTAAATAGAGAAAATTTGGTAGTTTTGATAAAGCTATAAAGCATCTATTAAATTGAAAAATTTGGTACAAGGTTTCACCTTTAATTGGAAAAGAAAATCATTCTATAATAATAATAAAATGTAAAGATGCACGAAAAGATAGCGAAATTACTTTTTAAACTTGAGCTGCTAAAAAATTACAAGCGGATATAAAAGCGGTGGCAAACGCAAAAAAATGTGTCAAAAGAGAAGGGGAAGTAGGAGTAACTCAAACAAGAAGGAAAAGGAAGAAAAATAATGGTGATGAGGTAGATGTCGACAAGGTCGGATGAACACCAAGGCATTGTAATTAATTATATGGGCGATTGTATACTCCATTCATCAGGATGTATTGTGTTGAGATTCGAGAAGTGCGATGATGGGCATTTTAATAATATAGGTAATCGTGATTTGTACCTTGAAACGATTATTGAAGTTTTTAATAAGGAAGGGATGTAGTGTATGCACAGCATACTGTCAATGTCATTGACAGATGTCACACACTATCTTGGTTGCGCGGGCGGTGGGGTGGCCAGTCACGTGCGAGCCATGGGCAAGAGCAGACTGTGTCTGTGTGATCCTACCTGCACCGTTGGCGTAAGAACGAGCAAGTGCCGCCTATTACAGGGAGTACACTACAGGTAGGAAACATAGGTAGTTTGAATTTGACATTTTAAAATGAAATCATTAAAGAATCTTCACAAACACAATTTTTGGGTTTAACAGTTGATGACAAATGTTCTTGGAAAGAGCATATAAATAAATTGTGCTACAAAATAAATTCATGCGCATATGCCTTATGGAGATTGACTAGGATCAGTAGGTAGTTTGTTAAGATATCATATTCTCCTTTGGGGCAACTCATTTCACTCAAACCAAGCATTCATTGCACAAAAACAATGCATTCGAGCCATTTATAACATTGATACCTTAACATCCTGTAGGCCATTCTTCAAACAGCTTAAGATATTGACTACTATCATGCTTGTACACTCACGAACTAAGTTTATTTGCCAAAACTAATCCTCACTTATTTACAAGAAAAAAGAAACACTGTAGATACCCTAATTAATTAGTTCTTCCTTTAAAATCAACAGCCCTTTACAGCAAAAACGCGTATTGTATTGTATGTCTATAAGCACATACCTTTATTGTATTGTATTGTATGTCTATAAGGTTGCCTGATGAAATGCTTTCAAAAACGTTGAGAGCATTGAAGAGTTGGTTGATTGAGATCTGTTTTTATTTAATCGATGAATTAAGACTTTTTTAACAGAAGACGGTAACGACATACACTGATTGTAATGTTTTATATTGCTACTATGTAAATAATAATAGGTAATGAATTATATTTGCATGCCAGTATCTGGAGAAAAGTGTGCAGCTTCATGTACATTGAAACATCTTTTATATAAGTATAAATATAAATAAAAAGCCACTTTTTAAGTAAATAAAGAAATATTCAATTCATATTCTATTCTATGGCACACAGTTGTTAAGGTTTTTAAAACTCGTGACCATAATAAACCCTCGTCTGCGGCTCGGTCTTATAAAACGTTAACTCTTTTCAAAACCTCCTTACCAACCTTGTATCATAAACTACTATTACCGACATCGAAACAAACATGTTTTACAAATGGGGTGCCGGGTGCCGATGGTAGTGGAAGTCAAAAGAATTATAAGCAGAGATTTGAAAGCGAAGATTCAAATGATTCAAACATTTTTATTTCTTCATAAGTTCCTTTACGTATGCAATGTAAACAGGACAACAAAGAAGCTGGTATTTGGCAAAATCCTCAAACCAATTCTCCTAAGTTTTGTAGACCAATTAGGTTACAATTCATAAAAGAGACAGAGAACACAATTAAATCAGAATTTAATGACATAGATGCTTAAATCACAAATTTAAGACCTACAACAGTTTCATGTGGTAATCGCACTTTACGTGTAAATCATTGCTTATTAAAAACAATGGTTGATAGAAAGATATGTAATGTCCTATCATCAACTAAGTCAACGCAGAAATGCTGTATTTGTAGAGCCACATTCGGGACATTTCCGGCTTTAATTAAATACTTTCGTCCACCTATAGTTGAAAATTGATCACTGCGCGCCGCTAGCCGCAACGCAGAACCCAGAACTTCATCAAAACTTCCACAACAAAGTTTAGCGATTGATTCCTGTAATCCCACGGATATTGGCAATTATTTAGATAATTATATTATCGTCGAGATCTTTTAGTGATGTGTGTGATGATATAATATAAAAACAAGCTTAATATCTTTCCTATTTGCGAGCACAGCAAGAGAGGACGGGTTGAACGCAGACAATTGCACAATAATCACTTTGGCTGGTTTTCTAACAAGTCAAAAAAGGGGCTTCTTTCCATTATCTGTAAAATTTTTGTGAATATTAAAATGGTTGGAGGAAAAAAATCCAAAATCGCCAAGTAAGTGACTGAACCACGTGTGCCACACTGGTAAAAATGGTGACCTTGAGAGTCATTCTCAGCTAAGTACCATGTTGAAACGTCAACAAATGCAAAATTATTTTTGGCGACATGACACGAGACAAGGGGTCAAGTCTGCTAATGTTTTCGCCAAAATCGTAGTTCAATGGTGTTCCAATGGTAATGTTTTTTGACACAGTTCTTATTTCTTACTTGGAACACCATTGAACTACGATTTTGGCGAAAACATTAGCCGACTTGACCCCCAGGTCATATCAATTGTCAAGACAGAGAAATCAGAGAATGGAAAGTATTATAGAAAATAGAGACGTCTTTTACTCATAATAAAAACAATCATATATCATGGAAGTCGATTAAAAAAACGAAAATGATTGTGAAAGTATAGTGAATGACGAGGGAAACTGAGCTTTTCTAAAATTAAGAATTGACACTGGAGACATGCAACAAAATAGCACCACGAGACCACTAAAGCGAATGCCACTTACATAAGTAAAGTAAAACAACGTATGACGAACTTATTACATGCTGTGAAATAGTGGTACTATCAAGAATACTGGCGGAAATTAAAGAATCTCGTTATTACAGCACCTCGAGACCACCAAAGCAAATGCCACTTACATAAGTAAAACAACAACGTGTGACGACTAATTAAATGCTGTGAAACATTGCTATTATCAAGAATACTGGAGGAAATTAAAGAATCTCGTTATTACAGCATCATCTTAGAAGAGACTACGGACATAGAGCGCACATCGCCTAGTTGAGTTTAGATGCAAGATAAATCCATGGAGGCGGCAAATTACACGAAAGATTTTTGGTCATTAGCATTCATAAAGACAATGATTGTAGAAGAGATAACTTGACGATGAACCTGAAGAGCGCAGCATTAATGGTGAGGTTTTGGGTACTACCGATTCTAAGGACAATGGAAAGCCTTGCTCTGTCACTGGAGAACTGTATGGGTATTTTTTTATTAGATCACTAACAAGTTTACACTGACGTATGACATTATGATTTAAATTAAACAAAATTAGCTGTTCTATGCTTAGTGGAAACTTAATTATAGGTGACATGACAACTGCACGCTCAGTTAGGAAATAACAGCAACTATTAAAATAATGATAAATTAAAATTCATACGATAACGAAAGAATAATTAATTAAAGTTCATATGTCAGAATTGAAAGGATCTGTAACTACTATAAAAAAGAAAGTTATCAAAGCACCATGTCGAAAACATCAGTTCAACCTCGCAATCTCTCGCAGTTGCAGAGTCACAAGTGTAAGAAACACACTCGGGATTATTGAAGAAGTAGTATCGTACTTTATAGCGTCTAGTTTTGCGGTTTGCAACATTGTCTCCTTAAACACTCGCTGCAGTCACATTGTCAAACGAGATGGGTTGAACATGATGCTGTTATTCAATTCGCAGCTGATCTCGGAACAATTTGTAAAGTTCTTAAGGAAATACAAAATTGGAGGGACAGAACAACGGCTGCCAAAGCCAATATTCTCATTCGAACTCTCTCTAATTGCGAGTTTATTATCACGCTGTTTTCACTGAGTGACATTATGAGTAAAACATATCTAGTCAGCAAAATTTTACAAGAACCTAGCTTGGACGTCGTGATGGAAAAAGCAAAATTAGATTCGACGCTCATGGTATACGACGGCATGAGAGCTAATAAACCGGCAAAACTTATCACAGATGACTCTTCAGCACTCATTTTAGCTGCAGTGCAAGTTTTAACTCTCTTTAAAACAACCAACGAATATTTAAAGGTAGCTTTCGCTATATTATTCGGCAAATCAAATACCCATTTACCAGATGTGTAGTGTATCTAAGGCCAAGTCATTTTTTTAAAACCATAAAAAAAATTTTTGTAACCTCATGCGCATCCGTTCCCCGTCTTCTGCTGCCACCAGACTTACAACAGGTTATTGGCTCCAGATCACCAGCGGTAAAGAAATCCAACCACAAAACACGGGCAAAGGCAAAATGAGAGAGTGTGCGGGACAAGTTATCGCGTTCGTCAGTGAAAAAGATGTCAACCGACAATGTGGCACCAAACCTCATGTCCGCTCCTGGGCAGCCGGCCCTATCTGGCAACGGCGCTGGAGCTGTTCATATTGAGAAGCTTCAAGGTATTTCTAATTACGTTACATGAACGTTCACTATGAAAATGTTATTGTCTTAAGAAAACCTATGGATTTGTATTTATTTTAAATTAATCTATAGATGAACCCTTGCGTGATCAACGCGCATTAGCTAGAATTTGTCTCAATGTAGAACCTTCCCTTTACCATAAGAATAAATAAAACTGGGTAAAACAGACTCTTCTTTGACCGAGTCCCAAACGCCACCATTTAAATACCTACTTTATCTTTATCTTCCTCTCATCATCTTTGGGCAAACTAAAAAACTTTGGCATCGTTTTTGAATTGTTTGTACAACCAAACACCGCGGGAGCGGGAGTGTCCGTTTTACCCAGTTTTATTTATTCTTATGCCTTTACCAATATGTGCGAAAAGACAAGTCAGCAAAGGAAGCATGGGAATGGGACATGGAACATTGCCTGTACCGGCGTGTATTGCGACGGCTACATCATATTGATTTCAAGAATTATACTAACATGCAAATGCAAGATTATAAAATGAAGTCATGGCGCTTGTGTCACGACCGTATCGTGTCGTATCAGATCAGATTTTGATACATCAAGCTGTATCAAAATTCATCAAAATGATATTGAAGTATTTAATAATAACATTTATCAAAGTGAATTTGGCTGTTACAATCAGAAAACCAATAATAAGACACGAAAACACTTTAAAAAAGATTAATTGCAATTATAACACCGCTGTATTTAATTTTGCCAGAGAAATTGATTATAGCTGTATTTTAAACGACACTTTTACAAGATCAATCAAGTCATCATCAAGTCTGATTTGGATGAGTTTTTATGTTCAGGTGATGAAATTTTGCCACTTAGTATGACGGTCCAAGCGTGTCCTATGACTCCTATGACTATTATATCCCAGTATATCCACTATATACTATATATTATATTATATCCCACTATTATATATTATATCACCAGTTCACTCAAAATTTTTTAAATATAATAATGCTAATAAACCGGCAAAAGACATCACAGATGACTCTTCACCACTCATTTTAGCTGCAGTGCAAGTTTTCACTCGCTTTGAAACAACCAACGAATATTTAAAGGCAGCTTTCGCTATATTATTTGGCAAATCAAATACCCATATACCAGATGTGTAGTGTATCTAAGGCCAAGTCATGTTTTTAAAACCAATATTTCTTGTAACCAGTTGTTTGTGCCAGTCGAATGTATTTGTGAATATTTTTGTAATATCGGAAGATACGGATTCGAATCGAATGCTTTCGAGTAGATTTCCGACAATCGTGAATAACCCCCCAGGAGGAAAACTGCTTTTGCAGACGGAACCAGGATTTTCAATTTGGATGAAACATCAACAACTACGGGTCAAAAACCCCAAAAGTTTTTGTCCTACCTAAGAAACAAAAATACTTAGGAAAAACACAAGTGGGGAAAAAGGGGCACGTTGGTTACAACTTGTTGCATAATTGTGATGGTATTCCCACGGAAAAAAAATAAGTAGCACATGATAAACACGCCTCCTGGTACACTGGGGCCGGAATGTTGGCGACTGGCTGGTGGATGGCTTTTATAATACCATGTATTGTGTATCCTTTGATTTAGGTTTACTCTTTCTTTAATGTCACATGTCAGGTTGAAAATAAATATGATTGTCAGCGACTGGTTTTCTTTGTGTCCACTTATCGATTATTTACATTTGGGCCATGCTGGTACCAGGGAAGGATTTATTGAAAATTGTTTACTTACATTTAAAACTCGGATTACCACCATGATATGAATCGAGAGAATTTTACCAAGTGGACTAAAGAAAAACTCTTGCCAAACCTGTCTCAACCGTCTGTTATCGTGCTAGATAATGCATCCTATCATAGTGCACGCATAAATAAGCCTCCAAATAGCAACGACAGGAAAGATACTTTGAAGAAATGGTTGAAAGATAATGGAATAGAATATCCAAATAACGCACTGAAAGCTGAACTTATAAGTTTAGTTAAAAGGAACAAAAGAGAGCCAGTATTTGAAATCAATAAAATATTCGAGGGTCTTGATCATACTATTATCAGATTACCACCATATCACTGCGATCTTAATGCGATTTAATGATATGGAGCTTAGTCAAAAGACAAGTAGCATCAAAAATGTAAACATTTCAGAAAGAAACTATTAGCAATTATAAGTGAATGCTTCAGAAATATTACCGCAGAACATTGGCGAAAAGAGTGTGATTATGTAAAACATATCGAATAAAAATATTGGGAAGACCATTTAATAGAAGATATGCAAGAATTTATTATAAATGTTACAGATTCGAGCACATCAAGTTCAGAAGAAGAGAATTTTTTGGATCACTCTTGCAGTTCTACCATGTTCGGCATTGAGTATTTAGAACCAGACTTTGATTATGAAGAACCATAATCTAAGCCTGGTTCTAAAAATTCAATCTGATCAGGAGATCAGGAAGAAAATTAAAAAAATCAATAATAAATAAGTTAGCAAAAAACATTTTTATTATTTGTACTTATTTAACAAACTAGCTTTCCTATTCCCTATTAGCAAAAACCCTAGGAAACCTTTAACCGGGATAAAAAAGTATCCCCAATGTCCTAATCCAGGCTATAAACTATCTGTGTGCCAAATTTCATCCAAATCCGTTCATGTTAAGTATGGCAATGTTTAAGATATCCAGTCTCTACGTTTATTATCTGTGGTATTAGTCTACGTCTAGTTTATGAATCGAGGGTTGTGGTTGGTGGTGAAAAAAGATGGCTACTGTGTCGTGATAATGTAAAACTAAAATTAAGATAGAAAAGAGAAATAAAAGAAGATTAAAGTAAAAGGTGTTTTATTGGAAAAGTAAGGAACAAATCACAAAACATTAATAGCACGCTTCCACTGCGCCGCGACCAGAAAAGTCATCAAACAAAGGTATGAATTTTACGATACGAAAATGGCTGCCGTACAAGAAAAATTTTATCTCAATCTAAAACAATTCGACGGAAATAACTTTAACACCTGGTTGTATCGATTGAAGCTTAGAGTAAGACGGGCTTCTACAGAAAGAGAAGCCATACGAAGCGTTCCCCTCTGCCGAAGTACAAGCCCAAATGGGCATACGCATTAGTAAAACCAGTTGCGCCCGGATTTCTTTCTAGACCGAGTCCAGTCGCGCATGTGAACGCTGCTGTGTTAAAAATGTCGAATTTATGAGTTTTTTTGCTATTAAATGAGGTCTTGAACATCAAGTATACAAAAAGACGGTGTTACATTTCACATAAAAGTAAATTTTTATCGTATTATTGCTATTTGTTTACATTTAAACATTAAATTCGTATATTTTATTCTTGATAAGTTGTCAAATTTGTTCAGTGACATCGGGTCTGCTAGTCCATGGCTCGTCCGTACAAATTTCAGATCTGTCGCTAGATAAATCCGAGTTCTCGCCGATGGGCAACTTAGTGATGTTACCGTTAAATAATGTTTGTCGATAAAGTGTTGGTCAATTTGGCCCTGATTATGCGTCAAATTCATTTGCGAGATTTTTGCATGATTTGCTCTGCACTGATGTGAGCGCGACGCGACAGATATCGCGAAATAAATGTCGAAATAGTAGATTATACAACAAGTGAATAAAAAGGGAATTTAGTTCGAGGGATACAAAGAACCGAGATGAATTTTTTTTTTCACGAGTTGTGTACTCTACTTTTACCATTGACTGCGAGAAAAATGCGAGAAACGAGCGTTCGACTGGAGACGAGCAATTCAAAAACACGCGGCAAACGTCTTGCCTCGCGAGGCAGCGCGCTTGGTGGGGACCCGCCTAATCGCGTAAGAACGGCTGGTCGGATCCTGGTTGAAGGTTCCCTAAAGATTTTCTCTAATATCCACGCGGACGAAGTCGCGGGCGGAAGCTAGTAATGATATATTTTACTATATTGACGACATTATCAAAATCAGTTTGCTATTTTTTTATTCAACAGTCGGTCGGTATCTTTCAAAATTCAAATTGTTGGGTATGCAGAGTGCAGTACTGTCATGGAGCGATGTTCAGTGTCAGCAGCCTGAGCCCAACTTCCCTGGGTAGACATTAATCCCAACCCAATCACCTACACTCTCGAGCTTTTTGTATAAAGCTCGAGCGTATAAAATGACCTCTTTGTTGTTATTCACCCCATCGTAAAATGATTGAGTTTGTAACCTTTATTCCTTTTTCCGTATCGATATTGCTGCATCGACAGTTGAGCCCAGCCCTTGATGTCAAAAACGTGTCATATTTTGATGTGTGACTCATCCGTACACAATTTTTTGCTGTTTTGTTTTATTTTTTATGTGTGAGTATCGTCATTACAGTGTTGTTTTTGTATGTGGGTATGCGGAACTGCACTTGTGTGCATTTCCCTCCCCCCGCAAAAAATGCCAGAATAATTTCAATAGAGTAATAATCGCTAAGGCTTCTCCCTTCGTGACGAAACGAAGCCTTTGTTGCTCGAAGGATTGAAGACAATATTAAATGAGCAAGAATGTTTAGACGCCATTCTGAAACCGGATTTTGCAAATGCAGAAAACAAGAAAGCCGAAGCGCGGGCAAGGAGTATCATTGTCAGTGGTGTTTCTGATAACTTTATTGAATACATTAGAGATCAGGGGTCTGCATACCTTATGATAAAGAGTCTGGAAGAAAATTTCCTAAAGAAAAATACAAGGAGCAGGATGTACATGAGAAGACAGCTGTCAGACATGAAATATGATGAAAAAAATAATTTGCAAAGTCATTTTACTGATATGGAGAGTTTATTTACACAGCTAAAGAACGCCGGTACGAATCTTACGGAAGAAGAAAAGATTAATTACTTATTATTGTCCATGCCTAAGTCATATGATATTGTTGTCACTACATTGGAAACCATGTCTGACTTATCTGTTAATTTTGTGAAAGAAAGGCTGCTTGGTGAAGAAGAAAAGAGAAAGAAAGGACAGAGAAAAGATACACAGAGTTTTTCATCAGCATTTAATTGTTACAAGTGTGGTGCTGCTGGTCATAAGAGGTATGAGTGCGAGCAGAACACCAGCGTTCCATCTTCATCATCTAACTGTAATCAGAGAAGAGGCAGAGGAAACTTTTCGAGCTGGAGAGGAAGAGGTACACAGTCATTCCAGGAGCGTGTCATAGAAGGAGGAAATAGTATAGCTTCAGGAAGAGGAAGAACATCATATCGAGGAAAGGGAAATCGCTATTCCAGTGGTCGAGGCTTTGGACACCGAGGACAATTTCACAGATCGTTCATGACAAGCGATAACAGTTATGGTAATGCCTTTATAAGTGAAATATCAGGTAACAATATTCAAAATAATTCTAAAACTTTTTGGTACATAGATTCTGGTTGTTCTGATCATTTAACAAATGACATAAATATATTTAATGATGGTTATACAGAGTTAAAAAATACAAAACAAATATGTGCAGCTAAAAATGGAGTAACTTTGAATGCTATAGGTATTGGTAACATAAAAACAAAAACACAAATTAACGGAGTAACACATTTTCATATTATTAAAAATGTTTATTATGTCCCAGAGTTAAGAAAAAATTTGTTGTCGGTTTCAAAACTTGAAAAAGCTGGGTATTCTGTAATTTTTGCAAATGGTTGTGTAGAGGTTTACAATCCAGATCAAACATTAATTATTGTTGGTTATCCAGAAGGTTCATTGTATTTAATAGAATTTAGTTTGAGAGAAAATTACTGTAATTATTCAAATAATAGAAATGAAAAAGAGATAGAGTTGTGGCATAGACGTTTTGCTCATTTATCTATGAATAATTTAAAACAATTAATTTCTAAGGATATGGTGGATGGACTGTCAAGTGTGAAAAATATGCAAATAGAGAATGTGATGTGTGAAATATGTATGACAGGTCGCATGACAAGATTACCTTTTAATAGTACAGGGCATAGGGCAACAAGGCCGTTACAGTTGGTGCATAGTGATGTGTGCGGCCAAATCACACCGGAGACATGGGACGGATATAATTACTATGTGACTTTTATAGATGACTTTACACACTTTGTTATGGTATACTTAATTAAAAGTAAATCTGAAGTAATTGAGAAATTCAAACATTATTATAATTATGCAACAAATCATTTTAACTGTAATTTATTGAACTTACGAACTGACAATGGGGGTGAATATGTATCTAAAGAATTTAAAGATTTTTGTTTTAAAAATGGTATTACTCTGCAACATACTGTTCCTTACAACCCTGAGATGAATGCAATATCGGAGAGAATGAATCGCACATTGATGGATAGAGCACGGACTATACTGATAGAATCAAAGTTGGATAAAAAGTTGTGGGGAGAAGCTGTATTGTACTCGGCTTACGTTACAAATAGATGTCCTACTGCATCAAAGGAGTTGACACCTGCTGAAATGTGGCACGGTAGAAAGCCAGATGTATCGAATATGAGAGTTTTTGGGAGTATTGCATACAGCCACGTTCCGAAAGAACTAAGACAAAAATTAGACCCCAAGGGAAAGAAAATGGTTATGGTAGGCTACAGTCTAAACGGATACAAATTGTGGGATGAAGATTCAGGAAGAGTCATTGTGGCAAGAAATGTAATCTTTGATGAAAGGGAAAATACAGACAAGAGTGTTATAGAGATACCTACATACTCGGAACATAAAGAAAATAATGAAGAAAAAGAAGATGAAATACGAAACAACATGGAAATGGATACAAGTAAAGAAATAAGGAGAAGTGAAATGAATGAAGAAGTAGTCAGGAACAAAAGTGATGAAGAAACAGACAATTTAGGAAGAGGAAAAAGGAAAATTCAAAGACCTAAATGGCAGGATGATTATGAAATAAATTTAGAGAATGAAGAAGATGAAGTTTTGTTTGCATTGTTAGCTGGAAATATGGAAGATGCTCCGCAGACATTTGAAGAAATAAAGAATAGAAATGACAAAGATTTGTGGAATAATGCAGTTAAGGAAGAGATAAAAACTCTAGAAGAATGTGGTACATGGAGTAAAGTACATAAAAAAGAGGGAATGAATTTACTAGATACTAAATGGGTTTTTACTAAGAAAAGATTAGGAAATCAAGACATATATAAAGGAAGACTTGTTGTGTTGGGATATCAACAAAAGGAACATATAGATGATGTGTATTCGCCTGTGTTGAAGATGCAAACTCTAAGGACCTTATTAGCTGTTGCGGTAAATAAAGATTATGAAATTAACCAAATGGATGTCAAAGGTGCATTTTTGTATGGAAGAATAGAAGAAGAAGTTTACTTAAAACCACCAAAGGGTTATGATATGGAAGATGACAGATATGTACTAAAATTAGAAAGATCATTATATGGTTTAAAGAAGTCACCTAAATATTGGTATGAACGTTTCACAGATGTTATGATTGAGTATGGTTTTAAACGCTCGGACAATGATTATTGTTTATATATGAAAAAAGATTTATATGTATTAATATATGTTGACGATTTACTGATTTTTAACAATGACAGGAAAGAAATAGATAAAGTTAAGAAATTTTTGGCAACTAAATTTAATATGAAGGACTTAGGAGACAAAGACTTGACATATTTAGGAATTTCAATTCAAAGACATAAAGACTATATTTTAATTAATCAAACTAAATATTTGAAAAATGTTTTAAGTAGATTCGGTATGAAAGATTGCAAGGGGATAGACACTCCAATGGATAAAATTTTTAAATTTAATGATCATGATATAGATATGAAGTATGAAAGGCAGTGTAGATCATTGATTGGTTCTCTCATGTATGCTGCTACTAACTCAAGGCCAGATCTTGCTTTCTCTGTGTGTTACTTAAGTAGATTCCAAAGTAAACCAAATGAAACTTTATGGAAGTCATTAAAAAGAATTTTGCGTTATGTAAAACATACTATCAACTATAATTTAATTTTTGAGAAAAACTGTAATGTTCCTTTAATTGGCTATGCTGATGCAGATTGGGGTAGAGATGTGGATAGGAAGTCAACAACAGGATATTTATTCAAAATTTATGGTAATACAGTTATTTGGAAATCTAAGAAACAATCAGTGGTTGCGCTAAGTACTACTGAAGCAGAACTTATATCTTTGTGTGAAGCTAGTGTAGAGTCTTGCTGGATAATAAAGTTGTTACATGACTTAAATATTGATGTCAAGACATTCACAATTTTTGAAGATAATCAAAGTACCATCAAATCTGTTAAAACTTATGAACAAAGAAAACTTAAGCATTTAGAAATTAAATATAATTTTATTAAAGATAAAGTTGAACAGGGTTTGTTAAATGTTGAATATATAAGATCTGAAAAACAACTGGCTGATGTGTTTACTAAACCATTATGTAAGAATAGTTTTAAGCAGTTAGTGAATAAGTTAAGGATAATAAACATAGAGCCTGAGGAAGAGTGTTAAGTATGGCAATGTTTAAGATATCCAGTCTCTACGTTTATTATCTGTGGTATTAGTCTACGTCTAGTTTATGAATCGAGGGTTGTGGTTGGTGGTGAAAAAAGATGGCTACTGTGTCGTGATAATGTAAAACTAAAATTAAGATAGAAAAGAGAAATAAAAGAAGATTAAAGTAAAAGGTGTTTTATTGGAAAAGTAAGGAACAAATCACAAAACATTAATAGTTCAGAAGTTTCAGACTCCTAAGCATCTAAACCTCAAAACTTTCACAATATATAATATTAGTAGGATTTGAATTATGTGACTTTTTTAAATTTATTTAATGCTAATATTTTATTTCCCTAGTTAAATACATTTCATCCCCAAACAAATTATTATGACAGAATCTGAAAACATTATATTCTATTATAAGTTATAACAGAGCCAGTAAAATATCAAGATATTACAGTCGTAAGGACGTAACAGTGTTACCAACACAACACAACATATACGTTAATTAAGCACAGATGTACCCCTAAATCTTAAGACGGTTCTCTTTCCGAACAGACTACCGACGTGTACTTTTATTGCGACAGCTACATCATATATATTTCAGGAACTATACAGCTCGCGCAACATATCTTGATTCAATTTTTAGTATCACGTGACCTGCATAGTACAATTTCAATACCGAAAATTGCTACTGCGCAAGCTTTATTGTCTATGTTCAATTGTCTAAATTGAATCAAGATATATTGCGCGAGCTGTACTAACATGTAAGATTATGTAAATGCAGTCATGACGCTTGTGTCACAACTGTCAGACATTGGTAGAAACAACGAAGACGGAGAGGTGGCAGAAATCTTACCCTCAGGGC
Source organism: Agriphila geniculea (assembly GCA_943789525.1). Taxonomy (NCBI): domain Eukaryota; kingdom Metazoa; phylum Arthropoda; class Insecta; order Lepidoptera; family Crambidae; genus Agriphila; species Agriphila geniculea. The sequence continues at coordinate 10,437,629 of OX038893.1, forward strand.
TATCGTCAGGATATGATGTTCTTGTGAGCAACTTGAAAACGGCATGTATCAGTAATTATTTAGCAAGCCAGTTGGTGAGAAGTTTGCTTAAGTGTACCTTTCAGCTCCTCGTAGCAGTGTTTATAGCGAAAGGCTGTTTTCAGAGGCAGGAACATTATAAACACTATACACATTCGCTATAAACGCCATACACACAGGCGATTTCGTTTGTTTTCATATGCCATAGACCTCTATGGCATATGAAAACAAACGAAATCGCCTGTGGCCTATGAACGCCGAAAATTTAGTATTTTTATCCACCATAATTTGCCACTTTTTGATTTTGAGTATTAATTTTTAACTTGATAAAAATATGATGGTATTGCGCTGTTAATTCGAGTGCTTTGTATTTTATAAGTTTTATTTTCGTTGAATCACACTAGACGTTTATGTTAATTTAAGATTTTTTTAATTTGACATGACGATAGTCTATGCTCTCTCTCATAATGGCGGCTACAATGACTGCATCTTATAAATGGTTGACTTAGTTGTAGTAGGTATACTGGATATGTTTATTTATGTGCTTACTTAATAATTAATTACACTTCGTTAATAACTCAATTTATTACTTCGTTTATTACATTAAAAATACTTAAACGGTAGTTGTGGTAAACAGGTGACTGAAATTGCACCACCACGCACACATAACCTATAAATATGCAGTAGCAGAGTGGGGGGCTCAGTCGTACTGGAGCCGCCACAGTGAACGAACGGTTGAACAGCGGAATAAGTGTTTCGTATAAGTACGTAGTAATACATAATATCCATTACAAGTGTGCAATCTGTAAGTGTGAAATAAATACTATTATCATATATGCTGGTGTTTGATTACTACATCATTTACATTAGATTATTCCAGATTCCCACTCCCAGTATCTAACTCTACATGGTGACAGCGGTGTCAATAATTAATAGTAAGTACCAACTCAATGAATGAATCATGGCATATGAGCCTGTGAATCCATTAAGAAAACCATTGCCGGTTGCACATTTAGCGACTCAACAAAATCTTTCTGTGAATCCACCTAAGGAATTTAACTTTAGAGATATCAGTTCGTGGCCAAGATGGTTACAAAGGTTTGAACAATATTTATTACTAACCGGCGTGAATGAAAAATAAAAGTGCAATCTATTGTTATATTTCATGGGCGAGGAAAGTTTGGATATTGTCAAACAAGTTGGAAAAACTGATAATTTTGAAGAATTAATTTCGAAATTGTATTAATATTTCAATCCCAAAAGAAACCTTGTTTTTCTGAGAACGATATTTAACAGAAGAATGCAAATGGTAGTTGAGTCTACTGATGATTTTATAAAGAATGTATACAAGCATTGAACCGTGAATTTGGAAAAATACAAAACAAGAAATTATAAGGTACCGACCAGTCATGGTGACCGGTATACGAAAAATACTGTACCTTAAACTAAAAAAGAAGCAAAAAGCAAGAGGAAAATGCAAACTGATAGTAAAATTCAGAAAAATAGAAAACCTAATGCCAATATAATAAAGAGAGTTAAGAAAAAAGTTCTTCAAGACAAAGATAGTAATACATCAAACTCTAAAATTAACATGGAAGACTTACGAGAAGACGCTAATACGGATATCGATAAGGATTAGCAGAATAGATGCCCTGTGATGATTATGGGCGGGACCGTGAAATGTGGGACAGATGTATACTCTGTGGTCTATGGGCACCTACAGAATGCTTAGAATACGATTCTCCTGAGGACTATCTGCCGATTGCACTAAACTTAAGGATCGCCTAAGTCTGTTCCTAACTACAACACGACCAAATTAAAACGGTGTCAAACTTAGCGGTCATGCAGCTGTCATTCGCCTACTTAACTTGGTCGAGTTGTAGTTAAGAAAAGACTTAGGCGATTCTTAAGTTTAGTGCAATTGGGTGTATATGTGCGATATTTGCATCAACCGTGATTGACTGGTGTTAGCACATGCTAATCATTATTTATTAAAATTTGATTGTGCCAAAACTTTTGATTAGTACTAATCTTTAATAATACTTATTGCCATATTGTTAGTGTTATTAAAACTTAAGAAATATATAATTGATAATTGCAAATCGCAGACAGAGCTTAGTAAATATCGCTGCAAATCAGTCGTGTAGTTTTGATCATTCTTTATCTAGTAATAATTTAATATCATTACCTGCTATAAAGCTACCCATGTTCGATGGATGTTACAGTTACATGTTACAGTTCGATGGAGGTTAGAGTATAGGGATACAAACCTTTATTAATCCATGATTATAACAGCATAAACTCAATTAATAAGTTTAAATACTTACGTTCTTCGCTGGAAGGTAGAGCTACATTAGTCATGAAATCCATCGAGTTTTGCGCAGATAACTATACAGCTGCATGGAACCTTTTATGCGATAGGTATAATAAAAGGTTATTGATCAACAACCACATAAAGGCATTATTAATATTGATATTATGGTAAGAGAATCAGATACTTCTATTCGTTTCATCATAGACCACGTAACTTAAAATTTAAGCGCTTTAAAGAATTTAAGTCAACCAGTTAATCACTGGGATTCGTTAATTATTTATTTAGTCGCTACAAAATTAGATAATTTCACAAGTAGAAAATGGGAATAATTTAGAGGTTCACTTGATGATATTCCTATTTTGCAGGAATTATTTTTTTCTTTACAAAACAGAGCAGATTTTTTAGAAACGGTAAAACATAACAAAAATCCAAAAAATTAAAGATTTTCGCCTGGCCAAACGTCAAGTAACTATAGTAGCAGATTACAATGTAGAGTGTGTAAGCAATCTCACCGTTTGCATGAATGACCTAGATTTATTTCTATGACCTTGAAGGAACGAAATAATTTGATTTCTAAAAATAAGTTATGTGTAAATTGTTTGAGTACAGGACATTATGCAAGCACCTGTAGGTATAGTCCGAGTAAAATGTAGATATAAGCATAATACATTTATACCTCCTTCTGAGGCTCACCTATTTTCTGATTAAGCTTTAGTTCATTGGCAAGATTTCAAAAAGAGAAAGAGTACGCCCGAAAATCTAAAATAGACATAATGATGCCATATCTAGGCTGGGTTGTAATTCGGCTGTTGCATAAATTATAATCTGTGATCTAGAATTGTCTATGTTTGTGATTTAGCAATCTATGGGTTCTCTCTCCTAATAAAAGTTGTCTCACGTGCAATGTAACACCAAGTTTTTTTAAACAATTAACCTAGCAGCCCTGCACATATAGCAAATATGTGACAGTGGCGACAAGGGTAAAAGAAAACATTGAGAGTTTTACGTGTTACGTGCGTAAACTACAAAAAAGATAGAAAGAATAATTTCGTCTTGTTACGTCGGACGAAATTTCACAAAATGGCGGCTGCTGGGCTCTCATTGCCTGAGTTTTCAGCTGCAAAATGCACATTTTATGGTGTATAAACAGGAGTTTGAAAACAAAATGAAGATTCACGAGGTTGATGAAACGAAGTGGTCGCAATATTTAATCGCGTTTATAAGTTTTGACATGGTCACGTTGCTATCAGAACTCTGTTTCCCGAAAACACCACAGGATAAAACGTATACTGAATTAGTGGAACTTGTTGAAAACACTTGGAACCACAGCAATTAGAAATTGCGGAAACATATAAGTTGGCAAACGAGTCAATCTGTGAGTTTGTGGCGGCGTTAACAAAATTGGCACAGACGTGCTACTTTACCACACACTTATAAAGATATCTAAGGGATAGTTTCGTTTATGGATTAAAAAGCAAAATCATAGTTAAAAAATATTTGGTTTAAATTAAGTTTATTTGAATAAAGCTATTTTTGACTTTGACAATGTTTCCTCCGTAAACATTTCCAACAAGAACAGAAGTAGAAGTCTTAACTAGTCTTAAACGTTTAACTAAATGCTGTTTGTTTATTAAAATACATATATTTCAAAATAACATCACCGAATGAAGTTTAAAAACCTTGTTTTCATATCAACAAGCATACGAAGAAGTGTTGTCAGGAAGATCGATGAGGCTCCAGAAATGTTTAATTCGGTATTTGACTGATTTTTTTATTGACTTAACATGTTTATTGAAATATTAGCAACACAACATAGATATTTATTTTCAAATATCTAGCATACTTTCAGCGATATAGAGCATCAAACTTTCTATTTAGACAAGGAGATATATAAGCAAGTGACGTCACATGCTTGTACCGCCATACTCTAGCCATAGAAAATTTCGTTTTAGAAAGAGATGGCTAGAGTCACAATTAAGTAGCTCATAATAAGGTTGTTAAAATGCAGATTGAATTTCTTTTTTCACATTTAAATATCTACATTTCAACAACAGTCAAATACTCTATTCTGCGAGAATACTGACGCTACGCGACAAGATATGTGAAGCTCTGAGAGAACTAGCTGTATTACAATCAGAATCGGGGGACACCTTTGACTTTGACCCAAATATAACTGTGGCAGAATCTTAAATAACTAATCCACTATTCCTTAAGCAGGGAAACAATATACAACTTTTTAGGTCAGGAAGGATGGCGCGTCGTCAGATATGCAAGAAATTCAAAAACAATTTCAGGCTTCACCAGCCTTTTCTGCTTTGAAAGTTAACAACATCCTTGCTTCCGTTTCACCTACCTAATTGGAAATCTTCCCGTGTAATCAAGAAAATCGACCTAACCTTAGGAGCCATCACTCACGGTCGTCTCCAGCAAAGGAAGATAATTCAAGATTTGTTAGACAAGTTACCCCCAGATATAAAAAAAATATGAAGCTTTAGTTCATTGGCAAGATTTCAAAAAAGAGAGAGTGCCCGAAAGTCGAAAATACGCCTATGATGCCATAGCTAGACTAAGCTGAAATAAATGAAGATATTTATACAAGTCCAAAAACAGGTGAAAATAATGCGCCAGTGAATGAAGTACGTGAGAACGTGCCACCTAATTCAACGTTTATAGAACTAAAAGATGGGGATGTGGGTTATTGCCAAGTTTTTGTTAAATAAAAACGGAAAAGCATTTTGTCGGTCAAGTATCATGCATGACATTCGGCCATCCGTCGTGGTGCAACCTCCTGGGTGCATAATAACTAAAGTCATTTGGTCAACTATGATCTACCCAACTTACATTACTATAGCTGACATTCAGCTAACAATAATATGAATATGGTTCTAATAGATGTGAATGAGTCGTTGAAGATATATCTTCAAACGAAGTGACGCCGCCACCACCGCCGCTAACGTTACAAGTTTCGGAACTGGGCCACGTGAGAGCCTACAGCCCGAGTCATCTGTATCGCAACCAGAGCATCGGTCTTCCAGCTTTACAGTTGATGAGGTATTGACTTTTGTCGTGGGTGCAGAAGGCTGAATCGAGTAAGCCGCAGCAGTTGAACAACAATCAGGTTAATAACGTAATACCCGAGATTGACCCCTCAAGTAAATATCAGAGTATAAGTAGTTGGATAAGGAAAGTAAATGAATGTGCTTGTATTTACGACTGGAACCAGAAACAAACCGTGCATTTTTCTCTTCAAAAGCTGATGGGTCTGGCTAAGAAGTGGTTTGAAGCCCTGCCTTCTGTCAATTTTACTTGGGATGAATGGCAGGCTAAGTTACTAAAAGCTTTCCCAACATAGCAAAATTACGGGAGACTTCTTGAAGAGATGCTTGCACGTACTACACGTTAGGGGCCATCCATAAATTACGTCACACGTAAAGAGGGAGGGAGGGGGTCGACGAAGTGTGACATTGTGTGACAAGGGGGTGGGAGGGAGGGGTCCTAAATATTGTGACGTTACATTTCAAAATCATTTAAATTGAAATAAAACAAATTTTCGAACTGCTGTTTGAATTAAATCATTATTTCTAGATGTAAAATTGTAAAATATGTGACGTCACACTAGGGAGGGGGGGTCCTCACAAATGTGACCAGCTGTGACAAGGACGGGGGAGAAGGTCAAAAATCATGAAATTCGTGTGACGTAATTTATGAATGGCTCCTTACAATGAAAATCTCCGAAACTATTTCTATGATAAATTAAGTTTATTATATATTTATTTATATAATAAACTAACTATTTTGATATACCCAAATATATTCGGTATTTGTGTTTCAGACTAAATGTGCCCTTTTCCTCTTCTGACTATTTGGATCAATGTAAAAGACATCGTCTTCTCCCATTGGAGCAACGACGCACGGTGAGTCGAAACTTATATATGAGGGACATAGAGATTTTTTTTACAAATTCCCTTTAAAAAAATACCCATTGAAAGATCTCGCCATTCTGATGAATAATTGTTATTAAACATTTTTTAAATTGATAGTTTGCCTAGAAAAAAAAAATATATTTTTGTTGTATGGAAAGAAACAGAAACTGCTAAAACTACAGATTAGTATAAAACATAGTCTAATTGCTGTTCTATTCATTACAAAGTACCTCTACGAATTATCTTGTCTATTTGATAATTATTAGTAATGTAATTAATGACTCGACTTTCCTAATAATAAACCTTAATGATAGGGATAGGAAGGAGTGATCCCGACCGATCCGAAATAGGGATTTCATTTAAATAAAATCATACGCATTTTGACTAACAACACAACTTGCATTGTACCTTAATATTTTTGTGATCAATATGGATGGTCTAGTGAATAATTTGGATTTGTTCATGGTGTTATGAGAACAGTTTGGATCTTTGGCGGAGAGTAAAAAACTTTTTGAATACCTCAAGCAGATGCTGAATGTTAACTGGAATGAAAAACAAGTGAAAAACCCCTAAAGTTTTGTTCAAATGTTTGTTTGTGGTAGGTGGGAAAGATCAAATAGAACTCTTAGCAATTTTTGAAGAGAAATGGAGACTGGCTGGACTCTACTATAATCTGGCCTGAAGACCTTATATGCCAAACAGAAGATTTGCAACCCGATGATGTTGGTGAAGATGTAGAAACTTTGGCACCATATACACCAATAGCTAGCGAGAGAACCCTTTGAAGAGTTGTCTAATAAGCAAAAAAGAAGACGCGTAGAGAAAGTTCTCTCTACGCGTCTTCTTTTTTCTTTATCTGATTTGGCTAAGTAGCCAAATCAGTGTCACCACAAGAGTTACAGAGTGCTACCTTGAGAAATCTTTCTCGAATAACGAAGTAAGTAAAATAATGGAACATTTGCTAAACCATCTTGAAGATATTGATAAGGTGAAGACTTGCAGAAGTCAGAAAAAAAGAACAATTTATATACACCTGCAATTTATATACAAAAGCGCTAGCTCTCTCGGTATCGCTCAACTTATCCAAATGGCAATATATTATTCTGCGAGATTCTGCAATTGAACAAGGTGCAGCATCTATGTATCCTTCCTAACACACAATAAAGCAAACGAAATTAAATTGTTACCCTGCAAAAGAGGACATCACCATAACCGAAGATGAAGCATCTATTAAACTGCAGCCCCTGCTTAATTTGACTACCTTTAGATTACTAGACGCAATGGATTTCAATCTATCATCTAAAGTTGATTTAAAGCTGATATGTAAATGGGGTTTTGATGGAGCATCCAGTCAAAGCAATTACAAGCAGAAGGCTAGCAGTTCCGATTTTGACGATTCCAGTGTTTTTATGGTCAGCTTAGTACCCATAAGGCCGCGTCTCCTGGGCCGTGTTTTTGTGTTTTCAAACATCAAAACAATGTTTGTCAACATGTTTGGGGCCTATGAGTTTTGTTTTGCAAAAACACAAAACATGTTTGCCGAGACGAACGGAAAACATCCCCCGCTCTTGCCTGCGGGGAGGGGAAGTAACTCATTTTGTGTTAGCGCTCACTAGATGCAGACGCCTCGCCTGCGTTCGTGTGCCATTGTGTGATTTGTGTAATTGTCTTAGTGATGGATCGGAATAAGGAGAATACTTTATTTTTAATAGAGTTACTCAGAGAAAGACCGCTATTTTGGGATGTTACGGTGGCAGAGTATAAAGACAAAAATTAAAAAATGATGCGCTGGCAGAAATTGCTAATATTTTTAACATTTCCAAGGAGGATGTTAATTCGAAATGGTCAAATCTAAAAAAAATTTTAAACCGAACCTATCAACAATTCTCAGTTCTTGGTAAATATTGAATGAACGAGGTTGCAGGTAGGGTCGGACCCGGAATCTGTTTTTGGTTCTTCTTTGGAGAACTAAATCCACTATTGCCGTTACAGCTACCACGTCTTCTTCGTCGGAACTCATTTTCGAAGCTGAGCCGTGATTGGACGCAAATTTTTTAACAAAACATGTTTTCAAAACAAAATCTAGGCGCAGCGGACGTGCGGTTATACTAAACATGTTTTGAAAATAATATTTTTTCAACATGTTTTGTTTAAAATTAAATGCAGGAGACCCGACTTAAGGCTGATGCGTGACGAAGAAATACTATGGGAAAATGATCGTCTGTCTTCAACGTTTTACTGCCGCCCTATTCAGTTCAAGTTCATGAAGATTTTGGAGAGAAGACAGTTCTTTACGATGAGTTTCCAGAAGCTTCCCATCAGTTATGTTTATTTCATGTTATGAAACTTTTCCGCACCGCTATCACAGCGGAGTCAATGCAAAATTACTGCTTCACAAAGGAAAAATGTTTTGGAGATCCTGCAAAGTATCGCTTTTTCAAAATCTGAGGCACAATATGGTGAAAGATACAATAGACTTATTAACTTGAATATCCCTAAAGTGACACAATATTACAACAAAAACTTACATTGCATAAAACATGAGTGGGTTGAATGTTTCAAGAGAAAACATACTAAAGTAGGGCCACTTTAATACTTAGATCACATTTGAGACTTCATCAAAATTTCTCAACGTAACGGCGGGCATAAAATATTATATATTTTTTCGATGTTAAAACTGCACAATTATTTAATTTTTTCAATTACAAATATATATTTACTGTAAAATGAACGAAAAATTTAACTTTACGAGTTATTTTCACTGAACTAAACATATAAACAATTATTGTTTTAATAAAACTTAACGTCGTTACAATGTTTTTATAATATTTTTTATATATTTTTTATAATTGAATTCATATCACATGTTTGAAGTCCGTATCGATTCATTCACTTAATCGATGTTATGAAGAAGCTATGAATACCTACGGTCACCTCGCTATGAATCTAAAATTGACAAATGTCAAATGTGATCTATAAAAGTGGTCCTACTTTACTAATTATACAAGAACAACAAACCATTGTTAACATTTATTATTTTATTATTATAACTAGACTGGCTGAATAGTTGATTTTGTTGCCAATAGACTTTTAAGAAAAGTAAGAAGGAGGCGGGAGTTGTTGGTAATACTGACAGATGTCAAGATGGTAGTTTTTGGTTTAGCTGAACAGTAATGTCGACTGATTATTAATAATACTATTTTAACTAAACTTTATCTGGATGTGAAGAATAATATTCTTATTACCAAGAAGTTGAAAAGCAAGAATACAAAGTCAATTGTAAAAACTTAACGAAGAAAATATATAATTTATTTTACTGAAGAAAACCGGCCTTTGATTTTTGTATCTCAAACCATTAAGAATCTTTCAATCAAAAGATTAAACAAGTCTGCGTGAAATTTTCAAAATAAGAATCATTTTTTGAAAATTTTGCTGTGGTTTTAAACAGCGTCAAACTCAAACGCAAGCAAACTGTTCATGATATATGCTTTTAAAAAAGAAAATTTCCTGTTTTGACACAGATTCACCCGAAAACTTCTATTTGAAATTAATGACTGATTGATATCAATACTGCAGATTCCACACAATTCCAAGTTCGCGACAAAAAAAATCATGAAAACTTGCATACAGTGGAACTACAACAAAGCAGTGCAAAATGTAGTTGTTCCTTCAATGTAACCATTAAGAGTCAAAACCATCAGAGGGTATTAGATGTTGTCGGTGAAAAATATTTCGTAACATTTTTAACAAAGATTTCAATATTGTTCCCACGTTCCAAAGAAGGATAAATGTGTCAAATGTTTGCGTTTTGAAGGCCAGAATGAAAAAGAAAATCCTGAGATGTTTAGTCATTTTTAGGAAAAGAAGGCATCAAAAATTCTTTTCATCGACTTTTCACCGTGAACTAAGTAAGAATAATAACACAATGCCATGCCAATCCCCACATGGGGAGAGTATGCTGCTATGCCTGCTATTGTATTCAAGAAAATATACAGTTTTTACGAAAGTGTTACCAGAAATGGCTTTTGTTATACGTGGGGAGAAATGGTCCTTAATTGAATAATTGTTATTAAACATTTTTCTTTAAAATTGATAATTAATTCAGATTCAGAAACTGACTCAGTGGACAATTTCGTTCTAAACAATCTACCTGGCGGGTCAACTAATACTTATGCAAAGAAGTGGACTGATTCAACTGGACGAACAGCTCGCGTCATACCATTTACAGAGCCAACAGGTATGAAATTTCCATACGCTGACGCTATGAGAAAATGTGGTCCAGAGGATTTTTACTCTTTGTTAATCCCCGATGAGATGTTCGAAATAATAGCTGACGAAACAAATTTATTTGCGACACAAAGTTTGACAGAACTTGATTTCAAGCCATCTTCACGTTCACACAAATGGCAACCTACTGATAAAGATGAGATGAAACGGTTTTTCGGTCTGATCTTGTTTATGGGGTTGGTAAAACTCCCTAAACTCAGTCACTACTGGATCACAACTGGCATTATGAGCCAACCATTTCCACGAACTATCGTGAATAGAAACAGATTTGAGTTGCTTTTGCAATATCTTCATTTCGCCGATAATGACAACATAAATCCAAATGACCGAATTGGTAAAATAAGATACCTCATCAACATGTTGAATAAAAACTTTGCAGAGTATTATTCACCCAAGGAAGAGATATGTGTGGACGAAACCATGGTCCCGTTTAGAGGGCGCATTATTTTTCGCCAGTATAATAAGGCAAAGGCTCATAAATATGGTATGAAGCTTTTTAAAGCCTGCAAGAATCCTGGCTACACTCTCAGATTACAACTGTACAGAGCGGCAAAAACTTCGATACAGAGAACAATACGGCAGCAAAAGTGGTTTTGTCACTATGCGAGGCATACTTAAATAAAGGCCATACGATCGCTACAGACAACTGGTATACCAGTTTGGAACTGGCAAACGCATTATTGAAAAAAGAGACTCATTTCTTAGGCACAGTAAGAAAGAACAGACGAGGGTTGCCAAAAAACGTAACAGAAAAAAAATTGCAGCGTGGAGAAGTCGTAGCTCAAGAGAACGAAGACGGTATAACAGTTTTAAAATGGAAAGACAAAAGGGACGTTCTAATGCTTTCAACTAAGCACGGCGATAAAATCGATAGAATTAGCGTGAAAAATAAAACGGTTCAAAAACCTAAAATGGTTTTCGCTTACAACAAAGCTAAAGCCTCTGTTGACATGAGCGATCAAATGACTGCGTATTCGTCTCCTCTGCGCAAAACTGTCAAGTGGTACAAGAAGCTGGCCATAGAGCTCATTTTGAACACCGCTGTGGTCAACGCCATGATAATGTACACAGAAACTACAGGACAAAACATATCGATGGTAGATTATAGACAAAAACTCGTGGAGTACCTTACTCGTTCAGGCGACACAGAGACTGAAGCAAAAGAAAATCAAAGACCAAAGAGACTGAAACATGAACTCAAGAAAAAGCCCGGACCAGTGAAGAATACAAGGAGGTTTTGCTCGCAGTGTTATAAAGACAATGTAAAGATCATGCCTAGAAAGGAGGCCAAAAATAAAACAAAAAAACCGGCCAAGTGCGTGTCGGGCCACGCGCAGTAGGGTTCCGTAGGTACATTATATACCATACCATATTTTAATACCGCTATCATTTTTCGTCTGAAAAAATAACTTTGTTTTTCACAGTGTTTGTATGAATGACAAAGTTATATTTGCGGTTTTGGAAAATGTTCTATATCTCAAAAACTAATTACTGTATCTCGTTCAAACCAATTTTCGTTGAAAGTGTTTATTAAGATCTATAGCATATATTTTTTTTAGATTTTTCACCCTCTTACTTTAAAAGTTAAAGGGGGGGGGACACACATTTTACCACTTTGGCGGCAGATATCTTTCAAACGGTTGACTTTAAAAAAAAATAGTCTTAAGAACCTCAATGTCATTTTTAAAGACCTATCTATAGACACCCCACAAGTATTGGTTTGATGAAAAAAAATATTTTCAGTTTCAGTTCCATGTATGGGGAGCCCCGCCTTAATCTTTTATTTTATTTATTTTTGTGTAAAAATCGTAAAGCGGTTCACAGAATACACCTACTTACCAAGTTTCAACTATGTAGTCTTAATACTTTTGGAATAAAGTGGCTGTGACATACGGACGGACAGACAGACAGACAGACAGACAGACAGACAGACAGACAGACAGACAGACAGACAGACAGACAGACAGACAGACAGACAGACAGACATGACGAATCTATAAGGGTTCCGTTTTTTGCCATTTTGGCTACGGAACCCTAAAAAAAGTGTCCACTTACTGTGTGCAGTGCTTTGACTATTACTGCTTGCCATGTTTCAATAGAGTGCACCGATACAAATAAGAACTTTTTACCTTCTTGCTAACTATGTTTTAATAAAGTGTACTGATATAAATAATATTGTTTTGTTTTATTCCATAAACTAGCTTTTTCTCTTATAGGTACATAACTTTTCCGTCGGAGTGGTAGTTTCCGAGAAAACATAGGTAGTTTTTCAATCTATCAATCATTCATAAAGAAGCTATAAATTTAGTATATATTTATGATGATGGATAATCATCATAAATATACACTAAATTTATAGCATATATTTATGATGATTATCCACATGGTTTATGCCAAACATTTTCTGAATAATTTCAGTGACAATCACATTAATCACAAACAAAAAGGATTCGCAAAATTTTTACATTTTTTTTTTCATACACTGTCTTAATTTCATAACTTCCGTCTGTGGCACCTAAGTCCCAGACGAAAGTTTTATACTTGGGCGCCATGCCGGTCATCTCAGTACACCAAATAGCTACAAACTAGCGTGTACGGCGCAGGGCAATCTCTTGAAAACAGGTCTGACTTGAGGTCACTGGTGACCCCCAAGGCGTACTGGGACAGAACATATGAGGTCACCAGTGACCCCCATGGCGTTTAACGTGTTAAAGAAGAAGATCGAAAATTACAACTATTTTATTGGTTTTCCATTGCAAAAATTTTACAGAAGGTAGACGCAGCTTCTAAAGCACTTCAGACTAAAGATATCTTTCAAATGCCTCTCAGCGTTTACAAATCTGTCTTGAAGAACTGGAAAAGTATCGTCAAGAATTTAAAGATTTAAAAAAGGAAGCAAATAATGTAGCAGAGAAAGGGTCCATCAATCCTGAATTTTCTAACCTCGTCAGAGGAAGGTGAAACAGCAAAGTGGGAACTTACAACTTCCCACTTTGCAAACTTTAAATGACACCGATTTATTAATTATTGCTTTAGTTAGAGTTTGTTGCTATATAAAAAAAAAAACCGGACAAGTGCGAGTCGGGCTCGCCCACCGAGGGTTCCGTACAGACCTTACATCTATACATAAAATAAAGCTATAGAAAAGTTGTGTCGGTACAAAGGAAATATTTTGAAAAAAAAGTGGTTGGTAGTTATTAGTTTTTTATATGAAAACTGTACTACGGAGAGTTCAAGCTTTATCCCAGGTTCTACCTACAGAAATTATGTGAAAAATTGCTTAGATTATAAGTTGGACTCCAAGCTACCAAACAGTAAAAAAATACCATCAAAATCTGTTCAGCAGACTGCTATATATAGATAACCATTTGAAATCCTTTGTCGCCACGTAGAAAATAACCCTTCCAGGGATTACGACAAAGAATTGACCACGGGCGAAGTTTGAAATGGAATAGTACATTACTGCAGCGGCACTCAAGACAGGCATTGAAGAACATACGTGAGTCCATCAATGCCTAGTTGCGGCCAAGGCTTGTGTAGTACTTTTAAACTTTTAACTTTTTAGTTTTAAAAGTTTTAAGCTTTTTATTTTAATTTTAATTTACTTTCAGTAATTGATAAAAGAAAATGGAAAGTGGAATTTGCACATAAAGGCCTTTCGTTTGATACACATATTGAAAAAAAAATCCGGTTTTTTTTTCCTTTATTTCCAGTTTTTCATTTTTTTTCCAGTTTTTTGGAAAGTGCTCATCAAGGCCTTTCATTTGATACCCATATTGCAAAAAAACAGTTTGTTTTCGTTTTTATTTTTTTTTCAATTTTTTGGAATGTGCTCATCAAGGCCTTTCACGTGATACCAGTACCCTTAGCACGAACAGCTATCGAGAAAAAAAACGCGCGTAAAATTACTCGATAGAGAATTATCTATGGAAATTTTAATTTAGCTGTTTTTTTTTCAGTTTTTTGGAATGTGCTCATCAAGGCCTTTCATTTGATACCCATATTGCAAAAAAAAAATACTTTTCGTTTTTTTTTTTTTTTCAGTTTTTTGGAATATGCTCCTTGATGAGCATATTCCAAAAAACTTTTCAAAAAACTTACATTTGATACCCATAAAAAAAAATTTTTATTCGTTTTTAATTTTTTTTTAACATTTTGGAATGCGCTCATCAAGGCCTTTCATTTGATACCCATATTGCACCAAAACAGTTTGTTTTCGTTTTTATTTTTTTTCAATTTTTTGGAATGTGCTCATCAAGGCCTTTCACGTGATACCAGTACCCTTAGCACGAACAGCTATCGAGAAAAAAAACGCGCGTAAAATTACTCGATAGAGAATTATCTATGGAAATTTTAATTTAGCTATTCGGCGGTAGATGGCGTTGTACAAATTTCCCATACAAAATTGCACTATCGAATGATTTTACGCGCGTTATTTTTTTCGATAGCTGTTCGTGCTGTATACCGTATATTAAAAAAAAAATTTTTGGAATGTGCTCGCTCATCAAGGCGACATTTGATACCTATATTTGTGTTTCATTGAAAAGTTCGCTCCATTTCTGAATTACACGTGTGTAATGAGTTTTAATTTAATAGAAACATTGCTGGACATACGCCGGCAATTTTGTATGAAAATCCATTATTACACGTTAGTAATGGATTCTCATACAAATATTGACGGCGCGGTTTAGGTCTGTCCGTAAACTCCGATTTAGCACGAAGAAGGTTGTCAAAATAATGTTCGAATTTCCAAGCATTTTTGAGAAAAAATAAAATAATTACAAACCCACCGCACCTGTTTATACAGGTGTGTACAATACAAGTACTGTTGATTGTCAACAGATGGCGCTGTATATCAATAGTACACTGTATAATGTTCTGTGAAATGGTTTTATCTATCGCAATGTTATTAGAGAAAATGGGTGTATTCCAACAGGACCCTTTGGTTGTGTGAAGCCGAGACTTTTATTGTAGTGGTGGCTACCTCGGCTGACCTTACCGAGTAAACTGTCTTGATTATACTTGGTGCCAAATGCTCCAAGCAACATTGGAATGCGATGCACCCGCATTTTAATGTAAACTGAATCAATCTACCACTGAACTATTCAACACTTGACACTGGCAAAAATTACTTCCAAGAAGAAAGTAGATTGCCAAAACAAAAATAAGAAGAAGAAGACCCCCGTCATACAGCGTGACATACCGCCATGTTGCGAAAATATTTAGAGCCAAATTTATTACTTATTAATTTTATTTTTAAAAGTAATTAACTATATCAATATTTGAAAGGATCTGAATAATTAATAATAATAAATATTGATATTTTAAAAAGAATTAGTGGCGCGATTAATCCAAAAGTAATTAGAAGTTAAACTATGACCGCGCATACCGTTGTTTCACCAAGATGATTAATAATTACGTATTTTAATGACCATATTTTATTATGATTTAAATACAAATATACAGTTTTCAGATTTATTCCTGTAAGTGTAGTATAAGACGCTATTACCTGCCAAATTTCATAGTTCTAGGTCAACGGGAAGTACCCTATGAATTTTGATTCCTTTGAGAGTATCGAAAATGCGTTTTTTGCGCCCTAAACGGCAGTATCTTTTTTTTACGTTAACTTAGAAGTTTGATTTTTTTACAGCTTCAAGGGCCCGTAGACCTTAGTATATGGTTTAAATTTCAATTCGATACCTCCACGCGTTTCCGAGATAAAGGGTCTTGACAGACAGACGGACGGACAGACAGACAGACGGACAACAAAGTGATCCTATAAGGGTTCCGTTTTTTCCTCTTGAGGTACGGAACCCTAAAAAGACTTAACTGCCTTATTTGCCAAGGAATTTATCAGTTTTCCAGTATTTACTGACATTAAATGCTGATAATATAACTAGAAAATTGTCGGACAAAATAAGCCCGACTTATGCATTGTTATTACAGTCACAAATAAAGTGTCGCGGACAAGGATATGATGGAGCAAATACTATGAAAGGCACTTATGGTAGAGTTCAAAAACTTATAAGAGATATTGAGCCAAATGCGGTAATGTACATTGTGCTGCTCATAACTTCAATCTGGTAGTTAATGATGCTGTAGAGGGGGTTATTTAATGCAAACCTTTTTCGAAACCGTACAGTAATTGTTTTTTTTTTTTTGGTTTAATTATCAAAAGATGGAATATTTTATCAAGTTTTGTATCTGATGAAGAAAAGGAATCTTCTAATTCGGAAGTAACATTAAAAACATTAAATCCCACTAGATGGGCAGGACGGCATGATGCTATTTTTGCTTTATAAGTGCGGTTTGTTGAAGTCCAAAAAGCGCTTACAAAAACAATTCTATTGAGTTCAAAGCAGATAAGAAGAATATTAGAGCGGGTTTAGAATGAAGCTATTTCATTAAAGAAGAAGATCGAAAATTACAACTATTTTATTGGTTTTCCATTGCAAACATTTTACAGAAGATAGAAGCAGCTTCTAAAGCACTTCAGACTAAAGATATCTTTCAAATGCCACTCAGCGTTTACAAATCTGTCTTGAAGAACTGGAAAAATATCGTCAAGAATTTAAAGATTTAAAAAAGGAAGCAAATAATGTAGCAGAGAAATGGTCCATCAACCCTGAATTTTCTAACCTCGTCAGAGGAAGGTGAAACAGCAAAGTGGGAACTTACAACTTCCCACTTAGCAAACTTTAAATGACACCGATTTATTAGTTATTGCTTTAGAGTTTGTTGCTATATATAAAAAAAGACTTAACTGCCTTATTTGCCAAGAAAATTCTCAGTTTTCCAGTATTTACTGACATTAAATGCTGATAATATAACTAGAAAATTTTCGGACAAAATAAGTCCGACTTATGCATTGTTATTACAGTCACAAATAAAAAAAAAAAAATGTCTGCCAGAGGACGTAGATGGACATACAGATGGAACATGGACAGACAGTCTACTACCAATTACAAACTGTTGCGGCGAATGTTTTGCCTTTCTGCACCTAGCACTTTAAAAACAACTTTAAAAACAACAAAAAACAAACATTCTCAGGAAATGTAATCTAAAAGTAGGAATAAATGAAGAAATATTAAATATAAATATAAATAATTAATAAATTCATCAGAGGACGAAGATGGACACTGAAGACAAGATTAAGAGGTCGCCCACCGTTTACAGACTGTTACTGCGAATGCTTTGCCTTCCCGCACCAAGCTAAAAGCAAATACTATAGAAACTCTACCGAGTTAATACGCACAGCTTCGGCAGAATTCTGGCAAGTAAGCGACACTAGCGCCCCTAGCGGCGTGAGGTGAACGATTTCAAAAGTAAGAGAAAGTGCGTGCGTAACGTTTTGTGTTTTAATATTATTATTGTGGAATTTGAATATTGAATAAAACACTTTTTAACGGATACTAGCGCGGTTTAATTGTAATTGGATGTACTTTGGTATTTAGTTGGTATTTGGTTTGATTTTTGGTTTTCCTGACGTTTCGGCACCTTTGCAGCTGCCGTGGTCACGGGGGACTGAAGCTACCCGTGAGCCTACCCTCAAGCGATGAATTTTTTGGACGTTCAGAAATTAAAATTTAACAAAATTTTTTAATTATTTTATGTTGATTTACAATTATCACAATCTAGTTTGTGGACGCCTGTCCCCCCCCCCCCCCCCTTCAAGCTGCAGGCGTCTACAAACTAGATTGTGACTGTGGACTCTCCTACATCGGGCAAACAAAGAGAAGCATAGGGACCCGCGTCAAAGAGCATGTAGCTGACATGAAATATAGGCGCGATAACAAGTCTGCAGTGAGTGAACACGCCTTTGAGGGGCCCAACCATTATATTAGATTTGACAAACCCCAAATCCTTGCTAGGGAACGTAGATTTATCCCTAGAATGCTCCGCGAGGCTATCGAAATAAATAAATATCCTAATTTCAATAGAGATGATGGTTGGAAAATTCCACCAGCTTGGGACCCCATCATTCACAAGCTAAAGCCCCTCACACACACTGTAAGATCTAATGATACGGTTAGTTCCTTTTGCAAATAAATAAATTAATACAAAAGACGGAGGTCGGCTTCCTCTCCAAGTTTTCTTTCGCCATTTCTTTCTTGGAGGTGCCTCCCAATTTTATGAAATGGTGGTAGTTTCAGTAGATTCTCTCTCTTTTTAGCATTAAATAATTCATAAAATTAAATTATAAATCAACATAAAATAATTAAAAATTTTTGTTAAATTTTAATTTCTGAACGTCTAAAAAAATTCATCGCTTGAGGGTAGGCTCACGGGTAGCTTCAGTCCCCCGTGACCACGGCAGCTGCAAAGGTGCCGAAACGTCGGGAAAACCAAAAATCAAACCAAATACCAACTAAATACCAAAGTACATCCAATAAAACCGCGCTAGTATCCGTTAAAAAGTGTTTTATTTCATGTCTAGTGAGCGCGTAAGCTTGAGAAGTGAATTTGAATGTTACTGAAATAAACTGACAAAATGGTGCAAAAAGCCGGTACTTTTGCTCGTGGTTCAATTTGCGCTGTATATGGATGCAAGAATTATAAATTTCAAAAAGATTCCCTAGAGATTAAGAAAGGTTAGTTCTACGCTTTTATTATAAATATAAAACTTGCTTCTTTTTGTTTTTTTACGGCATAATTGTTTATTTTTTGTTGAGGAAATTAACTAAAATTGTTATGTAATAGATTTTCAAATTGAAAAAATGGATTATAGCATGTAAACGAAGCGATTTAGATTCTTTGTTAAAAGTAAAGGATGCTGAATATTTTAATAAAAATTATGTGATTTGTTCCGATCATTTTGAAATAGAATGCTTCAGAAATAAGGATTTATACAGTCAAGGGTGAGTTTTCTTATGCTTGAATATGTGATTACCTACCTTGTGTCCTAATAGATGACTAAGTACCTATTTATATTTTCTGTTTCAGACTATTACCAAATTCAATACCAACTTTGAATTTGTATAATACTAAGGAACCCCTTAAAAGGAAGAGTCGATGTGAAACAAGTATTGTGAAAT
Organism: Agriphila geniculea; assembly: GCA_943789525.1. NCBI lineage: Eukaryota > Metazoa > Arthropoda > Insecta > Lepidoptera > Crambidae > Agriphila > Agriphila geniculea. The sequence continues at coordinate 10,457,206 of OX038893.1, forward strand.
GTGCAACAAGGTAATATATTTAATTTTAGTTATAAATGATCATCATCATCCTTAGCCATGTTCCATTCACTGCTGAACATTGGCCTCCTCCAATGCGTGCCTTTCCGCTCGATCACTTGCCATCCTCATCCAGCTACAAAACTTTTAATAATATAATTATGTTGTTTGTTGTAGTTCAAAGAAAATGAAATTAAACCAGGAGATAGAGAAGGAAAATGAAGCCTCTCTTCCGCACATTGTTAGCGTCCTCCAAGAGGAAAATTTGAAATTAAAACAAATTATACTAGATTATAAAAAGACATTAAATAATAAGTGTAGTCTATTGTCGAAGTATAAGAAGAAATGATCGCTTTCAAAACAAAAGTTACTGCAATCTAAAGTACTAGACTAAAGTTTGCGAACAGTTTATAAGATCTCAAGAAAAATTAAGTAGTAAACATAAATTAGGGAGACGATATGAAACATGCGATAAAGAGCTTGCTCTTTATTACTGTTCCACAAAATCATATATATTACTGCAAAAGTATTTCTGCTTGCCAAGTTTAAGTTCCCTTCGCAGTTGGTTAAATAATTTGCATGTCAGCTGTGGTTTAAACAGTACAGTTTTAGAGTTATTAAAAATTAAGGCTGAAAAATTAAGCAGTAAAGAAAAGTTAGTTTCATTAGTGTTTAATGAAATGTCACTACTCACTAAAGAAAGTTTTAAATTATGATGCACGTAGGGACATATTTGAAGGTTTTCAAGATTTTGGTGATCATGGTCTTGCAAACTTAAAATTAAGTAATCAGGCAATGGTTTTTATGATTAAGGGTATATATGTAGATTTTAAATAAGTTGTAGGTTATTTTTTAAGTAAGGATGCCATGCCTGATGATATTTTGCATAAGTTATTTTTAGACATAATTGAGAAGATATTTGACACTGGTTTCATTATCAAATCAATATTTTGTGATCTGGGTTCAAATAATGTGAAATTGAGAAAACTTCTTTCAGTTTCAATAACTGAACCCTATAGTATTTACAGAGGTCATAAAATTTATTTCTTTTATGATTCACCACATTTGCTTAAATGTATTAGAAATAACTTTAAAAACTATGATTTTCAATATCATGATGCTAAAGCATTTTGGTGCCATGTTGAAGATTTTTATAAAATTGATTCTCAACAGATACCAAGAATGGCACCTAGATTAATTAAAAAGTGCATTACTCTTCCTCCATTTAGTCCAATGAGAGTATGCTTGGCTGCCAGAGTATTTAGTCATTCAGTAAATGTCGGAATACTCTGTAACGTTACATTAAATAATTTGCCAGCAAGTGCAACACATACAGCTGATTTTATAAGAAAAATAGACACCCTTTTTGATATCTTTAATTCGTGTAAATATAAAGAGTGTAAAAAATATAGATGTTAAGTATCTATCTTGATTGTTTTTGGTAATTATTATAAATCACTGCCTAAGCCTTGCTGCAGAAGAAACGGAACGCATCTAAATGAGATGTGTGTTTGCGCCGACCACCGCAAGCGGCGCTACTGTACAACCTTCGAAAAAACGCCGAAAAAGGATGGCCGCCGCTCTACCGTTCTGAACTTATTTTAATTCATATTTCAAGAAATATCACCGTGCACGTGTGTTAATCATTCTAATATTATCCCCGGGGTGATAAGTGAACCTTTTGTGACCTCAGACCATTGATATACCTTATCCAAAGTGCTGTTGTGAAACCCGGCTACCGGCGTCAAAAGCAGTTGCAAGTTGGTAAGTGAATTTATCAATAGTTGCCTAAACCTCAAGGAGATTCTAACAAAGCTCCGGGGCGTTAATTCTCTAATATTTATCTATCTGTCTCTTTACGGAAATTACAGTCCATTCAAAAAATTAATCTACCAAGTGGCACGCCCGTTTGCCGCCACAATAGACGTCCAATTTCTATTAATTCGGATCATATCAATAAATTAAATGAGTTGTGTGCCTTTTTGAAAGAATTAATTGTTTTAAATTAAAAGAAAGTTAACCCCTTGTGTATAAATGGTTGGATTTCAAATATTGGAGCAATAAAAATGTTGTGGGAGGATTTGAAATCCAATTATGATTTTAAATTTTTATTTACACGTAGGCTTACGCAAGACTGCATTGAAAACTTATTTTCCATAATTAGATATAAAGGTGGCAATAACGTCACTCCTGTACGACTGTACAAAGTTTAGGTGTAGTTTGAGGTCCGTTAATGCAAATCAATTACTGCAGCCTTCGTCTGATAGCAACAGTGAAATCGATGCTTGTGAGTTCTTACTGCAAAAAGAGTTAATTTTGCAGAAAGACTTATCACTTCCGATCGTACAAGTAAACAAAGTATATAGGTATGTAGATAATGAAACCATACAGTACCCTCTCGATATGTCTAAAAAAAACCCTGAATGTTACGTGTTAGGTTGGGTATGCAGTCAATTGTTACATGATGATTGCAGAAACTTACTGTGTAGTCTATCTAATGATTATAGTATAGAAAACACACAAATAGAGCTAAAGAAATATGACAACTCTTCAAGGCTTTTTTTCCCCAATGAAAATGCCAAAAGAATGTCAGATATTATTAATAAATTTTTAAAGATAATATAGATAGTTACATTAAAATATCTGTAAATAATGTTAAGGCTAGGTTATGTTCAAATGTAAATACAGAGGATATGTTAATATGTAAGGAATGCACTAAATTGTTTTTAGATGAGTATTTTAAGGCGTATGTAAATAAAATTAACGATACAAAAGAAGACACAATCAAGACAAATAGAAAATTAAAGAAAATTACTCATTCATAATTTATTTCATGTTTTATTTATCTATTTAGTACTCGACAACTCGGTAATGAAAGCTCTCCACTACACTACAGGACTAACAAACAAAACGGTCACCTCATGCCAACAGATGGCGCTGTTTCGGAGGTTGCCAAGTCAATGTATAGGAAACGTCAAGAGCTGTGCGTATTAACTCTGTTCTATAGTATTTGCTTTAAGTGGAAATAAATTAGGAAATATTTTTTATCATTGAATCATATAATACCAAAGACGGCAATAAATAAATAAATAAAAACATTTATTGACATAAAAATACAAGTTTTTTTAATAACTGAACATCTTTGATACAATCAAATGACATCTACAATATCCACAGAATGTCTACGTCACCTATGTCTGCTTTAACAAGCACCAAAGAGATTGCAGCTTTAATAAATGAACCATTAATATCCGCATCCACCCAAGAAGCACCAGGTTTTGTAAGAACGCCATCCACGCTTAGCGTTTCAAACAAGGCGCCAGTCATATCCACCCAACCATCTGCAAATCTAATCACCCCCTCTGTGACTACAAATAAAAGTAGTTTTAAGTCGCCATTTGACTTCGGAGATCCTATAAAAGCTGGTCCTCGAAAATCCAACAGACGACGTAGAGCTGGGCGTAGCATAATTGCTACCGATACTCCAGAAAAGGCCTTGATAGAACAAGAAAAAAGTGCTACTAAACAAAGACATGAAGCCAAAAGAAAAAAAACTTGCCGAACGGTACTAGACAGCGATGAAGAACATCAGGATGACGAAGTCCAATTGGCGGACTCTGAAGACGATATTGACTAGACAGAACAGCAACAAAATGACCCAGAAGATGCTGCTATAGTAGTTTTAACCGAGACAGACTTAATTAACCCTTTACCTCACTCACCTAAAGAAGGAGAATATGTCATAATACAATTAACATCCAAAAAGCAAAGATTATTGTATATTGGAAAGGTGATAGAGGAAAGAAATCATAGGTTTGAATATTGCATAATAAATTCGACGCTGGAAAGGCAAAATTATCTAAGCGCCATTTTTGGCCATATTGAGTTACATACATTGTTGGAATCGCCAGATTTTTCTGCGTCGTTTGGTCTTACTCACGTCCTTCTCCGACGACTTTTGATGTCGCTTCGACATTTTGGATTTAGCGAGGATTCACTTTTTTTTCCTTACTAACCGACGAAAATTTCTATCATTTTTGAAAATTTGGTGGTTGTCGTAATTGTGAAAAGCTAAATTTGCCTTTGGTCAAGTTTGACATGTCCGTTCGTACGGTAATTACTCCACTTAGTTAATTTTTCTAGTATCTGGCAATATAGTTTTAGGCGCATAGTATATTTTTGACTTCTTTGGTTTTTTCCTACATGGCGCTTAGTATAAAATTGCCAGTTTTTTTTATTTTTATATACAACTGATCGGCAAATATTACCTGCCTAAAGGTACAACTGATTGTTGGTTAGTCAATTTTTACCTGCCGTTTTGAATTGTTATTTTTGTCGGTTAGTCAATTTTTACCTGCCGTTTTGATGTGTTATTATATTATTTAGGCAACTTTTACTTGAACGTATATGATTATCCAATGTAGGTTATATCCTATTGTAGTGTCACGCACAGGCGCAAAGTGTATTTTTACCTAAAATAATTCTCATAAAAAATGTCGGTTACACCTACGGATAACGCGTAAGCAGTCGCTTGAGCAAGCAGTGAAGCTAGTTTCAAAGTAACTAAGATACTTCAGTGCACGGCCGGTCGTCGCTTGGGAAACACGTGCGCGCTGCAATTCCGTTGTCAACTGAGGTACCGCTTACGCTTGTCACATGACAAACACGAAAACTGTAAGTTGATCTAATTAATAAATTCGTTTTTTAATAATGTTTTTGCGTAAGTACATGGTGTACCTTTATTTCAGAACAATGGACCGAAGAAAACGTAGTCATAGTCTTCTGGAAAAGGCTCTTTTAAAATCAGGAATAGCGACCAAGGACGACTTACAGTCGGTATGTACCTACCTATCATAATTTTCTTTGCATCTTTCATTGTTATTTCGTATTATTATCCGCTCCGTTCCGTTTAGCTTGTTACTCATTAAAGGTCACGTCTCGTCACAGGCGCTAGCTATACCTACTACGGCCAAAGCCGTGTGTATTAAAGTAATATTGGTACCGAACCTACACAACTTTATTTTCAATTGCATTTAAGACTTTTCTCTCATGTTTATAAAAAGTGAGCGCTAGCTCAAAGGAAAGTAGGTTGGTATGTATTTTTCGATTATAAATAAATACACACATAGGTATCTACCCTATAATTTAGTCAGAATTTTTAAAAATATGAAACTTTTACTATGTTTTAGGCCTGTAATAAGTCTAAAGAAACTGACCCAAAGAAGCAGAAAGAAACTGAACGTAAAAGTCAGGCTGTGACTAAAGGAAAAACACAGAAAACGTTAAAAAAATATTGCAGACAGCTAAAATTTGAAGAGCCTGTGAGTACCTACCTACTGATGTATTTTTAAAATATTTTATTAACCCCCGACGCAAAAAGAGACGAGTGTTATAATTTTAACGTTTTAAAGACACATACATTTGTCTGTGGTATCGTAGCGACTAAACGGATGAACCGATTTTCGTTAAGTTTTTTTATGTAATAGATAATTTTATCCCAAGTGTTATTAGCCATGTTTTATAAAAATCTGTTCAGCCGTTTGAAGACCATCAACTCTTTTCTAGTTGAAGGGCTCTGACTTCAATGATATTGAAAGTATACGGTAAGGTAACCATGACCTGATGGTTCCGAGCTTCAGAGGGCACGTTAAGCCCTCGGTCTCGGTTGCTGTGTATAAAAATAATTTGCTGATGATTCTGTACTTCGGAGAGTACATTTAACCTGTCTTATTTTTACTACTGTCATTAAGAGTAATCAATCATTAAATCTTTGGTGATATTATGGTCAATGTCATGATTTTAGATAAAATAAATCATTAAGAGTAATCAATCATTAAATCTTTGGTGATATTATGGTCATGTCATGATTTTAGATAAAATAAATTAAAGAAGCTACTTCATTTATTTCAGAATGAAACGCTGCGTAAGTGCTCTTCAACTGCGCCTGTGCTATCACAACGTATTATTGAAGATGAAGAGAACTATGACCCTGAGGAAGTTTTCCCAGCTCTTACAGAAAGAATGCAGCATATCCACAGTACGGACTTACCTTTGAATGACGATCCTGATCTAGAAGTCCTTCGCAGTATGTACTTACCTTCGAATGATGATCCTGATCCAGAAGTCCCCCGCAGTGTGTCCTTACCTTTGAATGACGATCCTGATCTAGAAGTCCCTCGCAGTATGTACTTACCTTCGAATGATGATCCTGATCCAGAAGTCCCTCGCAGTATGGACTTACCTTCGAATGATGATCCTGATCCAGAAGTCCCCCGCAGTTTGGACTTACCTTCTAATGATGATCCTGCTGCAGGAGTCTCTCGCAATAAGAAGTTAGCTCCAAAGGATAAGGCCGCTCTAGGTGTAAGTGGTCGTAAAAGAAAAGCTAAAACAAGTATCCGATATGTTGATTACATGTCTGATGAAGATTTTTCCACTTTATTCTGTCTTGGTGAAGAGAATGGTGCAGTTGATTCTGACGAATTGGTAGGATCTGAAACGTCAAGCAGTGATGAAGAAAAAGACAAGTCGAAAAAGAAAAAGAAGCGAAAAGTGTCAAGTAAGAATAAAAACAGTGAATTGAAGGAAAACAATACTGAAGAAAATTTGGATACAGAAAACGAGAACGTAGGACAAAGAGGTTTAAAAAAAGTAAAGAAAAACACGAGAAAAGAAAGGGCTCTTTCTAAACAATCAGGAAAAGAATACGTAAGAAAAGATGGTAAATTAGTGCCAGAAAAATCGATTCAAACTAATCCATGTAAGGGTAAGAAATGTGGGAACAATTGTGAAAATATAACCGAAGAAAAGAGGCAACAAGTATTTAAACATTTTTGGACGCTTACTCCTGAATGCCGTAGAGACTGGTTGGTTGGCATGACTGACAAAGAAAACGTTAAACGTAAACGTAGTAGTTCAGAATTGCGCAGTACCACATATAAGTATTGCATTACTGATGGTGAAGGAAAAAGATCTGTATGCTTACAGTTTTTGGCTGCAACATTAGATATTTCACAAAAAAACAATATATTACACGGTAAAAAATGCTTCCTCGGGAAGTGCTAAAGACGACTTGCGAGGAAAATGTGAACCACACAACAAAACCAAACCTAGTACTAAAGAGTCTGCCGCCAATTTCATCAAAAGACTACCAGCCGTACCCTCACATTATTGCCGTCAGGATTCTACCCGGGTTTACTTGCCGCAGGAATACAAAAATATTGCACACGTATACAGCGTTTATAAAGAAAGCAACGTGAAAGCTGGCATAGACATAGTTAGTGAAAAGATTTTCCGAAAAATATTTAGCGACGAATTTAATATATCATTTCACTGAAAGTGTTTTCTGAAGTGTTTACAGTTACAACAAGCAGATCTCAGCGATCCAAAAAAAAAGAAAGAAAAGGAAGATCATGAAACTAAAAAAGAAGAAAGTTTAAATAGATTTTCTACTCATAAATCTATACACAAAACTGATCCTTCCACATTATGTGCAAGCTTTGACTTGGAGAAGGTGTTGAATACTCCACATGGTGAGTCAATGCTGCTTTATTATTCAAGAAAAATAGCGGTATATAATCTATGTTTCTACGAAAACGGAACACGTAGAGTAACTTGCTATTATTGGGATGAAAGCAATGGGAAAAGAGGGGCAAATGAAATCGCAAGTATTCTCCACAGTTACATAAAATCTGTGGATGAAAGAGAAAATATAAAACACCTTCTTCTATACTGCGACTGTTGTCCTGGGCAGAATAGAAATCGCACTGTCTTAGCCATGATACATTCTACTTTGCAGGAGTGTAGTAATCTTCAGACGATACAAATGATATTTACTAACAGGGCACACATATATGCCTGTTGACAGTGTACACGCCGTTATAGAGAACAACCTGAAAAAAACTATAATTTATGCGCCTTCGCAATGGTACACTGTATTTGCTACGGCAAGAAAGGAACCTTTTCCATATGAAGTTGAAGCAAGGACTTTTGAAAGTTTTAACAGATGGGACGTCGTTGGCGATAAATATTTCAAAGGAAATTTAACGGGGAAAATAAGCAAAGTTCGTGTCGTGACTTTCAAGAAAAATAAGCCTTCGATGATTTCTATCAAAGACTCCATGAACGTTAACGCAAAATCGTATAATGTCGAAGTTCAATCCAAAACCAAAGGTCCACTGATGCCTTGCTACCGATCACGACTGCCTATCTCAGTGGCCAAATATAATGATCTCATGAAACTTTGTAAAGATAAAGTAATACCTGCTCCTTTCCATCATGAATACTCCAATATCCCAAAGGCTACTGATGCAAAAGATACCTTGCCTGAATCAGATATTGAAGATAATTAAAAATAATTACAACATGCAGATTCTTTTATGTTGTTTTTCTGAGAAGTTTCTTTTTAGTTCAGTTTATTCAATGAGAGCTTTAAATTGGTTCCTATTATTTTAATTGTAACTTCATATTGCAGGTGATGACTGAAAATATTACTAGCTGTAAGTTGTTTTCGCACAGTTAGTTCTGTCAATTACAGGATGGTTCCTCGACTGCTACTAGATTCATACTATTTTTTCCTTTTGTTCTTATCATTTCATTTGTAGTTTCTTATCTGGTTACCTGCCACCAGTAGAAGAACCATACTGTAATTGATAGGGTTTAGTTGATATAAGACTACTGTTATTTTAAGAATTTGAATTTAAGTTCGTTTTATAGAAGTTTTCTTTATGTTACGCACAGTTTTGTGAATGCCTATGAGGTGCATTTTATTTTAATTGTTACTGAGCAACGATTTGTGACTGAAATGTTACTAGTTTTGTAAACATAATTCACATTTTATATTCATTATAATAATTCATAATTATGACTAAATACTTCAATTTGTGATCTCAATGTCCTTAAAACTCATAGTATTATTATTTGGATATACTAGTAGATTTATAATACCTAACTAATTCTCATACTGTGTACCTAAGTGTTGTTTTTGTTAAAATTAATAAAACTCGAGACAGTTCAAGTGCATTTTATTTACATTCTTAAATAAAATTATGAATCCAATTTTCTGAAAAAATGTCGTTTATATCAAAATTATGGGAAAAAAAATCTTAAATTAATATTTAGGTTATTTTGCCAGAATTTCCACATGTTTTTTATTTTGTTTAGGCAACTTTTACTCTGCTATAAATTCTAAAATAGAGATATATATTACAGATTTACCGTACCTTCCTTAATCAAAGCTTGTCGGTTAGTAAATTTTTCCCGTCTCTACTTTTAGTGAAAATTTTACTATGCGACACTAAGTTTAAAACTAACCATTATTTTTAATAGTTACGTATACTATAATGTCGATAAATAAATAAACAAATAAATTTCTAATAACTAGTCTTTTTGGACCATTACAAGAATTTACACGATTTTTTTTCTGAAAATTCAAACTTTAAACGGCTCTACTGTAAAGTTGGTCTGATGTCGCTTGGATAATATTGCCTTTCCACCGTCATTCTTAAAACGTAAGTCTGGCACTGAGAGATTTGTAATGCCAGATAATCCTGATCTGTCGCTTGTAAACGAGCCTGACTTAAAATATATATTGCCAGTGCCATCTGTGGTTAGGACCTCTTCTAGGCCATTCTATATTTATCCCGTTGATTTTTCTTGTCTACCCATTTTTTAATTTCTTAATGTTGATATTTTTATTCAAAAACTTTTTCCTGTTGATTTTAATGTGATATTAATAAGACTTAATGAAACATTATGTGATGACTGTGTGATTATTAAAAATAATTGATTAGATTGATAACATAAAGACTGGTCGTTCTTAAGTTAGACTGAATTAAACTATCTTATAACTTTATGATTGTTTGCCTTAATTGCAATTTGCAAGGGCTTTTGTTGCCGAATTTTATTAAAGTTTTCAGGTTTATCTTATAATAATATAGAAGTATACAAATTAATTTTTACTTTACTTTTAAGGCAAATTATATTACGTAAGATGTGAAAATTGTTGATTCGACTAGATACCAACTAATTAATATTGAAGGCTCTACTAATGTAAGCATTAAAACAACTAGTTTTTTTTAATAAATACTTTAATACCTAAAAAACTTGCATTATTTAGATTTTTTGTTATTAATTATTTTGATGAGTCACTGTGTACCTTTAGAGCCACTCCTGGGTTGGGTCACTGTGTACACCTGGGCGTGCACAGTGGCTCAAAAGTATTTTTTTTGTTTTCTACTCTTTATTTTATTTTGAATCTGTGTCGTCCATTTTTGTTAATGCAGTATTAAACTATAATAGTTAATGAATGTTATATGTATAAGTTTCATTATCATCCCGTCACATTTTTTATACAAATAAGCTTTTTGAAAAACACATGAGTCACTGTTGCCTCCTTGACCCTACAGGGTTATTTGTAAAACACCAACAACCTCGCAGGAGTAGATACTAACATCATAGACAACAACATTTGTTCTACGACTTTACCGAAAACTGACAAAAAAAATTTCGACTCTCCATACAAATGTCCCGAACAGCTGATCGAGTTTTGTATGAAAAGTCGATATTTTTTTGTCTGTTTTCGGGAAAGGCGTAGAACAAATGTTGTTGTTTAAAACGAGCTGAAGATTTAACACGCAATATGAATAAAGATTTATTACAAGCAAAACATGATGAAAATTTTGAATGCATCACGTGCTGTCTTTACTAGAGAAAATATAGATATGTTTGAATTCTTCTCTGGAGCTCGACATAAAGATAAACTTCGCATGATTCCAAATAAAACAAAATTGCTGAGAGATAGCGTGTTCTGTAATGCATCGCGTATATATAACAAAATCCCGGTATCAATACGTAATGGTGATGTTGATATAATTGCATTTAAGCATAAACTGAAAACATTTCTTATCGACAAATGTTACTACACGCTTAGTGATTTTTTAACTGACCGTACTATATAATTTTTTTAATATTTATCCTTAAGCTATTTATGTTGTAAATTATGTCCAATTTAATTAATAATAATAAATTTGGTTGAAATGATTGTGTAATGTGAAAATAGCTATATTATATGAATTGAAATCTGTTTTGTTTGACTATTTAAAATATTGACATTGTATTTAATTGTATGCCATAACGGCGGAAACCAGCTGAACATTTTATATTTTTTTTATTATAACCTTATTTACCTGTGTTTCACAATAAACATATTTGATTTGATTTGATTTGATTTAGAAAAAACATTCACTACCCTGAATTACAACAAGTTCACATCTACACATGTTAGTGTGGGGTAGCAATGTCCCGGAATTCTCTACTCCTGAAGGAGTAGAAGTAATTGAAAGAGTGGTTTCATGCTCATTGAATCCTAGCGACCACGTGTTGCGCAATTTAGTTAAGAACTTGCAAATCCATGAACATACGGCGACATGCAAAAAATCGCCAAAATGATAGTTGCCGCACTGGTTTTCCAAAGCCAGCTAATGATATGACCGATCGCTTAGGCCCAGATGAATCACTTGCTAACAATGGATGATTCTGTATATTGAAAAGAACCTCAGAAGAAAGTTTCGTAAACAATTACAATGCATTACTTTTAAGTATATGGGAGGGGAATATAGACGTGCAACCGGTAGTTACCGCTCTGTAGCCAACCACATGATACGGGTGATGTGATACGAGAGGCTATTTCAGAAGCTAAGAGACAAGGTAGTGCTGTATTGCAAAAAATATTTTCAGTATCAACCTATAATAAATCAACGCTTGGTGAGCGCGCCAGAATGTGCATACAGATTATGTCATATGCCATTAAAAATGTCATCGCGGAAAACCGTTTTTGTAAAAAGCTGCAATCCGGAGGAACGTTTCAGGCTTTTGAGGTTTGAAGGTAATGAAGTGGTATTTACAACAACGTTTTTAATCGTAATGTGTTACGCCCAAACGAGTTGGAGGATTTAAGCCTTGCTGAATTTGCTGTCCAATTCGAAGCTGTCTCGAACACCTCATGGGCGGAGGACGATGGTGATGCGGCGGAACTACGAGACGAAGATATTACGCCGCCAGTGAAGTATATCAAATTGCAGGACAAAACGAGAATGCGTGAAAGAAATAAGACGGCAGTATTACGTACGTACACGCTATTATACAATTAATAGCGACCAAGAGGCATACTAGTACAGCTTAATAGTATGCCACATACCATTTCGCAATGAAGGCGAGTTATTGCTCGAGAACGAATCGAGTGAGGATTGTTTTGTAAGACGGCAAAGGGAGTTTCGTCCATTGCAAGGGAATGTCAGCGCACAACAATTTGCTCACGCTGAGCAAATCATTCAACAGGCTCTTGCGCAAATTACAGCACTGAATGCTGCGCGAGAAACGCATTTCGGCAACGTTCCAGTGTGTGTTGGTGAACAAATAAACGTGAATGATAATGTTTCATTTTAAGAAGACTTAGGATAATGAGCCGTTATGCATGACGAAATGTTTCTGAGCTGCATCCGAAGATTGAATACCCAGCAAAGGAACCTGTTTCAAAAAGTGTCAACTGAAATAGAGAACGATATGAACGGCCAAGAATGTCAGCTGCTACTTTTTATTACAGGCGGTGCTGGTAGTGGAAAATCATTTCTGTTAAAACTAATCGTCGAACACATTTAGTGTTGTTATGCCCCCACAGTGGAAAGCCTGCAGAAACCTACCCTTGTCGAAGTTGGATCTTTGACTGGAATTGCCGCTTGTCAGCGTTTTGGCAAAACGTTACATAGTATTTTTTGCTACCAATTGAAAAATGAAATACAATGACGTACAAAAATATAACTGGACAACGTATGGCAGATAACCACCAGACAACGTAAAACTTAAAGATGTCAATAGTTATGGAGGCTTTCTGACATCAATCAAAATTGCAGTTGAGTCCCGTGTTATGTTGAGACGTAACATTTGCATTCCAGAAGGACTAGTAAACCCAGTCGCGCGTGAGACGGCTCGCGGTACAGTCGGTTGTACGGACGTATTATGGCGCGCGACGTAACCTCTTAGACTACCTACCCCCATTTTATTTTTATATTTCAATACTAAAATGGATATACCTATTAGTGATGATGATAACTTAGAAAATACTTATAAAAGTGATTCTGAAATGATAGAACAAATTGAAAATGAATTAAAGGAGATACTTAAAGGGGCTGAAAAAACATCCTTTGTGTAAAAATATTTTACTAGAAAAAAGGAAATAACCCGATGAAGCGAAGAGAGTGGAGAAGAATTTATGACGGTTACACGGAGAAGCCCAAAAAAAATACTTATACCTACGTAGTGCTTCGCCGATTTTGAGCCCGGATACCAACAATAAAAAAATTAAGTTAACCAATCTTCAACCTTTGCCAAAACAAATGGCAATGGCCAGACTTTTGAGATCTGAACAAATATCAGGTATTGTGAAGATTAAATACAAAAATATCTATGGATTCTCATAACAAAACAACAAAGTGTTTTCACCAGGCCAGTTAAACTTTCGAAAAGTGCTAGTATTGCATCTTTAAAAGTGTATCATTAGTTGGCTAAGGAAAAATGCCTTTTGTAGACGAAGAAACAATAAAAGAAGCTTTCTTAACAGCTGCTGATTTGAGAATTTTAAAAACAAAACTGAAATTATTGCGGTAATTATAAGTCTTAAATGTTACACATTTGTCTTCCCTCCCAGATGAGAAATTAAAAAAATGACAATGATTGATTTTTTAGTTGTGGTGTCTTTTGATTGACCCTGTCGATGTGAGTTTTCCTCATTTCTTGGATATAAAATTGATTTTCAAACTGCTTTCATTTTAAAAAGTTTCATTAAACATGGTGCATTGCAAATTATTCGTAAATACAAATAATGGATGCTACCGTAGAATAAAATAATAGAGAAATACAAGATCGAACAGACTGTTGTAGACTACAAGAAGTGAATTTAGTGTATGAAACACGCCATCAATCTACTAATAAAGCAGTTTAGTGATTGATTGATCAGAACTGTCAGTTGGAGTGGTACCAAAACAAATTATTTAATGACTTTGATGGCAGTGAAATAAATGAAGATGATCTACACCAACCAGAAGGTGACGATGAGTCTTGTCAATGCTTGGAAATGGATATTGGTCAAGTCAGAATTATATTTTTGTCAAGTGACTGTTTTTGTTTTGCTGATTTCAAAATTGTATTAATTAGTCATACATAGGATTGTTTTTAATAATATAAAAATACGAATATTTCTAAAGTGTTTTTTAATCAAAAATATCTATATTTGCAGTACTGTCAGAACAAAAGTTTATATTTTCCAAGTGACTGACCAAAAGGTTACATTTTATAACTTATTTAAAAATGGTATACGGCTGCAATGTGAGAATAGAACAAGAAATACAACATAACGCCAGAATCCTTTGTTGAGAACCTACAACGCTCATTCCAGAACATCAAACCGATCCCGAGTAATGAAAAACCTAAACAATATTTTTGTGTACAAAGAGATTAAAACATGTGACTATGTGTTCGTCAGAATGGATGCCGTGAAAAAACCATTAGTTACACCATACGAAGGGCTATACAAAGTTTTAGAAAAACTCGAAAATTACTTCAAGATACAATTTCCCAATAGAACTTCCGTTGTGTCAATTGATCGATTAAAACCAGCGTTCATAGTACACGAAGTCGATGAACCCGAAAATGCACTGTCCGCAGAAAATAGTTATTTATTATACAAGTGACCAAAATAAATTTGTGCTGCGAGTGCCGACTTGAAATCACGAACTAGCGAAGTAGTCTAGAATTGAATCACGAGCGTAGCAGATGATTCTAATATAGAATACTGAGCACAGTGAGTGATTTAAACTCACGAGGCAGAACAAAATTTTGGTCTCGTGTAAAACATACAACTTTTCACCTCTACCAGTGAGAAAAATTTTACGTGAGATTCCTGGCAAAAAGCTAAATTTCAGCATTAGAAACTTGTTCACTCAATTCTTTTGGAGTTAGACAACTATCTTCATCGTTGGACGCACTCATTTTTTGTAATTTATCACAAAAATAGTTCGATCAAATCTGTGCTGAAAAATTTTATTCATAAAGTAGATTCCCGCCGCCGTTTTGTTTTACATTATTACGTTGTGCTTTTCAAGAGAAAAGCACAACTAATAAATAAATAAGATGGGATATTATTGAATAAGAATTCAATAATATCCCATCTTATTTATTTATTTATAATCATAAAACACTAATTTGTAAATAAATTTCATTAATTTTTCTTATTTTATATTTATTTCATACATGCGACCTCATTCCGTCCATACTCTTTATTTCGAATTATCAACCTTCTTTTTTAACAATCCTCATTTAAAACTCCTTGGTATATCCGTGCATTTTATTTTTTTACTTTTTAATCCCTGTATGACACCATAAAGCACTCTATCTATCCTTTTCTCACATATCAATATTACAAGTCTCATCCTTGTCACTTTATTTCTTTTTTCTTTATTAATTTAAAAGTTGGTATTAGAAATTAAAAAGCACTTTGCCTCACGCTCGGCTTCTTGCTCGCAGCATAAATCGATTTTGCTGCGAGTTTTTACGCGCCAAAAGTACCCTTTTCGTGCTGGAGAGGTGAAAACAATATAGCACAACTGAACAGACAACTGACGACGGACAAACGACACCAAAACACGTCACAAGATCCGAGCGAATAATTCGACCTGTGGTGCAATTTTGCAATTAATTAATTATTTTATTCTAGTAAACACCACCAAGCGGTGAAGACTTTTTTCCAAATAATTTCGGGCGGGACAAGCAGTACAAACAACGATGTGAGAATACACGGCCAAAGATGAGATCGTTGTCTCTCAAGCTCAAGCAGCTGAAGGCTGGATAAGCTCAAACCAGGAGCGAGATCACCCGTACGGAGATGATGATGGGGGCACTATGCTTGATTTTTCAGAATTCTTCGTCATGAAGAAATGCCTTAAACGAGGACGTAAGGCGATGGCCAAGGAGCTGAGACGGATTGCAGAAGCGGCAGTCACCAACATCCCGATGACATCAGTAGTGACGACTGTGCCTTCCAAAAAACCGATGCCGGCCCAGGGACAGACCGATCAGACATTTATGACGTGATTAGTGTGCAACTACCTAGTGAAGTGTTTAGTTATTAATATTTTAAATTTAATCGATTGTTAATGTTTACATTTTATATGTTTTCTTTTATTCATTTCAGCTGACAACTTTTAATGTATTTTTTCACTGCTTGCAACACTGTTCAAATCCTGTTCTTCTACGGAAATACAAGTGCGTGTGTCCCAAGATCCTTTCTTTTATTTCACCAGTCAAATCATTAACAGTTCACAGTGCGCTTACAATTTTAATCGATGGGGATGCGATTATTCACAACAAGTGCAGAATAATCCGAAGTTTGAAAGTGAGATAGTCTCGAACGCTAACATTTTTCAAAGTTTCGTGGCACCATTACAGTTAGTATATGGGAGAAAAAAAACGTCATCATCATCATCATCTGTAGACATCACAAACCAAGAGATTCAGTACATTAACTCCCAAATTGATGTGCTCGAGACTACTAATTTTAAGTCGTAAGAATAGCCCATGATGCTTTTTACCATGATAGATGGTAAAGTATGCAATGCAGCAACACACACCACATCAACTATGAGGTGTTACGTAATGTGGTGCCACATTGAAGGAATTTAACGACTTGTCGAAAATATGGGTTGTCAAAGAGGAATCATTACAGTTTGGCCTCTCGATTTGACATGCTCGCATGAGATTTTTTGAAAATATTTTGCATTTGTCGTACAAACTACCTCTCAAGAAATAGCAGTTAAGGGCACAATCAGATAAAGAGGTAGTAAAACAAAGAAAAAAAAGAATTACAGGAACGATTCAGATAGGAGATGGGATTATTGTAGATGTTCCCAAAGCCAACTTCGGCAACTCTAATGATGGCAATACGAAAAGGCCGTTTTTTGCTGTCTATGAACTGTCTGCATCGAAACTTACATAGAAGTAAATTTACTGTTCAGGTTTAAAATTGTTTTAGAGTCTCTCGATTATCGAGTGCCCACAAAATTAATGTAGCAGCATTTGAAAAATATGCCAGAGGAACAGAAGAACTATAAGTTCAGCTATATCACTGGCACCCAATGTCACCACCGACTATACATAACATTTTACGACAAGGAGCAAAAGTAATTTTATCGGCTCTACTTACTATTGGTCAGCTCTCAAAAGCTGCAGAAGCCCAAAACAAATACTTAGAGACTACAGACTTAATTACTCTAGAAATTTTTCCTGAGACGCCTGTAACAAGGACGTTATAAACAGACTCCATAATTATCCAGAAACTAATATTAGTCACTACTAATATCAGTTTCCAAATCACGTCACTACGAAAGCGATTATTTCACTTTTTTTGTAACGAAAAATTCTAAAGTCTATATTATAATATTTTAGCATGATAAGATTACGCATGTTCATATACCTGTAAGGTGAATCATGGCTGTACTTTTCGATACTCTGTACCTAAAATCTTGTAACACCTATGTTTATGAACCAATAAATGAATTGGATTGAATCGAAAAGATCGAAATAAGTGAAAGTACATTCAATTTCGTAAGTATTAACATCTATAGTTCCACTTTGAACGAAAACATATTTTTGGCCAGCTTTTAGGTCAAATACGCTATTCAAACGAGCGCTAAAATAATCACTTTGCACCCAGCAAAACGTAGTGATATTCTCTTCACACCCAGCTTTCAGCTGAAATTCTTTTGAAATTGCAAAAATTAATAATGAACGGTTATTAAAAGGTCAATTTGTGGATGAAGAATGAAGACAACATCCTGAGAATTCTCCAACTACTTCAGAATGATAGTGAATACGTTCGACGAATTACTAGCTATTATGGGCCCAAAACATTGCAAGATACAAATATGAGATTGGCCATAGTAGGCCACCTATACACAGAGATTCATTCCTGTTTGCGACATAGCTGAAACAGTCAGTAGTTACATGCCCGGGCCCAATAACTTTTGATGTTCTGCTGAACTAGTATCACTTTCGCCAATATCATTACAAGCAAAATCCGGATCCTGTACTGAGTCGTCACTATTGAATATAATTCCCCTTCCACGTATACCAATCTACCAATGTGGTATTTTACAAGACACAAATGTGGGTTTACAACTTGGGAATCCACTTAGGAAGCAACGACCGGGCCTATTGCAACATATGGGTGGAGGGAGAAGAAGAGAAGTAGGGGATCTCAGGAAGTGGGTTCCTGCCTTCTTAAGCATTTAATGGAGAGACTTGGCGACGACGTAAAGCACCTGATACTCTGGAGTGACTCTTGCGGAAGGCAAAATTGCAATATACAGCTGACATTGATGCTGAAAGCATTAATAAACGATCACCAAACCCTACAAACAATCAGGCCTCGCTTTCTGGAATCCGGACACAGTTTCCTACCTAATGATACAGATTTTGGTAGAATCAAATGTGCTTTGTAACTACAGCAAAGATTGTAGAAGCAAAGACTACATGCAAATTATGCAGACATGTAAAAAAAAAATATTATCGATACAAGTTAACAGAATGAGTAAAGAGGACTTTTTGTCAAGTTCTAACCTAGAAAAGATAATAATAAATAGAAAGAAAGCTTCTGATGGGTCGAAAGTGTCTCGGCTAAATACTAAAGAGATAATGATGAAAAACGACGATGAGTTTTGCTATTTTTATGCGATCTAACTTGGATTGGATGATGACTATGCAGAAATAAAATTAAGAAATACAAGAGATAGTACAGGCCGACTAACCAAAGAAATAATGGATCCACTTAGACCTAATGGAAAACCTATTTCCGAAGCGAAGTTGGATGACTAAAAGAAACATGGACATGTTTATTGTATATTATTATTATTGAATTTTCGAATTAAATACCTACTAACATAGTTTTAAGTATCAAATGATTACTAACAAATATGGATCAATGTAATCTTATGAATAAATAAATTATTATTATTATGAAGACCTTTTTGGGACTGCTATTTCTGCTGATCAAGAATGCAGACTAAGATTTGCCATATTAACGGTCAGATTGGCTTTAGCATACTCACAAGACGGCTCCTTAAGTGAACGCCGAAACAGAAAAATCATGAGAGTCCTGTTAAGCTGGCGTCTACAGGCTGTCGAAAATAATCCCGCTAAATGGCGGGTTAGTGAAGAATTGATGGACTATTTCTCGAAAAATGGCTTTAATCAAAATAACGAAGATGAAGACTTTACAAAATCGACACGAAAAGCAGATGACCGACAGCGCTATCTAAAAAAGATTTATTCAAAACAAATTTGATAAATGGAGAAAAGGTAACCCCTATATTACTTGATTTATTCAAAATCGTTAGGGTCTGTGTTTTGCGGACCATGTAGACTTTTTGACAATGGAACAAGTCCCCTCGCCAGTGAACAAGGTTTCAGTGACTGGAAACTGGAAAGAGTTCAAGTTCAAGGTCACGAAACTAGTTTGGGGCACAAAAATTGTAAAAATGAAAAATCGCGGGAAAACTGATGCCAGTACGGACTCTAAATTATTTGAACAATTAGAAAATGAAAAAATATACTGGCGAAATGTGTTGCATAGAGTGGTTGTGGCGGTAAAATCACTATCAACGCGAGGTCTTCCTTTTCGTGACAAGACAGACAAATTCGGAGCAACAAATAATGACAACTTTATGATGCTTATAGAAGCAATTTCCGAATTTGACCCATTTTTGGCGAAGCATGTAGAAAGTTCAAGAAATCCCGGAAAAGGCAATACGTCCTATTTATCATTCACAACTTGTGAAAAAATTATGGCTGATAAAGTAACAGAAAATATAATTGAACAACTTCACAAGGCTAAATACTTTTCTTTTAGCGTAGATTCAACCCCTGATAATACCGATGTTGATCAGCTTTCTTTGATTGTCAGATTTGTTCAAGATAATGCAGAACCAATAGAAGGATTTCTTTGCTTTCTAACAAACACCGTCCACAAAGCAGAAGACATGTTAGCAGCCGTCATGGACACCTTCAAAACACTCAATATAGTTATTGAAAATTGCAGAGAACAGTCTTATGACAATGCGAGCAATATGTATGGCGGTCTACAAGCTAAGAACAAAGAAAAATGTCAGTATGCGATATACGTACCGTGCGCCGCTCAATCGTTGAACTTGATTGGTACATCGACAGCTGAATTTTGTTCAGAAGCTTCAGTTTTTGGGGCTGTTGCAAAATCTGTTTGTATTTTTTACAGCTTCAACGGGTCGTGGAAAATTACTAGGAACATTTTTGTGACTATGCCCGAAAATATTACTTTAAAAAGTTTGACACACACTAAACGCGATGGTCGGCTACGGACAAGCTTGTACAAGCTTGTACGGACATGCTTGTACAAGTCTTAACAGAGATTGGAACCAAGTTATAGCGGCCCTTGAAACTATAACAAATGACCCTACTCAAAAAGCTTTAGCTAACAATGAAGCAAAAGGTTAATTAAGTCAGCTTAGGTCCCTAGAAATGGCTATACTATCAGAAATTTGGGGAGCTATATTAAAACAGTTTAATATTGTTTCTTAAATTTTACAAGGGGTCGACACAGACGTTGAGGTCGTTTCCAAACTCTACGAGTCACTGATCTCGTTTGTAGCAGATAAACGAGAATGTTTTGATGCTTTTGAAGAGGCAGGGAAAAAAAAAACCGGCCAAGTGCGTGTCGGGCCACGCGCAGTAGGGTTCCGTAGGTACATTATATACCATACCATATTTTAATACCGCTATCATTTTTCGTCTGAAAATATAACTTTGTTTTTCACAGTGTTTGTATGAATGACAAAGTTATATTTGCGGTTTTGGAAAATGTACTATATCTCAAAAACTAATTACTGTATCTCGTTCAAACCAATTTTCGTTGAAAGTGTTTATTAAGATCTATAGCATATATTTTTTTTAGATTTTTCACCCTCTTACTTTAAAAGTTAAAGGGGGGGGGGACACACATTTTACCACTTTGGCGGCAGATATCTTTCAAACGGTTGTCTTTGAAAAAAAATAGTCTTAGGAACCTCAATGTCATTTTTAAAGACCTATCTATAGACACCCACAAGTATTGGTTTGATGAAAAAAAAAATTTCAGTTTCAGTTCCATGTATGGGGAGCCCCCCCTTAATCTTTTATTTTATTTATTTTTGTGTAAAAATCGTAAAGCGGTTCACAGAATACACCTACTTACCAAGTTTCAACTATGTAGTCTTAATACTTTTGGAATAAAGTGGCTGTGACATACGGACGGACAGACAGACAGACAGACAGACAGACAGACAGACAGACAGACAGACATGACGAATCTATAAGGGTTCCGTTTTTTGCCATTTTGGCTACGGAACCCTAAAAACTTCAGAAGAATATAGAAGCACTCAAAAAAGAATTATTAAGAGGAAGAAAAGAGACGACGAGTCGAGAGAGGGATAAGTAAGTATTGTAACAAGGCCGTGACAATTTCAGGATTAATACCTTTTTTCCTAAATGCGACCAATCATTGGGCGAGCTAAAGCGGCACAAGACTTCATATGACGCAGTAACGGAACATTTCCCATTTTTGTCTAAAATGAATATATTGTCTGAAGCGCATGTTCGACTTCAAGCCAAAAATTTTCAACAATTGTACCTACTGATGGGGAAAATGCCGGGCATTTTTGGCAGATTGGGAATATTCCCAATAAACGCCGATAAATTCCCGCCCACTGGGCATTTATCTGGGCATTTATTTTTTGTTACAAAATTGATCTACAAAATTTATTTAAACCGTAAAATATAGTTAATTTTAATTGAATTAGTTAAGATTATCGTTCATCAGTTTATATTTTCATGAATTTGGATATCCTCATCAAAATATTGTATGTGAATCGTAGACGTAAGTATATATTTGTCACAAAATCTTCGAAAGTGGTAAAAATTATATTGAAGCAAAATAATCATATGAAAATACAAGTACCTAGAGAAGGACACTCCCGATTTAAACTCGCTTGGCCACCCCGCAACACTCGGTGAGGTTCATACTAGTAGGTTGCCATTCATCGTTTTTGCCGAGAAACAAAACTTTTGTCAAACAACGACATTGGCGAGAGCACACAAGAGCGGCTCCCTATATTCCCGGTGTTCGCCGATGGGCAAAACTTTGGCGAATAGCGAGAGCGACGAGTTTGTGCGAAATGACTGCATAAGCTTTGTTTATAAATCTGTATTATCTTATCATACGTCTACCAGAAAATGAGTCGGTATAAATGGTTTATTAATCGAAGAAGTAATTTAATCATTTACTCTCATTGTGGGAACTATCCCCCAAATTGGAAATACGAAGAACATTGTTACATTAACATCCATGTTAACGTCATACGCTTAGTTATTTAATTATTATTTTCAATAAGTTAGGGTCTAGGAAGTAAAAAATATAAGAAATACAATTGTTTTTTGTTTTTGGATTTAAAAAATGGCCGCCAGGTTTTTATGTAATTTACGGGGATACTAGGTATACCTAACCTATAGAAGTATAGATTATTTATCTGACATTTTGCTGACATCCGTAATGCAAGATACCTACCTTACTACTATTCTTATTAGGTAGGTAGAAAAAAGGGTAGGGTATAATCGCAATAAAATTCTTAATGCCGAGTAGGTACCTAGGCATAAAATTTTATATTGCATTAATTCTTTATAACGTTCATTGAACCCAAATATATAGATAAGCTAATGAATATAATAATGGTTGAAAATAATAATAGTTTATAATAATATTGTAATAATGGTTTGAAATAAAATAATAATAGTTCCTAATAAATACAATAATAGTTCGAGTGTCCAATTTACCGACATTTTTAAAAGCTTTTATTAGGCTCATAGTCATTACGGTGAATGTCGGCCAACTGGCGCGAGGGACAGCGGGAATCTGGAGTGGAGAGATAGTTCGCTTGGGTGTTTCTTCACATAAGCGAAAAAGTATGTTCAAGTCATATAAAAAAATTTAGGCAGTAAAAATTGAAGACAAACTCAGAAATTAGCATCCTATTATCATTAAGAAAAGAGGCAAACCCTTTTTGTGAACGTAAGTAGTTTAATTCAAATTCTGATAGTATAAAGAATCTACAAAACGTCATTGCCCACAACATTCAAATCGCACATATTCTTAGTTTGTCAAAAACATTTTAATAACGGTACATGAATAACCAATTTAGTGTAGGTACGTGTCATAGTAGTAATATATGCTCTTATTTTATGCATAAACAAGTGCCGATCAGAAAAACTTAACGTATTATTTTAGTCTAAAAATGTTTGGGATACATTTTCTGTCATTAATCGCAACAGGACCAAAACTAGAAAGTGGCACAACATTTTGTTACAGCCCGGTGCAATTTCTGCGCAGCATCCCCCGCCTCGCCTCTCGCGTTTTAGTTGACATCGAGCGCTTGCCAGACGTGCGCGCGTGTTTTGTAAAAAAAAATTAAAAAGTGTTTCTACGAACCCTTGGTTGAGAAATATATCATTACCGGAGTTTAGGATTACTCGGTATGTAATTTTAATGTATACATTTTCATTTATTTCATTGTTTTACACGTAATGTATCTTCAAAATTTCTACTGAGTACATTATTCCTCGAAAACATTTTGAACAAGTTCTAACGTGTTTTTTTAATTGAAATTGTCATTGCCAGTAACGTCATTGCCGGGATATTTCGTGTTGTGGGTAATGACGATTGATTGAAGGTAATGACATACGCGCGGAGGGTAATGTCGAATTGTTCCTGGTAATGATTTTCTTAAATACTGATTTCGCTTTAGTATCTGATCTAATATTTTTAATGAGCGATATCTTGTAGAAATGTATTATTCAATAGTATGTCTTTAATTTCTCACCAAATTTCTCCACCAATTGTTTTGAACTACCCAATTGGTTATTTTATTCACAGATATGGCGAAAACAAAAAAAGGAAAAGAAGACCGCCTTGCTCAGCAGAGACTGTGTAAACGACGTCGCTACGCCGAAATAAAAAATGATCCTAGATTATATGCTATTGAAAAAGAAAAACAAAGAGCACGCTATTTGAAAAGAAAAGCTAACAAGAAAATATCTGGAATTGCAGAAAAGAACAAGACAAAACAGAAACTACAAAGAATGAAATGGAAAGAAAATTCAAGACGTTACAGGCAAAGTAAGAAAGAAGAAAGACAGAAATTACCAGAACCAGTACAAATTGATATCCAAGAAAACCAAAAAGTCATTATTCGAGAAAATTCAAGAGATCCATTAAAAGGGGTCGGAGGACGGGTATACACAACTAAAGAAGTTTCATTGATAGTAAGAAGAGTACGTTACAAGGAACATAAAAAACAGATATATTTAAGAGAAATTATAAAGACACTGAAACGGCAAAATGCCTTGTACCGAATGCGAGAACATAGAGGTCGACAAAGTAAAGAAAAAAATGAACAGACGTCAAAAGAAAATGAAAGCTTGCAATCAAAGAAGCCCACAGCCATAAAAGTTTTACCAGAATTTAAGAAACAAAAGAAAAAATCTAGAAAGTTACTGCAATCAAAAATATCAGATACTATTCGCGAGGCCATACATGCCTTTTACAACGATGACAATAACAGCGTCATCAGAGCAGGAAAAAAGGAGTTCATAACTAAGAATAAAATACGACATCAGAAACGATTTCTAACAGCAAATTTAACAGAGCTATATAAAAAATTCATAGAGGAAACAAAAATTTTTATTTTTTTATTTTATTTTATTATAAATATGGACAACAAAACAGATTACAATCGAAAAATAAATAATGACATGCTAAAATAATTCAGTTGTATGCTAGATCGTAACCCTAACTATGTTGACACATCATGTTCACAGTGTTGAGCAAGTAAGATCTACTCTTCAAAAACAAATAGATTTAAATACTTAATAAATGAATTAAATTATAACCTTATCTAAAAATAGTAAAAATTAATTGACTTAACTATGTAATATGTAATAAATACTTTAACGATATGGGCATGTACAAATTTAGGAAAGAGTTAGTTGTTGAACCGACTTTTTAAATATTCTGGGTCTCGGATTAAAAATATCCATGCACGGACTCTTCACAGATATCTCGTTGTAAAGCCGACACATTCTTACAAGGGGGTTATAAAATGACGTGTTATTTTGATACGTTTGTAAGTAAAATGTTTTGTTTGGTATTCGGGGATTTCGCCTTGTAGATATGTTTAGCTTGCCTAGGAGGTAAGGAGAATCGATACAGCTATGTAGAATCTTATGTAAGTATATAAGGTCGTGTTTCTTGCGGCGGACAAGTAAGGTGGTTACTTTAAATTTAACAAGCCTCTCACTATAACCAACGAGACTGCGACCGAAACCGCATCTGTAGCTAAGTATCCTAAGAGCTCTTTTCTGAACACTTTCAATGCTATCCGAGTGAACTGAGTAGCAAGGAGACCAAACGACACTGGCGTATTCTAGAATGCTGCGAGAAAGGCTGTAATAAACGGTCAGGTAACTTAGAGGCTGTTTGAAACCCTTGGTGCACCTTGTTATAAAGCCTAGTAACTTGAATGCTTTATTTTTTATATATGCGCAGTGCTCACGGAATGTTAATTTAGAGTCAAACAGTACACCAAGGTCCTTAGCCACCGTTTTTCTATTCAATGTCAACCCTTTAAGTTGATAATCATAAGTACGTTTATATCGTTTATTAGTGAAAGTTATGACAAAACATTTTTGTATATTGAGGTGCATATGATTTTGTTCGCACCACTCGGAGACCGTATCTATATCATTCTGAAGTTCAGAGCAGTCAGACGAAGCTTGAATCACGCGGTATATTTTCAAATCATCGGCATAAAGTAAACAAGGGCAGGACAGCTTATTAATTAAATCATTGATAAAAATGATTTAATTAATAAGCTGCTATACATTATTCAACTTTTTGCAAAGAAAGGCCTTTTTGGGTCTTATTTCCAAAGCCACAAAATAGAGACACTTGTTTATGCATTGTTCACACCAATATGGATCTTCTGATCAATGCCTTAAGTAAAAGCAAAATTTTAAAGCCCAGAAATTCTGCGGAACTTCTAAAATCCTTATGTTGTGATCTTAAAAATCCCAAATGTTTGGAAAGAACATGTGCAGCTTGTGCGGGTAGAGTGCCTGAATACATGGAGTTTTCAAACGACGTTCTTGTAAGCTATTATGAATGGAAAAGGGTAAAAAAAGAAATCACTACAAGCAAAGGGATTGTGAGAAAACAGCAGATGACATCCAAGGAGAAAGAAACAGGAGAACCTTTAAAGTTGATTCAGAAGTTGGAAACTGCATTGCCGAAATTCTTTTTGCACTCTTACAAGATTTTAAAGCAGTATTCAGTGATGAAAAATTTGAGAGAGAATCTACTGCGATTCGATGAAGTAATGATACATGTGGACTTCTCAGAGAATTATGCACTTAAGTATGCTGAAGAAGTTCAAAGTTTTCACTTTGCTGGCAGTCGCAATCAAGTATCCTTGCATACAGCTGTGATTTACACAAATGATTTCACTGCAGGGACTGTGAAACCAACGTGTGTTTGTACTATAAGTAAATGCACGCGCCACGATGTGCCAGCAGTATGGGCGCACTTGATACCGTTACTGCAAGAAGCATACAAACAAAATCCCTTTATTGAGAATATACACTTTTTATCTGACTCACCATCCTCCCAGTATAGGAATAAATACATGTTTTATGTGATTTCACAACTTTCACAAGATTTTCCTCAAATAAGAAGGGTTTCTTGGAACTACCGGAATCTGGGCACGGCAAAGGTGCCCCAGATGGAGTTGGCGCAGTTTTGAAACGAACAGCCGACCAGATGGTTCGTTTTGGTGAAGATGTTGGAAGTTTTAGCCAATTTTGCAATGTTATGAACGATCGCATAGAGAACATAGTTGTAAAAGCCGTTGAAGAAGCAGACGTAGTAGAAAGAGAAAAAAAAAATACCCAAAGATTTGAAACCATTTAAGGGAACCCTTTCTGTCCACCAAGTCATTTGGGATAAATTTCATAGATGGACAACGATGCGGTCCATCAGTTGCTTTTTGTGCGATGCCGGAGAGATTTGTCACCACGGCAAACATCTAGGATTTATAGAGAATAAAAAAACAGTCCCTGATCTAAGTCATCTTGAAGATTATGATGTCGTTATTCCTTTAGCACAAACTAAACCGAGTATACCGAAAGCTATACTATCTAAACCACCTTACAGCAAAAATGAGAAGAAAAATATTTCAGCTAAGACAACTGGTACCTACAAATTCTCGGAAAAGAAAGTAAAAATGCAAACACACGAAGATGTAGAAAACCAGCCATCATGCTTCAATAGCATCATTACTCTGAATAAAGGAAAAAGAATATTGTCTGGAAAAAGAATACATGTCTTATCAGATATAACAATTAAGGATATCAATCAGCTAATTAAGAAGAAGAAGAAGAAGAAAGATGATTGAAAATAAGAATGAAAGATGCAGATCAATTATTTGAGAGAAAAAAAGATGACTAGAGTTATTCAGCCAAAGATTTTAATTTGCCAAATATAAAAAAAGACTTAAGATTTAGGTTAAGAAATAATACAAATTAAGGACCAGCATAGAAGGTAATAAGAGACTGAAGTAATTTATATAGTAAGTGATAGTATCAATAAAGATACTGTTTTTATGTTGATTTTGATGATTATAAAAATGTTTGAATTAAGTAATGCGTTAGAAAAAATTTTTTTTTCATGGTCTACTTTGGGTAGTTACTGAAAAATGATTAATACTACTTATTTGTTGATCAATACTAAAACATATGTTGATCCTACAATAAATCAAAGATTTTTAAATGCTTTTCCTTTTTATCGTCATTCCCAGGAACACAAAATCATTACCAGCAACACACATTTCATTACCAGTAACATGATGTCATTACCATCGCCAATAGATTTCTTCGATGCTATTTTTCTTAATTTTTACTGCAGGAACTTCAATGCCTTAGTTACATATCGTCACTGCTTCCAATATAGATTTATTTCTGACTACACTGACTTTTAATTTGGAGCAAATTGTGAGATTACAGAAAAAAGTGCAAAATAAATGTAAACTCGAATAAACACCCGCTTACTATACATAAACTTGGCGAAACTACCCGAGAACCCTTTGATGTACCGACACTGACACGG
Organism: Agriphila geniculea; assembly: GCA_943789525.1. Classification (NCBI taxonomy): domain Eukaryota; kingdom Metazoa; phylum Arthropoda; class Insecta; order Lepidoptera; family Crambidae; genus Agriphila; species Agriphila geniculea. The sequence goes on from OX038893.1 coordinate 10,485,527, forward strand.
AATGGGTAGAAGGCGAATATAAGCGAGTTTTTAAAAATGTTGATTCTATTTACCTTTGTTAGCTTAGACTTATCAGTAAAATATATGCCCAAAAGTCAAATTATAATAAATATTTGTTAAATAACTAATATTTCGTTTTATTTCCTTAAAACTTTTTCATTTATTCGTTGTTGCACAATCGTTTTTTTCTGCCCACAGATTGGGCATTTATTTGGGCATAAAAGATTTATGCCCAATGTGCCTGGGTTTTTACCCAATTTTCCCGCCCGGGCAGAAACACTTTCCCATCTCTAATTGTACCCGAAAGATCTTGCGGAAGATTTACAAGATATTGCTTTACGCATCTTTTTGAGTACAGCAAAAACAAACTGCAGTACAGATAGATCATTTTCGGTTCTGAAAACAATTAAGAATTATCTTTTCTTACGGATTTGTGAAGAACGTTTAAATAGTTTAGCCATTCTTAATATTGAAGCCAATTTAACAAAATAACTTAGTAACGAAATCGTCATTAATGACTTTATTAATACATTAGTACACCCCGCAAAAAAAAATTAAACTCTATTGAAAATCCATGATCGCATATTGAGCGTAACGCCTGAAGCTCGTTTAGATAAGACTTAATGCAACAATATGCCAATCATGTTCGTAGAAACATAACAAATGAACAATAGTTTCAAACGGCTAAATGTTAAAAAACGAAAATTAGTTGCATTAGATAAAATTATACTTCGGATTCGTCCTCGATATAAGTACAATTAATTACATGTACGCTTGCATGATCACCAATTAGCATGTTATTTTAAAATAATAACCTAAAAAACTTAAAATGTAGTAAGTGTAAGGTAGCAGAGTATGTGTGTATATCTGAGGATACACTGGCCTTGGGATAAAGATATTGGGTGTATAATAGGAGATCGTGTTAAGGCACTTTGAAGCAAGGTTCAATGGCGCTAAACGTGTTAAGACAAACTGGCATTCCTTACAGCACTTTAAAGAAAAGATACAATTTAGCGAAAGCTGACGATTGAAGCTACAAAAACTCTCCTAAACTGGAAAGACGTACCTACTGTATTCAATGTTGCTCAAGAAGAAATACTGGCTAACGATCTTCGGACTATGTCAAATAAATTTTATGGCTTGACAAGAGAACAGTTTCGCAAAGTATGTTACAGTGTAACTAAACAACTAGATATTGAGAAACGATTTAACCAAGTCAATCAAACTGCAGGAAAAGATTGGCTGGCTGGATTTTTGCAGCGTAATCCAGATTTGAGCATTAGAAAGCCTGAAGCTATCAGTATCAACAGAATCCTCGGATTTAACAAGACTGAGATAACGGTTTTTTTCAATAACTTGGAGAAATTGATGGTACAATATAGTTTCGAGCCTCAAATGATTTACAATGTAGACGACACTGGTATAACGACTGTCCAAGAGACTATAGAGACTGAGATATAACCTACTACTGTTACACCCCCTATTGCTAATTTTGGATAATCACAGCAGTCATGCTACTCTCGAAACTTGGGAATTGGCAAAAGAGAACCATGCCAATGCTTACCATTCCTCCACATTCATCCCACCGTCTACAACCACTTGACGTTGCATTTTATTCCCCGCTTAAAAGAGCGTACAACAAAGAGTGCAACTTGTATATAAAATCAAGAAATTTGATAAAAGTTACTCCATACGACATTGCTGGACTGTTTAATAAAGCCTACACGTGAGTGGCTTCTATAGAAAAAGGAGTATCGAGCTTTAAAGCAACGGGAATATTCCCTATGAATCCTGGAGTTTTTGGTGATGATGACTTCATTGATGAGGAAGCCAGATCAGCTGTGCCAGTGGTTGATGCTTAACAACAACCAACTAATGTCATTCCTATTCCATCTACATCAAATCAGGCTATTAATGAGCAACCATATGCTAGCACTGCAACAAGTCCATCTATTTTTAGTGGTCTTCAAATTGAACCGGAAATTATTCAGAGGGAAACTGTTGTAGCACCACCTCCAATTCCATCCACATCATATTTAACACCAGAACCACCACCTGCTATTCTGGAGTCACACACCTTCAGACATATCGCAATTCCGTCCAATATTGACTTTGCTAATGCTGTCTCCATTGTCAGCCCACTGCCCCAACAACTCATGTCTCAAAAAGAAAGACCTATGAAGAACAAACAGCATTCTGAAATAATAACAAGCACTCCAATGAAAGCAGTGTTTGAGGAAAAGAAGAGGAAAAGAACTGAAAAGGAGAATAAGACAAAGACTAATTGTCTTTGTCTTATTGTCCTTTTCAGGTCCAAAAATAAAGGAAACTGTGATAAAGAAAACTGTGTCAAGGGAAAATGTATCAAAGGCAAATGTATTCACTTCTCAAGCTTACGCGCTCCCTAGACATGAAATAAAACAATTTTTAACGGACACTAGCGCGGTTTTTTTACTTTGCAGCTGCCGTGGTCACGGGGGACTGAAGCTACCCGTGACCACGGCAGCTGCAAAGTTGCCGAAACGTCGGGAAAACCAAAAATCAAACCAAATACCAACTAATTACCAAAGTACTTTTAATAAAACCGCGCTAGTATCCGTTAAAAATTGTTTTATTTCAAAGGCAAATGTATTAAGAAGAAACCTACCAAAAATAAAGAGATTAAAAGTAAGAAGACTAGAACCAGAAATACAAGAATCAGAAAGGCTACAAAATATTTATTTAAAAATGATGATGAAGATTCATCTACTGATCAAATAGACGAAAATGATCTCTGCGATGATGAGTCAGAATATTCTGAAGAAGATAATTTATGTGCAATTTGTTTAGACACTGGAAAAAGTGGAGAGATGTGGTACCGATGCAGAAGTTGCGGAAACTGGGCCCATAAAGAGTGTTCTGGCAGTGACAGTCCAGATTCTTATATTTGTGCATTTTGTTTGGATCCATAAACTCTAGATCTTTTGTTTTCCATTAATAATTTCATATTAATTTCTATGTTTTGTTTAAAAAAAAAAGATTTTATAACTTGTGTTACAAATAGTTTTATTGTATTGATAATTATAATAACTAAGATCTTATTTAAAGTAAGTTTTGTTAATGTTTTGGTTTAAGAGTAATTATAATGGCTCCTATTTCCCGTATGAGCGTTAAATGGGCTCTCATTAGCCGCATTTGTCGGGCAATAGGAGCGACTGACTTTTTTTGTAAAATTGTTACTGTACCTTAATACATGTCTGTAGTTGATTATAACTGTGATTTAAGTATTCTTTAATAACAAAGGTAAGAGTTAATAATAAAAAATTACAATAATTTTGACAAAAATGGTTTTTATTAAAACTTTTCCGTAGTAGGATCCCATTGTCCTGACTCCTGTTCTCCCCTACGCTTGGGTTATTTTATTCCTGACAGAAATTATCCTTAAATGCGACATTCTGCAACCGACAATTTTAATCTGAATAGAGGTCATTCTAATTCCGACATTATAAATCTTGTTTCACATTCCAAATTGATATACCAGGGTGCAGAGAAAGACAACGTAACTCCCGAACAAGAACATTCACAAGCCGAAAACTTTGCAAAATTAGAAGAACATTCAAAAATTCAAGAAAACTATAAAAACTGTGCTACATATTTTGCTATTATCGAATCATTTTTTTTAATAAATTTAAAACTATTAATATTACACGATCAGCGCCAAATTAAAAAAGCTATTGCCCGTTTTCAGGGGTCAAGTTTATTTATTTTATTTTTCCTGACATAATTTTTGTACCAAAAGTCCCATGCAGAACCCTAAGATTGATTTATAGAGGCCAGCAGAATCTAACGCCATAGTTAAATATATGAAAACGTGAATACTCACAGATACACTGGCCATGGAGAAAGGGGTAGCAGAGTATGTGTGTATACCTGAATTACCTGAGGATACACTGGCCTTGGGATAAAGACATTGGCTGTATAGTGTATATTGGGAGAAACAATGGCGTTGAACGTGCATTTACTTATTTTATAGGTGTGGACAAAATGAGTACACTTTGGTTATTACTGACAGAAATGATACTCAAATGCGACATTCTGCAACCGACAATTTAAATCTGAATAGTGAAAATTTTAATTTAACTCTTGTTTCACAATCCAAATTGATATACCAGGGTGCAGAGAAAGACAACGTAACTCCGGAGCAAGAACATTCACAAGCCGAAAACATTGCAAAATTGGAAGAACATTCACAAATTCAAGAAAACAATAAAAACTGTGGTAAGAATCTTGCTATTATGGAAACTTTTTTTTATTTTAAAACTATTAATATTATGAGTGCATTTACTTTTTTTATAGGCGTAGACAATATGAGTACGCTTATGGTTATTATTGACAGAACGCTTATGATGAATGAAAATGATCCTCAAATGAGAAATTCTGCAACCGACAATTTTAATCTGAATAGAGACCATTTTAATTCCGTCATTGTTTTGGAAGCCATAATTGTTGTTTCACATTCCAAATTGATATACCAGGGTGCAGAGGAAGACAACGTAACTCCCGAGCAAGAACATTCACAAGCCGAAAACATTTGCAAAATTGGAAGAACATTCACAAATTCAAGAAAACTATAAAAACTGTGGTAAGAATCTTGCTATTATCAAAACATAGTTTTTTTATTATTTTAAACCAATTGATATTAAGAGTGCATTTACTTTTTTATAGGTATAGAGACTGACAGAAATTATACTCAAATGCGACATTCTGCAACCGACAATTTTAATCTGAATAGACACAATTCTAATTTCTACATTATAACTCTTGTTTCACCTTCCAAATTAATAGAAAAAATATAGTTAGACAGTAAAAATTTAGTAGCAAAAGTCATAGAAAAACGAAATGGACTTTATCGTATCGGTACTTCAGCTTGAGTTAATTGCTGGCGTCAATTCCGGGACAAATTTCCGGGACGGGTGCAAATGATTTCAAATTAATTTATATTACTCTTGAAATTACCCATGTAAACCGACTTTTTAGACAGACTCTAGCAACAACGTGAAGCGCAGACAGGACCTGGACACCGGGACAAGGCACGTAATTCCGGGACAATTCCGGAAATCCCGGGAGTCTGGCAACTCTAACTGCGACATCGACAAAGTGGAAAGGGCCAGATGGAAAAAGGAATGTTGGTCGGCCTATCAAACGGTGGAATGGCGACATTATTCAGGTGGTAGGAGTTGAATGGAAGCAGAGAGGAAGAGACCGAGAAACTTGGAAGGGAATGGAGGAAGCCTTCACCCGAGAAGGGATTCATAGTAATTAAAAAATTGAAAGAAGTAACTGTATAATCATGTATTACCAGGGCTCTGACACTCCGCGCGCGAGTATGAAGCGCTCGGCGTCCTCTGAGAGGACAAATTACATACGTCAGAAAAGATCAGACCTACGCGATAGAGAGGCAACTACTAGGTGAATGTTTTGGAGCGAAGGGAGCGCTGTGCGACCTGAATTGCACTTTATTGTGTCGAAGCAAGAGTCGCAATTTATTTAAACGATTTTGAGGAGTGCAACTTCAATATTATTAATGCATTAGTGCAATTATATTATATTTAATTTTATATTTAATTTATTATTATTATTATTATCCCTGACAAAATCTTACCAATAACCAGAAGTTTTATCTGATTTTTCACAATTCGGTGGACAAGGCTTAAAGATAAGCAACTGTAGTAGATCTAAAGCTCAATGTAAAACCAACAGAACTTGTCATAATGGTGGCGCCCCGGCATTAGTCCACTTTTACGTATTCGGTTCGTATTCATATTTTTTATGTTATATTTATTAGTTGTGATTGGTCGACGGCCACTCACAAACTTAAATATAAAGTAAAAAATATGAATACGGACCAAATACATATAAGCGGACAAACGCAGTTAGTGTGCAGCCCAGTAGAGATATCCACATTTCCCTGTGGCCCTCGGCCGGAAAAGTGTGACGCCAAGTTAGATGAAAGACGATTTGATCGGTTACAGCTTTTTGACATCCCTGTAAAACCTATTAAAAAATGGCATAAGATTTTCAAAACTCAAAATTTGCCTAATCTCATTAAAGGCCCACCGAGCCTCCACTATCGCCGCCACTCAAGAAAAAATCATTACAACGAAATAACTATGTTTAGTAAAATTCTGAAAAATACAAAAATTTGTATTAGTAATAAACTATTTTTGTATGCGTTTTTTTCCTGGTTTAAATGTGTTTATGTAGATAAAACCTGGATTAACACCTAAAGCGGCCACTTTGGGTGTTAATCCATTTTAACTACGCGAACACATTTAAACTAAGAATTTAACGCATACAAAAATAGTTGATAGCTGATACTAGTTTTTATATTTTTCAGAATTTTATTTTACATCTTTATTTCGTTGTAATGATTTTTTTCTTGATTGGCGGCGCTAGTGGACGCGCGATGCACCCTCATGTCATAAATAACCAATACCTGTGTCTAATGTATCTACTGAGTTTTCTCACAAGCAAATGTTAACATGGACTGACAGACGTAATAAATTATCGATAGAACTTCTATGTGTGGAGATTGAAAAAAAGTAAATATTCTGTTGTCTTGTGAAGTTTTATAAGATTTGTCCCAAAATAAAGGAAAATGTTAAAAGGCGGCAAAATCAAGCTCAAAATACTTTATCTATAATAAATAACTTGTTTTAATATTATAAAAATATGTATTGTTTGAGTTGCTACCTTGCATGATACATGATAAGTTCCTTTTAAAAATAGACCATTACATTTAAAAAAAATATAATATTTAAGGTTAGCTTGATCAGTAGTGAAGACTGTAATTTTTAAATACTTAAATGATTGTATGTAACTATGCCTAAAGATGTGCCGTTGCCGGGAAGTCAGGAATATTGCCTTATAAGTCGGGAATATTCCCAATATTGCTGGGAATATTCCCACCCTAGGGCAATATTCCCAGCAATGGTACATATTTAACTATACCACTTATATCTATTCTGTGACTATACTTTGATTTTTTACTGTGTCCATCCCAGTCCTGATTTTATTACACTTCCCCTGCCTGTTCTATGATATCCAATGGTTTTGTTTTCTTCTACTATTAAAGTTTTATCTTTAAGAATATGTGTATAGTTCTTGCATCTCACAAATGCGCGTGAATTTAACGAGTTTCAACCTTAATGCATTGCTTTAAGAATGTTGACGCGCGCATTCGTGAGATGCAAGAACTATATATGGTTAGTGCCAAATACCATACAAACTTTTAGCATCTCCTTTTTCTATTAATAATAAAAAAATTGTTTAAAAAAACAAAAAACCGACTTCAAAAAACCTACCTCTAAAAAGCAAGAAATAATATTCGTAATAATAAAACACGTCTATTGAAGTCGGGTGGGGCTGGAGTACAAATGTCTTTTTATTTTAATCTAAAAGCCCCACCCGACTTCAATAGACGTGTTTTATTATTACGAATATTATTTCTTGCTTTTTAGAGGTAGGTTTTTTGAAGTCGGTTTTTTGTTTTTTTAAACAATTTTTTATTTTTTTATTTTTAGTGTAGGTACCTTTTGTATTAGGTAGTGTAGGTATATTATTTAGGTAGAAATTAAAATCGGCTCAGCCAAACGTGAGTTAATCGCGGAGAAACATACATACATGCGGGTCAAACTGAGAACCTCCTTTTTTAAGTCGGTTAAAGAAATACACTTAAGATATCCCTTTTTCAACAAAAACATAATTATCTTATTCAGTTCATAAACAAAGACGTTATACGACTGATCATCGAGGTAGTTCACACAAAATCATACTATTTTCGTGCTTTTTTTCAAGATTACTTGAAAAGTACTGAACCGATTTCAAAATTTTAAAAAATGGGACCAACTTGGGAGTTTACCTAATGTAATAACGTTTGAATCATTTCAATCGGTCCAGCCGTCTTCGAGTAATCGGTGTACATACAAAAAACAAAAAAAAAAAAAAACAAAAAAAAAAAAAAAAAAAAACGGGTCGAATTGAGTACCTCCCTCCTTTTGAAGTCGGTAATAAAGTGGTTCACAACTTATTGAAAATATTGACATTCACAACAATTCAGTAAACAGATAAATGCTTGTAGTACCTATACAATATATTAATGGTTTGATATTAATCGACATCAGCCATTTTAATGTCTCCACTGCTGGGGCACAGGCCTTCCTTATGGGTTGGATAAGGAGGTTGGGCCATAACCCACCACGAAGGTCCAATGCGGATTAGTGGGTGTTAACAACTGCAAATGCACCCGGGACCAACGGCTTAACGTACCTTCAAGCATGGAGGAACTCAAGATAATGTTTGGTCACCCATCCCATGACCGACCCTAGCGAAAGTTGCTTAACCTCCATAATCCCATTGCCAGGCGCTAAACCACTGCGCCAAGCTCTAAAGGCTGGTTTACATTATCTTAGTCTTTAGTAGAGTGCTTTAGGAGAGTAGAAGTTCATTACGTGGTGTGTTTGACGTTCTTTTAAAATCGACGAACATGCCAAGCAATGTATTTCTACTCGCTACTCGACTTGGTCGTCTACTTGACTAATGTAAACCAGGCCTTAGATATTAATATTTGCCATTTTTGTCTTAACCAATGCAAAATCTATTAAACTTTGTCATAAATATTTTATTTAACATTTTAATGTAAATACTCTTAGATATTAATATTTGCCATTTTTTGTCTTAGCCAATGCAAAATCTATTAAACTTTCTCATAAATATTTTATTTAATATTTTAATGTAAATACTCTTAGATATTAATATTTGCCATTTTTGTCTTAGCCAATGCAAAATCTATTAAACTTTCTCATAAATATTTTATTTAATATTTTAATGTAAATACTCTTAGATATTAATATTTGCCATTTTTTGTCTTAGCCAATACAAAATCTATTAAACTTTCTCATAAATATTTTATTTAACATTTTAAATGTAAATACTGCTTACTTAAATATTCCTTACAATCACAAGATGTTGTAAACACCAAAATATTAAAAACTTATTTTAATGAAAATTCTAGCCAATTCTAGTTGCCAAACAATATATGTACTTAAAACTAATTCTTAATTAATTAAAAAGACTACATCACAATTCACTTTTAAAAATGCAGTTGTTTTAAAATATCAGTGTAAATACTTACGTCGGATTAACAGCTTTATTTGTACTACATTTGGGGCAACTTTTCGTTTGCGCTTCTAGCTGAGATACCTTCTTCTGTAAATGCATGATAGTCGCATCTTTCTGTTTTAATTGCATTTTCAAAGTTATTATTGAATCTTCTAGGGCACCGTACACCGCTTGAACCTCCGGTTGATAGCTAAAAACTTGCGGAGGTTCGTCCAAGCAAAAGAACTCTCTAACGATAGGGTGGTTAGGTAGTTTATTTAATATCGCATTGATAAATATTTGTAAACCTCTCACTCGGTCTTCTAGAAAAGCCGGCTCGAAATTATCTCTAAACCACCTTTTACCAGGCAACGGTAAAACAATGTTCGGTTGTTCCGCTTTGATTCTAGAGTAGAGTCTAACGAAGTCTGTATATCGACGGAACACGAGCCAAGATTGGTCCCTTTTATCGTCTTCTACTTTCAATTTATAAATTGTGAACCGTGCCCTCTCTTCCATGACCTCGTAACCGACTATCGGTACTTGTAACAAATCAAACTTCTTAATTTCTTCATTGTGAAGACTTAGATCTACGTTGCTTATACTATTTTGTACTCTGCTCTGGTTTTCGTTGAATTCACCGGTGTATGTTTCGTGAATATTGCCCATACTTTTGTAAAGACTTCTTGGTTGTGGTTTTCTCTTCTCTATTTCATTATCGGAGGCAGCCGATTCTGTATACCGGGTTTTGTAGAAGTTGTTGAACTTTGAAACGGTACTTTGTGTAATATCGTCGCCCGATGTTAATGGAACCTCGTTGTTCATGTCGTCTCTACGTAGGTTCTCTGCACCGTTTGTCCTACTTGAGTGTGGGTGTTGAATAACTTCCATATTGGTGTTTGTACTGTTCTTGAAAGCTGTAAAGAGATTTTAATTGATTAAAAATAATAATAAACATAATTTTATTGCCCATTTAACTGTATAAAACCTATAGGTAATGCTCCAAAGAGCTATTTTTTATAATTGTTTTTCTTACAAATAACATGTGTTTAGTCCATAGACATAGAAAAATTTTCGCTGCGCTCAAGAAGACCAACAAAGCGTGGAAAAGAGAAGTTAACATCATATGGACTTGGTCTATGTAAAAAAAAGACAAAAGATCAAGTGACATGTGCCAACATTTTTTACAGTAAGAGCCCCTAGCGTCCCGCCTAGCAAATGAGCAATCACAGTTTGTTTAAAATATTTGTTAATCTTAATTAGAATTTAAAATAAAGGTATCTTAAAGCCATGGTGTCTTGTGCTCTAACTAATTGTGATGTTACAAAAAGAAATAATCCAAGTAATCACACTTTTCACAGGTAAATAAAATATTGCCACACATTTCTCTAAAACCAAATTTCGCTACATTTATTCGTTTATCGACGAAAAAAACAGTATGAAACATAATTAATTAATTTCCTTTGCCATATATAGTCTTATTTTATGAATCTCAGTCATATTTTACGTATCTCATATAAAATGTATGTATTAGTTTTCGTATCACCTGTTTATTGACATTGTTGTTCTTTGACATTCTATTTCTATGGTTTAGTCACATAATGCCTAATTCAAGAAATGGCACCCGAGTCTGGAAAGGACTAATTCGTAAAATGGCCAACTTTTACAAACTCATGACAGCACAAGTAATACATTTTATTATGTTTGTGGATATTATTTTTGTAAATGAAATGTAAACAAAGCTGATTATTTTATTTTAAATTTAAATAAATACAGATTTTTATGCATTTCATAAATAAAACAAACAAACAAAAAATAAAGATTATTTTATTTTAAATGTAAATAAAAAGCAGTTTTTGTTGGCATGTCATTTATAAATATAATTATATCCATTAACATAATAAAATATTTTGTATGTGCTGTCATGCATTGGTAAAAGTTGGCCATTTAGCGAATTAGTCCTTTTGAGAATTAGCCATTTCGTGAATTAGTATTTTTAAGAATTAGTTCATTCGCGAATTTGTCCTTTCCAGACTCAGGTGTCATTTCGCGAATTAGGCATGATGCGACTAAACGATAACATGGTTATAATTTTGTGTTTATCACATTTACCTATACCAAAAATTAAAATATCTAGTACTGATACCAATTATACTAATGTGAAATAAATTATGGGTTTTATGAAACTATTTTTTTATAGGTGAAAACCTACCTAATCGTGACTTTCCACTTTTTTATTACTTCCATAATAAAATATTACCACGTTTCTACAGTTACTACTACTATATTCTATAAAAGTAAGATAATAGCTTACACTACAGGTTTACCGCAAATATCAAATGTAACAGAGCATAAAACACAATAAACTCATCTAATTTCGCATTCACAACAGGAAGATGCTTAAACAAGCCGTGATAGTATAAACTATAAAGCATGAACCTTCGAAGTCAATTAAGGATGACAATATACAAATTTGCATTGTGTAGTTTGATCCAAATGGACCATAGAACCTTTATAGAACTTACTTCAGTGGACTTTTATTTTCAAAATATATCCTCCTCGTTTGTTTAACAGCACATCCTGAGCTTGTTAGATGTATAATTTGAGCACACAATGAGCAACAATATGCTAGAACTGTTGCGGCACAACCAACATTTATGAAATATGATGTGACAAAAATCACAATTTGTTCCGTTTCTTTTAGAAATAATTAGCACCGTATAAGGCAGTTGAGTGATATACACAAGCAAGATCAAGGTATTATAACCATGTATAAACTATAAAATCACTGTTAGACGCAAAATTAAAGAAGTTATTTTCGTCTATTTTGTGATTTTAGCACAAAGCTTGGGCGGGCTTGCGACATTTTTAATTTTCGTCGCTTTTTTTTGAATGACACTGGCTGCATTCCAGCAGACCAATCGCAATCGCTAAGTCATCGATCACCACAGAATACATTTTAAGATTTTTTAACCATCATGGAAAGTAAGTAGGTACAGGGGCCGTATTATGATCTTTTTGTAATCCTGCCTTTTTCTAGGCCAGTCATTTTACGAGCTTATACTGACTTGTTCTTTTTCGTATTATGAGGTGCCTTAAAGTGGTTGAGTTCTACCTGGCTACGTTGTCTATGTCTCGTTTTCACTGATTTGAAGAAAACGTTCGGAAACCGATCAAAATTTACCGGTTTTTTACCGGTTTTTAAAAAAGTGTGTTAAAACATTATTTTTGATTATTAATCACATGTATTTTATAGCAATAAGTAAAAATATAAAGAACAAAAACGTTTTGAGCAATATGTTACCAAATTCGACCTAAAAATAACATGCACTCACACTTCCACAAATAGTCTATTTCTGAACGTTCGTGTTCCCATACGAACTCAACACTTGACACTGGCAAAAACTACTCCCTAAAGAGGAAAGTAGATTGCCAAACTAAAAAGAAGAAACCTAATCTGTGATTTTTTTCGTAAAAAAAAAATGAGACCAAAACAAAAACATTAGATTTTATTTATTTTAAAGTTCTAAGTGATAAGTCGCGTTTATTTTTATTTATAAAGAATGTACATACAATACAATAGTACCTAATGGCACTATTAATTCGAGGCAACATGACAAACAACATCTAATGCTGTAAGTAGATCAATGTTGAACTAATCGTTTGTTGACAATGATATTAATATCATTGTTTGTTGAAAACTTTAATTTTGAGACCAATTATTTTAGACTAACGTTTATTATTCTTCTGTTGTATAGGTTTGACAACGATGTTCCACCGACGAGTACCTGCAACTACCTATGCTCAACTGCTGGGATCTTTGAAAAGAAGTATTTGAATCCGATAAGATTGCTTGTGAATCAATAACATTCAGAAGCAATGCCTCACAAATGAGGCAAGAAATGCAATGTAAGTGACAGTGAAGTGTCTGTGCCTACTTTGATTGAGTAATCAAATCAATATTATCTAATATTTATATTTCCTAGAAGTCAGTGTACTTATAATCTAAATTATTTGTAAATAAAATAGGTCGGAGAGTAAGGTTGAATAGTGTAGGTAATGAAATTAAACCCATTTCTTAGAATTATCATATAAAGTGGTAAGTTTTAACTGTAGCATGGAACGTTAATTTACATAGGTAAACAATAATCTCTATAACGCATAGGGAAAACAAAAGTTCCTACCTACTTACCTAAAGTAATCATAAGATTCAATGAATAGGTACTTATGTAGAAAAATCCCATCTCATGACCCATTTATAACTCTCATAAAAGTAAAAAGTATTTATTATACAAAATTTACTTGTTAGACTTAGTACTTATGCATGTTTAGTGTTGTTAACATCGGTATAACTGTTTCAAAGATTTTAACTTGTATGAAACAATCTTTGATTTATCATATCTTAAGGCGTTTTCTTATTATATGCATATGTATTTGTATACTAATCTAAAATTAATTTGTTTCAGATTTAAAGTAACATCAGAATAATGAAAAGTAAAGAGGAAGTCATATTTCACTTTTACCATGAATTGTAACAATACTATTACTATGTTCTATTTATATCATGCTATGATTAAAATGATACGGAGCTTTCTATTAACTTATTAATAACATTATTGTACCTACATACTTAAATCAGGTAATTTGGTAATGTCACTTTACCTACCATGACCTTTCATAGGATAGATGAGTAGGTATATGAGTAAATAAAAAACTATCTTAAACACTTGGAGTTTTAATTAATAAAACCACTTTCAAAAAGTAAGTATTGTCTCTTCTTTTTTTCAACGGGAAGGTACTATGATGGCTCAATTCACCGGATGAAAAAACTGTAAATAGAAATTATACATGTTTAGGTACCTATCAAATATTTCATGTAATATTTGATAGGTACCTAAAAATAGAATGGAATTACATTAATAAGTTCAATATCTTGACTAAAATTTAGTGTGGTGAGTGGTGAGACATAAATGATATCTTGTATTGTAGGTATTCATTTCTAAGATATTTGAAGAATTCTTTTGCTAGAATTATATTTTGTTACTTGCTGTAAAGGGGAAATAAGTAATGGCAACATGCTAGAATGCCTACCTACTAAATAAAAAACCTAATAATGAAACATTTGTTGTAAGTACTATCAAGAATGTTGATCGATCACTTTGGATGATTCGAAACGCCACTGTGACAGATCAAAGTTTACTTGGACCGTAGCTTTGATTCAAGTATACTTTAATACCGATCAAAGTATACTTGGACCAAGTAACTAGGACAAAGTACAACCCGGTCAAGTTAACTCGGCACCTGGCTCGAATGATTTTTTCGCACACAAGACGACTTTATGGTCTGATACTTTAATGGATAACTAATGGGTTAGATTAAATAGGCAATATGATAGTGTAATGATAGAACATGGTAACGGCACAATATGTCAATGATTATAAGAAAACGTCGCTTTTGCCTCGGTTGCCGAGTTAACTTGACCGGGTTGTAGCTTTTTGGATACGGCGACGTCAAAGTGCACTTGGATTGCTCGTTCACATGATCCAAGTAGCGTCCAAGTAGTCATTAAAACTACTTGGTCCAAGCAAGCTTGAATGAAAGGAGAGCATGGTCAAGTATACTTTGATTAAATTTTTTATCCAAGTGCGCTTTGATTGCTCGCTAACATGATCCAAGTAGCGCACAAGTAGTCATCCAAACTACTAGGTCCAAGTATACTTTGATCATGACACAGCTAGGTGATACTATCAGAATCTAGTTTTACAATATACCTAGCTACTTGGGTATTATTTTTAATCACAACACAACTTTCACCTTGTATTATAGTTAAATATGCGTTTTACCTCGAGAGATCTCGACTCTTGTTAACTTTTGATGTACTTAGGTAGGTAGGTCTGGATCAATGTATAACCGGATGGGCCAATTTGTTTTCCAAATATCACCAACAACGGTGCTCTATGTAAAGACCCCGCAGACATTGTAGCGAGAGAGAAATGCATTAGCACCTGCAATACAAGAAAAATATTTCTGTAAGAAATTCTTATAATTTATCAAAGAGATTTTACTAATTTTGGATATACTAATAATGACAAAAATTACTAACCTTTCTTTTAAAAGATATTCATAATTCATCACACACACGCGTTATGCATGTTTTTTATAAATTTATTTAGTGATAAAGTGAGATTTTTTTTGTTTATTTGTCATAAATTTGTAAAATAAATCAAAACAATTCAATAAAAGCCACTATTATCTGGCGTAAACTGAATAGCTTATTTTGACAGAAAAACACGGCACCAAATGTCAGTTGCTTGTCAGTTGATACGTCATAATACGAAAATTCCTGCCAAGGCCCACGCAGAAGTCAGTAAGGTGTCACGTGACTCCTGACTGGCTGGCAATAAGAGATCATAATACGGAAATGCACGGCAGTTCATTTTCAGGCTGGAACTAAGAGGTCACTGAGCGCTCGCTGGCTGACGACGACGACGTCTGCCCAAAGAGAAACATTATTATTACTTTTTCGTACTATGACCTCAAAAGTTAGTTAAAAAGCAGGCCTTACCTTAAGCACTAAGCAGTCCTGTTTAAGGCCTGCTTTTGAACTGAACGGCTCAAGGATGTTTTCTTATTTGCTTATGGTAAGCCCCCTGAGTACTCTTCAAAACTTAGTTAAAAAAACACATTGACACATACATTTTTATCAACGCCATCTATTGACCCTACAGTTTTTTTTCATTTTGAAATCTAATGAGGATATTGGGTGAGAGATAGAAATACGTACGTGTGGAGCTGGAATGCAAATGCTGGAATGCATCCATTGTACTATGCGTGCCAAATAAGAATAGTATCGAGTTTTTGGCGGGATTTTGTCGAGTTCAGTTCGGTGACTATTTTAATTATTCGCAAATTGATTCATAGTGGATATTCACCCATTTGCACTAAACTTAAGAATCGCCTAAGTCTTTTCCTAACTAGCTTAAGACATTCTTAGCAAAAAATTGGTTTGCACTAACCTTAGGACGTTCCTAAATGCACTTTAGGCTATTCTTAACTTACGGGCTCGATATCGAGCGCCCAAGGCTTAAGAAATTCCTATGTTATGAATTGTAAAACTGTGGTTATAGTCTGTGGCCGTCAATTGTGACAAAAAACAGAATTTTTTGCTGAAAAATGGAAGACAGCTGAGAATTCATTGAAATAATAAAATTACTAAACGACTCGGTGAAAAACCGCAAAAATTGCCGTATTTCAATACAATCACTGCATTTATAAAAGAATAATAACGTATGAAATAACCGTACTTGTATGTAAACTTCTGACAAAAGCTGCCGTGGCAAGGTTAATTTTTGACCCCAATTACCGTATAATTTGGCAATTACCATACCATTGGCAACACTGCCGCCATTTGATTTCTATTTTCTAAACTGACAGTTGATGACTTAACTTTTTCGATCACCCTACCAAATAAAATATACCAACGCCTTATCTTTCGTCTCCTTTTAACTCACGAATGAATCAATAAGAAGTTCCAACTAAAATAATATCCCTAACGTAGACAGAGAAACCTATAGACTCCTGCTTAGCGTGGCCACAAGTGAGAAAGGACGATAAACAGGTGGTGTTGCTACATAAACAATTTTACCCCAGTTTTAGGGTGCCCGCATAACAAAGCAGCTTACTAAATGTCTAATTTTAAAAATCTATCCGGTTCCGTACCATCATAATTGTACCATCAAACCACACTGCAGAATAAAATTAGTATTGCAGTTTTAGGTCAGCGCCATCTCTTGACCGATAGTGGAACTAATGTTAACTTTTTTAGAAATTTAATAATTTCCAAAAAAGTATGTTATATTGAGACATCGTTTTATTTTTCCTGTAATCTTTAAATAAACTGCTATCACCTAGAATTATTTCAGATTTTTCTCGTTGCAAACGTCGGAGATAAGGGGGAGCGGTATTTTTTTTTTACATTTTCCCCATAAGTCGAAAACTTTGCGGCCTAAAACAAAAAGAAAAAATGATTGAAAACGTGCGAGCGGCATTTTTTCATATGATACCCCACATGCCCTAGTAGCCGCACTTCAAATTTTTAAGACCCCTTTTCAGTCCCTTTTTATTTATTTATTATATTCCAAATTTCAAGTTGATACCATTAGTAGTTCTCGAGATATCCAGCTGTGACAGACAGTCAGACAGACAGACTGAGTCATACCATAAGGGTTCCTTTTTTACCATTTTGGTACGGAACCCTAAAAATTGTGTGAATGACATCATCTATTTTGGTCCAAATGTAAAAGTGCCGGCAAAAAGCAAAAAGAGCTTTATTCTGATAGGTTTTGTCCACCTAAACATTTCTTATTATGGCACCGAAGCTATAGCATCACTATACTTGATTTTAAATAAGTTCAAAAGTCTGTCTTTTCATACCTTTTGGCACAAATATTAAAAAGTTGGTCAAAAAGGAAATTCTGATAGATTTTGTCCGCCTAAGCATTTCTTATTATAACACCGAAGCTGTAGCACCGCTACAGTACTTACTTTTAATTGAGTACTTGATTTTAATTGAGTTTAAAAAGTCTGTCTTTTCATACATTTTGACACAAATGTGAAGCAGTGCTACATACAGCTTCGGTGCCATAATAAAAAATGCTTGATGGACAAAATCTATCAGAATAAAGCACTTTTGTCTTTTGGTACTGTATTTAATACTGTGTGTATAACCCTGTAGGGTTATTTGTAAAACACCAACAACTTCGCAGGAGTAGATTAGTAACATCATATACAATACAACATCATTTGTTCTAAGACTTTTCCAAAAACTGACAAAAAAATTACAAAAGACGATCAGCAGTTCTGACCTTTTGTATGGAGAGTCGAATTTTTTGTCTATTTTCGGAAAAGTCGTAGAACGAATGTTGTTGTTTATGATGACAGTAATCTACTCCTGCGAGGTTGTTGGTGTTTTACAAATAATCCTGTGTATGATATTTGTCAGTTACTGATCTTTACGTCGAGACATTCAAGGTGTTTAACAAAGCAAGTGGCACTTACTGCATTTTACGTGGGGATCTGCTTAACTTCGAAAGTTGTATACGCCAGTTACTGGTTTTGTTTATGGAATACTATTTTTTCTATTCAGGTAGGGAGTTTGACAAATAAAATATATTGCATTCTTTTATAATCAACATTTATTAGTACAACAAAATAATTTCAAATTCACCTACTTATTGCTCATTCATGTTTTATTTGGTTTATCAGTCTTCAAATTAACTAAAAGAAAACAAATAATAAAGATTAAACATAGCTAACAAAAAATGAACTTCAATAGACTTCTCACTTATAGTAATACTTAGAGATTTAACAAATATACCTAATATCAATAGGATAATGGCACGTAATAGCACAAAACCTCTGTAAAGGAAATATCAAGATAATCTACAGATTTTGGTACGATTTTAAACACCAATCATAAAATATAAAGAAAAAATATCAAGATAATCAACAGATTTTGGTATGATTTTAAACACCAATCACAAAAATATAAAGAAAGTTACCTATTCGATAAGTTATCAAATACAAAATATAAATATATAATTATATATAAATGACAAAATAATAAGTAAGTTTTAGTCTTCGTCATTATTATCCGAGTCATTATATTACCTGATTGCAATGAATTAAAATAACTATTTTAATTACAGGTACAGGGTAACGTTACCCCAGAAAAATGTTTTAAAAAAAAGGCGTTTTTGTTTTTAAAAAAACAATTACATATACCTATGATATACCCTTGTACTGTGTACAAATCTGGATTAACAAACTTTACGCGATATGAAGATATAAAGAGATTTCATCAAAAATTTCAAGCTACTTTTCAAATTTCTACTTTGGCGATCGAATACGCAGCTCCCTCTGAATACAAAACGATTTGTTCATTTTGTTAAGAGACATCCCTGAAAGGTTCAGCTTTAAATCTCAGATGGATTAAAAGTTATTCAAAAAGTGCCAGCAGTTCACCTATAAACCGACTAAATTACGGAGCCTATGAAAAAGCGATCGCGCCATACTTGCGGATGTCCTACTCAAGTTTAGCTATTTTCGACTACTTTCGTTTTTACTTTTTAGCAATACCTAATTTTTAGATCAGAACTAAAGAGAAATATCACATGGTTAAACCTATCTAATAGTATTTGTTGATGAATGCGTTCTACTTTTCTTTGGTAAGTTTTTATTTGTGCGAAAAAGAAGAAGCAATGTAATGTATCACATTCACATCCATCTGGAGGACCATTTGAGTTGATAAATATCAAACTCCGGTATGTCCACCTGTCACTTGGTTTGTTTTTTGTATAGGCTTACTTAATGCTTAGAATCCACTGCAGTTTTTTTCTGAAGTATCGGCTCCTTTGCAGCTGCCGTGGTCATGGAGGACTGAAGCAGATAGTCGAGCAGCGCGGCGCAGCACGTTAGCTGCAAAGGTGCCGAAACATCAGAAAAAAATAAAAAACCGCAGCGGAGTCTATGCATTAAGTCTATGCAAAAAACAAACTAAGTGACAGGTGGACATACCGGAGTTTGATATTTATCAACTCATTTAGAGTCTGTCTAAAAAGTCTGTTTACATGGGTAATTTCAAAGGTAATTTTATTACCCACCTAAATCCCTAACCACCCTACCAATACCCATCTAAATAAAATTGAGTAAAGCTATGTTTACAATTAGAATTTTGACAGCACCAACAGGGTTACCATACCAGTATAAGTTTTTCTAAATAATTTAATAATTTCTCATGTAAATAGACTTTTTAGACAGACTAATTTTCCTTGAGACTACCTGGGAAGTCAGGGATAGCTAGCCCCCTGTCTTGGGAATTAAGGAATTATTGCCCTTTAAATAAAATGAGTTTTGTGTTAATATTTCTGATTCTTTCTTTCGGCTCAAATTTTTTCGTTTCATGGTGAATTCTAATTTCAAAATAACACGCCAAAATTGCCTTTATTAATAATGTTCTGTGATTACCAACTAATAGTTGGCTATCAAAATGGTCATCTTTAAATAAAGGTTGGCAATTTTTAAAAGCTGAAGTTACTAGTTTTTACATTAAATTTTTTTCCGCAAAGAATGCCTTTTCTTTAATAAATATATATTTTTTAAATATTTTTTCTGCTACATTACATATTTTTATTACATCTTGAGATGGATAAATAAGGCCTCCCATATCTTTTTTAGAAATGATACCCGGGTATTTATCGCATACGAGAGCAAAAAGGCAATCTTGACACTTCAAAGTTTTTCTTAATTTTCGCACTACAAATCCTCCAATGTATGGAATAATTTCCTCTGTATACATTGTTAATCTAGAAGGATCAGGTAAATAATCATGGTCACTGTGAAATTTATCATCAAGTTCAAAATCTTCGAGATCAGAGCTTTCAGAGCAGAGGTCAGTATACGCATTAATTTTTTTTTCATATCGTACTTCCGTATGAGTTAATATTTTTATATCCTCTAAGGGAATGCAATTTCCAGATGAAATACTTTTAATTTCCCCATGTACTACTAGTTTTTTATAAGCACTTTGAAATTGGAATGCTGTTGGGTTGTTGTTAAAGCCACCCTTTGAGCGAATGGAACTGAAAAAATATTCTAGATGATCCTGACTGAGCTTGTAAAAAGGTAAGAATTTTAATTTTCGAGTTAATATATAATCAGTATAAATTTCTTTAAGGCTTTGGATGCATGTAAGAAGACCGAGAAAACCAACTTTTCTGTTCGTATGCAGTATATTATTACCTCCCAAGTTGAGACCTTTAATATATTCTTCTGTTTTACTCAAAAAATAAAGAATTTGGTTACCATTTCTTACTTTTGAAGTTGATGCCATGACATCACAATCTCTACTCTTAAGTACACCTACAGCAGCCGTCGCTGCTGTAGCTGCTGTAGTTGCTGTGACTTTATTCTCTTTAACCTGAAATAATAACTAAATTATAATAACATAACAAAAAGCCATAAATAAGGTAAATAATTACAGATTTCACGCTCCACGCAACTATTTGGGAACCTCCGCAGCCCACATCTGTCGTCCGATCAAAGACTTACATTTAGAGTTGATACAATCACTTTTGAAGTTGATGCCACACTACAATCTATACTCTTATGTACATTTACAACAGCCGTCGCTGCTGTAGTCGCTGTGATTTCAGGTTCTTTATCCTGAAATAATAACAAAATTATAATAACATGACAAATAAATAAAGTAAAAACCATTATCTTTATGTAAAAAAACTATTATATAAGTGAATTTATTTTTGAAGTTGATGCAAGACAATCTATATTCTTAAGTAAATTTACATCAGCTGCAGTCACTGTAACCTCAGGTGGTTTAGGCTGAAATAATAATAACTAAATTATAATAACATGCAAAAAACCATAAAGTAAAATCATAGTTGTGTTGTTACTTAGAAAAACTATTACTTATATACAGCCCGCGCCACATAACTTGAACCAAACCATAGACAATGAAAAGCATGCGCAGTAGAAATTTTTAGTACAAAAATTGTAGTGCGCAGGTCATGTGGTACTAAAAATTGAGTCAAGTTATGTTGCGCGAGCTAAGCCGTAAAAGACTTACTTTTAGAGTTGATGCCATCACATTACAGTCTATTTTCCTAAGCACATTTACAGCAGTAGTAGTCACTAAGACTTCTGGTTCTTTAGCCTGAAATAAGAAATACATTATTACATTTTTTTTCAAACATTATTATTTTTTAGCGTAAAAGGTGGTTCAATTATTATTATTATTGCAAAATAATGATAAAAATTGTTAAATATTTTACAGAAAGTCAACCATCTAACTACAATATTTCCGTCGATAAAAACTAATCATATTTACCACAAGTGGAATAGCGTTAGGGAGTAAAAAAGTGACTTTATTTTTTTTAAGCAAAACATTTTTTTCAAAATGTTTCAAAAACAACATATTTTTGAAGATTTTTTTTGGTGCCCAATTTATTCGGCCTGTGGCATCAATCCATATGGCACGTATTAATTCATTTTTAGGAAATCTGTAAAAGTCAATCTTATTTTTTACCTTCTGTATTAAAAATGTTTTAGTGTAGGAAATGAAGCGTTCTTTTGTATGGAGATTGGAGACCCTAGAATATTAATATAAGATTCTTGGGAGACCCCAACATTAAATCCTCAGGCGACGGCTACTGGCATGGTAAATAATGTGATTCATCAGTATTTAATCAGGGGTCTATTTTATAAAAGAATGAAAAAGTACAATAATTTACCATAGTAGTCGTTTATTGGGGTAAAATTATGTTTTATTCTTAATAAGAAATATAATTATACTCCAAAAACAACAATAGTAAACTAATCTTTTATGAAATAGGCCCCTGATTGACTGATGGATCATAGTATTTACCATACGTGTAGCCGTCGCCTAAGTCGATGAAATTTTGCAGGTATGTAATATAGTATTAACCAAAACCTATGTACAAATATCCAAAAACATAAGAAAAACGATTTGGATAATTTTATAAAATATGTTTCAATTATGATACTTTATCATACTGTAAAGTTTCGTCTACTGAGGATTTACTGAGGGGTCCACTACCTTCCTTTCCTACACTAATTTGCGTATGGTGTAGTTAGCAAATGGGAAAATTTACATCGAATACTGGCAACACAATCCAAATTAGTTTTTAGGTTATGAAATATTTTAGACGTGATCAGATTGAATTAAATTGTATAATAAACTGTTATTTAACGAAAATTTAAAGAAACAAATCAATTTAATACATAAGATCTTCTATAATTACGAGTGAAATGATATATCTGATAGTTTTCGTTCACTATCACTTTTACAACCTATTACAGAACATCGAACCATTTTCATAGATTTTACAAGTTTATAATTGTTATAGGAACTTAATACTTTACGTTGGAAAGTGACACCGCACCAAATTAGCTCACAAAACCGTCACAAAACACTTTTTTCTTTTGTTTACGACGAACCACCGACGAACTGTCAAAAGTTTGTTTAGCAAACTAGTTTGCTAAACATGAAAAAACCGGCACGCAGAATGAGACAGAAAAGCATATCGCTCTATCTCATTTCCATGCAAGACGTGTGCATAAGTCTTTCTCTTTCGTGTGCGAATGCGACAGACGCCGTCAATTTGTCTATAGGTTTCTCTGTCTACGATCCCTAATGACCCTACTTTACTTCGCCAGTTTAAAAATCCATAAACAATTAATATTTAAATTCATTCATTCATTCTTTTAGCAAGGCGATGCCCAAGTTACGACGTAGTCTGTTAGTGCAAACAAAAATTTCAGCTCGGCTGTTCTAGGCTGTTCCTAAGCTAATTCTTAACTAGGACACGCCTAACTTGAGTTTAGTGCAAACGGCTGAATGTGTCTTAAAATTGGTGCAGTTTTGTGGTACAAGTGTCTACGCAACTGAACAATATGTGGGATAATGGAAATAGGCGCGATCTTGGTTGTGTGAAGCTGAGACTTTTATTGTAGTGGTCGCTACCTCGTCAAAACTTACCGAGTAAACTGTCTTGATATACTTGCTGCCAAATGCTCCAAGCAGCATTGGAATGTGATGCACCCGCATTTTAATGTAAACTGAAACAATCTACTAGAACTAAAAAATCTAGAAATACTGAACTATTCAAAACATGACACTGGCAAAAATTACTTCCAAGAGGAAAGTAGATTGCCATAGCAAAAATAAGAAGAAGAAGAAGAAGAATAGTATCGGAGTTTTTGGCGGGATTTTGTCGAGTTCAGTTCGGTGACTATTTTAATTATTCGCAAATTGATTCATAGTGGATATTGTGTCTTAAAATTGGTGCAGTTTTGTGGTACAAGTGTCTACGCAACTGAACAATATGTGGAATAATGGAAATAGGCGCGATCTTGGTTGTGTGAAGCTGAGACTTTTATTGTCGTGGTCGCTACCTCGTCAAAACTTACCGAGTAAACTGTCTTGATATACTTGCTGCCAAATGCTCCAAGCAGCATTGGAATGTGATGCACCCGCATTTTAATGTAAACTGAAACAATCTACTAGAAAATCTAGAAATACCGCGGGCTGATTATCTAATTAGAAACCACCTAGCGACCGGTTGCAGTTCATAGATGATAGTGATCCATTGCTACTTCTTTTTAGATTAAAAAAAACAAACCAAAGAAAAGTAGCAATGTATGTGGAATGAAACCGGTCGCTAAATAGTTTCTTTTTAGATAATCAGCCCGCCGGTGCTGAACTATTCAAAACATGACACTGGCAAAAATTACTTCCAAGAGGAAAGTAGATTGCCATAACAAAAATAAGAAGAAGAAGAAGAATAGTATCCAGTTTTTTGGCGCCATTTGTCATGTTCGGGTCGGTGTCTATTTTAATTATTTGCAAATTGATTCTTAGTGGATATTGTGTCTTAAAATTGGTGCAGTTTTGTGGTACAAGTGTATACGCAACTGAACAATATGTGGGATAATTGAAATAGGCGCGATCTTGGTTGTGTGAAGCCGAGACTTTTACTGTAGTGGTGGCTACCTCGGCAGAACTTGCCAAGTAAACTGTCTTGATATACTTGGTGCCAAATGCTCCAAGCAGCATTGGAATGCGATGCACCCGCATTTTAATGTAAACTGAAACAATCTATCACTGAAATATTCAACACTTGACACTGGCAAAAATTACTTCCAAGAAGAAAGTAGATTGCCAAAACAAAAATAAGAAGAATAGTATCGAGTTTTTGGCGGGATTTTGTCGAGTTCAGCCCACCGATTACGTATCTCTGTTGCTAACAATTCTCGATTGAAATCGCAGTTGCATTGCTGCTTTAAGTAAGATAGTTGTCACATTGGTTCTTACTAAAGCAGCAATGTCACTGCGATTTCTGTCAAAGTTGATTGCAACAAAGTTAGACAATCAGCCTTCTGTTCGGCGACTATTTTAATTATTCGCAAATTGATTCATAGTGGATATTGTGTCTTAAAATTGGTGCAGTTTTGTGGTACAAGTGTCTACGCAACCGAACAATTTGTGGGATAATCAAAATAGGCGCGATCTTGGTTGTGTGAAGCTGAGACTTTTATTGTAGTGGTCGCTACCTCGGCAAAACTTACCAAGTAAACTGTCTTCTTAGAATAATTAACTGTCTTGATATACTTGCTGCCAAATGCTCCAAGCAGCATTGGAATGTGATGCACCCGCATTTTAATGTAAAAATAATATTTTTATATATTTTGTTTCTTTTTATGCACATCCATAAAGTTATCAATTCTACCAAACAATAACAAAATTGTCCAGTGCAGTGAAGTTGTCGATACTATTCTTATTTGGCGCGCATAGTAAAGTCAAATGCACTGGCTGCACCGCTCGCGCGCGTGCGCCGCGGCGCCACGACGGCGGCGGCCGTTTCAAATAAGGAATGTGTGCAGTTTCGTTCGTTTGTTTCATTATTACATATTTTTGTGCAAAAATAGGATTCGCAATCAAATTGAACAAAAATATGCAACGAAATGAATTAAAAAAATTTTTAGGCACTGTCACTTAAACGTTTAACGAGAAAACAATAACTACGTCCACAGAGGAAATAATCACTACGTTTTAACTACGTCTACGAAAACATTAATTCACAAGGTTTAAGTTTAAAACTGAATGAATACTCAATGACTAAACGTTTACAAGTTCGGTTCGAAATAAAATCGAATAGGGACAAGAACTTCCATGGTAACCATTCATGATTGTTTGCTCATAATCATAAAATAGCACAAGCTTCCCCAGGCGCGGTCCGAGGGGGGGGTCACATGGGACATGACCCCCCCCCAAAATCGTACACGTCACATAGAAAAAGCTTCTAAAAATTTACAGAAAAGCAATTATTATTATTAGTGACCCCCTCCAAAATTTCAGGCTGCGACCGCGCCTGAGCTTCCCTGTTTGGAACTAAGAACAAACATGAAGCTGTAGAACTTAACAATTGTAATTTAAAGTAAACACTATTTCATGTTCGGTTTGGCTTTTATTTCCTAGTATTCGAATAAACATAAATTACTTAAATACAACTTATTTAAGTAATTTATATTTATTTACAAAAACAATTAGAAAATGTTGTAATATTATACCTACACGGAATAAAAAAAAATTCAATATCTCAATCCTCTTCATTCTTCTTCGCCCAGAGTTTTATCTCATCGTCACATGCTGTTAACAGTTGACTCTCAGTCGGATGATGGCTCAACGAAATGACCGGTTTGTTTTTACTGTGCACCAATTTACTAGTGCAGTTACTACTAATCAAATCCCAATATAACACCTCACCGGTCGCCGACCCTGATATTATATGACTGTCCTTTTCATTTACTGCGTTTTCTAGCATAAAATCTTTGCATTCATGACCTATAAAAGTATTGAGAATTTCACCCGAATCTTTATCGAATAACTTCACTGTCCCATCGATGCAACTCAGCACGTAACATTGCCCGTCATGTGTCATACTTCCATACGTGACAATGTGGCCGATATAGTCAGAAAACATTTTACCGACTCTTATATCGTACAACCTTACATGGCAATCAACGGAACATGTCATTATTTCATGATCGGTTACTTGGATAGAGGTTATGGTGTCTTTAGCATCTTTTAAAACTTGAACAGGTTCTTGTCTTCGACTAATGATGTCCCAAAACGCTACTGTGTTGTCTACGGAGCCAGATACAGCCATTGTAGACTCCTCATTAAACTTTACACAAGTTATGGAGCTCGCATGTCCTCTGTAACGCCTAATAGGCTGTCCGGTCGTAACATCCCATAGAATAACAGATTTGTCGCTGCTACCTGATATTATGTGGCTGCTGTCGCATGAACCTGCAGCGTCGAGAACCTCATTCGCGTGTCCACCGTAAGTTTTTAAAAGCAGTTCTCGTTGAGGATTCCATAACTTTATTTTCTTATCTGCTCCACAAGTTAAGCAGTATGTGCCATCTACGTTAAAGCGGACTGCGCGGACGACTTGTTGCTTACATTTAATGGTGACAATAGTAGATAATTCAGACATATTTAATTTTAAAAAATGCAAAAGTAAAAAGTTTTGTTAGTAAACACAATAAAAAAATGACACTATTTTTTAGAGTGACAGTTAGTTACCACATACGATATATGCATAGATTAAAGTTTATAATATGGTGCATTCCGATTGTACCAAGAAGTTTGATTGTACATTCCGATTCACTAAAATCAATTTCAGCGTTGACCACGATAACAAGCGTACCGATTCAGATAATCGCGCTTATGACAGTTGGGACTATCAATGATTCGGAACGCTCGTGAGTGCGCTCACCGATGTCTTGACCTACATAACCTCAATATAAATTAAAAGTTCGGAATTTGGACCTTTTTGTTCATATATCTTCGACTTTTACTTCCATGCAATGCGAAAAGAATTTTCAATAAGTTTTGAACTTTCATTTAAATGCACCTGAGGTAAACAATACGTGTCACTTTTGACAGAGCGCTCACAGTGATTATGCCTCGGAGCATGGGCGGCGTAATCGCAAGATGGCGGATGTTATGACGCAATCAGTGACGTCACATGCGCGATGATATCGCTATTAGCGTGATTCGGAATGCACCCCGAGTCACGCTAACAGCGCTGTCATCGCGTCACATAACATCCGCCATCTTGCGATTACGCCGCCCATGCTCCGAGGCATAATCACTGTGAGCGCTCTGTCAAAAGTGACACGTATTGTTTACCTCAGGTGCATTTAAATGAAAGTTCAAAACTTATTGAAAATTCTTTTCGCATTGCATGGAAGTAAAAGTCGAAGATATATGAACAAAAAGGTCCAAATTCCGAACTTTTAATTTATATTGAGGTTATGTAGGTCAAGACATCGGTGAGCGCACTCACGAGCGTTCCGAATCATTGATAGTCCCAACTGTCATAAGCGCGATTATCTGAATCGGTACGCTTGTTATCGTGGTCAACGCTGAAATTGATTTTAGTGAATCGGAATGTACAATCAAACTTCTTGGTACAATCGGAATGCACCATATTATAAACTTTAATCTATGCATATATCGTATGTGGTAACTAACTGTCACTCTAAAAAATAGTGTCATTTTTTTATTGTGTTTACTAACAAAACTTTTTACTTTTGCATTTTTTAAAATTAAATATGTCTGAATTATCTACTATTGTCACCATTAAATGTAAGCAACAAGTCGTCCGCGCAGTCCGCTTTAACGTAGATGGCACATACTGCTTAACTTGTGGAGCAGATAAGAAAATAAAGTTATGGAATCCTCAACGAGAACTGCTTTTAAAAACTTACGGTGGACACGCGAATGAGGTTCTCGACGCTGCAGGTTCATGCGACAGCAGCCACATAATATCAGGTAGCAGCGACAAATCTGTTATTCTATGGGATGTTACGACCGGACAGCCTATTAGGCGTTACAGAGGACATGCGAGCTCCATAACTTGTGTAAAGTTTAATGAGGAGTCTACAATGGCTGTATCTGGCTCCGTAGACAACACAGTAGCG
Organism: Agriphila geniculea; assembly: GCA_943789525.1. NCBI lineage: Eukaryota > Metazoa > Arthropoda > Insecta > Lepidoptera > Crambidae > Agriphila > Agriphila geniculea. The sequence continues at coordinate 10,514,252 of OX038893.1, forward strand.
TTTTGGGACATCATTAGTCGAAGACAAGAACCTGTTCAAGTTTTAAAAGATGCTAAAGACACCATAACCTCTATCCAAGTAACCGATCATGAAATAATGACATGTTCCGTTGATTGCCATGTAAGGTTGTACGATATAAGAGTCGGTAAAATGTTTTCTGACTATATCGGCCACATTGTCACGTATGGAAGTATGACACATGACGGGCAATGTTACGTGCTGAGTTGCATCGATGGGACAGTGAAGTTATTCGATAAAGATTCGGGTGAAATTCTCAATACTTTTATAGGTCATGAATGCAAAGATTTTATGCTAGAAAACGCAGTAAATGAAAAGGACAGTCATATAATATCAGGGTCGGCGACCGGTGAGGTGTTATATTGGGATTTGATTAGTAGTAACTGCACTAGTAAATTGGTGCACAGTAAAAACAAACCGCAGCCTTATTACCTAAAATTTAGCAATCAGCAATAATCGCGCAGTTATCGCGCGATAGACGCGCGATCGTTTGCTAAACGTCAAAAAAAATCGTATTACGTATGTGTTTGCTGGCTAATCGCTCGCTGATGGATTGAATGCACTTTTTGCTGCGGCACTAGCGCCAACAACAATTTCGTGGCAATCACTGGAACTAAGAATGTCAATGGGTGGATTCCGGCAGACCAACCGCTGAGTCAGCGATCACCACAGTGTACATTTTAACCATGGAAAGTAATTATAAAATTTCTAACTTTCTATGGTTTAAAGGTACTCTATGGCGACCGATGACTCAGCGGTTAGTCTGCTGAAATGCACACATTGTCATTTCCTTCAGGCAAACAAACATTTACTTATTTATTTTCATAAAATCCAACTATTAATAAATATTTTGAGTCTTTCTTCTGAAAGGGAGGGACTGGCCAAAATGCGCCAGAGGAATAAGCTATGATAAGCCCTAGTACCTACCAAGTCTTTCTTCAGGCTGAAGGAGTCGCCTGACTAAGTAAGGGACTACCGAACGAAATGTACCAGAAGAAAAGAATATGAGACAGTTCGAGTCCTTTAGCTGCTAGCTGCAAGAGTCGAGGGTGTGGACCGTCCGCGGGAGTGGGTTGGAGAGTCAGGAAGTGCCTGGCGGCGCAGGCACACTGCGGCATGGCCATGGTTGTGCATTGTCTTGTGCTGGGCCTCCGTAATGTGTTTAGAACTTTTGATAACAGTGACCACGATGATAGTGTTCAAGTGAACTTGCTTGTACCACATAACTTTAAGTTCTATGTGTAGGTTCTGATGTTGTTTCTTTGAATTTAGCTGAGTTGTAACTTGGTTTCACTTTGTGGAACTGGTATAGACATTTTTATGGGGGAAATGAGTAGTTAAATTGAACTGTTGAAACTTAGCGTGTACGCTCCAGTCAACTTGTCCACAATGTTGTTCGAAGTAATTACTTCGAACAACATTGTGGACTTCTAATTAATATGATTATATTATACCTACTCTTTGGTGTTGTTATTATTTAAGTTGTATATGTATTAAATACCTAGTTGTTGGTGTAAGCAGACTTTTATTTAACTGGAACTGTTCAAAGCAAATACTTATGTTTTCCAAAATAGGTACTATTTTTCAAATTTGAGCACCTAATATAGGTAGATACTTACACAATAAAATTAGTCCTCAGACATATTTTATCCTCTTACCGTCACAACCTAAGCAAATCATTATACTATCATGATTAAGTAGATACTTAACTTTATTATTTGTGACTGCTCACAAAGAAAGTACGGTGATGATCTGTAATAATGCAACAAAGTTTATTTTGTATAAAAGTAATGATTTGCTTAGGTTGTGACGGTAAGAGGATAAAATATGTCTGAGGTGAGGACAGACTAAATGGATGGCTAAATTTGGGGATGGTATGTAAAGGAAGTTATAAATTGATAGGAATAAAAATAATTATTAAAAAACAAATTATGAATCAAACGGGGTTTACAATAGATACTATTTTAATAAATTTATTACCAATCATTATATAAAAGTTATTTCTATACACACTTGTAACATTAATTTGATCTCATAGTAAACCATAATATTTGTACAATGCAAGTGAATGATGAAGAATTTGATTTTGCTAAACTCCCCGAGTATCAGCACTCGGCGATTGTGGTACGAAGCCGATATCTGTTGCAGATGTTACTTAACACAGCATAGGCATCAATTTTTAATGGCCACTGTGCAACGGTTATAATGCAACACTCTGTTGCTAGCAAACACTTCCGACGAGCTTCCAGAACACCAATTTAACGCTCTAGTGCATTCCTTGTCAGGCGGTGAACATTGGTGTAATTATCTTCTGCACTAACAGGTTCAGCATTGATAATCGCAGTCAAAAGCCATGGCCTTTAACATGGAGGTATCCAGAATCACCTGTAAATTTATGTCAACCATATTTTATTGCATTTTGATATATAATGGTAATCTGCTCATTACTAAAATCGTAAGTTAATACCGCTACATACCAAGCAGCAAAACGGCCTCTCCTCAACTATAAGTGTCGGATATGCCCTTGTATATCTGACATTCTCTAAATATGGGCATCATGTGTAGCTCCACCAAATGAAGCGTCTACATTAATTATATTGAAATCGCTATCACAAATCTGAAATAAAAACAAAATGTATTTAATTTATATTTATGTTTAATATGGAGGTTAGTGTTCAGAATAAATGTAACTCCTTACTATTTGTACATTTCTGGAATAGAAATGTTTCCAAAATTATCTCCTTAAACTCCGTTGGACTCCGTCAGAGCGACATGAGGGCCATCGATGAAAAGCTCCAATGCCTTGGCTTCGTCACGAGAGCTACGCCTCAATCGTGGTGTGTTGCTGGTGAAATCTCTTCTACTTTCATAATTTAACGTTGCGAACAATAATAAAACACGAACCATGTCGATACAAAGGCGTAATTAACTATCAAATACGTAGCGATAGTGAAGCAATTGAAAAAAATCACCTTTTTTGTATTTGCTATCTGACAGCTCAATTTGCTCGCAGATTGCTATCGCTTTGCTGTCAAAAAGGATAGCTAATACGAAAATGACACAATTCCAAAGAGTAGAATGCAGTTGAATTCATATTTTAGTTTATCTTTTGTTCGGTAGAGGCAGCACTGTCGTTAGTTTGCTATGGTTCTGTTTTTGCTGATGCGTAATACGAATTTGCAATTTTAAAGCAAAAATTGCGCAATTTTCGCTATCGCTTGGCTTTTGCAAATTAGGTAATAAGGCTGCCGCAGCCTTATTACCTAAAACTTAGCAATCAGCAATAATCGCGCAGTTATCGCGCGTTAGACGCGCGATCGTTTGCTAAACGTCAAAAAAAATCGTATTACGTATGTATTTGCTGGCTAATCGCTCGCTGATGGATTGAATGCACTTTTTGCTGCGGCACTAGCGCCAACAACAATTTCGTGGCAATCACTGGAACTAAGAATGTCAATGGGCGGATTCCGGCAGACCAACCGCTGAGTCAGCGATCACCACAGTGTACATTTTAACCATGGAAAGTAATTATAAAATTTCTTACTTTCTATGGTTTAAAGGTACTCTATGGCGACCGATGACTCAGCGGTTAGTCTGCTGAAATGCACACATTGTCATTTCCTTCAGGCAAACAAACATTTACTTATTTATTTTCATAAAATCCAACTATTAATAAATATTTTGAGTCTTTCTTCTGAAAGGGAGGGACTGGCCAAAATGCGCCAGAGGAATAAGCTATGATAAGCCCTAGTACCTACCAAGTCTTTCTTCAGGCTGAAGGAGTCGCCTGACTAAGTAAGGGACTACCGAACGAAATGTACCAGAAGAAAAGAATATGAGACAGTTCGAGTCCTTTAGCTGCTAGCTGCAAGAGTCGAGGGTGTGGACCGTCCGCGGGAGTGGGTAGGAGAGTCAGGAAGTGCCTGGCGGCGCAGGCACACTGCGGCATGGCCGTGGTTGTGCATTGTCTTGTGCTGGGCCTCCGTAATGTGTTTAGAACTTTTGATAACAGTGACCACGATGATAGTGTTCAAGTGAACTTGCTTGTACCACATAACTTTAAGTTCTATGTGTAGGTTCTGATGTTGTTTCTTTGAATTTAGCTGAGTTGTAACTTGGTTTCACTTTGTGGAACTGGTATAGACATTTTTATGGGGAAATGAGTAGTTAAATTGAACTGTTGAAACTTAGCGTGTACGCTCCAGTCAACTTGTCTACAATGTTGTTCGAAGTAATTACTTCGAACAACATTGTGGACTTCTAATTAATATGATTATATTATACCTACTCTTTGGTGTTGTTATTATTTAAGTTGTATATGTATTAAATACCTAGTTGTTGGTTTAAGCAGACTTTTATTTAACTGGAACTGTTCAAAGCAAATACTTATATTTTCCAAAATAGGTACTTATTTCAAATTTGAGCACCTAATATAAGTAGATACCTACACAATAAAATTAGTCCTCAGACATATTTTATCCTCTTACCGTCACAACCTAAGCAAATCATTATACTATCATGATTAAGTAGATACTTAACTTATTATTTGTGACTGCTCACAAAGAAAGTACGGTGATGATCTGTAATAATGCAACAAAGTTTATTTTGTATAAAAGTAATGATTTGCTTAGGTTGTGACGGTAAGAGGATAAAATATGTCTGAGGTGAGGACAGACTAAATGGATGGCTAAATTTGGGAATGGCATGTAAAGGAAGTTATAAATTGATAGGAATAAAAATAATTATTAAAAAACAAATTATGAATCAAACGGGGTTTACAATAGATACTATTTTAATAAATTTATTACCAATCATTATATAAAAGTTATTTCTATACACACTTGTAACATTAATTTGATCTCATAGTAAACCATAATATTTGTACAATGCAAGTGAATGATGAAGAATTTGATTTTGCTAAACTCCCCGAGTATCAGCACTCGGCGATTGTGGTATGAAGCCGATATCTGTTGCAGATACATAACACAGCACAGGCATCAATTTTTAATGGCCACTGTGCAACGGTCATAATGCAACACTCTGTTGCTAGCAAACACCTCCGACGAGCTTCCAGAACACCAACTTAACGCTCTAGTGCATTCCTTGTCAGGCGGTGAACATTGGTGTAATTATCTTCTGCACTAACAGGTTCAGCATTGATAATCGCAGTCAAAAGCCATGGCCTTTAACAGGGAGGTATCCAGAATCACCTGTAAATTTATGTCAACCAAATTTTATTGCATTTTGATATATAATGGTAATCTGCTCATTACTAAAATAGTAAGTTAATACCGCTACATACCAAGCAGCAAAACGGCCTCTCCTCAACTATAAGTGTCGGATATGCCCTTGTATATCTGACATTCTCTAAATATGGGCATCATGTGTAGCTCCACCAAATTTAAATCACTATCACAAATCTGAAATAAAAACAAAATGTATTTAATTTATATTTATGTTTATGGAGGTTAGTGTTCAGAATAAATGTAAGTCCTTACTATTTGTACATTTCTGGAATAGAAATGTTTCCAAAAATATCTCCTTAGACTCCGTTGGACTCCGTCAGAGCGACACTCATGTCGCTCTGACGGAGCCAAGGCATTGGAGCTTTTCATCGATGGCCCTCAGGCCATCGATGAAAAGCTCCAATGCCTTGGCTTCGTCACGAGAGCTACGCCTCAATCGTGGTGTGTTGCTGGTGAAATCTCTTCTACTCTCATAATTTAACGTTGCGAACAATAATAAAACACGAACCAAGTCGATACAAAGGCGTAATTAACTATCAAATACGTAGCGATAGTGAAGCAATTGAAAAAAATCACCTTTTTTGTATTTGCTATTTGACAGCTCAATTTGCTCGCAGATTGCTATCGCTTTGCTGTCAAAAAGGATAGCTGATACGAAAATGACACAATTCCAAAGAGTAGAATGCAGTTGAATTCATATTTTAGTTCATCTTTTGTTCGGTAGAGGCAGCACTGTCGTTAGTTTGCTATGGTTCTGTTTTTGCTGATGCGTAATACGAATTTGCAATTTTAAAGCAAAAATTGCGCAATTTTCGCTATCGCTTGCCTTTTGCAAGTTAGGTAATAAGGCTGCCGGTCATTTCGTTGAGCCATCATCCGACTGTGAGTCAACTGTTAACAGCATGTGACGATGAGATAAAACTCTGGGCGAAGAAGAATGAAGAGGATTGAGATATTGTTTTTTTTTTTATTCCATGTAGGTATAATATTACAACATTTTCTAATTGTTTTTGTAAATAAATATAAATTACTTAAATAAGTTGTATTTAAGTAATTTATATTTATGCGAATACTAGGAAATAAAAGATTATGCCTCGGAGCATGGGCGGCGTAATCGCAAGATGGCGGATGTTATGACGCAATCAGTGACGTCACATGGGCTGTCGTTATCGAGCTCACGGTGATTCGGTACGCAAATCAGCGCGATGATATCGCTTTTAGCGTGATTCGGAATGCACCCCGAGTCACGCTAACAGCGCTGTCATCGCGTCACATAACATCCGCCATCTTGCGATTACGCCGCCCATACTCCGAGTAGGATTGCCAGATGTCCTTTATTTTAAAGGACATCCTCTATTTCAAACCCGAAAATTGATCTTGTCCCTTTATTTGAAATTTTGGATAGAAGACACTGTAAACCCAGAACTACAAATAAATTCGAACTTTTGGAACAATGTTTTAGGAAGCTTAAGAGCAGTCGAAAGAAAGTAATACCAAGCAAATACCAAGTATAGGTACTTAAAACAAAAAACATTAATTAGGTCGTGTACCTACCTTGGCTTCGATTGACAAACTAGATACGATATATTGCGTATAACTAGGGGGGGGGCGCTGCCCCCCCCTAGAGGTTAAAAAATGTAGCCAACTGCAAATAACCAAAGTCCTTAGGCCGTGCAATTGACTTGCTTTTCCGATAAATCCGGCCCCATTTCAAAACTTGAATAAATTCACTAGGTGCTCTTGACTGTACCTACAATTCATATTTTTCTCATCCTCTTTAATATTAACTTGCCCCCCCCTGGGCCATGGGCTGGCGACGCTCTTGCGTATAACTAACATTGCTTTTATTAATAAATGTCGCTACTGATACTATTTTATTAAAAATCATACAATATCCTTTATTTTCATCCTATGTCCTTTAATTGATCTTATCAAATCCTTTAAAACATAAAATAGGACCTGGCAACCCTAGCTCCGAGGCATAATCACTGTGAGCGTTCTGTCAAAAGTGACACTTGTTTGTTTTGTTTACCGCAGGCATCGAAAAAAATTACTCTGCAGGCATAGAAAAAAATTACTCTTGACCGCAGGTGCATTTAAATGAAAATTCAAAATGTATTGAAAATTCTTTCCGCATACCATGGAAGTAATAGTCGAAGATATATCAACATAAAGCAAAAAGGTCCAAGTTCCGAACTTTTAAATTTATATTGAGGTTATGTAGGTCAAGACTTTGGTGAGCGCACTCACGAGTAGGGATGGGTCCAGTGAAAATTTCAATGAAATGAAAATTAAATTTATATGAAATTTATGAAATCTTTCAAAACGGGTTGAAATATTTCACTTTTGAGTGAAATTTATTTCCAGTACTAGAAATCCCTTATTTTCTGAATTAGTTTACTATTTTAACGTATTAAATGAAATTTAATGGCTTAGGTAATTGACCGAGCGAGCACGAAGCGCGAGCGAAGCTTCTCTGCTTCAGCTTGGGCAACAATTCTTTCGTATGTCTTTCCTGCTGTCCGTTTGTTCTCTTCTATAGGTTACAGGTCGCATTTCTCAACCGATTCTCGTGAAATTTTGTGAGCAGGTTCGAAAATTATATGGAATTTTATGGTCGAGCCAGTTTTTCGAAATTTTTCAAAATGACGGAGATGTGTAAAAGAACATATTTCAGTCCGGCTTTCTGGCGCTGTTGTTTTCCTGTACAGGTCGCATTGCTCAACCAATTCTTGTTAAATTTTGTGAGCAGGGTCGAAAATAATATAAATGTTATAGTCAAACCTCGAAGTCCCGGCGCTCCTAGGTTTGCCTAGTCAAACCTCAGGTTTGACAAGAAGGCTTAGTCAAAGTCCAAAACCAATGGCATATTTCGGCCTTTGACTGACGAATTTATGGCCAAACCTAGGAGAGACTAACTTGGGCAGTCGAAAGCCGAAACTCAATACGTTCAAATCGAGGTTTGACCAGTCACGCTTAAATTAGGCACAGAATTTGATATTTTGTTTGTACAACTATGAAAAACATTCTGTAGAGTGAAAATTTAACTAAATTAACAATCTTCCTGTAAACAAAAAATTTCTGTTGTCTTTTAAACAGAAAATAACCACGAAATTTAAGATGAACGCTCCGCTGCGCTTCGCGATTGTCTTAAATTTCTAATCTATCACGTGACTTACAGGAGTAAGGCAGCTTTGACTAAATATCACATCGGAAATGAATGATTTTTTTCGTAATCTTGAGGTTAAGTTTAGTCAAAGAGTCTGCGTTACTCCTATAGGACACGTGATAGGTTAGGAATTTAAGGCGATACACGATTTTATTTTGGGCTTTAAGCCGAAACACGATTTTATTTTGGGCTTTGACTAAGGCTTCTTGTCAAACCTGAGGTTTGACTAGACAAACCTAGGAGTGCCTGAGCTTCGGCGTTTGCCTATAACATAAACATTTTTTTGTAGCCAGTTTTTCGATTTTTTTCTAAATGGTGGTCTAAATATGTAAAAGAAACATATTTCAGTCCAGTTTTCCGGCGCTGTTTGTTCTCCTCTACAAGTCACATTTCTCAACCGATTCCCGTGAAATTTTATGGGCAGGTTCAAAAATTATATACTTAGAATTTTATTGTCGAAACTGTTTTTCGAAATTTTTCATGGCGGAGATATGTAAAAGAAACATTTCAGTCCGCCATTCCAGCACTGTTTGTTTTCCTCTACAGGCGCATTTCTCAACTGATTCTCGTCAAATTTTGTGGACAGGTTCGAAAATTATGTAGAATTTTACTGTCGAGCCAGTTTTTTTTTAATTCTTCAAAATGGCGGAGATATTTAGATAAACATATTTTAGTCTGACTTTCTAGCTGTCTGTTCTCCTATACAGGTCCCATTTCTCAACCGATTCTCGTGAAATTTTGCAAGCAGTTCGATAATATTATAGATTTTTTTAAGTCGAGCTAGTTGAAATTTATCAAAAATATCAACCAATTCCAAAAATAAGTATTCAAAATTAGTAGCGCCATCTAGCTGCGCATAGCTACCAAATAATATACCAAACAACACGTAACCAAATAATATAGCCAACCTACTATGTGCTTTGAAAGATCTCGTGAGCAGTGAGGAAAAAGGGGTTTAGGTTGCTCGGCCACGATGTCGTAGAAGAAAAACGACTACGTGAACATTAGGAAGGAATATGTAGAAAACTAACAATGAAAGTCGCAAATTTGTAGGTTCAATATTCAGAAAGTTTAACCATGACCGCGCGGTCGAAACGTGGAGGACCTCGCGACCACGCAGTTCTCTCGAATAGCATAGCATTTAATTTCTGTAGCAGGTCGTGAAGTCCAAACATTAGGGCTTTATTTGGACTGTCTTTATTTTCTACATAATCGTATCAGCGATTAGCAAAAATAATAGGAGCCCTACTAAGCTCCGTTTAAAAGAACTGCGTGACCGCGCGGACTATGGCGCGGCCATAGCATTTAAGCTATGTAGGTCGTGAAATCCAAACATTAGGGTTTTTTTATACTTTCTATATTTTTCTACGAAATTGTATCAGCGAATGAGACCTCTACTAAGCTCCATTTAAGAGAACTGTGTGGCCGCTCGGTTCTCCACGTTTCGACTGCGCGGCCACGATTAAACTTACAATTTTCTGAATATTGGTCCTACTTTGCGATTTTTATTGTTAGTTTTCTACATATTCCTTCGTAATGTTGATGAAGTCGTTTTTCTTCTACGCCATCGTGGCCGACAATCGAAACAGACATTGAATATTTTGTTATTAAAAGTTGAAAAATAACCAAAGCTATTCGTAATTTAAGCCAACTTATTTGTTTATTGTTTTGTTCTATGATTATGTTGATATATTGACAAAATGCATGTATTTTTGTTTTATTTAGGTCAGATGAAATTTAAAAATAAATTTCACTCTAAACTGAAATTTTTCAAACCAAAATGAAATTTATTCTAAATATTTCACAGACCGAAATTTTTCGTGAAATTTACCCAACCCTACTCACGAGCGTTCCGAATCATTGATAGTCCCCCAACTGTCATAAGCGCGATATCTGAATCGGTACGCCTGTTATCGCTGTTAGCGCTGAAATTGATTTTGGTTTGAATCGGAATGCACCTTGTGTCCGGCAGGCTGATTGTCTAACTTTGTTGCAATCAACTTTGACAGAAATCGCAGTGACATTGCTGCTTTAGTTTGTAGTATTAGGTATTCTGTGCTTTAGTAAGAACCAATGTGACAACTATCTTACGCGATTTCACGAGAATTGTTAGCAACAGAGATACGTAATCGGTGGGCAGGTTATAGGCACTAGTGATGGGCCGAGACCGCTATTTTTGGTATTCGAGTATTTTGGTATTCGTTAAAAAAAATATCGAATCAGTATTCGAGTCCAGGTACTCGAATTGGGTATTCGAGTACTGAGACTAGTATTCGAATACTCAATTTGACTCGTATACTGTTTTGACACTTGTGAAACGTGAATTTGCATTGTTCCACATATTAGTTCAAAAAGTATGTATTACTACTACTGATGGGGAAAATGCCGGGCATTTTTGGCAGATTGGGAATATTCCCAATAAATGCCCATAAATTCCCGCCCACTGGGCATTTATCTGGGCATGCATTTATTTTTTGTTACAAAATTGATCTACAAAATTTATTTAAACATTAAAATATAGTTAATTTTAAGTAAATTAGTTAAGATTATCGTTCATAAGTTTATATTTTCATGAATTTGGATATCCTAATCAAAATTTTGTATGTGAATCGTAGACGTAATTATATTTGTCACAAAATCTTCTAAATTGGTAAAAATTATATTAAAGGAAAATAATCATTTGAAAATACAAGTAGAGAAGGATACTCCCGATTTAAACTCGCTTGGCCACTCCGCACCACTCGCGAGGTTAATACTAGTAGGTTGCCATTCATCGTTTTTGCCGAGAAATAACTTTTGTCAAACAACGGCATTGGTGAGAGCACACGAGAGCGGCTCCCTACATTCCCGGTGTTCGCCGATGGGAAAAACTTTTGGCGAATAGCGAGAGCGACGAGTTTGTTCGAAATGACGGCTTGTTTTGTTTATAAATCTGTATTATCTTATCATAAGTCTGCCAGTAAACGAGTCAGTATAAATGGTTTATTAATCAAAGAAGTAAATTAATCATTTACTCTCATTGTGGGAACTATCTCCTAAATTGGAAACACGAAGAACATTGTTACATTAACATCCACGTTAATGTCATCCGCTTAATTATTTAATTATTATTTTCAATAAGATAGGGTCTAGGGAACAAAAACTTTAAGAAATACAATCGTTTTTCGTTTTTGGATTTAAAAAATGGCCGCCTGGTTTTTATGTAATTTTAATAATCTATACTTCTATAGGTATTGGTATACCTATAGAAGTATAGATTATTTATCAGACATTTTGCTGACATCCGTAATGCAAGATACCTACCTTACTACTATTCTTATTAGGTAGGAAAAAAAAGGGAGGGTATAATCGCAATTAAATTCTTTATGCCGAGTAGGTACCTAGGCATAAAATTTTAAATTGCATTAATTCTTTATAACGTTAATTGGACCCAAATATATAGATAGGCTAACGAATATAATAATGGTTCAAAATAATAATAATTTTTAATAATATTATAATAATGGTTCGAAATAAAATAATAATACATAGTTCCTAATAAATATAATAATAGTTCGAGTGTCCAATTTACCGACATTTTTAAAAGCTTTCATTAGGCTCATTACGGTGAATGTCGGCCAACTGGCGCGAGGGATAGCGGGAATCGGAGAGATAGTTCGCCTACTATACATAAAACTTGGTGAAACCACCCGAGAACCCTTTGATGTACCGACAGGCGATATGGAATGGATAGAAGGCGAATATTAGCGAGTTTTTAAAAATTTCGAATTCTCTATTCGAGTACTTATGTATCCGAATACTGTATTTTCGGTACTCGAGTACGCGAGTACCAAGAAGGTATTCGAATTAGTATTCGAGACGGCCTTGTCTGGCCCAGTGCTGCCAACTTAGCGCGTTTCGCGCCAGATCTAGCGCTTTTTTTGGCTCGAAGCGCGTTTTAGCGCCTAGCGCTAAATCTAGCGCTTTTTTTGATTTTAATAGATTAAGTATTTACCTGCTGGCCTGCTGCATTTATTTGGTTGAATGCTTGGTGAATCTATTAAAATTATACAAATTCGATACTTATTATATTACTTATACGTATTATTATGGTACACCAAGCATTCTAATAGATAATCTACTAATCAATTTTTTTTAACCTCTGGGGGGGGGGGGGGTAGGCGACGCTCTTCGCAAGCAAATACATAGTAAAACCATTCGTGATTAGCGCGAAATCTGGCGCTTTTTTTTAAAAATGCCATTTTAGCGCAATCTAGCGCTTTTTTAGAGCGTTGACAGCGCGTTTTCGCTCAGACTAGTTGGCAGCACTCTGGCCCATCACTAATAGGCACATTCACTAGGCAAAACAAACAAGTGGGGTTATAATCAAGAGTGCCAAATAAATTAAAGGTTTTGTCGATTACTACCTAAATTGTTACCTAAGATTTATTATAAATTGAATGTGTAGTGTTTGTGTCTAGCATACAAAATGGTGGGGTGTTCGATATTTGGCTGCAAAAGCAATAATCAAAGAAAAGAAGCGGGTGTTACATTTCATGCGTATGTACACTGTTTTCTATATTTTGATCACGTATTTCTTTCTCAAATCTCACAGGAACCAAGTTTCTGAGCTAAATCATGAAAAACCTGTTAAATAGGAAAAATCTAAAAATTATTTCTAAAAATAACCTCGGAAACATTTGACATGTAAACCGGTAAAATTGCGTATTATTTTAATCGTCGTTAGCATTGACGTCCACTAAAGTCGCATTACTAATTACCCAGCAGTGCTGCCAACTAGTCTGAGCGAAAACGCGCTGTCAACGCTGTAAAAAAGCGCTAGATTGCGCTGAAATGGTATTTAAAAAAAAAGCGCCAGATTTCGCGCTAACCACGAATGGTTTTACTATTTATTTGCTCTTTGCGAGAGCGTTGCCACCCCCCCCCCCTAGAGGTTAAAAAAAATTGAAGTAGGTGAAAGAGAAAAATGAGAATTATCTATTAGAATGCTTGGTGTACCATAAAAATACTAATTAAGTATAGAATTTGTATAATTTTAATAGATTCACCAAGCATTCAACCAAATAAACGCAGCAGGCCAGCAGTAAATACTTAATCTATTAAAATCTAAAAAAGCGCTAGATTTAGCGCTAGGCGCTAAAACGCGCTTTGACACAAAAAAAGCGCTAGATCTGGCGCGAAACGCGCTAAGTTGGCAGCACTGTTACCCAGCAAAAATGTAAACAAAGAAACGTCACTGTCAAATTGACAAACTGACCGTGACATTTTCAGATATTAAAAACCTTTGGTCACTTTTATAACTTTTTAATTTGTTTATTATATTTTGAGTTATAATAAAAATAATGTCATCCAGAGTAATTTTAAAGTGATTTTAGGGCTTGTCATTGTCTTTCCTTTAGTTGACGTGGAGTTTAGAGTTCATATTTTTTTTGTGTAAAGAACTCATAATTTAGATAACGAATACGAAATATTAAGGTGCGGTAACGACGCGAGAAAAAAAATCTAAAAATTAAAATTTTCAAGTTTATGTATATGTCTAATTTTAGGCCAGTGTTGTCATTTTTGACGTTTAATGGCGGCGCACTAATCGCACTATGTTGACGTAGTACTGCTAACTTGTTGCGATGGTGACCAACGACCGCAGGTCACGTTAGGTTGATATGAACCCAGCGCGCGAGCCGAGCGAGCGAAGCGAGCGTGCGGCGGCAGCGGCCGGCGAAGCGCCAGAAACGACTTTTTTACGTGCGATATTTTGTACGTACGTCCCCTCCCCTCTCCCCACCTCTTTTTAGCCTTAACCTGCTTAATTTACATTTTTTTTATGTTTTGAGGTTATGTTTACACAAAAAAAATATTTCTCGAAAACTACGCATCGCTGGCAGATGGGGATTGGAAGAGTTGTTTCAACTTGTTTCCCTTCTCCTCCCCCTCCCCTCCTTTAATTGCTGAAAAATAACAATAATTTGGCTGTTATCATTCCTTTTTGTGCGACATTAAAAATTCATTTAAAAAAAGTATGCATTTCCGCACTCCTAAATTTTAAGGGAGGTTAGGGAGGACCCCCCTCCCCCCTACCACCCGTCCCACCCTTAAATTCCACGTCAACTAATGGAAAGTCGTACCGCAGTTGATGTGTGCACAGCATCATAAAATATTTTCTACTATAAAACTGTTATTATGAAATATTAAATTATATTACTGTTTTTGCCGCAAAACTCATGATTCAGAATATTTATCTAATCTAATTTTATTAGGTTTGTGATGGAAAAACATGTAAGTGTGTTTATTTCTTGACCTAATAATATACTATTTCTTTTTGTGTTGTTTTGTTCTGGCAACACCTTTGTTTACATTTTTGCTGGGAAATTAGTACAATTAGTACAATGTTGTATGTTAATTATAATGCGATGCGACTTTAAAATTAGTAGGTTTATAATTCCCTTTCCGGATGCCAACTATATAAACAATTTTCCCTCTAAATTACCCCATATTTCAGGGATTTTCAAGCGATTTGATTTTTCCAGATTTCCGACGGAAGATAAAACTCGCGAGAAATGGATAGAAGCAACTGGAAAAAAGAATTGGGTGCCACATAAGTACACACGAATTTGTTCGAAACATTTTGAAAAAAATTGTTTCCGAAAATCAGAAAAACTAACGTTAATAAAAAAGTTCTGTATTCCAACGTTGTTCATACATGTAAGTTGGCAGTTATAAATAATAATAAGCATCTATATTCTATCGGCCTAATTCATAAACGCTTAATATTTTTTTAAGTTATTGTACCTTTTAAATATGTTTTATTTTTACCATTTGTCAAAAGAGTAAAAATACCTAGGTACCTATACATTACTATCCATATAACATTAAAACTAAAGGGATTCTTGTTTCGTTTAGCTATTTTGTATGATTTAAATGCATTCTTTCAGAAATTTCCTGTATCTCATAAATTGCGAGTCGAGCTCGAGCCGTTACCTACTGAATTCATGGAATGCGAAAGTCAGCCTGACGCGCATGCACTAAAGAACAGCGAAAGGTAATTGTCTAAAATCCAATGTAGTTTATCACAAAAAGAGTGGTCGGTCGGCGGGCTGATTATCTAATTAGAAACCACCTAGCGACCGGTTGCAGTTCATAGATGATAGTGATCCATTGCTACTTCTTTTTGGATTAAAAAAAAACATACCAAAGAAAAGTAGCAATGTATGTGGAATTAAACCGGTCGCTAAATAGTTTCTTTTTAGATAATCTACGTAAAAACGGGGTGCCGGTCAGGACCACTTATTTTGTGTTATACTCCGTCGCAGTACCACGAGGCCAAATAAGTGCAAATCCTACTTAAAATAAATGTACATTAATTGTTCGTAATTTGTACGCCATTAAAAAAATTGTACGTTACGTATTTTAGTCTCAAAAAAATGTCGGTGTGGTACTGCCAGGGAGTATGCTCTGCCGCAGTACCACTCGTTTTTCTCACGAACCAGAGACAGTTTGCATGGTTTTTTTGGTTGAAAAAAATGTACATTAATTGTACGTTCTAGTATAATACAAGAAAATGGCCAAGTGCGAGTCGAATTCGAGCTACAGGGCATTTACAGTTTTTCAAATACACCTCGATCGTTATCATTATTGTGGGGAGATGGGAGAGGAAGAGATTTAAGTGTTTGACCTAGCTACCCTAGACGTAGGTAGGTATACAAATCATGCAAATACAAAAAGTACACTGCATTTAATTATTTTAATAACAACAACTTCACATAACAATATACATTAGAAGATGACATTGAATTTGTTGATTTAATTTTGATCTCGTCACTTTTTTTTGCCATATCATCATAGAATTCCCATTTACCGTTTCTTTTGCAGTGCGCTCGATAATGACCAATGCCAGTACCACACGCATTGGGTAGATGGTGCATTTTTTAAGTTTTAGCTCGTTGACTAAAAAGCAGAAAATTTTTGAAACAGCTAAAAAGGAGGTATAAATCTCCCGTAAATATTTATAATCCTTTACAGATTTAAACCTAAAAATGTGGGGCACATGCAAAAACCATCCTTATTAATATTATAAATACGAAAGTCCGTTTATTTGTTTGTTACGCCTTCATGTCAACATCATTAAATTTTATATACACGTTGTTAGAGGTACAGAGAAATAGGTTACTTTTCATTCCGAAAAAAAGTATTGTTCCCAAGGGATAGCAAAAAACTTTCCACGCAGACGAAGTCATTTAAAAGTTCTGTATAGGTTCATAAATCTTTACGCGAGAAATTATTTTATACTTTTTAGTCCGTTTAAAACGTGTTTTGCTTAAAAAATTTTTTTCCAAAAATTTTATATTTGTATTGTATAAGACGGCTTATACAATTCGTGTAATCTACTCCATCCAACAACTTTTTCTCCCCAACTTATTTTTTTGTTGACGATTTATCAAGTTGTATTTGGAAAATTGTAAATGCCCTGTAGCTCGAATTCGACTCGCACTTGGCCATTTTCTTGTACGATACTAGAACGTACAATTAATGTACATTTTTTTCAGCTAAAAAAAACATGCAAACTGTCTCTGGTTCGTGAGAAAAACGAGTGGTACTGCGGCAGAGCATACTTCCTGGCAGTACCACACCGACATTTTTTTGAGACTAAAATACGTAACGTACAATTTTTTTAATGGCGTACAAATTACGAACAATTAATGTACATTTATTTTAAGTAGGATTTGCACTTATTTGGCGTCGTGGTACTGCGACGGAGTATAACACCTTATTTTCGTGATTTCGCTTGCGATACTATGTTAATTAGCGAGTCAAAATGTTGACTTTCACTCACTACGGTATAGTAAAAGTATTTTATTTTTCGGTCAAAATACAATGGAACGAATAAACGATAAAATACTATTGTAAATTGTGTTGTAAATTCAATCTTTTCATCAGAATCAATGGGGAATGTCCGAAAAAAATCAAATTGGCTGAATATTTTTTTATAGGTAGGAATAAGCTTCCTTAGTATTAGAAAAACGTTTTAGAATTTTCGGTTGCGTGAAAAATTTATAAAAATTAAAAGTCTCTTCGACTTAACAAAAGTACGAAAGTAACAGCAGAATGGAGATTATACCTTTGCCACCACTTGCCTCAACCACCTGCGCACCGAGCCACGGAACCTTAGAGTAGGGAAGTATATGGAGAAGGCATACCTACGAAAAAAAAGTGTATACCTAAACTTACTAGGAAACAAAAATGGCACCTTTCCATAGTTCTGCCCTTTTGTATATCAATATTTTTATCGACATCATCCATTTTTAATGTTTCAGTCCCTACTACTGCTGGGGCACAGGCATTCCTTATTGATATTGGTGGATAAGGAGGATAGGCCGGGAGAGACCAACGGCGGCATAACGTGCCTTACGAAGAACGGATATATAGCTTGACCATAAAGAGTTGACATAAATTGAGGGCGCCACTTTCTACGTAAATACGTCAAAATCACGAATAATTTGGCAACACTGAGTACATTTAGTACTGAAAATTTTTAGTTCCATTTTATTTAATTTCAACTCTTTATGGTCAAGCTGTACAACGTGTTTCAAAATTACCCCTGATAATACTGAATATTATTATGGTAGATAGGGACCATCAAACTAAACAACTTTTACTATGGGACCAACTCTGAAATCGCTAAAAAGAATCAGTTGTTTCATACAAAAATCAAAATGTATGAAACAGCCGATTTTTTTGGCGATTTCAGAGTTATTAAGTCTAGCTAGACTCTTCAGTGCAAGACATCTTGAATTCTATCGAGCGAGTGCCTCCATAGAATTCAAGATCAAAGGTCACTCATACTAGTTAAAGAAAAAAGGAAATAAATAAAACAAAATACTACATATTGCAAGATTGCCACAAGGATGTGCTTGATTTTTTTATATAAAACAATATTATTACAATACAAATCACAAAGGAGAATGCCCAGGCATCCGCATCTTTTTCGTTCTGCATACACCAAATTCGTTTTTTTATCTTTGATAATATTTAAAAAATCCACAGTTTTCTTTTTTGTCATCTGATTTTTACATTTAATGCGTAATTCATTCTTGTGATTCTCCTATTTTTTTTTGTAAGTTTCCAGTGTTGCATCTGGAACCTGTAAGTCAAATTATATTTAAATCCCAGGGTTCTATATTTGTTACGCCTTCACGTCTTGACTACTGAACCGATCATCATGAAATTTTACATACACCTTGCCAGTGGTACAGAGAATGACATAGGATACCTTTCATCCCGAAAAAAGGGTTGTTCCCGAGGGATAGCATAAAAACTTTCCATGCAGACGAAGTTGCGGGCGGCCGCTAGTATATATTATATATTGAGAACAAAAATAAGAATATAGCATAGTAATAGTTTCAAGTCCCGCCCACCCACTAATTGTCTAATTTCAAAATCGATCGCAATCGCTTTCATTTGATACGTCTTTTTGGCAAAAATAAAAACGTACTAAAGAAATGCAGCAATGTGTCTCATTCATTCATCTGCCAAATAAAAGCGATTGCGATAGATTTTGAAATTGGACAATTAGCCCTCTGTTTATCATGGGCTTAATTATTTCATATTGAAATCGAAATGTAAAATACTTGGGCCAGCCTGCTCTTATTAAAACATTATTAGAACTACGGTTTATAGTTTATCGTAAATAGGTAAGAAGTAATGCAAGTATTAATAACGAGATATTTAAGTACCTCGTCTGTGCTGATCAACAGTAGATGGACTCTGGTTTAGGTCTAATTCTGCTAAAGTGCTCGATGCACTGGATCGGGACCGGCGGCTGAAACATGCATGAAGAATAAGTATAAAAGAGAACATTATTCGGTAGGTTTACTGATTTGCATGTAATGTAATACGTTCAAATCAGTGAACCTATCGGTGGACAATCTTAGATACTTTTTTCTTAATAATGTTTATCAACTAACATAACAATAAGTACATTAATTTGTAACTAACAAAAATGGACAAACTTTGGTCTGAAATAAAAGATTTTTATTTATTTATTTATCAGCCAAAATT
The DNA here is from genome assembly GCA_943789525.1 of Agriphila geniculea. Lineage (NCBI taxonomy): Eukaryota > Metazoa > Arthropoda > Insecta > Lepidoptera > Crambidae > Agriphila > Agriphila geniculea. The sequence continues at coordinate 10,533,737 of OX038893.1, forward strand.
AATAGACTAGAAACTGACGTTAGGTAAGTAAATAGGTTTATTTTGCCAGGAAATAATTTGCTAAGTAAGGATTTCTAAAAATAAAGGGGATTTGAAGTATGGGCTATAAAATTACTTTGGGTCAGATTTATAATTACCTACTTGAAACTTCTTAAATTATTAATACCAACATACCAACCTTTGAAAAAACTAATGTTAAAAAGTTTTCAAATCTAGGCGAGCGAAATTGTGGGACTGGTCCTGTAAAATACCTACTTACTAAAAAGGTTCATAACGGTCCAGCAGCGTCGTAATATTTAAAGTTCGATTAAAACACGATTATTCAAAATGAAAATAGTTTTCGCATGAGTCTTTAAATTCTCCATTCCTTTATTGTATCCAGCCATATTTCTCTGTTACGGGCATTTTTAAGCTACCTAAAACGAAACGAAAAAAAAACAGTTTAAAATTCATTTACTATAATTTACACTTGAAAACATCGATATGAAAATTGCTTTGAAGGACAACTCTATCGCCAAAAATAGTGTTTTTAATTTTTTGAAAATACACTATCAAAACCCTCCAAAATAAGTAGTATACGGCATATTGCTATGAATTAATATGTAAACTATTCATAAGAAAGCCAAAACATAAGGCATTTATTCATTTGTTTGGTATTATTGCAAAATAATAGTACGTACAGATGCCGGCATATATATTGGCAAGAGAAGGAAAGGGACAAAAGATGCGCAGTAGCCATAAACACTAAGTTTATGGCTACTGCGCATCTTTTGTCTCTTTCATTCTCTTGCCAATATACTTAGAATAATTACACCTAGATACTGATGGGGAAAATGCCGGGCATTTTTGGCAGATTGGGAATATTCCCAATAAACGCCCATAAATTCCCGCCCACTGGGCATTTATCTGGGCATTTATATTTTGTTACAAAATTGGTCTACAAAATTTATTTAAACATTAAAATATAGTTAATTTTAACTAAATTAGTTAAGATTATCGTTCATAAGTTTATATTTTCACGAATTTGGATATCCTAATAAAAAAATTGTATGTGAATCGTAGACGTAAGTATATATTTGTCACAAAATCTTCGAAAGTGGTAAAAATTATATTAACGGAAAATAATCATATGAAAATACAAGTAGAGAAGGACACTCCCGATTTAAACTCGCTTGGCCACCCCGCACCACTCGGTGAGGTTAATACTAGTAGGTTGCCATTCATCGCTTTTGCCGAGAAACAAAACTTTTGTCAAACAACGGCATTGGCGAGAGCACAAGAGAGCGGCTCCCTATATTCCCGGTGTTCACCGATGGGTAAAACTTTTGGCGAATAGTGAGAGCGACGAGTTTGTGCGAAATGACGGCATAAGCTTTGTTTATAAATCTGTACTATCTTATCATAAGTCTACCAGTAAACGAGTCGGTATAAATGGTTTATTAATCGAAGAAGTAAATTAATCATTTACTCTCATTGTGGGAACAAATTGGAAATACGAAGAATATTGTTACATTAACTTCCACGTTAACGTCATCTGCTTAATTATTTAATTATTATTTTTAATAAGATAGGGTCTAGGAAATAAAAAATATAAGAAATACAATTGCTTTTCGTTTTTGGATTTAAAAAATGGCCGCCGAGTTTTTATGTCATTTACGGGGATACTGGGTATACCTATAGAAGTATAGATTATTTATCTGACATTTTGCTGACATCCGTAATGCAAGATATCTACCTTACTACTATTCTTATTAGGTAGGTAGAAAAAAAAGTAGGGTATAATCGCAATAAAATTCTTTATGCCGAGTAGGTACCTAGGCATAAAATTTTACATTGCATTAATTCTTTATAACGTTAATTGAACCCAAATATATAGATAGATTAGCTAATAAATATAATAATGGTTCAAAATAATAATAATTTAAAATAATAATATAATAATGGTTCGAAATAAAATAATAATAGTTCCTAATAAATACAATAATAGTTCGAGTGTCCAAGTTACCGACATTTTTAAAAGCTTTTACTCAAAAAAGCTTGTAATATGGTCATTATTTTAACAACTTTCTTTGAACAAAGTCGAGCTTGCCGGTGTCCTCCGATGGTGACGCAACTAAGTTATATGAGATTTCATTATTGTCGAGTTTTAGCCACCAGCAATTTCCTTTGAGAATCCATTATTGTCGAGTTTTCTTTCAAACATAGTTAGGTGAAAAATACACTGTACAACCCGCGGAGATAAAGAATGGGATTAGATAGCGTCGTTCATATTCACTTCTCGCTCGCACACTTAACGCCACACCTATCGCTCTCTCAGTCACACTCGTTGTGGTAAGCGCGGTGAGCCGCCATTTTGAATCCCATTCTATATCTGCGCGGGTGTTGTATTGTTGTACCTAGATGATGTTTTTGTACTCTTACATAAAATTAGTATGGAAAAATATGAAAAACTCGCACTTGACCGTTTTTTGACCTTTCATTCAATACCCCTTATCTACTTCCGGGGTAACAAAGGGGATCAAAAAAAACCTTATTTTTTGGCTCCGGCGCACCGTTTCTGAGATATTTGCATTTTTGTATTTTTTCGAAATTAAGTTATAAGTACCTACTATAGTAGGTATAGTAAGGCAGTATTCGCATTTTTTGAGTAAAGTACTATACAAGCCTTGGTCTACAATGACTGCACTGCTGGCCACGTTATGATGGCCTCGAGCTAAGCTTAACTACGCTCTCGGCCTTCAAGCTTGGTCATCATTGCAGCCCTTGCTGTCCGCGCTATAAAGGCCTCGACCTCCGGTCTCGGCCTTTATTTTAGCTTGTCCATCAAGGGCTGCAATGATGACCGCGCTGTGAGTGTGACGGCCTGGACCTGCGCTAAGCTCCGCTCTCGGCCATCATCATCGCTGCCAGCAACGCAGTCATTATTGACCGCGGCAGTAATGTACTATTATTAGGCTCATTACGGTGAATGTCGGCCAACTGGCGCGAGGGACAGCGGGAATCTGGAGAGATAGTTCGCCTACTATACATAAAACTTTGCGAAACTACTCGAGAACCCTTTGATGTACCACCGACACGGAATAGATAGAAGGCGAATATAAGCGAGTTTTTAAAAATGTTGATTCTAGTTTGTTTGTTTGCTTAGACTTATCAGTAAAATATATCCAAAAGTCAAATTATAATAAATATTTGTTAAATAACTAATATTTCGTTTTATTTTCTTAAAACTTTTTCATTTATTCGTTGTTGAACAATCGTTTTTTTCTGCCCACAGATTGGGCATTTATTTGGGCATAAAAGATTTATGCCCAATGTGTCTGGGTTTTTTCCCAATTTTCCCGCCCGGGCAGAAACACTTTCCCATCTCTACACCTAGAACGATAGTTTCCTAGAAAGCGGTCTGTCAAAAGTGAGGCACAAATGAAATTTAAGTGTGCGTAAGGTGCTTGTGTTTACGCTCGACGAAACGCACACAGCAAAAAAATAATGTTACCAATACATTAAATTTTCCCTTAAAAGTAGGGAAGTTGAAACCATCGTCGTACTTATAGTTGCGATTGTGAAAATTTCACCATTTAACTGTAACTAGAGTTTGCTTGTCAAAACTAGAGATGGGCAAGGGTTTAAGTCTAACCAAAGTATATACCAAACAAAAGTGTATAATTTTAAATATTTTTTAAATAAGATGTGAGTGTACAATGTTAAAAATGTCAAAGATGGTGGCCAACTTTTTTTGTTTGTAGGCGGATCTTGATAAAACTCAATTTCGGGCACTATTTTAACAAGAAAACAGCAACGCAATGTTAAAAATATAAAAAATCCAAGATGGCGGCAAACTTTTTTGTTTGTGGGCCGATTTCGATGAAACTCGGTTTGTGGTACTATTTTAACAAGAAAAACGCAACACAATGTTAAAAATATAAAAAATCCAAGATGGCGGCCACCTTTTTTGTTTGTGACCTGATTACGATGAAACTCGGTTCGGAGTACTATTTTAACAACAAAACAGCAACGCAATGTTAAAAATATAAAAAATTCAAGATGGCGGCCAACTTTTTTGTTTGTGGGCCGATTTCGATGAAACTCAGGTCAGGGTACTATTTTAACAAGAAAACAGCAATGCAATGTTAAAAATATAAAAAACCAACATGGGAGCCAACTTTTTTATTTGTGGGCCGATTTCGATGAAACTCGGTTTGGGGTATTATTTCAACAAGAAAACAGCGACGCAATGTTAAAAATATAAAAAAATGCAAGATGGCGGCCAACTTTTTTGTTTGTGGGCCGATTTCGATGAAACTTGGTTCGGGATACTAATTTAACAAGAAAACAGCTACGCAATGTTAAAAATATAAAAATATCCAAGATGGCGGCCAACTTTTTTGTTTGTGGGCCAATTTCGATGATACTCGGTTCGGAATATTATTTTAACGATAAAACAGCAACGCAATGTTAAAATTAAAAAAAATCGAAGATGGCGGCTAACTTTTTTGTTTGTGGGCCGATTTCGATGAAACTCGGTTCGGGATACTATTTTAACAAGAAAACAGCAACGCAATGTTAAAAATATAAAAAAATCCAAGATGACGGCCAACTTGTTTGTTTGTGGGCCGATTTCGATGAAACTCGGTTTGGGATACTATTTTAACAAGAAAACAGCAACGCAATGTTAAAAATATAAATAAATCCAAGATGGCGGCCAACTTTTTTGTTTGTGGGCCGATTTCGATGATACTCGATTCGGGATATTATTTTAACAATAAAACAGCAACGCAATGTTAAAATTTAAAAAAAATCCAAGATGGCGTCCAACTTTTTTGTTTGTGGGCCGATTTCGATGAAACTCGGTTCGGGATATTATTTTAACAAGAAAACTGCAACGCAATGTTAAAAATATAAAAAATCAAAGATGGCGGCCAACTTTTTTGTTTGTGGGCCGATTTCGATGAAACTCGGTTCGGGATACTTTTTAAAACAAGAAAACAGAAACGCAATGTTAAAAATAAAAAAATCCAAGATGGGGGCCGACTTTTTTGTTTGTGGGCCGATTTTGATGAAACTCGGTTTGGGGCACTATTTTGACAAGAAAACAGCAATGTTAAAAATGACAAAAGGTCGAGATGGTGGTGAACTCTGTTATTGGATTTATTTCAATGTAACTTGTTTAAAAAAAAAACAAATAAAAAATTGGCTGCCCTTTTGAATTTTTTTTACTTTACGTTGCTGTTGTTTTTTTTGAAAAGTACCCGAAACCGGGTTTCATCGATATCAGCCCACAAAGAAAAAGTGTGGACGCCATTTTGGATTTTTTATGTTTCGAAACATTGCGTTGCTGTTTTTTTGAAAAACCTAATAATAAATAGTACCTAAAACCGGATTTCATTGAAATCAGGCCACAAACAAAAAATTTGGCCACCATCTTTGATTTTGTTTATTTTTAACATTGAGTTGCTGTTTTCTTGTTATAATAGTACCCTAAAACGAGTTTCATCGAAATCGGCCTAAAAACAAAAAAGTTGGCCGCCATCTTGGATTTTTTTTTATTTTTAACATTGCGTGGCTGTTTTCTTGTTAAAATAGTATCCCGAATCGAGTATCATCGAAATCGGCCCACAAACAAAAAAGCAGGCCGCCATCTTGGATTTTTTACATTTTTAACATTGCGTTACTGTTTTTTTTTGTTAAAATAGTACCCCGAACCGAGTTTCATCGAAATCAGGTCACAAACAAAAAAGTTGGCCGCCATCCGCTACCGCTATGGTCCCGGCCTTCTAAGTAAATGCGGGAGATTTTTCCCCGTACTGGCAACATTTTCATAAAATGTGAAGTGACCAAGTTATGGTTAATTTTGATAAATGTTTTACGTAAAAAAATAAGTTCAAACGCATTAATAATACGTGAAATGTAATCTACAATCTTTCTTGTATTTTTCCGATGTAATGTGACCTGATTGTGACATCCGTTCATTGCGCAAACCCTCATTTTTAATGAAATTTTCGGGAGTTGTTTTCGACACGAATATCACTTGAGCACTAACGGGCCGAATAGTCATACCAAGCCATTCTGGCTTGGTTTGAGTTGCCTCACCATACGGACGCGGACTCGCCTTCTAGGTGTAATTATTCTAAGCCAATATATATGCCGGGCAGTATACCTGTGTAATGTTTTGTTTGCTCGATTTTTGCTTTTTCTGATGCCGCAACCTACTACACTGCAACTGGGCAAAAAGAAAGCAACAAGGAACACCTTGTTGCTTTCTTTCACTTAATGAATAACTATCCACACGAAAAAGCCTAAAATAAAACAATTATAACATAAAACACTAAAAATACAACTCGCGTTAACAGCTCACATACCTGTTACAGTGGGAAAGAAAAATGGCGAACCGGCCGCATTCATGCATAGCTATGAGTATATATTTCACAATGTTGCCAAAAATAGGTCAAATAAATATACTGTTGTCTCTTTTTACATGGGGTAATGTAGGTAAGCTAAAACGAGACAGCTACAAGTTTATGAGTGCAATGTCGATTTAGATCATATTTGTATAACCGTAGTTCATATAGAACAACAGGCCGTCTCTATATACTATACTCTAAGCACGGAACGGATGAAACTTTGCTCTGACAGCTGTCAGATTAAAATTTCTTCTTCTTTTTTATTTTGGCAATCTACTTTCTTCTTGGAGATAATTTTTGCCAGTGTCAATTGATAAATAGTTCAGTGGTAGATATTGTTTTTCATTAGAATGCGGGTGCATCACATTCCAATGCTGCTTGAAGCATTTGGCACCAAGTATGTCAAGACAGTTTACTCGGTTACACAGAACATTATACTCACAGGGAGCTCGGTTAGTTCTGCCGAGGTAGCCACCATTGTTCAGTTGCGTAGACACTTGTACCACAAAACTGCACTAATTTTAAGACACAATATCGACTATGAATCAATTTGCAAATAATTAAAATAGACACCAAAAAGAAATTCAACTTTATTGTTTTTGTCATAGAGTTGAAATTCTATCGACGACATTGACTGAAGGCACTACTGTGTGAATGAAACAACACAAAACAAACCAAAAACGTGATAAATAACTTGTTTTTAAACAATATTTTTATAATAAATAATTATTTTCTGTTTTTTAGTTAACGAGCTTAACTAAAAATATGGTATTCTTTCGTTTATCATAATATTATTTGTAATAATTTCATTTGCCATAATTATCCTCGGTCATAATATTCATATGTAATAATGTCTTTTATACTAACAACGTATGACATAACAATCCATTAGCTATAACTTTCATTTGCCATAAAATTAGGTGCCATAATAACAAGTGTCATAATGATTAGTTCCTATAAATATTATTTGACATAATCAATAATTGACATAATATACATACCTTATACCGTATCTCTTTACCTAAACGTACCTAGGGGTTATAAATAAAAACTTTTAATGCGACCACCTCTTGTAGGTTAGGTTAGGTTAGTATTTTGATCACTCGCAGCAGAGCTCCATAATGCTTGCATGCGTGTTGCATGCCGAATGCCTGCTTGCATGCTGCATGCCTGCTTGCATGCTACATGCTTGCTCGCATACTGCATGCCTGCTTGCATTCTGCATGCCTGCTTGCATGCCTGCTTGCATGCTGCTTGCCTGCTTGTATGCTCCATGCCTGCTTGCATGTAGAATGCTTGCCGGGGGGTGCAGGGGGGCTGGCCCCCCTGCTCGGGGGGGTCGGATAAAGAAAAACTTTTAATGCACCTTCCAGTAGGTTAGGTTAGGTTAGTGTTTTGACCACTCGCAGCGGAGCTCCCTAATGCTTGCGTGCATGTTGTATGCTGCATGCCTGATTGCTTGCTGCTTGCCTGCTGCATGCCTGCTTGCATGCTGCATGCCTGCTGGCACTACATGCAATTGCAATTGCATGCTTACGCTTACTCATTATATTTAAAACTTAACCATTAAAAAAACCTGAATCATATACAGTAGAGCGTCGATTATCCGAACTAATTGGGGGACGTGGGTGTTCGGAAAACCGGTATTTTCGGATAATCGAACTAATGTATGTATGTATGTACATATATTGATTCAGCCATACAAATTTACGTACAGGTAAATGAAAACCATATTATTTACATTTATGAATATCTTTAATGACGCGTGCACATCTTAAGTGACATACGAGTACAGTAACAAGTGAACAAGTCGCGACAAGTGGGCGAAAACTGAAGCGCGGGCGGCGGGCGCGCGACCCGCGTGGTGGGAGGTTACCATTGACCCGCGCGTTACTACGTTCGGATAAGCGGTCGTTCGGTTGAGCGACGTTCGGATAATCGACGCTCCACTGTAATCATAAAGCTAATTTTATAAATCAAATAATAACATAGGATAATAAATAAATTATCTTGATTGGTCAAAATCTTATTAATTCTTAAATTAATATGAATTATGCTGGCTTCTTTCATTATTTCTTTGCTGAAATAATAGAAACCAATGTTTGTTTTGCCAAAAATTGTAATAAGTAGGTAAGTTTTGTGGAAAATAATTGTTATAGATAATAAAATTATTTTAAATGAAGAGTATGGCAAATAAAATTATGTAATAAGAATAATATAACATTTGATTGCTTATGACCAATGAAATTAGTGAAAATAAATTTATGTCATATGTTAGTTATGGCAAATAAGTGAAATTCAGTTCAGTGAAATTATGGCATATGCCATTATGGCAAATGAAATTATTGCTTTTGAAATTAGGAAAAACATTAGTAAACCCTAAAAATATACCACCGCCTATCAGAGTACTCGTCAAGACCATTTAAACGAGCCATAACTCGATGGGGTTGAAAGGTTTTATTACAGAGTTCCTGTGGCCTTCTTCCGGCTCCATCATCAGACTCTTGGATACTATTACTCAACAGAGCACTCGTCAAGACGATTCAAACTAGCCCAAACTCGATGGGGTTGCATGATTTTAATATTGAGTTCCTATGGTATGGCCTCCAGACTTCATCATCCGACCCTGAACCTCGTATCCCGTCAGAGTACTTGTCAATACAATTCTAACAAGCCCAAACACGATGGGGTTGTATAGTTTCATTCATCATAGAGTTCCTGTGGCGTTCTTCCGGCTCCATCATCAGATCAGCTCAATGTCACTGTAATATTGCATTTCCTTCCATTTCTGACATGTGTTCAAAGTTTCAAGTTTCTACTCTAGCTCATCGGGAATTTAGTATAAAATCGTTTGCAAAATTTGTGCTTAAACAAACAAACGAGCAAGCAACTTTATAAAACGCGGTAAAAGGTGTTAATTATAAATAAAGAACTACCTATGTATTTAAGTTTATATTAAACAGTTTAAAGTATTGTGTCTGGCTTCGACCAACCATATGGTTAGGTCACCCTAATAAAGAAAAGGATACATTCATCTACTTGACCTCTCTGTCGGCTCGTTTTGGGGCGAAGCGCTCAATCAGACCGACGGGATGTACTAAATTCATGTGCGGACCAAGAAGTTTGTAGGTAAAGTATGGAGTTCAAACTCTGAATACCTACTTAAGGCAAAAACCTACATATCGTTTTTATCGTTTTCTCCCTCTACTGGAGACCCCCTCCTCTCTTTCTATATAGGGTGACCGTATATTTTGTTTTCCTAAGGAAGATCGGAAAACTATTGTTTTCCTAAGAAAGGAGGATTCGAATGGGGAACATCCGAAAAAAATCAAATCGGTTGAATATTTTTTTATAGGTAGGAATAAGGTCTCAAAGTAAAAGAAAAAAGTTTCAGAATTTTCGGTTGCGTGAAAAAATTTAAAAACATTAAAGTCCCTTCCACTTCACAAATGTGCGAAAGTAAAAGCAGAATGGAGATTATACCTTTGCTGCTAACTGCCACAACCACAACACAACACGTATTAAAAAAAAGTGTTGACATTTTGTATTGAAACTTTTTTTAATACCATGTTGTGGTTGTGGTTTTTTAATACCATGGCAGGTGGTGGCAAATGTATAATCTCCATTCTGCTGTTACTTTCGTATATTTGTAAAGTTAAATTATAGCAATTACAAGCGAATTCGATATTCATTATGCGCTATCTCGATGTCGGCCTCGCGGCTGAGACCGGCACCGAGATAGCGTGCAGGGAATATTGCATTCGCTGAGCGGTCGTGACGATGAGCTCAACATTAGTGATGAGCCGTGCCGCCCACCACGGCGGGCTGTGGCCGAACCGTTACACCTATTTTTTCTTACTTCTCAATTAAAAGTCAAACTTTATTAATTTATAAAGAGGAATATTGCTTATATTTTGGACTTACTTAACTCTTCGTCTCTGGCTCTGCAGTGATGAGGACATTAAATGATTGATGATAATGATGATGACTTACTATGTGAGATATACCACGTAGGTAGGTAGTTGGAATAAAAACATCAGAGGTAGATATTTTTTTTTAATTGAAATTATTATTCTGACTACTTATCACATTGCAATCATTGTTTAGAAACAACATTTTTAATGTTGTTGTTGCTAGAGACCAAATTTTCCAGCCCATATACCTTGAAAACACGTCTTTTGGAGGGACCATACCACACCATATAGTTCCCTTGATCGTACCGAGACTCGTTTTTGAGTTTAAGCTGTACGCACATTTTTTACACTTTCTTTTATAATCGTATTTTTATTTATGATAAAATGAATACAACCATTGCAGGAGATGATGATGGACCACCATATGACAAAGATAGAATCGGTGCAAGACAACGACGACTATCGGAAGATTAACTGGTGGCGCATCTAATGCTGTCATTGATTGTTCCATCTGAAAATAAATTTGTATATGATTTCAGTATCAATATCTCTCCTACATTTACACTAGACAAGCACTAGAAGCTTCTACTTATATTTTATCTATAGATAAACTTCGCCCTCTCATCCCTCTTTTTAAACGCAGGCGCCATATTGAAAAAAATTATAGCCTATGTCACTCCCGTAAAATCGGTCAATAAACAATTAGTCATCTTTTAATTTCTCTCATACTTGTAAAGATAAATCAAATAAGCTTTAGCTCAATGATGTTGCTTTGTTTTATTACAGAATCACTCTATTGTTATGCCAGCCTAACTTTTATATAATTTTGCATTTAATATGACTTACAAACATAAAAAAACTTCAATGCAATTGAATACTTTAGAAACACTCTGAGAATTTCACTAGGTAAAACTAAAAATTTACAAGTTTCTAGGCAATATCACTGTACGAAAAATTAATTTATTGTATATTTGTCTAGTTGGACAATATTAATGATTTATGTAAACCATTCAACTTTAAGCTAAGCTAAGCATGTAACAATCAGTTATATGTAGTCCTCAACAAAATATGTAACGGAATCAAACAAAATATGTAGGTAATGTGCAATAAAAATAACATTCAATTATTATCAGGCACCAAAACAAATCACTATGTTCCACAAACAATTTTTTTAATCTAACTTAGTATTGTCTACTATTGTGAGAAAATCCTACGGAAAACAAAATTCGTGGTCACATCAGTACAGTTTCAATGGTATTAAAAATCGAGTGAATTTAACAAAAACGTAATGTAATTAGCACAAAAAACTATCATTTATTTGATAAAAGGCACTGTTAGCTTCTTTTAATTAAGATTTAGTAACGAATTTCGATGAAAACCTCATAAAACCGAAATAATGGGAAATCGTCGTTTAACACTTACAGGTGAAAGGATACGTAGAATCCTGGATACCATGTACTTCCGCAACCACGAACAACACATTTATCAATCATTTTTATTGTTTTCCTCATACAATTTTCTTAAAATCACACTTAAAATCACGAGTCGACATGTAAACAAACAATAAGCAAGACTCAGTGTTGCCGCGTTATTATACTTATTATTACCCTAGAAGTGGGTATTTTCTATAACTGTCTTATTCAGGGTGCGTTCGTTAAACTAGGGCCAAAGTTAACATGGCGTTAGACTGCGGACTAACGCCATTTTAGCGCAAATCGTATTCAGAGTGACAGTTTAACGTTTGGTCTCACCGTTTAAGGATTAAAAGGTGCATTGTGATTGGTTTACAAGCAATAAACCAGGTATTGTTAGAACAGTCTTGCACCCCAGTTTTGTGAAACATCTCTGAATTATCGCAGCTACAAAAAGTCGCCCGTGATCATGAGCGTTTACGCTTATAGCCTCATCATAGGTACGTATTGACTGACTGACCGCCGCCGTGATTATTTATTTAATAATCGCATATTATGTTTACTTAAGTACTAGGATTTTACCAGTTCCCATTGTTATTGTTTATGTTTGATTTTAAGTCTGTTTATTTGTGTGAGGAAATAAAATTTTCTTAGTAAAAATGTAATTTTTAAATTGATTCATATGACCGACTGGTTCTGGTAACCTGAATCAATTTCAATATTTGCTGCATGACTATGCCACAAAGTTTCGAAAAAAAAAGGCTTGCTGATGAGTTCTACTGTACACTCTAAACGGTCAAGCATGGCTTGTCAATCATTTACATTGCATTACCACCACAACTATTATTTGTGGGCCTGGCTTACCTTTGATAGGCCACGATAATCAAGTGAAGCCGCCTCCACACGCTAGCCAAACAATGGTAAACAGCAAACAACAAACGCGAAAATGTGGATAGGTGTTTATGTTTGCCTGTTTTTGTTGGCCAGTGTTAAGCCATAGAATATTAAGCCGGGTCCATAGCGCATGTTTTGCCCTACACAATCAACAAAAAATCTCAGCATTCAACAAAATCCTCATGTTTTGTTTTTTTGTTGAATGTTGAGATGTTTTTGTTGATTTTGAAGAGTAAAACACGCGCTATGGACCCGGCATTCAGGCAAACATTTTGTGAAATCTCCACACGCTTGGTAAGCCATCAGTTATTATTAATTAAAATCATTAATAAATCATTAGTTACGCCTATGAAGACTTTAATTTAATTACTGTAAAAAATGAATTATTAAATATAATTAATTAAAAATATTTTTTTTACGGTTTTTTCGTTCCTTGTTCTCGACCGCCATATTTGCCAATCCGGAATAAACTAGCACGTTCGCCAAGCTTCAGGACACCTGTTTGTGTTGGGTGATTGTGGTTGATGTTTGGTAAGGGCGGGTCCATAGCACATGTTTTGCTCTACACAATCAACAAAAACGTCTACACAAAACATCGTTTGCGAAACATGTTTCTCTACACACGCTGTCCACAGCGATTGCATGGCTTGTGTAGACAAAACTTCAGTGTTGCCAATTTAGCATTTTATGTTAGCCTATAACAGCTTGACCATAAAGAGTTGACAAAAATTTAGGGCACCACTTTGTATGTAAACACGTCAAAACTACGAATAATTTGGCAAGACTGACTATATTTTGTACTGATAAAATTTAGTTCCATTTTTACACGACGGCCCAAAAAGGAGTGTATTTTCACGACTGCCCAAAAAAGAGTGTATATGTGTTTAGGGTTCATGTATGTTTGTGGGTATGTGAGTTTATTTATTCCACCGTAACTTCTAAATCCATTAGGATTTGGATGTATAGTATATCGTTAGAATATTTACATCATTATAAGTGACACTGGCTATATTTTTTTAAAAATAAGTCACTATAGCGACTGTACCACGCCATTTTCAAACGTGAAAAAACATTTTTTTCTTCAATTATTACAAGATGGGCATCAAATGAAAGGCCTGAATGAGTTCATTTCAAAACTATATAATTTGTCACTAAAATGTGTAAAATAAAAATAAACGAATTTAAAAAATATTAAAAACACGACTGCCCTGCCTACAACGACGTAAAAAGTTAAATAACAAGTGTCTTGGCAGTCGGGGGACCTTTTTGATTAAAAATTGTACCACAAAACGGTCCCCTGACTGCAAAGACACTTGTTATTTAACTTTTTAGTTCGTTTTTGGCAGGGCAGTCGTGTTTTTAATATTTTTTTTATTTTATTTTATTTCTTTATGCCAAGCTGTAAGTACAGCTTGGCCATAAAGAAATTAAATAAAATGATCATGACTCGAAAATGTATGAAATTTTATAAGTGACCAAAGGTTTAGGTATATCTGAAAATGTAACTATCAAGCTCAGTTTGAGAGCGACATTTTTTTGTTTCCATTTTTGCTAGGAGATTAGTAATCGGATTGTAATACCGCCTCCAAACGTTCGCCAACCTCGTTATAGTTAGTTGATGTTTTTGGTAAGGTCCTCTTTGACACATTTGTTACAAAAGCGGCTATGTACGCCACCGACTTAAAAAAACACCCCAAAAAACGTATTCCACATAATGCATCGATTAAAATATTCGGTCAGGTGATCGATGACCTAGCGGCTTGTCTGGCAGAATGCGCCCAATATGACCACAGACTATGACAATACCCTGCCCCTCGACCCGCGCAAAATGTTTTGTGTGCGTGTTTTCCACCGGGCATGGAAAGCAAAAACATTGACACCCAATTGCACTAACATTAAGAATCGCCTAAGTCTTTTCTTAACTACAACTCGACCAAAATAACTAGGCGAATGACAGCTACATGACCACTAAGTTTGACACCGTTTTAATTTGGTCGTGTTGTAGTTAGGAACAGACTTAGGCGATCCTTAAGTTTAGTGCAATCGGGTGTGATTCTCTACACAAAAATATTTCGCGAAACAATGTTTTGTGTAGATGTTTTTGTTGATTGTGTAGAGCAAACACGAGCTATGGACCCGCCTTAATGAGGGCTTTTCAAAGTGACATTTAAAAAATAAAAATAGTAACTATTCGTCTCACTAGATGGTGATGATACTCTTCGAAGCCTAGTAAAAAAATCACATCGACACACATTTTTATCAACGCCATCTACCAAGCCTACAGTTTTTTGTCATTGTGAAAAGCCCTCATTGCGGCAAACCCCTACGTGCTTGTCAAGCATCGCTCCTAAACAATCAAGATGTGATTGACAAGCCGATGCAATGTAAATGATTGACAAGCGGTTTTGATCTTTGGAGTAGGTATTTTTTTTGCCACAAAATTGCCAACATTTTACAGAATAAAATATGTCATTTTGTAAAATGAATTATTTTATTCTGTAAAACGCTGTCTATTATCAATTTAATTACATTGTATTGAAATTAATTCTCCGCACTGAATTTCAAATTTTGGACTGATGACAAAATGCCGATCTTTGATTTATTTTGTTTGAACAAGGCGTTTGATTTATATTAAATGGAACGGGAACGGGGCTAAAAAGTTATGTATGACTGTCCTGTAACCTGTAACTTAATAAATTCGGATTGAAATGGACTATAGGTAAAAGAAGGTCTACCACCCAATTGCACTAACATTAAGAATCGCGTCTTTTCTTAACTACAAATCGAACAAAATAACTAGGCGAATGACAGCTACATGACCACTAAGTTTGACACCGTTTTAATTTGGTCGTGTTGTAGTTAGGAACAGACTTAGGCGATCCTTAAGTTTAGTGCAATCGGGTGTACATTTTATTTCCTATCAATATCAATTTGTGGGTACATTTTGTTTCATGCTGTTATCCCCAGAGTCACCAGAGAGTAAGTGAAAAGAAAGATATGAGTGAGATAGCGATAAGTAGGTATTTGCCTTAAATAGGTATTTAGAGTTTGAACTCCATACTTTACCTATAATCTTCTTGGTGCGGACCGCAGCCTTTGCATGCATGCAGTGTTGCCGATTGGCGGGATTCCTCCCGATTTCGGGAATTACGGACCGTAATCGGGATTAAACCTCCACACAAAATTTTATTATACATACAAAAGCATTATATCCAGATTTTATCCTATTATTTGGTGTAAATCCGAATCCGAACAGTGATTTAGCGTCTTTGCGGTTTTTGTCTCTTGGTGATTCATTAGTCTGTTGTAAAATGGATTATATTATGGTTTTGCCAAAGAAAAGGGAAAGCGGACCAAACGGTGAGTTTGCTTATTTATTATTCTTTGTTTGTTGTATTTGTTATTTTCTGACCCCGAATTACGTAACTCTGTTGCTAACAATTCTTGATTGAAATCGATTGAAATCGCAGTTGCATTGCTGCTTTAAGTAA
This sequence comes from Agriphila geniculea, assembly GCA_943789525.1. Lineage (NCBI taxonomy): Eukaryota > Metazoa > Arthropoda > Insecta > Lepidoptera > Crambidae > Agriphila > Agriphila geniculea. Next base: position 10,549,846 of record OX038893.1, read on the forward strand.
GATAGTTGTCACATTGGTTCTTACTAAAGCAGCAATGTTACTGCGATTTCTGTCAGAGTTGATTGCAACAAAGTTACATAATCAGCCCACAGGACAAGGATTGCATAAAAGATAATTTTTAAAAAATGTATGGAAAGACGTAAAAATCAATTTCTCTTTTCCGTCATTTTAAATCGCAATCAATATAACTAATAGATGGGCAGCAAAGTTTGACCGAATAGAAATGTATAGTTAAGCATTTTAATTAAATAAATAAATAAGTACCTAAAATAAATGGTTGTTTTTTAACACTTTTTCATGTTAATATCTATTTAATTAGAGCGGGAAAAAATTGGGTATTTCATAATTATCTTTTCCCGAAATCGGAAATTTTTGGTTTGGCATTCGGGTATTATGACCTTGTCTTATCGGCAACACTGCATGCATGACAGTTCAGTCAATGGTATTTTTATTCTAATCTGTTATGTCAAAGAAAGACGCGTCGTATTTCGTTTGGTGCGAATTTGTATCGCCGTAATCGCCGTGAGCTCTTATAATTTTACATATTGTGATTGTAAATTAATTACTCTTGTGATTAAATGTTGTTTCCGATATGGGAGCCAAAGCACCCTCAAAGTTGAACCTACGGCGGCCAACTTATAAATGTGAACAATGTTCGAAGAAATTCCTTAGTGCACAAGCGCTAAAAAGCCACCAATATTGTGTGCATAAAATAAAAGGAGGCCCTAGGTCTATTAAAGAAAAGATTAAATTGAGTAATTTGCTTGGTAAATCGGTGAAAAATGATAAAAGTTTGACTCCGAAAACTGTTGAAAACACTAAAAAAGTTGATCAAGGAAAGATGTCTTCTGATGCTGATGAAAAAGTGACTTCTGTGCTATCGTCTGACGCTAGGAAAGTAGAATTTGAGTGCCCACAATGTCGGCAATTGTTCAATACATACTATACAGCATTTAAACACATACAGAAGATTCATTCTATAAATACTGAAGGGCAAAGAGTGTAAGTATGAAGTATAGTTGTATGAAAGGTTGTGTTACCCCTCGTTTTCACCAAGAAACATGTTAAATACTAGTTTCATACAAAACTTGTTGTAAAGAAGTATTTGTTTTATACATGTATTGCAACAGTCTCAAACATTCTTCTCGTTCACACTGTGTAACCAACAAGTATTTCGTCAGCTTATTGCAAGAACTCATTAAGTGACCAAAACCAAATTATGAAAAATCAATTAATGAACTTTTCAATCTTGAACATGGCATAATCATGGTAAATACAATAAATATGAAAAAGAATTAATGCAGAACAATAGTGTTTTATTTTTACTATGTATTCAAACCAACAAAAAATAATTTCTTAGCACAAAACGTATTTTTTAAAGCTAAAAAACAAAGTTAATGACTTCTTGCCATAAACATTTCATAGAAATTTTCAATTTATGATTTCTTAAATGAAATATAAAATTAAGTAAGTCTCTAGTTTCAGAAAGGATATTCTTTTAAGTTATGGCAAAAATTAAAAAGAAAAAATCAGATGTTGAGTAATAAAATTGTGCATCTTGAACATGCCAAAACTGTGCCATAATCATGGTAAACATAAAGGTATGGAAAAAACTAAATATAACACTATAGTGTTATTTTAGTATATAAATCAACAAGTATTTCATTCTTAACACCAAACATGTCTTTTCCTACCAATCCTACTATCTAATAATATTCTAGATGCGAAAGTTTGCGTTTGTGTGTATTGTGTTTGTTACCTCTTCACGCCTAAACGGCTCGACGGATTTGAATGGAATTTGGTACACAGATAGCTTATAACCTGGATTAAAACATAGGATACTTTTTTATCCTGGTCAAAGGTTCCCTAGGGTCCACGCGGATGAAGTTGCGAGAGGCCGCTAGTCAAAAGTTTATTAACAGAGTTAATGACTTCTGCCAAAAATATTATACATTAATCTTTAATTATCCATTTTCTAAATTAAACATAAAAATTAAGTTAGGAATATTTTCTTAAAGAACATCATTTTAAGTTAAGGAAAAAATTAAAAATATTGTTTTAAACTAAATGATAATCAGTTTTAGCCAACGGTTACTGAAAGTAATGTAAATTAAGCATTTGCTTAAAAAGTCATTAAATTCTTTTAATGATTTCTTGCTTTTACCAGAAAGGAATATCAACACATTTTTTTCATATTGCTAAAAATCACTATTGCTGGCTAGTGAGTTTCGGAAAACCCAAAAGTATTAAAATGATAGTTAATGACCTAATGCATAGGACATAACGTCTAAATTTGAAAAGTTAAAAGATAATGAGTTTTTGCATTATAGAAAACTCATCCAGGTGAATTCGTTGGTGCTTTTAAGTGTACTTAATGATTATTTGTAGTTAATGAGTTCTTGCAATAAGCCGACGATTTATACTAATAAAAAACTTTCCATTGCCAACAGCAGTTAATTTTTGAGTAGATAGTGACTAGACTTTGTTGTGTCGTATTCAAATTGGTACAACAAGTTGGTATAAAACATGAGATCATGAATATGTAGACAACTAGAAGTTTTGAACATGTAGGCAATTACAAGTATATAACAAGTTTTGTACACAACATGTTTTATACAAGTATATGAATGAGAACAAAAATCAAAACAATTGCATAAAACTTGTATTATACTTGTATTATACCTTGGTGAAAACGAGGGGTTAGAAATGCACCCCTAAACCAGGGGTCTCCAAAGTACGGCCCGCATAAATAATAAATAAATAAACAATTAAAACTGCTTGTCAATCATTTACATTGAATAAGCTTGTCACTCACATTTTGATCATCTAAATACAAACTTTTATTATGCTTGTACAACACATTTTCACAATGTTAAAAGTAAAAAGGACATCATCCATTTTGGTCCAAATGTGAAAGTGCCGGCCAAAAAGCAAAAGTGCTTTATTCTGATAGATTTTGTCCATCTAAGCATTTCTTATTATGGCACCGCTATACTTGATTTTAAATAAGTTCAAAAAGTCTGTCTTTTCATACATTTTGGCACAAATTCAAAAAAGTCGGTCAAAAAGCAAACTCTGATAGATTTTTTCTATCTAAGCATTTCTTATCATGGCAACAAAGCTGTAGCATCGCTGTACTTGATTTTAATTGAGTTCAAAAAATCTGTCTTTTCATACATTTTGACACAAATGTGAAGTGGTGCTACAGCTTCGGTGCCATAATAAAAAATGCTTAGGTGGACAAAATCAGAATAAAGCACTTTTGTCTTTTGGCTGGCACTTTTATATTTGGACCAAAAATTTATGAAACATGAATGATGTCCTTTGTTTTATTAACAAAAGTTTAATAACTTTAAACATATACTCAAAGACTGTAAAAGCTGTAAAATAACTTTTTTCTGCCGGTCGGTACATAAAAAAATAATACATATTTTGAAAAGTGGGATTGAATTCTTCAATACAAAACTGGTTTTGTCACTGTACGTGGACTTTCATCAAGTAGGTCAAATATGCTCAATGACCTTTACTTATTATTTCATTATTTTCAGGGATCCCGAGTCTCCAGATATGATAAAGCCAGTGTTAGTGGAGTTATGCACGAAATGCAACTGTCGTGTTCGCCCCATCGAACTTCACTTCTGCTCCGATACAAAACTGGACTATAATTTAGTGGCCTTCAACTCCATAATAATATGCAGTGCATGCGACCAACAGTTTTCTTCCATCCAGCTGTTTGACTTGCATGTATCAGGATTACATTGTGGAAGCATCGAGAGTATGTTTTTCCCAACGATGAATGGTATGTATTAAAAATATACATAATGAAATATCAAAAAAAAATTGAAGCCTACAAACAAACTATGACAATTGAAGGGTTGAGTTGACAAAGGTGTTATCTGACAAAACTGAAGTAATCTTTTTTTTACATGATAGAAATGATAAATCGACCAATGATCCCAAATTTTGATTCGTGCCAAAAATACAAACCCTAGCAAGGCCTCCTTCACTCGCTCAAGGTCGCGCGATAAGCACCTACCGCTAGCCGTGCCGCCGGCGGCACAAGTGAGCAGCGGGCTGCCACACGCCCGCCTGTGTAGTCGCGCGGCATCTTAATGCCTGCGTAGGTATTGTCTCTTTATAATAGCAATAACGTCGAATCGCCATTACTATGCCGTGTACGGATGTCAAAATCAAAAAACCAATAAACAATTGTCGTTTTTCACATTATGATATACAGGGTGGATTTTTGAGACGGTACATTAAGGGCAGGTACCTTAACCGTTATAGTTACAGGAATACGTTCCAAGGAGACCATCCATAACTTTTTAAGATATTGTGAACTGCATTCACAGATTTTGGAAAAAAATTACGGTTAGCAAAAAAAATGATAAAATACCAAAAAACATTTTTTTATGCCAATCAATCCTATTTCGTGTGGGGATCAAAATACTAATCGAGAGATTAGAATAATAGTCATCTTTTAAATAAAATATATGCAAGATTTTAAATCTTTCGTATGCCCTAAGGTTGTCGCCCAAATAGTAATTTGGTCGCCCGTTCTGAATAACTAGTTACTCAATTTGTATTTAAAGTCACCCATTTTAAACATTTATAGTCGCCCTCAGTTAGTATTTCAGTACGCTATATTCAGTATTTTTGATACCCAAAATAAGAATTTATTGTTTAATACTACCCTTTTTAAATTTTTCCTTCATTCCCCCTTACCCCCTTCTATCTATTAGTAATGAATTAATTAGCATTAGCAATAATAATTGCTAATCGTCCATTAGCATTCATTAAATTAATCATAGTTGCTAAAAATAATGAATGCTATATCATTAAACCGCGCGATATCGTCTGCGTTCGCATCCTGCTGCTATCATATGAAATAATACGACCGCGCTAATTAGCACGCGGTGCGTAATATCTGCTAATGCTATTCGCATAACCCGTTCGAGTTAACTCGGCACCTGAAGCTCCATAGACCCCCTTCGTTTTGCTCCTTTCCTCACGCCACTGTCGTCATGCCAGTAGTGTTAGTACATTTGTTAGCGATAATTTATCGATAATCTATCGAAAACTTTAAAAAAATTGACGACGGTGGCGTGAGGAAAGGAGAAAACGAGAGGGGTCTATCGCGCTTCAGGTGCCGAGTTAACTCGACCGGGTTATACGTTGCGAATGAATTCGTTTCCGATATGAAATAATACGATCGCGCTAAATAATTGTCTGCTAATTAATTTGTTCGTGAATTCATCTCCGACAGTTGACGATGATTTATTGAATGAATACGAATGAGTGAGTGAGAGAGAAGAGAACATGTTTGTGAGCTTAAAGTGAAATGCTTGTGTTTCTATGATTAATTTTGATTAGAAATACATCATCATCATTTTCATCCTTACATCACCTTCACCTTTAGACGCATAATACCACAAACGCAAAATACCAACTCGAGATTTTGTGGTGTTTTGCGGATTTGTAGAAAAAATACGTAAAATACCAACTACGTATAATCCCATAAACACAAAACACCACCTGGGTCTTAGAATTATTTTGTCACTGAAGTGGAGTGGCCGAAGAAACTATTTCGCTAAGGTTACTCAGCCCTTTAGTCTAACAACTCAGCTATCCTAGCTAGGTTATATCTATTCTGTGACTATGCTTAAAACTAAAAGTACCAGGCTATCAGGAATGTAAAGGAGCTAATCAAAGTATCTGTTCATCAGATTCGGTCAGCATATTCCCCACAGCCGTCAACGGGAGTCCTTACTACTGGAGACTTCGACTTTACTGGTAGCAAATCAAAGTACAGAAAGTATTTTTTTCAATCAGTCAATTACGAAAAAGTTGGTGTTATGCGTAGCTGGTATTTTGCGTAGGTAAATCAAAGTTGGGATTTTGCGTAAATCAAAGGTGGTGTTTTGCTAAGTTGGTATTTTGCGTAAGTGGTATTTTGCGTTTATGGCGCATTGCGTAAAGGTGGTATTTTGCGTATGTGGTATTATGCGTCTAAAGGCACCTTCATAATCATCATCATCATTAGGTATCGTCATAATCATAATCCTCTAAATCTTAAAAGGTAATCCTTTTTATGAAAATAAAGTTTTTAATTTAGTATGTGTTTGAGTTTTTAATTTTGAGTCTGGCCCGCTAACAAACTTAACTAAAAAATGGCCCTTTTGAAAAATTCGTTTGTCGTCGACTTCGCCGTCGGCTTCATTTGACTGGTGGTTGTAACACATTGCTACTTTTCTTTGGTAAGTTTTTATTTGTACCAAAAAGAAGTGGCAATGTATCTCATCCATCTGTCAAATGAAGCCGACGGCGAAGTTGACGACACTTGGGCGGTAGGGCCCCTGGTCTAAGACACACCACAAAATTTTATCACTGTTCAAAAAAACACACTGTATGTATATTGCACTTCACAATGAGATATTAAAGTTTTATCTTCTTACTTATAAATACAATTTGCTAGCCAGTTTAATATGTGAAATATTTAAAAATGTTTGTTTCAGAATTCTTGAAATGGAAGAGGGATATGGAGTTGGAAACTAGCTCGAAATATTTGATATTAAACAAGTGTTTATCAAAACAGATAGTGAGATGTACATATTTCCTAAACGATATAGTGGACAAAGTTGATAACAGTGGACATTCACACCTCTGTCCCTCCAGTATTGTCCTCCGTGAATACTCCAAAGGTATACAAGTACATTTCTATAAACAACATCACGGACACCCATCTCCAAAGTATGAAGTACCGAATAAATACAAAAAGTATACAATAACATCACTAATGGATAAGGGTAATAAATATGTTGAGGATATTGACATGACAGACGACACAGACCTTTATGTTCAATTTAAAACCCTAATGGACAATATGGTAATAGACGCGGCCAAGTTGAAAATCGATCACCTCAAAATGTTGATAGCGAAAGCTCTAGAAATGACTACGATATTAAAGTTTTATACAAATGATGAGGATACAGAAGAAAGCAAGCCAGCTGTAATGCAAAAGACCATGACTGATGTTGAAATTACGAAAGCTCTGGAGACTATTACAAAAGACTTGAAGAAGAAAAAGGATGAGCCATCTGCCACACTTACGAAGCGAGATACTGATAGTCCGGTTATGAATTTAAGGGGCCGACCAAAATCAGGTGTTGTGAAAACCTATGGAAGTCACAAAGCAAAGACGCCGACGATAGTCAGTACTTTTTCAATGGCTGATGAAAAAGCTGAAGAGAAAGTCGTCCCAAAGAAAACCAATCCCATACCAGAGCCAGTAAATGTGAATTCTCCCAAAGTTAACAAAATGGTCTTATCACCTTCTACAATTTCTTCTTTCAATGACTCATACAGAGATTTTGTCGGCAAAACTTTCGCAGCAAAAGATAAACCAAGCTCCGCCAATACAAAAAATACGAATAATAAAATTAAGATACTCAGTAAAAACGACATTAATGAAAAGATTGAACAAAATTTACCAAATGTACCCGTCAATATCAATCCGAGTATTGTCATCACGAAAACTAAAACTACAGAACAAAGTGTACCTATTGATATCAATCCAAATATTGTCATCACCAAAATTAAAACTACTGATATAAAAACTAATGGAGTCATGGACAGCAATCTCAATAAAAGCAACAAAGCCAACAACATACAAAAACCTAAAAAAAATATTAAAACAAACAACATCAATAAACCTAAAAATGCTAGTAAAACCAATAATATAAATAAACCTGACAAAGTTAGTAAAAACAAAACAAAACAACTGGAAAAAAATAAACCCAACAATAGACCTAAAGTTACGTTAGTAAGTAAATTCAAAAAAGATAAAAAGATTATGAAAACAAAAATTGGTCAATTTAAGCCCAGTCTTTCGCCTAAAAACGAAACGCCCAATACAAGTAAAACCAACCTTTCAACTAAAAAAGACACACCCAATACAAGTAAAACCAGTCTTTCAACTAAAAAAGACACGCCCAATACAAGTAGTAAAGCCAGTCTTTGGATTAAAAAACAAACGCCTGATACAAGTAGTAAAACTGGTCTTTGGGCTAAAAAACAAACTCCTAATACAAGTAAAACCAGTCTTTCGACTAAAAAACAGACGCCTAACACAAGTTTCAATACAAGTGCTAAAGGAAAAACTGATTTTGAGTATGAAGTGATGGAACAGGAAAATGATTGTAATATTTTAATTTTAAAAATATGAATTGGGAATTAGAGTACCCTCAAATTGGCTGGTGATTTGTTTCTGTTAGGATCCCAAACTATTTTGGGCAAGAGATCCCTTTTCCAAAATGATATCTCAGACCCATAGCCAAATCACTTTAAAAACCCGATCAAATATCAAGTGTAATAAATAATTATAACCGATATCGACCACTTTGGAAATCCCTGTGTTAGATTATTAGAATAATGAAAATCCCACAAAAGAAAATTTCAATGTTATTCTAGTTTTAGTAATTTTCAAAAAATATTTGTATTGTAAACAACATATTGTGTTGTCTATAATATAATTATGTTGTACGTATATGCTACTTCGATAGCAATTTTTAAGGTTTAGCAGACGACGTATCGCAGTCGCGTATAACATACGTGTTTTCGATTAGTACTGATCACGTCTTTTTACACGTTAGTATAAATGCGTGGTAAAATAAGTGTTGAAAATTAGTGGTGTAGCAGCATGTACCTACTACGTGCGTGTTTAATTTAGTACCTAGTGATTTGATGTAAGAAAAATTGTAAAAATTACCTACGCAGTAGTTTTATGTAGTAATGATTAGAGTTGTAAAATTAGTTAAAGTATTTAATTATTTTCGTGGTTTTCGCTAAAAAAAAGTATTTTTTGTCTTTTTTATAGAAAAGTAAAACAAAGTTTGATTCAATTTTGGTGTACAAAAATATAATTACTTTTTTTCAGAATATTGAATGTAGAAAATTTTAAATTAATTTTTTTTTTACGTAATTGCTGAATTTGTTTATCATAAATATCAGAATAATGTAGATACATTTTTAGTAGGTATATTTAATTAAGTATTCCTTAGGTTCTCGAGTTCATAATTAATCATTAAGATAAAAAAATAATTGTAGGTACTCTGTCTGTACCATGGGCAACAGCGTACAGTCAGCAGCATGTCAGTACATTCATTGTCTAATTTTCAAAATCTATCGCAATCGCTTTCATTTGACAGATGAATGTGACACATTTCTGCATTTCATTGGTAAGTTTTTATTTGTGCCAAAAAAGAAGCATCAATGTATCACACCCTGTTATGGTAGCCCAGTGCGCTTAGCTTGACTACGTCAAGTTTTTTAATAATTAAGACTATTTTCAAAATTTCTGTGTGGCTCTAAAAGGGGCACATTTTTCTAATTAGACATTATGCTACGATATGATTGTTTTGTTCCGAAAGCGCTCTGAATTTGGTCACTTTTGTTGTACATAGTTAATTTAATCGTATTGTTTGCCGTACCATGGGCAACAGCGTCGCTTAACCACTGCTAAGGTTAAAATCGCTTGCACGCCGCGCCCGCCGTCACATACGTTTAGTTCGTGCAGGGGCGATACGCGCGCACACGAATTTTGCTGCTAACTGGTTAAGCGACGCTGTTGCCTATAGTACAGTACGGTACGAGGCATATCTTGAAATCGGGTGGGGATTGGGATTGCGCGAAACGCGTATTTTGGGCATGCGTAGCGGTGAGGGGCGCGGGCGGCGGGAGAGGGGCGCGCGCTATTGGTCGCTCACAAGAGCCCATGCGCGAACTTATCCCCACTACGTCGAAAAAATTTCAAGATACTTGCCTCGTACTGTACCTACTTTTTAATTTTTACATTGTATAATTGAACGAACACAAGAGTGCATACAGAATAAGCTTTGTAATATATTGAGGCTAATAAGTGTAATGTAAAGATATACCATGGGCAACAGCGTCGCTTAACCACACTCCTGAGGTTAACACTCTGAAAAAGGAAACCCGTGGAAGTGGCATAAACTGCAATAACAAAGCATTCGTGACGTCAGGCGCGTGCCGTGTCCGCCATATTGTGTTGCGTTTACATTCTACAATTTCGACTCTATGCAGTTTACATAAGGTGTATGTACACTAAGCAAAACCGCCATGTTTAGTTGCGTTTGAATGGAGAACAATGAAGTAGGTATGCAGGCTTTTTTTTTGTAGGGATGGCAGGTCTATATTATTCCTTCGTCATTGGGTTAACATCGCTTGCACGCCGCGCCGCCACTACATACGTTTAGTTCGTGCAGGGGTGGTACGCGCGCACACGAATTTTGTTGCCAATTGGTTAAGTGACGCCACAGAATAGATATAAGTACTGCCGTACAGAAAGAAACTCTCCGCCCCGCCCCACAATCAATTACCTCACCCCACCGGCGCCCACCGCGCGAGTTCCGTGTGCCGATCCGTGTGCTCATTCAATAGCTCGCACACAGTTGCGTGTGTGCAAAAACGTCACTACACTACAACGTCTGTGTACTAGGTAGTTGAAACGCGACGCTTGTATGGAGTGCCCGGGGTGTGGTGACGCTGTTGCCCATAGTACCTAGTTTTTTTTAGTTGTTTGTATCGTCATGTAGATGGCACTAGAGCTCGATTGAGTCCTGGGGCCCTATTTTTGAATCCTTCGGCTAGCGTCGAGTTATCTTTACTACTAATTTTTATTCAACATAGCAAAATCTGTATTTTTTAATCGCTTGTTGTTGGTCATTTGTCTGTCATGTTTGGTCAGCGGTTTTGGAGTGACATTCTTTGTCATTGTGACATTACGCCGCATGCGACTTAAGGCGCTAAGAAGGGTCAAATCCCAATATTCAATTCAAATTATTGAAAGATTACGCGCGTGAAGCTATCATGGAAAGAATATATAATGTACTTGGAATAATACACAATAGATTTAATTGAAAGCATTTGTAAAAATGTTACCACCTTTAATGTAAAAAAATATTCCGTGGACCCTGTTTCTGGTCCTATTTACAAAATTTATCGGAAACAGAACATTCGTTTATGTTAAAACCAACACATAAAAATTGGCGATGTTAATACCTTCAATCTTAATTGAACAGATTTTTTTTAACTAACTTGAAAGCGAAGAAATTTAATAAAAACATGTAAAAATTGAGAATTCGGTGCCAGTTCTCAACGCAACCGCCGCGTTGGAACGCGCACTGATTTGAACCCAAAGTGAGTAGAGTTACGTTCTATTTCACATCATCACGGATCGACCCGCTCGGATTGAGGCATGTTAAAGCCTTAAGCCAACGAATTCAAATGATGATTCAACAAAAAATGACGAACCGACATGCCATCGGATCTCCGATCCAACTGTGCGCTGGATGTCTTATGATCGGAATAGGTAGTGCAATTTTGCGGGATTTGTGACGTTTTCTTAATGGATACTTATGCCTTTAAATCCCGCTTCGTAGGGATTACACATATGTAGCTTAAAAGGATTCGAATATTATTGAGATGAAATATTACTAATATTCAAATATACATGTCGCAGGCGTATTGTATATTTAGCCGTATTACATAGCAACTAGCTGTTTTTGAAAACGACGCCGTATTGTAATGCGGCGGATTATAGATACGCCGTATTCAAAACGGCTGATCGAAAGCACGCCGCATTGAATAGAACGCTTTGCGATTTTCATTACGGCTAGTAGTCCAATCAACGGGGCTTATGCAACCCGAATAATTCTTCCGTCTATGAAATTTGGCATGTGATGAAGTTAAGTAATACAGATTACAGATGAACAATAATCCAATAAATTTTGTTACGAGAAGTTAGGTATTTTTACCTAAACATGAAAATCGCTTATATCTCTCTGTGAATATTTCCTCGGGCTAAAATACTTTCTGTATACGTACTTGTGTAATAAGTATGTAAAAGAATCCAATATTTTTTCGATTTCGGAGATACTTCAAATTTAAATTTTAATATTTTTCAATATATGTTTTCTTGATAAAAATATCTGCTGATTATTATTTTTAATATGTTTTTATATCCTTAAATATATAGCTTTGTTCAGTAAGTCAATTAATTTTCTTCTTTAATCATATTTTTTTTATTTTTTGGTCTTAAGAGGTAATGTGAAAAATAGTCGGTTCATTTTCATACATTTATATATAAATATGATTAAAGAAGAAAATTTGTTGGCCTACTGAACAAATCTATATATTAAGGGTATAAAACATATTAAAAAATAATAATCAGCAGATATTTTTATCAAGAAAAGATATATTGAAAAATATTAAAATTTGAATTTGGAGTATCTCCGAAATCGAAAAAATATTGGATTCTTTTACATACTTATTCTAACTAATACACAAATACGTATACAGAAAGTATTTTAGCCCGAGGAAATATTCACAGAGAGATATAAGCGATTTTCATGTTTAGGTAAAAATACCTAACTTCTCGTAACAAATTTTATTGGCTTATTGTTCATCTGTAATCTGTGTTACCTAACTTCATCACATGCCAAATTTTATAGACGGGAAAATTTTTCGGAAGTCTCCATACAACAAATATGCTCATTGATTGGACTATAGCCGTAATGCAATTGGGCGCTTCATAAGCCGCTTTTCCGTAAGTTTTTAGTACCAATTATCAACACTCGCGGCGCTGCCTACTATAACAATAAAAATGGCGTCAAGTGCGGATATTGCATCGAAAATAAGTAAGAATATGGATGAATTAAATGAAGAAAACGTGCCAAATGTGTACAGATAATTGTTTTAAGGACATTTTTTTATGTGCAGTTAAATAATTTCTACGCAGCTCAATGCGGAAGTGTGAAAAAGCCGTGGATCAAAGAACGAGATTAAAACTGCTAAGGTGGCAATGGTTTCTGGTGTTGTGCGGAATCAGCCGGAATCCTACGCAATATTATTGGTGTAAAAATACAACGTAATGAGTGTGAAGATTAAAGAAACATATTTCAGAAGACCCTACTTTTTGGGCAGTGCCCAAAGAACAATATTTTAATACATTACATATAAAAAAAGTTACATTTTAAAAGGCTTTAAAATTATTTAAACCAAAAAAATTGCTTAATGTTCTAGTAAGTCTAAAATATTACAATTTTACAAACAAGAACCAAACCGTTTTGTACCGTACCTACTTATTTGATAGAAGTAGTACTTACCCGTACATTCATGGAGCTTTGGAAATAACCCACACATTCCTTAAAACTAATAAAAAGAACACATGTTTCCTACCTACTTACTAGGTGCTTTAGAAGTTACTTAAACCTACCTTTTTTCATAATTATTAAAATTAAAATTATTTTCAATTAAGCACTGTTTCATTTTTTTAGTGTGGTCACTCTACAATAGAACTTTAATTCAAAACGGCTAAACGTGCTCCGCCGTATTGAACAACGTATCACATTGTCAATCTGGCGCATCGTTGACTCGCCGTATTACAATACGGCGCCGTTTTCTAAAACAGCTAGTTGCTATACATGTAATACGGCTAAATATACAATACGCCTGCGACATACATAATTATACAGGGTAATTTTGCGACCCATTTACAAAATCAAATATAAGTTCAAATGGGTCAGATCATTATGAATGATTTGTTTTTAAATTCACAGTTTTCAGACACTTTTTATATCCTTAGAATCTAGGCGCGCACGTTCGCCCTGGTGCACGGGACGCGAGCGGGGTAAGGCGGGTGGCGGGAGGGGTCTCGCGCGGGTCGACTGTGCGATGCGCAAACTGACAACAATTTCAATTTGTGTAGGAAAAAGTTTAGGGTAAAAATCTAAAAAAACATTTTTTTACTTCATAAATATTGTACTGCTATTATATTGACAAAATTTGAAAAGGTGTCTAAAATTTACCTTGTATCATATTATTCAAATATATTATAATATTATATTCAAATCCGAATACCGCAAGAAGTCTTATCCATATTAAGAGAACGTCACTAAATCCCGCAATATTACACTAACTACCTAATTCTGATCAACTTCAACTTCAACTTCAACTTTTATGGTGAATGGCTGCGTCTCGTTTTACGTGACGATTCTGCCAATGTCCGAGTAAAAAGACACAGTGTAATACGATACTGTTCGGTTTTTAGTGATACTTTACGGTTTGTTCAAATGAACTGCTAAAGATTGTGCACACCTGTCAGTTGCGGCTGTCAGTCGCGTCCGATAATTTGTTTCCAGCTTCAGTGCATCTTCGGTCGAACTTCTGTTTGTCGATCTCGCCATCTACATGAAACGTAAGGGTGCTTCTACAAGGTGCAAGTAGCCCGCGCAAGTTGAGCACTTGCGCAGGTCACATGTTCCGTGTAAACACGTAAAGCGGGTCCAGCTCCATAGCATTGTATCGCCGCGCAAGTAACCCGCGCCTCAACTTGCGCAAGCTACATGCACCATGTAGAAGCACCCTAAGACAATCACTCACCACGCCACGCATCGCAGTTATGTAATATAGTTTTTATTTCTTTTGCGGCAGCGGTGTCGATTGTCTTATAAAATTGTAAAGATTTTTAAAATTATGTTTAGTTGTCTATAATAACATTAATACCTAATACATTAAAATATTTGTAGTGTAACAATTATTATCATTATGTTATAAATAACTTAATCATAAGTATTCATAAGTCATCGTTTCATTTCATTTGTGTTTGTTTATCAAATAAATATAAGCATGTATTTTGTATTGCAGTTCGTTTTTTTGACCCTTAGAGCAATGCTCTAACTAAGCTTTGACCCAGCGAAAATTTTTCTATGTCTATGCTTTGACCTATTGGGAGGGTGCGAAGGTATAATAATCGATCGCAGCGCTCATGGTGGCAAAAAGTAGAAATAATGAAGGCTCTGTAATCTGTTTGAAAACGATATTTAATTTATTTTTAGCGATACAGGAATAATTATATATGTTTATTATCACTTAGTAAAATTATTAAAGTAGCTTTATCCTCTTGTTTTACAAAATCTACAACTAAAAAAGAAGTAAACAAACCCTGATATAACCAAAATAAAATACTATTTTTGAATAGATCTTACTTGCCATATTTAATTTAAATGACTAAAAATGATTTCACAACACTTTGTCCACCCAAATCACAGTAATTTTGAAATTTACATTAATAACACAATATGTATAGTATATTTTTTAACATTTTGTCACAATGCCGCCATTACATATCAAAACGTCAAAACGGTCAGGTCAGAGCCAACAAAGTTGCAACACGCTAGGTGGCGCTAAAAGCGTGCACGGATCGCATAGGTGAGGGAATTATCTATCTTTACGGTAATTGAATTAACAATATAAATATGGGAGTACCACAAGGTTTCTTAAAGACCGCAGCGCAGGCTGATTATCTAACTTAAAACCATCTAGTGACCAGTAATAATTACGGAATCGTCGCTGTCAAATTTCGTACCAGCAATTTGAGTTTCTGATAGTGCTGCCTCCAGCGAACAACCAAAGAACTAACAAAAACAAGCACTTGTGCATGTAAAATGCCATTTTATTTGTTCATATGGAAATGCTCCAAAATTCGTATTATCTAATCGCGACAAATTCGCGATTTCTTCTGTCAAATGGTTTGACAGCGACACGTGCCGGACTACAGCTGCGCCACAAAAAAAAAGTTGGAAATCTGACTTTTTGACTATGCCATGATGAAGTCTATAGTTTGTCGGAGTTTGTCGCCAAAAACCAGAGTTTGTCGGTCTTCCGTTTAGGAGATACATGTGGCTCAGCTGTAGAGACGTCTCTACAGCTGCGCCACACAGATCTCGAAAACGGAAGGTCGTAGCGAAAATCTGATTACTTGTATGTATAGCCGTTAGTTTGTCGGAGTTTGTCGCACAAAAACCAGAGTTTGTCGGTCTTGCGTTTAGGAGATACGTGTGGCGCAGCTGTAGGAGACGTCTCTACAGCTGAGCCACACAGATCTCGAAAACGGAAGGTCGTAACAGAAATCTGATTACTGGTGTGTGTAGCCGGTAGTTTGTCGGAGTTTGTCACCAAGAACCAGGGTTTGTCGGTCTTGCGTTTAGGAGATATGTGAGGATACGCTATGGAGACCTTTCTACCTGGATCTTGAGAACGGAAGGTCGTAGCAAAAATCTGATAACTCGAGTGTGTAGCCATTAGTTTGTCGGAGTTTTTCACCAAAAATCAGAGTTTGTCAATCTTACGTTTAGAAGATATGTGGGGATATGCTATAGAGATATTTCTACCTGGATCTCGAGAACGGAAGAACGTAGCGAAAATCTCACATATCTCCAAAACGCAAGACCGACAAACTCTGATATTTGGCGACAAACTCGGTCGAACTACCGACTATAGATATGACTAATCGGATTATCGCTACGACCTTCCGTTCTCAAGATCCAGGTAGAAAGGTCTCCACAGCGTATCCTCACATATCTCCTAAACGCAAGACCGACAAACTCTGGTTCTTGGTGACAAACTCCGACAAACTACCGGCTACACACACAAGTAATCAGATTTCTGTTACGACCTTCCGTTTTCGAGATCTGTGTGGCTCAGCTGTAGAGACGTCTCTACAGCTGCGCCACACGTATCTCCTAAACGCAAGACCGATAAACTCTGGTTTTTGTGCGACAAACTCCGACAAACTAACGGCTATACATACAAGTAATCAGATTTTCGCTACGACCTTCCGTTTTCGAGATCTGTGTGGCGCAGCTGTAGAGACGTCTCTACAGCTGAGCCACATGTATCTCCTAAACGGAAGACCGACAAACTCTGGTTTTTGGCGACAAACTCCGACAAACTATAGACTTCATCATGGCATAGTCAAAAAGTCAGAGTTCGAACTTTTTTTTTGTGGCGCAGCTGTAGTCCGGCACGTGACAGCGACGAATCCGTAATTATTACTGGTCGCTTGATGGTTTTTAGGATAATTAGCCTGCGCGGTGTTATTCCGTAAGGTAATTAAATGCGCATAATATTGTACGAATTCGGAATGTCTAAGAAAAAACAATTCAAAGACTTCTATGTGTACCTATTTGGATACGTTACATTTCATATCTCCTAAAGCCAAGACCAAAAAATTCTGGTTTTTGTGCGGCAAACTATCGATTTCATGATGGCATAGTCAAAAAGTTGAGTTATCCGCTTTTCCCCTACTAAATAAAAGTATGGTTTAATTAAAATTACGTTTTAATGTTTAAGAAAAATGGCTAACTCCATAGCATTAGAATGAAAACACCATAATACCTTCGAAGAACTGGATGTTTTTAGCAAAACAAATGCAAAATAAACATAACATGAATAAATAGAAATTAATTAAATAGCATTTGATATCTTCTCGACGTTTGTTTTAGTTTTATCTCCGAAAAACCGGAGCAGCACGCATGTTTCTCTGTGACGCCATAAAAAATGACCGATCTCCGGCGGGCTGATTATCTAACTAGAAACCACCTAGCGACCGGTTGCAGTTCATAGATGATAGTGATCCATGGCTAATTCTTTTTGGATTAAAAAAAAAAACATAGCAAAGAAAAGTAGCAATGTATGTGGAATGAAACCGGTCGCTAAATAGTTTCTTTTTAGATAATCAGGGTGCGGGAGTTGGCTTGTCAAAATCGTGACGTTTCGTTACGCGTGGAGCGTGGAGTTAGCAGCAGGCCTACCGCCTAACTTAAAAAGCTTTCAAATTGCTAAAGTTTATGACGTCAGTGCACTGTCCGTCCTTGTCAATGTCATCGTGTTATGATATGATATGACAAGGACGGATAGAGCATAGCTATCGCTTTGGCTGTCGCTTTGAGTTAGGCGGTAGGGCCCCCCACGGGATTTGCACGATTGAGATTTTCTCATAATATTTTTAGGATTCCGTACCCAAAGGGTAAAAACGGAACCCTATTACTAAGACTCCGTTGTCTGTCAGGCTGTAGTCGCATAGCAATTTATTAAAAAAGTAGGGACAAAAATGGAGTTGTTGCTTTTTCAAATCATCCGTCACGCATATAGGCCGAAGACTGCATCAAAAAAGTATTTTGCATGAAAAGTGGAGTTGGCTGGTTTGCGGATTAAGGTATCGACATGTTTTTCAATTTCGGCCTAACGAAATGCGCGCGGGAAACGCGCACCGTTTGTTGCCGCTTCGGCACCCTCGGGCTGATTATCTAATTAGAAACCAGCCCGCAGTATTAGGCCGGCCACACACAGACGGAATCACGCAACGGAATTCCGTACGTACGTGATTCCGAACGCAGCAGCTGCATACAAAATCTATGGGCTGCCACACACAAACGTGTTTTTTCCGTACGGAATCTTCATACATTGTCGAAATTACGTTCGGAATTCCGTTACGTGATTACGTCTGTGTGTGACCGGCCTTACTATACTTCTCGTTTCTGAACGATAACATTTCAAAAATCTTCAACGGAAAACGGAAATGCAATATTTTTGACAGTTGAAGTTTGACGGCGATAAAGTTGTTATGGTTGGATTTTGTTTACGGAGTTTTAATTATTTCTTTGGATAAAAATGGAAAACGAAAACTATGTGCATGCACCATCTAAAGCAAGTAAGTAGAGTAAATACCTATTCATGAATTAGCCAAGTTTAGTAGGTTTATCAACGGTTTATCAGTATTTCATAGAGTGCTAGCTAGCATTGGGGCTATTTCATAAACTTAAAATGTACAATTTATAATTTACTACGGTAAATAGCATACATTGCGGTGTCTGTGTTACCTAGTTAATTTTCCAGCTTCAAATTGGCGACGCAATGAACACCAAACTGTAATTTACTAAGGTAAAATGTACCTATTTATGAAATGGCCCTGCCCCCGTATTACAACCTCTTAAGACTTGCCAGTTTTCTGAATAGCTATCAATGCGTCTCTCTTATTTGCTATACAGCGAGAAAGAGATGTAACTATAGCAATTCATAAACCTGGCAAGTTTTAAGAGGTTGTAATACCCCCCTGTAGTTGAACGATAGTGGATATCATCTTACTTTGATTATTTCCAAATAATTAAAGAATAGATACTATGTAGCTGTCTATTCTAGTGGAAGTAGACTTATCGACAGCATCTGACTTAGGCATACACAACACAACACATCACATTTCAAGCTCTAATGTCTGGATTATATGATAGTACAGTAGCCCATAGAACATTTAAATCACCAAAAAGGTTACCGTTTGCCGTTGTGATATAGTTATTTATTACGAAATTATAGATACTTTAACCCAAGTTTTACAGATTGCAACCTGCCCTAACCTATATTTATATATCTCCAAAAAAGATTTTTTTATTTTTCAAGGTTTACCACATGGTTTAGCTATTGTCGTGTTCTACAGCTTTGTTTGATTGCCACTTTAATAGTAAGACTATGGAAAGTGATCATACACAGATTTAATACCAGATAAAATCCAACTATTTTCATCAGGTCTTAAATCTGTGTATGGCTACTTTTTATAGTCTTACTTTTATCAGTGGCCATCAAGCCAAGCTGTAGAACACGACAATAGCTAAACTATGTGGTAAACCTCGAAAAATAACAAAATATCAATTTTGGAGATATACAAATATAGGTTACGGTGGGTTGCGATCTGTAAAACTTGGGTGAAAGTATCAATAATTTCGTAATAAATAACTATATCACAACGGCAAACGGTAACCTTTTTGGTGATTTAAATGTTCTACGGGCTACTGTACTATGAGGACAGATTTTGAAGTCAGAATACCAAGACAGAATAAGTATGCCAGCAAGCCAGTATCTCTGGCTTCATGTAACTGGATTCATTTCGAGGCTAGTACCGAGAGAGAACTGGGGCCGTATCGGCTAAACCATTGATTATTGAAAAGTCTGCCGGGTTTCAAATTAAAACAGATAAATCTAGCCCCAATTGGGCCAAAATGGTGAACCCCAATTCATGATATCACACGAACATCGATATCATCCAAATTACGTCAACAGAGTACAAAATGAAATTCCTTACTTTGATTTTTCTGTTTTAAGTTGAAACTCGGCAGACTTTTCGATAATCAATTTGTTAGCCGGTACGGCTTCTGGCTTGGCATTCTGGCATTAAAAACTTCT
Organism: Agriphila geniculea; assembly: GCA_943789525.1. Taxonomy (NCBI): domain Eukaryota; kingdom Metazoa; phylum Arthropoda; class Insecta; order Lepidoptera; family Crambidae; genus Agriphila; species Agriphila geniculea. The sequence goes on from OX038893.1 coordinate 10,569,940, forward strand.
GGTGTAATCCGAACACAACCCAAATCTTAGAATAATGACAACCCAAAATTATAGTTCCCTACAAAGCACACTGGCAAAAATGAGCAGTTAACTCAATTTTTAGATTTTTATCCACCTAATTTTACTACAAGAATGAAAAAGTTTCAATTTCTCTCCTTTTAGGGGATTAGTTAATGTTTTATTGAATTTTAGCCACAATAGGGAAATGAATAAAGTATATACATTTTTAAATTTACTTAATTGATCAGCCCACCGATTACGTATCTCTGTTGCTAACAATTCTCGATTGAAATCACAGTTGCATTGCTGCTTTAAGTAAGATAGTTGTCACATTGGTTCTTACTAAAGCAGCAATGTCACTGCGATTTCTGTCAAAGTTGATTGCAACAAAGTTAGACAATCAGCCTTCTGGTGTGAGTCGTATTTTTTCTAGTACTTATATTATTTAGTAAAGTATATAAATCTGAAAATTGAGCCATTTTGGCTGTTTTTTTTTTTGCCTCACTTTGCATACAAGTCTCGGCTTCACACAGATGTTTTAAGTTTTATAATTTTATTTTTTATTTTTATTTATTTATAAATCTTTATTACACAAATACATAAAGTAAGGCACAAATGGCGGACTTAATGCTAAGAGCATTATCTACCAGTCAACCAACAGTAAACAGATAAACACAATTATTTATATATATGAATATACGAATAATTAAATCAGTATCTAGCTGATAGCTATAAGATATATTATAGCTAATAAGAGGCATAATTATGAAAATAAGTAATAGTTCTTTTTATTTGAGATTATAGCATTTATACAATTTTTATACAATACTAAATAATATATAATAATAATAATAAAAGCCTTTATTCTCTGACCACAGTTTCCACAATAAATGAATAATTAAACCTAAATATTATTGTTTTATTCTTCTTTTCATGTTGTGGCATCACCATCCTGTACTTGGTCAGGCTGTCCCCGGACATAGGCCTCCTCCAGGCACCTCCACCCCTCTCTGTTACGTGCTATCCTCCTCCAGCCTTTCGGCAAATTGTCCTCCCAGCTCTTAATTTGACTAAATAATATGCACCAGATCAATTCTCGGTCAGGAATAGTTAATAGGCTCTTTGAACGAATGTGGCTGCCTGCCTGATATAATTGTTGGATTTCCAGAAATGGCAGAGCTTCGGGCCATCATGACCAAGATGCCATTGGACGTCTGCTGTATCACAGCGTTACCAGAATTTGGGGTATGATATGACAAGAAGACTACTCTTTAAGCTTTGCTAGTTATATTACAGAATAACTAATAGTACAAGTACAGAAGCAGCATTCCCCAAAGTCATTTAAATAAATGGTGACTTTTACTCCAACACAATAAAGTACAATTCAGGTCACGCAGCGCTAATAGTAATTGCCTCTCTTTCTATCGCGTGCTCTTACCTAACGTTAGGATCGTCTTCCTTTAAATAAACTGTGTAGCATATATCATAATGTGAAAAACGACAATTGTTTATTGGTTTTTTTACTTTGACATCCGTACATAGCATAGTAATGGCGATTCAACATTGTTACTATTATAAAGAGACAATACCTACGCAGTCATTAGGATGTCGCGCGACTACACAGACGGGCGTGTGGCGGCCCGCTGCTCACTTGTGCCTCCGTAGACACGGCTAGCGGTAGATGCTTATCCCGCGACCTTGAGTGAGTGAAAGAGGCCTGGTTATATAAAGATGCAGGTAGATTCGAAGGTCCAACCGATGCCTCGATGGTGGGGTTAACGATAACCTGCCTCCCCTCTGCTTTCAGCTTTCAGGGGATTTGGGGAACTGTGTGAAATGGTTCTGTTTGGAGACTTATAACTCGTCCGGCTTCTAAAATATAGAATATGTTCTACCCTGGTTAAAGGTTCCCAGGGGATTTTCTGAATGTGAAGCTACTTTTATATATACAGGGTTATTTGTGAAACACCAACAATCTCACAGCAGTAGATTACCAACATCATAAGCAACAATGTTTGTTCTACGAAAAATATCAACTTTAAGAGGCCTCGCATACTACTGATTTTCTTTCGGCTGATAGCTTGGTCGGGCCTTTAATCAGTATGAAGAAGTATGCAAGTGCGTACATTACAACGATTTGGTATAGGCCGATAGAAAGTCTGTAGTTTGCAGGGTCTTTTAATACAATATTCGATCAGCTGTTCGGATATTTGTATGGAAATTAATTATTTTTTTCATTAAAGTCGTAAAACAAACGTTGTATGATGTTAGTAACTACTCTTGCGAGGTTGTCAGTGTTTTATAAATAACCCTTACATTTCCAGTTGAAATGGCGCGAAGCGTCCCGCGCGGTGCGTAACGCGCGCCTACCCATGACCTCGGGGAGTGTGGCGCGCGTTATATGCAGGCACGCCGCGCGCTCGCTGCAAGCTGACGAAGTTGACAACATCGTCGCTAGACTGCGGCTGAAACGTAAGCTAACAATAGACAGTTCTGCGACAACTTCAGGCGTGAAATACACAGAAGCGACGCGGCGCAGATACGGCGGCGATACGGTGCAGATGTGAGACTTTCGGATGCTTTCGGCCAATCAAATACACGTATCGCCGGCATCGCCGCCGAAGCTGCGCCTTATCTTCGCCGCATCTCTTCTGTGTATTTCACGCCTCAGAGCGGGTACGTATCAGAATGTCTAAAGTTAAAATGTCTAAACTTAAAATGGCAAAGTTCAAAATGTCAAAAATCAAAATGCAAATGGTTTAAAATGTCAAAAATCATTATGTATAAATTCATAATAGTAAAATTCAAAATGTCAAACGGTTCAAACATCAAACTAGTTAAAATATCAATGGTCCATAAGTCAAAGGTTTACAATGATTTGAAAACAACAATTCGCCTTTTAGTCCAATCAATGAGCATATTTGTTGTATGGAGACTTCCGAATAATTCTCCCGTCTATGAAATTTGGCATGTGATGAAGTTAGGTAATACAGATTGCAGATGAACAATAATCCAATAAATTTTGTTACGAGAAGTTAGGTATTTTTACCTAAACATATAAATCGCTTATATCTCTCTGTGAATATTTCCTCGGGCTAAAATACTTTCTGTATACGTATTATAGTACTAGTTAGAATAAGTATGTAAAGGAATCCAATATTTTTTCGGTTTCAGAGATACCCCAATTTTAAATTTTAACATTTTTCAATAAATCTTCTATTGAAAAAATTATCTGCTGATTATTATTTTTAACATGTTTTTATATCCTTAAATATATAGCTTTTTTCAGTAAGCCAATAAATTTTCTTCTTTAATCATATTTTTTATTTTTTGGTCTTAATAGGTAATGTGAAAAATAGTCGGTCCATTTTTATACATTTATGTATAAATATGATTAAAGAATAAAATTTATTGGCTTACTGAACAAAGCTTTATATTAAGGGTATAAAAACATATTAAAAAAAAATAATCAGCAGATAATTTTTTCAACAGAAGATTTATTAAAAAATATTAACATTTAAATTTGGGGTATCTCTTAAATCGAAAAAATATTGGATTCCTTTACATACTTATTCTAACTAATACATAAGTACGTATACAGAAATTATTTTAGCCCGAGGAAATATTCACAGAGAGTTATAAGCGATTTTCATGTTTAGGTAAAAATAACTAACTTCTCGTAACAAAATTTATTGGATTATTGTTCATCTGTAATCTGTATTACCTAACTTTATCACATGCCAAATTTCATAGACGGGAGAATTATTCGGGTTGCATAAGCCCTGTTGATTGGACTATTTTTTTCATTTATCGTCTTGCAAAATTTTGGGAGCAATTCTTTGTAGTTTCTAGTAATTGCGTTACAATTTTTAAATTGTAACATGGAGGAGGGTATACTTACGTTTTCGAAATTTGTGATTATTTACCTAAGATGTAACATTATTACATTATTGTGTAAAAAAAATGTTTTTTTACCATTATAATATACTTACTGTGATTATTTAGGTACTTAGATGTAAAGCTTTTATATTATGATGTAAATATAAATGATGATTTTCTTACCTATTTATCATATTTATTTTCTATTATTTTAAGGGCATGATTTTATCAATTACCTAATAAATGCGTTTTCAGTGACCTAGTTAATAATATTTGTTCCTAAAATAGTAGATCTCTCACCTAAATCGTATCACCAAATAAATTTAAAACGATTACCTAAATTTTAATTAAAAATTACTTGGAAATAATATCAATTATCAAAATAATAAAAGTGTCACTGAAATTGAATCACCAAACAATATCAAAATGGTTTTAAAAGCTCCGTTATAAAAACTCCGCCCCTATTAGGATTTTTTCTATTAATTAGGTAACAGATCTATAATTTCGATAATTGAACGAATTAATCGATGCTAATAGTTAGATGATTAGATTTATAGTGACAGGTTTATTATTTTAGGTAGGTGTATTATTCCTGCCCGTTACTTACTTTTTAGAGCATAGATCTTAGGTATATTCCGGCTATAGAAAAAAGTGATCAAACTGTAATTTAAGATACATATTTACATTAATCCAATGATTTATACTTTAGAGACAGTTTTGGTAAATATGATAACTAATATATTTCTTGGAGATAGATATTATTATTAGGGTATTGCAGATTAGTGACACATCTAAACTTAGTGACAGAAAATTTTGTTCCCTTTTATTTTCACTTTTGCTATAGTATGTACCTGTGCGAATCAAGTTCGCATACGTACACACTATGGCAAACTATTTTCAGCACAGGATAATATTTTTTTGCTGCAGGTTCGCGAATCTAAGTGAGTACCCACCCACCTTAACGTGCGCCTATTGTCCTCCAATTTTTTGTGTGCATTTCTTTGATTCATTGCAATATATCAATTGGATGCACTCGCCGAGATCATCAGTCAAGACTAAGTCACCACGAGACGCGGAGCGCACGCCGCTCGACCAATGCACCGCGCCCGTGTTGCGCACGCGCTGACGTTGTCGTAATCAAGTTATTATTTCTTAACTTATTCAAATCACACTTTCTCAACTTTAATTTTGGTAGACTGCTACACTTATCACCAAACATTAAAGCAGGAGAATAAGCGATCCCCTCCATGAAAAAAGACTCCGGCAAACAGTGAGCTTTCCATACAAACGTAATACATAATTATCTGTGGTAGGTAATACCAAAATAATTTGCGATTGGAACATATTTAATCCTCACCACTGAGGTACTGGCTTACCTCTTACTGCCAGAACACAACAATTTTCAAAGTCCCCCTAGACTATGGCTATGCTGAAACGTCAAGAAAATCCAAAATCAAACCAAATACTAACTAATTATCAAACAGCTTTTAATAAAACCGCAAGAAAACCGCGCTAATATCCGTTACTCCGGCAAACCGTGAGCTTCCCATACAAAGTATTAACATAACACCAAAATAATTCGCAATTTAACCATAATTAACTTTTTTATAATGTTATTAATTGGATAAAGAAAGACATTATTTATCTAGTAATATTTAACTAAATAAAAAATCCAAAATACCAAACCAAACAAAAATTATTGCGATTTACAGTTTTGTATGAAAAAATGTAATTGGAATTTATTATGAATTGGTAATTTGAATATTAGACATTTTAAGTTTTGATCATTTGAACTTAGACATTTTAATTTAGGACTATCTGACCGTTTGACATTTTCGTTTTTGACATTTTGAACGTTTTACATTTTAATCGTTAGACATTCAAATTTTTGACATTTTGAACTTTGCCATTTTAAGTTTAGACATTCTAACTTTAGACATTCTGATACGTACCCCTCAGAGCGCTTGCGGTATAGAAGAGATACCGGGTGTAACAAGACCCTCAACGAATCCGAGGTCTACGTATTCTGCCCATCATCAGGACCATTTCTGTTCAACATTATTGCTGGGAAACTATTTTAATTTTGGTGTTAAAGCATTGCATACATTACCACGCAATGTAACGCGTACAACAGACCGCGCCTGCGAGTGTATGCTACACAGCTGCGTGCGGCCGAGTTGAAAGGCAACGATTATGTGCGTGCTCATGAGATACATTGAGTGATGACGTTTTGAAGCCATTGTCACAGAATACATAATAGTACAAAGTACCATTGTTTGTTACGAAGTACTTAAAATTTTGATAATGTTTCTTTGAACAAAAATTAGGAAATAACTAATAAAATAAGATTTTATAAAAAATTAGAAAATAATTTTTTGACTTTGACCTTTAATAAACTTAATAACTATTGGTTTCCCAGATATAGTCTAAAAGACAAAAATGATCCTGATGATGGGCGGAATGCGTGGACTTCGGCTTTGTTGAGGGTCTTGTTACATCCGTTATAAGTACTATGTCTTGCGGTACTAAACGACTCTCTCTTTGACATGCATTCTCGAGTGAAGTTGCAATAGATCACTGTCTACTGTCAATTTAATTGCGCTGCCCATGAGCGTAGCCAGCCATGGACTCAGGGTGGGGCAGCAGTATAAAATAATATGTAACTAGCAAACTATACCCACGGTCTAGTCTAGAAAAGAATTTACCCTGGTAAATTCTTTTCTATGCATATTTTGTATTGCTACGGGCTATCTCATTAATTCCGCGTCATTTTTATATTATCTTACTTGAGTAAGATTAGGTAGGTACCTCACAGTCACAGTTCTGAGCCAGGGTGGGGCAAGCGCCCCACCCTGCCCCACCGTGGCTACGCCCATGCCGCCCGTGTAAAAATGTTAGGGGTTTAATTATGAAATTGCCGTTTTGAATAGAGAATTTAAAATAAAACCGGTCAAGAGCGATAATGTTAACTTTTTTAGAAATTTGATCATTTCTAAAAAAGTATGCTATATTCACTTCTCAAGCTTACGCGCTCACTAGACATGAAATAAAACACTTTTTAACGGATACTAGCGCGGTTTTATTGAATGTACTTTGGTATTTAGTTGGTATTTGGTTTGATTTTTGGTTTTTCCCGACGTTTCGGCACCTTTGCAGCTGCCGTGGTCACGGGGGACTGAAGCTACCCGTGAGCCTACCCTCAAGCGATGAATTTTTTTTTTTTTTTTTATACGTTCAGAAATTAAAATTTAACAAATTTTTTTAATTATTTTATGTTGATTTATAATTTAATTTTATGAATTATTTAATGCTAAAAAGAGAGAGAAATCTACTGAAACTACCACCATTTCATAAAATTGGGAGGCCCCTCCAAGAAAGAAATGGCGAAAGAAAACTTGGAGAGGGAGCCGACCTCCGTCTTTTGTATTAATTTATTTATTTGCAAAAGGAACTAACCGTATCATTAGATCTTACAGTGTGTGTGAGGGGCTTTAGCTTGTGAATGATGGGGTCCCAAGCTGGTGGAATTTTCCAACCATCATCTCTATTGAAATTAGGATATTTATTTATTTCGATAGCCTCGCGGAGCATTCTAGGGATAAATCTACGTTCCCTAGCAAGGATTTGGGGTTTGTCAAATCTAATATAATGGTTGGGCCCCTCAAAGGCGTGTTCACTCACTGCAGACTTGTTATCGCGCCTATGTTTCATGTCAGCTACATGCTCTTTGACGCGGGTCCCTATGCTTCTCTTTGTTTGCCCGATGTAGGAGAGTCCACAGTCACAATCTAGTTTGTAGACGCCTGCAGTTTGAAGGGGGATATTACACTTGACAGGTCGTAAGAATTGGTTGATCTTCTTCGGCGGCTTGAAGTAAGTTTTAAGTCGGGAAAAACCAAAAATCAAACCAAATACCAACTAAATACCAAAGTACATTCAATAAAACCGCGCTAGTATCCGTTAAAAAGTGTTTTATTTCAAAGTATGCTATATTGAGACATCGTTTTATTTTTCCTGTAATCTTTATATAAACTGCTATCACATAGAAATATTTCAGATTTTTCTCTTTGCAAACTTCGGAGATAAGAGGGGGGGGGGGGGGGGGGGACGGTATTTTTTTACATTTTTTCACCATAAATCGAAAACTATGCTCTTTGCCTATGCCCTAGTAGCCCCACTTCAAATTTTTAAGACCCCTTTTCAGTCCCTGTTGTAAAAAATATATTTATTTTTTTATTTCTTATTTGCAAACTAGTTGGGAAAATGTCACCTTAAACTATTCCAAATTTCAAGTTGATACCATTAGTAGTTCTCGAGATATCCAGCTGTTACAGACAGACAGACTGAGTCACACCATAAGGGTTCTTTTTTTACCATTTTGGTACGGAACCCTAAAAATGCATTTCCATACTAACATTGTCTTAATAATATTTTTGCTGATAGTGGGCCATTATGATCATAATTAGAAATAATAACTTTAGATATCTCTACGCCCGCCCCCCTAGTGGGAAGCACCCTACTAGTTGCCTAACCGCTAGAGCCAATGGTTTAGCTTCTAAGGCTAATGTATAAATATCTGGGCGACCGAGCTTTGCTCGGTTATATTACTATTTATTGATATCTCAAACATTAACTAATTTTTTTTAAACTTGTCTAAAAACAATAAAAAAACAAAACTTGAAATATAAAAAAACAAAAGGAAGTCACCGAGCGGGATTGAACCCGTAACACTCATTTCTTGCCGTCCGCGTCTTATCCCGCTGGACCAGATGGACACTGGCCGGCCGGACGAAATTAGCGACCATATTCTGCGTCGAAAGAAAAACGCATAAAAACACGCGTTTTCCCAAACATAAAAGACTAATCTAGATCGATTGTTTACCATCGAAAACCCCCATGTACCAAATTACAGCGAAATCGTTAGAGCCGTTTCGAGATCACAGAAATTTTATATACATGAATAAATAAATAAATATACAAGAATTGCTCGTTTAAAGGTATAAGATATTGTTCCAGTGATAGCCACCCAAACCCGCACTTGGCACTTGATCAGGCTGTCAGAAAAGGTTACCGAGGAGTCTGTTCCATTGTTGATGAGGAGTCTGCCGGCCAGGATACGGCAGGCGCTAAAGAGCGGCCGCAGGACCGGGAGGCCGGAGGTAAATACCATAGTAATACTATTAGAATGGGGAATGCCTGAAAAAATCGAATTGGCTGAATTTTTTATGGGTACGAATAGGAATAAGTTTACTTATTATTATGAAAAAGTTTCAACATTTTGGAATAAGAAAACCGTTTCTTCGGACCATCAAACTGAACAACTTTTACTATGGGACCAACTCTGAAAGCGCGAAAAAAAATCAGCTGCTTCATACATTTTTATATTTTCGTTATTAATTTTTGTATGAAACAGCTGATTTTTTTCGCGATTTCAAAGCTGGTCCCATAGTAAAAGTTGTTCAGTTTGATGGTCCAAAGAAACGATTTTCTCATCATCATCATCATCATCATCATATTCAGCCCACATTATATTCAGCCCACATCAACCCACTGCTGGGTATAGGCAACAATTTTTACCGACTTCAAAAGGAGGGAGGTTTTTTGTATGTACACCGATTACTCGAAGACGGCTGAACCGATTGAAATGATTCAAACGTTATTACATTAAGTAAACTTTCAAGTTGGTCCCATTTTTTGAAATTTTGAAATCGGTTCGGTACTTTTCAAGTAATCTTGAAAAAAGTACGAAAATAGTATGATTTTGTGTGAACTACCTCGATGATCAGTCGTATAACTTCTTTGTTTATGAACTGAATAAGATAATTATTTTTTTGTTGGAAACGGGATATCTTAAGTGTAGTTCTTTAACCGACTTAAAAAAAGGAGGTTCTCAGTTTGACCCGCATGTATGTATGTTTCTCCGCGATTAACTCACGTTTGGCTGAGCCGAATTTTCTACCTAAATAATATACCTACACTACCTAATACAAAAGGTACCTACACTAAAAATAAAAAAATAAAAAATTGTTTAAAAAAACAAAAAACCGACTTCAAAAAACCTACCTCTAAAAAGCAAGAAATAATATTCGTAATAATAAAAACACGTCTATTGAAGTCGGGTGGGGCTTTTAGAATAAAATAAAAACCGGCCAAGTGCGTGTCGGGCCACGCGCAGTAGGGTTCCGTAGGTACATTATACCATACCATATTTTAATACCGCTATCATTTTTCGTCTGAAAAAATAACTTTGTTTTTCACAGTGTTTGTATGAATGACAAAGTTATATTTGCGGTTTTGGAAAATGTACTATATCTCGAAAACTAATTACTGTATCTCGTTCAAAACAATTTTCGTTGAAAGTGTTTATAAAGATCTATAGTTTATATTTTTTTTGGATTTTTCACCCTCTTACTTTAAAAGTTAAAGGGGGGGGGGACACACATTTTACCACTTTGGCGGCATATATTTTTCAAACGGTTGACTTTAAAAAAAAATAGTCTTAGAAACCTCAATGTCATTTTTAAAGACCTATCTATAGACACCCCACAAGTATTGGTTTGATGAAAAAAAATATTTTCAGTTTCAGTTCCATGTATGGGGAGCCCCCCCTTAATCTTTTATTTTTTTATTTTTGTATAAAAATCGTAAAGCGGTTCACAGAATATACCTACCTACTAAGTTTCAACTATGTAGTCCTAATACTTTTGGAATAAAGTGGCTGTGACATACGGACGGACAGACAGACAGACAGACAGACAGACATGACGAATCTATAAGGGTTCCGTTTTTTGCCATTTTGGCTACGGAACCCTAAAAAGGAATCTGTAGGTATTCCAGCCCCACCCGACTTCAATAGACGTGTTTTTATTATTACGAATATTATTTCTTGCTTTTTAGAGGTAGGTTTTTTGAAGTCGGTTTTTTGTTTTTTTAAACAATTTTCTCATTTTGCGTTAATTCATTGACACGTATAATTAAAAAAAAAATACTTCGTCTACCGAATCCGTCTTTTTAGAAACTTACTAGCTTCCGCCCGCGACTTCGTCCGCGTGGACATTCGAGAACCCTCGTCTAAGCTAATTGCCTCGTGCGAGGCCTGTGCACGCGGCAAACGTCCTGCCTTGCAAGGCAGCGCGCTTGGTGGGGACCCGCCTAATCACGTATAAACATCCTTACTTAATATTATAAATGCGAAAGTCCGTTTGTTTGTTTGTTACGCCTTCACGTTTTAACTACTAAACCGATCATCATGAAATTTTGCATACACGTTCTTAGGGGTACAGAGAAGGACATAGGGTACCTTACATCCCGAAAAAATGAATTGTTCCCGTGGAGGAACAAAAAATCTTTCCACGCAGACGAAGTCGCGGGCGGCAGCTAGTATTTTGATAAAATTAAAACATAGAATACTTTTTATTGTGGTTATATGATCGCCAAGGATTTCCTTGAATGTCCACGCGGACGAAGTCACTGGTGGAATTAAGCTAGTAAATAAATAAAATTACGGAAAAAGAAAATGTATTTGATTATTTGTCTTTAAATTCCTATCATAAGTCCAATTACAGTTTAGTGAGTTTTATTTGAAAATGAATGAATTTTTTACACAACTTCATACCCTTTTCACTCCTTCGGGGGTGGAATTATCGGAAGCGCTAAGATCCTTACTAATATTATAAATGCGAATGTCCGTTTGTTTGTTTGTTACGCCTTCACGTCTTAACTACTGAACTGATCATCATGAAATTTTGCATACACGTTGTCAGGGGTACAGAGAAGGACATAGAGTAACTTTTATGCCGAAAAAAAGTATTGTTCCCGAGGGATAGCGAAAAACTCTTCCACGCAGACGAAGCCGCGTGCGGCCGCTAGTAAATAAATATAAGTATTCAATCGTCAGCTTAAACACAAAAAATGATGATTCTGACTATGAAACTGACGGATTTTCATCCCCTATTTTACCCCCTTAGAGGCTGAATTTTTCCGAAATCCCTTCTTATTAGCAGACGACGTCTACTTCCTAATGACTAATAAGTATGCCAAATTTCAGCTCGATCCGTCCAGTAGTTTGATATGTGTGTTGATAGATCAGTCAGTCTCTTAGCCTTTTATATCGGGTTATTCTGAACTCACCATCCAAATTTCAAGTATGTGTCCAGTCCATGAAACTAAACAACTTTCTCTAAGAAACCTGTTTCGCCACAAAATTTTGGTCATCCTATACTAAATTGATCACGTGATCTCTTTGATTTGTATGGAAATTCGATTTTTATTTTACATATTTGGCCATGTGTTCCTTAGAGAAAGTTGTTCAGTTTCATGGACTGAACACGTTCTCAAAATTTGGATGGTGAATACAAAATGACCTTGTATACAGGGTGGATTTTTGGGACGGCACATTTACCGTTATAGTTACAGGAAAACATTCCTAAGAGACCATCCATAACTTTTAAGATATTCTGAACTGCATTCATAGATTTTGGCAAAAAATTACCGTTGGTAAAAAAAAATATAAAATACCAAAAAAAAAATTATTTCAATCGATCATATTTCGATAAATCAACGATTTATCAAGTCGAAATATTGTTTATTGCCAATCGATCCTATTTCTTACTGTGATCAAAATACTCTTTAAGGCTAACTGAAATTTGAGTACAGAAACTGTTTTTTTTTAGATCTAATGTTGTAGAAGATTGTGCCTGCGTGTGAAGCCGGTGTTGTGACTTACTGTAGTTTCTGTACTCAAATTTCAGTTGGCCTTAAAGAGCATTTTGATCACAGTAAGAAATAGGATCGTTTGGCAATAAAAAATATTTCGTCTTAATTTATCGTTTTTCAGTACAAAATCTATGGGTAAAGTTTTTGGCGATTTTTGTCGTTTCTAGTACTCATACCTTAAATGGTCCCATAGAGTCTTTTGATCCCCACACGACATAGGATCCACAGGCATAAAATTTTTTTTTTGGTATTTTATAATTTTTTTTGCTAACGGTATTTTTTTTCCAAAATCTATGAATGCAGTTCATAATATCTTAAAAAGTTATGGATGGTCTCTTAGGAACGTTTTCCTGTAACTATAACGGTTAAGGTACCTGCCCTTAATGTACCGTCTCAAAAATCCATCCTGTATACAGATTTTATTGTCTATAGGTACACACAACGATGCTAGGCGACCTAATCTACATAAGCATCCAACTAGTGTCGGAGCTGAGAGACGGCAGCGTGTTGTACGCCGCCGCGCCGCCAGGGCAAGACGTGGCGCTAGTGAGCTCACTCTCCATGAAGGCTCTCATCAAGGCTACTGTGCAAGGTGACTTCATTATTTAAGATATAATTGTTTCTCTAACGTTTTTAGCCAAACAGGATTAAGCCAAAGAAAAATCTATGGAACCACTGACAAGTCCATTTGGCTTTCATTGCATATACAATATGAAATGAACCCATTTCACCCCTTTAAGGGTTGAATCGTGGCCACTGCGTTGGACTACAAAATTAATGTAATTTTTGCAATCAACAAACATATCATAAAACCTCAGTAACAATATCCATATCGATTTAAGGCGTTTTTACCCCATTTATCCCCTGAGGGGTCGATTGTCGGAAATTCACGAAATATGTACGTGTTTATATATTTGTTTATAGAAGTACCTACTCCTACGAAATTTCAAGTCGAAATGTCTATTTTATATTTTTTCTATACAAAATTTGAACCCCGATTTCACCCCTTTAGAGGTTGAATCATGTCTAACACGTTGGATTTCAAAATAAATGATATTTTCGCAATCAATATCCCCCAAAACCCCAATAACGATATCCATATCGATTTTTTCAGTTCATTTATCCCCTTAGGGGTTGAGTTTCGGAAAACGACGAAACACGTGTTTTCTTATGTTTTTAGAAGTACTCCTACGAAGTTTTAAGTCAATATGTCTATCTTTTTTCCATACAAACTTTGAACCCCCATTTCACCCCTTTAGGGGTAGAATTTCCAAGAATCTTTTCTTAGCGGATGCCTACACTGTATAAAGTATCTATGTACACAAGTCTCTAGGTTGGTCTGTGTCATCCATCACCCATTAATTTTTATATGGATAAGAGATGATCACCATACTAACCTAACCTAACCCCGAATTAGTAAATGCTCACCAAATCTTGGGCGGTTTAGGATTTGTTGAGCAATTAGAGTCCGTTACGCCAGCAAGAAAGTAGCTTCTAGAGGGAAGCGAGTTTGATGAATAATCTGTGCGCAATTCGGTGTAAATGTGCGCCAAATAAAAAAATTGTGGGCCTTATAGTTTTGGAATAAAACGGGAAAAACGAATTCTGCTGGGGTAACGGTACTCCAGCAGGAAGATTCTAAACTAATGATCGGAGAGAAATAAAAGATATATGGGCGGGTAGCTTGATACTAGCAAGAAATGTGCGCCAAATATATAATTTGTGGGCCTTATAGTTTTGGAGATATTTGATTTCCTGCTGGCGTAACGTTTTGCCGGATCCCAGATCTCGGAAACTACTAAATGTGCGATCTTACAGTAAACATATATAAGTAGCCCCTAATTTGTGCTATTTGTGCGGTAGAAAACATTTCAAAAATATTCACAAATTTTGAAGTAATCGGGCATTTTCTGAAAACAGAAAAAAAATTCTAGCGCCTAAACTACCACATAAATAAAGAAACCAAAAACGGTGTTCTATTCTTCTTATTATTTCTCATTCCCATAAAAATTTTGAAAACCGCACATTTACACGTTTTTGAATAATACCCACATGAAGGTGAGACCGACCATGTCATGACTTTAACGGTCAGCAGGATAAAAATATCAGAGATTATTTTGATCCTGGGGCCGTACCGGCTAACGAATCGAGCTTCAAAAAGTCTGCCGGGTTTCAAATTAAAACAGATAAATCGAGCCCCGATTGGGCGAAAATGGCGAACCCCATTTCATGATGTCACACGAACATCGTTATCTGCCAAATTACGTCAACAAAAAGTACAAGACGAAATTCCTTACTTTGATTTTTCAGTTCTAAGTTGAAACCGATTCAGATTTTTCGATAATCGATTCGTTAGCCGGTACGGCCCCTGGCCCAATGAATAATCTGTGCGGTTACTGAAGTATATGCTCTGAAAATTTCAGCTTCAAATTCTTCGTATTAAAGGAAATATCAATTAAAATCCAAAACAACTGTCAGTATTCCGATTAACCGACCAAATTCGATAGACCACAAAAAAGCGACGCGTTCATACATATTGATGACCTCCTTAACTTTGTTGTCAAACAGGTTTGTACACGTCACGTCTACGTGCATTTAAGTGAAAAAGTGATTTGAGTGAGTGCTTTTATCTAAATAACGAATGAAGTTATTTCTGTTTCATTTCATTTTTACTTGAATTGAAAGAATTTTAACCATTTTAACATTATTTTAGTAAAAAAAATTGTTTAAAAACAAAAAAACCGACTTCAAAAAAAACCTGCCTCTAAAAAGCAAGAAATAATATTCAAATCATTAGATACGCATTATAACGTCTATTGAAGTCGGGTGGGGTACGAACGTACCGTACGTACGTACGGGAAGTACAACTTCCTTTTTTTATTCTAATAATCCCCACTCGACTTCAATAGACGTTATAATGCGTATCTAATGATTTAAATATTATTTATTGCTTTTTAGAGGCAGATTTTTTTTGAAGTCGGTTTTTTTGTTTTTAAACAATTTTTTATTTGTTTATTTTTAGTGTCAGTACCTTCTGTATTAGGTATAGGTAGTGTAGGTAAGTATATTATTTAGGTAGAAAAATCGGCTCAGCCAAACGTGAGATAATCGCGGAGAAACATACTATATACAGGTCAAACTGAGAACCTTATTTTTTTTGTAGTCGGTTAAAATGACTACACTAAAGGTATCCCCTTTCCAACACAAAAAACTTCATCTAATTCGGTTCATAAATAACAAAGTCGTCAAGATAATTGATGCAAAATCATAGTATTTTCAGGATTACTTGAAAACTACTTGACCGATTTGAAAAAAAATTAAATGGGACCATCTCGCAAGCAAACTCAATCGAACAAAAAAAGAATCATCAAAATCGGTCCATAAATGTCGAAGATACGCGCGAACAACGATAAAAAAAAACATACAATCGAATTGAGAACCTCCTCCTTTTGTTGAAGTCGGTTAAAAATAAAGGATGTTTTGTAATTTTATTTCGGTTTCTTTTTGTCATATCTAACTAGGTACTTGATGTACCTACAATGCGATTAAATTGACAATAGACAGTGATCCCTTGCATGCAACTTCTACATGGATGTAGGTCTCTTCACAGAGGGCCTAGTACGAGTTGGTTTAACGAGTTGGTGTAACTCTCTTTCACTCGTTCACTCACTCGCATGATTTCCTCTCTTTCACTCGATACTATTCGTAAAGTGAGGTGAGAAACACAACTCGTACTAGGCCCTCTGACGTCCATTATACAAGTTGTATTTGCTGGGTGCGAAGGTATAAAAATCGATCACAGCGCTCATGGTGACAAAAAGTAGAAATAATGAAGGCTCTGTAATCTGTTTGAAAACGATATTTAATTGATTACTAGCGATACAGGAACAATTATATATGTTTATTATCACTTAATAAAATTATGAAAGTGGCTTTATCCTCTTAAGTAAGCAGATCTTCTAGTAACCTAAGAAATTTAGCTGGTTTCACAGTCACGTGTTCGAAGAGTGCCGTCCGCAAAATATATAATCTGGGTGTAATGTAACAGATCAACGCCACATTGTATTGGTATAAATACAGGCTCAAACTAACTATTTAAATGTTAAAACACTATTTACCCACATTTGCCAATAAGAAGATATGAACGCGACTGTACAAACAATTTTTCTGCATAATACGACACATTAAAGAAGGTCATCAATATGTATGAACGCGTCGCTTTTTTGTGGTCTATCGAATTTGGTCGGTTAATCGGAATACTGACAGTTGTTTTGGATTTTAACTGATATTTCCCTTAATACGAAGAATTTGAAGCTGAAATTTTCAGAGCATGTACTTCAGTAACCGCACAGATTATTTATTGGGCCAGGATCTAAATAATCTCTGATATTTTTATCCTGCTGACCGTCAAAGTCATGACATGGTCGGTCTCACCTTCATGTGGGTATTATTCAAAAACGTGTAAATGTGCGGTTTTCAAAATTTTTATGGGAATGAGAAATAATAAGAAGAATAAAACACCGTTTTTGGTTTCTTTATTTATGTGGTAGTTTAGGCGCTAGAATTTTTTTCTGTTTTCAGAAAATGCCCGATTACTTCAAAATTTGTGAATATTTTTGAAATGTTTTCTACCGCACAAATTAGGGGCTACTTATATATGTTTACTGTAAGATCGCACATTTAGTAGTTTCCGAGATCTGGGATCCGGCAAAACGTTACGCCAGCAGGAAATCAAATATCTCCAAAACTATAAGGCCCACAAATTATATATTTGGCGCACATTTCTTGCTAGTATCAAGCTACCCGCCCATATATCTTTTATTTCTCTCCGATCATTAATTTAGAATCTTCCTGCTGGAGTACCGTTACCCCAGCAGAATTCGTTTTTCCCGTTTTATTCCAAAACTATAAGGCCCACAAATTTTTTATTTGGCGCACATTTACACCGAATTGCGCACAAATTATTCATTAAACTCGGTTCCCTCTAGAAGCTACTTTCTTGCTGGCGTAACGGACTCGAGCAATTACTAATTTTGGAGAACAAAATGGTTTTTTTTGGTATGCTAAAGTATTAATATTCCCTTTTATTTATTTCAGGCCTCGGCTACAAAGAATACGAGAACGCCAGACTATTCGGTCACGACATACAATCCCTCCTACGGATCAGTGACAGAGCTTGGAATGAGAATGTTGAACATCTTAACGAACTGCCCTCTTACGAACCTACTCCGGTCATAACCAAGAACGGCATAGATTATACGAACAAAAGCTACGATCAAAACTATGTTGATGACATCATCGGGCCCAATCCACCATTGTTGACACATTTGAAAATTTATACGCATAGATCCTTTTTTGACCGATCAAGACTTAATAAACAGATCAATTTGTGTATTCAGCTGAAGAGTGACGACGTGGCAAAGACATTGAAGTCCTGGGTGACTAAAGGAGCACTGGCTCCCACTTCCGAGTTCTTTCAATTATTCCATAAGGTCAAGTCTAATAACATAATGTATACTCGTGAAGACAGTGATTGAATAAAGATATTTTTTTAATAAACTTGATTTTTGTTTTAAACTTTATCTTTATACAACTTGTTACAAAAAACCTCAAAAGCCGAATATGGTAGATAGGAACCATCAAACTGAACAACTTTTACTAAGGGACCACGAGTCCGTATTTTTGAAATGTTTTCTACCGCACAAATAGCACAAATTAGGGGCTACTTATATATGTTTACTGTAAGATCGCACATTTAGTAGTTTCCGAGATCTGGGATCCGGCAAAACGTTACGCCAGCAGGAAATCAAATATCTCCAAAACTATAAGGCCCACAAATTATATATTTGGCGCACATTTCTTGCTAGTATCAAGCTACCCGCCCATATATCTTTTATTTCTCTCCGATCATTAGTTTAGAATCTTCCTGCTGGAGTACCGTTACCCCAGCAGAATTAGTTTTTCCCGTTTTATTCCAAAACTATAAGGCCCACAATTTTTTTATTTGGCGCACATTTACACCGAATTGCGCACTAATTATTCATCAAATCGCTTCCCTCTAGAAGCTACTTTCTTGCTGGCGTAACGGACTCGGGGACCACCTCTGAAATCGCGAAAAAAAAATGTCAACAGCTGTTTCATGTATTTTGTTTAAGTAGCGCCACCAAGCGGGATAAAGTGACATCCCGCCATTACATACTACTCGTATCGTATGTAAGTTCGTCCTGACAGCTAACATGTGCAAAGCAAATTATTGCTTATATTAAAGGAATAGTCTTATATTTGATGAATAAAACAAACAGTAAAATTTCCATAAATCGCATTTTTATTTTCAATCACAATTCAAAAATGGTCTTAGAACCGTTGTACATCCACTTAAATAACAATTTTAAAGGGCTTGGCCGAATTTCATCTTATTTCCAATAGTGAATTCAAATTGGAACCATATGAAGGTAAACTATAAAAAAATACTGATAAATGATGTTAATTTTTGAAAATTTTCAGAAATTTCTGAAATTACGTTTTTACGTTAAAAACAGAGATTTGTTTCTGTAAAAAAAATTTATGCAATGGCAGGATAATTTTGCTGATTCACAAATCGTCCGCCAGTCGGCGCACTACCGCCAACTTGGCGCTAGTGTAGAAATTATATCGGGTCATTTTGAACTTACCATCCAAATTTTAAGGATGTGTCTAGTCCATGAAACTAAACAACTTTCTCTAAGAAACATGTGTCAAATTTCGCTAAAAAAATTTTGGTCATCCCATATTATATTGATCACGTGATCTCTTTGATTTGTATGGAAAGTCGATTTTTATTTTACCTACATATTTGACCAAGTGTTCCTTAGAGAAAATTTTTCAGTTTCATGGACTGAACACATCCTCAAAATTTGGATGGTGAATACAAAATGACCCTGTATAGTGTATTATTTATGGTGTAGATGTAGACTTGTAATTTTGTTGTTTGCTATGTGTTTGGATGTTGGAAGCAAATTTTCGTAAATATCAATTTTTCTTCTGGTATTTCATAGAATCTATTCTATGGTATTCCATTGATCTATGGCATAGATCAATGGGGTTGGCAACGCAAAGCTAATTGTAGATGTCGCTGCGTACGCTTGTTCCTAAGACAGTAGACGTTCAGAACAAATGTATGGGAAAATAGGTATTTATTTTGTACTATTTTTTACCGAAAAAGACCCATTGACCCAAAATGGATGTAAAAGACTATTCTACAATGCAAATGCCGGAATTGAAAGCCAAACTAAGACGTTTTTATTCTTACAGAATTTATAAATTTTATCATATCCAGATTTTTCGGAAATTTGTAAGTGCCAACATTTTTAAAGCCTATTATATTACACAGAATTTAATATTTTTAAGCCAAAAAAAATTTTTTTTTAAGTAAAAGTCCTTTGTTTTCATAGTTCTCGTGGAACAAGCGTACGCAGCGCCATTTCGAAAGTTGCCTTCCCCATTCAATCTTTAATTAGTTTACTGTCCAACTTCCATAATAATTATTATTATTACCAACCATTTATAGATATAATTGAAAAATAACCGGAAACATATCTACAGCAGCGCCGCCAAGCGGTATTTTCCTGCCATTGGGAGCATAAAAGGCATAATTATATTATTTTAACTAACAACTTTACAAATTCAGTTTCATATGGTTCCATGTCAAAGATAATCTTATTATATTACAGCTATTAAAATATGGAAAACGGCAAGTTGATTATCTAAGATTTTAAAACGTACCTATCTAGAATTTCAAATGCATATTACATTAATTGAGCGAACCATTTTTATCTAGTTAAAACATCAATTTTGGTTTAGTTTGGGTACAGTCAACGACACGATGGGCTTCCACGACAGGGTAGTTTCAATCAATTTTAAACTTAAATGCGAAGACATTAAGATTCAAAATAAACTGAAGATTTTTGACAGCTTTGTATAACCTACCGTGCTGCTAACTGTACCTAAGAAGGTTAATGGAGGAACTTATACAGTACGAGGCAAATATATTGACACTTTTTCGACGGAGTGGGGATAAGTTTGCGTATGTGCACTTGTGAGCGAAGCGCGCGCCCCTTTCCCTACGCATACACAAAATACGGGTTCTGCGCAATCCCCACCCGATTTCAAGATGTTTGCCTTGTACTGTAATTCTTTACTATTATTCATGATAGCTAACTGTTAACGGATGAGTTAAAAAATAAAAGCCGACATATCTATACCGGTGTTGTCAAAATTAAGTGACATAATTTAACATTCAGTTCACATTAATTTTCGTGTGTTTAACGGTTTTAGTTTTTTTATACAGGTGGTGTTTACACAATTAAAAATGTGTTATTAATTAAGGATACCAAGAAATATGTAGACTAATCGCTAAGTCATCGATTTTGAAGAAGGAAATAGAAATAGAGGAAAAGACGTTCGTCGACCTTCGTTGGCCTAGTGTGTACCCAGCCTTCGCAATCGATGACTCAGCGCAGCGGTTAGTCTGCTGGAATGCAGGCAATGACTGGCTGAAAGGCTGGCAGATGAAAGGCGTGGCTTTCGGAATCGATGACTTAGCAATTAGTTTGCTGGACTGCAGCCATTACGATCATCCACCGCGGAAGGCACTCGAAATCATGAGTACAGATTTTGTCAACATTGAAATTGAACTTTTTAAATATTGACATTGGATTTATTATTGGATTCAATGACACGTGCAGTTGACATTACATATTTTATGTAAAAGGTGTGCATTCATACTGTTTAAATGTATTTTTTTAAAGGAGCACTTCATCTCTCTACTAAATGATAGATATTATTATCTAAAACTTACCTCAAGAAACAAAAATTTAGACTAGAAAATATTTTAAAAACAGTAACCAATTTTCAATAGCGTAGTAACTAACTTATAGCTTAAATGTAAATATTTTTTAAACTTAAAAAAGGCAATTCAATTGATAACAAAAAATATATATGAATAGGTTTCTATATGATCTTATATTTATATGAACTTTAAGATAGGAACAACTGCAAATTTCTGAAATTCTGCCACATGAAGAACAAATTGAAGTTGATTTGAGCGCCATCTGTGTAGATTTTTTGATGTTATTCAATAACTTTTAATATTGAATAGCATCGAAAATCTACACACATGGCGCACAAATCAACTTCAATTTGTTGATGTTACTCAATAACTTTTAATATTGAATAATATTGAAAATTAACAGACGGCATTCAAACCAGCTTAAATTTTTTGATGTTATTCAATAACTTTGCATATTGAATAACATCAAATATCTACACAGGTGGCGCTTAAATCAACTTCAATTTGTTGGTTGATACCAACAAACGTACGCAGCGCCATCTACAATTGGCTTTGCGTTGCCATCCCCATTGTTTCAGAAACTTGCAGCTGCTTAGAAGTATTATAATTATTAAATTACACTATCTATTAATTATTCTATTCCAAAAAAAAAATATTTTAATGTCAAGGAACAGTAAAGTGATAAAATGGTCGATAGTGGCGTGGCAATTTAAACCATGAAAGTTGTAAAACCATGTGCGTGTGGTGTGAGTGTTCCTGTCCTAGAAATTGATTTAACCATACGAAGATTTTAAGAAATAATTGTGCAAACTTGATGGTAAAAACGAAAAATTTGTGAAACCTATGTAGACTAAGTTATGGTCGATTATATAGAACACTCATACCGCCCGCCTCGCGAAAACGCCATACTTGGTATCATACAATATACAAAACGTATGTTAAAACTATATAAATGGAAAAATTGTGCTGAATTTGTGTCAACTATTCACAAATAATCAATTCATTAGCATTGTTAATTTGGATTTTATAAGGGTTTTTTAGGAACACTCACACCACTCTAACTTTAACTGAATAATATTAAAATTTTATTACTGTATACTATAATTCGGATTCAAAGTAAATTTGTGACACATAAATCTTGACACAAAACGTGCTAGATCAAGAGCAATTAAACATTTTGTTTATTTTTCAATGCTCGTGTGGGTGTTCCATATTTTGGTATTTATTTAATTAACCATCTCGTATACAAGTGGAGGCTGCACCCAAAATTGTGAAAAGTTTGATCCTAAAATTTAAAACATCGTCCATTTCCGTAAGTGTTATACTTTAATAGTTATCAATTTTTTTAAATTTTTAAAGGAATATCTTATGTAGGGTGGATATGCTTTTTATTTCGTCGGACACAATTTTCGTCTACTCGTATTGGCTATCCTTTACTCGTAGTTGTAATAAATCTATTTTTATTACAGTCTGTTGTTAAATTATCCAGTGTTTCTGTTTACTAATACCAAGTTTTCATGTAAGTTATTATATTTTTCTGTACTTTATATTTTTTTTTATCGGAAGGGAGTTCAGTAGTCTACTGTGATTTGATTGTGTTAATGAATCCGTACTTTTTATTTGATTGTTAAATTCTTAATCACATTGTAAGTCGTAGCATCTGCAACTATGTAGAAAAAATCTTACCAGTTAAATTCCGGTTTCCGAATGAGCTGAAATTTTACATGCATTTAAATCGAATGACAATACAATATTATTGTTATGGCATGAAGCTGGGGCCCTGCCGGCTAACTTATCAAACTTCAGCGGGTCTGCCGGGCTTCAACTTAAAGCTCAAGCCACACAGCCGGCGGCGTGGCGTGACGGGGCGCGGCGTGACGGGACGGCTGGCACGACGGTAGAGTTCACACTGCGGGCGTGATCATGCCTACGTCCCGCCCCGCCGCGCTTCCGATCTGTATTCACGCTCGGCGCGACGGAGGCGTGGCGGGACGGGACGCGACACGTCGCACCACGCCGGCCTGTGTGACGTCGTCCATAGTATCTAGTACATTACAACTGCTCAGCGTTGCGTCGCCGTCCCGTCCCGTCACGCCACGCCGGCTGTGTGGCTTGGCCTTAAAACAGACAAATTGAAGTAAGGTATTTAGTTTTGAACCATTTACCGAAGTTATTTGGAAGATATCGATGTTCGTGTGTAGCGAAAGTAACAAAATAACCGTTACATAAAGATGCTGGTAACAATAAACGCAACTTTTAATTGCATGTTATCAACCATATAGTATTATTTTTTTACTTTTCGTATTAATCTCTTTTTTTGTAATAAAATGCTGGAACCAATGTTTTTTCCCGCTTTTTGTTCATATGCATGGTCACCCTACATAAGACTTTCCTTTGAAAATGTAAAAAAAATTATAACTATTAAAGTATAACACTTACGGAAATGGACGATGTTTTAAATTTTAGGATCAAACTTTTCACAATTTTGGGTGCAGCCTCCACTTGTATACGAGATCTGGTTAATTAAATAAATACCAAAATATGGAACACTCACACGAGCATTGAAAAATAAACAAAATGTTTAATTGCTCTTGATCTAGCACGTTTTGTGTCAAGATTTATGTGTCACAAATTTACTTTGAATCCGAATTATAATATACAGTAATAAAATTTCAATATTATTCAGTTAAAGTGAGAGATTTTAGGAACACTCACACCACACAGCGTGTGGTGTGAGTGTTCCTAAAAAACCCTTATAAAATCCAAATTAACTATGCTAATGAATTGATTATTTTGTGAATAGTTGACACAAATTCAGCACAATTTTTCCATATATATAGTTTTAACATACGTTTTGTATATTGTATGATACCAAGTGTGGCGTTTTCGCGAGGCGGGCGGTGTGAGTGTTCTATATAATCGACCATAACTTAGTCTACATAGGTTTCACAAATTTTTCGTTTTTACCATCAAGTTTGCACAATTATTTCTTAAAATCTTCGTATGGTTAAATCAATTTCTAGGACAGGAACGTGTGAACACTCACACCACACGCACATGTAAAACCGATTTTGAACTTAGCACATCAGTTTAAAGTTCAAAATAAATTGGAGATTTTATGTTTAAATTAGTATTTAATTTGCCACGACGCTATGAAATTAAATTTCTATAAGTATCAGAGTAAAAAAACAGTACTTAGGTAATTATATTAGGTATACTGAACCAAACTTACGGATCAAATGTTTGTATTGTAAAATGTTTATTGGTTTTTCATAATTATTTCACGAACTATCGAATGTCTGTTCTGAAAAAGACTTCGTTTTTTTTCACAATGTTGAAAAAAACATGAAACCGAAAGGAGATTTCATCGTGCGCGTCTTTAGATGTTGCCAACTGTTGATAACTTGGTACTATTCAACCAAAAAAGTAATGTAGGTTCAAAAATGAAAAGAAAACTATAAAATGAACTCATAAGTATTCATCTATTACGGAAACTTTCTTAATCATTTTGATTTCTGTACTCTTGAAAAAAACATGCTCCAGAAAAAATACGTTTTTTATGGTTATTTTTCACGTTAGAAAAAAAAATCAGTTTTTTTGCAACACTAGTTCTGACACATTGACTGCTGTGTCGTTTCCGTGATCAGTTATTTCTCTATCCTTCGGGAACAGTACCTTTTTTCGGGATGAAAAGTACCCTGTGTCGTTCTCTGTACTCCTGGTAACGTGTATGCAAATTTTCATGATGATCGGTTCAGTAGTTGAGACGTGAAGGAGTAACAAACAAGCAAACGGAATTTCGCGTAAAGTTAACCAAATGGTATGAATACATGGTCATTTTTTTTACACCATCCAAATTTATATATTATAATCTTTGAAAAAAATTATGAAACACGTGTTTTTTCTTTTAATATCGCCCAGTACTAAAATATTAAGTTAAGGCTATACAAAGTTATCCAAAATAAAACTACATTTGCTGACACAATACACCGTGCGTAGCAGATGATTACGCGCGCTATTTTCTCTCTCATGTTCCGCACGTCTGCGAGAACGAGACAGTTCGTTCGTCGACGTTTCGTCAGTTGCCGTACAGCTCTCGGCACCACCGCCCTGCGAACCCCTCCTTGTTGCCTCTCATTCAAAACATGTAGGACGATAGTATTTGACTAGTAACCATGATGTTGTCACAATTCACTCGGACAAAATATTTTTTTGCAAAAAATTACCTACCTGTTTTTTTTCAAAATTGAAGAGTATTAATGATATCTAATGCCTAGAAAAAATTTGGATGGTGTTAAAAAAATTTCCCTGTATCAAACTTGGACTATAGAATAATGCAAGCTATAAATGACTTGTAAATTTTTATAAAACGTGATAAAAATACTTTTTAGGTTTTTTCATTGTACAAACATTATTTCCGTAAGTTTTTACAGTTTCAGAACTACAAAAGTTCAAGTTTAAAGTAGACACATATTGCACATTAATTTAATTCAGATTATCTACAAATAGGTACAATAATTTAGGCGGCAGATCCAAATTTATCACAATATACTAAAAACGGTGTTTTTAAAATATTTGAAAAATAAAATTTTTGATAATACAGGTTCACAAATAATTTAGCATTACGGCCGTTCTCAAAAACTTTTCCTCAATAAGAGATATGTCTAATAAGGATCAGATACGAGTAGACCAAGAGCTAGCCACGGAAATAGGTAGGTGTGCAAATCTTTATTTTTTAATTTTTTTACGCACAACGGGATAGTGCTTGGCCTCCATCTCACCTGATGTTAAGTGACGATAAGGCCGAAGGTGGAAGCGCACTACACCCGGAATCCTCATCACTGAGGAACTGGCTTTCTTACCTCTAACTGCCGGAACACAACAATTTATACATTGTTGTTATGGCGTCAGACTTAGGTAAGATGGTGGTAGCTAGCCAGGCGGACTTGAAATAAGCCCTACCACCAACCAAACCGAGTACAAATTGTATCCTCCCTGGGAATTGAGCCCGGGACCTCTGCGTCTAACACGGGTGGGTGAACCACTAGACCACAGAGGCGGTTTAAATTACAATTTTTATTTTCGTGGCTAGCTTTTAGGCCCGTATTTATAAACCGCTCTCAACAAGGGCGTCACCAGCCCACGGCCCAGGGGGGGCAAGTTAATATTAAAGAGGATGAAAAAAATATGGATTGTAGGTACAGTCAAGAGCACCTAGTGAATTTATTCAAGTTTTGAGATGGGGCAGGATTTATCGGAAAAGCAAGTCAATGGGGTTGGCAACGCAAAGCTAATTGTAGATGTCGCTGCGTACGCTTGTTCCTAAAACAGTAGACGTTCAGAACAAAATGTATGGGAAAATAGGTATTTATTTTGTGGTATTTTGTTAACGAAAAAGACCCATTGACCCAAAATGGATATAAAAGACTATTCTACAATGCAAATGCCGGAATTTAAAGCCAAATTAAGACGTTTTTATTCTTACAGAATTTATAATTTTTTTCTATATCCAGATTTTCGGAAATATGTAAGTGCCAACATTTTTAAAGCCTATTACACAAAATTTAATCATTTTAAAGCTAAAAAAACGATTTTGTTAAGTAAAAGTCCTTTGTTTCCATAGTTCTCGTGGAACAAGCGTACGCAGCGCCATTTTGACAGTTGCCTTCCCCATTGCATGGCTTTAGGACTTTGGTTATTTGCAGTTGGCTACATTTTTTAACCTCTAGGCGGGGCAGCGGCCCCCCCCCCCCCCTGCCCACCCCTGGCGACGCCCTTGGCTCTCAACGTTGAGAGCCATCTCGAGACCATTCTTGAGATGCTCTTCTTTTAGGAACAGCATCTCAGGTATGATCTCAAGATAAATACCTAGACAACAAATCTTTAGTTGGCATATCTTTTACTGGAGAAAGATTATTCATATGAAGCATACATATCTTTAGTTTTTTTTATATCAAATTATATTTGAAAAGATCAACATTCAAGACAAATAATTAAAACTTAGAACTAAAAAGTTTTTTTATAAACTTTTGCACCTTTAATAAAAATAAACAGTTTTTAAAAATAGCGTTTTAGAAACTATTACCTATATTGCTAGTTTTTTTTATTACCTATGACAACGTTATATTTGCAAAGATAATAAATGACACTTTCAGAGATCATTTTCTTTGACAAAAATTCTTAACAATTATTTGGAACGATTTGATAAGTTCCTAATTTTTAAGAAGATGGCAGCCATTTTTTATGACTTAGACAAGTTTTTTTTAATCATTACTAGTGCGAAGTTTATTTATTTATACACTTATATTAGGAGGTCATAATAAATTTGGTAACGATCGCGTAAGTGGCTGACTCTGGGTTCACAGGATGGAGAGGCACTCTCTGATGCTAAATATGTCAGTCTGTTTGCGTGAAGTGGTTGCGTTCTTTTTATATGCAGGGTGAAAAATGTGTTATCGTTACCAGAAAAAAAAACGATAAGGTAAATGGCTGACAATAGTACAGCAAGTAAGTACTAGTTGTACTCACGTGAACTGTGTAAGGACTGACCAAAATTCGGTTGCGTTTCGTAGGTATAAGCGATTAACTTTTTGTTTGTTAGTAATGTATAAACTCAAAAAGTACTGATCCGATTTTGAATTTTTTTTTACCTATAGAAAGCTACATTATCAGCGAGTAACATGGGCTACATATTATTAAAAAATAATTATAGCCTTTTTTCAGACTGCATATAAAAAGAACGCAACCACTTCACGCAAACAGACTGACATATTTAGCATCAGAGAGTGCCTCTCCATCCTGTAAATCCAGAGTCAGCCACTTACGCGATCGTTACCAAATTTGTTATGGCCTCCTAATCTAACTAACGTGGATTGCAAAATGAAATTCATAATGATATAACAGATAATGTTACATAATATGTTATTTTTTCATATTAGGAAAAAATAAACACAAAATTCTTAACATTTCTCCTTCACATCAACATAACAAAGAAATGATATGTTTGTCTTTAGCTAAAAATGGATGTCAAGAGTTAATTAAACGCTCTGATTTTTCCCATGGGGATTTAAATTTTAGCAAAATGTTCTTAATTTAATTACTTACAAGGTTGCTTGTAAGTTGGCTGGTTATAGCTTGCTGCGCAAAACTGAGCATTGTGTGGTCATTGTTAGATATATTATTGATAATTTTATGTATTTTCAAATTTGAAATTTTAGCATTCACAATGCTATTTTTATACAATACTAAATAATATACTAGAAGAAATTCCACTCGCAATAGATCATATTTTCAGGCGGGAATGACTCGGTAAATCAGTTGGAAGAGCATTGGACCGGACTTCCAAAGGTCGCGGCTTCGGTTCCCGCCTGAGAATATGATCTGGTGCGAGTCGAATTTTTTCTAGTATAACGGGTGTAACAAGACCCTCAACGAAGCCGATGTCCACGCATTCCGCCCATCATCAGGATCATTTTTGTCTTTTAGACTATACCTGGGAAACCAATAGCTACGAAGTTATTGAAGGTCAAAGTATTTTATTTTAGGTAATCTTATTTTATTCGTTATTTCCTAATTTTTGTCCGAAGAAACATTATCAAAATTTTTAGTGTTTCGTTACAAACAATGGCGTCAAAACGTCATCACTCAATGTATCTAATGAGCACGCACATAAACGCTGCCTTTCAACTCGGCCGCGCAGCTGTGTAGCATACACTCGCAGGCGCGGTCTGTTGTACGCGTTACATTGCATGGTAATGTATGCAATGCTTTTTTGACACCAAAAATTAAAATCATTTCCCAGCAATAATTTTGAACAGAATGGTCGTGATGATGGGCAGAATACGTAGACCTCGGATTCGTCGAGGGTCTGGTTACACCCGGTATTATTTAGTATAATTTAATATATCTTATATCGATTTATACGAACAACTTCTGACTAGCTAAGTTAGAATGGCATAAAACAAGTGTCTATCATTTTCATGTAAATAAACAATATAATAATATAATGTATGCAACTTACATATAATTATGTATTAAAGTCCTTACATTCGAATAAGGACTCAAAATATATTTTACACTAATTATATTAACACTCATTTTAAAATAATATTGAACTAAGCATTTTTAGATATACAGCGTGTTACAAAATAACCCTTAATGCCGAATATGGTAGATAGGGACCATCAAACTGAACAACTTTTACTATTGGACCAACTCTGAAATCGCGAAAAAAAATCAGCTGTTTCATACATTTTGAAAGTTATTATTTTTGTATGAAACAGATGATATTTTTTTCGCAATTTCAGAGATGGTCCCATAGTATAAATTATTTGGTTTGACGGTCCCTATCTATCATAGGTTTTTTTGTAACATGTATAACCATATATAATTATATTTTTTAATTTTTTGTTTTTATTAAAATATCTTTCGAAAATTAATTTGTTTTATTTTAGCTTAATATTATTTTAAATGACATTAAAACTAAGCACCGAACATAACATTTTAAACAAAATAAGGCGATTATTTTTCCCTCCTAGCAACACTTAAACCATAGACTAACATTAACTTTTTAATACCGACCATAGAAATTCATAAATCGAATCAACCCTTAACCTACAAGAGGACTACAATTTGGTTAATTTATAAAACTTTTAGGTGACTAAATTTTTTTATTTGAATTTTGTACTCAAAAATGATCAATCAGCATTTAATACCTCAACTCTGACATAGACAAAAATTTCTTCATGTAAAAAGAAAGTGTTGTCTATGGTGTTACTTTCAGTTATCTATAAAATTCTACAATCACATTTCCTTCTTGATCACAGACAAATCACTCTCCGTCTGATGATATCTACTATCATGTCATTTGCCATAGATAATATAATATTTGTTTTTTATTTGGATCAAATTAGTTTTGAAAACTTCAAATAACTGTTTATTAGAGTTTGAATTTTTCTCCTATTCGTATAAAATATCAAACACCTTACTGTTGTGATTACATTAAAAATTACAATTGATGTTTGACGTTTCGTGAAAATAAAAAAAACTGCGTTATTCATAAAAGATTAAACGCTTAATTTAAAATGGCAACACAACATGACAATAGCAATCAAATAAGACCTTACAATTATACAACACCAAGCACTGGTTCCCTCTCGCTCTAACATATGATATTAAAGTGAGATAGCATTATGATTTGGTGTTAAATATCTACAATCCATTTATAACAGACTTTTACTTGCACCAACGATATTTACTTCAAAAATGGTCATTTTTCGCTTTTCAAATACATACAGAGAACTAACTACTTTGATTTCGTGAAAAATGCCTAAATATTTATTAAACTTACACTTCCAATATTTTTTACTAAAAAAATATTTTATTGCAATAAAAAAACATATTTTTATCGCACTATTTTTTATGTTATGTCATAAAAAATAAATTAATTACTTGAAGAATATGCCAGTTTAAAAAGTTGAAGAAAAAATCTCTGAATATAATAATATATTTTTAAGTGTACATAAAAAACACCCTGGTCGTATTTTTAGGTATTTTCACACGAAACCAATCCACAAAATTCGCCTAAACATTATATAACAAAATAGTTAACTTCCTTCGATTTCTTCACATCTGGACATCTAAAAATTTAAAAAGAAATTATTTATCAATAATGGGGTGAAAAATCTTTTACCAGGGCGCTATTTTAAAAACGTGACAATGAGTCACCTGAAATGACTATTCAAATTTAATTTTATTATTATTACTAGCGGCCGCCCGCGACTTCGTCTGCGTGGACAGTTATTTCCCTATCCCTCGGGAACAGTATCTTTTTTCGGGATGAAAGGTACCCTATGTCCGTCTCTGTACCTTTGACTACGTGTGTGCAAAATTTTATGATGATCGGTTGAGTAGTTAAGACGTGAAGGCGTAACAAACAAACAAACAAATAAACAAACAAACAAACGGACTTTCGCATTTATAATATTAGTAAGGATACATCAATTTATTAAAAAAGCTATTTGATAGATCAACGCTTGTATGAGAAATGGGCGTTGTTCTTTAACTTTAAACAGTAAGAAACAAAGAGAATGCTTTGCACAAAATAAGCGCCCAGTTTGAAAGCGGAGCGTTATTTAGAGGTGCCGTTTTTCAGACTCTGATCGGACACTTAGGGTATTCTTGATCGAAGTTTCAAGTACTTACCATTTTATGCTGGCTTCATTTCCTTTTCGCTAGGTTTTGTGTTCGCATCTAATGATATTATATGTGACATAGTCATATGGCGTCTGAAATAAAAAAAATGGCCAATCAAACCTCATCATAATTTCAAAAGATCTTTTGAATGACACCCCACTCAATGGGGTGAATTGGGTGGGGCTAAAACATTTTTTAATATCAACTTTACATAAAGGAGAGGTATGTGAAATAAAAAATAAAATATATAATACTAGCTGTCCGCCCCGGCTTCGCATGTATCATACCGCATGCGATTTTATACAAAATCTTTGAATGCAGTTTTAATTTATTTTAAAATCAAAATTAAATTTTCTTTCAGTAAAATTTCCTACCTTCAATATTTAAGGTACTTTTCCTTCGTGTGGCAAAGTTTTGGAACACCCTGTATAAAGTAAAAAAAAAACCGGCCAAGTGCGAGTCGGACTCGCGCACGAAGGGTTCCGTACCAAAAAACGACAAAAAAAAATAACGTTTGTTGTATGGGAGCCCCCTTAGATATTTATTTTATTCTGTTTTTAGTATTTGTTATTATAGCGGCAACAGAAATACATCATCTGAGAAAATTTCAACTTTCTAGCTATCACGGTTCCTGAGATACAGACTGGTGACAGACAGACAGACGGACAGCGGAGTCTTAGTAATAGGGTCCCGTTTTTACCCTTTGGGTACGGAACCCTAAAAAAATATTTCTTAAGCATACTAACCTCAAACCTCTATCGCCGCGAAAAGACAAGCTGCACATATTACAATTCTTCCTATCTAAAGAAGTCTTGCCATCCTTCGAAGAAGACTCTAAATCTTTCACTGCCTTCTTCTTCTCTATGGTTTTGGATGATTCTTTCTCTGTCTTATCTATGGGTTTTAGAGGCTCTTCATTTTTATCAGTTGGTTTGGTGTCAGTATCCTTTTTTGAAGGTTTCTTTTCAGTTTGCTGTGTTTTTGGTTTGGAATCTGGAAATAGTTGTTTTTCTTAAAACGGTTTCAATCGATTTGATTTAAATTGACGATTTTAAGTATAATTTGTACTATCTGGCCCTTATTTCAGACGTGACAACTGTAAATTACAATGACAATTTGTTGTACGTTGCGGTGTCTTGAGTAGATTGATCAATATATGTTCTAGTTTCAAAATAACTGACGACGCCATGGACACCAAACTGTCATTGTCATTTTCAATTGTCAAGTCTGTGAAACTGTTTCTCGATAGGTACACACGAGAGCACGTCAGGTTATATAGTTAACCTGCGAAAACAGCTATTTTTACATATGGCATAAAGGCGGTCTCAAGGTCAACATGTTTAGTCCGAGGTGCTGTCGTGCGTACAATCTGGGGGCTTTCAAATCGCGAGTGAGTATGTATCTTACGCAAGCGCGTTTTATTGTAGATCGCATCATCGCTTACCATCAGGCGTGATAGCGATCAAGCGTTTGCCTATCTATCATTAAAAAAAAAATCTCACCGTGTGTGTGGCCCATATGTATAGTGCGCAAAAGAAATTTGTGATTTATCTAAGCAAAAAATGTTTTTACAATAATGTTTTCATTTTCATTAACTAATTATGGTTCATCAACTAACTCCTGCTCGCTGGCACACTTGTCGATGACGACGATGCGACTGAGCGGTAGACCCTCGTCACTGTCGCTCTCTTGCTTAGACTGTCGCTTCTTTACACGTTTGGACTTTATACTATTGCAAGGTGTCTTACCCTTAGCGACTACAACTATATGCGGCACTCCCATAACGTTGTCTGGCGACTAGGGATGGGTTTACTCCCGGAAATTTTCCAAAGTTCCGGAATATTTCCAATCGACTGGGAAAAAACCCGGGAATATTCCCGTTGGCCGGGAAAATACTCATTTGACAATATTTGATTAAATTAATTGATAAACGTCTACATATTTCTATTGTGTGTATGATCTTTAAGATTTATGTCGATATTTAATTCAAGTGAAATGACTTTTTATAAAGGAAAACCACATTACGTTGAATTTTTACCTTAGAAGTTAATTTTAATAGTAGTTCCTAGTCTAGCGGCGCGGCGCGGTGGCACGTTTTTTCTATGAACATATATGTAGCTGTAAAAACCAGCAGTAATGTTCTGTAGTTACCTTATTTATACCATACCATATTAATACCACTATCGTTTTTCCTCTGCAAAAATAACTTTGTTGTTCATAGTATTTGTATAAATGACAAAGTTGTATTTGCGGTTTATATCTATCTACCTACCAAGTTTCAATTGTGTAATCCTAATAGTTTTGGAATAAAGTGGCTGTGACATACGGACGAACAGATAGACAGGCAAACATGATGACTCTACATGGGCTCCGTTTCTAGCCATTAGGCTACCGGAACCCTAAAAAAAAGCGAGGAAGTCGCGCGGCCACCCGGCGCGCCGGACGGAGCACTGCTTTGTATGTCTGGATATCAGACTTCATGAGGAATCTTATCGATTTGAATTGTCATTGATGGCTGCTCGTCCGACCAGTTGGCTATCAATGCTAGCGTCCCTTTGGGATCGGTACTTTTTGAAACGCTATTCCTGCTGATATGCAGCAGTGACCTGCTAATGCCTGGAATTTTGGGGTACGCTGATGACAGCTCTGTTGTAGAGAGCTACATATCTGATGCTCGAGCCGGTGCAGAACAGGTCCAATGTCTTAGGGAGGCGATATGGTCACTGGTCAGACGCATGAACCTATCGTTGTAGGCAGTTCCGACTGGGGCGATGTCAACTGGTCAGGTTCAATCCGTCAAGACCCAGGCGTGTCTGTTATGTGCTAAACGGAGTCATTTCGATCTAACTCCAACTTTCTGAGATATATCCGTGCCGGTTACTAAACAACTAGAGCTTTTCGGCATGTCATTGACTCCAACATTAAATTTTTGCTCTTTCATTGAAAGTGAATCACAATTGGGTTCTGGCAAAGATGAGAAAGTACCTACCTCACGCTGGAACAGCTGCTTAATCTATATCTACCAAATGCAAGTTTGATCGTGTATGGAGTACCTACTGCTCTCATATGTTTGGAATGGCCCTGCCAAACACCAGCTCCAGCTCAAGATGCTTGAGTCCATTGAGCGGAGGGCCAGGTAGTTCATTGGAAATGATAATCTTTCCTGTCTTCTTCTTAGTCGTACACTCCTGGTGGAGTTGTCGTGGTCGGTCATGGATTGTCTGTAAGGTTTGTTGCCGCTCTTGAGATAGCCCTCCATCTCTGTGTATTCGTGGCACTGCGTGTACATTCAGTAAGGGATAATTTGATTAAGTATGTCGCCGCCAGATCTCAAAGGCGTCAATCTTTTTATGATATTTTTGGTGGACTGTCCACGTTTTAGCTCCATATAGGAAGATAGGAAAATATTAAGCATCTCATCAAGCGAACTTTGGTGTTTTAGTTATGCGGTGATCTTTCCATATCTTTGTGAGTTTTTTCATGGCTGATCGTGTAATGGCACAACATCTTTTAATCTCTTTATAACAACTTCCGGTATTTGTGATTGTGGATCCCAGGTAGGTGTAACCACAATATAGAGAGAGTACAGTAGTTGAGCTTAGCACTTGCGCGCTCGAGCAACGCACACAGACATCTCTCACCGACACTGTAAAACTGCAATCTCATACCACTCTCAAAACAGTTCGAGTACGTGACGCAGCGGCAAGAGCTGTCTTTGTATGTGTGTGATGCCCGAGCGCCCGTAGTACTAAGCTAGACTTCTGTTAGTATTTCTATTTTGTGGTGTAACTCTGGACAACTTCACAATTAGCTATTTCACGTAAGTCAGGTCGATTGTTAGGTATTCTTATTTCTTACGATCCAACACCTTCACTTTTGTTTTATCGTGGTTTATAGGGAGACCAAAATCAACACTGGTTTTTTCCAGAAGCGCAAGAAACCGTTCTATGTCTGCTTGAGATATCGCAAGAAAATAAATCAGCACCACTGTTTTTAGTAAATATAAATATTAAAAAATCTTGCACTAAGCGTTTTGTTTCTATCATCCGTACCGCTAGAGAGTGGAACTCCTTGCCCGAGTCTGTGTTACCCAATAAGTACAATCTGTGGGCCTTCACTTCAAGTCGCGAGTATATAGGTATCTTTAGGTGAGCGCGTTTCATCGTAGATCGCATCATCGTTTACCATCAGGCGTAAGGGTGCCCGCATAAAGAAAGCAGGTTACAGGTCGGTACTGGTCGGTACAGGTCGGTACAGGTCTATACTGTTCGGTAAAGATAAAGTAGCCCATACCTTTCTATGGGAGGCCGCATATACAAAACAGGTTGTCGGTACCGGTTTGCGCATACATCCGCCTGTACCGACCAGTACCGACCTGTAACCTGCTATCTTTATGCGGGCTAGGGCTTGCAAATATTCGATGAAATCCAATATTCGAATATTCGAAAATTTTTAAGGAGGTATTCGAATATATTCGAATATTATTCGAATAATTCTGTAAAATAAGACAGATGATCGTAATTATTAAATATTCCTTATATTTTCAAGTTAAACTGAAGTTAAATGCTTCGTGTAATGGGACGCATTGTGTAAAAATTATCCTCATTTGCCTTCGCCCCACGTTTTTAGTTTAAAAACTTCTTTGTAGAGTTATAAATCTTTAAAGGGGAAATTATTTTATATTTATTAGTCCGTTTTTCTAGTTAATTTTAAAAACATGTTTTGAGTCCGATTTTGATACTTTTTAGTTCATTTTTAAAACGTATGTTTTTTGGTTTGATTGTCAGTAAATATTATTTTTTTGTTTTTGGTCTTATCTAAGTTTTTTCTCGAGCTTTTTTTCGGCTTCATTATAAGACCAGGGTCTAGTACTATCTCTCATCAATTCAGAATACATTTCAAAACGAATCAAACAAGCCCAAACTTGATGGGGTTGTATGGTATTATTATAGAGATCCTGTACCCTTCTTTCGGCTCCATCACCAGATCCTGGACACTATTTCCTAACAGATTACTTGTCAAGACAAATCAAACGAGCCCAAACTTTATGGAGTTGTATGATTTTATTAGAGAGTTCCTGTGGCCTTCTTCCGACTCAATCACCAGACCCTGGAAATCATCTTCCGTCAAAATACTAGTCAAGACAAATCAAACGAGCCCAAAATAAATGGAGCTGCATGGTTTTATTACATATTTTTCGTGATTTTCTTACGGCTTATTATCAGACACTGGACACTATTTTCCCAACAGAGTACTTGTCGAGACGAATCAAACGAGCCCTCGATGGATATATATGGTTTTATTACAGAGTTTCTGTGATTTTCTTCCGGCTCCATCATCAGATCTTGGACACTATTTCTCAACAGAGTTATTGCCAAAACGAATCAAACGAGCCCAAACTCGATGGATTTGTATGAATTCATTACAGAGTTCCTATGGTTTTCGTCCGGCTCCATCATCAGACTCTGGACACTATTTCCCAACAGAGTACTAATCAAGACGAATCAAACAAGCCCAAACTAAATGGAGTTGTATGGTTTTATTACATAGTTTTTGTGGTTTCCTTCCGACTTCAGACACTGGACACTATTTTCCCAACAGAGTACTTGTCGAGACGAATCAAACGAGCCTTCGATGGATATGTATGGTTTTATTACAGAGTTTCTGTGATTTTCTTCCGGCTCCATCATCAGATCTTGGACACTATTTCTCAACAGAGTTATTGCCAAAACGAATCAAACGAGCCCAAACTCGATGGATTTGTATGAATTCATTACAGAGTTCCTATGGTTTTCGTCCGGCTCCATCATCAGACTCTGGACACTATTTCCCAACAGAGTACTAATCAAGACGAATCAAACAAGCCCAAACTAAATGGAGTTGTATGGTTTTATTACATAGTTTTTGTGGTTTCCTTCCGACTTCAGACACTGGACACTATTTTCCCAACAGAGTACTTGTCGAGACGAATCAAACGAGCCCTCGATGGATATGTATGGTTTTATTACAGTTCCTGTGACTTTCTTCCGGCTCCATCATCAGACGATGGACACTATTTCTCAACAGAGTGATTGCCAAGACGAATCAAACAATTTCAAACTAGATCGATTTGCATGGTTTCATTACAGAGTTCCTGTGGTTTTCGTCCGGCTCCATCATCAGAATCAGGACACTATTTCCCAACAGAATACTAGTCAAGACGAATCAAACGAGCCCAAACTAAATGGAGTTGCATAGTTTTATTACATAATTTTGTGGTTTTCTTCCTGCTTCATAATCAGACCCTGGACACTATATTTTTCCCAACAGAGTACTTGTCGAGACGAATCAAACGAGCCCAAACTCGATGGATTTGTATTGTTTTATTACAGAGTTCCCGTGGTTTTCTTCCGGCTCCATCATTACACCATGGACACTATTTCTAATCAGAGTTATTGCCACGACGAATCAAACGAGCCCAAACTCGATTGATGTGTATGGTTTCATAACAGAGTTCCTGTAGTTTTCTTCCGGCTCCATCGTCAGACCCTGGACAATATTTCCCAACAGAGTACTAGTCAAGACGAAGCAAACAAGCCAAAACTCGATGTATTTTTATGGTTTTAGTACATAGTGTCAAACATAGGCCCTGACTCAAAAGCACTATTTGAAGCTAAGAATATGCCAAAGAAAATGAAAAGATGGCTTAATAGGTGTTACGCTGCAAGACCTTCAAAAATCAGAGGAAATAAGAAGAAAAAAACGAAAGTAGAAGACATAATAAGGAAAATAAGACAGTTAAAATGGCAATGGACGGGTTAAATGGCAAGAGAAAGCAAGAAAAATGTACCACAAATATTACAGAGTGGCAACCGTGGGACAGTCAAAGAAAAAGAGGAAGACAAACCAAAAGATGGGCAGATGATATTATGTAAACTGAAGGTTTTTCGCGATCGAACATAATGGAAACAGCTGAAAAAGGCCTACGTGTCGTAAGACACGCTGATCTACTAAAGCCAAAAAAGAATAAAATGAACAAAAGAAAGAAAAAATATTTATTTGAGACAATCACACACTTGTACTTGTTAAGACGAATCAAACGAGCACAAACTGGATGGGTTTGTATGGTTTTATTACAGATTTACTGAGGCCTTTTGGTTCCATCATCGTATCAGCTCAATGACACTATAAGATGTCATTGTCTTCCTGTTCTGTTCTGACCTATGTTTTAAGTTTCAAGTCTTTGACTTATTGGGAAGCTAGATTAAAATCGTCAATTTGTGGAAAAACAAACAACATAGGTAAACAAATAAATAAACGAGAAAGTGAACGTTAACTATAGCTTCATTCTATGCTCACAAAAGCTATTCGGGTATTCAATGAATGACTTTTGCCTAAATCCAAAAAAGTGGAAAATATTCGAATATTCGAATATCACCGACTTGAGTATTCGAATAGCAAAATAAGGCGAATATTCGAATAATTCGAATATTCGAATATTCGAATTGCAAGCCCTAATGCGGGCACACTAATAGCGGCCAAGCGCTTGTCTATCTATCTCTTTTTGATTAAACTCGACAGCTTTTGTCATTGTTGATTAATATTTTTTATTTCTTTAAACTTTAATTGACAGAAGATACAATTATAATTACCTATATGATATACGATATGATGATAATTAAATAAATGCTATTAATCAGATACAAGTACAAGTTTTTGAATTTATTGAGTTGTTTTTGATTGCTAATTAGAAAAATATGTTTGGATCATACATATTATAGTATAATATCACTAAAAACACGTTCCAAAGAAAAATATTGGTATCATAAGTAACTGAATTGATAGCAAAGAGTATTTTCCCGCGTTTTTGGAATTTTACCATATTTTCCCGTATTTTTCCGTATTTTCCCATATTTTTCTTTCCCCATATTTTTCTTTTCTTTCCCTGCCCATCCCTACTGGCGACTCCTGCTCGCTGGCACACTTGTCGATGCGACTGAGCGGTAGACCCACGTCGCTGTCGCTCTGTTGCTTAGATTGCCGCTTCTTTACTTGTTTGGACTGTATACTATTGCAAGGTATCCTACCTTTAGCGACTATAACTATATGCGGCACTCCCATAACGTTGTCCAGCGACTCCTGCTCGCTGGCACACTTATCTATGTCGACGATGCGACTGAGCGGTAGACCCTCGTCGCTGTCACTCTGTTGCTTAGACTGTCGCTTCTTAATACGTTTGGACTGTATACTATTGCAAGGTCTCCTACCTTTAGCGACTATAACTATATGCGGCACTCCCATAACGTTGTCCGGCGACTCCTGCTCGCTGGCACACTTGTCAATGTCGATGTCGACGATGCGACTGAGCGGTAGACCCTCATCGCTAGAGCCGTCGCTATCGCTCTGTTGTTTAGATTGCCGCTTCTTTACTCGTTTGCGAAACCTAAAGGAAATTAAGTTTTTACATTATCATCCCCCTGAGGATTATAATCTCGTTTACAGTAGCCGGCAAACATCTTGAAATACAAAATAAAAAAAGCAATTGTGTTATTATTAGTGACCCCCTCCAAAATTTCAGGCTGCGACCGCGCCTGCCCAAACCTCTATGATACCAAGAGGGTCTTGCTCCGCGCTTCAACTTTTATATAAGCCTGCTGCTTGCGGCTGACTCAGACGAGCCAGCGCACGAGGGATGTCATGTGTCGGTTGAGACAGAGATACGCGACAGAAAGAGAAGCGCTTCGGGGTTGCTAAATAGTGTGTTTGATCTTGTACTAGCGATTTAAAAGGCGTAATATACACCTAATTTTATCGACAAAAAAAAAATTAAAAACACGACTGCCCTGCTAAAAACAAACTAAAAAGTTAAATAACAAGTGTCATTGCAGTCGGGGGGACCTTTTTGTGGAACAATTTTTAATCGAAGAGGTCCCCCGACTGCAATGACACTTGTTATTTTATTTAACTTTTTAGTTTGTTTTTAGCGGGGCAGTTGTGTTTTCGTTTTTTTTTTAATTTATTTATTTTATTTCACACATTTTAGTGACAAATTATATATTTTTGAAATGTGCTCATTAAGGCCTTTCATTTGATGCCCATATTGTAATAAATGAAGAAAATTTTTTTTTTCAAATTTGAAAATGGCGTCATACCATCTGTGGTCATACAGTTGCCATATTAACTTTTTTTTTAAATATAACCAGTGTCACTCGGAATAATGTAAGGATTCTAACAATACCCCATACATCTAAATCCGTTGAGCCATTTGGAAGTTATGGTGGAATAAAGAAACTCACATACCCACAAATATACATGAACCCTGAAAACATATACACTCTTTTTGCTTTGGGCAGTCGTGTAAACAACCACACATTGGGGTCTATCCCCTCTCCTGTTGGAGTGGCCGCCATTTAAGGTGTGATATGACCCTGCCGTGCCGAGAAAACGTAAAAAGAAAAAGAGGGAGGCCAACAAGAAGGTGGTCTGATGAGTTCAAAAATTTAATAACCCCACTAAGGTGGAAAGGAATGGAGGAGGCCTTTGTGTCCAAATTACAGGACAGACTTACGAAGGAAGCTGCTTTTTAAATTGAAACTGAATTTAAAAAAAACTGTAATCATTATATTTAAAATTATGTATCTTTCTAAAAAGTAAATAAAGGCTTATAAAATAAAATAAAAAAGAAATGACCCTGGCGATTTTTTTTTTTCTATGAGCAAGTTCCTGTGTAGAGTGTATCTCTCAGCAGAGACATCTCCTCCTTCATTCCTCCTTACAGGATATCTTTCCTTTTGAGGCGCTTGATATAGCTAAATATTAATTTCTACTGATTTAAAAGTCCTACAGTTATAAAAATATTATTTGAAAGCCAATAATACCACCTATCAAGTAAAACCAAGTAAATCCTGGAACCCTGTTTTACATACCGTTTCCTAGGCCTCTTGTAAACAACTGCTGGCCGGGGCTTCTCTTCATTGTTGTTGATGTTGACATACTTAGTCGGGGGAGGCTTGTCTGCTTCCGTACTGCTGGATATGCTGCTCTTGTCGCAGGCGAACAGGTCCGTTTCATTGCTTAGTTCATTGCTGTCGATTTGGTCACTAAAATCATTAACATTATGAAATTCTTGAAAAAATTAAGATTAAAAAAATTACATTCTAGTAGATTCTATAAGATTTTTTTTTGAAACAAGCCTGATGTTTAAAAAAACTTCTGTTTAGTATTTTTTACCAGAATCCAAAAAAGGCAAGATTGTATAATATTATATCGTCGATGGGCGTGCAAGACCGCGTAAGAGCAGTTTGCAATACCGCATATCAGTTTTTATTTTATTTTACAGTGCTCCGAAAAAACTTAATATCTGGGCCATTTAAATACAGTTTTTGACTGAACTTGTTTGTAGTTTCTTTGAGTAGGTATTGTTTCATAGCAATACGACGTAATTTGAACAAATTTACCAATAATTTCAAAAGATTTTCATGTAATAATCCGCTCAAGCCCTTTTGGGACTTTTGTAAATACGCGGTTTTGCAAACTGCTCTTACGCGGTCTTGCACGCCCACCGACGATATATTATAAAAAACAAAAATTTATAGATTTGAAGCACAAAGCTTTAGATACTATTTAAGAAATTACGATTTTATTGGATTTTAGTTACAATTAGGTAAGGACTAGCTTCCGCCCGCAACATCGTCCACGTGAACATTTCAGATAATGGGGAATGTCCGAAAAAAATCAAATTGGCTTAATATTTTTTTATAGGTAGGAATAAGCTCCCTTAAAGTCGCTTTACTCATTTCCCAGCAAAAATGTAAACAAAGGTGTCGCCAGAATAAAACAACACAAAAGGAAATAGTATATTGCTAAGTCAAGAAATAAACACACTTAAAGTCCATTCGCTTAGATAGTGTCGGTACACCCGCAAGCACTTGTGTTCAGAGACAGGAATACCGATAAC
Source organism: Agriphila geniculea (assembly GCA_943789525.1). Classification (NCBI taxonomy): domain Eukaryota; kingdom Metazoa; phylum Arthropoda; class Insecta; order Lepidoptera; family Crambidae; genus Agriphila; species Agriphila geniculea. Next base: position 10,612,491 of record OX038893.1, read on the forward strand.
AAACACAACCTTTCACTACGGCATTTCTATGTAAACTGCTAAAATCCAAATTGACTTGCGTACGCCGCACGCGGTATCTTTTGTTTATGCGGCGGCGTCCTTTGACAAGAAACGGCACGTGCAAAGGCGGCGCGATAAAAGGGCGACACTATCTAAGCGAATGGACTTTACATGTTTTTTCATCACAAACCTAATAAAAATAGAATAGATAAATATTCTGAATCATGAGTTTGCGGAAAAAGCAGTAATATAATTTAATATTTCATAGTAATAGTTTTATAGTAGAAAACATTTTATGATGCTGTGCACACATCAACTGCAAACCATACACATCAACCTTTGGTTCATTTCATTTTATAAAATTAAAAATTTCATAAAAATTAGTAATAAGAGTAGCAGCTGTAGTAGTAACATTTGTCTTTTGGTATTGCGGGGAACTGGCGAAGTTGCAACGTATTTTCGGTAGTTTACATACAGTTAATATCTAAGTAAAGTTTTCTTATCAGTTCGTTTCAAGAACTTTTAACATCAAAAATTATGATAGGTTAAAATAAAAATTCTTATTATCATCCTACTTTAAAATTACCCTGGATGGCATTACATTTATTATGACTCAAAATATAATAAACAAATTAAAAAGTTATAATAATGACCAAAGGTTTTGAATATCTGAAAATGTCACTATCAGGGTCAGTTCGTCAATTTGACAGTGACGTTTCTTTGTTTACATTTTTGCTGGGAGATGAGTAATGCGACTTTAGTAATAGAAAAAAGTTTCAGAATTACCCGTTGCGTAAAAAATTTTTTAAAAATCAAAGTCTCTTCGACTTTAAAAATGTGTAAAAGTAACAGCAGAATGGAGATTATACCTTTGCCACCACATGCCACTACGACAACAAGATTAAAAAATAAAAAGTTTTGACATTTTGACATTTGTCATTTTTGAAACTTTTTTTTAATACCATGTTGTGGTTGTGGCATGTGGTAGCAAAGGTATGATTTCCATTCTGCTGTTACTTTTGAATATTTGTGAGGTCGAAGAGACTTTAATTTTTTAAAACTTTTTCACGCAACCAAAAAATCTGAAACTTTTTTCTATTACTAAGGGAGCTTATTTCTACCTATATAAAAATATTCAGCCAATTTGATTTTTTTCGGACATTCCCCATTCTTAGGGATCCTTTAACCAGGATAAAAACTATTCTGTTTTAATTTCATCAAACTCCAATAACCCCTTATGAGGTTGATTTTCAGAAAATTACGAAAAATGTATTTGCTTATTAGTTTCCAATCATAAGAGTGAGTTTTACTTTAAAAATGAATGACTTTCTATTAACAAATTCATCTCCCTTTAAATCCCTCGAGAGTGGAATTATCAAAACGGCTGAGGCAGGTTAATATTAATTTTTAATCATCAGCTTAAACACGAAATTTTAAGAACCTGACTTCGTAACTGACGGATTTTTATACGAACTTTCATCCCCTATCTTACGCCCTTAAGGGTTGAATTTTCCAAAATCCTTCCTTAGCAGATGTTTGCGTCCTACTGACTATTAGTATGCCAAATTTCAGCTCAATCCATCCAGTAGTTTGAGCTGTGTGTTGATAGATCAGTCAGTCTCTTAGCCTTTTATACATACAGGGTCATTTTTTTAACACCATCCAAATTTAAAAATATTATAATCTTTGAAAAAAATTATGAAACGTGTTTTTTCTTTTAATATCGCCCAGTACTAAAATATTAAGTTAAGGCTATACAAAGTTATCCAAAATAAAACTACATTTGCTGACACAATACACCGTGCGTAGCAGATTTTCTCTCTCATGTTCCGCACGTCTGCGAGAACGAGACAGTCGGGTTGTTCGTCAGTTGCCGTACAGCTCTCGGCACCATCGCCCCGCGAACCTCTCCTTGTTGCCTCTCATTCAAAACATGTAGGACAATAGTATTTGACTAGTAACCATGCTGTTGTCATAATTCACTCGGACAAAATATTTTTTTGCAAAAAATTACTTACCTATTTTTTTTTCAAAATTGAAGAGTTTTAATGATACCTAATGCCTAGAAAAAATTTGGATGGTGTTAAAAAAATGACCCTGTATATATATAATATTTAGATATAAATCTGAAAACTGAGCCATTTTGACTGTTTTATTTGACTCACATTACACACAAGGACTCGGCTTCTAGGCTTTATTGTTTTAAGCTTTTAACCCAAACAAATATAAGACAGAAAGAGAAATATAAACTAAATTATACCTTTGGTCCGAAACATCACTCTGTGTTGCAGTTTCAAGCTTTTTAATTTGAAATGTTATGTCGATTCTTTTGTATATTTCTTCAGTGATATTGAGACACTTTTCATACTTGGAATTTGCACTTTCATTAACTGACCACAATGCCTGATTATCTTGAATTGTGGACATTTTCTTATAAGCCTCCTATTGGACTTGTAATTCACTATTGCAGGGTAAAATCAAGCTGTACACAGCGAGAAATTTGACCAATAGGGCCATTTTTCACCAATGTGTTTTTTTAGTGTATTTGGCGAAAAACAAAAGATTTTTGCATAATTTCAAGCTTAGATGGTGAAGGTCGTTTACAACAATCCTCTAGCACGCATTTACCGCTCACAATAGCTAGCGAAAATTCAAGGAAACACAAATCCAACAACAAAGGATCGTCAATTCTAATTTTTATGGCACAATCAAAGTCACCGCTACACACTGCAATGAAATTACTGTACAGGACTAGATGAAACTATGTTTGTAGCACTCAACTATTGTTTATAACACTAATTAAAACAAATAACAATAAAAATAAATTAAAACTAATATCGCCGATGCGGCTTTTTTGAGTTTTTTTGACGTTTCTAATTTAGTGTTGCAATTGTAGCCCGCTAATTACTACTCATAATTCATAATCAAAAAAATACTTTGATCCATAGACAATATAAAGCTAGAACACATTGTACTCCGCTTCGAGACCGGACGCAGACAGACCGTCCAAGAGTATTTGGTTGGTCTGTGGAAGGTCTGTGGTCATAGATGTAGCACACAAGGAGGTTTATAATCGGGAGTGAGTACTCTACAAAAAATTTCACCTATCGTTTAAAAGAAATTCAACTTTATTGCATTGCTCATAGAGTTGAAATTCTATCGACGACATTGACTGAAGGCACTACTGTGTGAATGAGACAACACCAGGTGGAGGTCGGTGTCTCGTTCGCACAATTGCCATTACTAAACAATAATACCACGATAGTAGGACAAAAAATATGTACGTTATCAATCAAGTAGTGTATCAAAATTAAGGATTCGGAGTGGGAAGTCGAATATATACTATTTAAATATTAATTTAGAATGACACATAATAATTGTAATATAAAACAGAACTTTTTTGATTTAATTAGATATCTACAATAATGCTAATCAGCAATCATCGGTGAGGTGGTAATAAATAGAAGTGTCAATCCTGGCAACTCCGATTTTGACCTTGAATTTCAATTTAAGAATTTCAACCTATAGGAAATGTTACTTTACAAAACTAGTGTGACCATAAATACTTCACCATTTCAGATTTCCAAAAAAACTAAATTGTTCTATTGAAATGGCTAGAGGTCGCAGGCGAGACGGTAAAATTAATAATAATAATCAAATTCATGTTTGTGCGCCTATTTCGATGAAACTTGGTTTCTGGTACTATTTCAACATGAAAATAATAACGCAATGTTGAAAATTTTAAAAATCCAAGATGGCGGCCTACTTTTTTGTTTTTGGGCCGATTTCGATAATACTCGGTTTTTGGAACTATTTTGACAAGAAAATAACAACGCAATTTTTAAAAAACTAAAAATCCAAGATGGCGGCCAACTTTTTTATTTATGGGCCGATTTCGATGAAACTTGGTTTTTGGAACTATTTTGACAAGAAAATAACAACGCAATTTTTAAAAAACTAAAAATCCAAGATGGCGGCCAAATTTTTTGTTTTTGGGCCGATTTCGATGAAACTCAGTTTTCGGTACTATTTTGACAAGAAAATAACAACGCAATTTTTAAAAAACTGAAATCCAAGGTGGCGGCCAACTTTTTTGTTTTAGGGCCGATTTTGATGAAACTCGGTTTTTGGTACGATTTTGACAAGAAAATAACAACTCAATGTTGAAAATTTAAAAAATTCAAGATGGCGGCCAACTTTTTTGTTTTTGGGCCGATTTCGATGAAACTCGGTTTTCGGTACTATTTTGACAAGAAAATAACAACGCAATTTTTAAAAAACTGAAAATCCAAGATGGCGGCCAACTTTTTTGTTTTAGGGCCGATTTTGATGAAACTCGGTTTTTGGTACGATTTTGACAAGAAAATAACAACTCAATGTTGAAAATTTAAAGAATTCAAGATGGCGGCCAATTTTTTTGTTTTTGGGCCGATTTCGATGAAACTCGGTTTTTGGAACTATTTTTGACAAGAAAAATAACAACGCAATTTAAAAAAAACTGAAAATCCAAGATGGCGGCCATCTTTTTTTGTTTTTGGGCCGATTTTGATGAAACTCGGTTTTTGGAACTATTTTGACAAGAAAATAACAACGCAATTTTTTAAAAACTAAAAATCCAAGATGGCGGCCAACTTTTTTATTTATGGGCCGATTTCGATGAAACTTGGTTTTTGGAACTATTTGACAAGAAAATAACAACGCAATTTTTAAAAAACTAAAAATCCAAGATGGCGGCCAACTTTTTTGTTTTTGGGCCGATTTCGATGAAACTCGGTTTTCGGTACTATTTTGACAAGAAAATAACAACGCAATTTTTAAAAAACTAAAAGTCCAAGATGGCGGCCAACTTTTTTGTTTTTGGGCCGATTTCGATGAAACTCTGTTTTTGGTACGATTTTGACAAGAAAATAACAACGCAATGTTGAAAACTTACAAAATTCAAGATGGTGGCCAACTTTTTTGTTCTTGGGCCGATTTAAAAAACGAATTAGCAACCATTTTGTTCTTTTTTTATTTTTCCATCAGTTTACATTGAGTTGTTTTTTCTTGTCAAAATAGTACCAAAAACCGAGTTTCATTGAAATCGGCCCAAAAAACAAAAAAGTTGGCCGACGCCTAAGATTTTTAGTATTTTAAAAAATTGCGTTGTTATTATTTTGTCAAAATATTACCAAAAACCGAGTTTCATCGAAATCGGCCCAAAAACAAAAAATTTGGCTTCCATCTTGGATTTTTAATTTTTTTCAATATTGTGTTATTATTTTCTTGTCAAATTAGTCCTAAAACCGAGTTTCATTAAAATCAGCCCCAATCACAAATAAAAGAGTTGGCTGCCATATTTGTTTATATTTTCAACATTTCGTTGTTATTTTTTATCAAAATAGTAACAAAATCGAGTTTCATCAAAATCGGCCCACGAACAATATAGTTGGCCGGCATCTTGGTTTCTTTTTATATTTTTAACATTGTGTCGTCGTAAATCTCATGCACCCATTTTATTAACTTCACTAGTAAAGAAATTGGTGCAAGAATTTTAGACCTTATTGACATATTTACCAAAATAACAGTTTTTAATGAAACAGCAAAGTAAATGAACAAGTATAATTATGGGAAAAAGCAACCGAATTTCAAAGGTCAATAAAGTTGAAAATCGTTTGCATCTTTTTTTGACTACAGATCACTAGACAATGTTTTCCTACTTTTACTTGTTTTTCCAACATTCATTTGTTTTTCCGAAATTCACGCACATTGTATTTTTATAAAAAATGGAATAAACTTTAAAGTTGCGTAATTATTTACACTTGAACTTAAATTGAATTGAATAAACTAGATTTTGTATTGGTTAATTACCATATTTAAAAAATAAAAACAAAAAAGCAATTTAATAAAAACGTGATAAATAAATTGTTCCAAATTTTTTTTAATAAATAATTATTTTTTGTTTTTTAGTTAACGAGCTAAATTAAAAATATACCACCGCCTATCAGAGTACTCGCCAAGACCATTCAAACGAGTCCAAACTCGATGGGGTTGAAAGGTTTTATTACAAAGTTCCTGTGGCCTTCTTCCGGCTTCCTTCATCAGACTCTTGGATACTATTACCCAACAGAGCACTCGTCAAGACGATTCAAACGAGCCCAAACTCGATGGGGTTGCATGATTTCAATATTGAGTTCCTATGGCATGGCCTCCAGACTTCATCATCCAACCCTGAACCTCGTCTCCCGTCAGAGTACTTGTCAAGACAATTCTAACAAGCCCAAACACGATGGGGTTGTATAGTTTCATTCATCATAGAGTTCCTGTGGCGTTCTTCCGGCTCCATCAACAGATCAGCTCAATGACATTGTAATATTGCATTTCCTTCCATTTCTGACCTGTGTTCAAAGTTTCAAGTCTCTAGCTCATCGGGAATTCAGTATAAAATCGTTTGCAAAATTTGTGCTCAAACAAACAAAAGAGCGAGCAACCTAATAAAAACGCGGTAAAAAGTGTTAATTATAAATAAAGAACTACCTAGGTATTTAAGTTTATATTAAACAGTTTAAAGTATTATGTATGTCTCCGGCCAACCATACGGTTTGGTCACCCTAATGAAGAAAAGGACACATACATCTACTTGACCTCTCTGTCGGCTCGTTTTGGGGCGAAGCGCTCATTCCGGTTTATAGTACTATTTCCATGGTAGCACATACCTGTGGTAAAATTAAAACCAATGTGCGCTTTTATAATTCCCAACGGCCCGGCATGGCACGGCCCGGCAGCCGTCCAACGGCACAACAGGGAAGTGAAATGTATGGAATTATATGCAGATGCTTTTATATTTTCTCAACGGCACCGGCAAACCGTGCCGGGCCGGGCCGTGCCGGCCACATCCTACCTGCCGTCGAACTTTTACGATGTAGTGCGTAGCTACAAGGATTCATATGTGTAGTACTCACACATATGAATCCTTTTAGCTACCTTTATACACGCTGTATATTCTTTGCTCTAAACTCTAGAGCAAAGAATATACAGCGTGTATAAAGGGCACAACCAGAATATTGGCGTTATGTCGTTAATGGGTTGTTGTTGATATGTTAATTATATTATATATCTATTGGGGATAGTTCCCACAATGAGAGTAAATGATTAAATTACTTCTTTTTTTTTTTTTTTTTTTTTTATTTTTTTTTTTTTATTTATTTCAGATTCACCAACGTTTGAGTACATTATTACAACACTTAGAGTTCTTAGATTATTAATTATGAGCTATATGTAACAAACAATTATAGGCAAATACAACATTCAAAAATTACGTATCCTTAAACAATTTTTTTAAGAAATATATATATATATATATATATATTTTAAAAGGTGTGATAATTTTAATTTTTATAATATAATGATTAGTTAGGCCATTATTTCTCATTAAATCGAGCTACTGCTTTGCGAACATAGTTAAGCGAGTCACCATGTACATCAAATATGTCGCTAAATTTATTAGTAAGCTTACAAAGTCGTGGAACGGGTGAATTGGTGCCATAAGCAGTTCTGCGAAGGGGAGGGCACAATGGTGTAATCACGGTGCGGGGGTATCTTTTAGGAGCTCTGTACTTAAACAGTGACAGGAGCGATGGACAGTCAATTTTACCGTTTAAAACTTTCCAAGTAAAACTAATGTCGGCGATATCGTAACGAGACGATAACGATACCATTTTAAAGTGTCGAAGCCGGTCAGCATATGGGGTTCTCTTCATTGCTTTTGCGATACCATTAGAGAATGCCAAATGCCACAAAAATCTTTTTTGTACTCGCTCCAGTCGCAACATGTGTGTAGCGTAGTGTGGTCTCCAGACGGTACTGGCGTATTCGAGAGTACTTCGTACTAAACTATTATATAATTGAATTTTGACACCATTGTCCCGAAATACCCTGGCAGTTCTAATAACAAACCCCAACATTTTAGAAGATCGCCTTATGACATTATCTATATGTGGTAGAAATGTTAGCTTCCTATCGAGAGTAACACCTAGATCTTTTATTTGATCTTCCTCTTGTATCGTCGAATCCCCAACATGATAGTCCCATGGAATCAACGTGTTTTTACGCGAGAACTTAACATGAAAACATTTAGAGGCATTGAGGGTCATTTGGTTCTTGGTACACCAATGCACAAGGTTGTCGATATCATGCTGTAGACTAATACAGTCCTCTGTTGAGTCAATTACTCTGCAGAATTTCAAGTCGTCAGCATACATATAAGATTCTGAGAACTCTAAGCACTCCGGAATTTCGTTTACAAACACATTGAACAGGATTGGGGCTAAATGGGAGCCTTGCGGAACACCAGATCCAATATTCCGCGTTTTTGATTGAAAACCATTAACTACTACAAAGAATGTCCTATTGATCAAGTATGATTCCAACCAGTTCAATGTATTAGCAGTAAATCCGTAAGCTAATAATTTTCGAATTAAGATTTGGTGAGGAACACAATCGAAGGCCTTACTGAAATCCGAGTAGATGACATCGACCTGCTTACTTGAGTCGAGGGCAGCTGTTATCATTTCAACAAAACTAGTTAAATTTGTGCTGGTTGATCTTGCTTGTATGAAACCATGTTGTTTCTCAGATAGGAACGGTTTTAGGTGGTTTTGTATATAGGGGCATATCAACGATTCCAATATTTTAGCGAAAATAGACAATATTGATATGGGTCTGTAATTCTTTGTTAGCTCTTTAGCATCCGATTTGTACACAGGGACTACTTTGGCAATTTTCCATAATTCAGGGAAAACCCCGGTACGCAAAGACAAATTAAAAATAATTAACAGCGGCCTTACCAGTTGTTCAGCGCATCTCGTCACAAAGACAGGTGGAATGCCGTCTGGTCCTGCTCCTTTTGTAACATCTAAACCTTTAAGTTTTTTCACCAAGTCTTCATCCTTAATTGCAGATAATATAAGAGCTTGACTGTTAATATCCACTTGCTGTAACATGTGTGAGTCAGCAGTACTGAAGTTACCATCATCGTTCTTATTTATATAAACGGATTCAAACTGTGAAGCGAAAAGCTCGCAGATTTCAGTACCATCTGACGTACTTTTGATACCATTTGTCATTGTAGCTGGATAAGAACCGCGACCACCGCGTTTGGCTTTAACAAACGACCAGTATAGCTTTGGATTTTTTTTAATGTTGGTCTCAATTGCACTTAAGTAATTTTTATAGTTTTCAGCAGCCAGACGATTGCACCGTGTATCCAACAACTCATAATCATATTTGTCAAGCGGGTTTGCGTATTTTTTAATTTTCATTCTTAATTTATATTTTTCATTCAACATTCTAATTAATTTTTTCGTAAACCATGGTGGGTAATTGTTGTTTTTTGTCTTTTTAAGTGGTACAAATCGTTCAATAATGTTTTCAATAATTTCATAGAAAACCTCAGTAGCTTTATTAACGTCGTTAAAACCATTGAGTATAGCATCCCAATTGTAGGTGTCTAATTGATCACATATGTCTTCATAGTTAGCTTTGTAGAAGTCGTACTTACGGTTTTCAAGATTATATGGTAGTTTTGGATCATTTTTTAGGACTATTTCAATATCAAGAGGGGGATGGAGTTTATCAATTTTGCTAAGAATACTTTGAGATTCACACACTTTAATAGATTCATAAGTAGATATAACTAAGTCCAAAATTTTTTCTGACCCATTTAAAACTGTATTATGTTGTGTCAAATTGTTAACATTCAAGAAATCTATCAGTTTATCTCCCATACTCGACATAGGATGAACAGCAGAAGACTCGCTCAACATGCTCCAGTTAATAGTGCTAAGGTTAAAATCACCTATTATACAAGATTGTCCATTAAATTGTTCTAAAACCAAGTTACAATTATCCAAGAATTTGTCTAGTAATGTATTATTGACGGGTGGGGGTAAATACACAGAACAGAGAGCTATCTGACAGACTGAATTGCCATTTAGGATGTCAATAACTACCCAGATATCCTCACAATCGCTTTCCCAGTTAGTAACGCGTTTTGAAGAAATTTTCTTTGATATAGCTACTAGTATTCCCCCACCATCCTTTTTATGTGAATCACTTCTGTCTCTTCTGTAAATGACGTATCTGTCGTCAAACAGCTCACTGCTACTAACGGAATCATTTAACCAAGACTCGGTAATGATAACTATATCGTAATCATTTACACAAAGCTGTCTATAAAAGTTGTGGGTCTTTGTTCTTAACCCACGAGTATTCTGGTAATATAAGTTTAGGTAAAAGAATTTTAAAAAAGAAACAAAAAGTAAAGCATGCAATAGTTTTAAATAAATTAATGATGATAAAAGTCTATTACAATTTTTCAAGTGCACTAATGTCCCTTATAATTTTATGCTCAGTGGTATCGTCTTTTCTTATAAAAATTCTGCCATTCCTCACCCACACGTATTTATAGCCAAGCTCCTTGGCTTTGATGCGCGCAGCGGCGTGAAGAGCTTTATATGTAGGCGAGAGATGCTCCATAATATAAATCGGTACGCTATCACCTGGAATGCCCATATGATTTGAATTGATTTTATCAACAGGGTGCGATTTGTTGTATTTAAATGCGGCTGCCAGGAAACCATCCCGTATCTGCGGAGTGTTAAATTTAATAATAACGGATCGGGGGCGATTGTTTTTCCTGTCAAGTTTGGCAATTCTTGAACAGTGTGCAATATGGTCGTTATTAATTTGATGTCCGACAACAATACCCAACTGCTTTATCATTGTAAGTAGGTTCTCATTTTTCTTTTCTGGAACACATTGTATTTCCACGTTATTGGCTCTCGATTGTTGTTCAAGTTGGTTCAGCCTGTTAGATAAATCAATAATCGTACTTTTCATTGCTACGTTTTCAGATTTTAGAGTTTTCACTGTTTCAGAATTTGCGGTTAGTTCTTTTGTGAGGTCTTCAAACTTACTATTCATAAATCCCATAGACTCTTTGACATCGGATATATCTTCTCGTATCGATTTCAGTTCAGAAGAGAAGTTAGAAAGAGTATTTTTCATTATATTCACCATGTCAGCAAACTCTGAACGAATTATGTCCCTTACGTCATCAGGCGACATAGCAGCGTTATTATTGGAAGGAGGCGAAGACAGTGCTTGTCTCTTGCTTGATCGAGTGGCTGCAATATTATTGCTGGTATTAGCTCGTATTGGAGTGCTGTCTTTCGTTTTAGACTTGGAACCGCTATTTTTGCAAGATAGGCATAACCATTTTGATCCATTTTCAGAATTAAATTCTGTGTCAACTGCTTGTAAACATTCACGGTGGAATTTCTTTTTACATTTACTGCATACCACTTTTTCATATTAGCGTATAGTTGGCAGCCTCACCATGGAATTAGAAGGTTTTGACTAGGTCAAAAAATTGTTAGTAAATAGTTATAAATAGTGAACTATAGCATATAAATAGTGATACTATGGTTCAAAAGATATTTGAGTATCTTGGTGAGGCTGCTATCTTGACGTCAAGCTAGCAGACACCTTAAGAAATACAGTTCGTATCAATGTGATTTATATGCCAAAAAATTGTTAGGAAATAGTGAATCGTATACGCAAAATTTCAATAATATTGCTTCAGTACAAGCCGAGATATTACGATCTCAAAGTGGGCTGCTAACTTGACGTTTCTGGCAATGGCGATTCCAGAGAAACGGGTACAAGTTATAAACAAATAAATATATCAAAAAATTGTTAGTGAAATTGTGATTCTTACGATATAAATAAAAAAAGAATTCTTCATTGCTATTTTCTAAAAATCGAATGTTAACTTCTACATAGTACTCTGAATATAGGCTGTCGATCAATATTGAACTTTGCTCCACAGTAATAAGGTTTAAACTTGATTGCAATCATGAGGTGAGTACTATCAAGCAAAGACACCTTAAGAAATACAGTTCGTATCAATGTGATTTATATGCCAAAAAATTGTTAGGAAATAGTGAATCGTATACGCAAAATTTCAATAATATTGGCTTCAGTACAAGCCGAGATATTACGGTCTCAAAAGTGGGCTGCTAACTTGACGTTTCTGGCAATGGCGATTCCAGAGAAAACGGGGTACAAGTTATAGACAAATAAATATATCAAAAAAATTGTTAGTGAAATTGTGATTCTTACGACATAAATAAAAAAAGAATTCTTCATTGCTATTTTCTAAAAATCGAATGTTAACTTCTACATAGTACTCTGAATATAGGCTGTCGATCAATATTGAACTTTGCTCCACAGTATTAAGGTTTAAACTTGATTGCAATCATGAGGTGAGTACTATCAAGCAAAAAAGTGAAATTTATATTTTTTGACTGTGTCAATAGTCATATCCTCGGTTCAAGGCTATTGATTTGGTATAAGTAAACAAATATTTTTCTACTTACTTTTTTAATTTATTTTTTATTAATTCTCATCAAAAAAAATTGATTGTGTAATACTACTCTAATAATAATTAATACTACTACTCTAATCATCGGTAATAGCTACAGTTGCAAAACTTCTGAAAGATTCCGAATAATTCTGGAATACTTCCCGGAAAGTTTCTTTCAATCAGAACTTTTCAAAATAAAGATATTTTTTTTTTATTAATAGGCTCATATCAATTTTAGTCTTCGATCATAGGATTCATAGGTCAATTTTGCTAGAAAATATACCCGCCGACCGACCGAGGCGACGACTAACGGACGAACACGGTACGAACGAACAACTCGTGCCGTGCGCGGTGCGTGGCGCTATCTAGTGGCGGGTGGCGGCAGCGCGAGCGCGGCGAGCGTGGAGTGGCGGGCGGCGCGGCTCCCCCCGGGGAAGTATTCGCCCGCTCACCGCGCCCCGCAGAGAAGTTTTCGGAATAATTCGCGCTCGGAGGGAATATTTCAATCTGGTTGATTTTAAAAAGTAATTAAGTATGTTCTCAGTGAATCATTGATGGTAATGGTGAATTGTTTTTTATTAAGGGTAAGTAAAGTTTTAAATGTTTATTTCATTACCTATGTAAAGCAAAATTATAACCAATTTTCTATTTTTCGAGGTTTTTCTAGGTAGGTACTCAAATTTGTTAGTAATGATTTAAAAATAAAAGGCTGAAGAGTAGTTACCTAGTCCTTCTACTTTAATAGGTACATTATAATAAAATTAAGTAGGTACCTACCTACACTTTAGTTTATAAAAAAAACATTTAAAACTATGATAGGTATCTATAAGTACATTTTTAGAGTTCCGTACCCAAAGGGTAAAAACGGAACCCCATTACTAAGACTCCGCTATCCGTCTGTCTGTCCGTCTGCCTGTCACCAGGCTGTATATCATGTCATGAACCGTGGTGATAGCTAGACAGTTGAAAATTTCACAGATGATGTATTTTCTGTTGCCGCTATAACAACAAATGCTAAAAACAGAATAAAATACGTATTTAGGGGGCGCCTCTTATCATACAGCAAACGTGGTTTTTTTTTTGCCATTTTTTGGTACTCTTCGTGCGCGAGACCGACTCATACTTGGCCGGTTTTTAAAATTATCATAGATTAAGAAAATACTTACCTACTTTATGTTGAGTTATTATGTTGACATCCGTTCCAATTCCAAGACTTTCAAGCAATTCAAGAACATTAAAAATTCGCTAAAATACTTAGTTTAGTAGGTACTTCTTAGGTAGGTACCTACTTAAGTACTCAGAAATTGTATTTAAGAGCTAGATATTACGATATCTATCCATACCTACTTTACTACTTTTACTATGATCAGAGAATAATTGAGTTTTTTCTTGCTAGGAAGGCTAGGTAGGTAGGTATTTAAAAATGTGTCAACTAATTTCTGCTGCTTTTTAGGGTTCCGTCCCAAAGAGTAAAAACGGGACCCTATTGCTAAGACTCCGCTGGCCGTCTGTCTGTCGGTCTGTCTGTCACCAGGCTGTATCTCATGAACCGTGATAGCTAGACAGTTGAAATTTTTACAGATGATGTACTTCTGTTGCCGCTTTAAACAGCAAATACTAAAAACAGAATAAAATAAATATCTAAGGGGGGGCTTCCATACAACAAACGTGAATTTTTTGCCGTTTTTTGCTCGATATTATTAACGATAACAGGTAGACCGGTTCAAATTTTCGCAATGATGTATTTCTGTTGCCGCTATATTAACAAATACTAAAAACAGAAAAAAATAAATATTTAAGGGGGGCTCCCATACAACAAACGTGATATTTTTTTTGCCGTTTTTTGGTACGGAACCCTTCGTGCGCGAGTCCGACTCGCACTTGGCCGGTTTTTTTACCGATCTCGCTTTTTTTTTATTGTTTACTCCTGTTTTTTGATAATCTATTGTTACTCCTGTTTTTTGATAATCGAAATATTCCGAATGTTTCCGAATAATTCAGAATATTTCCGAAGTATTCCAAGGGAATTATTCGGAATGTTTCCCGCCAGCAACTGTAGTAATAGCACAGACTAGAGAGTATTCTTCTACAGTCGGACATCGCCCTTTGTGTTGGCGCAAAAGCCTCCGTTCGTCTAGACAGTTGACGCAACGACTAAAAGTGTAAGGGTTGGCACGATGTAATTTGCCTTTTCGAATTTTAAAAATATATAGGAAAAATAAGATAGACACTTTAAAATTATTGTTTTATTCTTTGAATTATTTATTGTCATTTTTTCTAGAAGGTAAGAATATTTTTTTCAAATTTGTCTCTTTTCCTTCTTTTAATGCTCTTAAAATAAGGAAAAGAAAAAGTTTTTCTTAGTATTTTCTCTTTTTTTTTCTTCTTCTTTCATCATAAGTGCGAGGAATTATAGGAATTTATATGTATGATAATCATAATTTAATTGTTAATCATTACTAATTTAGGGCTAAGTAAGTATAAAATAAATCTTAAATTAGTACTCAATTAGGAAATAATAATGAAAAAATAAGTTCCAAGATGGCGGCTGACAACTTTTTTGTTTATGGGCCGATTTCGATGAAACTCGATTTTTGGTACCATTTTGACACAAAAATAACAACGCAATGTTGAAAATATTAAAAAATTCAAGATGGCGGCCAACTTTTTTGTTGGCCGGCCGATTTCGATGAAACTCGGTTTTTGGTAGTATTTTGGCAAGAAAACAGCAACGCCATGTTAAAAAAAATAAAAATTCAAGATGGTGGCCAATTTTTTGTTTGCGGGCCGATTTCGATGAAACTCGGTTTTTCGTAGTATTTTGGCAAGAAAACAGCAACGCAATGTTAAAAATGTAAAAAATTCAAGAAGGCGGCCAACTTTTTTGTTTGCGGACCGATTTCGATGAAACTCGGTTTTTGGTAGTATTTTGACAAGAAAACAGCAACGCAATGTTAAAATGTAAAAAAATTCAAGATGGCGGCTAACTTTTTTGTTTGCGGGCCGATTTCGATGAAACTCGGTTTTTGGTAGTATTTTGGCAAGAAAACAGCAACGCAATGTTAAAAATGTAAAAAATTCAAGATGGCGGCCAACTTTTTTGTTTGCGGGCCGATTTCGATGAAACTCGGTTTTTGGTAGTATTTTGGCAAGAAAACAGCAACGCAATGTTAAAAAAAATAAAAATTCAAGATGGTGGCCAATTTTTTTGTTTGCGGGCCGATTTCGATGAAACTCAGTTTTTCGTAGTATTTTGGCAAGAAAACAGCAACGCAATGTTAAAAATGTAAAAAATTTAAGATGGCGGCCAACTTTTTTGTTTGCGGACCGATTTCGATGAAACTCGGTTTTTGGTAGTATTTTGGCAAGAAAACAGCAACGCAATGTTAAAAAAAATAAAAATTCAAGATGGTGGCCAATTTTTTTGTTTGCGGGCCGATTTCGATGAAACTCGGTTTTTCGTAGTATTTTGGCAAGAAAACAGCAACGCAATGTTAAAAATGTAAAAAATTCAAGATGGCGGCCAACTTTTTTGTTTGCGGACCGATTTCAATGAAACTCGGTTTTTGGTAGTATTTTGACAAGAAAATAGCAACGCAATGTTAAAATGTAAAAAAATTCAAGATGGCGGCCAACTTTTTTGTTTGCAGGCCGATTTCGATAAAACTCGGTTTTTGGTAGTATTTTGGCAAGAAAACAGCAACGCAATGTTAAAAATGTAAAAAATTCAAGATGGCGGCCAACTTTTTTGTTTGCGGACCGATTTCGATGAAACTCGGTTTCTGGTAGTATTTTGGCAAGAAAACAGCAACGCAATGTTAAAAAAAATAAAAATTCAAGATGGTGGCCAATTTTTTTGTTTGCGGGCCGATTTCGGCTATGGCTAGATGTTACCATATTTCTAGACGCCATCACCAACTCTATTACCTCCTTTGATAGGTGCGATAGCCTTGTCCTGTTGGGAGACTTCAATGTTGACCTACTTGCGGTTGGGGGTGGTGGGCCACGGTTGCTGTCACAGTTCTTTGAGACAATGAACCTTACCCAGGTAGTCACTGATCCAACCCATTTTACTGATCACAGTCAAAGTCTAATTGACTTGATCTGTACAGACATACGCACATTAAAGGTAACAGTGGGACACTGCCCTGATGTGAGAGGTCATGCTATAGCCACAGCCGAGTTAAAAATAAAGAAAGACAAGATATGTCCCCGTTGGGTAGAATATAGGCCAATAAAAGATATTATTCAAAACTTATGGGAGTTTGATCTTAGCAAAATAGACTGGAGTCATTTCCATAAAGCGAAAAATGTCAACATATTAGTAGAGAATTTCCAATTGTGTCTAACACATTTATTCAATCTGCATGCTCCAGTAAGGAAAGGTAAGTTTAAGCACCCTACTCACCCTTGGATCACTGACACCGTCAAATCCATGATACATATTAGGGACGAGTACCGGCAGGCTCTAAAAACTAACAAATCTAAATCACAGAAAGACTATGAGAAGTCTAAATCACAAAAAGATTGCTATCTCCAAATGAAGAACAACGTGATTGTAGCCATAGAACAAGAGAAGAAGTGTTTTTTGATAGGCATATTAACTCTTATATTAAGAATTCCAAAAAACTTTGGCAAAACTTGAAAAGCACTGTGTTACCAGATGGAAAAAAGTCTGAACTTCCTCCATGCTTCGATAATCCTGACACCATCAACTCTCATTTTCTCTGTGCACCCGGTCAATATGATGTGTCAATATCACAGCTTACATATTTTGAGTACCTTAGATATGGCACAGCAACGCTTTCACTGCAGCCTGTAAATGAGGACAAGATACTCAAAATCATCAAAGGTCTCAAATTTAACGCTCAGGGCTGCGATGGGTTAACACGGGACTTGCTTCTTTTGTCTCTTCCTTACACCCTACCTGCAATTACTATTATAATCAACAGATCTATGGCAGAAAGTACATTCCCTAATGCCTGGAAGACAGCAGTGGTAAAACCCTTACCCAAAGTGAGCTCCCCAACGTCTCTTCAAGACCTTCGTCTCATAAGCACCTCAGTTGTTAATAAAAGTCTGTTTTGTATTTCAGTAAGCGTTTATTTCATTGCTAACGTCTGCGCACTGCTATATCACAACATAACTCTGGATAACCGCCTTAATTTTAAAAGCCATGTTACTGAGTGTGACCGAAACTGTTTTTATCACCTAAAACTCCTTTATAAATTACGTCCTTATCTACACGAGCAACTCAGAGTAGCACTTTGCGAATCTCTTATATTATCTAAACTAAATAACTGTGATACTGTATAATTATGGTTCATGCCTCAGTAGGCAGTGCTAGAACTGCTAAACTTATACAGCGGGTGCAGAACGCCTGTGCGCGTTTCTGCTTCCATATACCGCCGCGATCACATGTGACTCCGTTCCTAAATAGTTCTAACATATTGAAAATGGAAGCCCGTAGAAGGTTACATCTCGCAACTTTAATGTTTGGTATCATTAAATCGGGCAAACCAATTTACCTTTATAACAAGCTCACATGGTTTCAACACACTAAGAGTAACCAGCTTAGAGCCTGTAGAACTCAATGTTAAAAATGTAATCTTGTTTTTTTTACATTTATAACATTGCGTTGCTGTTTTCTTGCCAAAATACTAACAAAAACCGAGTTTCATCGAAATCGGTCCGCTAACAAAAAAGTTGGCCGCCATCTTGAATTTTTTACATTTTTAACATCGCGTTGCTGTTGTCTTGCCAAAATACTACCAAAAACCGAGTTTCATCGAAATCGGCCCGCAAACAAAAAAGTTGGCCGCCATCTTGAATTTTTATTTTTTTAAGATTGCGTTGCTGTTTTCTTGCCAAAATACTACCAAAAACTGAATTTCATCGAAATCAGTCCGCAAACAAAAAAGTTGGCCGCCATCTTGATTTTTTTTGCATTTTTAACATTGAGTTGCTGTTTTCTTGTCAAAATACTACCAAAAACCGAGTTTCATCGAAATCGGCCCGCAAACAAAAAAGTTGGCCGCCATCTTGAATTTTTATTTTTTTTAACATTGCGTTGCTGTTTTAATGCCAAATTACTACCAAAAACCGAGTTTCATCGAAATCTGCCCAATAATCAAACAAAAATACACAAATATCAACAAATACATCAATGTGCGGCCGCCATTTTGAATTCCAAATTTAATATCAAAATCGTGCCAAAAACACTTTTTCATGACACCAACATCAAAAAATTACAAACACTACTTTCAATATAATATAATATAACCCAATCAGAAGCGTAAGCTCTGACGGGATAGGGCCCGAGATGCATACATTGCCAAAGTATGGGCTCTCGGGCCCTCCCACCCCCCTTCTGTACCGTCTTCTTCTATACCGCACCACCCCGCACGATTGCTCTGTCTAGACGCCTCCGATGGCCGACTGTATGAAGACTATCTCTCGGCTGTGGTAATACTACTCTCAGTTCATTTATTTAGTTATTTATTCGGGAAAAACTAGAAATATTTTCTACTTATATCATCTACTTCCTACCTACTTACCTACCTACTGATTACTAATTTCATTATAAATCTCACCAAATAGGTACCTAACGTTAAAGTTTCAGTTACTAAAAAAAAATACAAAATATTCATTTTCAAAAAGTTACATGTTAGGGTATTTTCATTAGACTTCTCCCTTTAAGTTATAGTTTTAACGTTAGGTACCTAATTGGTAGTAAAATATTAGTAGTTTTTCCTAAACTAAATAAATGAACTGAGAGTAGAGTATTAAACGACCAAATTTTTTTTGATGAGATTTAATCAAACATTTTTTTATTGTGTCAATACTCTAAAAAATAAAAAAGTGGGTAGAAAAATATTTGTTTACTTATACCAAATCAATAGCCTTGAACCGAGGATATGACTATTGACACAGTCAAAAAATATAAATTTCACTTTTTTGCTTGATAGTACTCACCTCATGATTGCAATCAAGTTTAAACCTTAATACTGTGGAGCAAAGTTCAATATTGATCGACAGCCTATATTCAGATTACTATGTAGAAGTTAACATTCGATTTTTAGAAAATAGCAATGAAGAATTCTTTTTTTATTTATATCGTAAGAATCACAATTTCACTAACAATTTTTTGATATATTTATTTGTTTATAACTTGTACCCGTTTCTCTGGAATCGCCATTGCCAGAAACGTCAAGTTAGCAGCCCACTTTGAGATCGTAATATCTCGGCTTGTACTGAAGCAATATTATTGAAATTTTGCGTATACGATTCACTATTTCCTAACAATTTTTTGGCATATAAATCACATTGATACGAACTGTATTTCTTAGGGTGTCTGCTAGCTTGACGTCAAGATAGCAGCCTCACCAAGATACTCAAATATCTTTTGAACCATAGTATCACTATTTATATGCTATAGTTCACTATTTATAACTATTTACTAACAATTTTTTGACCTAGTCAAAACCTTCTAATTCCATGGTGAGGCTGCCAACTATACGCTAATCTTTTTCATCGCTTTTGATGTTTCCTTGACAGCAGCTCCAATCAGACATTTTATATTATTATTATATATAAAAATCAACAGAGAGTGTCCAAGCAACACTTTTCTTTTGTGTAATTACAAAAGAAGAAAAAATAATAATAAAAAAAAAAAAAATCGATTGAGTTTCGAACTTAGAATTTCAGACGTATCAGTAGTAGTATGGTGGTAAGTTACGAGTTATTCCAAACGTGTCTTGATTGAAGCCTTCAAAATATACACTTGCATTGAGCGGAAATCGTATCGTGACAATATTAGTATGAGAAGGTAATCTTCATAAATTTTGTTTTTGATGTACACACAAGTTCTAAATTGTTTATTAATTACACCTGTTTTTACTGATTTCGGGTTGATTTCAGTATATTTAATAAATATTCACTCTGCCTGTTAATTGTTTTGCGTAAGTATTTCCACTGTTGTTGATGTTTTTTCGCTTTTCACTAAAATCGGAGACACTATAGTTTCACTGCTAATATAATTTCTTTAGGTGATTTTCTAATAGGGATAACACTTGTGTTGAAAATTTATCATGTAAACTCTCAAATTTATCACTTTAATTCCGAATACATGTATTTATAATATTTTAAATTGAAAGAGATACGAAGCTACGTTGTTTACTTGAGAGCAGCGCCCTCACTTCTTCGATTAATAAACCATTTATACCGCCTCATTTACTGGTAGACTTATGATAAGATAATACAGATTTATAACAAAGCTTATTCCGTCATTTCGCACAAACTCATCGCTCTCGCTATTCGCCAAAAGTTTTGCCCATCGGCGAACACCGGGAATATAGGGAGCCGCTCTTGTGTGCTCTCGCCAACGTCGTTGTTTGACAAAAGTTTTGTTTCTCGGCAAAAACGATGAATGGCAACCTACTAGTATTAACCTCACCGAGTGGTGCGGGGTGGCCAAGCGAGTTTAAATCGTGAGTGTCGTGAGAGTAGAGAAGGCTCTAGGTACTTGTATTTTCATATGATTATTTTCCTTCAATATAATTTTTACCACTTTCGAAGATTTTGTGACAAATATATACTTACGTCTACGGTTCACATACAATATTTTGATGAGGATATCCAAATTCATGAAAATATAAACTGATGAACGATTATCTTAACTAATTTGATAAAAAAAAACTATATTTCAATGTTTAAATAAATTTTGTATATCAATTTTGTAACAAAAAATAAATGCCCAGATAAATACCCAGTGGGCGGGAATTTATGGGCGTTTATTGGGAATATTCCCAATCTGCCAAAAATGCCCGGCATTTTCCCCATCAGTAATTACAGAATTTACAATCAATTTGTTACATAACATAAACATTCATTACTGTAGAAAAACTACCAATTGTCAATATACAACGTGTAACAGAAAAGGGGTATCAACCCGAAAGGTCAATGTACTCGTGAAACTTCCAACAGAAAAAAAAACAAATAAAAAAAATTGATTGATCCCAATACAAAATGTTGGCGGCAAATTCAAATTTTCTATGGAGAGTACAAAATTTTATTTTCAATTTGTTTTTTTTCTGTTGGCAGGTGTTCAGATTCACGAGTACATTGACCTCCTTTCGAGTTGATACCTCCTTTCTGTTACACGTTGTATAATTTGTAAACTATTATTTTATGAAATAAATAGAAAGATAACAAATATCTAGAGAGAGAAGGTTAACTTTTATTTTTATATTATTCTAACTAAAGTAAAAGTAGGTACCACGACACTACTGTACAATTTACAAATGGCAACTTCTTCGCTATGACTATGAGTGTTCTGTGTTGAACATCCAACGGCCCGGCCCGGCACGGCACGGCAGAAATTATTTATTTTATTTATTTTTATTTTATTTTATTTTTAACACAATACAGCTATTTTTACAGGGGTTCCTAATACAATAGTGTAGTCATCTAAAGTTTACAGATACTTATTTAAAAAAAAAATAGTTTCATTCAATTATTACAATTATTAATTACAATATATTTAATTTAATTAATTTTTATTATTATTATTATTTACTTATTATCTATGAATTCATTTAGTTCAGTTATAACAATAATTTAGCTGGCCGATGTAAATTGGTATCAATCATAGCATAACACTTTTAAAGTTACTTTCTCGAACTCGCTCTTTGAACAGGTGAAAATATCAATTTTTTCGGCAACTACATTAAGCGTGTGCAAAGTTCGTGTCAAAGGGGCTTTGGCCAGCAGGCCAGTCCTGGCATGGGGGATTGCGAGCAGCCGCGGCCATCGCCGCCTCCACACATATCTATTCGGCACGCATAAACCTAGCTGCTCCAATATATACGGGTTGGAGACTATACCTCTTAGCACCCTAATTATGTAAAGAGCGATAGCCAAATCTCTTCTTGTTTCAAGTTTGTTGTATCCAACCATGCCCAAAACGAACAAGGTTGGATACATCAAAGGATAGAAAGGATATACTCCATAAAGCTTAAGATACAAAAACCTCGTAAATTTGTTTTGTATGCGCTCCATCATCAGTTTATATTTTGATTCATGTGGAGCCCATACTGCAGCGTTAAACTCCAGCTGACTTCGAATGAGTGCATTGTATAGGGCCGCTATTGCTTTTAAATTCGTGAAACCCGCCGACTGTCTCAGAATAAAACCTAAAGTTTTATAAGCTTTCTTGCATATTCCAGTTACGTGAGTTTTAAAATTAAGTTCACTGCTTAGTCGCACGCCCAGATCTTTGACTGCCTCTGTCCTATGTACTTTCGAGCTATCAATTTCGTAATCGTAGTGAAGCGGCGCTCGTGCTCGGCTAAAAGATGTTACGGAGCATTTGTTAAGATTAAACTGTAGTTTATTTTTTTGACTCCACTCCACTACTCTGTTTATGTCCTCTTGTAAGCGATCACAATCCCTACTATCTTTGATTGCTAATAGTAATTTAAGGTCGTCTGCGAAAAGTAAGCATCGGGCTTCCTTGACAACTTCGGGTAGATCATTTATCATAATTATGAAGTTTAAAGGCCCTAAATTGCTACCTTGACCCACTCCAGTTCTAGTAAAATAGGGGTCTGACCTATACCCAGCATAATCTACATATTGCATTCGGTCCTTCAAGTAGCTCGCAAAAAACTTTAAAAGCTGCGTAGTGCAGCCGATTGCTGCCAACTTCGTCAACAAAATATCGTTATTAACCAAATCGAACGCTTTTTTGTAGTCGAAGTAGGCGGCGTCGACTTGTATCCCCGCGTCTACATGAGGTACTATGTAAGCCATCGCACTGAGGAGGTTACTGGTGGTGCTGCGGGCCGGCCGAAACCCGTGCTGTGCGTCAGAAAGCTGGGCTGATACCTGCGACTGAATACTTCGCTGTACTGCCCCCTCGAACACTTTGGCTGCTGTCGATAGTATTGCGACGGGCCTAAACCCATCTACCTCAGACCCCCCCTCCCCTTTAGGAATCGGAATCACCCGTGTAGTTTTCCAGCAATCCGGAAAATGAGATGCCTCTAAACATAAATTAAATATATGTAAAAGCGGTTTCGCCAGAGTAGCCCGGCAATCTCTTACGATAAAGGCAGGAATGCCGTCGGGTCCTGCCGAGCGCTTCGGCTTTAGCCGCCGCAGTGCGTCCCGCACTTCGCGTAGCGTGAGCTGCGGGACGTGGACGCGCGCGGCGCTCGCCCCGCCGGCCGCCGCCGCCTCCGCCACGTCCAGCTTGGCCGGCTCACTGCCGTATACCGAAAAGAAATACTTTGCAAATTCTGTTGCGCATTCCGAGTCAGACAGAGGACTTCCTTCTTTAGTAATTTTTTTGCGATTCACACTCCCTCTTTGAGACCTAACGTAATCCCAAAAACACTTTGGATCCTTTGCTAAGTTAGATTGAATCCTATTTTTATGTTGCTCATGTGCAAAAGTTATCATTTCTTTTACATTAGCCCTAGATTTTGAGAAAGTAATGTAGCTATCCGACGTCTTACTGGACTTGTATTCCTTATGGAGTTTAGCTTTTAATTCTATTGCCCTTATAACATCTAAGGTGTACCACGCTGGATAGCTATATCTACCGGCGGTGTCCTTCCTAGGTTTCTTTTTGGGTACACAGTCATTAATTATATTATTGATAGTTACATAAAAATACTTTACCGCCTCCTCCGGATCTCGCGCTTCATACAATGCATTCCAGTCGATATCCGCCAGTAGTGAGTATAATACGCTGTAATCGGCTTTAGCGAAGTCCCATTGCTGCGATCTTTCGCACGATAATAGGTGAGGCGAAGCAGATGGTGGGTGCAGCGACGACGGAGGCAGCGCCGTGCGCCGTCCGATACGCACCGTCACAGCGAGTGGCGGGTGATAAGCATCCACCGGCACCAATGCCTCATCCGCCTCGCACGCCTCAATTCCGTCCACTATACACTCCGAGCACAACACTAAATCCAGCTGCCTATTGTCACGATTCGGCACCTTATTCATTTGAGCGAGCTCACAGAAAGTGGTAAAATAATCAAAATAATTAATTACATTATCATTAGCTGAATGTAAATTAAAATCACCTAAAACTATTAGTGCTTTATATTTTATAGACCACTGTTCAATTATCCTAAATAGAATCATGTAATCATTTTCCGTACTATCAGGCGGAATATAAACAACGCAACAGAAAAATAAATGTCTGTTATTCAAAGACACAGCCGCGCCGACTAGTTCAAATGCACAGTTATCTATGTTGATGTCACCCGGTAGCACTTCTCTACGTAGCTCAAAGCGGTGTGTGGCCACGAGAAACGCGCCTCCTAGTTTCCTCCCGTCCGCTCGATCGCACCTTATTATTTTGTAACCAGGTGGAACAATTTCTGCGTCTTGAATAGAATCATTGCATCCTGTTTCCGTTATTGCGAATATATCGGCGCCCGAGGATTCTATACTGCTACGAAACATGTTCAACTTGGTTCGGAGGCCTCTTGTATTTTGATAAAATATACTAACGTCGTTATGCTTTATCGACCAGTTTGTTTGTTGGTCTCCGAAACCAAACCCATTCAGCGAACTCCACATTAATGGGCCAAACCTCAGGTTGACAGAGTTTATCATAAATGTTTTTAGAAACTGTAATAACAAAAGATGAATAATTTCTTTGCGTCTTATGTTTAATCTTTTCAATTTTAATTGAAACTTCTGAGCCGCATATTTTTTTCACGTGAGATGTCAACTGTTCCACTGTGGTGTCTGATGTTAGACGCCATACATGAAGGTGTTTGTTTCGTTCTTGACCTTTTATTTCAACTAAATCTGTATTTTTTCCTCTTTGGACTTGTTTTGACTGAATTTTTCCATCACTAATGCTCATGGTCTTTCTCTCTTCTTTTTTGCTTACTGGATTTTTATCATTTTCTTTAAATGGTGATGCAGCTTCTGTAGGATTTTTTCTCGTTTCTTTTCTCGCTGTTTATCTAAAGTGATAGGCACAGCCTTTTTCCTGTCAACCGTGATCCATTCCCCTAATCCATCGTCATCGCCTGATTTTTTAGAAGAATCTTGAGTCTCAATAATTTTTAAATCGTCGATACTCTGCGTAAGTTGGTCTTCATTTTGCGTTGTGCCGCGAAAAGTTTCAATCGCAGGCTTTGTGGCCCCACATTGACTATTTATCGACTTGTTGAGGGTACCGGCGGCGATCGCGCTCGCGCTAGTGTTATCATTTGTTGATAATTGCGACAATTTCTGCTTACATATAAAATTCATGCAAATCATTTCTTGTTGAAAAGCATACTTCTTTTATACATCTTAAGGTTTTTTCTTGTGTGTCTAATCTGTACTTTAGTTCTAAGCATATTTCTTTTAATTCGGCTGTCAAACTTTCTTCTTGATCTAAAAAGCAACCTTCTGATTGTTTAATCCGACTTCCACGGTGCTTATTTACATTGAAATCAGAACTTGGAGTAATCATCATCTGTTCAGGTCTACGAACAGGTGTGTTTAGTTCACTTCTCACTTTTTTCTTAGAAGCACTACACTGACTAAACATTGCGGTGCGACAATGCACAATTTTTACTTCACTTAAAGTTGTATTCTTCAGATCAAAAAGTAGTATTTTTGGTGCAGATTTTTTGGTTAAATAATTCAAGGTAATCTTCGCAATATAAATACACTTTATAAAAGCATCTTTCGGCGTCGCCGCTGCCGTGCCGAGCCCTGCCGTGTCGGGCCGTGCCGTGCCGAGCCGTTGGGAATTTTACACCCAATTGCACTAAACTTAAGAATCGCCTAAGTCTTTTCTTAACTACAACTCGACCAAGTTAAGTAGGCGAATGACAGCTACAGTACGAGGCATATAACTTGAAATCGGGTGGGGATTGCGCGAAACGCGTATTTTAGGTATGCGTAGCGGTGAGGGGCGCGGGCGGCGGGAGAGGGGCGCGCGCTATTGGTCGCTCACAAGAGCACATGCGCGAACTTATCCCCACTCCGTCGAAAAAATTTCAAGATACGTGCCTAGTACTGTACATGACCGCTAAGTTTGACACCGTTTTAATTTGGTCGTGTTGTAGTTAGGAACATACTTAGGCGATCCTTAAGTTTAGTGCAATCGGGTGATAAAAGCGCACAGTGGGTGTATTCCAGCAGACCTATCGCTATGTCCTCGGTCATTGCATTGCACACAACACACTGCACCTGTTTCAGAACGTTTTCCCGCCATTTTTTCGTTTGACAGTTGAGTGGGGTGAGGAAGAAGTTGTTTTGATCATTCATGGCATTTTTTAATTAATTTCTCCACTTTTAATTCAATAAATATTGTCTTAGATGCCTTTCTAGATTTTAACTATATTACGGCTTAGGTGGTGGTAGAATTCGGTGAGACTCTGAGTTAAAAAATGGCAAAGAAAGGTGGTAGAGATAGACACAGGTTTTTAGCTAAATTAGTGACTGAAAATAGGTCTCCTTGTGCATTTTGCCAGCGTGATGTGGATGACGAGACTACGTACGGAAAGTTGTATGCAATTGGTGATATACAATGTCACTATTTTTGCGTCGTAAGTATTATCTAACTTGAATGTTTTAGGTATATATATTAGGTATATATTGTCAATTTGTCAGCAAAGCTATGAGCTGAACACCCTAAGGTTCATTTCTAGATTGAGTAGTCTGTATTGTCTTAGATTTACCCAAAAGTCGCAAAAGCATCTTTTGTATAAAAACAATGGAGGCGTAAAGACAAACTTTTAGTTCCATCCTTGCAAGCGATTTATTTTCAAACTGTTAGGGTCCTTACTTTGCTGACTGTACATGTTATAAGCTCCACAACAATACAATTACCTATATTAGGTTTCATGCAACCAATTAATACACTGACCATAATAACAAATATTTAAAGAAAAATTCTGAATTCTTTACTTACAATGACTTGTTTTGTTCTGTTACAGTTATTGTCATGTTGTTTGATACAAAAAGGAAAAGACGAGGAAGGTCTCTTTGGGTTTTTATACCCGGACATACTAGCTGAAGTGGAGAGAAGCAAAAAACATGTAAGTTTAGATTTTTATATTTTAAAGCTGCCAACTTTCCTAAAACAAAATGGGGGACAGACATAATAATCCGAAATCACTGGCCAAAATACCATATGATCCACCTCATTTTGGTAAGTGAGGTTTGTGCACAATACTTTGGTTTCACTGGCTGAAGCTGTATGTATGCATGATTTTAATATGGGACAATGTGGGTCAAATTTGATGTTTGTAGGACAATATGAGAGGCTTCTGATAAAGGAAAACAGTAAGGACAGATGCGGTACTGTCCCCCCCAATGCGGAACGATTGGCAACCTTATTTATATTTTTTTTCCTTATCTTGCAATCAGTCAGGTAGACTATAAGCAGATGGTTTGTAGTCAATATAGCTTGTAGGGAGCCACTCCCATCGGAGCACGCCCATTATTATTTGCAGTCAACTGTCTAGTTGACTATTCTAGTTGACTAGTCAAAGATGTCTCGCCTCTTCTTCAGTCGACGAATGCTCTCAGGTATGGTTAGCTGTCCTGCAAGCTGATTTGGGTGTTTTTGTGATTGTGACTTGTAGTTAGCACCACGGCAGTTAATCACTTCTTTGACCATTGGCAGATTCAGGATGTCATGGATCTCCTCTGTTTTGATAAACCATGGCGCGTTTGATATTTGTTTTAAGATGTAATTCTGCGCCCTTTGTATAATCATGATATTGGAGTCGCAGGCGAAGCCCCATAGTTCTATTCCATAAGTCCAGATTGGTTTTAGCATTGTTGTATATACCTATAAGGATCTTGTTGTCAATTGCTAATTTTGAGTTTCTACCAAGTAGCCAGTAGAGACCCTTATATTTTAAGTTAATCTCATCTCTTTTCGTCTGGACATGCTTCTTCCAGCTGAGCCTGCGGTCTAGGTGCATTCCCAGGTATTTAACTGAGTTTTGATGGGGACCTTATTTATATAGCAAACTAGCGGCCGCCCGCGACTTCGTCTGCGTGGAAAGTTTTTTTGCTATCCCTCGGGAAAAATACATTTTTTCTGGATGAAAGGTACCCTATGTCCTTCTCTGTACCCCTGACAACGTGTATGCAAAATTTCATGATGATCGGTTCAGTAGTTAAGACGTGAAGGTGTAACAAACAAACAAACAAACGGACTTTCGCATTTATAATATTAGTAAGGATTAATTTGAAGGTTAAATTAATATATTAACTGGAAGGTTTCAGTAGTTGTTATTTTTATTTATTTTTTTAATTTATTACATTTTATATTTTACAAAAAAGTACTATTTAAACCTCTAGAGTTTGAGTATAGTACCTGGAGGATTCATACACGTTAATTACGTTAAGTAATTCAGCCATTAAATAGTTATTTAATGGCTGAATACTACAATATGATAAAATTAACAATGTGCAACAGAAGCTGCAATTTCAATTGATAATCTATGGCAGACAGTGAATTTTACAGATTAAAAAACATTGTTATGTACCGCAAGGTCTTTGAATTTAGCCATATCACTTAACCAGTTAGCAGCAAAATTTCTGTGCGTGCATCAGGGATTGAAATACCGTTAAAAAAAAGATACAAAAAAAATAACATTAAAAATACTGTTAAAACATTTTATCGGTAAATTTACTGGTAGAAATAATGTTAAAAATGTTGTACCGGTAAAATTACTGTTAAATATAGCGTTAAACTTTAGTACCGGTAAAATTATTGGTAAAAAATTAACGTTATTAATTAGAATAACGTTAATTTTAAAGTAACGGTAACAAAAAGTAAGGAATAACATTAAAATTAACGTTACTTACTGAAATAAAGTTAATTTCGTTAAAATAACGTTAAAATTAACGTTATTTATTGACATACCGTTAATGTTAAAATTAACAGTAAAAAAGTAAGAAATATTGTTACATTTAAAAATAACGTTATCATTCCCTGGCGTGCGTATCGCCCCTGCACGAACTAAGTTGATTTTAACAGAGTTATAAAATCAGGGGCTGAGCTATTACCTAATAAGAAAATTACTAAATTATCCAAAGATTTAAATCGTTAGATACACCCTTACCATAGTATGAGCTCACCTAAATGTGTAAACATTCAAATGAGTGAACCTCACTTCTTTGCTATTAGATGGCTATCAGCACAGAACATAGAAGGAGTTGCTCACTTGAGGTTACACGGGTCCCGCCTACTTGCGACTTCTACTGGGGAGAAAAATTTTTCTTTGTTCTGTGGCTATCAGTGCTCATTTGAACTTTGAACACAGTGTCAGTTATTTCGAGAAACCACGTGAGAACTTTTTCAAAATGCCATCTTGTGCCTTTTATCTGTGCACCAACAATTTTATTGTAGAAATCAAAATGGTGTAACATTTGACACATAAGTATTTAAATTTCAATTATTATCGAAATTTATTTTCCTTCCGTTGTCAATTCTGATGGACGTAAACAATGCATCACGCATAAGTGCGCCATTTTGACAGATTTGAAATAATGCTACAGATTTTCAGTACGAAGGCATATCTAATGATTTAAATCTTTGCCTTTATCAATATAAGTATTTTCCCAGTGTATCAAAATTTACTATAATATTGTATATTACCTGTCACAGAAATGTTCGTACTGTAACAAGGATGGTGCCACTCTCGGTTGCTCCGTCAGTCAGTGCCGTAAACAGTTCCACCTGCCGTGCGGACGAGAGAAGGATGCTGTTTCACTGTTTTACGGCAATTATAAGTGAGTAAATCTATTTCTTTTAGAAGCTCGGTGGCGCAGGGGTATAGTGCCTGGCCCTGCGATTGCGAAGGTTAAGCAACTTTCGCAAGGGTCGGTCATGGGATGGGTGACCAAAAATGTATTATCTTGAGTTCTTCCTTGCTTCAGAAGGCACGTTTAGCCGTTGGTCCCGGCTGCATTTGCAGTCGTTAATACCCGCTAATCCGCACTGGGCCCGCGTGGTGTGTTATGGCCCATCTTCCTTATTCTATAAGGAATGCCTGCGCCCCAACAGTGGGGGACAATAAAAATGGCTGAGGTTGATATATTTTTAATTCATGTTCAAATCCATCATTTTGGTACTTTGTCATAGCTACTTTTCTGACTAATGTTCAAACTGAGATTTTGTGTAAAAGTTGCTATGATAAAGTACTTAAGTGTTAAGTTACATAACAGGTCTCACTCAGCACTTAAACTTTTATATTAGCCTACTGCTCGCGGCTGACTCAGTCGAGCCTGTGCGCGAGGGGTGGCGTGTGTCGGTTGAGACAGAGCTACGCGACAGAAAGAGAAGCGCTTCAGAGGCGCTTATATTAATAGGCACGCAGCCCTATGCAATTTGAAATTGTACTTTATTGGCGTGCAGTGAGAGTAGCTTATTATTTGATTGTCCTCACGCGGATGGGCTTCTGTATGTTTAGTACTGTTATATTCTGTGGCATTGGTCCCTATACTAATCACCTGTCTTTTTTAGATCATTTTGCCAAATTCATGCACCCAAACAGAAAATCCCTGATAGCATTATGAGCAAAGCCAAAGTTAGAATGCAGGAGAAGAGAAAAGCTTTAAAGTATTTACATGATAAACGAGTCAAAAAAGTAAAAAATCCATCAGGTAAGTTTTGTTTTTTAGGAATATTGTTTTTTATATTCTTGTATATGTATCTATAAGGCCACGTACGCACCGACACAGGTGGCTTGCTTAGCACCTATAACCTAGTACAGATAGTCACCTAGCATGTTGTGACTAACGAACATTTGTGAACGTTTCTTTTACTTCTTGACCGCCTCTTTGGTCTAGTGGTTCGCCCACCCGTGTAAGACGCAGAGGTCCCGGGTTCGATTCCCAGGGGGGGTGCAATTTGTACTCGGTTTGGTTGGTGGTAGGGCTTATTTCAAGTCCGCCTTGCTAGCTACCACCATCTTACCTAAGTCTGACGCCATAATAACAATTTAAAAATTGTTGTGTTCCGCAGTTAGAGGTAAGATAGCCAGTATTCCGGGTGTAGTGCGCTTCCACCTTCGGCCTTATCGTCATTTAACATCAGGTGAGATGAAGGCCAAGCACTATCCTGTTGTGTATAAAAAAAAAAACTTCGCTGCATGCTAGGTGACTATCTAGGTCAGTGGTTCTTAACCTTTTAGTGATGAGGAATGATTTGACAAAAATTCTGTCTCGCCATGGACCACCCACTATTTAGATTTCCGGAAATGTGCAATGTACTAGCTAGTGCATTAGCTACATATCCAATATTTTTCCTAGTGCCGCAGGGTTCTCACCTTGGACCATTATTATTTTTGATATACTAACACTACTTTTAATGACAGAAAGTGTACAAGATAATGGATTCTGTTTATGACGTTGTAATGTCCTTTTTAACCGACTTCATAAAAGGAGAAGGTTCTCAACACGATTGTGTAATTTTTTATCAAAAAAATTACTTCCACATTTATGGACCGATTTGGATGTTTTTTTTCAGAATCTTTGAAAGCAGAGTGCGTATGCGTGATATGTTATGAAGAAGTGGATGCATTTCCAACATTGCAGACATTTTGGCCGCCGTGTTGCGCCAGAGATGCGTGGTTCCACAGATCTTGTTTACAGGTAATTACAGAAAATATAATTAATTAAGGCTCCGTTCTGCGGAAAAGGGTCATTGGGCATTTTGTTCGCACATTTGACCTACGGCGTACACAAACGAAATAGGGCTAGGTATGTACATAAATGTAGCTGCTACGCAGTGGTATGGGTATGGTAGTGGTATGTTCTTTCAGGACATGTTTAATTTTTTATCATTATATCATAACATTTCAATAATAAATAAAATAAAATAAATAAACAAAGACAATACAAACGTTTATTATGCTTGTACCACACATTTTCGCAATGCTGAAAGTAAAAACTTCTGTTTTATTAACAAAAGTTTAATAACATTAAACATAATACTCACACACATAATGTGAAATAACTTTTTTCTGCCGGTCGGTATGTACATAAAAAATAATACATAAATTGAAGAAAATAATTGAAGACTTGAATCCCACTTTTCAAAATACTATTTTGAATGGGATTGAATTCTTCAATTTAAAACTGCCTTTCTATTGTCTAATTTAAAAATCTATCGCAATCGCTTTCAGAATGTAACACATTGAAGCTTTTTTTTGGGACAAATAAAAACTTACCAAAGAAATGCAGCAATGTGTCACATCCATCTGTCAAACGAAAGCGATTGCGATAGATTTTTTTAATTAGACAATTAGCCCCCTGGTTTGGTTTCTGTACGCGAACTTTCATCATACAAATACGCCCTGACCTTTGTCTCTGTCTTTTTCTTTACATGTAAAGAGTATGGAAAATAACCTTACTTCTTCACTTTTTCAATATTTTTCGTTGTTTTTTCATCATTATCTTTTAGCACATATTTTTCTTGAATAAAAGTTATTGGAGCAACTTCACAGTACGTTAAAGTGCATTTTGATGTAGAATTCAATACGTTTCCGCTATTATTTACACCAAAAACACAAAAACATGACTCTTAGCAAGCGCTTTAGATGATAATTGTTTCTGGTTTATACGCAATTTAATACTTGTAGCTACTAGATAATCTCTTTAGCTTGTCGTATGTTTTTTTGGGGCTACAACTTTGCGTTTCCTCGTTCGTGTGGTATTAGTACACACATTTCTGATGATAGAGCGTTCTATTAGGACGATACCTTATACCGGATGTAACAAGACCCTCAACGAAGCCGAGGTCTACGTATTCTGCCCATCATCAGGACCATTTCTGTTAAAAATTATTGCTGGGAAACAATTTAAATTTTTGGTGTTAAAAAAGCATTGCATACATTACCACGCAATGTAATGCGTACAACAGACCGCGGCTGCGAGTGTATGCTACACAGCTGCGTGCGGCCGAGTTGAAAGGCAACGATTATGTGCGTGCTCATGAGATACATTGACTGATGACGTTTTGAAGGGATTGTTTGTTATGAAATACATACAATTTTGATAATGTTTCTGTAGACAAAAATTAGGAAATATCGAATAAAATAAGATTTCATAAAAATTTTGACTTTGACCTTTAATAACTTCGTAACTATTGGTTTCCCAGGTATAGTCTATCCTGATGATGGGCGGAATGCGTGGACTTCGGGTTCGTTGAGTGGCTTGTTACACCCGTTAGTTATTTGTGTTTGTTTTAGCGTATGGCGCTTAGTGCTGGTATGCACTATTTGAAATGTCCCCTGTGCAATGACAAAGAAAACTTTTACCAAGCGGTCGTTGGACAGGGGTATTACGTCCCTGATAGGTAAGTACAAGGTGATTTTTAGTGTTCCGTACCCAAAGGGTAAAAACGGAACCCTATTACTAAGACTCCGCTGTCTGTCTGTCTGTCACCAGGCTGTATCTCATGAACCGTGATAGCTAGACAGTTGAAATTTTCACAAATGATGTATTTTTGTTACCGCTATAACAACAAATACTAAAAATAGAATGAAGTAAATATATAAGGGGGGCTCCCATACAACAAACGTAAATACGTTTTTAATATAGAGCAAAAAACTGTAAAAAAATTTTTACAGTTTTTTGCTCTATATTAATAACGACAACAGGTGACAGTTCAAATTTTCACATATGATGTGTTTCTATTGCCTCTTAACAAAAAATACTAAAAACAGAATAAAATAAATATTTAAGGGGGGCTCCCATACAACAAACGTGATTTTTTTTGCCGTTTTTTGGAAGGGGACCCCTCGTGCGCGAGTCCAACTCGCACTTGGCCGGTTTTTTGAATAGTCGATAAATTTTATGGTGATGTGAAGTGTTGCTTAAACACAACTTTCTCCATGGAACATAGGTCGAAAAACGAAAAAAAATTATTTCATACTTCCATACAAATGTATCGGTCAGCAGACCGACTTACTATGGAAAGCGTAAAAAAATCGTTTTCATTTCTCATATTCGGAAAGTGATGTACAGTGGAGCGTCGATTATCCGAACGTCGCTCAACCGAACGACCGCTTATCCGAACGTACAATACGAGGCGTATAACTTGAAATCGGGTGCGTATTTTGGGCACACGTCGCGGTGAGGGGCGTGGGCGGCGGTAGAGGGGCGCACGCTATTGGTCGCTCACAAGGGCAGATGCGCGAACTTATCCCTACTCCGTCGAAAAAATTTCAAGTTACATGCCTCGTACTATAGTAACGCGCGGGTCAACGCTCCCACCTCCCACAACGCAGGTCTCGCGCGAGTTACGATTTTACGAATCCCGGAGCAAATAAAAAAATGTTTTTATTGAGAATACAAATGTACTTAAAGGCTAATTTTACAGAGTTTAACTTATAGTACTGCTAACCACGCGGGGTGTAGCGAAAGTGGCAAAATGAATCCTCGAAGCAGGTTGGCCGGTCCTTTTATACTCCTGAATGGCTACGTCATTACCGTAGGTTACTCATAGTTGATAATAGTATCCTGGGGTGGTTTGGGAGTTGCGTCACCCATGCTTATCGGTCTCGATGTCTCGTGGTTGTTTCTATCCTCCCCCAGCGTTGAATTATGATGCATACGTTTGCGCATAATGAAAAGAGCGATGCTTACAACCACCAATACGAAAATTACTGAACTGTTGCCAATAACAGAGTTGTCAATCTTCTGAGTTACTAGCTGATGCTGGGCAAGACTTCTTATTTGGTTCTGGACATCTTCATCTGTAGCTGGTAATGAGATAGGATATTCGTTTATAATTTCTAATTTGCTTGTTTGGTATACTTGCACAGGAGTACTTGCTTCTTGTTGATTGCAACCGGTATTGTCTTCCAAGTATGATCCAAGCAGGATATTTTTCTTAGCAGAACAGCGGTCCGTAAGCGTGGCTTCACTATTTCTATATTGGTAATATAAATCTAGACCTATACGTTTAGAATACACATTTGGACAGAAAATTAATAAAGTTTTACATTCATTTCTTTGTTTAAAAATAGTTTGCTTTACACATGGTGTTACTAGCTCTACAGTACATATTTGTTCATTACACTCTTGGACTTTGTACACTTGTTCGTTTCTCGTGAGATATTGGCCTGAAATTACATTAGGAATATAGCATTGTTTATCTTTATTTTTTATGATTGGAATTAGGTACTCAACTTGGTAGTAGTCTTTGGAAATGATTGGGATAGGAAGCTGGAATATCATCATTTCAGAGTGGATGGTCACGTGAGGTGTAATGATACCTTCGAGCTTTAACGGGTTTCGTAAAACGTTTATTTCTGAAGGAATCCCTTCGATACTTTTCATTAAATGTAATTGATCAATTATAGAAGGATGTAAAATATTATGTTGAGCGAATACATAGGCATCTGTTAGTTGAATACATACGTCTCGAAGACTTTCAATACTAAATAATAATTGTAATGTTAATTGATTCGATATTTGTTTTTTATGATAGTTAGCGATTACAGAGCTTATGCTATTAGATATATTCTTAATTCTAGAATTCAGGTTTCCTATAATATTAGACGTAATACTAAATTTCTTTTCGATATTGACTAAGTCGTCGTTATCGAGATTTCCTGAGATAGCTTTTACAATGCTGCCTTGTCCATTAATTAGTCCTCGTCTGTTCCGAGTTGAAGTTTGAAACTGAGCTATGCAATTAGATAACCGATCCTTTACATAATGGATCCTATGCGTTATCGTGGTATTATCTTGTTGAGTGTGGAATGCTAATAATTTGTAATATTCTTCGAACATAGGGCGAAGGTCGATCGGGTGTATCAGATTCCATTCGTCTTCTTTTATCCAAGCTTTTTCTTGTTTGATAGAGGCGATGTCTCCAGTCAAGGGGGTAAGCAGTCCGAAACATCTGGAATACGCATTTGACTTATGTGAATCTTACGATTTTTATTTTGACAAAAATAGAGAGCTTTGTTACGGGGTAATACTTCTAGGACTTTAAAGGGTCCTCTAAAGGCATTTTTGCTTTTACTTCTATCATGTTTTTTAATATAGAATTCAAGTCCTACTTTCAATTCAGGGATTTCAAGATTTCTAACCCTTTGAGTTTCTTTAATGTGGAGTTTTTCTTTAGCGGATTTAATCCTTTGTTTAATTTGATTTAAATAATCACAAACTATTCCGTCGGTCAAAGGCAAGTTAATTTCGCGAAGGAAATGAAGTTCATTAGGCGTCTTATTTGTCGTACTGTGTATGGTTGAGTTATATGCTAAGATAGCTAATGAGATGTCTATTTTTTCTAATTGTTCTTTTTGCGCTCTAAGTCTTTCTATTAGGGTCGAGTGTAGTCGTTCGATGTCTCCGTGTGATGTCGAATGTTGAGGTGTAGGTACGTATTGTTTAATACCTAACATATTGAGAAACTGTTTAGTTTCCTCGCTAACAAAGGTAGTTTCGTTGTCTGTTGAGATTGTCTCGGGAGTCCCTACAATTGAAAAGATTTTTGTCAATTCGTCCATTATCTTTAAACTGGTGTTTTCAGTCAGTAGTACTGCAAATGCCCATTTAGAAAAAAGGTCTATACCCGTGAGGTATTTGTTCTTTTCATATGAGAAAATATCAATTTGCCATTTCTCCATAGGCTTATCGAAAGTTGGAGTTTCCTCTAATGCTGGTTTTATGGGATGTCTATTATATTTAACTAAATTGCAAATTTTACAGTGTTTTAAAAAATTACTAGTATGTTGTTTTATATTTTCAATATAGTATTCTTTTGATATCTCTTTTATTAATGCAGGATTTCCGAGATGGCGCGAATATTTTTCATGAGTTTCGCGGATAAGTTTAGTAATTTCGTTCAGGTCGGTGACTTCTTTACGCAAACATTTAAACCATATGATTTCAAGAGAGTTTACGTTAAAGTTCTTTCTATATATCTCTGAAAGTTGTTCTCCTAGATGTTGTTCGCAAATTATCGCGTATCTTTTATATCCACAATATTCTAAAATAAAATCTTTAAATTCTGAAACATTATTAATCGTAACGTAGTAATCGTATGTTTTGTTAGGTTTTTGTACTACTTCAACTTTATGGGTTCCTTTGTAAACAAAGATGCGATGCATTCGTCGCGGCGGATGCTCGTGTTTTATCATGAAACCGTGGTCTGAGTCATCGGCATTACTATTTATTGTGGCGTCGTTTGATTCGTTGCAGTTCAATTCTATACGTGAAAGCGCGTCAGCTACATTGTTTGTTGAACCCTTTTTAGGGATTTCAATTTCAAGTCCAATAGTCGTCCGAATAGGTGTGGAGTACCACAAGGAAGCGTACTGGGTCCACTCCTATTCCTTATCTACATAAACGACCTACCGTTAGCATGTAGTGCGCTAAGCATTCTATTCGCTGACGATACTACATTGATAATCAAGAGCAGAAACAGTGACGAACTTGCTGCTCTGGCAAAGGACAATTTGGAAAACGTTGACAAATGGCTACAAGCCAACAACCTTCACATAAATGTTGACAAAACTAAACTTATGACTTTTCAGGCTAGAAATAATAATGACATAAAATTGAATTTAGAGTTTAATAATAAATACATTGAAGAAGTTGACAGTATAAAATTTTTAGGCTTGACGGTGGATAGATTCTGTAATTGGAAATGTCAGATTCAGACCCTACTTAGCAAATTAGATAGATTTGTATATGCCTTAAAGAGAATAAAGCAAAGTGTATCTAGAGAAGCTGCTCTTATGGCATATCATGGCTACGTTTCCTCCTTATTACGGTATGGCATTATACTGTGGGGTAATTGTACGGATATTATTCGTTTATTTCGACTTCAAAAAAAATGCATAAGAGCGATATGTGGTGCGGGATACTTAGATAGTTGCAAACCTTTATTCAGGGAACTAGGAATTCTGCCACTTCCCTGTCTATATATTTTAGAAACTTGCCTGTTTGTGAAGAAGCATCTGTACCTATTTAAAACAAATAATGACTATGGCACTAGAGGGAGAAGAGGTGATAAATTACGTATTCCATACCAAAGGCTGAAATTATATTCTAAAAATTCATATTGCATGGCCATTTATATGTACAACAAACTCCCATCTGAATTGACAAGTTTAACGCTATTTAAATTTAAAGATAAATTAAGGCAATTATTATTGACGAAAAATTATTACTGTGTTTCTGACTTTTTAAGTGACAAAACAATTAAGTAAATAATTATGTTCTGCGGTATTCAATTAATTCAATATTTGTAGTAAGAGTGTATTTTTTTTAATATAACTAAATGTTTTTTTTCCATTATATAATTATAATTATGACATAGCTGAAATTTGTAATGAATGATACTTGCCATTTACTTTTTTTATTTGCTATCAAATAGCTTTTAATTATAGTTAATATTTCAAATATTTGCACGCTGTTTGCATACGGCAGCATGTAACGGCACATTCTATGTTTAAGACCTTTGTTGACCACATGTTTGCAAATAAACGATTGATTTGATTTGATTTGAAGTATTCTATGCTCAAGAGCACATTAAGTGCTAAACACGATGTAAGTACTATATAATTGTTCTAATTTTTCGATTAATTTTAAATAGGTATAATAAGTATAAGGTACCAGCTACATGTTATTATTAATAAACATTTTGGTAAAAACTACGATTTTTTTACTTTCCTTATATTCGAAATGAAAAGTAGAGTGTTAAACACGGGTCAAAGTCATCAATTCCATACTCGAACTATAGCCGCCCTCGCTACGCTCGGGCGTCTAAATATCTTGTATGGGGATTGCTTCCTTTGGACCCTTATATAACAATCTACTATTTTTTTTTATTTTCCTTGGAGAAAGTTGTTCAATTAAGGCAACACTATCACCAGTGGGTCTATTGCCCAAGTGTCGTCGACTTCGCCGTCGGCTTCATTTGACAGATGGATGAGATACATTGCTACTACTTTTTGGTACCAATAAAAACTTACCAAAGAA
This sequence comes from Agriphila geniculea, assembly GCA_943789525.1. NCBI lineage: Eukaryota > Metazoa > Arthropoda > Insecta > Lepidoptera > Crambidae > Agriphila > Agriphila geniculea. Next base: position 10,651,888 of record OX038893.1, read on the forward strand.
ACGTAGCAATGTATTACAACTAGGGAATGCAAACCGGTTTCACCGAAACCGAAAAAACCGGTTTTTCGGTTGATTTCACGAGCAAAATAAAACCGGTTTTTTTAAACGAAAAACCGGTTTTAACCGGGTATTTTTATTAAAATTTCATGCTCTGCAATACATTACAAAGGGAGTTTTTGGCGCCATTTAGTCGATATCGGTTCGGTAACTATTTAATTATTTGCAAATGGGGAATGTCCGAAAAAAATCAAATCAGCTGAATATTTTTTTATAGGTAGGAATAAGCTCCCTTAGTAATAGGAAAAAGTTTAAGAAATTTCGGTTGCGTAAAAAATTAAAAAAAAATTAATGTCTCTCCGACTTCATAAATGTAGGAAAGTAACAGCAGAATAGAGATTTTACCTGCCAAAACCACAACAAGTATTAAAAAAAAAGTTTTGACATTTTGTGTTGAAACTTTTTTTAATACCAATTACCTAATACCATGGAGGCAAAGGTATTATCTCCATTCTGCTGTTACTTTCCTACATTTGTGAAGTCGAAAAGACATTAATGTTTTTAAATTTTTTTACGCAACCGAAAATTCTGAAACTTTTTTCTATTACTAAGGGAGCTTATTCCTACCTATAAAAAAATATTCAGCCAATTTGATTTTTTTTGGACATTCCCCATTGATTCATAGTGAATTTGTGTCTTAAATTGGTTTAGTTTTGTGGTACAAGTGTCTACGAAATAGGCGCGATCTTGGTTGCTGAGACTTTTATTGTAGTGGTGGCTACCTCGGCAGAACTTACCGGGTAAAGTGTCCTGATATATTTGGTGCCAATTGCTCCAAGCAGCATTGGAATGCGATGCACTCGCATTTTAATGTAAACTGGAACAATACCTACTACTGAACTATTCACTTGACACTAGCAAAAATTACTCCTTAAGGAAATGAGTAGATTGTACGCTAGTAATATAATAAGTCTATGGTAGATTGCCAACCCAAAAATAAGAAGAAGAAGAATACGTACAAATCAAAAATGCACCACCACATTTTGATTGAATGCTTTAAATAGTTCAGTTCAGTGACCTACTTTTGAGCGGCTGAACGGGTCGAAGGTTTTTTGGTTTTTATAGCGAGAAATTAAGTAAAATACAAAGACTTCTATGTTGTATGTAAAATATGGATATTTATTATTAATAAAGCAAAAAAGTTCTTATTTTATATTTATAGATAGATATTTGTTAAATACAATTTTATAATACGTAAATAAAAGAAAAAGATTTATTAATTTAAATAGCTAACTAAACAAACAAAATAACATAATAATATTTCAGATAGGTCTGTGTTTCTTAAGAAACTCATGAAATTAATTAGGAGCCACTTTATTCTTCACTTGGCGTTATTAGATAGTATAGGTATTTTGAAGGATTTTTATTATTATTCATATAAAATGAAGTATTTATCGAGTTACTTATTTAATTAAAAAGATTTCTTTTACAGTTAACCTTGGTATATACTGAAAATATTAAGTATTTTCAATATAAATCAAGCGTATGGTGACAATTTTTAAGATATCTATTAATGGTGATTACTCCTAGAGATCTCCTTGGCCAAATGTTTATTTTCAAATAAGAAGTTCAATTTTTGTTAGATTTTGATAACATTTTTAATAGATACTTCAGATAGCGAATTGTTCAGTTATAAAAGATACGTTTTGTTTTTGTTTTACTTCTAAGAAAAGAATGAGATTTAGTATAAAACGTTAAGACTTGCTAGCTAGAAGCTTATTACGTCTACGTGATCATTTATCTTTTATTTGATTTTTTGTATTTCAGTTTCACAAATTCTTTCCTCAGAGCTAAGACCTACAATGATTTTTTACGAAATGTATCGGAAAAGGTATATTTGAGCATTTTCTTGTTGATTGTACATTTTTTTCATAAATTGTGAATGGGGATACTCTTAAAATTGAAAAAATGTTCACCAAATCAATAAACATGTATTATTACCCATGTTCCAATACTTTTCTTTAAAACCGGTTTTAACCGGTTTTGGATTGAAAACCGAAAAAAAACCGGTTTCTATTTCACTCCGGTTTTGCATTCCCTAATTACAACCATCTGTCAAATGAAGCCAACGGCGAAGTCGACGACACGGGCAATAGACCCACTGTTTAAGTGTCATCACACCATTGGGTACCACCGTTACAAAATAACCCCTAATGCCGATTATGGTAGATAGGGACTAGAGATGCGCCGAATGTAGGTTTAACCGAATACGAATGTTCGGCCGAATGTTCGGTCCAAAATGTACCGAACCGAATATTCGGCCGAATCATTCGGTTCAATTCTACGCGGTTTTACACGTGTCGGGCGGGCGTTTGCCACAGCACAACTCCTTCTCTAGCACGGCTCGCGCAATGTACCGCTCTTTCGGTTACAAATAATTGCAGTTCGGAACTGCATACTTTGAAATTTATTATTACGTTGATGAAAGTCTTTGAAGATGAGGCATAATATATTATTATACATTTTAATACTAGTGTTGGTTCCTAAAGATAGCAGTTTTTATATTCTAAAAAAATTGGTATGTTTTTGAAATGCCTTAAAACTAGGGTAGGGTAGGGGTACGTTTTAATTTTTTTAATATTTATTTAAGATTTTGAAATATTTGCATTTGAGTGATTTCACACAAAACAAAAAATGCTAATATTTTCAAATCTACAATATTAAAAAAATCAAAACCCTTGGTTTTAGCCATTTCAAAAACATACCAAAAATTCATTGCTGTAGGATTATATAATCTTTGCTGTAGGTTAATGTTTAGAGAGGGTGGGAAACGTTATCGCCGTTTGTATGGAGACCGTTTGCTAGACAATCCTCTTTTTTATTGACAAAATTGACCAAATTTAAAGAATAAGAGGATTGTCTATTAATAAATAATTGGTAGTATAGTATTCTACTAAATATTTATTGACAAAATAAAAATGATAAGAGGATTGTCTAGCACTCTAGCAAACGGTCTCCATACAAACGGCGTTAACGTTTCTCACCCTCTCTAATGTAAATTGTACAAATAGGTATAATTTGAATATTCGGTAATAATTCGGCAAATCAACCGAATATTCGGCCGAATACGAACATGAAAAAATATGCCGAATTTGCCGAATACGAATATTCGGCCGAACATTCGGCGCATCTCTAATAGGGACCAACAAACTGAACAACTTTTACTATGGGACCAACTCTGAAATCGCGAAATTAAAACCAGCTGTTTCATACATTTTGATATTTTCGTTATAATTTTTTTATTCGTTGTATTTTTTTTGCGATTTCAGAGTTGGTCCCATAGTAAAAGTTGTTCAGTTTGATGGTCCCTATTTACCATATTCGGCATTAGGGGTTATTTTGTAACACGTTGTATAATGTCGCCTTAATACGAATGAAGCAATACTTATTATCAGGAGCTCGGTGGCGCAGTAGTATAGCGCCGGGCCCAGCGATTGCGGAGGTTAAGCAACTTTCACAAGGGTCGGTCATAGGATGGGTGACCAAAAATTTATTATCTCGAGCTCCATGCTTCGGAAGGCACGTTAAGCCGTTGGTCCGGCTGCATTTGCAGTCGTTAACACCAACCAATCCGCATTGGGCCCGCGTGGTGGATTATGGCCCGTCCTCCTTATCCACCCATAAGGAAGGCCTGTGCCCCAGCAGTGGGGACATTAAAATGGCTGATAGTCAATACTTATTGTCAGGGATGCTGCATGGGAGCTAGAACAGAATGCCTTCGCCGAGATCTACGAAAGACCTATAACCTGCAGCGTGGAAGAATGCAAGTGCCCGATGGGAAGGAACCATGATTCTGACACCGAGTGAGTACATTACCTACGTTATAATGTCACTAAGACTATAATAGACTCGTAATTATTGCATGCACGCCTCCCTTTTGTTTCTGAAAAATATAATTATAGCACAGAATAGATATAAGTACTACCGTACAGAAAGGACACTCCCCGCCCCGTCCCGCAAACAATTACCTCACCCCACCGCGCGAGTTCGTGTGCGGAATCGTGAGCTCGTTTAGTCGTGTTTGTCAACTGTCAACCTATTTTGATATTCAAAGCAAATTCGTCTTAAGAGGCATATTACGTTTCGACTGTGATTTTTGCGTAAAATGGCCAATTTTGGGGTTCTCGATCTCAGAAACAAAAATACATTAACAATTTTGACTTATTGAATAGTGTAGAATAGCTATTGGAATAGTTCATAGCGGCCTCGCTTTTTTGAAAATTTGCTTAACTTTATAATTAAACCCGAAATTGCAGAGAAAGATTTTCATAAAATGCGCGAAGGCACTTTTTTGAGCTCATGGATTGAACTACTGTGCTAAACAAATGAAATAAAAAAAAATTGAATATTATCTCTTATATAGTCGAATAGTTCATAGCGGTCTCGGAATTTTGAAGTTATGTATGGAATATGTGAAAAAAAATCCCAATCAAAAACCATAAAACTACTAAAAACGCTCAGAATTAACTGTGAATTTCTCCTAGATACATAATTATAATTACGTAAAATTTATATCAGAATAATCTTTACTTCATAAGAAAACCAAATTTCATACTTTTATTTGTTGTTTGTACTTGTTTTTCTTTCTGTGTATGTTCAAAGTTGACTCTAAGAAATCGTTCACCAACTTTAATTTTCCTTTCTAACCCTTTAACTTTCCAGTGTATTACATATTACTTTTTGTCGCGAACACATAATGTATTTATTAGACCCAAAGGTTTCTCTAGGTTGTAGCGCTAAAATCCGTCAAAATCGAAATTTCGACGAAAAAATGTGTTATGAGGGCCCTTAATTACCAAAAAGTTCAAATTATGAATTGAACGCCGCTCATACAGTACAAACTGCACGGTACAGTACGAGGCAAATATCTTGACGGCATTTCAATTTGTTTCCAAGATCGTACGGAACGTACAAACAGGAAAACGCGCGTGCGCCGTGACAGCCCGACTGAGTGTCCCGTTTAACGTGTAGGCTAATATCGTGAGCCCGCCCGAAGCAGGAGTGTCCGTTGTACCAGTTTTATTTATTTTTATGCTATTACCTCTTACGCACGCTTAGTATTACAGTGACCAAATTCAAAAAAACACTTTTTTGGCAAATCGCATAAAACTATTCGCAATTAGGACTTGCGCTGTTTAATTTGCTGAAAATGTCACATTATCTAAATTGTAAGAGCAGGAAAACACTACTTGTTGATGAGTTTCTTAGAGTCATTTCATAAATGGCAATGATATAGTCATGCCAGTGCATTCAACTCATTTATTAGGTCACAATATTAAACGTCATCTTTGGGCAAACCAAAAAAAAAACTTACAATAACAACCAAACACACCACAATATCTTGACGGCATTGCAATTTGTTTCCAAGATCGTACGGAACGCATAAACAGGCAAACGCGCTTGCGGTGACGCCGGCCGTGGCAGCCCGACTGAGTTTTCTGTTTAACGGCGTAGGCTAATATCAGCGAACTAAATTCTATGGAAATGTAATTGCAAACAAATATTGCTTAAAAATCGAACCACGGGGCCGGAAAAGTACAACCCGCTCAGCTTTTCTTTACGTTCTTTACAATAATTGTATATTGTTTGTATTGTAGAGTAGATTATTGTATATTGTTTGTATTGTAGAGAAAATAGAGAAAGGGAGAGTTTATTAGAAATGACGTCCTTTATAGTCAACTCAGACCAAATAAAAAACGTAACACGGAGTCTTCCGAACAAAGCGGTGAGGCCTGTAAAACTACGCCTTGGCTGTGTACATACACAGTTCACGCACACACACGTGTAACGAAACTACGCCTTGGCTTTCCATATAAAACCCTGCCGCCCGGCCCCCGCCCGCCCCCTTGCACGCACACATGTACCATCAAAAACCGGCCTCACTTCATTGTTCGCAACGCTCCATCTTCCTTTTTTATTTGATCTGAGATAGTCAAATGGTGTAAAAGATGCAAAGAAGGCAGTAAAAATATGCAGAAATAAGGTATCATACTTTTTCGTTTAAGCATAGAAAATATCTATGAGTAAACAAATTATGATCGGTAATAAGCAACCAGTGCTCAGACGCTTTGTGCTGCATAATCAAATGCCAGCATTTTTTGCTCCATCCACTTAGTAGTACTTTTCGTGTGGTGCCATTTTTTGAGCGCTATGCTTGTTCCATAGATTTCAGTTCCATGGGCGTAATTTCAGGTTTTTAACTGGGGGGGCAAGACCTACCAAAAAACATTTACTTACTGCATTTTATCATATACTAGCGGCCGCACGCGCTTTTAGTCAGTTTCATTCACCAATCTTGTACTTTTGTCTGTCTAAATGTAAAAAACGGCCGCGCAGCGCAATTTTTTAACAGTTTCATTCACTAATCTTCTAATCTTGCCGTTTTTGCCTGTTTAATCTGTCTATAGCAAAAACAAACAGCCGCGCAGCGCGAATTTTACTTAGTTTCATCTACGGGTCGCAAACCGGGATCCCGGATACCGAAAATACCGGGATACCGGACTGAAATGAAGCCTTTACAATACCGGTATTGAATTTTTGAATACCGGGATTTACGACATTTTCGGTATTCATCACAGAACGACGCAAACCGCAAATCTCGTTTAAATTTTCGTTTTATCTGGTTTAAAAGGTGATTTACCTTAACCTCCAAAGGCTGGGCCTTTGGAGGTTAAGGTTAACATTAAATGGTGTCTCATTATTATTATTATTTAGAAGGGGGGACACCAGCGAAGCCGGACGGCTAATCAGTCACCTTGATCGGAACCATTTCATCTAGTTCTCCAAATCCCATGAAAGCTGAGAGCAGCGTAGCGGGTTATCGTTTACCCCACCGGCGTCGGACCCTCGAACCTACCGTACTGTACGCATACAGTATACTGTACGCATACAGTATCTGCTGAGTTGAGTTATCGTTAACTGCTTTTGATTCTCTTCCTTAAGCTTGTCCGCTCCAAAGAGCTCCCAGCGCAGCGATGCGTACATTGGTACATTGGGCATTCTACCACGTAGTGGTAGCTTGTTTCTTATCTTTCTTTACATTGCGGACAGATGGGATCCTCTGTCTGTTTGATCACTGACAGGTGTCTGTTTAGTGGACAGTGTCCTGTCAGTACTCCTCCAATTGTGCATATATTTTTCCGGCTTTGTTTCAGCAGCTCTCTAGATTTCTTTTGTCAACTAATTTGATGACAATCTAAGACTGTCTATAGTCCTTTCTTTTCATCCATCTTTGGTTAGTTTCTTATAGTAAGTTTCTTAAGTGGTGGCCTATAGTAGGGCCATTTTAATAGATCACATTTGCCAGTGTCAGTCCTTTGTTCTATTTGTCGAAGTCAATCGTAAATTGACTTTTTTTGCGATTATTACAATAAATATTTATTGTGCCCGCCGTTAGAAAGTTACGTTGTTGAATTTTGATGAAGTGTCAAATGTGATATTAAAATGGCCCTACTACAGTAATTTATCCCAAGGTCCTACTAGTGGTATTAATATATAGTTATTCAGACCCAACAAGTTCAGAGTTGATGATAAAGCAATCCTATTGAAGTCATAAATTCAGGGCTTATGGAGGATATGGTATTTTTTCAAAATGAATATTTTCTATAAGTAGGGATAGGACACCGGCATTAGTGAGGTAGAATTATTTGTTTCATAATAATTTTTAAATGAAATTAATCAACCAATTTCTTCGTATTACTTACAGGTTGTGCGTTGGAGGACATCTTTAAACTCTTAGACTGGAAAGGACTCGGCATCTTCATTAATGGCCAGTACCTAACACACCTTCGTTTTGCCGAAGATATAGTTCTTATGGCTGAGACCTTGGAGGACCTGAACACAATGCTCGAAGATCTCCGTAGTGCTTCCCAAAGATTGGGTCTTAAAATGAACATGGAAAAGACGAAAATCATGTCGAATGTCCCATGTTGTGCCCGCTCCAGTTCATGTTGGGAACACTACACTTGAAGTTGTTGACCATTATGTCTACCTAGGACAGGCAGTCCAGTTAGGTAGGTCCAACTTTGATAAGGAGATCTCTCGTCGAATCCAACTCGGATGGGCAGCATTCGGGAAGCTCCGAAAAATCTTCGTGTCCGATTTACCTCAGTGTCTCAAGACGAAATTCTGTGACCAGTAAGTGTTGCCAGTGATGACTTACGGCAGTGAAACGTGGTCGCTAACTATGGGTCTCATAAGGAGACTCAAAGTCAGCCAGCGTGCAATGGAGAGAGCCATGCTCGGTGTTTCCCTGCGTGATCGAATCAGAAATGAGGAGATCCGCAGGCAAACCAAAGTAACCAACATCGCTCGAAGGATTGCTCAGCTAAAGTGGCAGTGGGCTGGACACATAGTGAGAAGAACCGATGGCCATTGGGGCGGAAAGGTTCTTGAATGGCGACCGCGCACCGGACGACGCTCCGTGGGTAGGCCCCCGACAAGGTGGACCGACGATCTGGTGAAGGTTGCCGGAAGCCACTGGATGTGGGAAGCGCAGTACCGATCGTCGTGGAAATCCTTGGGGGAGGCCTATACCCAGCAGTGGGTGTCGTGCGGCTGATATGATGATGATGATGATGATGATAACTTACAGGTAGACCCTTGGGTTGTAATGACTACATGGCGTCTAAAAGGGTCGGGTCAGAACCTTTCCGTCCCAACCGTAATCGGTTCTTCTCGCTTTGTGTCCCACCCACTGCCACTTCAGCTGAGCTCTACTCGTTTCTGATTCGATCACGTAGGGAAACGCCGATCATGGCTCTCTTCATTGCACCCGGGGTGACCTTGAGCCTTCTTATGAGACCCATAGTTAGCGACCACGTTTCACTGTTGTAAATCATCACTAGCAACACACTGGTCATAGTCTTTCGTCTTGAGACACTGAGGTAAGTTGGACGCAAAAAATCGAAGCTTCCTGAATGCTGCCCATCCGAGTTGGATTCGACGAGAAATCACTTTTGCGAGCCAACGAAGTTGAGCCTACCTAACTGGACTGCCTGTTCTAGTAAACGTGAGCCTTCCTAACGGCCCGGCCACAGCTAGCCGCGGCGGGCGGCGCGGCAAGCGAATTTAATAATCACTGCGCGCTATCCCGATGGCGGTCTCTCAGCTCGTCGTCACGACCGCGCAGTGAAAAGCGAATTCGCTTGCCGCACCGCCTGCCGCGGCGAGCTGTGACCGGGCAATAACTGGACTGCCTGTCCTAGTAAACATAATGAACAACAACTTCTAGTGTAGTTCCCAACATGAGCTGGAGTGGGTACAACATGTGCATTCGACATGACTTTCGTCTTATCCATGTTTATCCTGAGACCACTCTTTGGGAAGCACTACGGAGATCTTCGAGCATTTTCAGGTCTTCCAAACCAAAGTCTCAGCCATAAGAACTAGTATATCATTGGCAAAACGAAGGTGTGTTAGGTACTGGCCATTAATATTGATACCGAGTCCTTTCCAGTCCAGTCCCAGTCCAAGAGCTTAAATATGTCCTCTAACGCAGCTGTGAACAGTTTCGGAGAAATAATGTCTCCCTGTCTCACACATCGCTGCAGTTGGATAGGATTTGTGCTCTCGTTTTCAACTCGAACCGACACATAGTGGCATTTTCGTATAAGTACCTCAACATACCTGTAGTCTTTTTGGCACCTCTGGAGAGACTGTAGCACCGGCACCGCCTAGGTCTCTATAAAATCATAAAAAAAGTCCACGAACGCCAAGCAGTGGCAGACTTCGTTCTTCTGTATAACCTGCCGCAGCGTATGCATGTGGTCTAGGTTAGGTACTAAAGTTTTTTCGGAACTCGGCTTGTTAGGGAGGTTGAACGTCGTCGAACCAGCGATATAGACAATTAGTTAATCATAATAATGACTTTAACTATAAGGAAAACTAAGAAAATAAACATATTTATCTAAATGTCGAAAATACCGGAATCCCGGTATTCGCCTAGACTCGATACCGAGAATACCGGTTTTGCAGAGAGGGGCCGGTATTGCGACCCCTAGTTTCATCCACTAATCTTGTACTTTTGCCTGTCTGCAGCAAAAACTAACAGCCGCGCAGCGCGATTTTTAGTCAGTTTCATCCACTAATCTTGTACTCTTGCCTGACTGTAGTTAAAACAAACGCCGCGCAACGCGATTTTTAGTCGGTTTCATCCACTAATCTTGTTCTTTTGCCAGTCTGCACTGCAGTAAAAACTAACAGCCGCGCAGCGCGATTTTTAGACGATTTCATCCATTAATCTTGTACTCTTGCCTGCCTATAGTAAAAACTAACAGCCGCGCAGCACGATTTTTAGTCAGTTTCATCCACTAATCTTGTACTCTTGCCTGCCTACAGTAAAAATTAACAGCCGCGCAGCGCGATTTTTAGACAGTTTCATCCACTAATCTTGTACTCTTGCCTGTCTGCAGTAAATACTAACAGCCACGCAGCGCAATTTTTAGACAGTTTCATCCACTAATCTTGTACCCTTGCCTGTCTGCAGTAAAAACTAACAGCCGCGCAGCGCGATTTTTAGTCAGTTTCATCCCCTAATCTTGTACTCTTGCCTGACTATAGTTAAAACAAACGCCGCGCAACGCAATTTTTAGTCGGTTTCATCCACTCATCTTGTACTTTTGTCAGTCTGCACTGCAGTAAAAACTAACAGCCGCGCAGCGCGATTTTTAGACGATTTCATCCATTAATCTTGTACTCTTGCCTGCCTATAGTAAAAACTAACAGCCGCGCAGCACGATTTTTAGTCAGTTTCATCCACTAATCTTGAACTCTTGCCTGTCTGCAGTAAAAACTAACAGCCACGCAGCGCGATTTTTAGACAGTTTCATCCACTAATCTTGTACCCTTGCCTGTCTGCAGTAAAAACTAACAGCCGCGCAGCGCGATTTTTCTTGCTAAAGGTCGAGGCGTTAGTTACATGCGTGTTAATTTACTTAATACCAGAAATATTTTTGTGGTAGAAGGGGTTAAAAGGGATGATGCTATTATGACAGGAAGGAATGACAAGCAATTAATATGAGAGAGAACCCCTGGATAAAATCACATCACTAAACCCATAATTTATATAATTATATGATAATAAATAAAATGATTTTAGACTGGGCGACTTTAATAATAAAAAGTGTAAGTAATAGAAAAGAACGTAGGTAGCTAAAAAACTGATTTTACTGACCATTTTTTACAAAAACTGACTGACCGAAGTAAAAACTTTTACTGATTTTACTAACCATTTTCGACCCCTGCTTTGTAATATTGCTCTACAGATTCAAAGGGAACCTTACTCCCTCCCCCAATTTTTCCCCTTCTTGGTAACTCTGCTGCTCTAAATAGTAATAATAAATGTAGGAAGTGCTACGTTCTGGAGTCCCTAAGATTCTCGGGGGGCAAAATACTGGGTTGGACAAATCTGGGGGGGCAACTGCCACCCCTTGCCCCCCCCAAATTACGCCCATGTTCAGTTCGCTGAGCCTGTCTGAGTTTTCTATTATCGTGACCTTGAGCCAGTCAGGAGCGGGAGTGTCCGTTCTATACAGTTTTATTTATCCTTATGTCTTTACACCAGTGTGTGGGAGATATTTCCGTGCCTACTATGCGGCAGTGTGGGCGTGCACGCCGGTTGTGCCGGAACTAGGTTCGTGTGCGACACTTGCCGGCCCGCCGCGCCTACTGATATGGACAAGCTAGCCGAGCACATACAAGCAGGTTTGTGGGTTCATTTATTGATTTCAATTTCAATTTATTGCATTCCACAATGTTATGAAGATGGTAGGTATACAAAGAATAACAAAGTAGACCCTGAAAAAGGGCACAGCAATTATGTAGACAGGATAACTTATATATTTTTTAAAAGGTAGGTGATAAAATAGGTATAAATAATTTGTTTTTTTTTTATATGATTCAAACGTATACAATTTGTTACAAAAATACCCCTAATGTTTATTATGGTAGATAGAGACCATCAAACTGAATAACTTTTTACTATGGGACCAACTCTGAAATCGCAAAAAAAAACAACTGTTTCATACAAAAATCAATAGTAAAAAAAGGTCGCGGGTTCGAATCCCGTCCGAGAATATTGATCTAAAGGACATGTCCCATCGCGCCTATGTCATTTGCCTCACCATTCTCAAAAAATGAAAGTCTATCGCGTCTTAATCAAAGTAGTATGTCAGAGTAGGTATTTTACTCTAGAATCAGATTAATAATTATTTTCTGCATTAAAAAGTGAGATTTTTAAGTTAAAACGCTTTTAAATCACAATTTTTTTATCATGATAGTACTATTTACTTACATTTTTTGCACAAAATACTTCAGAAAACAACTTAATGTTTTTGTAATTGTTTTTCTAAATATAAAACAATTCTTGACTGATACTATACCTAAATAAAATGTAATTAGCATTTTTTAATTATGAAAGTAATTAAATAAAATGAAACTGGGGCAACGCTGGGACATGTCCATTTGCACTCTAATAAGTGATTTACGCACTTTAACGGTAACATTATATTATTCTTAGCTTAGTTTGTGTGTGACTGATGCCTGAATTCACTTCAATAGCCTTTTTTTTTTCAATTTCAAATTACGTACCTGCAGAATTATTTCCTGCTTTTTGGAGCTGTTTTTGCATTTAAAAGTTTTTTTATGTTTAACAGTAATAGCGACGGAACAGAGGAGCGTTTCGAACGCGCGCCGTGGCCCGCTGATGCCGGCTAGGATGTCCCTACGACGGACCAAGCAGCGGATAGCTTTTGGGTAAGTTGAGGTTTTCACTAGAGATGAAATGGATATCCGGTATGCGGCCTATCCGGCGGCCTTAATACTATCCGGTCGAATACCGGATAGCTACTATTTGGCCGGATAGGCATCTGGCCGAATGAAAAAAAACTGGATAAAAAAAATAAGTAATTATTTGCTTTATTTAGTTAGTCTTAGTATCACTTAAGAAATATAATAAGTTTTAGTTAAATTTTTTAATCACACAATAGTAAATGAATGTAATAGAAAATGAATTAGTACTCATACTGCACTAAGAGCAAATTATGGTGAATAAATACTAATTTCTCTGCATTGAGAGGTAGCAAGCGGTTTCGCTTTTCTTCATAAATAAGGCCAGCTTCAGAAAAAAGTCTTTCGCTGTACACATTGCTGCAAGGTGCTGAAAGATAGATTTTGGCAAACTTTGTTTTGGGTATTGTTTGGTATTAGCTGCCCACCAAGAATAAGGGTCACGATTGCATCATGATGCACCAAACGGCTAAGTTCCGCCAGATATCCGGCGGCCGGATATCCGGCTATCCGGCCACATGGTTGGCCGAATATCCGGTATCCGGCCAAACTGCTATCCGTTTCGTCTCTAGTTTTCACCATAAATTTAGCCAAAAAGAAAGTACTTCCACCGAGCTGGAAAAATAGCCGATAAAAATATGACCCGCAACAAGCGCTTTTGATGATATTCTGTTTTTTTACAATCATCTGTGAGGTTTATACGCAATTCAATACTTGTTGCTACTAGATAATCTCTTTAGCTTGTCGTATGTTTTTTTTGTGGCTACAACTTTACGTTTTCTATACACGGTTAATTTTTAAGCATATCTAAAAATGAATGGGGATTTCAGACCACGTAAATGAACAACTTTTACTATGGGGCCAACCACGAAATCGCGAAAAAAAATCAGCTGTTTCATACATTATAGTCGAGTCGATGTTTTACTTTTGTATGGAACAGCTGCTTTTTTTTTTCGCGTTTTCGTGGTTGGCCCCATAGTAAAAGTTGTTCATTTACGTGGTCTGAAATCCCCATTTCATTTTTAGATATAGTTAAAAATTTACACCGTATATAAAATACCGCACCGCATACCGTGTATAAATAGTAGTTTATGAAACTGATGCATAATACCTAGTTATGTACAGTTTTATACACTACTTTATCTACTCTCATACAATTTGTGATTGCACCTACAAAATAAATTAACAATGATAAAAAGAGTAAGTAAGTAGTTTCTCGACTTTCTACAACTAGGCAGGTAGTAGGTACTTACCTAGGTTAAGTAAGACGTTTTTCCGTCGCCGCATCTAAAATATCGGGTGGAGTCCACACTCACTACTATCAGACATTTTTAAGCAAAAGTAAAAATTAAAATCAAATCATGGCGTGTATTCTATTAGAAAAAAATAATAAACAGGTAGTGCATTCCAGCAGACTAATCGTTACGCTAAGTCATCGATTACCATAGAGTACATTTTAATCATGGAAAGTATATGGAAATATCATTGTTCTTTTTTTAATATCGCGGCACTGCCTTCTTCTTGGATTTGCCCTGTATCGTAATGAGAAAAAAAGTTATTTTATAGCATACTTCAGTTAGCGAAGGTATGTTACAAAATAACTTTTTAAATTTTTTTCGGTATTGCGTGTATAAAGTATGTCAATATAAATTCGTTTTGAAATTCATAATTCGAATTTTACGATATGAGAGTAGATAAAATATATTTTCCTATCATGGACCCTTAACACGACGTATAAACTATGTTTGTGTGTGTGTGTATTTATTTTTCTATAATATTCGTTTTTTTATTGCAGAGCTTCAGGTTCATCTTCTGGTTCGAATACTACAATTTGTATAAAAACTGAAACAGGTTGGTAATATCTTAAAAAGTGTAATTAAAATAATATGATAATATTTTAGGGTTCCTTACAACATGAGTTCCCAACCAGTAGGGGCGTAGAGATATCCAAAGGGGTCCAGATAGTTGATATTGTAATCTCCTTCGACATTGTAAAATAAATAAATGTAATATTTACTTACAAGAATACTTTATATTAATATAAGCACCTATAATATAAATACAAGACAAATAGACTCAGCTCAAACTTCCTGACATTCCCAATTTGGACTAGATTTTAGTTTTTTTAACTAACGTAAAAAATACTGATCTAAAAATTCTAAAAAAAAAAGGTTTTGACGCAGATCGTCACTTTCGCAAAAGGTCATTGCGATTAAATTTGATCACTTTCGCAAATGGTCACTTTTGTAAATGGCCACTTTCGCAAAACGTCACTTTCGCAAAATGTCATTCACACTCGTCTGTACAAAGAATATACAGGAGAAAAAAAAAGGGAAAAATTGTGAACGACATTCTACAAAAGTGACCATTTGCGAAAGTGACCAAATTTTTTGCGATTACCATTTGCGAAAGTGACGATCAATATAAGCATAAAACACTAAAATCTCGAAATGGTTTTCTAATTTTAGTTCTTGCTTAAAATGAAATATTGTCCATTATTTTCAGAACCAGTTTCAGTAACAGTTTCGTCTCGCGAAGAACTAAATCTAAAAAAACCTAAAAGACAACTAAGATCTGAAGAAGATCAAATCAAACTCGCCGATAGTTTCCTATCACCGATGAAGATACTAGAACAAAAGTTGAAAGAGAAGATATGTGCGAGGGAGACAGAGAATGCACTCCTAGATGAGCGTATGATGGAGCGACTGAGACAGAAGATTGGGAAACCGAGGCCATTGAGCGAGAAAAGGAAAATTGTTGAGTAAGTTTTTTTATAATATTGCATACATTGCTCAGATTCCAAATCATACACATATAATCCGTCACACATTAACCTCTACTTGTCACAGTATTTTTAACCTACTTCAAAAAACAAAAACAAAAAAAGGAGGTTCTCAGTTTGACCTGTATGTATGTATGAATGTATGAATTGTATTGAATATAGACACGCTTAAACAGGGTAAAGTCTCTAGCCACTTACAAGACATTTGTCGTAATTACAATTTGCAGATCCATATTAAAGTACCAACTAGAAAAAAGGCATGTATCGATCATCTTATTAGCAATATCGATAAAGCTAACGCTTCTATCCTTCCCTTGTTTCTGTCGGACCATGACACAGCCCAGTTCTTAAGTTTCCCAGTACAACAAAAAAACTACATTATGAAATCATATAACATAGAGAAGAGAGATTTTCACCCTGATAATATTCGCAAATTCAAACATTGCATTGGTGCTTTAACGTGGTTTGAAATATACTCAGAGAGTGAAGACATTAACAAGGCTTTTCGTAGTTTTCACGAGCTACTTTGCATGTTCTACAATTTGTGTTTCCCAATAATAAAAATAAAAATAAGCAATGTTAATAAACGAAAGCGTAATTGGATAAGCAGAGGGTTAAAATATAGCTGTCGGAAAAAGAGATTACTTAGATGCAACTCCTACAAAAATAAGACCACTGAAAACCGAAATAAATATGTTACCTACTCTAACATATTGAAAAAATGTTTTAACTTCTCAAAAAAAAAACTCAAACATAAAATTTATTAACAAAAGCGATAATAAATGCCGTGCAACATGGTCTGTTATAAAAGATGAAATAATGAACAATAAAAATGATCGCAACATAAATAGTATTAGAATTGACGATAAAACATTGACTAATCCACTAGACATAGCATCAGCTTTCAATGACTATTTTGTTCAATCTGGAAATAACACGTCGCAATATACGCATCAAAGCCGTTTTACAAATGGAAATACGTCAGGATCTATGTTCCTTAGTCCAGTAGCAGATGCCGAAGTAAAAACAGAAATAATGAACTTAAAAAATACTAACTCTCAGGGCTATGACGGCATATGTACAAAAATAATTAAAGCTTGTTGTTCCGAACTAACGCCCCTATTGACTCATCTTATAAATCTGTCCTTTTCGTCAGGAATCTTTCCAGATCTTCTAAAAATCTCGGTAGTCAAACCACTGTACAAAAAGGGTGATAAAGACGATGTAAGTAATTACCGCCCTATTACTCTAATACCCGTATTATCCAAGGTATTTGAGAGGTGTATGTGTAAGAGATTAAGTAGTTTTTTGAAAAAAAAAATATTATTCACTCTAGTCAGTTCGGGTTTCAAAAAAACAAATCTAAGTCACTGGCAATTTTTACTCTTCTACAGACTGTATTATCATCTTTGAACAACGATAATTACATTACTGGATTATTTTTAGACTTATCAAAAGCGTTTGATTTAGTAAATCATAAAATATTAATACAAAAGCTGGAATCAATAGGTATTAGAGGTCTAGCGCAACAGTGGATATCATCCTATTTGACTAACCGTCACCAGTCTGTCGTCATTAACAAGGTGGTCAAAAATGAAGAGTTGTCATTTACATCATGTTATAAAAATAATTTAAATGGCGTCCCTCAAGGTAGCGTCCTTGGACCAATTCTATTTCTAATTTACATAAATGACATAAGTAATGCTAGAAACCATAAATGTATTTTATTCGCAGATGACATTTCAATTATTGTGACATCCAAAAAGCATAATACAATTGACAATCATGAAACAGAAATCAACAACACTCTTGACAAAATCTTAGTATGGCTACAATGTAATGAACTGAAAATTAGTTTAGAAAAATCATGCTACATTCAATTTAACCAATCTTACAATTCTAAATACAATTTTAAAATGAATATCAATAGAATAAATGAAGTGACATGTATAAAATTTTTAGGAATATATATTGATAAAGATCTAAACTGGAAAAATCAAATAGATAATTTATGTAGTAGAATTAATAGGTTTGTGTATGCTATTAAGAAGTTAAGAAATGTCACAAATAGAGCTACAGTCATTGCCACTTATCGCGCGTATATAGAATCCATATAGCGTTATGGACAGTATGGGGATAGTACGGATAAAGGACGAGCATTCATAGCACAAAAAAAGTGTATCAGAGCTATTTGCGGCGTTGCACCGGATGAGTCTTGTAAACCGTTATTTGTAGACCTTGGTTTGTTAACGATGCCATCTCTATACATTTATGAGATTTGCAACTTTGTAAATAAACACAAAAGTTTGTTTACTAAGGCTAGTGATCTAAACAGTAGACTTAAAAGGGACCCTGATAGACTTGTTATAAAGGAAATCCCAAAATCAGCCAAATATTCAAAAAGCTGTCTGATTATGTGTATTAAAATTTATGACAAAATTCCTACTGATATAAAAAAACTAACTGGAAATGCATTTATTAAGACATTGTACAGGTGGCTCTGTGAAAAGGCTTTTTACGACAATAAAGAAATATTTGGAAATGTACGATAAATGAGTCGAGTGTTAGATTAATTTATTTATTAGCTTTATAATTTCTACAAAATTTGCATGCTATAAAAATTAGCAAAACATGTGCGACTTGAATTGAATGAAATAACTTTGTATACCATGTTTTAGCAAATAAAGATATTCTTATTCTTATGTTTGTCCGCGATTATCTCGCGTTTGGCTGAACCGATTTTGATGCGGTTTTCAGAGTTTCAAGTATTTGTTACACTTAGGAGAAAGTTTTAGTGTTTTAACTAACTTCAAAAAAAGAAGGTTCTGAGTTTCACTCGTATTATGTAGGTGTTTGTCCACGATTTGTTTATCTCGCGTTTGGCTGAACCGATTTTGATACGGTTTTCAGAAAAGTATTTGTTACACTTAGGAGAAGGTTTTAGTGTTTTAACCGACTTCAAAAAAAGTAGGTTCTGAGTTTGACTCGTATGTATGTATGTTTGTCCGCGATTATCTCGCGTAAACGGAGGTCCTTTAGAATAAAAAAAAGTTGTCCTCCAGCCCCACCCGACTTCAATAGACGTGTTTTATTACAATGATAATGCGTATCTAGTGATTTCAATATTATTTATTGCTTTTTAGAGGCAGAGTGGGGTTTTGAAGTCGGTTTGTTGTTTTTTAAAATAATTTTTATACATTAATTATTATTTAAAAATTAGTAATTGTTATGCCAATGAAATTATTCTGCGAATATAACATTATGCGAAAAAAATTTATACCGTTTCTTTCATGCTAA
Source organism: Agriphila geniculea (assembly GCA_943789525.1). NCBI lineage: Eukaryota > Metazoa > Arthropoda > Insecta > Lepidoptera > Crambidae > Agriphila > Agriphila geniculea. Next base: position 10,670,810 of record OX038893.1, read on the forward strand.
ACCATATTATGACTAAAAATGTTATGCGAGTGAAACCGCACCTAGTGTGGCCAAGTTATTCGTGATTTTGACGTGCTTGCACAGACAATAGCGCCCATTAAGCATTTTTTTAACGAAATTCGCGGTTTTCTATGCATCTTGTCTATTATGCATTGCAAACTTATTTTTAATAATACATTTATTTCTAGTGGCATCCTTGATGATATATTGAACAATACAACAAGAGAGAAACGGAAAGTAAAGGAGCCCACGAAAGAATGGAATTCTCCTAAAAAGGATAATAACGATGCTGAGAATCACGATGTACAGGTATATACAATTATACAACGTGTTACAAAATAACCCCTAATGCCGAATATGGTAGATAGGGACCATCAAACTGAACAACTTTTATTATGGGACCAACTCTGAAATCGCGAAAAAAATCAGCTGTTTCATACAAAAAATAACGAAAATATCAAAATTAAACAGCTATTTTTTTTCGCGATTTTAGAGTTGGACTCAAAGTAAAAGTTGTTCAGTTTGGTGGACCCTATCTACCATATTCGGCATTTGGAGTATTTTGTAAGATGTTGTGTTAAAAAAAAACATTCAGTCATTCATAGTCTGTATTAGGCTGGCCACATACAGACGGAATTCCGTACATACGTAATTCCGAATGCAGCTAATCCATACAAATCTATGGATATACCACACACATGCGGGATTTTTCCGTACGGAATTTTCATACATTATTGATATTCAGTTCAGAATTCCGAATCGAGATTCCGTCTGTAATTCTGTATTTCTTAGGTTTTTTTATATAAATTCAGTATGTTTTTATTTGAATTTGATATTGTTTGAAAGTTGTAAAAGTCAACTTGCCGAGTTTACTGCATAATATCTCCGAATCACCGTGTATTTTTCAAAAATCTTTAAATGCAGTTCCTATTATTTTTAAAATCAAATTGTAGTCTTCTTTGAGGAAAATTTCCTATTTTCAATATTTAAGGTATTTCCCCTCAAAGGCAAAGTTTTAGGACACCTTGTATACAAGATAATTTTGTATTCACCATCCAAATTTTGAGGATGTGTTCAGTCCATGAAACTGAACAACGTTCTCTAAGGAACACATTGCCAAATGTGTAAAAAAAACGACCATCCATACAAATCAAAGAGATCAATCACGTGATCAATCCCATACTAGGATGTCCAAAATTTTGTGGCGAAATTCGACACATGTTTCTTAGAGAAAGTTGTTTAGTTTCATGGACTGGACACATCCTTGTTTGGTTGGTAAGTTCAAAATGAACCGATATAGGCTATTGAAAACCGCTGCTAATAATTATTTGTTAATTTATTTCAGGTACAACAAACTACAAAAGATTTGGAAGCCACTGAAACAACTAATGAAGTCAATAAAAAAGAAGAAACGACCAAAGATTTGGATGATTCGTCCAACAGTACATTCGAATTGCCTTCAGAATTCATTGCAGACCATAATAGTGACGAAAGCATACCATTTTTAGAAACGCCTAAAAAAACAAAAACAGTTGAAATACAAAAAGATTCCAGCATGGAAATATCAGAAAACAATGACATCATCAACATTGATTTAGTCAAAATAGAAAATACGGGCGCAACCACACCTAATCAAAAAAGCCCTTTAAAACACAAAACTTTCGTCTTAAAATACAGTCCCAAAGACAAAATATTGAAAAACAACAAAGTAGATTTGGATATTGAGAGTTTTAAAAACCATTATTTAAACGAAGTTGATAGACATTTCAAATGCAGTTTCAGCCACAAACATGAACATTCCCGATCCAGAAGTACTTCTCCTAAGTTACGTACCGCTATTGACTTCGCTATCGATGCCGCAAAAGAGAATAGAAAGAGAAAATTAAAAAGTAAAAAGTCAGTCTCCAAAAGGAGAAAGTCTCATGTCGTTTTAAATTATGAATGCAAAGATTCTAAACAAAACAAGAAGAAATCAAAAACTGAACTATCTATATCCAACGACAATATGCAAGTGAAAATCAGCTTAAAAAAGAAGAGATTTAGGTTGAGAATTATGCAATCTCGCGAGAATACGCGGAAAACTATGAAACAATACGTTTTAAAATACTCTCCAAGTTCTAAAGATGTCATTGAAAAACCGGCGATGGATGTCGCTCCGATTAAGAGAAAAAAAGTGAAACTGGAAAAATCTCCTGATAATTTGAAACAGATGTCCATACATAGCTTTTTCAAACCGAAACCTTCTAATATAACTCAATAGAACGTCAATACAAATTAAATTAAGGCGGTTGTATGACCGAAAGTGGCGCCGTCAGAGGTGTTTATTCAATAAGTTATTAATAGAAAAAAAAAATGTTTTACGTGGAGTTTTTAGGGCCCATGGTCTAGTATTTTTAAAAGGTATCACTACATGCCCTCGCAGTCATTCGTAGAAGTAGATAGCAAATGTGTCAAAAACGGCCACTTTTAGCAGTTTTGCTATCACTTCTAGGAGGGACTACGAGGGAATGTAACGATACTGTCTAATAAAAATATACTCATCAATTTTGTCTAGGGATAGATCAAGAAGCGGTGCGGGATAGTGGCGCTATAAAAGAGACCACAAATTAATGCGAATAACAAGTCTTTTCTCATAAAATCTTGGAATCATGTGGTGGTGAAAATTATAGTTTGTGAACCATATTTCATAGCACTGTGGTACAATGGTTACCATGAACTCATCAGAAAAGACGGCACAAAAAGCCTGTCAGCAGGGGCCATCGAGGTTTGTTGAAAAAAATTCATATTTTATACCAAAAACTTATTGACTATTTCCCAAAGTTACTATCGATTATTAATTCCAAGGAGTCCTTATTTTAGATGATGCTGGACTGCTGGTGAGATACCATGGGTACAGTCACTATATATAAATATGATTCTTGTCACTCTCAACTTTGTCACTCTAAACTCACTTTGAAGAGAAATCAATGACAAAATGACAACTACAACAAAGTGACAAAGTTCTACATATTTTTAGATGTTACTGCACATACATGTTTTTTATATATACTCATCAACATACCCCGTTATCGCGGGTGCACGAATGATTGAAGCCAAAGACAAAGTACGAAAGAAGGTCTATTTTTGATTAATTTGATAATTCTGCCTAATCCCACTCAACCTCTAAGAGAATATATCTATAATACATATTTATCTGAAATTCTAATTCAAGTGAAGGCTTTATGCAAATACGGAAGGGTTGTCACAAATTTAAAATTTGGAAGGTAGTCTTTTACGACCCCCGGGTACATATTGGTATTAAAATAATGAATTAAGGGTGGCAGGGTGGCAGTAGTGAATTAAGGTTTTTTCAAACGATTTTCTTTATACGCTGCCGCCTGCCGATGTTACCGCACTCGCTCGTAGTTTCACGAATCTTACTTCATTGCCACAGTCACACGCATGGTTCGGAAACCAGGTTAATGTCGTAAAAAATTCAAGATGGCGGCCAACTTTTTTGTATTTGGGACTGTTTCTTGCTGTTTTCTTGTCAAAATAGTACCGAAAACCGAGTTTCATTGAAATTGGCCCACAAACAAATAAGTTGGCAGCCATCTCGAATTTTTTAGTATTTTCAACATTGGGTTGTTATTTTCTTGTCGAAATAGTAACAAAAACCGAGTTTAATCGAAATCAGCACACAAACAAAAAAGATGGCCGCCGTCTTAGATTTTCACATATTTTCAACATGGCGTTGTTATAATCTAAAGTTTTATAATATGCAGTTATTTTTTGAGTAGCAAAAACGTAGGCAGGAGGTAAATAGGTGTCTTTCGCTTCTGTTTTTTTAGTCTGTGTATCGTTCGTGCACCCGCGATAACGGGGTATGCTCATCAACTTTGTCTATGGATACAGGTGTTATTTTCATACAAACGAGGTAACTTTGAAGCCTTGGTTTTCTGCCAGGGATGTATCGTGCTGTAATCTGATGATGGCCGTCCAGGGAGTAAATGGAGTAGATTCAGATCGCCATACACACCCAACTGATCTGATCAGCATTCTAAAAGATTAATGGATCAGAGTTCTCAGTTTGAGGATTTCCATACATTTTCATGCTATTTTCGCGGTTTTTTTAAACATGTCCATTACGTTTTTAGAATGCTGGTCAGATCAGTTGGGTGTGTATAGCGATCTGAGTCTCCTCCATTCACTCCCTGAATAGCCGTCATCAGATTACAGCACGGTAGATCCCTGGCAGGAGACCAAGGCTTCAAAGTTACCTCGTTTGTATGAAAATAACACCTGTATCCCTAGACAAAGTTGATGTGTGTACTAGACCAGCGGTTCCCGAATTCTTTTGGCTACGGAACCCTTTTTGGTTCACCATTTTTAGGCGGAACCCTAGCTCAAGTAAGAAGTAAACTAACCAGGATTGTCACGTTCCGGAACAGATAATCCAGGACACGGTTGCAAAAATTTTTGGGTCTATTTTCTAACTAAATGTACGTTGAAATCATTAAAACTGGCAGTAAAACCACTGTAGAGTCTGGTAACTGGTAAAGGAAGGACATGATGAATGTAGGTGAATGTTTGTAATTAAAATTCTCAAAATCAATGGAAACAAACGGGCGGGTCAGCAAAGTAAGAGTAAAATAAAAAAAAGGAGAACTACCTACCTAAGTGAAGGGAAAAAAAGACTTTTGATTTTATGTTTTATGTATTTTTGGACGCTGTTTTAGGACTCTGTTTCCATGCATATTTTCTATTACTACGGGCATCTCTCATTATTTCTGCGTCATTTTTATATTTACTTACAAATTCCGAACAAGATGCGTTTTTTGCAATTCTGCTTTCGTTAAATCTACAGAGCAACGATCTGACATTAGAACATTTAAGGTAAGAGGTACAACGCAAAATAAGGCATTTAACTTGTTGTCATAACGAACACTTTGACGTTGTTATGAACACTTTGATTTTGATCGCGTGTTATCATCAGAAATTTGGACAAAACTAATGGATCGTCGGGAGGCGGGACAATATCATCGAAATCGGGACTGTCTTTATACCTAAACTCTTAAATTTTCGCGGAACCCCTGAGAGCCTCTCACGGAACCCCAGTGTTCCGCGGAACCCCATTCGGGAACCGCTGTACTAGACTGCGGGCCCTAAAAATTCCACGTAAAACATTATTAAAATTTTGTATTATAATACGTTATTAAATAAAATTCACCGCGGCGCCACTTTCGCTCAGGGTGCCACCTTAACAAAACATCACTAAAAATTGATCATCTACACGTGTTACAATATAGACCAACAAACTGAACAACTTTTACTATGGGACCAACTCTGAAATCGCGAAAAAACAATCAGTTGTTTCATACATTTTGATATTTTCGTTATTAATTTTAGTATGAAACAGCCGATTTTTTTTCGCGATTTCAGAATTGGTTCCGTAGTAGAAGTTGTTCAGTTTGATGGTCCCTAATCCCTATCTACCATATTGGGCATTAGGGGTTATTTTGTTACACATTGTATAGTCTGTTTATCCTTACTTGTCCTATTTGATAAACAATTTTCACCCAATTTTTTATTGTAATAATCATAAAATACAACAATGATTTTCCACAGCTTACCCAGCGAACTAAATCTATGGAATAAACATTGCTTAAAAAATGGCACCACACGAAAAGTACAAAGTGGATAGAGCTAAAAATGCTGGCATTTAATTATGCAGCACAAAGCGTCTGAGCACTGGTTGCTTATTAGCGACCATAATTTGTATACTCATAGATATTTTCTATACTTAAACGAAAAAATTTGATACGTTTTTTCTGCATCTTTTTACTGTCTTCTTTGGATCTTTTACACCATTTGACTATAAAAGACGTCATTTCTAATAAACTCTCTTTCTATCTTTTCTCTACAATACAAACTGCAATATTGAAAAGAACACTAACGTCAGTCACCGGGTGCGTGGCTGGCCCGACTAAAGCTGAGCGGGTTGTACTTTTTCGGCCCCGTGGTGTCATTTTTTAAGCAATATTTGTTTGTAATTACACTTCCATAGATTTTAGTTCGCTGAGCATACCAAAGATATCATTATTCATTAGTAATTAATGACAATTTGATTTAATAAGATAACAATATCTGGGCGACCGAGCTTTGCTCGGTTATTACTATTTATTGTAATATGGTGGTGTTATAAAACGTAGTAAAAGTAGTTATAATTTATTTTTTATTTTCCAAAAAATAAGTCGGAGTATCGCCATCTATGAAGAGCTGTGTACATTTTATTCTGTGGTGCTACTTTACTACACTCAGCCTCTGCTTGCCGCATAGCATGCTAGCCAAGCACCTATTTCAAAAGTCTTTGCTAGATGGCGTTAGACTACACAAAAATATCCATATTCTGCGTTGAAAGAAAAACGCATGAAAACTCGAAAACACGTGTTTTCCCAAACATAAGACTAATCTAGATCGATTGTTTAACCCCGAAAACCCCCATATACCAAATTTCAGCGAAATCGTTAGAGCCGCTTCCGATATCACAGAAATATATAAATAAATATACAAGAATTGCTCGTTTAAAGGTATAAGATTATTAACTGTTTACTAAATAGGACAAGGATAAACATACTTTTATACTTTCTAAGCTTTTATACATAGGTATTTGTATTAAAATTGTAAGTGGCCGATGTCTGTATATTGAAGATATTTAAGAAAAAATAAAATTAGGGGTCTATTAAGTGTTAATATACAGGGTTATTTGTAAAACACCAACAACCTTGTAGGAGTAGACTAATAACATCATAAACAGCAACATTTGTTCTACGACTTTTTCAAAAACAGCCAAAAAAATCGACTTTTCATACAAAACTCGATCAGTTGTTCGGACTTTGTATGGAGAGTCGATTTTTTTTTGTGTTTTCGGAAAAGTCGTAGAACAAATGTTGTTGTTTATGATGTTAGTAATCTACTTCTGCGAGGTTGGTGGTGTTTTACAAATAACCCTGTATAAGTCAAAACAATTATTTTTATAATTTTTGTCTGTATGTTTGTAAAAAAAAAAAGTCTGTCCATCCTTACTTGTCTTATTTACTTTAACAGTTTTTGACAGTTGTCATACGGCTTTTAAACTTAAATCGTTATTTAAAAATATGTTAGTAACTTTATGAAATTGTTGTTAATTTATTGACAATTTATTTCGTAATCTATGTGTGGAAAACCATTTGTTGTATTTTATAAATGATTATTTAAATAAAGAGTTGGGTGAAGATTGTTTACCATATAAGACAAGTAAGGATGGACAGACTTTACGCGCATCACACAAAAACTACTACACCAAATTGGATGCTGGTTTCACAGTTGTATTTCTGTGAGTCTAACTTAAAATCTGCATGTTTCATCTCTAGATTTCTGGATAACTACTATATTTAATTGCATTGTTTTGTTCAGACAACTAGAACTTTTTTAATTAGAGATTTTAGCATCAACAATGCTATTTTTATACAGGGTGTTACAAAAAATATAGGGACCATCAAACTGAACAACTTACTACGGAATCAACTCTGAAATCGCGAAAAATATCAGCTGTTTTAACAAAAATTAATAACGAGAATATCAAAATGTTAATAATAACTTTTATTTGGGAAAAGCCAAAAACTAAAAGTTTCAAACTGCTTCAGTATTTATTTAGTTTAGAGTACTTTCCAACCAGAATCACAAAAAAATTCAAATTCCCTGTATATGCATTGTGACTCTACCACTACCACAGCGAGCTAAAGCTATGGACCACACGAAAAGTACAACTAAGTGGATAGAGCTAAAAATGCTGACATTTAATTATGCAGCACAAAGCGTCTGAACACTGGTTGCTTATTACCGACCATAATTTGTATACTTATAAATCTTTTCTGTACCTAAACGAAAAAATAAGATAAGTTATTTCTGCATCTTTTTACTGCCTTCTTTGGATCTTTTACACCATTTGACTATAAAGGACGTCATTTCTAATAAACTCTCCCTTTCTATCTTTTCACTACAATACAAAATGCAATTTATTGAAAAGAACACTAACGTCAGTCACCGGGTGCGTGGCTGGCCCGACTAAAGCTGAGCGGGTTGTACTTTTTCGGCCCCGTGGTGTCATTTTTTAGGCTATATTTGTTTGCAATTACACTTCCATAGGTTTTAGTTCGCTGCACTACCACGAGTCACCGAGTGACTCAGTAGCTCAGTTGGCAAGAGCATTGGACTGGACTCCCAAAGTTCGCGGGTTCGACTCCCGCCTGAAAAAAAGATCGGTGGCGAGTCGATTTTTTTCTAATATAATTAAATACCTATTTAATCTTATACCTACTACAACTAGAACTGATTGTGTGTTTCTTTTCATCATATTTTTTGTAGTTTGTAAGTTTTATGTTATACACTTATGGATTTGAATTTCCCGCCCGTTGTCAATGTTGCTAGATATCATTGAACAATTTTATTTTGGTAGAATTTTTAATAAGTAACGTATAGCTGGTAAGTTTAATAGCAGTTTGTATGATCGTCTTACTGTTCTTTGACTAATTTATATGTATGCATTATTTTTTATTTTTCTTATTTGCATGTTGTCATTCAACAAACTCTTTGATATAGGTATTTATTTTTGAGAACAGTTCGGTTTGATCTCAACTTTATCAATTTACACTTTGTTCAATAAGTATGTAAAATCTATACTTTATATTATTATAGAACTGTAAATAAAGCATTAATTATAATTTTTATTTTCTTTAACTCAAATCCGATTTGAATGCGATCTGAATTTTTTTTTACTTCCCTCCTTTACTCGATGCTCGATGTTTATAAAAATCCAATCCAGGTAAAATCCAATAAATAATATTTGTTAGTCGAGCATGTTTGCGAAACTGACCTTATTGTTATTAGGGTCTGATTTTTCAATGAGCGGTTTTCAGTAAGAAGTTCAATAAAAAAGATTAGTACATAAAAAAGAACTAGATGTCGTTGAACAACTAAGTAAAGTCTTCATCCTTACTCGTCTTATTTAGTAAACAGTTTTTGACAGTTGTCATACGTCTTTTAAACATAAATCGTTTTTTTAAAATATGTTAGTAAGTTTATGAAATTATTGTTAATTTATTAACAATTTATTTAGTAATCTATGTGTGGAAAACCATTTGTTTTATTTTATAAATGATTATTTCAATAAAGAGTTGGGTGAAGATTGTTTACCATATAAGACAAGTAAGGATGGACAGACTTTAAGTAGGTACACTGCCCGGCATATATATTGGCAAGAGAATGAAAGAGACAAAAGATGCGCAGTAACCATAAACTTAGTGTTTATGGCTACTGCGCATCTTTTGCCTCTTTCTTTCTCTTGCCAATATATATGCCGGCATCTGTAGGTTTTCAATAAAAAGGCAGAGGATGAAACTTAATTAATTTTTTAACATGTCTGTTGAGTATGTGGTTTGTTTGGTTGTCCGTTGGTTTTCTCTGACCCTTATAGGAAATAATAAAAAAAAAATCTCAACTAATAGAAAAGCGCCATCTATCGAGATAAAATTATACTAAAATTGTCAGCTGTCAGAAAATCATTCATTGCCATAATAATAAAATCATACTTCGTCATTATACAGAATAATTGTATTCAGTTCTATATTTACTTAAGCATAGCAAAATACTCAATTTTAGGGCATAAATAAATATTTAAAATCTTGAAACACAACTAAAGTTATTTGCACTAGCAACACGCGGCATTTTTTGCATATATAAAAGTGGTTAAGTGTTGCCATACAATAACAAAGAAAGTGGTTTCCTGTTCTTTAATTTTTTGCCAGAGTGTAGAGGAGAAATACGCCCGGGAGAATCTGTTTTTATTGAAATGAACAAAACAGTGTAGCCTTCTATATCTAATAAACCGATATTAAGAGCGTGCAGTCTGCACACTACCGCCGCCATTGGAAATAAAATCATAGTGCTTAAATAAAAAAACCGGCCAAGTGCGAGTCGGACTCGCGCACGAAGGGTTCCGTACCAAAAAACGGCAAAAAAATTACGTTTGTTGTATGGGAGCCCCCCTTAAATATTAATTTTATTCTGTTTTTAGTATTTGTTGTTATAGCAGCAATAAAAATACATCATTTGTGAAAATTTCAACTGTCTACCTGTTGTCGTTATTAATATCGAGCAAAAAACGGCAAAAAATCACGTTTGTTGTATGGGAGCCCCCCTTAAATATTAATATTATTCTGTTTTTAGTATTTGTTGTTATAGCGGCAACAAAAATACATCATCTGTGAAAATTTCAACTTTCTAGCTATCACGGTTCATGAGATACAGCCTGGTGACAGACAGACAGACAGACGGACAGCGGAGTCTTAGTAATAAATACCAGTTTTTACCCTTTGGGTACGGAACCCTAAAAAGAAATTATGAATTATTTCTCTGGAGTGCACTCCGAACAAGCTTTGTTGTACTTTTTATCACTTTAACGATATTTTCTAGTCTGTCGTTTTGTTATATGGACTTTTATTGCGAAAAGTGGCCATTTTTAACAATAAAAGTCCATTAAACTAAACAACAGGCTAGAAAATATTGCTTAAGTGATAAAAAGTACCACAAAGCTTGTTTGGAGTACACTCCAGAGAGATAATTTACAAATTTGTCTTTATTCAAGCACTATGATTTTTTTTCTAATGGCGGCGCTAGTGTGCAGACTGCGCAGCCTTAATAGTTCTTTTTAGCGAAATTGTGTTTATAGTATGAACATATCAGTAGAAGCACTTCAGGATATAAAAAAATCCAATTTGGCGTTGAGTGTATATACCTATCATTGGATGAAAATAAAAACAATTGCGACATCGTTAAAAAATATTTGTTTATCTCTCTAATTTTGTAATTAATTAGAATGCGATTAATTTAACAATTAATAAGTGGCTTACTTTCGAGTGCTTGTGGTACAATACGACGTTATTTAATCTGTAATCTTTTCTTTGCCATACGTTCCGTTGTTATCCACCACGCAAGTTGCTAATCACCCCAGTTTACCGGTATCACTTATGTATTCTGTCTGTGGTATCGCGTAAAATTTTAAAGTAGGAATTGAAAATAATTTATGGCAACACCGGCTCTTTGTTTACAACGCGAAGCGAAACCAAAACAACTTCAAATCGAACCATCGTTTGTTTCTTCTGTTAATTTTGGGTCAAGTCAACTATCGGAAATTATTGCTTTGTTTTGTGTTGGTGAATTTAACTTTGTTTATTTCGGTTCAACAATCAACATTCTTATGTTATCACAAGCTTGAAATTGGAATCGATTTGAATAGATTAGGGGGTCACAACAAAGTTGGTAACGATCGCGTAAGTGGCTGACTCTAGGTTCACAGGATGAAGAGGCACTCTCTGATGCTATATATGTCAGTCTGTTTGCGTGAAGTGGTTGCGTTCTTTTTATATGCAGGCTGAAAAATGTGTTATCGTTACCAAAAAAAAACGATAACGTAAGTGGCTGACAATAGTACAGCAAGTAAGTACTAGTTATACTCACGTGTATTACGGAAGGACTGAACAAAATTCGGTTGCGTTATGGAGCCACGCCAGTTCAAAGATGCTTTATTGTTACCAAAAAATAACGATAAGGTAAATGGCTGACAATAGTACAGCAAGTAAGTACTAGTTGTACTCACGTGAACTGTGTAAGGACTGAACAAAATTCAGTTGCGTTTCGTAGGTATAAGTGATTAAAGTTACAAGGATACAATTCACTTTTTGTTTGTTTGTCATGTATAAACTCAAAAAGTACTAATCCAATTTTGATTTTTTTTTCATTTATAGAAAGCTACATTATAAGCAAGTAACATAGGCTATAATTTATTTTCAAAAATATAAGAGATCCTTACGAAAATGGCAATAATGAAACCCACGATATCAAAAATTTCTCGATCAAAGTATCTATTTGGCATGCGCTGTGAAAACTATTGATGATACATAAAAATAATGTAGTGTACGTTTATAGTTCTCATTATTACCCACAAAAATGTCCAGGAGACTATACGTGTTACTATTATAGTTTAGTCACAATAACCGCTTTTTGTTCTAATTAGTCAATCAAAACTGGGGTAAAATCGAAAGATGATGACATTTGTGATATAAGTAATTAATTAACTTCTATTTATTATTATTATTAATTAATTTTTAAGCATGGTCAACATTCTGCAGATGCTTTTTCATACCATGTCCTGCCTTTCTATTGTCTAATTTAAAAATCTATCGCAGTCAATTTCAGGACTGTGGATGTGTTACACATTGAAGCTTCTTTATGGCACAAATAAAAACTTAACAAAGAAATGCAGCAATGTGACACATCCATCTGTCTAACGAAAGCGATTGCGATAGATTTTTTGAATTAGACAATTAGCCCCCTGGTATATTTATCCTACCGAGTTCGTCCTTCTAAACTTAAACCCACCGTACAGCTTCAGCGTAGTTTTAATAGCATCGATTACACGCGTCTACTCGATGACGCTGCCAACATAAACTGGTCACCAATTTTCTCGTCTAACTCTGTGGATGAACAGGTCGATTATTATATATATTTAATAAATATATTACTCATCTCTATGAAAAACACGCCCCCATAAGACCCGTTAAAATCAAACCTCTTCCAGCACCCTGGCTGACGGATGACGTACGGAAGTTAATGGAGAAAAAGAACAGAACCAAATTCAAGATCAATCCTTCGGAGCACAATGAATCTAAATAAAACTGCGCTAGGAATAGTTGCAATACAGTAATTATATAGGGACGCCCAAATACGTAACTTTCATAAATCTGTTGAAAATGAAGTTCCAGCTAGACATGTGCGCCGATGGTCATTTGACCGGCGGCGGCGTCTGGCATCTAAATTGTCGGCGGCGGCGGCGTCATCGGCGTAATCGGCGTGGATGGTCAAAATAAGTAAAATAGAAGACCTCTAGAAGCTTTTCACTTCCGTCATCGTCGAGGGCAGACCGCCGAAGACATGAAACATAAGTGAGGTGATTGTGTTCTGTAAAGACCCTCTTGAAGAATACGAATCCTACGAATCGTCGCGCTCGCAAGTTAGACGACTTCCAACCTCCCGAACAAACCGCGTTCTGAAAAGGCTTGTGCCAAGCGCCATAGACCGCATCCATACGCTGCGGCAGGTTATACAGAAGACCGAGGAGTATAATCTACCACTTTGCTTGGCATTCGTAGAATATGAGAAAGTCTTTTTCGTAAGGATCTCTTATATTTTTGAAAATAAATTATAGCTTATATTACTTGCTTATAATGTAGCTTTCTATAAATGAAAAAAAAATCAAAATCGGATTAGTACTTTTTGAGTTTATACATGACAAACAAACAAAAAGTTAATTGTATCCTTGTAACTTTAATCACTTATACCTACGAAACGCAACCGAATTTTGTTCAGTCCTTACACAGTTCACGTGAGTACAACTAGTACTTACTTGCTGTACTATTGTCAGCCATTTACCTTATCGTTATTTTTTGGTAACAATAAAGCATCTTTGAACTGGCGTGGCTCCATAACGCAACCGAATTTTGTTCAGTCCTTCCGTAATACACATGAGTACAACTAGTACTTACTTGCTGTACTATTGTCAGCCACTTACGTTATCGTTTTTTTTTGGTAACGATAACACATTTTTCAGCCTGCATATAAAAAGAACGCAACCACTTCACGCAAACAGACCGACATATTTAGCATCAGAGAGTGCCTCTCTATCCTGTGAACCTAGAGTCAGCCACTTACGCGATCGTTACCAAATTTGTTATGACCCCCTAGTATAGAAACAGAATAATTTGTTTCTTTGTCCTCGAAAAGCGTCGTTGCCGTTCTTCCGTCAAGTCAAAGTTAACTTTTCATAGAAAGTTTTTAACGTTTGTGTTAAATAGTGTCTTGTTTTATGAATGACTGTGATTGAAATAAAATCAGTGCATCAAGTAATGATCCAGTGCTTTGAAATGTGTGCGAAAGGATACTCAATTTCTGACGCAATAGCAATTTGGCAACAACGTACGAAATCGGAGTAATTTTGAACTTTCAAATGTATTAATAAAACTCATCCTATTTAATAGGATATTCCAAATTCATCTTTTTTATGAGGTATGTTAATTTTTAATATTTGACCTATTTTTATTATTTTTTATAATTAAGTGCGAAAATCACAATTTCAATTTTCCCGCGGGATGACGTAATTTCGGCCGTTCCGTTCGGTCGGCCATCTTTCTTAACAATCAGTCAGCTGTCAGTCAGTGAATAGAGATTTTGTTCGTCCGAGTGTAAAAGAAAATCTTTCCACATATACGGAGGTTTTTCTCAAAAAACCACGACGGCAGCATCCGGGTGAGTTTGGAATTGTGATATTCGATTGTTTTTCTAACCATTACTTACCTGTTATAATTGAAACAAAAGAAATCGTATTGTATATAACCTAAATTGGTATTACGACTTTGGGGTCAACCAGTGTCTTCTTTGTGCCGAAATTCCGTGTTTGAGAAGGGAAATTTGCATATTTAACGTCGTTTAAACCTTTATAGCTGGTCAAATCTTGTTTAGGTTGTTTATTTAAGCTTACGCAGTTGACTAGAAAGTTCTCAACCAAACAGTATTGATGTTCGTTCGTTCCTTTGCGAATTACACCGTACCTACACTATTGCATAGAGTGCGTTTTAATAGAAATTTACACAGAAATATAATATCAAAGGATTATACAGGCGAAAAATATTTGTAGTAAATGTTTTTATTAACTTGACTCCCCAACCAAAGTTACTTGAAGCTAGGAAATGTTAATCTAAAAAATATAGGTAGGTCTGTAAGCTTTCGAAAACACTTGAATTCAATCTTGTGTGTTTACTGGATGATATACCTACTAAAACCTGGGTAACTTAAATGCTTAAATTCTGTAGTCTGTTTAAAATACAAAATTCAGCTGATTTCACTGTAGAAAAGAAATCATGTTAGTATTTAATAAAGAAGTTACTTGTTCGTAAAAGCTTTGTGATGGGACACCAGCAATTTTTGTGGGAGGAAACCCCAGAAAAGAGTAAGAAACGAAGTTCGAGATCATATCCAAAAAATAATTGTCACATGGAGATTGCACAATTTATCATTGCTATTACTAGAATAGCTCATCAACCTCTGTTTTTACCCGACAACACGAAGCAAAAAACTGAGGGTATATTATTTTTATTTTATAAGGCGTAATAAGATTAGAGTATGTTTCATCGTTATTACCTCTGCCATTATGTTGGCAGTACCGTTATTGTAATCTTATTGCGATGGATTAAGGTTCAAAATTGAATAGATTTTCAGAAAATCAACATAACGGCAGAGGTAGACCTATGAAACACACTTTAGGGTGATCAATGCCTTAAAATAATAGGTTTAATAGGAGTGTTAATCTACCCCCATTATTTTTCACTAATACCTTAATTTCATACATTCAAGTTTTATTTCAATAAGGTTTACTTGTTAAAATAAACCTTAAATTGCTCAACAAAGTTCAAAATGCCCCTTACCCATAATATATGTAGATTCCGTGGTTACAAAAGGAAGGAACCTTTCCCGAAGTGTGCTCTTCCCAAAAAGTACCATTCGCAAAATGTAACTTTCTCAGAATAAATAAAATAACTGATTTTCAAATAGGTTATGCTGCTTACAATATCCCAATATTTAACAAAAAATATTTTCCTGATTTGGAATTCATGAGGTTATTACTAAATTCAACATGCAATGGATCCTATTGATTATACTGATTATATTTACGTTAATAGATTGGGTAGGAATATTTAGTATTTTCCCTGATTAAATAGTATGCCTGCCCATAATAAGTTGCATTGCTGGAAAGACTTGATCATAAGTCATAACTTTTAAATGGCCCTGATTTCCTAACAACAAATGCACACAGTTGCAGTCTGTGTTACAGCTCCATTACGCTGGAACATTTCGATGTTTTCCATTATTTTTTCAGCATTATCATTATCACAATTATCTTTCTTGAATAAAAGTAATTGAAGAAACGCCAAAAATATGACCTACGCAAGCGCTTTTGATGATGTTCTGTTTTTTTTTACAATCATCTGTGAGGTTTATACTGATTGAATTCTGAGATAATCCTTGTGGGTCTCGGCCACCTGGCAACCCTAGGACAACATAACATATCCCGATCGCAACATTCGCAACTGATCACCCATCTGATGACTGACCCTTACGATAGCTGCTTAACTTTTGCAATAAATGATAAATCCCATTAATGCAACTAAGTAATGAAACATTTTGCACTAACAAAATATTTACACAGCTGTTTCCGTAACTGCGTAGTTTGTGATTGTGAATAAGGTCAGTTGCAAATTCAATATTTGTGGAAGACAATAGCAGATATTATTTGAATAGGATTAAAATTTAATGTTTGAATTATTGTAATTATTTTTTAGAGAACTTAAAACAAAAACAGTTTTTTACTTTCTAATGACCGTGTGCTGAGGTTCTGAGGTTTATCGGAGGATTAACTTTTTCAGAGGGGTTTATATTGTCTGGTTTAAAGTTAATTTTATTACTTGTGAAATATTTCAACCGCCTCTGTGGTCTAGTGATTTGCCCACCCGTGTAAGAAGAGGGGTCCTGGGTTCGATTCCCAGGGGGGGAGGTACAATTTGGTTTGGTTAGTGGTAGGGCTTATTTCAATCCAGTTCAGTCCGCCTGGCTAGCTACCACCATCTTACCTAAGTCTGACGCCATAACAACAATTTGAAAATTGTTGTGTTCCGGCAGTTAGAGGTAAGATAGCCAGTTCCTCAGTGGTGAGGATTCCGGGTGTAGTGCGCTACCTTCGGCCTTATCGCCACTTAACATCAGGTGAGATGAAGACCAAGCACTATCCCGTAAAATAAAAGTTTCACAAAGAGTCACTCGCCAGTGACCAGTTTGTATACCTACATCATGTCAAAATACTTTGCGTAAAGACATCCACTATACAATCATTATTAGTAAAAGCGTAGTGAGCAGTTTAATAATCCACTTATTCGACCTTAAACGTGCGCACGCGTTACTCAAACCGATGGACGATGACGTCTCACGTCACGTCACGTCACTCAAGGTCACCACCTATACCTAACTGACGTTGCCATGTGGTTTATCTGACTCAGTTTTTGTTACGCTCAGGTCTAGTTCCACAGATTTTGGAAATGTTCCAAATCAGTTAACATCTGACAGAGAACTTTATAGAAACTCAAGAGAAACTCTGTTGTATGTAACAGAGTGTATCATCTTATCACTACATAGTATAAAACAAAGTCGCTCCCCGCTGTCTGTCCCTATGCTTAGATCTTTAAAACTACGCAACTGATTTTGATGCGGTTTTTTTTAATAGATAGAGTGATTCAAGAAAAAGGTTCAAATTTTTCACATCACACTACACCGAAGCGAAGCGAGGGCGGGTCGCTAGTTTAAATTAAAACTTAGTTCCATTTTCCATGAAGTGAGAAAAAGATAATGTTAGTATGTAAAAAGAGCTCTCAAAAGTGCCTCAAATCAGAGCGAAAATATGTCTTATATCTTTGGAAAACAGTATAGATTCCTTCATCATTTGCAGTCCAGCGCTCTATTTATATGACGCGGTAAATACCAATTGCACAGGTTTAGGATAATTTCAAATTATATTACTTGTCAAATATTTTTTGGAATGGGGTAATGCCCCGGCCGGCGCATTGTTTAGTTTGAATTGTTTAAGCCAACAAAAAACATAAATATGTAAAGTAACTACACCTAGGCACAGAATACATGATAGTACAAGTACCTAAATTAATTTATTCCAATCTTTCATACAAATCTTATAGTATTATCAAATAATAATCATAGATTTTTTTTGTAACTTCAAACCTCAAGGTGAAAGAATCATACAAAAAGTGGTTCTACCTTGTTAGTTACTTATGTTGTACTTGTATCACACATGTTACGAATCGCATGATTTGTCTCTCCTAAGCAATGTTTTTAGGGTTCCGTACCCAAAGGGTAAAAACGGGACCCTATTACTAAGACTCAACTGTCCGTCTGTCTATCTGTCACCAGGCTGTATCTCATGAACCGTGATACTTAGCTAGATAGTTGAAATTTTCACAGATGATGTATTTCTGTTGCCGCGTTAACAACAAACGACAAACGTGATTTTTTGCCGTTTTTTGATACGGAATCCTTCGTGCGCGAGTCCGACTCGCACTTGGCCGGCTTTTTTGCAATACAAGACTGCTTAATAATAACACAATGTTAAAAAAACATTGATTCTTGCCCACACAGGATGGTACTGAAACTGACTTTTATTCTGTAATCTGTATTATTAGGAATGGTATAAATTAAATTATAAATTAATATTTCTCATTGATAAGGCTGAATTTTTACATGGTAGCTACATATTGAAACAGTTTAAAATCCTACGAGTATTTTCATCTTTATTAGTTTGACCACTAGTTTCCCGTTATTCGGAAAAAATCTTTAGGGAACTTTTGACTGGTATAAAAGTATCCTTCTAGCTAGTTTCATCCAAATCAATTCAGACATTTTTGCGTAATTGAGTAACAAACATCAAACATCTAATCTTTCACATTTATAAATACATACTAGCGACCTGCCCTCGCTTCGCTTCGGTATTGTGTGGAATTTGACACCATTACATATAAACCTTCCTCTTGAATCACTCTATCTATTTAAAAAACCGCATCAAAATCCGTTACGTAGTTTAAAGACCTAAGCATAGGGACAGACAGCGGGAAGCGACTGTGTTAGTGACTGTGTAGTGATTAGTAGAATAAGATAAATACATTTGGTTTGAAGTAAAAACTAACTTGATAATATTCATCTTATCAGTGGGTCTCTTTTTGCCCGTTAATTTAAAAAGGCCCCCTTTAGAACAAAAAGCTGTGACCATACTTCCGTAAACTAAATGCTAATAACGACTATTCCATTGCACAACGATATTTCAGCCTCTATATTCGAAGTTTTAAAGTTTATTTTCCGATAACAAGCAGTATTCTATGACCCATTTAATAGTATCCTTGTTTGACCTCCATTTCCATTCCACGTTTTGTGAGCGTGATAGCAAGCATACGCGACGCGAAACAACGGCTTCGTGTGACGTCACGATGACGTCATGCCATGGATTTGAAGATCTGAGTTTTTTCTGATAGCACAGATTTTAAATTAAACTCCGTGTACTTGATTTACGTGTTAATAAAGATGAATTCGTTAATCAATTAATAATCACCATAAAATATCTGTGTTTTTTGCACACCACATTATGTTGCACTAGAAACTGAAATATGTTATTTTTTTAGTTAGTACCCAAAGGGTAAAAACGGGACCCTATTTTTAAGACTCCACTGTCCATCTGTCTGTCACCAGGCTGTATCTCATGAACCGTCATAGCTAGGCAGTTGAATTTTTTACAGATGATGAATTTCTGTTGCCGCTATAACAACAAATACTAAAAACAGAATAAAATAAATATTTAAGCGGGGCTCCCATACAACAATCGTGATTTTTTTGCCGTTTTTTGGTACGGAACCCTTCGTGCGCGAGTCCGACTCACGCTTGGCCGGTTTTTTTGAAGTGAAAACTTCTTTAGCGGCGTTTTACACTTTTTTGGTAATGGGGAAAAAATGTTAAACTCGCGTTAGTCAGGGTCACGTGACCCTGATCGAAAATTCGTAAGACGGATGTAGCGTAGACAGCCGGCGGCGGAAGTATCCCCATCTCTTTCTACGGGGCGCGGGCGCGGCGAAAATGGCGGCGCGTCATTTCAAGACGTAAACACTTGTGTCACCATAGCAACGCGTTAATTTTTTAATTCAATGTCAAAACTCTAGATTTTTTGTCAAGCTATGGATAAGACCTTCTTACAATACTGTTCTGTATTCGTAAATTCAAATGCAGAGTAAATTCGTAAGACGGCAATTCGTGCAAAATTATTCCCTAACCATTCCAAAATATCAAAAATGCACAACGCTAATATTCAAGTTTTCACTTCTGCCGGCACTCCAGCACATTAGGTACTTGAGTGAGTTGAGTTGAGTAAAAATACTTAACTATTGAATTGAATAAAAGTAAATTATCAAAGTAAGGTTATCATAGTGATTAAATTGTTTCTTTTAACTTATCATTCTACACAGCGAAAGTTTATATTTACAAAAATAAATAATATTATTAAAAGAAGTGTAACGACCTCTCTTTACCTTGTTTACTGAAATATTATGTGTTGTTACGTTATTTAAAACTTTACTGGGCAAACTTCCATGTTTTTTACTCAATATCAGTGGGTTTAGAAAAGCTAAATGTTTTTTCTATTTTTAAAGATTATCAACAAGTTCTTGACCGTCAAGATGACTTCTCGTAAATAAAATGAAGGTTTCCCGGGCTTTGGGTTATGTAATTTCTTACTTGCTATATTTTTCACATAAATTAGAAAAAACAAATCGCTGGTTTCTGTGCACGCACACATAGACCGTTTCGTACAGACAATCTCGGGCCAACCCACAATATTTTCGGTACTGTAGCAGTACCATTACCAAGGAGTTCCATAGCGCTATAAAAAATACACACAGGGACACATACCTGTCCCGCGGGACATTATAAAAATCGGCTGTTTTCGTTTACGTCCCGCTAAAATCGGGACACTAGGCAACGCTATTGCAGCCATTAATTTTTGACACTTATGACATTTTGATATTCACTATTTGTCACCGACATGAAAAAAATTGTGTAAATATATGCAGGTCAATGCTATTTGTTCACCAACAACGACCCCCGCCATTTCACAGAAAAGTTGGTTTCAAAGCGGACCTGTAAAACACAAGGGCCCTATTATTAAATCATTCGTTTGAAATCGTTCGTGTGACAAAGTAATGTCACAATTGACAACTAAATGTCACTCCAAAACCGCTGACCAAAGACATGACTGACAATGGCTGACCAACGAGCGATTCAAAATGACAAAATGAAAATGAGTAGTAAAGAGCGCTCGACGCCATCCGAAAGATTCAACGATAGGACCCACTTTTTATTTTGTATTGATGCATTCATAAAGTGCTATGGTAGGAATAACTGCGCGGCAGGAAAATGAACGAAAATATCGGGCAAAAAACGGGAGTGAGAGATGTGGTGTAGTAATTTCGGAGCGTAAGTGGATTTGGGCGGGTCATGCAGCTCGCATGGACCGAGGAAGATGGTCAAGAATTTGAAGCGCTCATGGCGGAACTTGACAGACTGATCGTACTCGTTCACGTTTGTTAAGCAACACTCGGTCCGGTCAGGTTTCGAATGGGTGACCGTTAAAGTGGCATTACAACTGAGCGCTTCTGTGCTTCGGGGGGCACGTTAAACCGTCGGTCCCGGCTGTTGTCGTCTGATAACAGTCGTTAAGCCAAGTTAGAGGCCTTACAGGCGGTTTGATAAACTCTAACACCAGAGGTGGCCAATAATGCTCATTCGATAAGCAGATAAGAAGAAGGATCCTTAGGAGACCATGGGCAAACAAAAGACCACGAGGCCGCCCTCCAAAACGATAGGTTGACGACATCAGAGGACAAGCAGGACAACTAGATTGACTTCAATTTAATTTATTTTAATTTTTATTTTATTTCAATTTTAAATTCAATTTTTATTTTTAATTCAATATTTATTTTTAATTCAATTTTTATTTTTAATGTTTGTTGTACTGAATGTTTAGTTGTAATGAAACTGATTTAAAATTTTAAAATTATATATTTTGCACACCAGAAATGGTTCGATATGGCGCTCGAATAATTTATAAGACCAACGATTTTGTATCTACCCATATTTCGCAAATAAAAGTATTTGATTTGATTTGATTTGAAGGCGCAAATCCGGACCCAGTGAAAGAATTTGGAAGAGGCCTATGTCCAGAAATGGACCCAAAGAGGGTCGTGATAATGATGATGATGAGACATAGGCAAATAAAAGACACGAGGCCACCCTCTATAAAACGATGGGTCGGCGACATCAGAGGACAAGCAGAAAACTGGATGACGAAAGCGCAAAACCGGACCCAGTGGAAGAATTTGGGAGAGGCCTATGTCCAGAAATGGACCCCAAAGAGGCTCGTGGTGATGATGAGACTTATAAAGTAAAGACGCACACCTGCAAGGCTTGTGACGCGAAACAAACGCACATAGGCTAAAACAATGACTACCTACTTGCTTTCTAAACAGCTGCGTAACAAGAACAATGGCCTAATTGTAATGCAGAATATGAGAATTAGACGGAAGAGGTTTTGTTTTAGAACATTTTTACTCAGGAATATTCGATTATGCACTGCATCAACTGCACTGCATGTGATGTGATATAAGAAGTTCATAATTATTATGCTAAGTGCCATTAACCGTGGCATCCTGCAGATAATCACCGGGATTCCGGTATTTGCCAATACCGGGATACCGGTATTGGAAGGTAGAGATAGTGTAAGTACACAAATCTAAAGGCTGGTTTACATTATCTTAGTCTTTAGTAGAGTGCTTTAGGAGAGTGCTTTAGTGGAAACATGTAAACAGTCGTCTTATGACTAAAGAGAGTAACGTTCTAGTAGCCTTTCTACTCGCTTTCCAGTAGCATCCCCTGCGCGCCCGCTCACCCCCCGCGCGATATTTTACTCGCACTCGCACTGGAAGCATGTAAATCGACATTTTAGTAGCGTCTTTAGTAGAGTGCATTTGCCGGTGAACGCGTGACGTGTAATTGAATCAAATAATAGGTATTAGGTATGGCGAAAATGACACTCTACTGGAAGCGTGTAAACGGTCACTGAAAAGGCACCAAAACTACTAAAGCACTCGCATTCGAATCTACTCGCACGCTACTAAGCACTCTACTAAATACTAAGATAATGTAAACCAGCCTTAATGCATTCTTGGACGGTCGAATACTGCTATCTCCAAACTGCTTTCCAAACATGGAGGTTATGGTAATATTATGCAGTGGACTGACAATATGAGTTAAGGCACACCCCGGGCACTCCATACAAACGCCGCGTTTCAACTACTTATTACACAGACGCTACACAGTGACGTTTTTGCACACGCGCAACTGAGTGCGTGAAGTCTAGGGCTATTGAATGAGCATACGAACTGGCCTACGAACTCGTGGGGCGCGGTGAGGTAATTGATTTCGGGCGGGGCGGAGAGTTTCCTTTCTGTACGGTAGTACTAATATCTATTCTGTGGTTAAGGGCTGGTTTATACGGGGTCAGTGACTGGACCCAAAGAGCGAGCAGGAAGATAAGTGCGAGCGAGAAATCAGCACTGGACTGGGTTACTGTACTGCCATGTTCCTGACCCCGTATAAACCAGGCATAACGAGCTTATATTTATTGACTAAACTAGCTGACCCGACAGACGTTGCCCTGTCTTTTTAGTTATGATTTATGAATATTGAATTCGAATTTTAAACGACATTCAGTTTTTTTGCAGCCCGCATTCTGTCAATTCTATGTCAAACGTCATAAGGTTACATTAAAAAAGTTTATAGTCCAAATTAAATTTTATATATGGTGGATAAGTATTCTTAAATTTTCTTATTTTCCGCGCGATTTTCTTTATTTTTTCTTCCATAAGAACCTTCTCCTGATAATAACAAACAACAAAAAAAGAATTAGCGAAATCGGTTCAGCTGATCTCGAGATTTGCGCTTAGCAAGACATTCAGCGATTCATTTTTTTATATTATAGATTATGGATAGGATAGACTAGAGTCAAGGAAATTGTAAGTACTTCGGTACTTACTTAGAGTAAGACGCGCTTCTGTCCCAGAAAGAGAAGCCATACGAAGCGTTCCCCTCTGCCGAAGTACAAGCCCAAATGGGCATACGCGGTTAATAAAACCAGTTGCGCCCGGATTTCTTTCTAGACCGAGTCCAGTCGCGCATGTGAACGCTGCAGTGTTTAAAATGCCGAATTGATGAGTTTTTTGCTGTTAAAAGAGGTCTGGAACATCAAGTTTACAAAAAGACGGTGTTACATTTCACATGAAAGTAATTTTTTGTCGTATTATTGCTATTTGTTTACATTTAAACATTAAATTCGTATATTTTATTCTTGATTAGTTGTCAAATTTGTTCAGTGACATCGGGTCTGCTCGTCCATGGCTCGTCCGTACAAATTTCAGATCTGTCGCTAGATAAATCCGAGTTCTCGCCGATGAGCAACTTAGTGATGTTACCGTATCACAATGTTTGTCGATAAAGGACATGGCTTGTTCCTGCTCCAGGCAGACTCATAAATGTGATATACCTGAAATATTCCTTAAATATTTATTAATTCTTTTTAACTTCTGACAGACTCCTCCAGATGGTACTAGCTGATCTGGCGAACATAGACAGCTCTACCTACTGTCCCCTTACATCACATCAAAATGAAACATCTGTTCGATCAGCCCTTGTAAACACAAGAGCACGCAAGAGTGTATGAGACTAGACAATAAGACTGAGTGTTCTTGAGTCCGTATTAACTTGTTTAAGACTAATTTAAGAACGATGACAAGGTACAAAATAATTATAAGAGCCCTGGGGCCCTATTTTTGAATCGCTGGGCTGGCGTCGAGCGCTCGTTTCTACTACTGTTCGTTCGACATCTTATTGTTTTGAGTCATATGTCGAACGAAAATCAGTCGAAAAGAGCGCTCAACGCCAGCCGAGCGATTCAAAAATAGGGCCCCTGTAAGCCTACCACTCTAATAACGTGCGTATCCTGAGACTTTTTTGCTTGTTGGGTCTTTGTTGTTATTCACCCCATGTAAAATATTTGAGTTTGTTACCTTTATTCCTTTTTCCGTATCGATATTGCTGCAACGACAGTTGGGCCCAGCCCTTTATGTCAAAAACGTGTCATATTTTGATGTGTGACTCATCCGTACACAAATTTTTGCTGTTTTGTTTTATTTTTTATGTGTTGGTGTCGTCTTTACAGTGTTCTTTTTGTATGTGAGTATGCGGAACTGCACTTGTGTGCACTTTCCCCCCCCGCAAAAAATGCCAGAATAATTTGAATAGAGTAATAATCGCTAAGGCTGCTCCCTTCCGCGATGCTCTAAGGGTACTTACAATTTCCTTGACTAGAAGTATATCATCTAGAATATAGTATAGAGTATCTAGAGTATATCATTATTCTAACACTGCTGTCACAATTTTTATCATACCCCTTTCCGAGAGTCTCCGAGATCTCACTAAACTACACCACACAATCATATTGTTTTATTTAAATGTTTCTAGGACGAATAACCGTAATTTTGCCATAAAGTCAAAAGAGTGACGTCATTTCGCTATTTTGTCATGGGAAACATGGTTGGGCAACAAACCGTAGTATTTTTATTACATTTTAGATCTTCTAACAATATATGGTGTTTCATCATTTTACTAGCTATTACGTCAATGGTATGAAATATTATTTCAAATTTTACAAATTTTAGTGTCAAAGTTAAAAAATAAATTAAGAATTTATACATTCATACATAAAGGAATTTACACACTCGATGGTAATGCAACCTGTCAAATAATTTTAACTGAAACGAAAAGCAAGAAGTTTAATAAACGAAATAGACAAACTACTAAATAGGTTGAAAAAGGTGGAAAAAGCAAAGAGTTGATATTAAACGTTATCACAAACGCGGTGATTTTTTGTTCGCAAGTTGGTCAAGGTAACTACGTAATCGTTTATATTTAACCACCAATAAGATTTGAACTTTACGGGCCTCTTTTGTCAAACTGCTAATTTAATAAAGAGTAGGTTTAAGGCCTTTTATTTTATTTAAGTAGTGTTCGACCAATCGCGATACAACCATAATCAATATCGAGCATTTGAGAAAAACATAATTTGAGTTGGGAATTAACACTTTACCACATGGTTCGCCAAACTTTTTAGCCTAAGTGCCAGACTAACTCTTCGACGAAGTCCCAAGGGCCAGAACCTAGCTAGCTTTATGCGATGGCATTTTCCCGGGCCAAAAAAGGACCTAGCTAACTCACCAACATATGTAATTTACAGTATGTTGGTGCTCGCGGGCCGGAGCTGGCCCGCGGGCCGTAGTTTGAAGACCCCTGCTTTAGCATACCTGTTTTGTTCTCCAAAACTAGTTAATGTTCACCAAATCCTAAACCGCCCAAGAATTTAGGGTAGTAAGGGTTAGCATAGGTTAGTATGGTGGTAATTTAAACAAGCCATTTGAGTTTGCAATTTTTAATTGATACCAGAATCACATCACAACTCTCCAGTAGCTAGCTACTAAAAGAAAAATGGTTCCGTCATCTATACATAAAGAAGGCCTGTGCTGTGCCCCAGCAGTGGGGACATTAAAAATAAATAAATTAATTAAAAACACGACTGCTCTGCCCAAAAAAAAACTTTTTTCACATTTGAAAGTGGCGTGGCGTGTACAGTCGTCAGTTTTTTTTTTAATATAGCCAGTGTCACACGGGATGCCCCATATCCATATCCGTTAAGGCATTTAGAAGTTATGGTGGAATAAAGAAACTCATAACCTACAAAATACATACCTACACCTGTTTTTTTAGTAAAAAGGGCTGATGTGATGATGAACCGCGGTGGAATGCTATGGTACTAGTGTCCCCTAATCATAGAATAGATATAAGCCCTAATGTTAGGTATACACTTCTTAAGGGACGGTTCCCTTTAGATTCCCTTTACGGTTCGGTAACCGTACGAAGAAATTGAAGCACACGAACGCGCGTTTTCGCGATATCTCGATAATCGGATAATTTGTAAATCACGTTTTATTGAGACTTGTAGGGGACACGTGCGATTACGTGATTACGATAATTAATAAATTAGTAAGTATAGCCTTAATTTTAACAGAAAAAATCTTTGCTGCTGCAGCGCTTTGAAACATATCAAGCAAGACTGCTGTTAAAAAGGGCTGATTTTGTTAGGTACAAACAAAGCTATCATGTTTATTGTCATTAATACTTAGTACAAAAGAAATAAGCCCACTGCAGGCTTAGCTACTCAAGAATCCAATAACATACAATCCAGGTTTTTAATTAAATGTTGACAAACCCCGTATTCTTGTGTTCGAGTTGTTATAAATGCTAGAAGCTTCAATTTACATTACTTACATTTTTCGTTTTTCTAAATAAACGAACATACATACTTAGTGACAAGAATACACTCACGCTTGTTTCCCATGGGTAGGCAGAGACACTTCACAGATCCTTGCACACTTCTTTCGCTTCATTCACATCCATCAATCTTTTCATACATGCCCTGCGGTTTTTGTCACTACCCACACCAGCCTTTTTCAGAAAAACTTACGCGGACCAAATAGGGGTTCTATTTGGTCCGCGTAAGTTTTTCTGGGACGCCCTTGCGCAATCGTTCCTTCCACATTCGCACAATATATCTCTTTCGTGATTCTCCTTTCATTCATCCTCTCGGCCAAACCACCGGAGCATTCCTTTCTCAATTCTTGTCACTAAGTATATCATCTTTCAGACCACACCTTTCACGAATCACATCATTGCTCACTCTATCCCTCAATTTGGCTCCACATATACGAACAACTTCTATGAAGTCAAAAACTTATAAACCTAAGTGGGCTTACAAAAGTGCTGTTACTTTAAAACATTATCCTCACGGAAAAATTAGCATAGACAAAAACTTCTAACCCGAATATGTACAACGGGCTTTACAAGGCGACAACCGGCCCACTTTCCCGCCACGCCAATAAATTGACAGAAATAGGCATTCGAAATTAGAACGCCGATATTGGACGCGGGGCGCCATATTGTTTATTATGCGTTTTGTTTGATCTTAGGTTTTGATACTGCATGTTAACTTGCTACCGATTTTACCTCTCCACATAACAGAAATAGAGTAAATGGGTATACCATTAATTGTTTAAAACTCAGGTAATATTTAAGTGCTACTTCCTGACCGGGACACAACGCTTCAAACCGGAACGTGTCCCGGTATACCGGGACGTATGGCAGGCCTTCACACAGATCAGACCAAATAAAAAAGTAAAGACGGAGTCTTCCGACAAAGCGGTGAAGCCAGTAAAACTACGCCTTGGCTGTGTACATACACAGTATACGCACACACATGTAACGAAACTACGCCTTGGCTTTCGTTCGTCATTGGGCGTTCCATATCGAACCCTGCCGCCCGGCCCCCGCCCGCCCTCTAGTACGCACACATGTACCATCAAAAACCGGCCTCACTATCTTTGGCCTCACTTAGTTGTTCGCAACCACTGTGCAACGCTCCATCTTCCTTTTTTATTTGATCTGAGTTACAAAAGAGCATCGAATAAGGTTCAATAAAAAAATCGTTGTAAATAGAACGACGAAATGCGTCCGACTATCGTGATTCTTTTTTGTAACAAGCCCTCTGTTTTCTATGGTCTCAAATTATGAACAAACAAAGGGTATTATCTATTTGTTTTATACAAAGACGTCAGTAATGCGACCCTATGTGCATTCAACTGCGATATTGTTGACTCAAATGATATCTATTTACGACACGAGTAACATTACAATATTGTTTATCTGATCGATTTAACTAACGACGCATTTTTCGGATAAGAATCCATTGACACATTTTCTATATCTTGTTTCAAACAAATAATAAGTATATCTAGAGTAAGTAGGTACAACTACTTAAGTTTTACTAACAAACGAAATGAGTATCTAATTGACTAAAGATAAGGTAATAGAAATAGTGTAATATACATGTTCAACATCAAATACGCATTTTTGAGCAACGATCTTACACAGAACCTATTGCTTGATTTGTTGGTCCCAAAAAAGTGTAGAAAGTCGATTATACTTCTCAGTTAAGTATGTGATTGACAAAAATATGATAGCTAAAACTTTTCTCCATAAAAAAATCGTTAAGTGACCTCCATATTGTAGTTTTTCAATGCTGTACCAACCAATAATAAACCCATAATCTTGAAACTATAATAAAGAAAACTATAGCTAACGCTTTAGTTTTGTAATTGACAGTTTTTCAAAATAAGAAATGTTATTAATTAATTTTTACTATAAAAAGAACAATGACCACTTCCCATACAAGCGTTGACCTGACAAATATATTTTTTAAAAGTTCATGTACAATAAAATTATATTTTAATAATTGCTTGCAAAAATTTTGACAGTTCAGAAATGGGCGTCATTTTTTCCAGCGTTGTACGCTCCCTTAATAGTAATGTCTAAACAATTTGATAGTATACTACCGAATAGGTACTTACTTACCAGTTTGCATAAAGACGCAAACATTGTATTTACACGATAGACCAGTTTCTTTGCTATTTCGTATAATTTTCCGAGCGGCTGAGTACCTAGTGAAAGTTGCGTATCGTGATAAGTTTGCATCTATGATACCACTTTTATTCATGACAATGTGGGACAAACATGCCTTTTTTACTTCGAATAGCAGCACTATTTAGTGTTCTAATGTCACTGTAAAAATTAATGTATCTAGCTGAAGCTGGGTCATTTTGACCCTAGATAATAACTTTGACTCGGACTAGAAAAGAGTTTCATTCAAGGTCCCGCCAGGTATTAACCGCTGAGTAAATTTGTCAGCTTAATTATTGATAATACACACAAGTTCACTATCAAAATGCTCAAAGTAATCTAGGGTCTAAGCGACCCAGCTTTTGCTAGATACATTTATTTTTACAGTATCATTAGAACACTAAAAAGTGCTACTATTTGAAGTAAAAAAGGCATGTTTGTCCCACGTTATTGTTATGAATAAAAGTGGTACCATGTCTGGGTCACTTCGACCTTAAACTCTCTAGAGTCTCTAGACCCTACTCCCAGCCTGTGCTACTAGATACATTTATTTTTACAGCATCATTAGAATGTTAAGTGACTATAAGGCCGAAGGTGGAAGCGCACTATACCCGGAATCCTTACCACTGAGAAACTGGCTATCTTACCTCTAACTGCCGGAACACAACAATTTTTATTATGGCGTCAGACTTCGGTAAGATGGTGATAGATCCAGGCGGACTTGAAATAAGCCCTACCGCCAACTAAAGGTTCGAAAAAGAATTAGAACACTTGATAATGCCGCTAACTGAAGTAAAAACGGCACATTTGTCCCACATCATGGTACATTACACATCACATCATAGCATGGTTTCTTCAGTTTTGGCACAGAATATAATTAGTTTGGGCCAAAGTTGTCCTCTCGTCTCGTTTTATTATATATTCTGTGGTCTTGGGTTAAAATAACGCATCTATACCGGCATAGAATATTAATTTACAAATGTTTATTAACTTCACTTTAAAACCAAGGCTACCAAAACTATTTTTACCAAGTTCTGCCTTGACCTGACCGGGACTCATATACGGAACCACATAGATAGCGCAGTCAGTTTGTTCTAATTACTCTATCACGGAGGTCGTTGCATCGAATTTGTAAATGATTGAACAATCTTCGTATTTTTTAAGAACTACTTTAGAATGATAACACCTAGATTCTCGAATTCTTGTAAGGTGTGGCTAAAGTGAGGCAACTAAAAGTGAGCCAAAATGACTCAGTTTTCAGATTTATATCCTTCATACGTTACCTAATCGTAACTAAAATCCAATAAAATAGTAAGTAATCCCCTAAAGGTAGCAGGGTTGGAAAAAATCATGATTTTTTGCAAAATATCAAAAATCCCAGATTTTTTGCTAAAAGCCTTTAAAATCCAATTAAAATAGTTCGTGAAACCACCACACGCTTTTGTTTTACTTATTTGACACTTTAATTCGGAAGAAACACAAGTAAAGATCAATAAAATAGTTGAAAATGACAAAAAGATATAAGGACAAATTTTGGCAGCTTTATTTTAGAAGAAAAAATTGTATTATGCAATAATTCTAAGACAACGTTAATTTTAACACACATTTGTATGTGTCTATCAATTATTTAAAATTAAGAATTTTATTTTTTATACAAATAGGAAAGAAAAAAGCAAGTTGATTGAATCATTCAAAAAATTTAAATTAATTAATTAATTCAATTATCCAAAAAATCACTTGATTTAAATCGAATTGATTTAATCATGCCAACCCTGAAAGGTAGGGAAATTGAAACTTTTTCGTTCTTATAGGTACGATTAGGTAATGTACACACATCAACTTTGTCTAGGGATACAGGTGTTATTTTCATACAAACGAAGTAACTTTGAAGCCTTGGTTTCCTGCCAGGGATGTACTGTGCTGTGATCTGATGACGTCTATCCAGGGAGTGAATGGAGGAGATTCTGACCAGCATTCTTAAAACGTAAAAGACATGTTTAAAAAAACCGCGAAAATAGCATGAAAATGTATGGAAATCCTCAAACTGAGAAATCTGACTCTGACCCATTAATCTTTTAGAATGCTGATCAGATCAGTTGGGTGTGTATAGCGATCTGAATCTCCTCCATTCACTCCCTGAATGGCCATCATCAGATTACAGCACAGTACATCCCTGGCAGAAAACCAAGGCTTCAAAGTTACCTCGTTTGTATGAAAATAACACCTGTATCCCTAGACAAAGTTGATGTGTGTATGACGGATGAAAATTTGAAAACTGAGACATTTTTTATTTGCCTCACTTTTTACATGCGCTTCGTAGGGAACTATCGTTCTAGGTTGTTACGAGTACATGCTATATATAACCTCGTAATGTTAAGTATGATTACGCTTATTTTGTAATACTTATTTTTTTGGGTGGAATTTACGCAGATCAAATTATTAAATAAACATTTATACTGAATTATCTTCATTTTGAAAAAAGAAATATATGTAGCTTACTTCCGCAAACAATATATGCAAGATGCACCGCCCGCCCGCCCGCAAAATTATGCACATGCACACACAAAATATCAGTGGACAAACCTGCATTTAGCAAGACAGCACCACACCTTGCACCTTCACCAATTAGGCTACTCTACACGTGTTTCGCCCCGACCTGGGGATTATCTTCCTCTTAACTTTGCAGTTTGCATAGACATGTGTGTTGAATGGTCTGCTTTACTTGCACGACATTAATGAATAATGTATAATTACGTTCAATTGTTCCCTGTAATATCTAGTTGATTAAAAATTGCACTTTGTTTTTCGAAGAAACATTTGATCTGCGTAGCTGTTCATGTTTTCCCACGGGATGGTAAGCGTTTTTGTTTTGCCAAAGACAATGCTACTGTGGTACAGATAGCAACAAAAATATCTTAACACTTTGTGAAAGCAACATTCTTGTTAAATGTTTCAAATTGTTACATACTTGCATTTGCGCACCTTTAGTTTGTAGTGGGCTTATTTCAAGTCCGCCTGGTTATCTACCACCATCTTACCTAAGTCTGACGCCATAACAACAATTAATTAAACTTACTAACATTAACATATAATAAGTACAATTTTTTTTTGTTTGTTTTGAAATAACTTTTAGATTACAAAAAGTTATGTTACTAACTGCTTTTTTGTATACTTTAATGGAACTATAGGTCTTTTTAACCAACTTCAAAAAAGGAAGAGGTTCTATGTTCGTCTGTATATTTTTTTGTATGTCTACCGATTACTCGAAAACGGCTGGACCGATTGAAATGATTTAAACGTTACTTCATCAGGTAAGTTCCCAAGTTAGTCCCATTTTTCGAAAATTTTAAATCTGTTCAGTAGTTTTCGAGAAATCTTGAAAGTACTGTAATTTTTTAGGTAAATATTTTTCGAGTTTTTACGGATGTCAGCCATAACTTCTTTGTTTATGAACCGATTTAGATGATTCTTATTTTGTTGGAAAGATAATACCTTAAGGGTGGTCTCATGTTGCATTTTTTGGATCCATTAAACATTGCAAAATTTTATTATGACTGTTTGTTTCCATAATAAATAAATAAAAAATTGTTGTGTTCCGGCAATTAGAGGTAAGATAGCCAGTTTCTCAGTGGTGAGGATTCCGGGTGTAGTGCGCTTCCACCTTCGGCCTTATCGTCACTTACCATCAGGTGAGATGAAGGCCAAGCAAAATAAAAAAAAAACTTAAGTATTATTTTTTAAATTTCGTCTTTCATTTGATTTGATTTAAGTATGTCATAAAAATGAAATTTAAATTGCTAAATCCGTATCGTACGATAGCTTATCGGTTTGTTTTTTTATCACGTAGTCGGCTATCGAGCTAGCTAGACGCCGAGGAGTAGGTTGTGTGCACCGTACCTACGTAACTCTGAGGTCATTGACATGCTCAACAGCTGTTTTCTTCTAAGTAAATATTTTGCTGAAACAGCGTTTATTATACATATATAGGACATTTGTTTTTTTACACGACAGCCCAAAAAAGGAGTGTATATGGATTCATGTATGTTTGTGGGTATATGAGTTTCTTTATTCCACCATAACTTCTAAATGGCTTAACGGATTTGGATGTATGAGGTTATGAGGTACCTATCGTTAGAATCCTTACGTCATTCCGAGTGACACTGGCTATATATTTTTTTTGAAAACATCAATATGGCGACTGTACGACGCCACTTTCAAATGTGAAAAAAACCATTTTTGGGCATCAAACGAAAGGCCTTAACGAGCATATTCCAAAACTATATGATTTGTCACTAAAATGTGTGAAATAAAAATAAATAATTTTAAAAAAATATTAAAAACACGACTGCCCTATCAAAACGAACTAAAAAAGTTAAATAACAAGTGTCATTGCAGTCGGGGGACCTCTTTGATTAATAATTGTTCCACAAAATGGTCCCCCGACTGCAACGACACTTGTTATTTAACTTTTTTTAGTTCATTCTCATAGGGCAGTAGTGTTTTTAATACTTTTTTAAATTTATTTAATTTTTAATCCTACTGATATTATAAATGAGAAAGTTTGTGGGTTTGGATGTTTGGATGTTTGTTCCTCAATCACGCAAAAACTACTGAACGGATTTGGTTGAAATTTGACACACAGATAGTTTATAGCCTGGACTAAAACATAGGATACTTTCTATACCGCAGTTTATAGCCTGGATTAAAACAGGATACTTTTTATCCCGGTCAAAGGTTCCCTAGGGATTTTCCGAATGTTCACGCAGACGAAGTCGCGGGCGGAAGTTAGTTAATATATAATAAAAATAACTCGCTGAGTAAGTACCTCATGAGTAGAACTAAGAACTAGGTACCCTACTTGCAAAGAATATAGAAAATAGCTTTGCAAAGTGCTAAATGTGATAATTACAGCTTACTTTATTATAATTAATCTCATAAACTAGGTAAGTGTACCTTTGTATTGTAATCCGTATAGATAGAATTTTGATAAATAATATTACTTAAGTAGGTACCTACTGTACAATTAAGAAAATGACATTTATGACTTTAAAGAACTAGATGTGCGATATGTATCATAAATATTCATAGTCTTGTAGAATTATTTCTCTTAAATCGTTATAGTTATTTACTACAAATTGGTTTAGTGATTTTTGCGTCAAATCTGCCAAATCTGTCTCACTCACTCCCACGCGCGTCGTTTTCTCATCGCTATCTCGCTTTAGTCGCATAGCGCCTTAACAGAACTATGACCTTAATTAAATAAAACCTTCCTAAAGAAATATAACCATTGCCACACGGCCTATTAATAGTGCAAATGTCCTACCACGCTGTTAACTGCATAATTTTTAGGGTTCCATACTCAAAAGGTAAAAACGGGACCCTATTATTAAGACTCCGCTGTCCGTCTGTCTGTCTGTTTGTCACCAGGCTGTATCTCATGAAGCGTGATAGCTAGACAGTTTAAATTTTTACAGATGATGTATTTCTGTTGCCTCTATAACAACAAATACTAAAAACAGAATAAAATCAATATTTGAGTTGGGCTCCCATACAACAAACTTTTTTTTTTGCCGTTTTTTGGTACGGAACCCTTCGTGCGCGAGTCCGACTCGCACTTGGCCGGTTTTTCACTATCTTGCGTCGCGATAAGCCTTGGTCGAGAAGTGCCAAGAGAATCGGAGCCATGGCTGTGTGCGTATGCGCATATGCACAACACTCATTATGATGACACAACTGAGAAAAGAAAACAACTGTTAATATTACGTTAGTAATAAATAACGAATCTGTGGTTATATTTAGATCCTTTTTGTAACCTATTTGTACACAACGTGCTACAAAATACCCCTAATGCCGAATATGGTAGATAGGGACCATCAAAGTATACAACTTTTACTATGGGATCAACTCTGAAATCGCGAAAAAAAATCAGCTGTTTCATACAAAAATTAATAACGAAAATATCAAAATGTATGAAACAGCTGATTTTTATTTCACGATTTCAGAGTTGGTCCCATAGTAAAAGTTGTTCAGTTTGTTGGTCCCTATCTACCGTATTCGGCATTAGAGGTATTTTTGTAACACGTATATATTTTTTAACCTTTGAAAAAGTTTCTGACATTGCTTTCTATCACATCACACATATACACTCCTTTTTGGGCAGTCGTGTAACAAGCCAAGTATATTTAATTTAAACCAATTTTTTTTTAGTTAAGTATTCTCCTTTAACGATCTCCTGGATCAATTTTGAAAATCTAGCTTTTCGATCTTTGAGATCAGAGGTCAAGATATTATCCAATACATAATAACCCATAACCACACCATATCACTGAAACTAACCCATAACCACTGAAGCGCTCATGGCGGAACTTGACAGACTGATCGTACCCGATCACGTTTGTTAAGCAACGCTCAGTCCGGTCAGGTGTCGGATGGGTGACCGTTAAAGTGGCATAAATACTGAGCGTTTCCGTGCTTCGGAGGGCACGTTAGACCGTCGGTCCCGGCTGTTGTCATCTGATAACAGTTGTTAAGCCAAGTTAGATGCCTTCATAGAGAATCCTCATTCGATAAGAAGAAGAAGACCATAGAATATTTAATAGTACTACCATAACCTTTTAATAAGACCTAATAATTAATAAGACGAAAGTCTATGAACAGTATGTTAGCTTGATGACTTACGGCAGTGAAACGTGGTCGCTAACTATGGGTCTCATAAGGAGGCTCAAGGTCACCCAGCGTGCAATGGAGAGAGCCATGCTCGGCGTTTCCCTGCGTGATCGAATCAGAAACGAGGAGATCCGCAGGAGAACTAAAGTAACCGACATCGCTCGAAGGATTGCTCAGCTAAAGTGGCAGTGGGCTGGACACAAAGCGAGAAGAACCGATGGCCGTTGGGGCGGAAAGGTTCTGGAATGGCGACCGCGCACCGGATGACGCTCCGTGGGTAGGCCCCCGACAAGGTGGACCGACGATCTGGTGAAGGTCTCGGGAAGCCACTGGATGCGGGCAGCGCAGGACTGATCGTCGTGGAGATCCTTAGGGGATGCCTATACACAGCAGTGGGTGTCGTGCGGCTGACTGATATGATGAAGACCTAATCAATCATGTACCTAGCAATAACTAGTGGTGCTTAGCTCTACTAATCACCTTTCTGCAGCGTTTTTCAAGCTCCTCCATGTTTCGAAAGTATTTAATTTATTTTCTTCTATTCTCCTCAGGCCAGTATCATTAGCTAAAATCCTAACAATAGTACATTTACAATAAAAGTGCGAACATAATGTTTGTCGAAATGTAAATGGAATTGCACCGTGCTCATACGAATTTAATTATCCAACTAAATATTTTGAAACGGCTAGTTACACACAATTTCACTGCGCCGAAAGTGAGAACTGTGTTATGTAACGTGCACTGTACACTTGTTGGCCGGCATTATAATAGCACAGCTGTGGGTTTAGTTGAATTGCTTCACACATAGCTTTGGATTAGGTGGGTAAACATCCGTAATTAATACTTTAGCATACCAAATAAAACATTTTGTTCTCCAAAATTAGTAAATGCTCACCAAATCCGAAACCGTCTAAGAGTTGTGAGCATTTACTAATTCTGGGTTAGGTTAAAGCCGTAAATATCTGACTTCTAGTGCCCTATCATTATCACCCAGTCACTGGGTATCAGTGGCGAAGGGTCCATACATGTCGATTCCTATCGGCTTCCCTTTTAGAATTTCTGACCCAGGAATCCACCATACAGTTAAGATATTTTTTGGGGAAATTACAGGTCTGGCTTACCTTTGCCATATTTCGACTCCTCGCCACTGCTGGGTATACTGATAGAAATTTAGGAGGGAAATGGATTATTTTATTTTTGTTTGTGATTATGTGGTTTAAACTAAACCGTATGGCATGGCAATCAAAATTTTTGTGACGCGATGCCATTTTTGTGATTTGCTACTGCACCACAGAATACATACTGTAGTAGGGCAAATTTAATACCCAATTTGACACTTCATCAAAATTCAACAACGCAACCTTCTATCTATCAGGCATACAATATTTATTTTTTCAAAGGCACAATTGCTTAAGTTTTTCTCATTTAATAATACATAATTATTGTAATGATCTCAAAAAAGCAAATTTATATACGATTTAATTTGACAAATAACACTATACCTAGAGAAACTGACAGATGTCAAATGTGGTCTATTTAAATGGCCCTACTTTACGACGTTTTAAAATAAAACAATGTCGTTTTGCCCAAGAACTTTAAATCCACAAAATGTGAAGTTTGTGTGTTCTAGTAGAGGTTGTAACTGTACTGGCTACTGTAGCATAAAATATATCATGGTAATACCATGATGTTGTGCTTAGTACATAGACCATACAACAAATATTTATTTTGTGGCAGACAAGCGGCGGCGTTTGTGCTAATAAGACTGTAGTCCACAGTCTAGCACAAACGCCGCCGCTACTTACTTTGTGGTCGTTAGGTGGTTTATGGTCCTACTGTGGTAATAGGTACTATGACCCGCGGGCTGATTATCTAATTAGAAACCACCTAGCGACTGGTTGCAGTTCATAGATGATAGTGATCCATTGCTACTTCTTTTTGGTTTAAAAAAAACATACCAAAGAAAAGTAGCAATGTATGTGGAATGAAACCGGTCGCTAAATAGTTTCTTTTTAGATAATCAGGGTGCCGGTTTGGCCTAAAATTTATTGTACGTAATGTGTGCGCGCGTGCACGGAAAACCGCGATTTTATTCGAAGCGGCTGTTCTGTCTAATTTATATTCTGTGGTTTTGCCTATTTCAGACGTGAACTATCAATTTAATCACTCTCACACTTATTTACATTAAACGAAGTTTATTTACCTTCGCTCCTATTACATGCGATAATCATGACGTTGATAACAAAACGATAGTGGCTCCGACACTATAATTTAGATTAGAAAAACAACAACTTATTTGCGGCGTGAAATGACATTACATGTTAGTTTTGTCAACATTCAATTGTATTGTACATACTACCAATACGTTTTTAAATCACATCGAGCAAAAATATTTTCCGGTAGGTACATCTACTTACGTATTACACAACAAAAATTGATTTTGCTACGAGTTTTTACGCGCCAAAAGCACCCTTTTCGTGCTGGAGAGGTGAAAATATGTTTTACGTCTTAACTATTCAAACGATCATTAGGAAATTTTACATAGCACGTTGTCAGGGGTACAGAGAAGGACATAGGGTAACATTAATCCCGAAAAAGAACTGTTCCCGTGGGATAGAGAAATAACTGACCACGCAGACGAAGTCGTTGACGGTCGCTAGTATAATATACACACATCAACTTTGTCTAGGGATACAGGTGTTATTTTCATACAAACGAGGTAACTTTGAAGCCTTGGTTTCCTGCCAGGGATGTACTGTGCTGTAATCTGATGACGGCTATCCAGGGAGTGAATGGAGGAGATCCAGATCGCTATACACACCCAACTGATCTGACCAGCATTCTAAAAACGTAATGGATATCTTTAAAAAAACTGCGGAAATAGCATGAAAATGTATGGAAATCCTCAAACAGAACTCTGACCCATTCATCTTTTAGAATGCTGATCAGATCAGTTGGGTGTGTATAGCGATCTGAATCTACTTCATTCACTCCCTGGATGGCCATCATCAGATTACAGCACGGTACATCCCTGGCAGAAAACCAAGGCTTCAAAGTTACCTCGTTTGTATGAAAATAACACCTGTATCCCTAGACAAATTTGATGTGTATACTTTGCGAAAATAAGTTTGTTTGTAACACCTTCACGTCTTAACTACTCGACATCGGTGGTGCAAAATTTCATTATGATCGCATCATGTTGCAGACACGTCAGAGGTACAGAGGCATAGGGGACCTTTCGTCTTGAAAAAAGTACTGTTCCTGAGGGATAGAGAAATTAATAAGAAAATAGTTGTATGAATTAAAGTTTACGATAACGAATTGATGACCTACCTATCCACGCCCACGTTCAAACACGTAGAAAATACTCGAACTCTACGCTAGTTCGGTGCTTGCGTAAGATACCAAAGATTTGAGTCTAGCTAGTCAACAACTCTTGTTTTGTTTTTTAAACATTCGTTATATCATCAGTATAAAATTATCCCAATATTTTGTTACTTAAAAAATCTCCATTTTTTTTTACTTTACCAGATCACAACCTTGCTATTATGTAAATGTTTGAATATACCAATATGAACTTGGAATAAAGTTATTTTATTTCCGTCTTCTATATTCAATTCAATAAAATATTGTTATTAATTATTATAATCAACAGCTATTTAAATTTCCCTACTACTGAGTCACCAGACGTCAGGATTTGTCTTGATATTATCAGGATTTTAGGGTCCCTGTCAGGATTCTGGCCGGAGTCGGAAACAACAAAGCAAACCTTAGAAATCAAGCTATTTTTTATTTTTATTTTCTTTGACATTACTTTATATTTAATTTTTTTTTGGTTGGTGGTAAGGCTAATTTCAAGTCCGCCTGGCTAGCTACCACCATGTCACCTAAGTCTGACACCATTACAACAATGACTTCTATGTTTGTATTCTATTTGAAAGTTGTTGTGTTCTGGCAATTAGAGGTAAGATAGCCAGTTCCTAAGTGGTGAGATTCCAGGTGCTTACACCGATGAGGTGAAGGCCAATCACATACTGTTGTGGATAATAAGAAATTTAAAAAATACTACCGTATCGTCTTTAATTCTTATTCTAAAAGAAGCTCAGTAATTCGTATGCCCATACAAAATAGATTGACTTCGCAATACTCTCGAAATTGCTATTGGCGCTTCGTTATTCGGCAAACATGCAGTGCCTTGAATTTAAACATACACACACACGATTGCAAGTGTTGAACTGCTAAAACAGCTTTTATTACATAGGTCTTAAAGATGGAACATCATATCATGTGTCGTCGGTCTTATGTGCGTAGTAAGGTCATCTCCTATATAGTGATTGTGTTAAGGCGACCTTACTTTAACTGTTCAATGTTTGCAATAAACTATTAATCTTAAAGACATTGAAAGCAAGTTTTCTGTACAAGGGAATAGAGGTATTGTTTGCTCTCTCGATAATAACATTATGTATTTTATTAAAGATAGCATCACTGTTTTTTTTTGTGTTGTGATGCAAATGCTATAACATAAATAGTTTTAGGTCAACATAACAAGTGGGTATCTTAATCTTAGTAAAGAGACTAAATAGGTAATAAACAGTTCGTTTTGTACATACATACGTTTAGCTCAAATATTCATTATATTCTTCAAAAATAGTTAAGAATGTAAGCAAGAATAACTGCAGACTTTTGTAGTAACAATCTAGTAAATTATATCGACGAAAACAACCTGAATTCCACACAAAAATATTTTCCACGCAATAAATTAACGCGTAATTGTGATATACCTAAATTTGAACCATATTTTCTATGCAATAAGAAATGTTGATAACACTTGTTGCGAATTTATTTATAACACGAAGGACATCGCAACCACGTAGGTAGATTTTTCTTTGTTTATTTTTATATCAATTAAAGTTCAATTTGGCTATTAAAGCTATTATAAATTATAGCATAACCTAACCTGCCTCCTAATTGTTGAACTCAAAATCTATCTATCGGAATCGCTTTTAATTTGTCACGAATGCTACGTCTATTGCTGTGGCATTACAAGGCACTGTGACAGACTGTCTTTGAGACCCAGTGATGGATGTAAACGATTGCCTATTAAAAACGATCGTGATAGATTTTGAGCACAGAACAAGATTTGAGATTTTTGAGTTATATTGAGGCATATACGAAGATACGGTCAAAGCTAACTAGAGTGAAATAGGCGTAGCCGTAGGTTATTAGCCCAAACAACGTGCGTTCCTTTCGTAATATTTCTTACTGTATGTAAGTAAAGCGTAATATTAAATAAAGATCGTACCCCGATAACAGTCACATTAATATTCAAAGAATGATGTGCAAAATGGCAGCACTGTAGCACTTTTCTACCTTTCGGAAATTGTGTAAACCACACAGCCACAGTATAAAGAAGTACTACCAGTAAACCGACTCTTTTGTTGATAAACGCATGCCGCCACTTTGTAGGTATACGCACAGAAACTCCGTCAGGGGTCAGGGTTGTCACAACAAAATCTACTCAAATATATTACATAAAAGTTTAAACTTGTAATAACGAAAGAATAAAAATAGTAAATAAGGCCTTTTCAAGAATAACATCGTAACACACAAAACAGAAACAGCAAACATGAAACTACTGATTGTTTATTCGCGATTTGACAGTTTGTCCCATAGTAAAAGTTGTTCAGTTTGATGGTCCCTATCAAATCATGACGTGGATTTACAATTAAAAACGGAACAAATCCTGTAAACCATTATGACGTTTTGAAATTTCGTAACGCTTTTTAAAACGTACACCCCTTTAAATTAGAGAGCGCAAACTGGAGGAGATTGCGCTCGCCGACTCTGCCGCTCACTTCCCCGCGTACCCCCCATCGTTGCCCCACGCAAGTACATGAGTCGGACAACTGTTAGTAGTATTAAAACTGTGACACAGCACTACATTTTATTATATGGACGCATTGTCTGTAGGTAATCTATACATATAAAACTCTAAATTGATTGACTGATTGTTGGGATACACGTAGAACCCTAACGGCGGAAAGTAGAGACACCATTTTTTGAGGGTTTTGTTTTGTTTTTCTTTCATGGTGTAGGTGTGTACAAGAAAGGATTTTAAAAAATTCCTTTGTGTTCAAACATTAGTGCATAAAAGTTTTAAAACATTATCGTTCATGGTTGTTAATTAAATTAAGAAAATGTTAGAATGGAAAATGCAACTCCCTTAAAATTCTCCATACAAAACTCCAATTAGATAAAGACCTAATATTGTATTTTTAGCGATTTAACGAGTGAATACTGAAGGTCGACTTTACCGTCCGTTTGTTAATCCCCTTCAATCGCTTCATATGCGTCGCATTTTATTTCTTTTCCATTTTTTTATTTTAGTATCGATCGATAAATTGTGTAGTTTAGACGTCAAACATAAATAGTAAGTACCTACCATTAACAATGTTAAGAACTTAATAATCTAAAAAGGACAATTTTAGGGTTCCGTAGTCAAAACAACAAGGAACCCTTAGGGTCCCCCCAGACCTACCGGTTTCCGTTCTTTGCTTTGCTGTTCGGCAATGGACCGCCGGCCAAGAGGCTCATTTTCAATCTATCGCATATTTTCAATCTAAGTACATTTCACATATAAGAATATTCTTGTGAGCTTTGTTCCTTAAACGATCGTTATGAAAACACAAAAAATAGTTCAGATAGGTAATGATGACACCCACAACCCTGTTCACAATTTATATAAATATGCGATCGATTTATTTTTAGCAATCGGAGACCATGTTCAGGGTGGCATATCTCCCAGACGCTTCCTACTTCGCAACCCAGACGATGATATTTGATAACACCAAGCTAATGGCTATCTTGCCAATTTGGTCTGGTCCAAATATGCGATAGATTGAAAATGACCCTGGTTGGCCGGCGGTCTAAACAGCAAGTAGAACAGCAAAGCAAAGAAACCGGTAGGTCTGGGGGGACCCTAGTTTCGTCCATCTGTCCCTCCGCGTCGTAGCTCAGAGGCCCTCAAAACTAGAAAGTTGTAATTTGTCATGAATATTATGTATATTAATAAAGCCGAAAAAGTGGTAGAATAAAATCATGACAAATACTTTTTTAGCGAACAGTCACGTCTAAAAATATGTGTACAGTTTCAAACTTTGTCACTTTGTTGTTGTTGTCATTTGTCATTGATTTCTGTTCAAAAACGTAATAGCTCTTAGAGTGACATAAATAGTTTTAAACTGTATACAATTATTTTTAGATATGACTCTACCTCCCCTAAATGTAAAGTGGGGAGAATAATTTTTTCTCTTCAATCTCATAGTGTAAAAGTAAAGTGTAATGTAAGCTGTGTAAGGCCTACACGCACGCGCGTTTTTTTATAATTTATTATTATCGTTATTTATTTTTTATTATTATCGTCTCGATTGCTACTATTGACTATACATATTTAATTAATAACATAAGAAGTAACATACATATTGCAAAATCTCATGTTGACTAAATGTAGATAGTATGCCCAAATTTTATCTTATCGCTTTGCCCTAAAATATTGTATTGAACTAGTTCACCTAGTTGGAGTTCAAAAAAACATCTGTTATAACTGAATTTCAGTGATTCAGTTCAATGTGCATACAGGATGTTTGGTAATAATACCCTTATAAAAACTAAGTAGATAGCATAGTATGCATACAAATCAACAACTCCGTAAAATTATTAGAAAACCAATGATTTTTTTTATGATGAACTACATAGTGAGAACCTCATTGTTTTGCTCATTATTGGGATCGTTTCTCGAAAACAATAGTCTATTTGCGTCTAAGGTTGTTGCTTTTCAATTTTCCATACAAATAAAAAAAAACGCCCAAGTGCGAGTCGGACTCGCGCACG
This sequence comes from Agriphila geniculea, assembly GCA_943789525.1. NCBI lineage: Eukaryota > Metazoa > Arthropoda > Insecta > Lepidoptera > Crambidae > Agriphila > Agriphila geniculea. The sequence continues at coordinate 10,714,712 of OX038893.1, forward strand.
AAGGGTTCCGTATCAAAAAATCACGTTTGTTGTATGGGAGCCCCCCTTAAATATTTATTTTATTCTGTTTTTAGTATTTGTTATTATAACGGCAACATAAATACATCATCTGTGAAAATTTCAACTGTCTAACTGTTGTCGTTATTGATATAAAGCAAAAAACGGCAAAAAATCACGTTTGTTGTATAGGAGCCCCCCTTAAATATTTATTTTATTCTGTTTTTAGTATTTGTTGTTATAGCGGCAACAGAAATACGTTATCTGTGAAAATTTCAACTTTCTAGCTATCACGGTTCATGAGATACAGCCTGGTGACAGACAAACAGACAGACAGACAGACAGCGGAGTCTTAGTAATAGGGTCCCGTTTTTACCCTTTGGGTACCCTAAAAATCATCAGCAGGGTTGTATGTAGGGTTGCCAGATCAGAAGTCTAAAATATCTGGAAAAAATTTGAAAAAATCGGGATTTGGCGAAAGAAATAAATATTTAAAATAAAAATGTAACTTAATAGCCTGTATACAGTAAGAAAACGGCCGCGCAGTGCGATTTTTTGTCAGTTTCATCCACTAATCTTGTAAGTTGTAATCTTGCCTGTCTATTGTAAAGAAACGGCAGCGCAGCGCGATTTTTAGTTAGTTTCATGTACTGATCTTGTACTCTTGCCTGTCTATAGCGAAACAAAACAGCCGCGCAGCGCGATTTTTAGTCAGTTTTATCCACTAATTTGTAGTCTGTGGTTTCAGCAGCGAAAATTATTGTTTTCTAAAGAACTTTCGGAACAGCTGTTTTTCCGGGAGATTTTTAGATTTGTCGGGAGTCGGGAGATCACTTGAAATTCTGGGAGAATCCAGGTGAATCCCGGCCTACTGCATCTTACTTACCCTATTTACAATATTCGCTTTCATAACCAAACAGGTTGTAGATAACATTGATAATCGAAATGAGATTAAGAAGACACTGGTTCCCATCAATAACTTACCGGAAACATTTCTAGGACACTTATGAATAATACGATAATTTTACAGGTAACTGAAATTGTATTTTATTGTTTTCCCTGTGAAGAAACCCGTCTCGCTTACAGCGAGGAGCTTTCGATAGCTCATATAAAAATAGTATTAAGGGTGTAAACCCGGTGTATACTAACGGGTTCAGGGACTGACCGGTGCCTTATTTCAAAGCTTTAAAACTTTAGTGTCTGCGTCTTGCTTGCGCGAGCGCAGTTTACTGGCCTTACAGCAGTGCTCAACCGCTGTCTGTACGTATCTGACTTGAATATCGAGAGGCGCTAAGACGGCTGGGCAATTGTCTTTCAACAAGACATTGGACCCGGTAACCACTGAGCAATATCCTAACCCCAACCCTTAGATGGTAACCACTGCGTAATATCCTAACCCCTAACCCTTAGATTGGATTACGGTTATTATCAAATCCGATCATCCCATATTCTAGTCTTTTTATCAAAAAAAGGTTAAGTACCTTTACTTGATAATCCTATTCCTAAGATTCAGATTATAAATTGATCCTAATCAGTATTAATTATACAAAAGACTGTACTTTGATCCCAATCAATACAAGAGACTGAAAAATACAATATCCTTTCCAACACCACCTACCTAGACAACTTGTATTTTCCAAACCAAAACTCCAAATCAACGCTCAGCGGCCTTCTTGGCTGCGGTGTGTTGACTAGCGCTCTCTTCTGGTCAGGTACTAGGGCCTTCGCGCCCGGTCGCTCAAACCGACGGGTCGACGAGCCGAGGGGGGATCGGCGCGAGCACTCCAACGACATATAGCCGCTGTTTGCTCCTGCGCACGCTTAGGTAAGTTTACAACACAGATCTTTTCCTCTATCCATCTATACAAGTGATTTTTCAGAAACGTTACTTACATCCAATGCTATCCCTCCAGATCCAATAATCAATCCACACTACAGCTAGGCCTATAGTCCATGAGAACGTTCGTGGCACGCGGGGTTGTAAAACGCGTCAGTGATGTCAGTCATTAGGATTGCGCGTGCCATTGAAATGAGTCCGAGCCCGCCCATAAGTGCAAGTAGGGAGCGCGCAATATAGCTACTCCGTTCGCACATTTTACAACCTCGCGTGCCACGAACGTTCTCATGGACTATAATTCGGATTTTTCTAACTGTCGTTTATTATTTATTAATATCAAACGCTACATAGCAACTAATCTGGATTAGGCCTATCTTATATCCAACACACTTTTCTGTATAACATCTATCTGATGTTTATAGGAAACAAAAGCTAAAAAAATGTCACTGGATTTAATAATTTCATTGTAGGTATAAAAATATTTTGTTTTTGATTAGAAAATAAATAAAATGGAATCTTCCCTATTGTGGTACCGTGTCGCCGTTGCCACATACCGAACGATTTCCATAACGCCGGTCAAACTTACGCAGCACGACTACACCTCTACACTTATTTCGCAATTTTTCGTGGTCGGAAGAGCAACGTGTGTTGCTTTTTAATTATCATAGTCTTAATACTATTATTTCTATTCTACAGGTGCCGATTCACCCGCCGCTCGCACCAAAAGCCCGATCATGTTGAGAGCGGGCGCGAGGCACCCGGATGCTGACGAGCGTCCGCCGGTCGCGTCCACGTCTTCACAGCGTACGGACGCGCCGGACCTACAGCAACTGTACGCTACGCTCAACGAGTACCTGCTTATGGAGCACAAGTTCCAGCCCAGACTGTGCCTGCCCGCCGACTCTGAGGTGAGTCGATATACTCGTGTGTTTGTATAATATGAGCGTCCGTCCACGTACGGACGCGCCGGACCTACAGCAACTGTACGCTACGCTCAATGAGTACCTGCTTATGGAGCACAAGTTCCAGCCCAGACTGTGCCTGCCCGCCGACTCTGAGGTGAGTCGATATACTCGTGTGTTTGTATAATATGAGCGTCCGTCCACGTACGGACGCGTCGAACCTACAGCAACTGTACGCTACGCTCAACTAGTACCTGCTTATGGAGCACAAGTTCCAGCCTAGACTGTGCCTGCCCGCCGACTCTGAGGTGAGTCGATATACTCGTGTGTTTGTATGATATGAGCGTCCGTCCACGTACGGACGCGTCGAACCTACAGCAACTGTACGCTACGCTCAACTAGTACCTGCTTATGGAGCACAAGTTCCAGCCCAGACTGTGCCTGCCCGCCGACTCTGAGGTGAGTCGATATACTCGTGTGTTTGTATGATATGAGCGTCCGCCCACGTACGGACGCGTCGAACCTACAGCAACTGTACGCTACGCTCAACTAGTACCTGCTTATGGAGCACAAGTTCCAGCCCAGACTGTGCCTGCCCGCCGACTCTGAGGTGAGTCGATATACTCGTGTGTTTGTATGATATGAGCGTCCGTCCACGTACGGACGCGTCGAACCTACAGCAACTGTACGCTACGCTCAACTAGTACCTGCTTATGGAGCACAAGTTCCAGCCTAGACTGTGCCTGCCCGCCGACTCTGAGGTGAGGCGATATGTCATTGCAGCTAAAGTTGAGATAAACCAGAGGAGTAGACGCGAGCACACGGGTGCTGACGAGCGTCTACCGGTCATGTCCGCATAGTGTACGGACGCACCGGACCCACGGCGATTGTACCACAGTGTACGCTACGCTTGACAAGTACCAGTGGGGCTACCGCCCAAGTAGCGTCGACTTCGCCGTCGGCTTCATTTGACATATGGTTGTAATACATTACTACTTTTCTTTGGTATGTTTTTATTATATTATTTTATTATTAAAAAGAAGTAGCAATGTATCTCATCCTTCTGTCAAATGAAGCCGACGGCGAAGTCGACGACACTTGGGCGGTAGGGCCCCTGCTTACGTATTTATGGTGCACAATTTCCAGCCCAGACTGTGTCTGCCCGCTGACTCGTGGTGGGGCGATATGTATGTTATACCGTACAAGCCGATTCCTCGGCTTACCTTTTAGAAATTCCACCCCACCGATCCACTATGCAGATTATATCATTTTTGTAGAACAGCTTACCTTCGCTATATTTTACCCCTCGCAACTAATGTATACGGATAATAATTGGTCACCCATCCCATGAACAACAATTACGAAAGTTGCTTAACTACCGCAATCGCAGGGTGATACGCTAAACCACTGCGCCATCGGACTCTTCCACTGTAGACCATAAACCACTCCTATTATTTGCTCTATGAAAAGCAAAATAATTTTATAGTTTACTGAATCCGTTATATAAATATAACAGGATTAATAGACCGCTCATGTCATGTGGGCACATAAAAATAAACAGCTAACTCACATGGAAGCCATAAAACCATAGTAGGGGAGAAAGTGACGCAAACATGCTATTGTCAGACTTTAACAAATGGCGGAAGCAGATGTGCGCACTCTGAACTAGGGGAATTACCTACCTAGGGGAATATTTTTTACAAAAACTATGTTTAAAAAAACATGTTGTTTGTAGAAAAATATTTACGTATAGTCTGTTTATCCTTACTTGTCTTATTTAGTAAACAGTTTTTGACAGTTGTCATACGTCTTTTAAACATTAACCGTTATTTAAAAATTGTCCTATTAATTATTAAGTTGTCATTGATAATTAAATTACCATCTTTCGTATTCTATGTGGGGAAAATTTATTTGTTGTATTTTAAAGTTGTGTACTTTAATAAAGATTTGGATAAGATTGTTTACCAAATAGGACAAGTAAGGACAAACAGACATCAATACAACGTGTAACAGAATTAATGGGTAAACCAGAATACGGTAGATTGGGACCATCAAACTTAACAACTTTTACTATGGGACCAACTCTGAAATCGCGGAAAAAAATCAGCTGTTTCATACAAAAATTAACGAAAATATGAACGTATCAAACAGCTGTTTTTTTTTGCGATTTCAGAGTTGGTCCCATGGTAAAAGTTGTTCTGTTTGATGGTCCCTATCTACCAAACACTGTACACATATCTATGTATAGTATGTTTGTCCTTACTTGTCAGTACAAGTAAGGACAAAATACTGCAGGCTGTAGGACAAGTGGACAATATGAAATTGTCTGTTATCGTATTTTTCCAAGTGCATGTTTGTTTACACAATGTTCTCCAGTTATTGGTGCACTGGCCTTGATAACATGTAAATTCGCAACACGCAATGCGACCGAAGGTGATGTGATGACATTGCGACAAAGTTACGTCGTAACTTGTGCATTTTTATACGTACGTCCGTCGTACAGTCAATCAGAACTAATAAAAAGTTGGTGGTAGGGCTTATTGCAAGTCCGCCTGGCTAGCTACCAACATCTTACCTAAGTCTGACGCCATAACAATTTAAAAATTGTTGTGTTCCGGCAGTTAGAGGTAAGATAGCTAGTTCCTCAGTGGTGAGGATTCCAGGTGTAGTGCGCTTACACTTTCGGTCTATCGTCACTTAACATCAGGTTAGATGAAGCAAAGCACTATCCCGTGGATCAAAAAATGTTTATTTTCTAATACACACATAAACTTTGTCTAGGGATACAGGTGTTATTTTCATACAAACGAGGTAACTTTGAAGCCTTGGTTTCCTGCCAGGGATGTACTGTGCTGTGATCTGATGATGGCCATCCAGGGAGTGAATGGAGGAGATTCAGATCGCTATACATACCCAACTGATCTGATCAGCATTCTAAAAGATTAATGGGTCAGAGTTCTCAGTTTGAGGATTTCCATACATTTTCATGTTATTTTCGCGGTTTATTTAAACATTTCCTTTACGTTTTAAGGATGCTGGTCAGATCAGTTGTGTATGTATAGCGATCTGAATCTCCTCCATTCACTCCTTGGATAGCCGTCATCAGATTACAGCACGGTACATCCCTGGCAGGAAACCAAGGCTTCAAAGTTACCTCGTTTGTATGAAAATAACACCTGTATCCCTAGAAAAGACAATCAGGTGCGCGGTCGCTACACGATTCCGCACACGAACTCGCGCGGTGGGGTGAGGTAATTGATTCTGGGGCGGGGCGGAGAGTGTCCTTTCTGTTCGGTAGTACTTATATCTATTCTGAGACGAAGTGTAACCTAACCAATATTGTTTCAGAATGGTGAAGTGACGACGGGCGCCCGCGACGGCGCCGCGCACGTGCTGCGCTGCCTCAAGGTGTGGTTCGATCTGCCGGCCAGCGTGCTCATACATGCCATCAATTTGTTCGACAGGTCAGTATTACATGCAATATATTTTCCTATAGCATTACTTCACGTAATGCTTTACTCCACTGGTGGGTCCACAGGTAAATATTTTTCCCTGTAAACCCACTGCATTACTTGTCTCGGCGATGAATGCAGACAAATGATTACTAGATACCCCATACATTCGAAAAAAATATATTTAAGGGTCCATTATAGGAAAATATGGTTTGCGCGGGCCATATTTTTACATAGAAAACATAAGTTGTAGCTACAAAGAAAAACATACGTAGTTACAAGTAGTTACTAGTAGCTACAAGTATTAAATTGCGTATAAACCTCACAGATGATGTAAAAAAAATCTGAATATCATTAAAAACGCTTGTCGCGGCCCATATTTTTGGCATAATATCCGCTATTATATAGCGGAAACGTATAGAATTCTACATAAAATACACTTTAACGTACTGTGTAGTTGCTCCAATAACTTTTTTTCAAGAAAGATAATTGTGATAATGCTGAAAACAACGAAAAACATCGAAAAAGTGCAGAATTGAGATTATTTTCCATACTCTTTACACGTAAAGAAAAAGACAGAGAAATGTTTTCGCATAACGGAGCCTTAAACAATAAAGAAACAATCAAATTGCTAAGAAAAATTTGAAAAGACATCTAGACTACACTATTCATGTTACAAAAAAGCCGAATATGGAAGATAGGGACTAAGGCCGAACATCATATTGAGCAACTTTTACTTTGGGACCAATTCTGCAATCGCCCAAAAAAAATTTGCTGTTTCATACAAAAAAAACCGGTCAAGAGCGAGTCGGACTCGCGCACCGAGGGTTCCGTACAATCATAAATATATTTGGATATGTCATTTTAGGACAGTCTTTAAAAAAGTAGGATAAACGGCAGACAGGTGGAAGGGCGAACAGGCGGACAGTTAATTTACAAATGCTGCTTATGGTGACTGAAAAACGTTTCAGCCACTCCACATTGCAAAATGTTTATATTACTAGTCCATCAGCCATTTTAATGTCCCCACTGCTGGGGCACAGGCCTTCCTTATGGGTGGATAAGGAGGACGGGCCATAACCCACCACGCGGGCCCAATGCGGATTGGTGGGTGTTAACGACTGCAAATGCAGCTGGGACCAACGGCTTAACGTGCCTTCCGAAGCACGGAGGAGCTCGAGATAATAAATTTTTGGTCACCCATCCCATGACCGAACCTTGCGAACGTTGCTTAACATCCGCAATCGCTGGTCCAGGCGCACCACAGTAGTTTTTTTCGCGATTGCAGAGTTGGTCCCATAGTAAAAGTTGTTCAGTTTGATGGTCCCTATCAACCATATTCGGCTTCAGGGGATTTTTAATACGTTGTATACAGTCTCTAGTTTGTCCTTCTTACTATTTCAACATCGTTTGTTGATTGTTACAGGTTTTTGACTAAAATGAAAGTGCGTCCGTGCCACGTGCCGTGCATTACGGTGTCGTGTATGAACATCGCTATAGACGAGCACGCGGCCGCCACGCAACAGCCACGGAACGTGTTCGTTGAAGAACTCGGTAAGTTGTGATATCGGATATTCGGTTGCATATTTATTATTTACTTAATATTAAGATGTTGGGTTTTATGAATATACTTTTACCGAAAATATCCAGGGATTACCTCCAGTTACGAAAGGACTAGGTTCCGAATAGCGAACTAAAATCTATGGAACAAGCATAGCGCTCAAAAAATGGCACCACACGAAAAGTACAACCAAGTGGATGGAGATAAAAATGCTGGCATTTAATTATGGAGCACAAAGCGTCTGAGCACTGGTTGCTTATTAGCGACCATAATTTGTATACTCATAGATGTTTTCTATATTTAAACGAAAAAATATGATACGTTATTTCTGCATATTTTTATGCATCTTTTACATTACACCATTTAACTACACATGACGTCATTTCTAATAAACTTTTTCTTTCTCTCTTTTCTCTACAATACAAACTGTAATTATTGTAAAGAACTTTAACGTCAGTCACCGGATGCGTGGCTGGCCCGACTAAAGCTGAGCTGGTTGTATTTTTTTGGCCCCGTGGTGCCATTTTTTAGGCAATATTTGTTTGCAATTACACTTCCATAGATTTATTTCGCTGGTTTCCGGTAACGAAAGTACTAGGTTTCGAAAGAAGAATTTTTCTCCAGTAACGAAAGGTCTAGGTTTTGAAATAAGATTTTTTCTCCAGTTATGAAAGTACTAGGTTTCGAAATAACATTTTTTTTCAAGTTATGAAAGTACTAGGTTTCGAAAGAAGAATTTTTCTCCAGTAACGAAAGGTCTAGGTTTTGAAATAAGATTTTTTCTCCAGTTATGAAAGTACTAGGTTTCGAAATAACATTTTTTTTCCAGTTATGAAAGTACTAGGTTTCGAAAGAAGAATTTTTCTCCAGTAACGAAAGTACTAGGTTTCGAAATAAGATTTTTTCTCCAGCAACGAAAGTACTAGGTTTCAAAATAATATTGCTTCCCCAGTTATGAAAGTACTAGGTTTCGATAGAAAAAAATTCTCCAGTTACGAAAGTAATAGGATTCGAAATAATAATTTTTCTCCAGTAACGAAAGGACTAGGTTTGTAATAAGATTTTTTCTCCAGTAACGAAAGGACTAGATTTCTAAATAAGATTTTTTCTCCAGCAACGAAAGTACTAGGTTTCAAAATAATATTGCTTCCCCAGTTATGAAAGTACTAGGTTTCGATAGAAAAAAATTCTCCAGTTACGAAAGTAATAGGATTCGAAATAATAATTTTTCTCCAGTAACGAAAGGACTAGGTTCGTAATAAGATTTTTTCTCCAGTAACGAAAGGACTAGATTTCTAAATAAGATTTTTTCTCCAGCAACGAAAGTACTAGGTTTCAAAATAATATTGCTTCCCCAGTTATGAAAGTACTAGGTTTCGATAGAAAAAAATTCTCCAGTTACGAAAGTAATAGGATTCGAAATAATAATTTTTCTCCAGTAACGAAAGGACTAGGTTCGTAATAAGATTTTTTCTCCAGTAACGAAAGGACTAGATTTCTAAATAAGATTTTTTCTCCAGCAACGAAAGTACTAGGTTTCAAAATAATATTGCTTCCCCAGTTATGAAAGTACTAGGTTTCGATAGAAAAAAATTCTCCAGTTACGAAAGTAATAGGATTCGAAATAATAATTTTTCTCCAGTAACGAAAGGACTAGGTTCGTAATAAGATTTTTTCTCCAGTAACGAAAGGACTAGATTTCTAAATAAGATTTTTTCTCCAGTAACGAAAGGACTAGGTTTCGAAATAAATTTTTTTGGTTTATTCGACAAATGCCAACTTCTCATAATGCTAACATTTAGTTGTTATGGAGAAATAATATTTTTAATCACTTTTTGATATAAATATTTTTGCGTTTTTATAGTGTATTTTCAATCACCTTTGGAATTTGGATATTTTTGTTTTTTCTTTCCTTCGTAATAAAAACATTTGTAAAATCTGGTGTTTTAAAAAAAGATGGCATTTGTAGAAGTTGGCATTTGTCAACTAAATCGATTTTTTCTCCAGTAACGAAAGGACTAGGTTTCGAATACAAAATCTTCATCCTGGTACGAAACCTCCAGTTACGAAAGTACTAGTTAAAATGATTCCTTGTCCACAGTGTCGGTCTCCCAGTCCGCGTGCACCGCCGGCGACGTAGCTCGCATGTCGCGCGTGATCGTCGACAAGTTAGCGATCGCTAAAGGCTGTCGTAGCGTCACGGCGCTGGATTGGCTGCGGCTGTTGCGGAGCATCGTGGCGGCCGCCGCCGACCAGATACAGGCGCCCGTGTGTCAGGTGAGAGCTGATGCCATAGAATCAATGATATTAAAAATAAAGATGAGTTATACGCCAACATCATTGTTATTTAAAACAGCGTAAAGGTATGATTCCGATGTCGGCAGCAAGCAGCACTGCCGCGCAGCAGTGCTGCCGAGCTCGGAATGTAATCTCATATAAACCTGTAGAAGGGTGAATTAACTTTTTAATGTCTGGAAAAAATCGACTCATGTGTAAATTTTTATAAATTATATTTAGATTCATAGCCAATAGCCAAGCCAAACAATATGGCCGAATAAAGTAATAGAAAATACATATTTTTATTAAATACAGTACTTACGTGTGAAATTAAGCATCTTTCCGATCTTTTACTGTTGTTGTATAATTTGTATATCGTCTAAAGACGCAAGTAGATATTTTTTTAATGGAATTTCACATATTATTGCGTCTGGCTGACGAGAGCCGCGTATGTTTCCGTGTCGCGTGACTGTGCCTGACTAGTTGAAAGTCGGGCAATTACCTGACTTTCGTGTTGCCATTTTGGAGTGCGCGTAACGTATCTATACTTTTAATTTCATTGACTTAGTTCATTATAAGAAGACAACCCTAATGTTGCGTCGTTAGAAAAAGTAAGAGCACGCGATAGAAGGATTTTGGTCGAGTTCGGTTCGGTGTCTATTTTAATTATTTGCAAATTGATTCATAGTAGATATTGTGTCTTAAAATTGGTGCAGTTTTGTGGTACAAGTGTCTACGCAACTGAACAATATGTGGGATAATTGAAATAGGCGCGATCCTGGTTGTGTGAAGCTGAGACTTTTATTGTAGTGGTGGCTACCTCGCCAGAACTTAAAACTGTCTTGATATATAACACCGCTCCAAGATAAACAGCTCCAAGCACCGTTGGAATGCAATGCACCCGCATTCTAATGTAAACTGAAACAATCTACCTACCACTGAACTATTCAACACTTGACACTGGCAAAAATTACTCCCTAAAGAGGAGAGTAGATTGTCAAAATAAAAATAAGAATAGAAGATATAAGTACTACTAGACCTCCTTCACTCGCTCGTCGGTCGCGCGTTAAGCACCTACCGCTAGCCGTGCGTTTGAACGCACAAGTGAGCGGAGGGCCGCCACACGCCCGCCGCCGTACGAGCGCGGCATCTTACTGCACAAGTAGGTATTGTCTCTATAATAGTAACAATGTCGAATCGACATAACTGTACCGTGTAATGTCTAAATAAAAAAACCGATAAACAATTGTCGTTTTTCACATTATGATATAATCTACGCAGTTTATTTAAAAGAAGATAACCCTAATGTTGCGTCGTTAGAAAAAGTAAGAGCACGCGATAAAAAGAGAGGCGAGTACTAGGTGAATATAACTAGGCCATTAGCACTGCGCGACCTGAATTGCACTTTATTGTGTCGGAGCAAAAGTCGCTATTTATTTAAATGACTTTGCGGAGTGTTGCTTCTGTACTTGTACTACGGTCACAGAATAACTAATTATTCTGTGACCAGAAGAGCAACAAATCTGAGTTCGCATGCATTGCAGGCGACGTAGCTCGAATGTCGCGCGTGATCGTAGACAAGTTAGCGATTGCTAAAAGGCTGTCAAGGCGCTAGATTGGTTGCGGCTGCTGCAGACCATCGTAGCAGTAATATTCTGGTTAACCATTAATTCTGTTACACATTGTTGTATTCATATTATACTCAAAACAGCCATCCTAGCTATAAACTCTAAAATAGCTATAAAATCTTTTAACAATAAAGTCCCTTATAAGCGCTATATCTCGAAGTTGCAACCACTGAGATCAGGCAGACTGACATCATTCACATTAGGGGACCACTCTACAACCCATGAAAATTAATCTAACATTTTCCTCAATCGTTACCAAAAATCGCGTCACCTCTTAGTCTATAGATACTTTTATGGTCTTTTTTCGTAAAAGTCACAAGAACACAAAACTGTTTATGATGTTAGTAGTCTACTCCTTTTTATTTTTATATGCCGTAGAAAAACGCATTTACGCGTTTCCCTTCCCGCAGGTGGACGGGAAGGTGGCCGAGCAAGTTTAGCCATCTCCCCAGACAGTTGAGACCGTGCAAGGCAGGCGATGGGTCACCCCCCCATCGCCCAATCGCCCACTTGGCCTCGATTAGGGGGCAATGAGGTTCGCGTAGCGACGCCTTAACCCCATCCGTCTGCGGCGGAGAAGAGCCGATTGAGCATCCTCTTCGCGTTCTCTCTCCGCTGGCTCCTTCTGGAGGACGACATCCTCACAGCAGGAGACTACCTCTTGCCATGATCTCTCGCTGCCCAGCATCGCATTAATGACGCTGGGCAGGGAGAGATCCCCTCCCACTAGTAGTCTACTCCTGCGAGGTTAATGGTGTTTTACAAATAACCCTGCATATTTGTTCTTTTTAAAGAAAAAATGCGATAATCTTGATAAATTTATAATATAGTTCCCTTAAGTCATACATTTTGTATTATTTTTTATCAATAATATTTTAATTTGTTTCAGGAGAATGAATTGGTGAACCTATTGGAGATCGTAGTGTGCGACGCGGCGTGCGCCAACGCGCGTACGAGCGAGTTGGCGCTAGTGCTCATATTCCACCAACTAGGTAACTAATCTACAATTTTTTTTTAAATCACCTGTATAAGTACTATACAGGGTGTTTGGTAATAGCCTTATAAAGCTGAATATGGTAGATAGGGACCATCAAACTGAACAACTTTTACTATGGGACCAACTCTGAAATCGCGAAAAAAAATCAGCTGTTTCATACAAAAAATAATAACGAATATATCAAAATGTATGAAACAGCTGATCTTTTTTCGCGATTTCAGTGTTGGTCCCATAGTAAAAGTTGTTCATTTTAAGGGGCCATAATAGGAAAACATGGTTTGCGCGGGCCATATTTTTATACAGGGTTATTTTGAACTTACCATCAAAATTTTGAGGATGTGTACAGCCTATAACTAAACAACTTTCTCTAAGGAACACATGGCCAAATATGTAAAATAAAACTCGACTTTCCATACAAATCCAAGAGATCACGTGATCAATTTAGTATGGGATGACCAAAATTTTCTGGCGAAATTTGACACATGTTTCTTAGAGAAAGTTGTTTAGGATGTGTCCAGTGGACACATCCTTAAAATTTGGATGGTAAGTTCAAAATGACCCGATATAGAAAACGTAAAGTTGTAGCCACAAAAAAAAACACGACAAGCTAAAGAAATTATCTAGTAGCTACAAGTATTAAATTGCGTATAAACCTCACAGATGATTGTAAAAAAAAAATCTGAATATCATCAAAAGCGCTTGTCGCGGGCCATATTTTTGGAGAAAATAATAACGGAAACGTATTGAACTCTACAACAAAATACACTTTAACGTACTGTGCAGTTGCTCCAATAACTTTTTTTCAAGAAAGATAATTGTGCTAAAGATAATGATGAAAAAACAACGAAAAACATCGAAAAAGTGTAGAAATGAGATTATTTTCCATACTCTTTACACGTAAAGCAAAAGACAGAGACAAATGATTTCGCATAAGGGGCCATCCATAAATTACGTCACACGTTAAGGGGAAGGGAGGGGGTCGACGAAGTGTGACATTGTGTGATAAGGGGGTGGGAGGGGTCCTAAATTTCGTGACGTCACACTTCAAAATCATAAAAATTGAAATAAAACAAATTTCTGAATTATTTCTGAATGTAACATTGTAAAAATGTGACGTCGCACTAGGGAGGGGGTTCTCACAAATGTGACCATCTGTGACAAGAAGGGGGGTGGGGGTCAAAAATCATGAAATTCGTGTGACGTAATTTATGGATGACCCCTAACGGAGCCTTAATGGTCCCTATCTACCATTATTCGGCATCACGTTTTTTTTGTAACACGTTGTATACCTGAAATAAAACAATTTTTAACGGATACTAGCGCGGTTTTATTGAAAGCACTTTGGTAATTAGTTGGTATTTGGTTTGATTTTTGGTTTTCCCGACGTTTCGGCAACTTTGCAGCTGCCGTGGTCACGGGGGACTGAAGCTACCCGTGAGCCTACCCTCAAGCGATGAATTTTTTTTAGACGTTCAGAAATTAAAATTTTAACAAAATTTTTAAATGTTTTATGTTGATTTATAATTTAATTTTATTAATTATTTAGTGCTAAAAAGAGAGAGAATCTACTGAAGCTACCACCAGCACTTCATTTTAGCACTAAATAATTCATAAAATTAAATTATAAATCAACATAAAACATTTAAAAATTTTGTTAAAATTTTAATTTCTGAACGTCTAAAAAAAAATTCATCGCTTGAGGGTAGACTCACGGGTAGCTTCAGTCCCCCGTGACCACGGCAGCTGCAAAGTTGCCGAAACGTCGGGAAAACCAAAAATCAAACCAAATACCAACTAATTACCAAAGTGCTTTCAATAAAACCGCGCTAGTATCCGTTAAAAATTGTTTTATTTCATGTCTAGTGAGCGCGTAAGCTTGAGAAGTGAATACGTTGTATACCTACGTATATTTTTCCCCACAACAGAGCAACAGTTAGTAGAGTGGTCGCGCCGGGAAGGAACCCCGGTCCCCGAGGCGGCGTACCACCTCTACGAGTACGCGGCGCAGTTGCAGGCGCACTGCCATGTGAGTACTAATCAATGACGAAGGAATAAGATGGACCTGCCAAACCTACGAAAAAAGCCTGCATACCACACACACACACACACTTAACACTAGATGCTTTCACTTTTTCTTATTGTTTTTCTTTTATTTTGTATTGTCTTAAGATCGAAGTATTTTGTGCTCATTTTTGTAAGACTTGCTTTGACTAGTTTAGATTGCTATGTCTGTGGAGGGTTATGGCGCTGAATGCCGAAATACAGGTTTTTTTGCCTAGTTCGGCAGCAGAGGCTTATAATATTAAGAGTCTGTTATCTAGTCCTAAGTTGGTATTATTTAAACACCTGTCACTAATTGGTCAATAAAACAATTTTTATTTATTTATTATTATTATTACCTAAAGTCTGTCCATCCTTACTTGTCTTATATGGTACAGTACTAGGCACGTATCTTGAATTTTTTTTGACGGAGTGGGGGATAAGCGCACGTGCTCTTGTGAGCGACCAATAGCGCGCGCCCCTCTCGCGTACGCGTTTAAAAAATACGCGTTTCGCGCATTCCCCACCCGATTTCAAGTTATATGCCTCGTGCTGTAAACAATCTTCACCCAACTCTTTATTGTTGTATTTTATAAATAATCATTTATAAAATACAACAAATGGTTTTCCACACATAGATTACGAAATAAATAGTTAATAAATTAACAACAATTTCATAAAGTTACTAACATTTTTAACAACAATTTAAGTATAAAAGACGTATGATAACTGTCAAAAACTGTTTACTAAATAAGACAAGGATGGACAGACTTCATTGTTCTCCATTCAAACGCAACTAAACATGGCGGCTTAGCTTAGTGTACGTACATACACCTTATGTAAACAGCATAGAGTCGAAATTGTAACATGCAAACGCAACACAATATGGCGGACACGGCACGCGCCTGACGTCACGAATCCTTCGTTATTGCAGTTTATGCCACTTCTATAGGTTTCCTTTTTCAGAGGTACTATCCCCGTCAATTGGTAATGCGCCTGGCGGCCATGATTTTACCCTTAAAAACGAAAAATAATAGTTTTATATACGTAGACCCTATCTTATTGAAAATAATAATTCAATAATTAATATATTAGATTACCTATTAGAATTTTCTTGTTTCATAAAATTTTTAGTTGTGGATCACGACAACGTGGATGTTAATGTGACAAGGTTCCAGCCCATTACCAATTGACGGGGATAATACTAAGGCTTAGCTCGCATTGCGATATCTCACCGCGCGATATTCTTTCGGGCGGTTTAAAATCCGCGTACAGTACGAGGCACATATCTTGACACTTTTTCGACGTAGTGGGGATAAGTTCGCGCATGTGCTCTTGTGAGCGACCAATAGCGCGCGCCCCTCTCCCGCCGCCCGCGCCCTTCACCGCTACGCATGCCCAAAATACGCGTTTCGCGCAATCCCCACCCGATTTCAAGATATATGCCTCATACTGTACTGAATCTAAATAACACGCACGGTGAATAAAATTTCGGTTTAGTCGACAAAATTAAATGCCAAATTCTACAAATGCCAACTTTTTTTAAAACTCCAGATTCTACAAATGTTTTTATTACGATGAAAAGAAAAAAAAAACAAAAAAATATCCAAATTCCAAAAGTGATTGAAAATACACTATAAAAACGCAAATATAAATATCAAAAAGTGATTGAAAATATTATTTCTCCATAACAACTAAATGTTGGAATTTTGTAGAAGTTGGCATTTGTCGACTAAACCAAAAAAAAAAGAGGCGTTTTCAAGGTGTTTTCTTTTAATGTTAGGAAAACAATAATAATAATTTTAATATAACTAATTTTTATTTTTTATATTTGATAGTTAGACTATCATCGAGAAATCGGTGAATATTTTAAACCATTGAAGCTTAGAGCATTTAACCAAGTAAGGAGGCGTCACGAGAACTAATTTCTTTACAAAAAAGTCTGCCACTTTCCGCGGGGGACGAGGTAACGCACACACAAATAGCGTTAAACACTAATGCATTTTCGATCACGTTGCTACGCACGCACACGACAAAATTATCAAACACTAGCTTAAACTTTACTCACACAAATACATACACACGCAGAAACCAACCTGTCAGTACACGCGATGACGTCATTTTCATGTAAACGTTGCTAGTGCTTGACACTATCGATATTTTACTCTCGATACCTTCGGCTCATATTTTAAATTTATGTCTTAATGATTGAATTATGATGACAAAAATTCGAATAAGTCTGTAGTTTTTTTTTTCAATTTAGGCCCTACGATGATGCTAAGGCAACCTTTGGCTGTCGTCAAAATCTACAGGGTGACTTATTAGGATAAGTCAGTAAAATTGATGATACTGCAAGAAATTCTACCCGGTCAATTTCACTAAGCAAGAGTTTTCAAATACTGGTAGGTTTTCGCATCTTTAAAATCAAAGACATAATTTCTTAGATTAGTGAGACGATTCAAATCTCAGCGGTATCCTCTACCGGTGGCGCTAACGATATCCCAATGGGTATGCGGATAACGCGCTGTTTTAACCATAGCGGAATTTTACCGCTATCAGAGGCGGTAGCGGTGGCGGCGGTGGTGGCGCGCGACGCGAGGTGCGTTCGCGGGGGTGCGTCCGCGGGGTAAATAAGGCTTTGTTCAGACGATAACACACGACCCGACCTCAACCAGAACTCAACTCAACTCGAACTCAACTTAACCGGAGCCCACTCCTTGAAATAAAGCGCTTTCAATTTTCAGTTTTATGACACATTAATAAGCTCCGTTATATTTTGTCAATGCTACTGCACACGCCCCGCGCTCAACCCGAACTCAACTCAAACTCAACCCGAACTCACCTTAAACTCACCTGAACATTACACAGTGACTCAAAATTGTAAGCGATGTATTTCAAGGTGGGCTGCGGTTGTGGCGAGTTTGAGTTGAGTTTGGGTTGAGTTTGAGTTGAGTTCGGGTTGAGCGTGGGGCGTGTGCACCGCGGGGCGTAGCGGATACCGCTCATGTTTAAGTAGGCCTTAAAACGGAATAACTACATTAAAAATCTTTATTTGTTATACTTATTTTAAAGAAAGTGGTTCATGCGTCATGCTTGTGAACGGGTGCTGCCAGTGGGAATGGGTCTGTTTCTTTCTGCTTGTACTAAGGACGTCGTATATTTTTTCTGTTTAATATTATCAATATGTATCGGACTTCTTACTCAAAACATAAAATTATTAACTAATACCTCGTTTTGATTTCTCTTTTTTTATTGCAATCATTTTAATTTCTATAGTCACATAATCAGTAATTTCTCAACTAGTTGAAAGTTATTTACTCTCACAATTACTAATCCGATATGTAGTAGGTAACTCATTTCATACCCATTGTGTGTAAAAATTATTGTGATGGAAAATGACCTCACTTTAAATGTTGAGGTCGTTTTTCGATGTTGACGACTCCGTATGAAATATTATACAGGGAGAAAAAAAGCAGTCCTTGACGAGTTTCTTGCCGGTTCTGCTCGTTACAAGGTCTCCCGCTTAGGGTTTGCGAACCGATGGCGTAGCTTCTATGACATTCACAAGACTTGTACTATTATGTATTCTGTGTCACAAGTGCTTGTAACAGCCTAGACTGAATAAATTATTTTGAGTTTTGAGTTTAGTGTTATTAGCTTGTATTATAAAACAGTAGGAAGCTTCAAAATGCTGTGAGCAAATTGTGCGAGTACGTTTAGGAAACATGTTTTGCACAAGCTTGGATCGAGGCATCTCGTATCATTGCATCTTTTGGAAATCTGAAATATAAACATTTAGGCCACTTTCGTCACATTCCGCTTCCGTCAAAATAAATAATAGAGTTTTTTTTTCTGAAAAAACGAAATTCCTCTTTCGGCAGAAAAAAAGTTAGTATTTTTTTCCAATATTTTATAGCCAGAATAACATAGGTACCTTCTGATAAAGTCGATATCGATATTTGTTTCTATGCTGTCACAACATTACTTTTGCTGCAGTGTGGCCACCGTTTTTAAAATTAAAATGGCATATTTTGGGAAAAATTAGTGACATCCGTAAATATTTTATAATAATAAATTATGTAACGTTAAGGAGGTAAAAGAAAGATAAGTAGAATCGCCTAAGGAGAATTGTATCTAAGAAGTGAAAGACAGAAATATAATTTAATAAAATACAATTTATTTATGATAATCCTCAAAACACACACGTAGTGTAGTGGAAGCCCACGATCGGTCACGATACTCACGATGGGGAGAAGCACAGAGAATGGAGCCCGCGGCAAGTCACAATGAAAAGAAGCACGGAGAGTGGAGCCCGCGAGAGATCACGGAGCCCGCGGGTCACAAATGTCACAATGAAGAAGAAAATATTTGCACGGAGACTTGAATTGTCAGCCGGCAGGCTGATTATCTAATTAGAAACCACCTAGCGACCGGTCTCATTTGACAGATTTTTACAACGGAACTCGTCGATATAACTCCCGTTTTAAGTTGTAATTTGACAATGGTTTAATACTAACTATAAATAAAACGCGTAAAAAAAAATACACAATTTTTAAATGCGAAATTGTGTACTCACTCGATATCAATATAAAAGAGCGAGAAGAATAGTAATAATCCCCCATAAGTAATAGCCCCCCCTTAATCTTTTATTTTTGTGTTAAACTCGTTAAGCGGTTAACAGAATACATCTACCTACCAAGTTTCAACTGTGTAATCTTAATATTTTCGGAATAAAGTGGCTGTGACATTCGGACGTATTCTATTTTCCCTACTTTTCAACCTGCAACTAGGGGGCTTATTGTCTAATTTTAAAATCTATCGCAATCGCTTTCGTTTGACAGATGGATGTGACACATTGCTGCATTTCTTTGGTAAGTTTTTATTTGTGTCAAGAAGAAGCTTCAATGTGTTACATCCTTGAAAGCGATTGCGATAGATTTTGAAATTAGACAATAGAAAGGCGGGTGTCAACCCTTGAAGAATGGGTATAAGTTTTGAGAGCTTGTACTCTGTTCCGTTTATTTACTCATGTGCTACAATGCCTATTTTAAACATAAGTTTAATAGTCCTGCTATTTTTTAAGTATTGAGTAAGAGATTATAATAAATAAAGATAAAGAAAAAAATAACAATAAATAAATTTGCAAAAAGTAATCTATAACTAATAAATTCATCAAGCGTCTACACTACAGTACCTAATGAATAGGTATTAACAGGTTAAGAAGGAACGTGATGTTTTAAGTGTCATTGGTCATACATTCAACTTCAAAAAATAGGCTAAAAGGGATTTTGTATAATTTAGTGGCAACACTGTTTGATTGACAATATTTTTGAATTATTTTCATTTTTAGTGCATTATTTGAAAACAACTGGACAAAATAATACCAGCAGATGGAAAATAACGTTATCCTTTTGCACACTAAATGTTTCCGATATTTTTTTACATGAAAAAACACTGCAAATCGGCATTTTTAGCTCCGGTCGTTTCGCGTGTACGATGATCAGCTGAATGGCGGGGAACTCGGGTCAACTAGTTTTATATAACGAGTATGAGCGGCGGTCATTCTCGTTTGACAGAGGGGTACGCCTGACAGTGGCGTCTCCTTAATATACTAGGGGGTCATAACAAATTTGGTAACGATCGCGTAAGTGGCTGACTCTAGGTTCACAGGATAGAGAGGCACTCTCTGATGCTAAATATGTCGGTCTGTTTGCGTGAAGTGGTTGCGTTCTTTTTATATGCAGGCTGAAAAATGTGTTATCGTTACCAAAAAAAAACGATAACGTAAGTGGCTGACAATAGTACAGCAAGTAAGTACTAGTTGTACTCATGTGTATTACGGAAGGACTGAACAAAATTCGGTTGCGTTATGGAGCCACGCCAGTTCAAAGATGCTTTATTGTTACCAAAAAATAACGATAAGGTAAATGGCTGACAATAGTACAGCAAGTAAGTACTAGTTGTACTCACGTGAACTGTGTAAGGACTGAACAAAATTCGGTTGCGTTTCGTAGGTATAAGTGATTAAAGTTACAAGGTTACAATTAACTTTTTGTTTGTTTGTCATGTATAAACTCAAAAAGTACTAATCCGATTTTGATTTTTTTTTCATTTATAGAAAGCTACATTATAAGCAAGTAATATAAGCTATAATTTATTTTCAAAAATATAAGAGATCCTTACGAAAAAGACTTTCTCATATTCTACGAATGCCAAGCAAAGTGGTAGATTATACTCCTCGGTCTTCTGTATAACCTGCCGCAGCGTATGGATGCGGTCTATGGCGCTTGGCACAAGCCTTTTCAGAACGCGGTTTGTTCGGGAGGTTGGAAGTCGTCTAACTTGCGAGCGCGACGATTCGTAGGATTCGTATTCTTCAAGAGGGTCTTTACAGAACACAATCACCTCACTTATGTTTCATGTCTTCGGCGGTCTGCCCTCGACGATGACGGAAGTGAAAAGCTTCTAGAGGTCTTCTATTTTACTTATTTTGACCATCCACGCCGATTACGCCGATGACGCCGCCGCCGCCGACAATTTAGATGCCAGACGCCGCCGCCGGTCAAATGACCATCGGCGCACATGTCTAGCTGGAACTTCATTTTCAACAGATTTATGAAAGTTACGTATTTGGGCGTCCCTATATAATTACTGTATTGCAACTATTCCTAGCGCAGTTTTATTTAGATTCATTGTGCTCCGAAGGATTGATCTTGAATTTGGTTCTGTTCTTTTTCTCCATTAACTTCCGTACGTCATCCGTCAGCCAGGGTGCTGGAAGAGGTTTGATTTTAACGGGTCTTATGGGGGCGTGTTTTTCATAGAGATGAGTAATATATTTATTAAATATATATAATAATCGACCTGTTCATCCACAGAGTTAGACGAGAAAATTGGTGACCAGTTTATGTTGGCAGCGTCATCGAGTAGACGCGTGTAATCGATGCTATTAAAACTACGCTGAAGCTGTACGGTGGGTTTAAGTTTAGAAGGACGAACTCGGTAGGATAAATATACCAGGGGGCTAATTGTCTAATTCAAAAAATCTATCGCAATCGCTTTCGTTAGACAGATGGATGTGTCACATTGCTGCATTTCTTTGTTAAGTTTTTATTTGTGCCATAAAGAAGCTTCAATGTGTAACACATCCACAGTCCTGAAATTGACTGCGATAGATTTTTAAATTAGACAATAGAAAGGCAGGACATGGTATGAAAAAGCATCTGCAGAATGTTGACCATGCTTAAAAATTAATTAATAATAATAATAAATAGAAGTTAATTAATTACTTATATCACAAATGTCATCATCTTTCGATTTTACCCCAGTTTTGATTGACTAATTAGAACAAAAAGCGGTTATTGTGACTAAACTATAATAGTAACACGTATAGTCTCCTGAACATTTTTGTGGGTAATAATGAGAACTATAAACGTACACTACATTATTTTTATGTATCATCAATAGTTTTCACAGCGCATGCCAAATAGATACTTTGATCGAGAAATTTTTGATATCGTGGGTTTCATTATTGCCATTTTCGTAAGGATCTCTTATATTTTTGAAAATAAATTATAGCCTATGTTACTTGCTTATAATGTAGCTTTCTATAAATGAAAAAAAAATCAAAATTGGATTAGTACTTTTTGAGTTTATACATGACAAACAAACAAAAAGTGAATTGTATCCTTGTAACTTTAATCACTTATACCTACGAAACGCAACTGAATTTTGTTCAGTCCTTACACAGTTCACGTGAGTACAACTAGTACTTACTTGCTGTACTATTGTCAGCCATTTACCTTATCGTTATTTTTTGGTAACAATAAAGCATCTTTGAACTGGCGTGGCTCCATAACGCAACCGAATTTTGTTCAGTCCTTCCGTAATACACGTGAGTATAACTAGTACTTACTTGCTGTACTATTGTCAGCCACTTACGTTATCGTTTTTTTTTGGTAACGATAACACATTTTTCAGCCTGCATATAAAAAGAACGCAACCACTTCACGCAAACAGACTGACATATATAGCATCAGAGAGTGCCTCTTCATCCTGTGAACCTAGAGTCAGCCACTTACGCGATCGTTACCAACTTTGTTGTGACCCCCTAATCTATAATTGGTTAAATGCTCTAAGCATTGAAGTCACGAGACGAAATAATTGCAACCTTTTTTCACAAATAGAAAACTCCAAAAAAATAAATCTTGTATAAATATTTACAAGAAAAATGACTATTTGTACAGTCAAGTCAACGACATTTTAATGCAAATTTAATACTTTAATGCGTGACTGTTTGTACAGTCAACGACACTTTAATGGGAATACGTTAAGGTTCAAAAGTAATTGCAATTGTTGGCAGTTTTGTATAACCTTACATGCTGTTGACTAGTGAAATAAGAAACGAAATGAGTGATGAAAATTTTCCAGCGCAGATTTATTCCTATTAATGAAACATCAATTTCTCTAAAAATATTTCTAGGCTTGGGCATACCCCGGATACTCCATACAACCGCGCCATTGTAAACAGGTGACGTCAGATGACATTGTTGTACACGCGCAACTGTGTGTGTAAGTCTAGGGCTACCGTGCAGTTTGTACTGTATGAGCGGCGTTCAATTCCCTTTTGAGCGAAGTACCTAAAATGCACGATGCCTAAGAAGCAAAATGCCTAAAGCCAATGTCTAAAACACAGGATGTTCGATCTTTTTGGTAATTCAAGTTACAACGCATTGCTTTGAATCCTACTAATCCTACTAATATTATAAATGTGAAAGTTTGTGGGTTTGGATGTTTGTTCCTCAATCACGCGAAAACTACTGAACGAATTTGGTTGAAATTTGGAACACAGATAGTAGATAGCCTAGATTAAAACATAGAATACTTTTTATCCCAATATTCCCACGGAAACGGGAACCACGCGAGTGAAAGCGCGGGCGGTCGCTAGTATATTATAAATGTGGAAGTTTGTGGGTTTGGATGTTTGGATATTTGGATGTTTGTTCCTCAATCTCGCAAGAACTACTGAACGGATTTGGTTGAAATTTGGTACACAGATAGAAGATAGCCTAGTTAAAAACATAGAATACTTTTTATCCCGATATTCCAATGGGAACGAGAACCACGCGGGTGAAACCGCGGGCGGCCGCTAGTATGAAAATAAGTTAACATTTGACAAACACGACTATAAAGTTACAGCTGCCGGCATATAAATTGGCAAGAAAAAGATGAAACAAAAGATGCGCAGTAACCATAAACTAACACCCATTTGCACTAAACTTAAGAATCGCCTAAGTTTTTTCCTAACTAACTTAAGACATTTTTAGCAAAAAATTGGTTTGCACTAACCTTAGGACGTTCCTAAATGCACTTTAGGCTATTCTTAACTTACGCGCCCAATATCGAGCGCCCAAGGCTTAAGAAATTCCTATGTTATGAATTGTAAATCTGTGGTTATAGCCTGTGGCCGTCAATTGTGACAAAAACAGAAATATTTGCTGAAAAATGGAAGATTCATGGAACATTCATTTAAATAATTGAATTACTAAACGACTCGGTGGAAAATCGCAAAAATTGCAGTATTTCAATACAATTACTGCACTTATAAAATAATAAGAACGTATAAAATAACTGTACTTGTATGTAAACTTCTGCATTAAGCTGCCGTGTCAAGGTTAATTTTTGACCCCAATTACCGTATAATACGGCAATTACCGTACCATTGGCAACACTACCGCGATTTGATTTCCAGTTTCTAAATTGACAGTTGATGAAATAACTTTTTCGATCACCCTATCAAATAAAATAAACCAACGCCTTATCTTTCGTCTCCTTTTAACTCACGAATGAATCAATCTGTTGTATAACAAAAAGTACTCTATGACCTATATTACTTCGCCGGCTTAAAAATCCATAAACAATTAATATTTACATTCGTTCATTCTTTCTCTTAGCAAGGCGATGCCCAAGTTACGACGTAGTCTGTTAGTGCAAACAAAAATATCAGCTCGGCATTTTTAGGCTGTTCCTAAGCTAAGAAATAACTTAACTAGGACACGCCTAACTTGAGTTTAGTGCAAACGGCTGTTAGTGTTTATGGCTACTGCGCATCTTTTGTCTCATCTTTCTCTTGCCAATTTCTCTAAAATAAATGCCGGGCAGTATACGACGCATTGCTTTGAATATCAAAATAAGTTGACATTTGACAAACACGACTAAATGAGCACACTATTCGGCACACGAACTCGCGGGGTGGGGTGAGGTAATTGATTGTGGGGAGGGGCGGGGAGTGTCCTTTCTGTACGGTAGTACTTATATCTATTCTGTGGCATGGGCCTAGATAGCGCTGTGTGAAATTGTCCAAGCATTGATTATTTATAATTATTATTTTGCAGATGTCCGACGCATCTCTAGTTTCGACCCGCAGTAGAGTTCGCCAAGTGATATCTCGCTACGAAGCTCGCTGCGCCGCGCCGCATAGACAAAGATTAGTGTGGAGACTGTCGGAGCGGACGTTGAAGGTACATATACTATATGATACTGTACATATAGTACTATACAGGCTGTCCCAAAACTTTGCCACGTGAAGGAAAAGTAACAAAAATATGCGATTTCTGAAAATTTACTGAAAGACTTCATTTGATTGAAAAAAAAATAATTGGAACTGCATTTAAAGTTTTTTTCAAATTGCATTCGATACTATTCAAATTGATATAGTACGTATTATTGGGAATTATTAAAATAAAATAAAAAATAACTTTATTACTCAAATTGGTTAAAATAATTTTACATCGAGACTTCCCGGTAAGTAATCAGAGATATTTGTAGTGGGAATGACTCGTAATTGTATTACAACAATAATTTTATTCAAAAGGTTACAGAAAGCTTAAAGCTAGGTAATTATATAATAATATTTGTGACATTATGTTTAGCTTAGTACGTGTGTGTTAATTATTATAAATGTTACGGCTAAGACCCGAAGTGCGGCTAAATCTAGTTTTAGCCGGCTAAAACTAGGTGTAGCCGGTAGCTTTTGGCTAAAACTAGGTGAACCGATCTGCTTTACCCCAGTAGGTCCCGAATATTTAATAGTGTATTTGAGTTTAATAGTTTATTTATTAGATAACAAACATATACACATAATTTATGAATCTCTGCGTCTGTTCTAGTAAAAACTGTATTACAGACCGCAGTGACTATAGGTTAGAAATTTAAAATTTCGAGGTTATTTTTTTTTTAACAGACAACAGAAATAACTTTTTTAATACCCCATGCTACACCTAGTTTTAGCCGGCTATACCTTGTATTAGCCGCGAGCAAATCGGTTACACTTAGTTTTAGCCAGCAGCTATCGGTTACACCTAGTTTATACGGCTAAAACTAGGTTTAGTCGTACTTCGGGTATTAGCCGTAACATAAACAATAAATTCCAAAATGGTAATTTATTGTTACCCGATGAAATACTACCCTTTAATTTAATAATATTTGTGTTTGAATTAGTATTAGTAGTAATGTGTCGTTATTGTGTGTAGGTGCTGCGACCGACGGACCGCCTGACGTCGCTGCTGCCCACCATCGAGGAGCAACATCTCGCCGACTCCTCGCCGCCCAGGAACCGGTAACATATTACATTTAGTTTCGACCAACAATATCTTACATAACGCTTCACGACCTAAAACAGTACGCAAAATGACACCTCAGATAACGTCCCACTTACAAACTGGGCGCTTATTTGGCTAAGTAAGTGGTAAAAGATGTGTTTTTGTACAAAATAAGTGATATAAAATGTGAGTTGATACGAAGTTCCTACCTCTTTAACCCATTAATTTTTTATTTAATCGCCTGAAAACTGTGGTAACTGAAATGATGGGCCATTTCAGACACCACCTTTTGGCTTGTTTGAAAATCTTTGCCTGACAAAACATTTATTCATGTTTGGTAGGAGGAAAAACTCAGTACGCTAAATCTAGAGAATAAGAAGGATTCGCATCTTCATTCGATGAGTTTTGATGTCATGAGTGCTGCCGAGAGGGTCGACAGGGTCATTAAGAAAAGTTAGAAGTCGCTTGAGCTTTTTGTTTCCAAAAATCTTTAGCCGAATTTGAAAAAAATGTATTGCAAAGATTCCTAAAAATTATAAAAAAAAACTTCTTTTCTAAGTCACGGACTTATCACACCGCCCTCGCATTATTTAGTACTTATTAAATTAATATTTTTTGTTGACAGTTCGGGCAGCGAGAGCGGCGACTCCGTAGACATGTCGGATTGGCCCCGAAGCCCTATTCTGCCGGTGTACTGCGACAACTGACCGCAAGCTCGCCCACAAACCGCCAGGTGGCGCCACCAACAACAAACCAGTAAAGTTGACTACTAAAAAACACACAAACAAACAGTAGAATTTCTCTTGACAATTTTATAACGAAACAGAGCCTGTAGCCAATGTCACATTAACAAATTTTCGCTATCGCTTCGCTCCGAAAAATGTATGGATTTGACGTTATAAAATTCGATAGTTAACGAAACCTTATGTCAATCCCATGTTTCGAAAGCGAAGCGATAACGAAGATTTGCAAATGTTTCTTTGGCTAGGGGGTCAGGGCTATCGACTAACTTACATTGCTATCGAATCGCCTTGATTTGACAGATGGCTGTGATACATTGCTACTTTTGTTTGGTAATTTTTATTTATGCCAAAACTAAGTAGCAATGTATCATTTACATCTGTCAAATTGGGGAAGGCAACTGTCAAAGTGGCGCTACGTACGCTTGTTCCACAAAAACTGTCAAAACAAAGAGCTTATACTTTAAAAATTGTTTTACAGCTTTAAAATGACCAAATTCTATGATCAAAAAAATGTTGGAACTTACAAATTTCCGAAAAATCTGGATAATTAGACAAAATAAATAAATTCAGTAAGAAAAAAATGCCTTAATTTGGCATTCAATTCCAGCATTTTCTTTCATTCTTCCATTTTGGGTCCATGGGTCCTTTTCGGTAAAAAAAATACTACAAATAAATACCTATTTTCCTATAGATTTGTTCTGAACGTCTACTGTCTTAAGAACAAGCGTACAGATGCCGGCATATATATTGGCAAGAGAAAGAAAGAGACACAAGATGCGCAGTAGCCATCAACACTAAGTTTATGGCTACTGCGCATCTTTTGTCTCTTTCATTCTCTTGCCAATATATATGCCGGGCAGTATACGCAGCGACATCTACAGTTAGCTTTGCGTTGCCATCCCCATTAACGTCATTGTTTTTAGCCGATATCCCCGCTGGTAATTTTCATTTTGAAACATGTATTTTTTAGTTTATTTTCTCCTGGAAAAGTTACTTCTTCGCATGTTTAAAGGCAGCTTGAAACATTTTCTGATCCTCATTTTGAATGTAGTCAAAAGTTCCGTGATCAATTAAAATGTTGTTATTCGAATGTAAACATCGAGTGTCTCAATATTGTTATATATTGTTATTGCTTAAGTAACTAATTTAGTCATAACAATTTGCCTAATCTAATTTAGGTTAGATTTATGAACAATTTTGATACTTTTGTGCTTTTGAAATAACAATGTATTAATAAGTTTGGTAAGATTATAAGAATTGAACATATTTTATTGTGTAATAATAAAAATTTAGTTTTTGTAATACTTATCAAATGAAATGTTTTGATAATAACTTTTCGAATGATAGTCGGCGGGATAGATTATCGTATAGTCTAATAAAAAAGAAATAAATACTAAAAAAAACAACAAAAAGGTGCAATTTTTGAATATTTTCAAAAAAATCGAAAAAAAATATAGTTCTCGAAATTTTATTTTTAAGTTTTAATTAAGGCGAATAGTTTAAGAGAAATCGATTTAAGCTTAAATCTGCTTAAGTGGTAGTTTCTATCGATGACTCCCAACTTTCTTTGTACAGTGATTATAATATACAACGTGTCACAAAATAACCCCTGATGCCGAATATGGTAGATAGGGACCATCAAACTGAACAACTTTTACTATGGGACCAACTCTGAAATCGCGAAAGAAAACAGCTGTCTCATACATTTTGATATTTGGTTATTTATTTTTGTATGGAACAGCTGATTTTTTTTCGCTGTTTCATAGTTGGTCCAATAGTGAAAGTTATTCAGTTTGATGGTCCCTATTTAAGGTATTCGGCATTAAGGGTTATTTTGTAACATTTTGTATATTTTAAGCTATAGTAGATATCTGTTATTGTCACTATTCGTCCAAAAATTGCTTTTTCCGCAATAAATCGTTTCGGATCGCACAGGATCGCATTATGTCGAGTCTATACAACGTGTCAATGAATGGACCAAAAATGAGAAAACTGTTTCTTCGGATCATCAAACTGAAAAACTTTTACTATCTGACAAATTCTTAAATCGCAAAAGAATCAGCTGTTTCCTACAAAATTTAATAACGAAAATATCAAAATTTGTAAAAAAAAGGTGTATTTTTTTCGCGATTTCAGTATGGGTCCCATAGTTAAAAAAGTTCAATTTGACGGCCCGAAGAAACGGTTTTCTCATTTTTAGCTCATTAATTGTCTGTATAAACCATATATTTGAAGACGAACAAATATATGTTGATATCATGAAGAATTATGTATGCATTTAAGGTTTAAAAGTGCGATCGGTGACGAATAATTGCTAAGGGCATTGTTTCTTCTAAATCTAATATATCGGTGAAGCTTTATTAATCATTATGTAATTTTTAAGTGTCAAATCTTTTTTTAATTATGATAGGAAAAAGCAGTGTCCTATCTAACTTAGGTTTACTCTATGGTAGCTCGCGCAAAATAACTTAAGTCAAATTTTAGTACCACGCGACTTGCGCAGGAGCAATTTTAGGTACAAAAATGTTCAGTGCGCAAGCCTCATTGTATATTGGGTTAAAGTTATATTGCGCTAGCTGTAATCTGAGTAAGATTAAATGAAAAAAAAAAATCAACAAAAAATTCCATATTTCTTTAGCTTTTAAGCTCCTTTCTAAGAAACTCGTCAATGGCGAACTTTAAAAAATATATCGAAAATCAATCCACCGATTTTTTAAAGTACATCGTATCAGTAATGTAAGTATTAAATTGTAATGTAAAATTTATTATTAATTTTTTCCCTTTACTTTATGACTAACTCTAATTAGAGTTTTTTTTTTTCAAAAATTATTTCTATATCACTTAATTCTATTAATAAACATTTTTGGCAATATCATTTCTATTATTTCTTAGGCGTAATGAATAAATTTGATACTTAGATATAAATAAAGAAATGACAAAAAAAATACAAATTTTACTAAAAAATACAGAAAAAAAAAATGATCTCAGGTACTTTTTCATAGGCAAAGAAGAATATCACTTACTTATAATAATTATAAACAAGATATTTTTCAACTGTATTTAAATAATTTCTCTAGTTGGATGACATGGATATGTATGTGTTTAAATTTTGTTTTTTCTCTACTTTTTATTTGAGATTGACACAAAATAGCTGGAAAATGTAAGCGAAATTGTGTTCAAAAAATAAAAATAACATCTCTGTGATAATTTTAACTTGAATGCCATCTTTATATGAAATATTTTTGAAGTAAGTCTAACAACTTTGGCGTGTGAAACCATAGCTAATTTTTTAAATCAAATTAGTCGTAAAAAAATACAACATATTTTTTAGTTTACTCGCTGAAGTAGTATTTTTGTAAAATATCGATTTTCACATTTTATCAATTTTATAAATTAATTCTCCGATGATGTATATGTAAGGACATTTTGCTGCACAAATTATAATAGTAAAAACCAATCAGTGACTTCCGAATTTTATTAGGATTTAAATACTTTTGCTTCCTTAACTTTTTACAAATATTTTATCAAATTAATTAAAAGCTGGCATACCAAATGTAACCTTTATTAAGTGAAGTAATTAAACGTAAATTAATGTAAATATTCGAAGTCTTTAACCTAAAATTTAACATGTTTATCATGGTTCAAAAAAAATGTGTGTGTGAAGGTAACATTAGGTTTTTTTAAACCTTTTTGGCGTCTCCAACACACGGGAGATTTTATATTAGTGTTGACTATAAATTGTAATAAATAGTAGTTTGTGTCAGCAAATGTCGAATTGCACTCCGCATTTATTCTTGTTCACGTGTGCCGCATTCTGGATTGTAAAATAGTGTATTTGAGCTTGTATGTATGAGTGAAAAAACTGAAATCTCGAATCTAAGAGAATAAAAAGATGGACTCTTTATTTTTTGCAGTTTTATTTTGAATAATATCTCCCTTTTTAACATTGACCTCTATATTATTACACTGGACTGGCTGCTGTCAAACTGCTTTTGTGCCTATTTGATTTCCGCCATTTTGGCGCTGTAGGACGTAGCGTGAGGGACATGGTACTAAAGTCTGAAGTCTGCAGAGACCATAGAAATAGAATGTCAAAGAACAACAATGTCAATAAACAGGTGATCCGAAAACGAATGCATACATTTTATATGAGATACGTATAATATGACTTAGATTCATAAAATATGACTATATACGGCAAAGGAAATTAATAAACTATGTTTCATGCTGTTTTCTTCGTCGAGAATCGAATAAATGTAGAGAAATTTGGTTTTAGAGAAATGTGTGGCAAAATCTTATTTACCTGTGAAAAGTGTGATTACTTGGATTATTTCTTTTTGTCACATCACAATTACTTAGAGCACAAGACACCATGGCTCCACGATACCTTTATTTTAAATTATAATTAAGATTAACAAATATTTTAAACAAACTGTGATTGCTCATTTGCTAGGCGGGACGCTAGGGGCTCTTACTGTAAAAAATGTTGGCACATGTCACTTGATCCTTTGTCTCTTTTTTACATAGACCGTGTCTGTATGATGTTAACTTCTCTTTTCCACGCTTTGTTGGTCTTCTTGAGCGCAGCGAAAATTTTTCTATGTCTATGGCAGAGACCATCACGGCAACCATTTTCATTGTACGTCAAAATTAGTTCTTAGACCTCACGCTACAGGCGTTTCAAATAGGCACATGAACTTTGCTGTCAAATCATACAGACAGCCAGTCCAGTTAGATAGAAAATATTTTTTCAGGTCAGTTCTTTTTAAACATCGCCATTATTGAAACAAAACACTTTTAACGGTTTTAATTGAAAGCACAGCAAACGGCACGCTACCGCTGGACTTCAACAAAGTGTCAAATTGGGGTTGGCAACGCAAAACTAATTGTAGATGTCGCTGCGTACGCTTGTTCCTAAGACAGTAGACGTACAGAACAAAATATGTATGGGAAAATAGGTATTTATTTTGTGTTTTTTTTTACCTAAAAAGACTCATTGGCCCAAAATGGATATAAAATATAACTATTGTACAATGCAAATGCCGGAATTTAAAGCCAAATTAAGACGTTTTAATTCTTACAGAATTTATAAATTTTTTCTATATCCAGATTTTTCGGAAATTTGTAAGTGCCAATATTTTGAAAGCCTATTACACAGAATTTAAAATCATTTTAAAGCTTAAGAAAACGATTTTTAAAGTGTAAAAGTCTTTGGTTTTCATAGTTCTCGTGGAACAAGCGTACGCAGCGCCATTTTGACAGTTGCCTTCCCCATTCACTGGAGATTTTTGACAGTTTTGTATTATGTGCTTACTGCAAAGAGTAATATACTATTACTGACCGTACTTTTAATTACAACGGCTTACTACGTTTATGTGATAGACACAAATCAATACCACACAATAGATTTAGGTACTACTGTTCTTGGAGTGAACAGGCTCTACAAATCCGGTTGTATCAAGGTTTTAGGATAAATTATTGATCGATATCAGGCTAGGCGCACTCCGCGCTTTAGGTACGAAGCTACAAGTAGGCAGCGGGTCCGTCCGGACTGCCGCCGTTGGCTGGCTGTTAGCAGTTCGATTTCGATAGTCACTCACTCGCCGCGTTCATCTTAATACTAATATATTCCGAACCTCACGTTTTTCACACTTCCAAAAGTTCCAAATGACATCGAAACGTAAAAAGTGCTTGTCTACTACCTAGATAATTATTTAGTATCTTAGTATTATTCTTAGTATCGTTTATTCTTAGGTACTTACTTGCCTTATTTGCTAAACAATCTTCACCCAACTAGGTATTTATTGATATAATAGATTAGGTAGGTAGGTACTTACTTACCTACTTTCGAAATAAAGTTAATTATTAATGACAATGTTATTTCGTAAGAAATCAAATTTCCTCAAAGTCAGCATGTATAGTCTGATGTGGCGTCGATTGTACCTAGCCTAGGTTTTTTGAAATGTATTTAAGTACATTAAGTACCTATTATTTAATTATTATTTAAAAAACAAACCATAAAGTCGTTAGAAGAGATAAGAGCTACGCGATAGAAAGAGAGGCAACTTCTGGGTGAATATAACTGTAGGATGGAAGCGGTGTGCGACCTGAATTGCACTTTATTGTGTATGGGATAGAGTCGCTATTTATTTAAATGACTTTGCGGAGTGGATCTTCTGTACTTGTACTATTATGTATTCTGTGTCGATATCACCAATGGCGGATCCAGAAGGGGGTTTCGTTTCGGGGCGGGGGACGTTTGACTGATGGAAAGAAGAAATAAACTTCATGCAACCATCAGTCACCCCATTACACGGTAGGTTAATCGTCAGTCACAGCGTAGCCGTGACTGTGGTTAAACTGACAGCTAAACCTACCGTGTAATGGATGCCTAAAGCGAATCTGTCGTAAAGCGAAGGCACCAACCAGTGGTGGAGCAAAGTGGAATAATTCTCTATCATGGAGGGGCGAATCCATGGAGACTCTATGGATCCGCCCGTGATGCGACCGTGGCCTTCGGTAATTCCCTCCACTGGGGAACACCTGTCTTTATCAGTATTCGACGAACCTGCTTTAGATTCATGTGACCCTGGTACTTTAAGTTTACCGATCCTTTTTACTTCAGGAATTATCTTTTTACTTATGTAATTAAAAAACTACTTATGATCTTTAGAGGTCGCATTTCGATATTAGTATGATAGCAGTGGATCGCCGACTGAAGAGGAGTGTCCCTGGTATCACATGAACTTAGTGTAAGCGTAGTGGTAAGTTCGGGCCTTTAATCAGCATAAAGAAGTACTATGGGCAACAGCGTCGCTTAACCAGTTAGCAACAAAATTCGTGTGCGCGCGTATCGCCCCTGCACGAACTAAACGTATGTGACAGCGGGCGCCGCGTGCAAGCGATTTTAACCTTAGCAGTGGTTAATCGACGCTGTTGCCCATGGTACCTATGCAAATTATATTTAAAATATGTACGAAGAAAGAAGCTCCTCCTCTACATTTATGTGACCTGGGTTGGTACTCTTTTTTATATTACTCTTTAGTTTGATTTTGGGTTGTTTTATGAGTGTGTGATGAATAAATTATTTTGAACTGAACAACTATTTAGTTGCTGGGGGTCGTTCCGAACCTACGCTCCGAGTGCAACCGAACGCTCTAACGCCGTTCCAAACATTAGAGCGTGACGTTCGGTTGTAAGAACTTTCCCGTTCCAAACGTCCGAGCGTTGCAACCAAACAACCATCAAAATTGATGGTTGTAAAACGCTCTGACGTTTGTCTATGAAAACATGTCAATGTCATTTGACATTATTTTGTATTTTGATGTTTTTGTGTCTTATTTTCAAATAAATCATGGTAGCTTCGCAAAAAAACTGTTTTTATTTGATTTTGAATAAAGGAAAGTTTAAATTATTCCTATTTCAAGTGGAAAATGAAGACTTTGTATTGACATTGACACTTAAAGTTCTTGGTCGTTCCTAACCTTAGAGTGAGTTAAAAAACAACCGTTTGGTTGTTTTTTAACTGCACTCTAAGCCTCTGAACGCAACCCAGTAGTTCAACTGTTATAGACAGGTAAACTACTGAAATAAAAAAGTTGCATTAGTTCAACGTTTGAACAAGCCGGGTGTACTAGTGGGAGCAAAGGATTTCAGCTCCCCCGGAGCTAGGTATTTCTTTCTAACAATAAAGGTCCATTTTTTAATCCAGGCTAGTTAAAAAAAAATCTTTCAAGAGAGAAAAACGCAAAATGTTTCATAACAGTTTATTACTAAACAAGAAGTACTTAAATCTAATGGTTTGCTTCAAAAGTGTTTAATATAAATAAAACATGAATTGGTGTCTATGTATGTGTACCATGGGCAACAGCGTCGCTTAACCACTATTAAGGTCAAAATCGCTTGCACGCCGCGCCCGCTGTCACATGCGTTTAGTTCGTGCAGGGGCGATACGCGCGCACACGAATTTTGTTGCAAACTGGTTAAGCGACGCTGTTGCCCATAGTACGTAACTACATACCACCAAATAGCACCATTTTAATCATTTTTTTTTTAAATCCACAATAGAAAAGGGACACAAAAGCAAATAACATTTAATTTAACATTACTTCTCGGTGAATGAATAAAATCGTTAAACCAGGTACCTTTAAAATATTTATCATTATTTAAACTCCTATAAACGCTAAGTGCTAAAATCCAAGAATGAAAATTAGTAAGTGATACCCGCAAGTTGCTAATGCGCAGGAACCTTTCACATTAACATTGTTTTTATTTTTTGAGGTTAAAAAAATGTCCGCCAGGCGCATTAGCAGCGGGTATAGTAACTCGTGCCATTAAAGAAATTACAATATAGGGAAGCAGGATTGAAAAATATATAAGTGTATGAGTTTAGAACACTAAAATCTCAAAATGGTTTACTAATTTTCGTACTTTCTCAAAATGAAATGTTGTCCATTATCGTGCTGTTTCAGTCATACAATGGTCCCTATCTACCATATTCGGCATTAGGGGTTATTTTGTAACACGTATAGCAAGTATCTTCAAAAATATTTGTTTATTTTCCTTTATTTATTTATAAGTCGTCGACTTATTGCATTATTATATAAAGAACCACTAATTTCTTTCCAACTGTGGGTCACTTTGTTAAAAAAAAACACTGCACTATACATTCCATCTTTTTTATTATTTACAAAACTTGGAATTCCAGTGACAGTTTACACATACCTTTTACAAACATGTTTTATAAAACAAAATATTTCTTGTCACCTGTGTCGTCTTAAAAGGTATGTTTTTAATTAAAACAAACCCTTACATTAAAATACAAATTAATGAACTTAAAAGTAGGTACGTTATATTTTAAACATACATTGAAAAAAATATGTACTTACATACAATAACTTTTAAAACCACAAAATAATGGTGGGTGTTAATAATTAAAAAAAAAAACAATCCATAGGTTTTTTATGAGCTCTTAAGCAGTGAAAATGTAAGCTTTACGCAGTCTATTTTTTTTTTCAATTACACCATTGCAAGACAACAAGATACAAAAAATTGGAGATCATTTTTATTATAAGAAATTTTAAGTATAATTAATTAATTATTTATTATCATCTGTTATTTATTTATTAGGTATATTATATTATAATTATGTTAAGTGAGAAAATCATATAAAAATAATTAATCATATAATTTATACGAACAAGTATTTTTATATAATTATCTAACAAATTGTTCATGAAATAATCTCACAAATGTAAGGCACGATAGTTAAAAACATTAAACTTGAAAATATGAATAAAAGTTTAATAAATCTCTAACACCCATATTCAAGAACGATACTCAAACGGCCCTTGACCAAGCGAAAATAGAAATAGACCTCAACACGCAGATCGTCATTTTCGTAAATGTCATCGCGAAAAATTTGGTCACTTTCACAGAATGTCATTTTCGCAAATAGTCACTTTCGCAGAATGTCATTCTCGCAAATGGTCACATTCACAGAATGTCACTTTCGCAAAACGTCACTTTCGCAGAATGTCATTTACAATTTTTACCCAAACTCACAATTTTGGGAAAAAAAATTGTGAATGACATTCTTCGAAAGTGACGTTTTGCGAAATGGATACGGGTGTTAAAAGCTATCTTAAAAAGGATCAAAAAGATAAAAGTATACAGGATGATACTGAAGTCATCAGCAATACCGCAATTTAATAACTTTAGCACAAAAATAAGAAATCAAAGTGATCAATATTCAAGGAGAAATAAACATAAAAAACATGTAAGTAACTTTTTAATCTTATGACTTCATGCGATTTTTTATTATCAAAATTCAAGGTGAAATAAGTCGTAAAGTAAAACAGTTACTTTCACATTTTTTAACATCAGTAATCTTTTAAACTTCTTGTGATTTTTTTGTTTATTTCACCTTAAATTTTAATCAGTTTGCTTTAAGAAACATTTGCCTTAAAGTTATCAAGATCGCGGTAAAATTCTTAGCTTAAAAGATTGCCAATGGCTTTAATTTCATCTTACTCCTTAGTCACTCAAAACTAAAAATAAGACAATTGATTACCTAGGTTAGTTAGTACCTTAGTTTAGTACTATAAAAGTTAGTAGACCATTTAGAAATGTGTACAACAGTTAGCACTACTTAACTAAATTGAGAGGACTAAACTAATTTTAGCATTCTGTTCTTGTCTTTTCGATACAGAAAGAAAAGTATGGAAAACTAAATTTAATTTAGTCCTGTCAATTTAGTCACCAAATGTGAATTTAAATCAATTTATCAACTTAAAACTCGTCTTAATTAAGCTCACACCATTTTAGTCTCAAACTAAACTTAATTTAGATATTAAAAAGTAAATGTGCTTGTGCTCTTTATTTAACAATGTACAACAGAAATGACTAACTTCAGAGCGTTTGTGGTACCTAACTCTTTAAATCTGTAAAAGGGTTTGAAAATTTTGACATACGTACGTATTTTTTATCCGCCATTTTTTTTTCAAAATAGCGACCACTCATGAAACTTGTGTAAATCTATAGCTAACCAATACGAACAAGATTTGTTAAACAACATAATTTTCTAAAACGTCACGTTTCTGAGTTATAACTTATTGAAGTCGAACTGGTGGCGACAACACTGGGTAGATAGGAAGCTAAAATAAAACGTATGCATGGCACGGGCTCTATAATATTGTTTTACAGCCATCTAGGTCTAGACAAGTGTAAGTGACTAGACACACTATGCCGAAATTACTGACCGGGAATGTCCGAGAAAAATCAAATTAGCTGAATATTTTTCTATAGGTAGGAATAAGTTTCCTTAGTTATTACTAAGGAAACCTAAAGAAGTTTCAGCATTTTCGGTTGCGTGAAAAAATTTATAAAATGAAAATCTCTTCGATTTCACAAATGTACGAAAGTAACAGCAGAATGGAAATTATACCTTTGCCATCACTTGCCACAACTACAAAAAGTAATTGAAAAAAAAGTTTTGACATTTTGTATTGAAACTTTTAGTATAATTAAAAGGTATAATTTCCATTCAACCTATAGAAAAATATTCAGCCAATTAGATTTTTTTCGGACATTCCCCATTAGTGACGACATAATATTATCCCGAAATTACGTTGTTTTTAGGGTTCCGTAGCCTAAATGGCAAAAAACGGAACCCTTATAGTTTCGTCATGTCTGTCTGTCTGTCTGTCTGTCTGTCTGTCTGTCCGTATGTCACAGCCACTTTATTCCGAAAGTGTTAAGACTACACAGTTGAAACTTGGTAGGTAGATGTATTCTGTTAACCGCTTAACGAATTTAATACAAAAATAAGAAAAATAAAAGATTAAGGGGGGGCTCCCCATACATGGAACTGAAACTGAAAAATTTTTTTTTCTTCAAACCAACACGTGTTGGATGTCTATAGATAGGTCTTTAAAAATGACATTGAGGTTTCTAAGACAACTTTTTCTCAAAGTCAACCGTTTGAAAGATATTCACCGCCAAAGTGGTAAAATGTGTGTCCCCCCCCCTTTAACTTTTGAAATAAGAGAGTGAAAAATCTAAAAAAAATATATGCTGTAGATCTTAATAAACACTTTCAACCAAAATTGGTTTGAACGCGATATAGTAATTAGTTTTTGAGATATAGCACATTTTCCAAAACCGCAAATATAACTT
This sequence comes from Agriphila geniculea, assembly GCA_943789525.1. Taxonomy (NCBI): domain Eukaryota; kingdom Metazoa; phylum Arthropoda; class Insecta; order Lepidoptera; family Crambidae; genus Agriphila; species Agriphila geniculea. The sequence goes on from OX038893.1 coordinate 10,753,422, forward strand.
TGTCATTCATACCAACACTGTGAAAAACAAAGTTGTTTTTGCAAACGAAAAATGATAGGTGGTATTTAATATGGTATGGTATAAGGTAACTACGGAACCCTATGGCGCGTGGCCCGACACGCACTTGGCCGGTTTTTCATAATAAAAGCGTTGCCGCCGAACTTCGGTCGCGTAACTTCGGCATAGTGTGTCTAGACACTTAGTGTCAACAAGCAAGGAAAAAGTTACTATGTGGTTATTATCGCACAGGTGGCCGCTATTCAAAAAAATGACGGACAATAGGTATACCACTCTTCATACTTAAAAATACAAACCCCCACTTTTCCATTAACTCTCGTGTGTAAAGTCTGTTCATCCTTACTTGTCTTATTTAGTAAACAGTTTTTGACAGTTGTCATACGTCTTTTAAACTTAAATCGTTAATTAAAAATATGTTAGTAAGTTTATGAAATTCTTGTTAATTTATTAACCTTTTATTTCGTAATCTATGTGTGGAAAACCATTTGTTTTATTTTATAAATGATTATTTCAATAAAGAGTTGGGTGAAGATTGTTTACCATATAAGACAAGTAAGGATGGACAGACTTTAGTTGCCGCGGATCACTTTCTAAAGTCAATCTTATCGCAATGTATGAGTTTAATTTTACTACACTAGTATAATATGTTAAAACAGTGGAAATTATATAGCACTGGTAAAATCAAAATTTCACATATTATTAGACTTCAGTTGATAAATTAATTTAAATTATATTTTTAGTCACAGAAAAGGCGGCTTTCAAAAAAATATCGTACTTGCTCAATAAAAAAAAAATGAAATATGCAATACAAACTATCAACCTCAAAAAAGTTAAGTATAAAAAACATAGAAAGGGGGACTTAAAAATATTTTTAACTCTTACGTCAAAAACACAGTAAACGACCAAGCCAAAAAATACTTTTGGCTAAACGTATTTTATTCTTAAAACTTAAATCGAAACAAAATCTAAAACTAGAAAAAACATCTTACTAAAATATATTCTTACTTCAGGTAAAATCTTAAAATTAATGTTTGTATGAATGACTTTAAATAATTGTAGGGCATCATTTATTTGGATGAAAAATTTGTATTTATAATTTTTCATTATATCAGAGGTACGGCAGTGCCCCTGCTAAGTCGAGCTTCCTTACTACATTATCTTTTCATCCATTTATTTATCCTGTACTTTCAACGTTTGGTTTTTACTACTAAACTAATCAATCAATCATATTTGCAATATGCATTATGCTTTTTATGGTAAAAAAAATGTTTGGTCTCCGCTGGTCTACATTTATTTATAATAATAGGTAGTCGGGAAAGTTCGCAACCTTTAAAGCATGTATTTAGCTGGTTATATTTCTGGCAATACCACAGAATAGATGTACTACCGTACAGAAAGGACACTCCCCGCCCTGCCCCAGAATCAATTACCTCACCCCACCGCGCGAGTTCGTGTGCCGAATAGTGTGCTCGTTTAGTCGTGTTTGTCAACTGTCAACTTATTTTGATATTCAAAGCAATACGTCGTAACTTTATTTACCAAAAAGTTAGAATTATGAATTGAGCGCCGCTCATACAGTACAAACTGCACGGTAGCCATAGACTTACACACACAGTTGCGCGTGTACAACAACGTCATCTGACGTCATCTGTTATAATGGCGCGGTTGTATGGAGTGTCCGGGGTGTGGCAATACTAAACTTAGGCGGGAGTGTAATATATTGTTTAACAGCTGACTTTCTGGTTATAGCGGTAATATTGAAACAAATTGATATGTCTTACTTTTCTTCTTCTTCTTCTTATTTTAGTTTGGCAATCTACTCTCCTCTTTAGGGAGTAATTTTTGCCAGTGTCAAGTGTTGAATAGTTCAGTGGTAGATTGTTTCAGTTTACATTACAATGCGGGTGCATCGCAGTCCAATGCTGCTTGGAGCATTTGGCATCAAGTATATCAAGACAGTTTACTCGGTAAGTTCTACCGAGGTAGCCAACACTACAATAAAAGTCTCATCTTCATACAACCAAGATCGCGCCTATTTCAATTATCCCACATATTGTTCCGTTGCGTAGACACTTGTACCACAAAACTGCAACAATTTTAAGACACAATATCCACTATGAATCAATTTGCGAATAATTAAAATAGTCACCGAACCGAACTCGACAAAATGACGCCATAAACTCCCATTTGAAATCTTAATGGAAAAGATGCTTTGTCGAATACTACTGCAAAAAATGGTAATTTTGATGATAAAAATGTTCGTCGCAATTGTATCTTTATTATATTTACCACAAAAAGGCCGCGAACTTTTCCGTCTACCTAATATCATGCGTTTTGTTCCATTATGGTAATTGCGTTTGGTTTCCACTGGTCTACAGCATTATCAGTATGCGTTTCCTTCATGGTAAGTGCGTTTAGTTTCTGCTGCGTTAGCGGCATTTCTTGAGGAATTCCAAGACTTCTGCGGGGTAATTTTCGCGGGAGGGTGACTTCGTCGCAGAGCGGGCATTTTCAAGAGGTGATTTCGAACTGTGGACAATATAAATATACAAATTAAAATAAATAATGAATTAAAATAAACAGGGATATTATACACTTCAAAACACTTCCGCGCGTACAGTTCATTAAAAATAAAACACGGATTAAAGCACGTATCTTATTAATTCCGGTATTAATTTAGAAACTAACTGTGTCTTTAGATCCTGCAGTGCGTGATTTGGGATGGGATTTTAGTTGATGAATTATGGGATCCCAAGCTGGTGGTACTCTCCAACCATCTTCTCTATTGAAAGGTCACTGGGCATATTTGACCTACTTGATGAAAGTTCGCGTACAAAACCAAATCAGTTTTAAAATGAAGAATTCAATCCCACTTTTCAAAATATGTATTATTTTTTTATGTACCGACCGGCAGAAAAAAGTTATTTTACATTATGTGTGTGAGTATATGTTTAATGTTATTAAACTTTTGTAAATAAAACAGAAGTTTTTACTTTCATCACTGTGAAAATGTGTGGTACAAGCATAATAAACATTTGTATTGTCTTTATTTATTTATTTTATTTATTATTGAAATGCTATGATATAATGATAAAAAATGAAACATGTCCTGCAAGAATGCGACCCATGCCACTGAGTAGCAGATACAGTATCTATATATCTAGCCCTATTTCGTTTATGTACGCCGTAGGTCAAATGTCCGAACAAAATGCTCAATGACCTTTGGATATTTGTTGATTTTAATAGCCTCGCGTAGCATTCTCAGAATGAGTCTTTGTTTTTGGGCAAGGATTTATGGTTTATCAAATCTAATGAAATAGTTGGGCACCTTTGAAGTATGTTACTGATTACTAAATAGGACAAGTAAGGATAAACAGACTTTACATACATTTTGATCGAGTAGACTTCAAGACTTTATTTACTAAGAATTTCAAGTTTAAATGTAAATCTAGTCCAATATATTTGATAATGAGCGAATTATTTCAAAATTCTGTTAAAAAAAGTGGTACATAAAAACATCTTGATGTCGTTGAACAACTAAGTAGGTAGTGTTTTTAAGAAAAAAGGCAAAGCATGTAACATTATTACTTTTTTAACATACGTTCGTTGAGTCAGGTTGTTTGTTGAGACTGGTATACCAGTCTGCGTATACGCAGTGACAAAAACCGCAGGGCATGTATAAAAAGACTGATGGATGTGAATGAAGCGAAAGAAGTGTGCAAGGATCGTAGCAGGTGGCGATCCATAGTCTCTGCCTACCCCCATGGGAAACAGGCGTGAGTGTATGTATGTATGTATTTGTTGAGTATGTGGTTTGTTACGTTGTGCGTTGGTTGTCCGTTGGCGTGTTCCTAAGAACTTTGCTCTGACCCTTAGTGGAAATAATTTTTAAAAAATCTACCTTGTACGTTCTTTGTACGTTCAACTATCGACATAAAATTATACTAAAATTGTCAGCTGTCAGAAAATCGCTTATTGAAAAATGACTGATAAGCAACAGGGAAACTGTACTGACCATGTGTTGGGCGCATGCGCGAGTTTCTTCCACTCTTTCCTATTGAGGTGGCTGAATATGACCATGATCATGTGCAGGTCGCACGTGTGCGAGTTCACGGCCATGTGGAGCGGTGTGTCGCCGCCCTTAGCGTCCTGGGGAAACATACATAATGAGAATCAGCAACGATTTTTGTTTAGTGGCTTATCAGAAAGCTTCTTCTTCTTCTTATTTTAGTTTGGCAATCTACTCCTCTTTAGGGAGTAATTTTTGCCAGTGTCAAGTGTTGAATAGTTCAGTGGTAGATTGATTCAGTTTACATTAAAATGCGGGTGCATCGCATTCCAATGCTGCTTGGAGCATTTGGCACTAAGTATATCAAAACAGTTTACTCGGTAAGATCAGCCGAGGTAGCCACCACTACAATAAAAGTCTCAGCTTCACACAACCAAGCGCCCATTTCAATTATCCCACATATTGTTCCGTTGCGTAGACACTTGTACCACAAAACTGCACCAATTTTAAGATACAATATCCACTATGAATCAATTTGCGAATAATTAAAATAGTCACCAAACGGAACCCGACAAAATGGCGCCAAAAACTCCTATTAGAAAGCTTATGCCACCACTTGATTATCTGTGAATTTTTTTTTAACAATCTTAAACCTGAGAAGCTATAAGAGCTAAAACCTCGTTTTTTTGGGGGTCCTTATGACGTCATCGCGACGTACGCGAACCTTATGTCGTACGTGATAAAGCACATATTTATTTATTTATTTATTTATTTAATTCTTAATGTACAATTGTACAATGGCGGACTTAATGCCTTAGGCATTCTCTACCAGTCAACCTTAGGGTGATGTGGAGACATATTGCATTGAGCTTAGCATTTCCTTCAAACACTTATTATAACTCAACCATTTCTAAACTGATTTCAAAAATTCTTTCACTAGGTTTCATAGCTATCAATATGTTTTTATATAATATCAACAAAACTATAGGATTCAAACTTGTTACTGATCCTCATTATAACTTAAACATAATTCAAAATGAAGTTTGTACGGTCAACAGCACGCTGGGCTTCCACGACAGCGTAATGATATTTAATCAATTTTATACTTAAATGCAAAACTATTAGGTTCAAAATAAATTACAGATTTTTGACAGTTGTGTATAACCTCATGTGCTGCTGACTGTGTGTGTACTATGGCGTGCGTGTTGTGGCGTGTTATGTATATGTTACCGGCAATGTGTATAATCCGGCATTGTATACAATGCCTAAAACGATCAGGCAATGTATGAAATATAATTCATTTTATACTTTGCCTAGGCATTGTATACAATGCCTGCTGGTCCACCGGCAATGTGTAAAATAAGTATATTTCTGTTGTCTGTTATAAAAAAATAACCTCGAAATTTAAGGCTCACGCTCCGCTGCGCTTCGCGCTCGCCTTAAATTTCTAACCTATACGCGGGACCTACAGGAGTGAAGCAGGTTCGATTCCAAACTCAAATTTCTGTTGTCTGTTATAAAAAAATAACCTCGAAATTTAAGGCTCACGCTCCGCTGCGCTCCGCGCTCGCCTTAAATTTCTAACCTATACGCGGGACCTACAGGAGTAAAACAGGTTCGATTCCAAAGAGCCCCCCTCGAGCCCCCCATCGAACCCTCCTCGAGCTTTCCCCGAGCCCCCCCCCCCTCGAGCTTTCCCCAAGCCCCCCTCGATCCCCCCTCGAATCTATTCTCGAAAATCTTTTTATTATACACATTGCCGGTGGACCAGCAGGCATTCTATACAATGCCTAGTCATTGTATACACTGCCTAGGTAATGTGTGAAATAGATATCAATATTCATTATATTTCATACATTGCCTAAAAGGGCCAGGCATTGTATACAATGCCTAGGCATTGTATACAATGCCTGCATTTCATACATTGCCGGTAACATATAGATAGACTAGACTGGCATATTGTGAATAGATTGGCATGGTGTGTATAAAATGGCATGTTGTGTATAGATTGGCATGTTATGATGTTGTGTATTGACTGGCGTGTTGTGTATAGACTGGCATGTTATGTATAGATAGAGTGGCATGTTATACGTAGATAGATAGACTGGCATGTTGTTTATAGACTAGCGTGTTGTGTCTTCTAGACTGGCATTTTGTGTACAGTTTAACATTTTGTGTTTAGTTTGGCATGTTGTGTATAGTTTGGCATGTTATGTATAGTTTGGCATGTTGTGTATAATTTGGCATGTTGTGTACAGTTTAGAATTTTGTGTATAGTTTGGCATGTTGTGTATAGTTTGGAATGTTGTGTATAGATAGACTGGCATGTTGTGTATAGTTTGGCATGTTGTGTATAGTTTGGCATGTTGTGTATAGACTGGCGTGTTGTGTATAGACTCACCCCTTGCCAGATGTGTGCGCCCGCGTGCTGCAGCAGCACGTGCGCGCAGTGCAGGCGAGGCGACGATGCGCTGTGTTCGGATGCAGCCACGTGCAACGCTGACGCTCCTTAACGATAAAGTAATCAACAATTTATTAAAACAATAAGCAAAATAAAGTAGATAACTAAAGCTAGCTCCCTCTTAAATCCCTCTTTCTTCAGTGGCGAATCCAGGATTTCAGTTTGAGAGGTTTGGCTTGACGGGAGGAGGGAATAGCTAAGGGTTTTCGTCTTCCTACTCCATCTTCAGACCCTGTCTTGGCGAAAGTCTGGCGCAAGAAACAGTCGAATTGAGAAACTTCTTTTTTACACGACTGCCCATAAAGGAGTGTATATGTGTTCAGGGTTCATGTATGTTTGTGGGTAAGTGAGTTTCTTTATTCTACCATAACTTCTAAATGGCTCAACAGATTTGGATGATTGGGGTATCGTTAGAATTCTTACATCATTCTGAGTGACACTGGCTATATTTTTTTTTGAAAAGTCAATATAGCGACTGTACGACGCCATTTTCGAATGTGAAATAAAAATGTTTTCTTCAATTATTACAATATGGGCATCAAATGAGCAATTTTAAAACTTTATAATTTGTCACTAAAATGTGTGAAAAAAAATATATTAAAAACACGACTACCCTGCCAAAAACGAACTAAAAAGTTAAGTAACAAGTGTCATTGCAGTCGGGGGACCTCTTTGATTAAAAATTGTTCCACAAAACGGTCCCCCGACTGCAATGACACTTGTTATTTAACTTTTTAGCTCGTTTTCGGCAAGGCAGTCGTGTTTTTAATATTTTTAAAATTTATTTATTTTAAGGGAATTTGACGTACCGTCAGCGTTGAGGTGGTTGACCTTGAACAGCGGCAGGTCGTCGGCGTCGCATCGGGTCAACTCGGCGAGCGAGTCAGCGCACAACGCACGCACGCGATCAGTAGTGTCCTCTCACACAGACACACACTCCCTCTCTTCCTGTACGTACCGTCAGCGTTGAGGTGGTTGACCGTGAACAGCGGCAGGTCGTCGGCGTTGCGTCGGGTCAACTCGGCGAGCGAGTCAGCGCACCACGCACGCACGCGATCAGTAGTCTCTCTTCCTGTACGTACCGTCAGCGTTGAGGTGGTTGACCTTGAAAAGCGGCAGGTCGTCGGCGTCGCATCGGGTCAACTCGGCGAGCGAGTCAGCGCACAACGCACGCACGCGATCAGTAGTGTCCTCTCACACATACACACACTCCCTCTCTTCCTGTACGTACCGTCAGCGTTGAGGTGGTTGACCTTGAACAGCGGCAGGTCGTCGGCGTCGCGTCGGGTCAGCTCGGCGAGCGAGTCGGCGCACGAGTCGCCGCGACGCACGCACGCCATCAGTAAGGTGTCGCCTAGCGCATCCACCTAGAACAATACAACATATTGGTCTTATAACTTGGCTTTTTTGCATTCACAGTATTAGTACGAGCAAGTACACTCGCGAGCAAAAGTATGAAATCATAGGCCTATTTTCATACAAACGAGGTAGCTTTGAAGCCTTGGTTCTCTGCCAGGGATTGACCTAGCTGTGATCTGATGATGGCTATCCAGAGAGTGAATGAAGGAGATTCAGATCGCTTTACACACCCAACAGATGTGATCAGCATTCTGTGAGATATTAGGATATGATGAAAAAAACCGCGAAATTAGCGTAAAAATGTATGAAAATCCTGAAAGTGAGAACTCTGATCCTTACATCTCTTAGAATGATGATCAGATCAGTTGGGTGTGTATGGCGATCTGAATCTCTTCCATTCACTCCCTGGATAGCCATCATCAGATCACAGCTAGGTCAATCTTTAGCGGAGAACCAAGGCTTCAAAGTTACCTCTTTTGTATGAAAATAGGCCTGTGATTCCATACTTTTGCTCGTGAGTGTATATTATACAATGTGTTCAATAAAAAAAGCCTAAAAACGACTATGGTAGATAGGGACCATCAAACAGAACAACTTTTACTATGGGACCAACTCTGAGATTGCAAAATTAAATCAGCTGTTTCTTACAAAAATTTATAGGTAACAAAAATATCAACATGTATTAAAAAGCTGTTTTTTTTTCGCGATTTCAGAGTTGGTCCTTTAGTAAAAGTTGTTCAGTTTGATGGTCCCTATCAACCATATTTTGTAACACGTAGTATAATATAATATGATTGTAAAATTAACTTTAATTAATTTGCTTAACTTACAAGTAAAACCAATTTTATGAGTATGAAAATTGTGTACTATTCTCAATTGCATGTTTACATTGGTACTACTCTTTAGAGTACACGCCCTGTTAGGGCGTAACATGATAAATAATAATCGGCACTCTACCCATTTATTATTATTTTAATTGTACGTTGAAATATTTTATTAAAAAATTAAAAAATATACCCGACTGACACTTATTTTTTATATCCCTTGGGAAGTGTTTTTTTTTCTGGACCCTAATATCATTTTCTGTACTCCTAAATGTGAAAGCTTAACAAAAACCTAGCTTTTCGCATTTAGGTACATATAATATATTTAATAAAAGTTGGGATTACATAGTTTAGTTTTATTTACTGCCGCTATTTTTAATAATGGAATAACGAAATCTATGTTTTTTATTCTTTTGTAATTATCTTAATGTTTTAATGAATTTTATTCGATAATATATTTTAAAAATATTAAAAACACGACTGCCCCGCCAAAAACGAACTGAAAAGTGATATAACAAGTGTCATTGCAGTCGGGGGACTGTTTTGTGGAACAATTTTTAATCAAAGAGGCCCCCCAACTGCAATGACACTTGTTATTTCACTTTTCAGTTCGTTTTTGGAAGGGCAGTCGTGTTTTTAATATTTTTTAAATATATTTACTTTTATTTCACTCATTTTAGTGACAAATTATATAGTTTTGAAATGTGCTCATTAAGGCCTATATTGTAATAATTTATGAAAAAAATATTTTTTTCACATTTGAAAATGGCGTCTGCCAGTCGCCATAATTATTTTTTCAAAAAAAAATATAGCCAGTGTCACTCGAAATGATGTAAGAATTCTAACCCCATACATCCAAATCCATTGAGCCATTTAGAAGTTATGGTGGAATAAAGAAACTCACATAACCACAAACATACATGAACCCTGAACACAATTATACACTCCTTTTTGGGCAGTCGTGTAAAAAACGATAGGGACTAATTGAAGAAAGTAATTTTTAGGAAATGATAATGATCGATAGACATTGATCGGTATATATATTCTATTTGTTAGCTTTTATCTGGTAATCCTTTTAATAATTAATCAATTGTTTGTTGTATACTTATGACGAGGCCGTATCTTTTGATAAGAGGTAAAATTATTAGGAAATCCATCGCCATCAATTTATTTTGCTTGGTATTCAAATTATTGAATAACGAAAAACCTGTTTTATTAAGGGGCCGTCGTCAAATACACATTTTTGAGCAACTATTTCACACAGTATTACTTGATTTATTGGTCTCAAAATAAATTATGTCGAAAGTAGATTATAGTACTGAGTTATGTGATTAACAGAAACATGATAGCTAAAACATTTCTCTATAGAAAAAAATAGTAAAGTGACCCCAAATTTTGAAGTTCTTCATTGCTGCAATTGTTGGCATACCAACCAATAATAAAATGATCTTGAAACTATAATAAAAAAAACCTTGGCTAGTTCTCTTGATTTGTGATTGTCATTTTTCCAAAATAAGAAATAATTTATTAGTTATTAATTAAAAACGACAATGTTGTCAATTATTTAGATAATTTTTAGGGTTCCGACAATAACGACAGCAGGTAGACAGTTGAAATTTTCACCGCTATATTAACAAATACTAAAAACAGAATAAAATTAATATTTAAGGGACGCTCTCATACAACAAACGTGATTTTTTTGCGGTTTTTTGCTCGATATTAATAACGACAACAGGTAGACAGTTGAAATTTTCACAGATGATGTATTTTTATTGCCGCTATAACAACAAATACTAAAAACAGAATAAAATTCATATTTAAGGAGGCTACCATACAACAAACGTATTTTTTTGCCGTTTTTTGGTACGGAACCCTTCGTGCGCGAGTCCGACTCGTACTTGGCCGGTTTTTTACTCATATACTTTTTACTTCCAGCGTTGTAGCCCACTTAAATAATGGTTACACCTTTTTTTAAGTATTCAAGCTTGATATAATAGTATCCTGTTTACTAAGATATAATAATAGTATGTAGGTATGCGTAAGTACTTATATTATTATAAACCACAAAACTAACAAAATAATGTACATAACAATTATTTATATGTCCCTCTTATCATAGCCAGAATTAGTTCGATAAACTATAAACAAAACGAATAGTTAAGATATCTTAATTATTCAAATTAAAACTGTAAATTCTAAATGTTGGTACGCGCATCACGCAAAAACCGATGAACGGATGTTGATGGGCTATTTACAGATTGATAGCTTGGGGTCCAACTTAAAATCTAAGTCATGTTTCATCTAATTTAGGTGGGTGGATAAAGGGAAAAACAGCTTGACTCTTCGTAGTTCTATCTTTCATACACAGGAGGTCATTTAAACTGGACCTCATATTTTTCTACTGTCCACACGGACGAAGTCGCGGGCGGAGACTAGTTATTATAATATGACGACCAGAGGGGTATAAAAAAAAGAATAATGTTGCACAGAGACATTAATTTACTCTCGTATAAGGTTCATAATAAAGTAAATATAACGACGAAAATCGTCCGAATATCGTGATTCTTTTTTTATAATAGGTCCTCAGACTCGTGCCAAGGTCAACATAATATACTATATCTACTTATATTTTTAATCACAACATACGTCTGGGTAGCACACGCTGAGCAAAATGGAAGGAAGGACAAAAATTAGAACCCATTACGTCATCTTTTGTATGGGAAACCCCGAGATAAAATCTCTTGTAGTTTGACTCTATGGTTGGGGGTCTATATTGTAAAAAAAGGGATTTTAGATTTCACAATGCTATTTTTATACAATTCTAAATAATATACTAGAAAAAATTCGACTCCCTTACAGATCATATTTTCAGGCGGGAATCGAACTCGACAACGTCGAAACTGAGTCACTAGTGGCACAGAATAATAATAGTACAAGTCTAGTGACATAGCAACGTCGAAATTTGTCTAGTATATTTTATTCCTATACTGCAAGCCAGCGTAGAAATACCTCTAACATAATCTCTTTATTGTACTACAATAAATTAATGTACACAAGGCGGACTTAATGCTAAAAGCATTCTCTCCCAGTCAACCCTTAGGGAACAGATAGCCACGAATGCGGTACATTTAATAGTAAATAATAAAATACATACAGTATAATAAATAAATACTAACACATAATATATAGATACGCCTACAATAATATATATAAATATATACCTATTACAACAAATCAAAATAATTATATAATAAAAACAAAACCCAAATTGATGATGATGATTTTCACATTATGCTCATTATAAGCCTTCTAAAAGAAAAGCGTGAACCTTCTTTTTAAAGGAAAACTTGCTGGGCCTGGGTGATCTCCTGATAGCTTCAGGAAGACCGTTCCAGAGACGCAAAGCATGCAGAGTGAAAGATTCGGACATATACTTGGAACGAAACAGAGGAGTGGAGAGAGTGAGAGAATTGGTAGAACGAAGTTGGCGATCATGAGAGTCGCAGAGATATTGAAACTTGCATTTAAGATAATCGGGAGAATGAGGACTATTTAAGATTGAATAGAGAGTGCAGAGCAATCTTTGCTGTCTGCGCTGACGTATGGGAAGCCATTTAAGCTGAGACCGATAAGAAGAAACGTGATCAAACTTGCGAAGGCAAAAGACGAAACGAATAGCGTTATTAAGAAGGCGGTCCAGCTTATTGAGCAGAACCTCATTCAAGTCTGGAAAGCAGACATCAGCATAATCAATGAGTGGGAAGATGAGAGAAGTGACAAGAGTGGTCTTAGTTCGTATCGGAAGAAAGTTCCTAAAACGATTCAGGAAGCGAAGAGAAGATGTAACGGCCCGACTCACCTCGGCAATTTGCGGTATCCAGCTGAACGTCGAATCAATGTATAGGCCAAGATTTTTGACGCTGGAGCTGAGAGGGATGATAGTTTTATCAAGCACAATCGGCTGGACCGACCTGATATCTACTTTGGCAATCTGCTTAGAGCCCCCGACTATGATAGCCTGGCATTTAGAGGGATTAACCGCTATACCGAAATTGGTGGACCAAGTATTAATGCAACCTAGAGCACTGTTTAGTGATGTGATGGCTGAGTCAATTTCATCGACTGGCGACTGTACGTAGATTTGAAGGTCATCGGCGTAAAAGTGGTAAGAACAGCCAAGCGATGAGGAAAGGGAGTTAATGAAGGATGAAAATAGGAGAGGAGAAAGGATGCCGCCCTGTGGCACGCCCGAAGAGAGATCATTCCAAGCGGAAACATCTGAACCCACACGCACCGCCTGTTGGCGATCACAAAGGTAACTGGAGAACCGTTCCAATGTTAGTGTCGAAAAGTTCATAGATTTAAGAATGGCAAGCAAGATGTCGTGGTCTACCATATTAAATGCGTTGGAGAAGTCAATTAGAACTAAGATGGTGACCAGCTGACTCTCCATGCCCATTCTTATATCCTCTGTTACCTTGAGGAGTGCTGTGGTGGTACTATGCCCAGGGCGGAAACCTGACTGAAAAGGCGTGACGAGGCGGTTGGAGAAGATGAATGAAGAAACTTGTTTGTGTGCAACGGCTTCTAAGATTTTAGAAAGAAAGGGAAGGATAGAGATAGGCCTGAAGTTACTTAATAGGCGAGGAGAAGGGATTTTTGGTAAGGGAGTAACGAACGCTTTACGCCAGAGAAGAGGAAACTGACCTGTCTGGAAGGAGAAATTTATTATATGAGCTATGACGGGGAGAATTTGTTTCAGGATACAGATGATCATTTTCCTGCTGATGTCATCGCATCCAACCGCTTTAGATTTCAGGGAGGATATAATCTTGCTTATCTCATCTAAGGTTACAGGAGAAAACGAAAAGGAATCAGAGCACAAAGGCCCTTTGGAAGCTATGCCGGTGATGGTATTGGACTTGATGGTGGGGTCTAGAGAGGGAGTCGAAGAAAAGTGAGTGTTAAATTCATTAAGAGAAAAGGGGTAGGAATTAACATGGGGAGGAGATTTACCCAGACCAAGGGAATGAAGAAATTTCCAGGTGTTTGCCGGCGAACTGTTGGAAATATTATCGTGGAAGTATTGTCGCTTAGTTGCCCTTACCATACGATTACACCTATTGCGCGCCGTCTTGTAGAGTGCCCAGTTCGTCTCGGATCTATCGTTCTTGAACTTCCGGAAAGCGCGATCCCTCCGAGTCATTGCCATCCTAACACCACGGCTAATCCAAGGAGCGGGTGGCCGCTTAACTCGTACTGCTTTTAGTGGTGCGTGGGTATCAAAAAGTTCAAGTAGACATCGATTAAGGTGAGAAACTTTATCGTCAACTGATGATGACCCATAAATTGTATCAAAGTCAAGATTACTGGCATCCTCACTTAACGTGTCGAGGTTGAGTCGAGCGAAATTCCGCATCCAAATAATGGAGGGTTTAGGCTTAGGGGGTCGTAAACGGTATTGTAGAAGTGTAGGATATACTAGAAAAATTTCGACGATGCCATTTAGTGACTTGGAAGAGCGTTGGACCGGACTTCCAAAGGTCGCGGGTTCGAATACCGCATGAGAATATGATCTGGTGCCGTACGAGCCGAGTTTTTTCCAGTATATTATTTAGTATTGTATAAATCGTTACCAATCAGAAATGTATACCGAAGTCGGGCATTAAGAGCGACCATACACGGGCAGCTTGAACTGGCTTGAAGTTGTCATGCCCCCGTACACAACCAATTAAGGCGCTTTCCTGGCCGAAAGTGGCGTCGCGGTGAATTTTATATTGTAATTCTAATACATAATTTTAATAAAACTTTTCGTGGAATTTTTAGGGCTCATAGTCTAGTATTTTTAGACGGTATCACTACATTCCCTCGTAGTCATTCGTAGAGGTAGATAGTAAATGTGTCAAAAACGGTCACTTTTAGCAGTTTTGTTATCTACTTCTAGTGACTACGAGGAAATGTAACGATACCGTTTAAAAATACTAGACTATGGGCTCCGAAAATTCCACGAGACATTGTATATTAGAATTACTTAAACAAAATTTAATTAAATGCACCGCAGCGTCAGTTTCGGTCAGGAAAGCGCCTTAACGGCGAAAAAACCAAACGCGTGCTAAAATTTCCTAAGCACACCAACTGAGTTTCCCAACAACAACTTAGCTATCTAATAATATGGTAGGATTACGTGTAGTTATGTTAATTCTTTTAATAATCCAGTCGCGTCTGATAAGTGGTATTTACGCCTACACCCGTTTGCCGCCATCTTTGTATTCGCTAAACCGGCTTTTATTGCATTGCGTCCAGTTGGCATGTAGTAGAAAAAGGAACTAAGAACTATTTTTTTACGCGACTGCCCAAAAAGAAGTGTATATGTGTTCAGGGTTCATGTATGTTTGTGGGTAAGGGTATGTGAGTTTCTTTATTCCACCGTAACTTCTAAATGGCTCAACGGGTTTAGATGTTTAGGGTATCGTTAGAATCCATGCATCATTCCGAGTGGAGTGACACTGGCTATTTTTCTTAAAGTCACTATGGCGACTGTACGACGCCATTTTCAAATGTGAAAAAAAAAGTTAATGAGCACATTTCAAAACTATATAATTTGTCACTAAAATGTGTGAAATAAATATAAATAAATTTAAAAAACATCAAAAACACGACTACCCTGCCAAAAACGAACTAAAAAGTTAAATAACAAGTGTCTTTGCAGTCGGGGGACCTCTTTGATTAAAAATTGTTCCACAAAACGGTGGCAGTCGTGTTTTTATTATTTTTTAAATTTATTTATTTTTATCTCAGTTATTATTTTAAAGGTCAGTTTTCAATAAAAACAACATTTAACAGGGATATTTGCATTGCACTATAGCCCCCCCTAGCATAACTATCGAAACACGATAATGTTATAGCGATTTTTTCACGTTTAACTGTCAAAAGACAATTGGATGGTGGTGTCACTTTTTTTACCCAGACCCCTAGCATGACCACCGATACACGATATTATATCGCGTGATAAAGCGTTTTATTGACACTCAACTGTCAAAATCCATTGTATTTTGACAGTTACGATAAAGCGTTATATCATATCGCGTTTCGGTAGTCATGCTAGGGGGCAGAAACAAAAATGTCAAATTGAGTGATGAATGTATGAATATTTTGTTGTAGGTACTCAGAAGTCCATGGGACATCGTTCGTGTAGTGGGAGTTCTTCTGGTTTTACCAAGTTTTTTCCACCATTGTATGGTTTTATTAGGTTTTTTTTTTGGAATTTTACTCAATTACAATTTATGTGGTATTTATTACAAGTTATAGTTAATTTGGGAAGCCTGTTTCTACCCATGGGAAAATTTTAGTACATCTTCGGCTAACATCCTTTAAAAATATTATTTTGCTATCATAAAGAAAGAGACAGATAAGCTATACCTCTGTCCATTTCCTTCACAAGGACGAATAACAGTTTAGATTAGGTAGGATAGAGGTAAGGTAAGCAGCAGAACAGTTATTTTTAAGTAAGAATTAGTCACATTTCCCAAGTGCTGAGCCAAAACTAGCAGGGGGCAATTTTTTATTGCTAAAAAACTTCGCACGCTTACCTTTTTTATTTACCTACCTAGATAGGTAAATAGATATTGATTTGAGCACTATCCTTTAATTTTTTTTTGCAGAATTTCTTACCAAATTTCTTACCAAGTGATTGTATAGCGACTACATAGCAAATATTTTTTGTGACGAGCCGAAGTCAGATAGATACAGCAAAATGTCATTCTTTTATTTTCTACTAGCGACCCGCCCTCGCTTCGATTCGGTGTTGTGTGGAATTTGACACCATGTATTATACATACATATAAACCTTCCTCTTGAATCACTCTATCTATTAAAAAAAAACGCATCAAAATCCGTTGCGTAGTTTGAAAGATTTAAGCATACATAGGGATATAGGGACAGAGAAAGCGACTTGTTTTATACTATGTAGTGATGATACAGAAAGTAATATTAGGTCTTTACCTATAAATTGCCGATATTTTGTCACATACAGAGAAAATAATAACTTCTATAATTTAAAATTTTAATAAAATCGTGAATATTACATCGAATTATGATCATGATAGTTAACTATCAGTAAAAATAAAGTCCATATTTTAGCTTTCGTGACATTAAAAAAAGATTTTGAAAGTGACTCTTTTTTTGTGAGCAAAAAAAAGGGTGACCGAAGGGGTTGTAACTTAACCAAAACTTATTTTTTCGCTTATCTTAAATGGAAATAAGTTAGCATAGTGTTCAAACATTAGTATATAAAAGTTTTGTTACATGAGTGTTCATGGTTGTTAAATGAACAAAGAAAATGCTATTATGAAAAATGCAACTTCTTGAAAAATCTCCATACAAATCGGCAATTTCATAGGTAAAGACCTATTATTTATCGTAACTTTATTTAAATAGTATTTTATGTTTTAATTTCATCAAATTCAGATAACCCGTTTTACATGATTATCCCCACTAAGCACGCTGCTCCCTTATCCTCTCCCTCTCCCCTCTCCCACCTCTCACTCTCCCCCTTCCCTTCCCTCTATAGCCCTACTATACTATAGCCCTCCCCTTTATTTTTTAATTGTCAACCTTAACACAAAATTTGAAGATCCTAGGTTTGAAACTGAGGGACTTACATACAAACTTTCATCCCCTATTTCGCGATAAAAGGTAGCGGTTCTGGAATGGCAACCGCGCACCGGACGACGCTCCGTGGGTAGGCCCCCGACAAGGGGGACCGACGATCTGGTGAAGGTCGCGGTGCGCCGCTGGATGCGGGCAGCGCAGGACCGAGCGTCGTGGAGATCCTTGGGGGAGGCCTATACCCAGCAGTGGGTGTCGTGCGGCTGATATGATGATAATGATGGATAATTACCTCATGGAACACGGACTCCCTTCCCTGGACCAGTGTCTTGTCGTTTCGTACGGCGTTTCTGACGCACTGCACGAGGTATCTCGTCAGTACGGGCCGGTCGGGGCAGCGGAGGGCTGCCGACTTGAGGAGGTTCAAGCCTGCGGACAAAATTATACTCTTTACTTGAAACAATATTTTGTACTCTACTTTTTCCTTTGATTGGCCTATTCAAATAAGTCCCAACTAATACAAGGCGTATTTTTAACCACTCTCCAAATTTTAAGGATGTGTACAGTTCATGAACCTGAACATCTTTCTCCATGAAACATGTGTCGAAATACGCCAAAAATTTTTGGTCATACTTACTAAACTGATGAATATGTTAGATAGGGACCATCAAACTGAACAACTTTTACTATGGGACCAACTCTGAAATTGCGAAAAAAAATCTGCTGTTTCATACAAAGATTAATAACGAAAATATCAAAATGTATGAAACAGTGGAACAGGCTGCCTGCCGATGTGTTTCCCAGTATTTATAACTTGGGCCTTTTCAAGGCTAGAGTGAATAGGTTTCATCTAAGTGAGCATGCTCCATCGTAGTCCACATCTTCATTTAACACGGTGATTGTGGACAAATGCTAACTTATTATAAATAAAAAATATATTTTTTTTTCTGAATTGGTCCCATATAGGGATTGCAAACCGGGCCCGGCCGGGCCGGGTCCGGGCGGGCCCGGTGCCCTTTTAGACACCCACCGGGCCCGGCCATTCTTACCGGGCCCGGTAGACATGAGAACCGCGGCGCGGGAGCGCCAACTCGTAGAAAATTGGTAACACTCACTAGTCTTAATAGATAAAGTTTAAGAAAAAACATAATTCTTTGCTTTTTGCTAAAAGATTTTGCTAAATAAGAATTTGTTTTGTTTATACCAACGCTACCAAAGTTTATCTATTTATCTAATCTAAGTTGATGAGACAAGTTTAGTACTTTAAGCTACGTTATTGTTTCATATTTTAATAATATGTTTTCAAATAGACAATATAAGAAGACACAAGATCGGCTTGCTTAAACTTATAGAAATTAAAAATTACTAATACTAATGTTGCTATTCCGTTCATTAGTAAAAGTTATCAATTCTGTATTAAACCAGTGATTTTGAGACTTAAAGTGAGACTCATTATTGCGATTATTGTTGATTTGCTAGTTCGAAATAAATAATAATTCGTAACATTGAATCATTGCCTTTTTCCATTTATATATAGCAAATTTTACATAAAATACTTAAAGGTATCATCGCTAACACATCAACCCGGCCCGGGTTGGCGACGAATGCTACCGGGCCCGGCCGGATTGAGAAACATACCGGGTTGCAATCTCTAGTCCCAAAGTAAAAGTTGTTAGTTTGATGGTCCCTATTTACCATATTCGGCTTTATAAGGCTATTACCAAACATCCTGTTGTTGAGGAGCTTGGTGGCGCAGTTTTTTAGCGCCTGGCCTTGTGATTGCGGAGCTTATGCAACATTCGCAAGGGTCATGGGATGGGTGACCAAAAATTTAAACCTCGAGTTCCTCCGTGCTTCGGAAGGCGCGTTAAGCCGTTGGTCCCGGCTACATTTGCAGTTGTTAACACCCACCAATCAGCATTGGGCCCGCGTGGTGGGTTATGGCCCATTCTCCTTATCCACTCATAAGGAAGGCCTGTGCCCCAGCAGTGGAGACATTAAAAATAGCTGATGTCGTGTGTATTTGACAGATAGCTTCATAGAACTACTGTGGGTTCAACACGTAACTAAATGGACATGAAGTTCAGGCTAATTTTGTTTGACATTTAAAAGTCCTTATTGACCGAGCGAGCACGAAGTGCGAGCGAAGCGTCTCTGCTTCAGCTTCGGCAAAAATTCTTTCGTATGTCCTTCCAGCGGCTGTACGTTTGTTCTCGCTCTGGTTGTTCTCCTCTACAAGTCGCATTTCTCAACCGATTCTCGTGAAATTTTGTGAGCAGGTTTGACAATTATATAGAATTTTTCAGTCAAGCCAGTTTTTCGTTTTTGTTTTCGTACTGACGGAGATATGTATGACGGAGTGCCGAGCTGACCATTTAGTTCAGCCATATCCATGGGCGTTGGAGAAAGCGAAGAGGTATGCAGAATTGCGAGCGTATGTACAGCGCCACGGCTCACGATCGAATGTGTCCCAGTGCGAGCGCCGCCTGCTTATAAAGGCCGGCCGGTCGCCCCACTAGTCACGCCACCACTCACGCCACGCGGCGCCACAACATGCAAAACTAGTTCGGGCGCTGACGTCACTCGCAAGCCCGCACGGACGTTAGTCCCCTCTTTGATAATTTAACTTGATTTTATGACTTAACAATGTTTTACCATTGTTTTATTGTTTTAAATTGTAATTATTATTGATTAGCAAATAAAAACAACATGAAATTACAAAAAATGCGTAAAACAACATAAACGCGCCGTCACGGCCGTCCTGCGCCTTCACACGTCCTCGTGTGTCTCGTTATCAGACTTGTCCTAAAAAAACAAAATATGCTGAGTTGTATATTCGAGCTCGGCCATTCTGGCCCCTAAAAAAAGAACAATTATCTTACTGATTACAACAATTTCACACAGACAGATCGTCACAAAGACGAATCTTCACACAGATGGATCGACACACAGATGGATGGTCACACAGTCCGACTGCAAAGAATACATGACCATCAGCCATTTACTCAGAATACATAGTAGTACCGATTGTCACACAGACTTTGGTCACACAGACTTGTCACACAGACTTGTCACACAGACTTTTGTTACACAGACTTGTCTCACAGAATTGTCACACAGCGATCACCACATTTAGTAGCATATTTCACTGGGTGACAAAGTGATCACTACATTGCGTAGCATATTTCACTGGGTGGATCACTACATTAAGTAGCATATTTCCTCTTTCCACAGAACACACAATAGTACCAATTGTCACACAGACTTGTCACACAGCGATCACTACATTAAGTAGCATATTTCACTGGGCGGCAAAGTGATCACTACATTGAGTAGCATATTTCACTGGATGGATCACTACATAGAGTAGCATATTTCCTCCATTAATAACGAGTACTTCATACGAATACTTACTTTTGCCGTCATCGGCACATCCAGAAATCTATGACCATCGAAGGCCAAAAGACATTGCACCGTAAATAAATAAGTAACAATAATAAACAATAATAGGTATGTAAGTTCTAAAAATTTTAATTTTTGAACTCACGTTCTTATAGGTTCCACTATTCGACTAGGATCCACACGTTTCATCTAAATGGTTAGCAAAGTACATTTATTAGTATTTTTGTGATCAGAAAAATGTATCCAGCCACTATTTCTAAATTAATAACAATGAATGTCAAAGAGGAATTAAAAGTATTTTTTTTTTTTGTTTATGTTTTTTTTTTGTAAAGAAAGCTAAGTGATGTATGCTGAGGATTTGAAATTAACGAAGCAGTGGACGGTGAACAAGTGACATTTTTATTTCAAATTAAAGAACTTCAGTTTGCAGTCAGTTTGGATAAGTAAGTATAAAAACTATATATAAAACTGTATAAAATCAAAAGAGGTTTTCCAACAGTAATGTTATAAAATTTTTGTATTCAGAAAAAATCGTTTTGTTCAGCTAAAAAAACATAGAATACAATAAGCTCAAAACGGCGAAAACTTTTAAAGCCAACACAGATGATGGTCTATCTGTAAAATGATCCAGTTTGCAAAAGGTAGTTATAAAATAAGATTAAGCTATTTAGGTACATTCTAAACTTTACCTTCTCCGTATTAAAGTTCATGTTTCAGAAAAAAATAGTGTTTTTTTTTACAAGGTACCCGGTAGATTTAGGTGAATCATAGATTGTTATTTTCACATCACTTTAGACTCGATTCACACTTGTAACGATGCTACATCCCTAAACCCAAAATCTACCCTCATATCATTTTTATCCATGATCCTATCTGGTATTTGGTCGCGTCGGCCATATTTAGACACTTCCGATCCAGCCTGCCTGCGTGCCAGAGCATTGAGTCGAGTTTTCGTGCTCCTCATTATTGCGGTCAAGTTTGAATACCTACAAGGTGATCGCCGCGAGTTATCCGAAGACTATTGTGATTACCCAAATAATAATCAACGTCGGAGATTCTAAGAAGAAGTGAGACGCGCATCCACCACAGCCAGCACGCTCGAACCAGGTTAGCCCACTCAATTCCTTCTCCTGTAATCTTTCCGTGTAGGACCATATTATCGAAAATGTTTTAAGTTCAATTACTAGTATTTTAGTTAATTTTAACTTTATTCTAAATATAATATCAAGGTTTATGAAGGATCCAATAACAGACAGTCGCAAACCTCCCAAAGTGGACTTCATGATGCTGCTGAAGCTCTTCTGCTTAAAAAGAATCGGTGTTGATAATGTTTGAATCAGTTTAACAAAATACAAAAAGCAACACCCCACCGTTTAAGTGTAGTCTTTGGCACACAAAAAAAAGGTTTGTTTGAGCCATAGACATAGAAAAACCCTCGCCGCACCCAAGAAGACCAACAAAGCGCGGAAAAGAGCAGCCAACATCACACGGACACGGTCCATATAAAAAAGAGACAAAGGATCAAGTGACATGTGCCAAAATTTCCCACAGCAAGAGCCCCCAACGTCCCGCCCAGCAAATGAGCAATCACAGTTTGTCCAAAATATTTTTTAATCCCAACCAGAACCTAAAATAAAGGTATCGTGGAGCTATGGTATTTTCTGCTCTAATTGTGATGTGACAGAAAGAAACAATCCAAGTAATCACACTTTTCAAAGGTAAATAAGATATTGCCACAAATTTCTGTAAAACCAAATTTTGCTACATTTATTCGTTTATCGACAAAGAAAACAGTATGGAACATAGTTTATTAACTTCCTTTGCCATAATATGATCATATTTTATGAATCTAAGTCATATTTTACGTATCTCATATAAAATGTATTGATTCGTTTTCGGATCACCTGTTTATTGACTTAGTTGTTCTTTGACATTCTATTTCTATGGCCCAAGGTTTGAGCATTTCGTCACAGTATTAAAATTTTTGCAGACAGGAACTACAAAATCAAATTAGCGGTAAAAATAGTTTCAGGCAAAAATAGCGAGAATAAAAGAAAAAATACAACTTAAAACAAAACATAAACAAAAAAATGTCATTAGCGTCCGTCCATAATTAGGTTGATAGGGTGATGGCAAAGTATATTTTCCAATTCATGTGGGCCAAGAAGGTATGTCCGCCAGAATTCCTGTTTACTGCACTTACGCTCTCCTAGAATGAATCAGTTTTCAAACAAATTTTTAGGATGGAACAAAAATGGTCAAAATAAAACTTTAGAAAAATTAAGTGTCTCTTGTTTTCATACGGGTAAAAAAAAAATGTGAGTAATTAAATAATGGCAGTATAGTTTTGTTTCATAAATTCGCAATTTACTTTTTATTATGCAACTTATCAGAAAAATTTTTGATAGAAATGATTCCACTAACCAATTCTAAATATCGCCGAGCAATCAATCATTCCGCTGCACGATTTATAATTACTGAAAATAAAAATATGAAGTTCTTCAGGTTTATAATCGCCAAAATCCGAAATTTACGTGGTTTTTTCGATTTTTGACATAGTTGCGTTCGGCTCTCGAGGTCACAAACTTGGATTATTTATTCGACCAACATCATAAACAAGTCTGTGAACAATAATTTTCAAGTATTTTGTTTCTAATTCTGTTATAGGCTCTGAGGGAACATCGGTATCATTGACATTACTAAAATCATTATTTTTTTTCGCTAAACTCACATTGAAGAAGCCCAACATAATTAAATCTTGCCCTATTATGATGTTATGAATACCAACGAAGAATTGGGGACCTCACAAAATAATAATTCAGCTGAATAATTCTAAAAAGTAACAATCAAAATAATTTGAGTATTGCATCGTAGGCTTAATTTTTCTATCCCTCAAAGTGAAGCTGAAACATAATATTTCTCTTCTCTGTAAAACGTCTCTTTTGTTAATGAGCATTCAGGAACCGAAATGAAAACAAAATGAAAACTTTTCACCAATATTGTAGAGGTGGTCCACTGCTGGTGTGACAGTCCTAAGCTAACCCTTCGCTCAGCCGTGGATTAGGTTTGTAGAGCGTGGACCAGCGTGTCTAGGTGTCCACATGTCCCCTTCACTTCACCACTCGGGCAGCCCGAAAAAACCCTGTACAAGGTAGCAGCAGGAACTTCGATGGCATCAATCGTACAATGCAACCTTGTAACGGCTGCTGTGCACGTTACCATGCAGCTTTTTAACCTCAGGGAGCCTTACTAAGGAGCATAATCAACTGGCTTCCGCTTGAAGGGTTCTCTCCTAAACATATGTCCACTGCATCACACCACGCTCGCGCATCCGCCCCCTGAAGACTAAATTCTGGAAAAATAAGTTTGGTCATCACCGAACCCATCACGCCACAATGCTGGGACTTCAAGAGATTTCTCCATCGGTTTTGTAGGACTGGCGCTCCCATAGTATGTTTTCCGCTTCCTGGTCCATCCCCACTCCTGATGACGGAGTGCCGAGCTGACCATTTAGTTCAGCCATATCCATGGGCGTTGGAGAAAGCGAAGAGGTATGCAGAATTGCGAGCGTACGTACAGCGCCACGGCTCACGATCGAATGTGTCCCAGTGCGAGCGCCGCCTGCTTATAAAGGCCGGCCGGTCGCCCCACTAGTCACGCCACCACTCACGCCACGCGGCGCCACAACATGCAAAACTAGTTCGGGCGCTGACGTCACTCGCAAGCCCGCACGGACGTTAGTCCCCTCTTTGATAATTTAACTTGATTTTATGACTTAACAATGTTTTACCATTGTTTTATTGTTTTAAATTGTAATTATTATTGATTAGCAAATAAAAACAACATGAAATTACAAAAAATGCGTAAAACAACATAAACGCGCCGTCATGTAAAAAAAGTAATATTTCAACAGTTGCGAAAAATGATCAAAAATGTAACAAAACTTTTTTGTTAGCGTTGCAAAGTAAATATTGTTTTTATTTTTAGAAGATTCAAAAGTTCACCAATCAAAACATTTCAGGCCAATATTTGAAATTTGAAAATAAATAAGGTTGTGACTTTGTGACAGAACCTATGACTGCGTATATTATTTGCACAGTATAGATAAGTACTTACTTATTAGTTGGAAAAACTAATATCTATTCTGTGTTATTTACTTTTTTAAACATACAATTTGAGCTTCTTTTTACCCGAGGTCTACGGTTCACGGAGCCACTAGTATCTAATAGTTTTTTGCCGCTAGCCGATTTCTGATCAAAGTACTGGGTCTTTCAATCTACACTCAAATATCTTATTTAACTAGGGTTGTCTCACCAAAATCGTCCACTAGCCAGTCTGGCTGCTGCGTCAGCACCCGCTCTAGAACGAGGCAGAAGATAGAGTACTGCAGGTCTTCCATCTCCGAACTGTGTGACAAGCTGATCAGGATGTTCTGGAGGACCCTGCAACAAGTATATGGACTCAATTAGTCACATGTATCAGTCGCTAAAAAAATTAAATCACTACATAGTATAAAACAAAGTCGCTTCCCGCTGTCTGTCCATATTGTATGCTTAGCTTAGATCTTTAAAACTACGCAACGCATTTTGATACAGTTTTTTTTTCAATAGAGTGATTCAAGAGGAAGGTTTATATGTATTGTATAATACATGGCATATACATGGTGTCAAATTCCATACTACACGAAGCGAAGCGAGGGCGGGTCGCTAGTATAATAAGAATTGAATAATTATGTCATAAAGGTTAACGCACATTTAGGCGGGCCGCAGCGGGGCGGGCCGCATCGCAAAAATCCGCTCAAATCGCTCCCATACATTTTATATGAACTATCGCACACTATGCCGGGGCGGAGCGGGCCGCATAATCCGTCGCGCATTTTGTTGCGATGCGATGCGGCCCGCCCCGCCCCGCTGCGCCCCGACTCAGTGTGCTATAGAAGGCGGATTTATCGATCGGGAGTCATCCGAAAATACCCCAAAACTTTTTTGTCGTATAAAAGATTGGGAAAAAGATATAGATATCCTATATAATTTTGTAAAAATACCCTTAATTAAAATTCCTTACTTGTTTTTTTCCTTTAGAAATAAAAAAATACCTATGAATATTTTTCAATATTATTATGGCAATAACAATGAAAGTATCCTCTGCACTGACGTCCTTGTATAATGGACGTCGTCAGTGATCCTCTGCATTACTATAGTTTTTGTTATACATTTATTAGAAGTGGCACTCGCCGTAGAAAAAATACTTAACTTGTATACAATGAAATAAAATTTGGTCTTAAAATAAAGCCACTATTTTCCTTTCTTGAAATTAAAAAACGCAGTGTTTATTTGACTTCTGATTTGGCATTGATCTGTCATTTGGTTGACAGATACCACAGCCAGAAATAAAAAACTGGCCAAGTGCGTGTCGGGCCACGCGCAGTAGGGTTCCGTGACACACATTTGACCACTTTTGAAGTGTATACCTTTCAAACGGTTGACTTTGAGAAAAAATGGTTTGGGGAACCTCAATGTTATTTTTAAAGACCTATCTATAGGCACCCCGCACATATAGGTTTGATGAAAAACATATTTTTTTTTTTCAGTTTCAGTTCCATGTATGGGGATTCCCCCTTAATCTTTTTAGGGTTCCGTACCCAAAGGGTAAAAACAGGACCCTATTACTAAGACTTAGCTATCCGTCTGTCTGTCTGCCTGTCTGTCTGTCTGTCTGTCACCATCTGTATCTCATGAACCGTGATAGCTAGACAGTTGAAATTTTCACATATGATGTATTTCTGTTGCCGCTATTACAACAAATACTAACAACAGAATAAAATAAATATTTAAGGGGGGCTCCCATACAAAAAACATGTTTTTTTTACCGTTTTTTGCTCGATATTAATAACGACAACAGGAAGATAATTTTAATTTTCACAGATGATGTATTTTCATTGCCCCTATAACAACAAATACTAAAAACAAAATAAAATTAATATTTAAGGGGGGCTTACATACAACAAACTTGATTTTTAGCCGTTTTTTGGTACGGAACCCTTCGTGCGTGAGTCCGACTCGCACTTGGCCGGTTTTTTTTATTTTTGGCCAAAAATCGTAAAGCGGTTCACAGAATACATCTACCTACCAAGTTTCAACTGTGTAATCCTAATACTTTTAGAATAAAGTGGCTGTGACATACGGACGGACAGACAGACAGAAATGACGATTCTATAAGGGCTCCGTTTTTTGCCATTGGGCTACGTAACCCTAAATAGTACAGCAGATTATGAATCACAGATTAAAGATTTTAAAAGGTATACAACTTTAGCATTAAAGGCCGGGTCTCTTTTGTTAAACATTGTTTTTGTAAGAGTAAAGTTAACACAAGATTTAGCCTAAGATATACAGTAGGAAAATCTATACCCTAATAATTACCCTGCCGGATAATTTTTACCCTAAATCTAGGGTAAATTACCCTAAGCTGGCACCACTGTACTCAAAATCCGTCGATGCGATGCGACCCGGTCCGTCACAGTGTGCTATAGGAGCATTTTGCGATGCGCTGCGGCCCGGCCCGCCCCGTTGCGACCCGCCTAAATGTGCGTTAACCTTTATAATACTTCTTTACCGACTTTTAACCATCTGCGGTCTAGTGGTTCGTCGTTCGTCTCGGGTTCGACTCCTTGGGAGGGTACAATTTGTACTCGGTTTGGTTGGCGGTAAGGCTTATTTCAAGTCCGCCTGGCTAGCTACCACCATCGTACCTAAGTCTGACGCCATAACAACAATTTAAAAATTGATGTGTTCCAGCATATAGAGGTAAGATAGCCAGTTCTTCAGTGATGAGGATTCCGGGTGTAGTGCGCTTCCACTTTCGGCCTTATCGTCACTTAACATCAGGTGAGGTGAAGGCCAACCACTATCCCGTTGTGCGTAAAAAAAACTAAAAGAAGTGGGGGTTCACAATTCTTCGCGATGTTGGTACTTGTAGCACAGCTTAAACGATTTTGATGGTTCAAACGTTATTATAACGTTATCAGGTTTGTTTTCACATTTTTTTGTTTTGAAATTGGTTCAATAGTTTTCAGGTAATCCTGAAAATACTGTCATTGAACCTGAACAATATTACTTTATAAGTTACTTCTTACTTACTTTTATGAGTTTTTATCAGATTTTAGTAAATACTCTTACTTATTAGCATACTTCTTAAAAGGCTGTTTAATTTCTGTATTTACTTTTACCTTCACTTTGCCTTTACTTCACCTGATGTTAAATGACGAAAAAGCCTGGAAGCGCACTACACCCGGAATCCTCACCACTGAGGAACTGGCTATTTTAGCTCTAACTGCCGGAACACAACAATTTCAAATGGTTGTTATAGCGTCAGACTTAGGTAAGATGGTAGAAACTGGTAGCTAGCCAGGCGGACTTGATAAGCCCTACCACAAACCAAACCGAGTACAAATCTACCCCCCTCATGGGAATCGAACCCGGGACCCCTGCATCTCACACGGGTGGACATGTGGACAAACCACTAGACCAAAGAGGCGGTTAAACTTGAAAACTGAAGTAATTTTTACTACAAAATAACGTATGAAATCAATTGAATTTTATGCATTCATCACCCAAATCAAATTATGTAACGGTTCTTCACAAGCATTTTCAATCACCAACAAAATATGATGCCAAGCAACTACAAAGAACTATTATTATTAAAAAATATAATTACTTATCAATTTGTCAGGCAATATTCAAACATAATTCGATGAAAATAATTTTTAAAGTATAGAGTAACTAACCGAATTGGGCAGAGTGGAGTTATGCAATTGTGTACCTTATAGCATGTGATTTTGAGTTTAAAAGCTTTTGTGCTGAATTGAGTGTTATGTAACTGTGTTGACCACACGTTAGTAACGACATCTTAGACTGGGAGGCATTGAATTGAATGAAAGTGCCATAAAAAAAGAAAGTTGGTGAAGAAATAATATTTTAAGTAAAGGAGATGTCCCAGCGTTGCCCCAATTTCATTTTATTTTATTACTTTCATAATTAAAAAATGCTAATCACATTTTATTTAGGTATAGTATCAGTCAAGAATTGTTTTATATTTAGAAAAACAATTTCAAAAACATTAAGTTGTTTTCTGAAGTATTTTGTGAAAAAAATGTAAGTAAATAGTACTATCATGATAAAAAAATTGTGATTTAAAAGCGTTTTAACTTAAAAATCCCACTTTTTAATGCAGAAAATAATTATTATTCTGATTCTAGAGTAAAATACCTACTCTGACATACTACGTTCATTAAGACGCGATAGACTTTGATTTTTTTTTTAAATGGTGGGGCAAATGACATAGGCGCGATGGGACATGTCCTTTTATTTTTTATTTTTAGAAGACTCAAAAGTTCATCAATCAAAACATTTCTGACTTTGTGACAGAACCTAGGACTGCGTATATTATTTGCACGGTATAAATACTTATTAGTTGAAAAAACTAATATGTGTTCTGTGTTATTTGTTTTTAAAAAACATACAATTTGAGCTACTTTTTGACGCGAGGTCTACAGCAGCTCACGGACCCACTATTATTTTATGACTTAAAATATTGAATGAATTTGTTCAAATACTATAGCAAAGATTATAGTAGATTATACAACAAGTGAATAAAAAGGGAATTTAGTTCGAGGAACTAATTTGGATACCGAGAGTAGCGAAGGATTCTAGAGTTGAATCCCGAGCATAGCGAGGGATTCAAAAGTAGAATCCTGAGCGAAACGAGGGATACAAAGGACCGAGATGAAATTTTTTTTCACGAGTTGTGTACTCTACTTTTTACCATTGACTGCGAGAAAACAAATAGGTACCTAGTTAGCAGTACTTTATACTTAATATTAATAGTTGACCATCAGCCATTTTTAATGTCCCCACTGCTGGGGCACAGGCCTTCCTTATGGGTGGGAGGATGGGCCATAACCCACCACGCGGGCCCAATGCGGATTGATGGGTGTTAACGACTGCAAATGCAGCCGGGACCAACGGCTTAACGTGCCTTCCGTCCGAGGCACGAAGGAGCTCAAAATAATACATTTTTGGTCACCCATCCCATGACCGACCCATGCGTGAAATTAGAAGTTTTCTAATGACATAAAACAACCACGCTAAGAGAGAGATTACATGATCAGTCTGGCATCAGTCCATTTCATCAGTCTGTATATACTTAGAATTTTGGCAGACTGAATATCGTACCAGACTGAGGGATAGACTGATGCAAGACTGAACATTAAATCTCCCTCTAATAGATAGAAAATAACCCAAAGTTAAGACACTAAAAAGAACCTAATTAAATTGGCGGGATATTTTTTTTCGTTTAATTTTATTGTGTAACTATGGCTCTATGGAGTAGCTCCATAGCAGCCAGTAGGTATAGGTACTTTTTTGTATTAATTCATGATGCGCGCTTGTTCCAAATTCAAATTATTTTTATTCACTCGGTGAATAAAATCGCTTATTATTCACTCTTATCGTTGAATTAAACGCACTTTTTAGAGTGGCGATGGTAAAAAATTATGTTTGAATTTTTTTTTGCAGCAGATATAATAATTATAACTTTTTTGCAGGAATAAGCTGAGTTTGAATTTTGAATCTGCAAAACAATTGAAATCTGAGAATATTAAATATGTACATTTTTTTGTGGATTCAAATAAATAAAATATTTCAAAATCTATTATAGATAGATTTTGAAATATTTTGCATTTTAGTGGTTTCATACAAAACAAAAAATATGCCAATTTTTTTTTAATCTACAATGAATATTTAAAAAATCAAAACGTACAGCCCTAGTTTTTAGGCATTTAAAAAACATACCAAAAATTCATTCCTGTAGGTTAAGGTTTAGAGACTGGGAAACGTTATCGCCGTTTATACAGAGACCACTTGCTTGACAATCCTCTTAATATTCTTTTTATAACGTAAATTCGCAGGTTTGTCTATAAAGAACCAAACAGGTGGTCGCCCCACCCACTACAGAGTTCATCGAACTAGTAGACATTTGACAAAAAAACCTTATTTTTTACTCGATCGTCACTAGCGGTCGGTCAAATAGTGCGATGTGATCACGATTGGCTAAGAACGCAAGATTACATACTATTGTCAAGTCTGGAGATTTTATTTGGGTTTTAATTTTTTTGAGGTATTTATTTTTACTAGATTACAAAAAATAATTTGCCGTAAGTAAGTAGGCATTCTAAATTTAAGAAATCTTTGAACATTTCAGCAATTCAAACATTTTATGAAAAGCCAAGCCAACACGGCCGACTTTATAAGGTCCTTCTTAAATAGTGCACATAATTTTAAGGGGTCAATGTACTCATGCATACAAACAACTTTTACTATAGGACCAACCATAGACATAGAAAAATTTTCGCTGCGCTCAAGAAGACCAACAAAGCGTGGAAAAGAGAAGTTAACATCATACGGACACGGTCTATGTAAAAAAGAGACAAAGGATCAAGTGACATGTGCCAACATTTTTTACAGTAAGAGCCCCTAGCGTCCCGCCTAGCAAATGAGCAATCACAGTTTGCTTAAAATATTTGTTAATCTTAATTAGAATTTGAAATAAAGGTATCGCGGTGCCATGGTGTCTTGTGCTCTAAGTAATTATGATGTAATAAAAAGAAACAATCCAAGTAATCACACTTTTCACAGGTAAATAAGATATTGCCACACATTTTTCTAAAACCAAATTTCGCTACATTTATGCGTTTATCGACGAAGAAAACAGTATGGAACATAATTAATTAATTTCCTTTGCCATATATAGTCATATTTTATGTATCCAAGTCATATTTTACGTATCTCATATAAAATGTATGTATTAGTTTTCGGATCACCTGTTTATTGACATTGTTGTTCTTTGACATTCTATTTCTATGGGACCAACATTGAAATCGCGAAAAAAATATCAGCTGTTCCATACATTTTGATCTATTCGATTTTAAATTTTCTATGGAACAGCTGATTTTTTTTTCGCGATTACAATGTTGGTACCATAGTCAAAGTTGTTTGTATGCATAAGTGCACTGACCCCTTAAAATTATGTGCACTATTTAAGAAGGACCTTATTGGTCAAAAGTTTAAATTGCTAAAATGTTCAAAGATTTCTTAAATTTCTTCGTCCGCCTAGACTTTCGGAAAATGCCTATGGAACCTTTTAACCGGAATAAGCCTCGCAAAAAACAAAAAACATACTTACGGACTTTTTCTCATTTATTGTAGAATTGTATTTTGATGTAGAATTCAATACGTTTCCGCTATTATTTACGCCAAAAATATGGCCCGCGACAAGCGCTTTTGACGATATTCTAATATTTTTGTACAACTATCTGTGATGTTTATACGCAATTTAATACTTGTAGCTACTAGATAATCTCTTTAGCTTGTCGTATGTTTATTTTTGTGGCTACAACTTTACGTTTTCTATATAAAAACATGGCCCGCGCAAACCATGTTTTCCTATTATGGCCCCTTAAATGTCTGTATTAATTTGACCACAACAAATTAAATAACAATTCTGCTATCAAATAAACGTATTGGGAATGTTTTTCTATGTGTCATTTCATCAAAGTGGGTTCCCTTTCTTTCTCCATACATTAGAAAAGGATAGAATATGACATTTGCGTCAAACAACATAAATTACTAATGTTCTGAATTAGCTCATTCTATTATCTTTACCTTACTAATAAAATAATGAGTAATGTCAAATTGCCTTTATAGTTCAGTGGTTAGAGTCAGAATAACTCTACTGGACCGAAGGTTCCAGATTCGAATCCTGGTACGGTCAGCCGCAAAAATCGCTGAACAATAGTTTGGCGTATTAACTTTTTTGACAGTTTCAAACTTGACAGTGAGTAGGGTTGCCAACTTTTTTTGCATCAATTAAAGTAGTTTCAAGATTTTACATGTAAAAATATAGTAGATGGCGAAAAAGTCCAAAAAATAAATAGTGGGTTGCCGTTTTGTATGGAGGATTTTAAAGAAGTTGCATTTTTCATACTTACAAACATTTTTATAATCTATTTAACAACCATAAACACAAGAGTTTGAACACAATAATTATTATGCAATTAATTATGTGCTTATAAGTAATAAATTTTTTGCTGTTTTTGTTTAATTTTTCACTTGAAAAATATAGTAGTTTTGCCTAAAGTCTATCCATCTATACTTGTCTTATTTAGTAAACAGTTTTTGACAGTTGTCATACGCCTTTTATACTTAAATCGTTATTTAAAAATATGTTAGTAGCTTTATGAAATTGTTATAAATTTATTAACAATTTATTTTGTAATCTATGAGTGGAAAACCATTTGTTATATTTTATAAATGATTATTTCAATAAAGAGTTGGGTGAAGATTGTTTACCATATAAGACAAGTAAGGATGGACAGACTTTACTATTTATTTTTTCAAAGAATATAGTAGGCGAGCCCACAATATAGTAGGATACTATATTATACATAGGGTTGGCAACCCTAAATGTGAGACAACTGTCAAAAAAGTTGACAGAAGTGACAAAGTATATAATTGTTCAACAACTTTCGTCGCTATCTGTACCATAATCATTTTGTCGGCGATCATCGACTACTAGTCTGTAATGTAAACACCTTTGGTAGGTATTTTTTCAGTATCGTACAGTCAAAAGCTAAAGTTGTAGAACCGATAATGACACGTTCCGCCTGCAATGAAAATAATAGTAGTTTGTTACACAAGGGATGTAAGTGAGCTATTACATAACAAGATCCAATTTGGCGCCCGTGCGAGCGCAGCTCGCAAAGGGCGCTAATGGATCGAGTGCACCCGAGATATTTAGACGCCCGAGCGAGCGTAGCGAGCGAGGGCGAATATAGTTCGAGGGTGTAATAGCTACTTACAACCGAGGTAAGCATACTATTTTACATCATTCATGCGAGGTAATAAAAATAAAAACAAAAACATTAAAACAAAAATAAAAATAAAACGTTAAAGGGTTATTTCATTGAAAACTCGTGAGGTTGATCAGACCATTAAACTGAACAACTTTAATTATGGGACCAACCTCGAAATCACGAAAAAAAATCAGCTGTTTTTGCATTGCAGAATTTTGCATACCTAGCTTGAACTGAAATTAAATGCCGCCATTATCATTGTTTTTTTTTTCAGCCAAAAGTTTCGTCAGTTTATAATAAAAGAAAAGAGATTGGCTCACTAAGGAGTTTTAAATGCTTGAATTGTAAAGTAACTTTACAGTTAAAGCATTCACCATCCTTGAATTGTAAAGTGATTTGAAAATGGAACGTTCTATCTAAACAATGCACTGTGTTGCACATGCCAACTTACACAGCCTCATACTATATAAGTAAATCCTAGTTACCGAGCAAGTATGATGTAAAGATGTTTTACTTTATTTCGGAATCGGGCTAATTATGCGTTTTATCATAGATCTACTGATCCGTGCAGAGTGAAGGACAAATTAATACTCTGTAGTAAAGTAGTTATTTTTAGACAGAGAATAGACTAGATTTGTAAACATACGCTGAAGTTTGCCTGTTGATTCTAAAGTATAATAAAATTATAGTTATATCACTACAGTTGGCCCATGAAAATGCACTTTAGTACTGTATCAAATTAAATAATAATTAAGGCAAAGAGCGACAGTAACATGTTAATATAACAGAAGTTTCAATATGACAAGGTTCTAAGCATTTTTATGGGCAGATCGACTGTACATTTCGAAAAATATAGTAGGAAAGTAGAGCGTGAGCATTTGATCTCGAATCATGATTTAATGCAGTCGTTTACACCCACCAATCCGCATTGGGCCTGCGTGGTGGATTATGGCCCATCCTCCTTTATCCACCCATAAGGAAGGCATGTGCCCCAGCAGTGGGGACATTAAAATGGCTGATAGTCGTTGTTAAGACCCTAATAACAAGAATACCCTTCCTATTGCCTTCCCCCCTCATCTAAGAAACTCCAATTTGTAAAGGAGTTCTTAAGACATGCGACTAATTAAAAATGGATGCCTAAAATAACAACAGAAAGATGCTTACCCGTACGCGGTCTTCAAATCCATCTTGGCCACTTTGAAGCAAATGTTTTTCCGTTCTCCCACACTCAACTTCTGCAGGTACTCTTGAAAGATCTGCTTGCAGGTCTTCCTCGTCAGGATACAGCAGTCTTTCTCCGAGAAAGACTGGTTTATCTCCTTCTGCAAATCTTTGTACTGTTTCAGAGTCATAGAAGACGTAGAGTCTTTTCTTTCCGTCTTTTTCTCACTAGGCACTTGATGGTCTTCGTAAGGGGATATCTCTTGGAACTTCTCGTAATCTCCATTGCAAATGGGAGAAGACCTTTCAGGGGATAATAAAGTTGAAGTTTCAGGGGAGTATGTATACTCAGAAGTCTTGTAAGAAGCTGAATCAGACATGGGGCTGCAAGCGTTGACCGAATGCGGTGGGGTAAGAAAATACTGGTTCTGGTTTTCTGCAGGTATTTCGGCGATCTCATTGAGTATGGTAAAGTCTGATACGTCATTGAAGAATTGGAGGTGGTTCGTAAACTCTTCGATCGGATTTGGGTATACCTCGATCGGTTGGTGTGGGGGTGTGAGAATAACAGTTTCGTTCTGAAGTTCTTCTGTTGGTAGGAATTCTGATAGGACATTGTTTTCTGGGTTTGTTTTAAGAGAGTCTTCGTAGAGTTCGGATAGGGTGTTGATGAGCCAATCACAGCCTTGTTCGTGTTGGAGGCTTTCCGAAGTTTGCTGTACTTGTCTGAGGGCATTGTCGAATTGTAAAAACTCTGTGTCTTGCCGTTGGTTCACTATCACCTGTCCTCCAGTTAGGGTGTGCTTGTTGATTTGGATCTGTGGAAGAGAAGGGGGGTTTTAGTGAGGGAGCAAAAACAGTTTGATATATCTACAGCCCTGGGTTAGTTAGACTTTTCTGCCCCCGTATCATGACAACAGAAACATGATATCATAGTGATTTATAGTTTACTAGCGGCCGCCCGCGACTTCGTCTGCGTGGAAAGATTTTTTGCTATCCCTCAGGAACAATACATTATTTCGGGATGAAAGGTATCCTATGTCCTTCTCTGTACCCCTGACAACGTGTTTACAAAATTTCATGATGATCGGTTTAGTAGTTAGGACGTGAAGGCGTAACAAACAAACGGACTTTCGCATTTATAATATTAGTAAGGACTAGCAGCCTCCTGCGACTTCGACCGCGTTGTTTATCTATTCCTCGGGAACATAACAGTTTTTTTCTGGATCTTTTATCCCGAGGTACCCTATGTCCTTTTCTGTAAACGTGTATGCAAAATTCCATGATGATGGGAAACAAACAAACTATAAAACAAAATACTAAACAAACTTTAAAATACATTTCAGTTTTTTGTTGCTAAAGAACAAAAAGTTGTTTCTAACAGTTATTTGAACTGGCAAAAAGGGATTTTTTGTACTTCAGCAACTCGAAACTGAAATATATGTTGAAATGTCCGTAATCTTATATTGCGAAAAGTGGCCGGGACACATTTTTTTAATTACGCACTCAGATTTAAGGAATCTTGAGAAAACATGAAATGTACGAGCGAGAGAGCGGCAGTCAGCGGCAAAATGTGTACGGACTCTTAAGAACAATAATTACGAAAATTGCACAAAGTTTTGTTTACAAACATTACTTCCGTAAGTTGGCTGGGCTGGGAGTGGGAGTATAGCAGAATCGAGATAGTTGTATTATAGGTATAATTAAATGTAGGTATCGGCGAGACGCTAGTTGTTAGTTTTCATTTTACGGTACTTATAAAATGTAATTCCCAAAAAAAAAACATATAAATATACTTAACATTAATTATATAGACTACTATACACTACATAGCCTTACTACTAAGTAAGGTGGCTGTGATTTGGTCGATAATCTAATTGAAATAAATACATTTTTTTTTTTCAAAAATAAAACATCGCGAGTTCGTCTAATTTTGATCTAAAATCGATTTATTTTCAAAGAAGCTTTCATATTAACGAGTTAAGTTTTTTACATTATTCTAATTTACATTATTTTTTTTAATACTAATTTATTTCACGAGTTATAAGAATTATTTCGCATTGTGGTGTTGTGTGGTTTGTGTATCCCATTCTCACGCGAGCTTTTACGTATATTTTTATCCTTGTTGTTACGCTAGCTGGGTTACTTGTACTATTATGTATTCTGTGGCCGGGTGGATGATTTTTCAGTTAAAGACAAGATAACCAGTTCATTAGTTGATAAGTGTCCCTCCACATACATATGTATTCGCCTCATCACATTTTGTTTGTAAACATTGAAATAAACGTTATAATGATTAAATTACATAATATAAGGCGAGAAGAAGGTCATGTACTTCCCCAAGTAAGATTTGCTTTGTATCAGCAGTAGAGTTCCTGTCCAGAGTTCCGGGTTCGAATTCTAGTGGGTAGTAACTTCGTAGCTATGAAGTTCAGGCTAATCTTAGATATTTTTTATCCACAACTTGGACTTCACCTCACCAAGTGACGATAAGGCCGATGGAAACGCACTACACCCGGAATCCTCACCACTGACGAACTGGCTATCTTACCTCTAACTGCCGGAATACAACAATTTTTAAATTGTTGTTATGGCGTCAGACTTAAGTAAGATGGTGGTAGCTATATAGGCGGACTTGAAATAAGAAGAGAAACACCAACCAAAATAAAATTAGAATAGAAATAACCATGAGATTTGTCCCCGTGTCAAGGATATTTAAATTTTTATGTATTATACATATACCACCTCTAACCTAACTAGTGCTCAAAATAGACTAGGAGGCCATAACAAATTTGGTAACGATCGCGTAAGTGGCTGACTCTGGGTTCACAGGATGTAGAGGCACTCTCTGATGCTTAATATGTCAGTCTGTTTGCGTGAAGTGGTTGCATTCTTTTTAAAAAATTATAGCCATTTTTCAGCCTGCATATAAATGCAGGCTGAAAAAAGACTATAATTTTTTGAAAACAAATTATAGCCCATGTTACTCGCTGATAATGTAGCTTTCTATAGGTGAAAAAAAATTCAAAATCGGATCAGTACTTTTTGAGTTTATACATTACAAACATACAAAAAGTTAATTGCTTATACCTACGAAACGTAACCGAATTTTGGTCAGCCTTACACAGTTCACGTGAGTTCAACTAGTACTTACTTGCTGTACTATTGTCAGCCATTTACCTTATCGATTTTTTTTTGTTACCATAACACAACATAAACACTATAAAATAGCAACAAAAAGAAAAAAATGCTAAATGATAATCCAACCTTTTCTAAATACGACCAAGTGCTAACCAAGTTTATATAAAACACTTTTCTTTTCGACTGCCTTCGAAATGAGAATCCGACCAAGTACTAATGATTGATATCAAAGTGTTAATTCTATACAGCTGTAACAAGTGCACTTTTCGACACATTTCAATTTGTAAATTGAAGTTACAGCATTTATGCTAATGCATCACAATTAAAAAAAAGAAATGACACAGATTAGATAAGCGCACGGCAAGTGCTATTCAATTATTATCGCATTAGAATGTGAGAACTACTTCCGAACAATCCATCTTACTCAAACATCGTCTTTGGCGAAAGTGACAGTAATGCAATCATCACTGATAGATTTTACACTTGAAGGGGCCTCTATCTCACTAGGACACTAAGGTTGCGCCCGTGGGCGTAGCGAGGTACGGGCGAGGAGGGGCAGCTGCCCCCCCGGCATGTGATGTGATGTTTATACAAAAGCACCAAAACTATAGAAATGCACTCGCATTCGAGTACGACTCGCACTCTACTAAGAATTAAGATAATGTCAATCGGCCCTGAGTCCTGTGACATTTTGCTTACGCCGCGCGCCGCCCGCCATCGCGCCACTGGTATCCTAGTGAGGTATGTCCTATATGCTGTGGGTGGCTTGTGGGCAGTACAATATTCGGACGTACAAATGTCATTACAGACTGGCACATAGTACCTACTATTTAATTGAATGATTTCGATGAAATAAAAACTTGTTATTTCTTTTTTGTTTTCTAAGAATAAAGTATTTAAATGAATGTAGTTTTTTGTAATATGTAGATAGGAGGTTTTCGAACATATTTTTTGTGTGTGTCAAAATTCTAATTGTAAAGATATTTATTTATTTAGATGGGTATTGGTGGGGTGGTTGGGGATTTAGGTGGGTAATAAAGTTACCTTTAAAAATTACCCATGTAAACAGACTTTTCAGACAGACTAGGAGATTTTGCCCGTACATGCGAAATTGTATTTTATGTCGATTGGCATAAAAAATAAAAATCGAGGTAAAAGGTACTTCATTGTCGAAATGCCAGAAAACTTTCCCTTTCACTGTACGTACACTATAGAACCATGTCACATTCTGTGAATCTCCATCTGTTAGTGAAATATGCCATATAAGTTATTGATTAACGTAATGTGACATAGTTCTATGGTGTGCTATTGGTGGGCTGGCGTATTGCTGGTAACTATACGGTATATTTACTATGACTAACTAAATGTGAATTAGATTCAGCCTTTGGTTTTTTATGGCTACCATAGCGTTACTAATAAATAGGTTGTTGAATTAGTTATTCAAGGTTTTTGCTCTATTTTTAAGAGGTAGTTACATCAGAAGTGGTTACAAATTGTTCTGTCTCAAGAAGATGGTATAAGGTTGTAGGAAACATGGACATAGCACTGTCTATACAACGTGGTACAAAATAACCCTTAATGCCGAATATGGTAGATAGGGACCATCAAACTGAACAACTTTTACTGTGGTACCAACTCTGAAATCGCGAAATAATCAGCTGTTTTGTACAATTTGATATTTTCGTTAAGGCTGTTTATTTGCATTTCAACGAAATTAGTGTTTTTCCAATGAAGTTATCTAAAGAATGAAAGCATTATTATTGATGTAAATTTTAGTTTTAGGAAGCAAAATTCTTAAATTAGTGCCGTATAGAGAGAAAAACATAATATATTGTCAGGTATTTTAAAACAAAGACAATCTGTTCAAGTGGAATTTCAAACTTGCTTGTCAGAGGTATTTTTCAAAAACGTTTCAGCTGTAACAAATAAGAATACGATTTATATTTATTTTTCACTTATTGTTTGTATTGTCAAGGAGATCCCTATAGAGAGAAAATTTAAAAAAATGCTTTTAATCAGAGAAATAAAATATTAAAAAATGCTCAAATTGGTACACTTTGACATGTTTTTTTTACTGGTATTTACAGAAGCTAAAGTAATTTTTAATTTTTCTTAGGTATAATGAGGTATGTATCTAATGTATTACGAGTTTTGTATATACTTATATCTATTTAATAATTTAATAGGAATTTTCAAAGTTCGCCCTCATTACGGCTTGTGCAGAGTTGTTTTGATCATTTGTATTGAAAATTTTAAAATGGAACGTGATGCGAGTCTACAGCCTTAAATATTATTTTTTGTATTTCAGCTGTTTTTTTTTTCGCGATTTCAGAATTGGTCCCATAGTAAAAGTTGTTCAGTTTGATGGTCCCTATCTACCATATTCGGCATTAGGGGTTATTGTAACATGTTGTACTTATATTAGTTTATATTCTGTGCATAGCATAGTGTGCGTCTGCACGCTCTCGTATTACGCACACTAAAATAATGTGCATATGCATGCACACCTAACAACATTCATATGCGAACCGTCTTCTTCGTAAACGTAGTGATTATTTCCTCTGTGTTCTTCGTAAGATAGAACAACTGTAACAAAAATTTACAATGAAATAAAAAGGGCTAAAAAATAGTTCAAAACATTTTTAAATTTGAGATTTTGCATTCACAATGCTATTTTTAGGCAATACTAAATAATATACTACAAAAAATACGACGCGCACCGCACCCGATCAACTCTCGGATGGAAATCGAACCCGCGACCTTTGGATATGCGGTCCAATGTTCTGACTGCTGAGCAAACGAGTCACTAGTGACATCATCGAATTTCTTCTAATGTATCTCACTCTTACGCTACAAGCCAGCTTTATTTCACCAATGTGAGGAATTACCTCTTTCCAGATGAAATAGCTATATAATTTTTAAATTTGAGATTTTTGCATTCACAATGCCATTTTTATACATCATCATCATCATCAGCCTATCATCGTCCACTGCTGAACATAGGCCTCTCCGAGTGCACGCCACTGAGCACGATCCGCGGCTACACTCATCCAGTTTTTGCCAGCCACCTTGCGAAGATCGTCGCTCCACCTTGTTTGAGGGCGTCCCACACTACGTTTGCCCATACGCGATCTCCACTCAAGAACTCGTCTGCCCCAGCGGCCATCGGTTCTACGGCTAATATGGCCGGCCCACTGCCACTTCAGCTTGCTAATCCGGTGGGCTATGTCGATGACTTTAGTTCTCTGTCGGATCACCTCGTTCCGGACCCGCGGGCTGATTATCTAATTAGAAACCACCTAGCGACCGGTTGCAGTTCATAGATGATAGTGATCCATTGCTACTTCTTTTTGGATTAAAAAAAAACATACCAAAGAAAAGTAGCAATGTATGTGGAATGAAACCGGTCGCTAAATAGTTTCTTTTTAGATAATCAGGGTGCCGATCTCTCAGAGAAACTCCGAGCATAGCCCTTTCCATAGCTCGCTGCGCGATTTTAAATTTGTGGACCAGCCCTACAGTGAGTGTCTACGTTTCGGCTCCGTATGTCATGATAGGCAGGACGTACTGGTTGAAGACTTTCGTCTTTAGACTCTGTGCTGGAATAGGCGACTCAAAGACTCGACGAAGTTTCCCATATGCTGCCCAGCCCAGCTGTATCCTTCTGTTGACCTCTCCCTCGAAGATCATTTTTATACAACACTAAATAATATACTAGAAAAAATACGACTCGCACCAGATCAACTCTCGGACGGGAATAGAACCCGCGACCTTTGGATATCGAGTCCAATGCTCTTGCCACCACATTTACCACCACAAAGCGTTTTAGTAACAAGAACTGAGGCAAAGCAATCGCCCAGTTATTAAAACACCCGTTACATTACAGGTACAAAAGCCTATACAAAAGCTCTATTAAAAAACTGACATCTTTATTTTAATGGGCCGTACATCGCCAAATACACATTTTGAACAAAGATACATTTCACACAGAATTACTTAAACCGGTCCCAAAAGAAGTGTAGAAAGCAGATTATAGTACTCAAGATAAATAATTTAATTTAAAAAAAATACTAGAAAATATCGACTCACCCGTAGCATCTCAGACGGGATTCGAACCCGCACCCTTGGGATTCCGGCCCAATCACTGACACGAAAAAATTTTTTTGGCCCAATGCACTTACCAATTATTATACAACCGAGCGACT
The DNA here is from genome assembly GCA_943789525.1 of Agriphila geniculea. NCBI lineage: Eukaryota > Metazoa > Arthropoda > Insecta > Lepidoptera > Crambidae > Agriphila > Agriphila geniculea. Next base: position 10,795,516 of record OX038893.1, read on the forward strand.
CGGTAGCATAATTAATATAAAAATAGCACTGTGAATGCCTGAAATCTAAAAATTCAATAATTATAGTACTCAGTTTTGTGATTGACAGAAACGTGAAAGGTGAAACGTAAAGTGACCTCCAATTTTGTAAATTTTTTCACTGATGTGCCAACCAATAATAAACCTGTAATCTTGAAACTATAACAAAACCTTAACTAGCTCTCTAGTTTTGTAATAAAGACTTTTCCAAAATAAGAAATAGTTTAGTAGTTGTTAATTAAAAAAAAAGTTTGTGAGCAGGTTCGATAATTAATTACATAACTATATTTTTTTTAGTTGAGCTAGTTTTTCGAAATTTATTAAAAATTCACACATTTCGAAAAATGTTCAAATATAAAAGCGCCATCTAGCTGCGAATATATGTGTGGGAAAAAGGGGTGGCGACATTTTTAAGATTATTTTTTAATCCACATACAATTTGATCTACTTTTTAACGCGAGGTGTACAGCTCACGGAGCCACTAGTTTTACTATGAAAATTACTTACAGCGTTGTACGGCCCCTTAAAGATACTTAGGTAACTAATAAGATCAGCCTTTTTTGATTTCGAATAGAAAATGAAAAAGGGACAAGAATAATTAAACTTTTTTTTACAATGGCAATGGCCGTGGCCTGGTTTCGACTTTTAACAAAAAAAATAGGGAAAAAATACCGTAAAATCTTTTTTGCATTCTTTAAAGTCAGGTAGGTAGTATTAGTACGTACCTACTAAAATTGTATTTCGCCTTTCTAAAACGAATGAGATAAGTAGTCAATTGTTGTTAAATTAATAAAAAAAACTACTTCATTACATTCTAATGAATGACACCACAGACCATACAACTACTGTGAATGACACTTAATGTGATAATGATATTAGCTGTCTTTTGGTTTATTTTTGATTTTAATATATTTATCACTCTTATTAAAGCTTTTTTACACGACTGCCAAAAAATGAGTGTATATGTGTTTAGGGTTCATGTATGTTTGTGGGTATGTGAGTTTCTTTGTTCTACCATAACTTCTAAATGCCTGAACTGATTTGTATGTATAGGGTATCGTTAGAATTAAATTCAATATGGCGACTGTACGACGCCACTTTCAAATGTGAAAAAATTTTTTTTTTTCTTTAATTATTACAATATGGGCATCAAATGAAAGGCCTTGATTAGCACATTCCAAAACTATATAATTTGTCACTAAAATGTGTGAAAAGTTGTGTGTTGCAAGTACTGTTTAGACCAATTGCGAATAGACTAACCGCGAATTGTACTAACCGCTAATTAGACCAACGGCGAAAGGCGAATTGGACCTACCGCAAATTGGATCAGGACTAACCGCGAATTGGACTTACGACACCCCTAGCTATGAAGGGCTGGTGCTATTCTACTCTGATCTATAAGAAATAAGGCGCATAATTAAATAAAAAATAAATAAAATTAAAAAATATTAAAGACACGACTGCCCTGCCAAAAACGAACTAAAAAGTTAAATAACAAGTGTAATTTGCACTCAGGGGACCGTTTCATGAAATAATTTTTGATCAAAGAGGTCCCCGACTGCAAATTACGCTTGTTATTTAACTTTTTAGTTCGTTTTTAGCAGGGCAGTCGTGTTTTTAATATTTTTTAATTTTATTTATTTTTTATTTAATTATGCGCCTTATTTCTTATAGATCAGAGTAGAATAGCACCAGCCTTTCACAGCTAGGGGTGTCGTAAGTCCAATTCGCGGTTAGTTCTGATCCAATTTGCGGTAGGTCCAATTCGCCTTTCGCAGTTGGTCTAATTAGCGGTTAGTACAATTCGCGGTTAGTCTATTAATTGGTCTAAACAGTACTTGCAAAGTAACAAAGTAAAACAAACGTGACATAAAAAAAATCTTTAACTTAGCATGATTTAAGTATTAAGTTTTTTAACTTTTTGCATAAAAAATATCAACAATTAAATGAAAATAACAAAATGCCTTCGGTACCTTTAATCTAATACTACGTGATGTGGTGAATAATAATCAGATTTCTTATTTTTGATTTTCGCGTCGCTACAAAAGTAAACTCTAGAGTACCATTATAAAATTGTAATTCAAATGTTTAAACTACACGCTACAAGTTTCCTTAAATTATCTCAGTATATAAATAAATTTTGAGCAAATTGTTTTCCGCTTTGTATAACCAACCAATTATAACATTATTTATAAATAAAAATGACGCAAATTGACTATATTCATTTACCTTAACTTGTTAGATAAAAATGATTATTTGACGCATTAAACAGGGTTACTTGTAAAACTAGTCCAATAAAACTAGCTTTATCTGGACATAATTAATAAACTCGTTGTTTTTATTAGTTTATCGGATATTGATATTAAGTGTCAAATATTAATTAGACATGTGATGTAAGAAATCCGGGGTGGTAACCGTTTCATATAAAAATCATGAGATTTCGTACATTACCTAGCTTTTTCCTAAAAGCAAAATAGTTAACCAAATACCTTGTTAGTATAATTTTATGGTGCATTAAAATGCTATCACCTAATAGCAAAATTAAACTGAATCCAAATTCGCATGGTTGTTTTTTTTCACAGTATTCATCTGATCTCAATATCTAGATAAGCCAAAATGGTTACTATGATGCTTGTATCTTATTAAGCTATGCGTATTTTTAGACATTTTAGACAAAAATTAAACATTTATTTTTTACGTTTTAATAATAATGTATTTCTCAATAGTTAATTTTTTTTTAAGTTTTATGCGAAGTTTCTAAATGTTTAATTCCTTTTATTTTAACTATAACTAACACTAATTTATGACATAGAAAAAGAAAATTTCAGTTATCTTATTATGTCCCGATAAAGCTAGTTTTATTGGACTAAACACCGACAACCTCGTAGGAGTAGATTACTAACATCATGTACAACAACATTTTGTTTTACGACTTTCCCGAAAACAGACAAAAAATATCGAATTTTCATACAAAACTCGATCAGCTGTTAGGGACATTTGTATGCAGAGTCGATTTTTTGTCGGTTTTCGGAAAAAGCGTAGAACAAATGTTGTTGTTTATGATGTTAGTAATCTACTCCTGCGAGGTTGTTGGTGTTTTACATATAACCCTGTATATTTGATTGGATATAGTTACATCTGAATTTAAGTTAACATTGGCTTACTTGAAGGAAATCAGATTACTCCTACCACATCCCCCATACCTATCCGGTATGGGGTAAGAGGGGGGAGGGGAGGAAGATAGGAGGGTGAGGTATGGGTATGAGGGATACGGTAGGAGAGTGAGGTATGGGTATGAGAGATACGGTAGGAGGGAGAGGGGAGAGAAATAGGGTATGGGGAGGTGAAGCGCTAGAACCCAGGATTTCGGACCCACGTGGCTCACCAAAAATTAAACATGGGTCACTGAATTGCTCACCTGTTAAACGTAGGTCACTGAATGCAGCTAAAAAAATTAGCGCAGTCAAGTTAGTCATTAATTGTTGATTGATTTAGAAATATTTGCTAGCCAAAAGTTGATGACCAACTAACCATTTTGGATGACCGAATATATTATTTTTCTGCTCACCATAGTACGACTACAAATGTTTTGCTAACTACACCCATTGTATTTTGTCGATCACCGCGGTCTATCTAGTGACTTGTGTACATATATATGTTACGGCTAATACCCGAAGTGCGGCTAAACCTAGTTTTAGCCGGCTAAAACTAGGTGTAGCCGATAGCTGTTGGCTAAAACTAGGTGTAGCCGATTTGCTCGCGGCTAATACTAAGTGTAGCCGGCTAAAACTAGGTGTAGCATGGGGTATTAAGAAAATTATTTCCGTTGTCTGTTAAAAAAAATAACCTCGAAATGTAAGGTTCACGCTACGCTTCGCTTCGCGCTCGCCTTAAATTTCTAACCTATAATCGGGACCTACAGGAGTAAAGCAGATCGGTTCACCTAGTTTTAGCCAACAGCTATCGGCTTCACCTAGTTTTAGCCGGCTAAAACTAGGTTTAGCCGCACTTCGGGTATTAGCCGTCACATATACATACTAACTTGGTACTGTCTGCATGCATACGGTTTGCTGTTTGCATAGCCATACCCTCCCACTAACAATAGTACAAACAGACAGAGTAAACAAGCATTATTTACTCACCGAGCGACATGTGTCCGTTTGTTGCAGGTCATAAGGTCCAGTTTGCTTTGTCACGTCACTCTTGTTCCTTATAGGTCCTCTCGCAATAACCACAGTATGAACTTTCTTCTCTTTCTTCCCATCTTCCAAATTCAAATTCTTAAGCGAGTTTAATAAGTCGTCCTCTTTCTCTTGCTCGTCCTCTGATGATGACTCTTCCCGAATAAACTTCTCGATGAAACCACTATCTTGTGACGAGTGAGAATCGGACCTGTCTGTTCTGACGTCATCGCATTCTATACTTTTATAAGAAAAGTTTTTAAGCTCATCCTCCTTGTCGTCGCCATGTTGTTCTTTTTTCAAATCTAAGTTTTTTATTTTCTCAAGGATACACTCAACGGCCTGCGCTGAGGTAGTTTTTGGCGGTTCTTCGGGAACAACAACCTCTTCGCATTTTTCTTTCTTTTTATCTTTCTTGAACAGAACTTTTAAAAGTTTTTTCAATGATCTCTTTTCTGTTTCCGCCATAGTTAAATGTGGATTTGCATTTGCCACTTTTGCACTGCCCATATTTTCGACTCAGGATTTCGCTCTCGACATTCTGTAACAAAACACAAATAATTTAGATTTACATTCACAATGTTATTTTTAAAAGCGTATCTTTCTATCTAGTCTGAATACTAAATTAGAGGGTAGTTGCTTTTTTTCTAATTTAAAAAGCTTACAAAATTAAATAATTACAATTGGTAGCTAATATAAAACGCTTACAAAAATAAATAATTACAATTGGTAGGTCATAGTGCTTTGGTACGCAATTCACAACTAAACATATGACAATAAAATTAAGATATGAGAATGGCAATATGTAGTAAATCTAGTATTTAAATTTTAAGCATGTTTTATCCTGTTGTATACATTTACACACTTAAACATAAATAATGGTTAAAATGATGTAATTAATGTGATATAGGATAGGTAGGACTACAAATCATAGCATACTGACGACGAACACTGGCATAATGGAATGAGTCGCGGGTCTCGATACAATCGTACTCCAATGGTGTTCCAATGGAATACCATTGGAGGTCCATGAGTTCCATGTATTCAATGGAATACATTGAATACATGGAACTGTCAAAAAGCAATAGCTTTTTGACAGTTCCATGTTACTAAAACACAAAAGACAGGATTTAGTTTGATAACTAATGTCCGTCGTTTTGAGATACGATAAAAAACGATAAGATATGACTTCCACCCGCCGCGGAAAGTTTATTGATAAGATTCGCAAATGTTGTAAATCTATTGATTAAGGGGCGGTAATAGGAAAACATGGTTTGCGCGGGCCATATTTTTATATAGAAAACGTAAACTTGTAGCCACCAAAAAAATCACACGACAAACTAAAGAGTTTATCTAGTTGCTACAAACATTAAATTGCGTATAAACTTCATAGTTGATTGTAAAAAAAAAATCAGAATATCATCAAAAGCGCTTGTCGCGGGCCATATTTTTGGCGTAAATAATAGCGTAAACGTATTGAATTCTTCATCAAAATACACTTTAAGGTACTTTGCAGTTGCTCCAATAACTTTTTTCAAGAAAGATAATTGAGCTTAAGATAATGAAGAAATAAAACAACGAAAAACGTCGAAAAAGTGCAGAAGTGAGGTTATTTTCCATACTCTTTCTTTACACGTAAAGAAAACCACAGAGACAAATGATTTCACATAACGGAGCCTTAAATTAATTTATGATGACATTTTTATTATACACTGTTTTAACCTAACCGCGTTATTGGATACTTGAAAAACAGGATTACTTGAAATTGGATACTAGAAAATCAAGCTTATCTTCACAATACTTAATATCATAAATGCATTTTCTTTATCATTTGACCGAAAATTCTTACAGTATTCATATAAAACGAAGAGATGACGTGCTTTTCATGCAGATCTGTATAAAAGAAATAAAAAGAATTAAGCCAGATTGTATCTTATTTCAAAACCTTAAGAATGGTATTACATAAAGTATGGATTTCAAATCAAGAGGTTTGAATGATGTAAGTATAATATGTACTTCAGAAAAGTGTTGTTCACTCTTCTCCTTAAGTCAATGCCATAAGGTTCTTAATAAAGCTAATGTTTTTATTCATCCTAACCACGAACACTACAGACTAGCGTAGGTACAGCACGCAAGCTGACACAATGATTTCAGTGGTATTTTAGCGGGAAAGTACTTTTGAGTTGAGTCGCAATTACATTTCACTTTCTAAATCTTGCGGTTTTGTCAATGAAATGCATTCGTCATACATAAATATTACATGATGTTGATTGGCCATCGAAAAGTCAAAGTAAGAGACAGCGCACACTTGTGATTTTTAATCGGACGATAGTTTGATCGTATCGTAGGTACTCTGAATTAAACCCGGTCCAGACTGTTGCAAACAAGCTTTCCACAGGGGTGACCTTGGTGGGAGGCTTGTGGAGCCCACGGTTGGTGTTTGCGTCCACACTGTTTACAACAAGGCTCCCACCTCAATGTGTTGTCGACTCTGTTTACGGCCAAGCGGTGTTCCGTCCACAGAGGTTGTGGAAGGTCAAACTAATTTTCGTTGCAAACAAGTGTTAACACTGTTTTAAACCGCCGGTGGAGACCGATGTGGAGAGCTTGTTTGCAACAGTCTGGCCCAGGTTTTAGTGTGGAGATATAATATGATCAATATTTTCACAACAGGACCAAACGACGCGACGTTTAGTTAAGCACGCGATTGGTCTAATTCACGGTTGGCCCAATCTGTCTTATTCGCGGTTGGCCCAATTTGCCTTATTCGCGGTTGGTCCAATTTTCCTTATTCGCAGTAGGTCCAATTCGCGGTAGGTCCTTTAAGATTGTTCAAAAAAGTAGTTCCAAAATAAACAAATGTGACATAAATACAAAAGAATTATACGGTAGCGACTAAACTATCGGCTGATATAAAATCACAAGTGTGCGCTGGCTCTAAAGTTATAAACGGTTGCTTTACTTGAATATTTTTTGATTTTTCATGGCAAATAATGATGACTAAATGGAAGATTATAAAATATCGCTTTAATATTTGACACTTACATTGATATTTTGACTATAGTTGTCGTATTACTGATTTTATAAGGTAATTGATTTGACCTTTTCTTGACGAACTTTTCTTCACACACCGGTTCTCATTGTGTAGCAGTCTCTAAAGCCCGCCGGTAACGATCAATTGCGATTGTTAATTTTTCCGTCAATTCCATTGTTGGAGCAATTGACAATCGCTTCAATTGCACGCGTAAACGATCAATGTTTCCGTCAATGGGCGTCAATTGCGGAAAAATTGACAATCGCAATTGATCGTTACCGGTGGGCTTAAGATCCCGGGTTTGATCCGCGACTGGGTCAATTTGAACTTTTCTATATTGTGTAATTTTGGTCTGGGTGTTTGTGTTACCAACTTACCACCTTTATCCATGATTTCCATAATACAAGTGCTTTTTGGAAATGGAGTAATATGTGTATAATTAATCTTAATACTCTAATATATGACCAATCTAAATCGAATAAGTGTTGAATCGTTTGTGACACTATGATAACCGCTCTAGCCGATTTTAGCTGTTTCTCCTTAGAAAGAGTGGGTGTACCTACGTCACAGAATACATACCTACGTTTAATCTGAAGCTGTTATCATAAGATTTTTGTCAGTATAGTTTAGCATTTTGCCTGCCAAACATCAACTTAGTAATAGCATTTTCCTCTTTTTCTGAGAATCGTTGGCATCCGATTTTTAAATTGTCTTCAACCTTCAAGATAAGAACGGCTGCGTCACAGTTTTAAAAATAAATTCAGAATAATTTAAAAAAGCCTGTGACAGTTAACAGTTCATTAGCCTAGTAAATAAAATTAAACTTTAATCAATTGATATCTGTAATTGACAATTAATTGCCTTAAAAATCGGTTGAGAAAATAAAGTGTAGTTTTAGTAAACATTTTACAGACAATTTAAAACAAGGTATAAGGTTTGAATCTTTGAACATAGGTATATTTTCGTCGGAATTACCGTTAGATTCTTTTAATAACTACTTTTTTATAAAACCATCCACTGTCCATCAGCCATTTTTGATGTCCCCACTGCTGGGGCACAGGCCTTCCTTATGGGTGGATAAGGAGAACGGGCCATAACCCACCACGCGGGTCCAATGCGGATTGGTGGGTATTAACGACTGCAAATGCAGCCGGGACCAACGGCTTAACGTGCCTTCCGAAGCACGGAGGAGTTCGCGATAGTAAATTTTTGGTCACCCATCCCATGACCAACCATTGCGAACGTTGCTTAACTTACGCAATCGCTGGGCCAGACGCTAAACCACTACGCCACCGAGCTCCTCTGTCCATCCACTATCCATCCAACCATCCACTATTCCCGCCAAAACAACATAAACATTGATTTTCCACAGTCAATCTAAAATGGCGGACGCGTTCAATTAACTCAATGCAACTTCTATATTTAGAACGTGTCACAGAAAGTTGTTTTTAACCTTATATTACGGAAAATTAACTTCAATAACCAATTGGAATAAAGTGTTTTTTGCAATAACAGGTGGATTAGTAAACTTGTTGTAGGTCGGGCCTGCATAAATAAACGATAATGTGTAAAGTACCTGGCGAGTTGTCAAGATTCAAGATACATACAAAGTATATCGAAAGACCTGTTACTGAGGACTGAATAACACAAAAATATTATTCGACAACATTTTTATTGAGTGTTATTAAATATATTTATAATAGGTAGGTACTGTTTAAAAATAGCCAGGAGTTCTGCCTTAACAGGGGGGGTATTACAACCTCTTAAAACTTGCCAGGTTTATGAATTGCTTTAGTTACATCTCTTTCTCGCTGTATAGCAATTAAAAGAGATTGATAGCCAGTCAGAAAACTGCCAGGAAATAAGAGGTCATAACATAATACAATCCCAGGGCTGAACTGAGTAAACGTACCATGGGAAAAGGGTTACCAGATCTAATCATGAGAATTCCTGACTTTTTCCCTTACTTTTCAGGAAATTTCCTGACATTGTGTACACCTACATCTACATTACCTATTCATTTAGTTGACGTTTGATGGTTTTTGTTCACCAAAATGATTAACAAATTATGTTTATATTAAGTACTTACTTACACTTTTTGGGATATCAAATATCCCTGACAACTACAGTTTTTCCTTGTTTTCCTGACAGATACCTTAAATTCCTGATATGTCAGTAAACTCCTGTCATCTCGTAATCCTACATGGGAATAGCACCAACCTTATTGGTCTTTAAAGGCGACTAATGAGTTAAAACAAGGGATCACCAATTAGTTTCGGTGCGGGTCAGTATAGCGGTCCGTTTGGTACTTAGATCATAACTAGCAACCAAGGCTGAAAACCATTGGTCGGCGGTCCAGATTCGGACCACGGTTAGGGTTACTAGATCTAATAATGAGATTTCCTGATTACTTCCCTGACTTTTCAGTATATTTCCCGACATTTAACGATTTATAGTTTTTTCTCACCAAAATGATTGACAAATCTTAAACTTATGGGATATCAAAAATTCCTGACAACAACAGTTTTTCCCTGTTTTCCTGACAAATGCTTTAAATTCCTGACAAGTCAGGGAAATTCCTGTCATCTGGTAACCCTAGCCGCGGTGGACCAGAAAATGGACAGAAGCGTTTTTCGATAAAAACCGTCCATATCGTTGTGATCTTCAACCCGCCTGCAAGCGTGGAGATCACGGTAACATTTTGCGTCGGACTAATGTTTATGATGATCGAATCAAAAGGGAGCCGCGAGCACTGAAATGTTATTACTACGTATAGAAGCGACAGATCTACGGCACAAATTCTCGCAGCGATTGCAAAGATGGCGGCCACGCACGCACAGCGCAAGCGCGAGTTGTCAAAGAAAAAGTAGCATGCACACAGATGTGACACATTCTACATAATGATAAGGATATACCTACTTGTTTAATAATATTGCATAAAATTATAATAAAAACGCAATTCAATTAGGTAATAGGTGCATGTTAATACTTACCCGAAAAATAAAAAAGGAGGGTGGGCATTTAGTACCCGCAGTAATAACAATCATTAGGTATCGTCGAAAAGATTTTTTTATAAGAAAAAATATTACTATGGAAACATGGAAAAATATTTACTGACCCAGATCTTTGTCCGGAAATCGCGGGAAGCTCACAAGTGCTAGTTCTAGTTGATATCATAATTATAAATACGATTTTATACAATACTTTGCTATATCTGCTGCTTATAATAATTACTCTGTCATAGCATTAAAAAAAACGAATTGAAATAAAAATCCATAATTGCAATTTAATCTTATAAAATTGAAATTCAAAAGAGAAGATAAGGCACTATCTAACGTTTTTTTTTGCAAAAAAAATCGTGTTTTTTTCCAACCCTGCCACCGACGACGATGCCAAAACTTATTACTGATGTAGGTATAATACAGTCATAGCGCTGTGCTAAAATAGCCGAATTAAGTATTTCTCAAACAAAAAATGTAACGAAAACATGTGTTGAATTTTTTTTTTCCAAACTGCCAAGTCAGATTTTGATGCCGCTTTGCACAAGGGTGTAGTTGAGGTATACCTACATAAATACAACAACAGTGTCGCTATTGGTTCATAGACCACTTCACATACAAATTTTCCCACTCTCCTTTCTCATACTCTATCGAGCACTTCTACGCGCGTTTTTTTTTTCTAGATAGATATTCGTGCTAAGTGTAATGTACATGTTACGGCTAATGCCAGAAGTGCGGCTAAACCTAGTTTTAGCCGGCTAAAGCTAGGTGTAGCCGATAGCTGTTGGCTAAAACTAGGTGTAGCCGATTTACTCTTAAAAAAGTTATTTCTGTTGTTTGTTAAAAAAAAATAACCTCGAAATTTAAGGCTCACGCTACGCTGCGCTTCGCGCTCGCCTTAAATTTCTAACCTATATTCGGGACCTACAGGGGTAAAGCAAATCGTTTCACCTAGTTTTAGCCAACAGCTATCGGCTACACCTAGCTTTAGCCGGCTAAAACTAGGTTTAGCCGCACTTCGGGTATTAGCCGTGACATACACATTCAAACTCGCTATTAGCCTCGCCTGCCTCGCCACTTGAGCGGGATGAGTATTGAGTAATTGCGGCAATGGAGCACAGTTGTTCCGTGTACGCACCGATGTGCCTCGACAGTAAAATATAGCAGGGACTTAAGATTAATAATCACTTTTAATTTATTTCTTTTTTGACAAACTCCTAAACATATTTTTCGACTGACATGACAGCGTAAGTTAAGTACCTACAAGGTGGCGGCGGTGTCGTCCTACATCATAGGCGCTTCTTAACGGTATAGAATAATAAAGGTACAATATTGTAAAACTGTGCTATTAGTTCACCTATCCTAGTTTAGTACCTACGTATACAATCTGTATGGTTCACTTTACATAATCTATGATTTTCATACAAAATGTCGGGTCAGTAGAAATAATGTATAAAAAATAGTTTTGGTTGGTTTATGTTGATGTTTTGTTTACATACCGATGATAAGTCACTCCACTATTTTTTTGCTTCGAAGTGGAACAATTTTTACACGTCTTCAATACACAGATCGGCATTTTTATCACCACTATTGCACCGTGCGTTCGCGGTGAGCGTTGGCGAGTGACTAAATGAGTTGAGGCCAGTTGGCCTCAACTCATGGAGCAAAAATCGGGGCTGCGAGGTCGATTCCATACGTAGTTAACATTTCAGTGGCCGCGAGCGTATTTTGACAGTGTAGTATACGGCAATGAAACAGCGCGGTCGGGAGTTGACTGGTTTAATGTATCAATAAGTACCCGCACTACAAAATATCCAATGTACCCTCCAGACAGTTCTTAGCTTTGATTGCAATTATCGATGTAAATTAGCCCTAGTCGAGAAGTAATTCTGCGTGAATTTCTGTTAAAAAAGCTCACACTTTCAAAGTCACTTTCTTCAATTTAATTAATGTATTAGGTATGTAATCATTAATGTATGTGGTAAGAAACGTCGCTACTCTATGTATCACCATACTATCTTAATTACAAATCTAAAAATATAAATTAATATAATATATTTTTGTATCATAGGTAATTATAGTAACACAGTACACCCAATTTGAGATTTTATCTGTATTACCGCAACTATAGCTGTCGTTAATTTTAGATTAAATGGTTCTTTAAACGTCTAAAAAGAAGTCATATCATAACAGAGAGCAAAATTATTTTTTCTGCAAATCAATTAATATATTCCGTTTATAAAATAGCATTGTACACAAGACGTGTTTTCCTGTATCAAAAACTACTTACATATTTACCACGCGTCGAATGACGTAAACAGACGCCATTTTGAATTAAGCGTGCGTAAGAATTTTAAACGGTTTACCCTCCTTGACATATATGCTTGTCAAACTTAGAAATACACTCTTAACATCAAAAACAAGTCAAAGAAATATGTAGAGGAGTATGATAAACATAAACAAACTTCAGAAAATACTACACAATATTATTCGCAAGAAAACTGATGTCATAGATGTCCTAAGCTACACACAAAAACTAAAATGGAGATGAGATGGGCGTCACATGGGCGGGTCATTTCGCCCGAAAGACTTTAGTGACCGAAAGTGGCGCCGCGGTGAATTTTATTTAATATTGTAATTTTAATACACAATTTTAATAAAACTTCTCGTGGAATTTTTAGGGCCCATAGTCTAGTATTTTTAGATGGCATCATTATATTCCCTCGTAGTCACCGAACACGGCCACTTAAGCAGTTTTGCTATATGATCTACTTCTAGCAAGAAGTAGATAGCAAAACTGCTTAAGTGGCCGTGTTCGGCCGCACAAATAAAATCATTTTTTCATATTTAGGTACTTTAAATTTATAATGACATAAAATTTAATTTAATGCAATTCAATCAAATATTATATGTACTTAATTTAATGTAGTTAATGATTTTTTATGAACTCTTATTTTATTTTATTTGTTAATTGGCAAGGAGTAAAAGGCTTTTTTATTTTATTTATTAAGAATTTTAAAATGAGAACTCATGAAATAAATCTACACCAAGATTTTTTACTACCTACTACAGTTAAAGAAAAGGCACAGGTTTGATTTGGCGGTAAAAAAAATGTTGCGGTTGGCACCGGTAGTCCGCACCGCACACCGGGGACAGGTCTAAAACTTGCTTAGGCATCCATTTTACGCGGTAGGTTTTGGGCTGTGTGACTGACGATTAACCTACCGTATAATGTAGTGACTGATGGTTGCATGAAGTTAATTTCTTCTTTCCATCAGTCAATCAGTCAAACGTAATTCATGACTGATGGAATTTGACTGACGCTTGCATGACCATATAATGGCTGCCTTTCAATTGTATTACCACATTATATAAAAGTGGTGGCCACATAATAAGGGCACAAGGACACCGGTCGATTTTCATACAAACGAGATATCTTTGAAGCCTTGGTTCTCCGCCAAGGATTGGCCTAGCTGTGATCTGATTACGGCAATCCAGGGAGTGAATGGAAGAGATCCAGTTCGCTATACACACCCAACTGATCTGATCTACATTCTAAGAGATGTAAGGATCAGATTCTATTTGTTGATCAGATCAGATCTGGATCTCCTTCATTCACTCCCTGGACAATCATCATCAGATCACAGCTCGATCAATCCCTGGCGGAGAACTAAGGCTTCAAAGTAACCTCGTTTGTATGAAAATCGACTGGTGTCTTTAATCATGCATGTGATGTGGCCTCCACCACATATTTTTGAAAAAAAAAACTAATATTACTGCGACTGTATATTTCACAGACATGTTTGAATAAATATAAATCATTTTTTTTGTTTACTCTGCGTTTCAATGCTTTCTGCAAATAATGTCGGTCTTTTAATGCAATGTTAAGTAGGTACTACCTATATTATAATTTACAAAATTATTATAGACATTTACTTATAACCACTATAGGTTTAATTGGTTGGTTGGTAATGGGTGTATTTCTGATATTATAGACGCAATTTAAACAAAAAAAAACCACATGGATCTGACGTTTCTGAAGAATCAGCTATTTGAGTTTTCCGCGAATATTTTTTTATCAATGATTCTTGTCTTGTATATACCTACGACTTTTAACCATATCTTGAAAGTATGCTAAGATCATGAGTTTGTAGCATAGGCACAATTAAAAGATGCGATAAGGCAACACACATTCAGCTATCTAACTATGACAACAGAATAGATAACAATACGACATATTTGTTATGTAACCGACTGAACTTGACCTCAAGTTTCAGATCTTGACAGATAATGGATGATATTAAATAAATGACGACTGTTGTAAAGCCCACGAATAGTTGGACATCCCGCAGTGAAGATTCGAGAGAGACAGGTGCAGTACAGGTAGCGGTGTGAGAGAGATGAACGTATAGCAATTAATCTCTTTACTCAAGGTCGTGGCAGAAATTTATTCTGCACGCGCTCGACGCATGGTTGGTTGAATTTATTTGCAAACAAGCGTTGAATATGATCGATGAATTTTCTCATAGACTTTATATTTTATGAGGTTTGTGACTTCATATATAAAGTTGAATGCACTCGAAAAAGCATTTGTGTTGTGGTTAACTAATGATTGATGTTGTTGTTTTATTATTCTACATGTTTAGTATATTAATCTCCTTTCATATATTCTTAACAAAGTTAAAGTGTACTGTACTTAATAAAATTCTTATTTATAAATATTTAATTCCTTTACTACTATTACCGAGGTGTGGTCACTGGGTCACACGTGGTTATTGGTTAATCATTAAATTATTCTGTAGATCTTCTCATAGTAGTCATAATAGTATTGACTGAATCAATATAATTATGGCAAAAACTTAAATTATCTTTATGCAAAGGTGACGCCTACTAATAAAAAAAGATGTTAATAGCCAAGCAAAATACTAAAGAAAAACATAATTATTTGTTTTTTCACTCAAAATCGAGTTTTTGAGGAGCCTTTAATGTCACAAAAAAAGTAAAATAAAAAATCCAACGCTTTTTAAATACGTACTGTGCATGCATGCCAATTGAAAATTCCTTTCATTCAGCCAAGCCTTTGGCCAAGCTTCGATCTAAGCAGCCAAGGAAAAACCGATTAGGCAACCGGAACGTCAAATTGAAATAGTTGTGTTGGGTTGGTCACACTTTCTTAACTAGATTTAGGAATAACCAACTTTAAGTTGACCTATTCATAAATTAACAAATCACTACAACCGAGTCAAAGTGACAGTGGTCAGTCCACAGAACAAATAAAAAGTGGGTCATTCAATATTGATAACATTATTAAGTTTGTGTTGTTTTTTAATTTGTCTTTTTCGCCGTCGGTCTAATTCGCGATTGGTCAAAACAGTAATTCCAAAATAAAACAATGTGAGATACTGAAATATCATTAAATTTCTTAATATTAAAGCACGATTGTAAGTGTTACAAAATAATTATTTACCTAAGCTACTTATTTGACAATATTGGTTTTTGCATGAAAAAGTAATCTGTAGTTTTTATTTGAATATCTATTTTGGACTAATCGCGATTGGACTAACTGCGAATTGAACCAACCGCGAATAGGTCAATATTTTCACTGTTGGACTAACTGCGAATAGGTCCATATTTTCACTATTGGAGTAACCGCGAATAAGTCAATATTTTCACCATCGGACTAACCGCGAATAGGTCAATATTTTCACCATTGAACTAACCGCGAATAGGTCAATATTTTCACAATCGGACTAACGGCGAAATGGACTAACCACGAATAGGTCAATATTTTCACAATCGGACTAACCGCGAAATGGACTAACCACGAATAGGTCAATATTTTCACAATCGGACTAACCGCGAAATGGACTAACCACGAATAGGTCAGTATTTTCACCATTGAACTAACCGCGAATAGGTCAATATTTTCACCATCGGACCAACTGTGAAATGGACCAACCGCGAATAGGTCATATTTTCATCATTGGACCAACTACGAATTTGACTAACCTCGAATAGGTCAATATTTTCACCATTGGGCCATCTACGAATTTGACTAACCACGAATAGGTCAATATTTCACCATTGGACCATCTACGAATTTGACTAACCGCGAATAGGTCAATATTTTCACCATTGGATCAACTGCGGATTGGACTAACCGCAAATAGGTCAATATTTTCACCATCGGACTAACCGCGAAATGGACTGACCGCTAATAAGTCAATATTTTCACCATCGGACTAACCGCGAAATGGACTGACCGCGAATAGGTCAATATTTTCACCATTGGACCAACTGTGGATTGGACCAAACGTGCCTTCTGATTTCAGTGCGCTTATTCAAAATGTTTTCACTATGGTGGAAATGGTAGGAAAAATTACTTAGATAGTATAAGGTCGAGGAGCTTCATGGCTTCAGGTTGGTCCCGCGAAATTGCAAAAATTTTGAAAAACTATAAAGTTTGATTAATATAATTATCTCGCGGTATTTACAATTTACCTATTGGAATTTTTTTTGGCAACATAAAGATTTTTCGAATAACCAAGCACAATCTCGAAAAATTACAAATTACAATCTTCCCGTGGTTGTTGATAAAAATGTTAACTAAATAATCCTTATCCTTACTAATATTATAAATGCGAAAGTCTGTTTGTTTGTTACGCCTTCACGTCTCAACTACTGAACCGATCGTCATGAAATTTTGCATACACGTTGTCAGGGGTACAGAGAAAGACATAGGGTACCATTCATCCCGAAAAAAAGTATTGTTCCCGAGGGATAGCAAAATAACTTTCTACGCAGACGAAGTCGCGGGCGGCAGCTAGTTAACTATAATTTATGTAAAAGTTTAAGTAAGATCTTAGACAAAATTATGTAGTGTTACTTATATTATAAGTTATATTATAACATATTGTATCAAGGCGTATTTATATATCATGCATTTCCTATTGGCAATCGGTGTGGTAAGGTAAGTATGGGATTTCACAAAGGCATGATGTTAGTGCAGGAAGCAGAGATAATAAATTATCATAAAATATACTTGAAAGTAGAACACTCTCGAAAGTATAAAGTATGAGCAAGAAGTTGGCTCGTCCGATCACGATCGAGGCAGACAAGCAACTTTCGCAGAGGTCGGATATCGGATGGGTGACCAACAAACCAAAAAAAACAATTGAGCTGTCAAGCGAAGGAAATTAAGAAGGACAAAAGGCCAACACCAGCAGTTCCGTGAGCCTGCCAAGTACAGATCCCGGCAAACATCTTGACGTGGGGATAAGTTCGCCCATGTATCTTGAAATTATTTCGGCGGAGTAGGGATAAGTTCGCGCATGTGCACTTGCGAGCGACCAATAGCGCGCGCCCCTCTCTCGCCGCCCGCGTACCTCACCGCTACGCATACCCAAAATACGCGTTCTGCGCAATCCCCACCCGATTTCAAGATGCTTGCCGGTTACTGTAGGGTACAGTACGAGGCATATATCTTGAAATCGGGTGAGGATTGCGCGGAATGCGTATTTTGGGCATGCGTAGCGGTGAGGGCGCGTGCTATTGGTCGCTCGCAAGAGCACATGCGCGAACTTATCCCTGCTCCGTCGAAATAATTTTAAGATACATGCCTCTAGTCCAATAAAACTAGCTTTATCTGGACATAATTAATAAACTTGTTGTTTTTATTAGTTTATCGGATATTGATATCAAGTGTCAAAAATTAATTAGATATGTGATGTAAGAAGGCGCGGTCCGAGGGGGGGGTCACAGGGGACATGACCCCCCCCAAAATCGTAGCCGTCACATAGAAAAAGCTTCTAAAAATATATAGAAAAGCAATTATTATTATTAGTGACCCCCCCCAAAATTTCAGGCTGCGACCGCGCCTGCTGAAAAATTATGAGATTTCGTACATTACCTAGCTTTTTCCTAAAAGCAAAATAGTTAACCAAATACCTTGTTGGTATAATTTTATGGTACATTAATATGCTATCACCTAATAGCAAAATTAAACTAAATCCAATTTCGCATGTTCGTCGTCACATTATATACCATTCAGTATGACTTATTAAATTACAGTTACCTATAATTTCCGGTAAGATAAGCCAAAATATCTGCCACTTGCCACACCTGAATGCACATTATTGTACACATGACAGAACAGTCGAACTAGAAAAACTGTTTTTATTATGAACGGCATCAGCATAAAGACGATCTCAAAGTCAACATGAGTAGTCCGATGTGCCGTCGACTGTACATTTGAAAGATCTTCTGATAGTTCATTCTTACTTACCTACTTACTAAAATAGTTTTTTGATTTTTAATTTTGATATTTTAGCATTTATAGCTTTTTTGATTTTAATGTGAGTGAATAGGGGCCCGATTGCCTATTTTCCAAGATGCCATTTGTGCCAAGTTGCACTAATGTTAAGTACTTTTGTATATTCTGTGCTTATAATGATACTGTATCAAAACTATGTTTATAGCTCGGTCAATTTAAACCGAGGATTGAAAATGGCAGCACTCCAATTTGCCTCTCGCTTACACAACAAAACTTAGTTCTCACTCACACTCGTTGATTGAGTTATACCTAGACTGGTTATACCTATAAATCCTATAATATTTAACAAACATAGTTACTTCCCTGATAACACTTAATTGGCTTGACCTTATATGTTTTGAGGTAAAATAACTATTTAATATAATATATTTAATCATACATAATAGGTATAGCCTGCTTTAATGACATGTTCATTTTATGAGAAGTAATACACACAAATATGAGAGATTTATCTCATGGCTGGTACATACCTAGTAAGTTTAAGACTCGCTTATGCAAAACATCTGGCTCTGTCTTTTTCTTTATGTGTAAAGAGTATGGAAAATAACCTCACTTCTGCACTTTTTCAATGTTTTTCGTTGGTTTTTCATCATTATCTTTAGCACAATTATCTTTCTTGAAAAACAAGGTTATTAGAGTGTATTTTGTGTAGAATTTAATACATTTCCGCTATTATTTACGCCAAAAATATGACCCGCGACAAGCGCTTTTGATGATATTCTGTTTTTTTTACAATCATCTGTGAGGTTTACACGCAATTTAATACTTGTAGCTACTAGATAATCTCTTTAGCTTGTCATATGTTTTTTTTTGTGGCTACATCTTTATGGTTTCTTTATAAAAATATGGCCCGCGCAAACCATGTTTTCCTATCATGGACCCTTCAATGTTTGGACAATTTCACACAGCACCACCTAGCCCAGGGTCTATTATCTTTGTTCAAGAGATTGCGCTCTTGCACACAGGTATACATTCGTATGTGTGTGTAGCGCATGAATACCAGTGAAAAAAATTATTTTTAATTTACCTTTGCACAACTGGTTACACTGCTTTTCCTGTCATGTCAATGTCAACTCTATTGCAAATTTTCTGTTATCTTTGAATTGCTGAGATAACAATTTAATTTGATAAAATATGTTTTAGGGTTTTAATTCAATATTTTTATTACTGTGTTATATGCCGCTTTTCTATAATGTCTAGTTATTACTATCGAAAATGTGCCAAATGCGGTAAAACGGGTGCAGAAGATAAACTGGTAACTTATCATCGGTTTCCATATCCAGGAATAAATAATATTACGAAGTTAGTTTACTGCATTCTATTCGCCATAAATAACTGAGTTATATATCTCTAGTTAAACCATATAATTTATAGTTTGATCGTGCGATGGTGTACCTAACATATTATTACTAGCGACCCGCCCTCGCTTCGCTTTGGTTCCTTTCTTTTTTTGCCAAATGCAACCTTACAACAACATCCAAAACGAAAACAAATACCTTACAGTCGTCACCCCCTCACTCCAAAAGTCTGTTTCCGTTCCGTTCGAGTCCCGTCCCGTCATTGGTGTAAGAAAAGCACTTGAATTTATATTTGCGCGCGTTATTTTTTCCTACAACTCCTAAGATATTCATGCTTAACTACTAACGTATTTATGTTGATAAGGCTTAATACTGTATCCTTCTAAATAGCTGAGTGCTTTTTTCAGAGCTCTTGCTCTTGCTCTATAATAAAAAGGTTGATCCATATTTGGTTGCCTACACAATACAATCCATGGTAATAGGAACAATACATTAAATATTATCATTCTATTTTCAGAATTCTCTCTCAGTGTAGAGAAAAGGGATATGCAAGGCTAAAACTAAGCGAGACAATACCCTGAAAAGTTCGGCATTTCCACCAGCATTTCGTGCCTCGTTTGAAACTGGTTTGCAATGAAATATACGAAAAACAGCGCACTTTTTCATTAAGTACCTTTTTGAAGCGCTAAATTTAAAAAGTATCGTTGTATCGACTAATAAATAATTAACCTTACTATTACATAATTAGTTTTATTTTTATTGATTACCACCGATGAAAGTGAAAGGAATGAAAACAAATCAATACGTTCCTTAAATCTATAAGTGCATATATTTTCATGAAATTTCACTATTAATTTATTCATATTTTAGTTATCTATATTTAGGTAACTTTGGTGACTTTAAAATACAAATTGATCAGAACGGGCAGCACTAAAGTTAATTAAAATAATTAATAAGCGACAAAATTTCTATTTGGGCGAGAACCTTAGGGCACACAAAACATAAATTTGGCATAATATTTTATTAAAAAAAGGCGACTATCCCCACATGTAGTTGCTCGTTTTACGTATTTTTTGAAACCTACAGTATGTCGCCCATTTAGTTATTTTGTCGCAAGACAAAATAAACCGCTGCCTGGTTTAGTATTTAGTCGCTTATATTGTTTCCAGTCACCCAATTAAAAATATCCCCTACAAAATTCGAACAGGGACGATTCGAATTTTCCCGCTCTCATTGTTTCTGCAGCGAGGCCACAACAGTGCTAGTGTATCCATGAATAAAGCTGTGTTTGCTTTTTTTTATTAGGGAGTTACTATTCTTCTCTGTTAAGAGTAATTTTTTTCTATGACCTAGCCCCAAGAAGCAAAGCTTGTGATCTGAGCTTGTAATATGGGTGCTAGACAACTGATACTTGATACTTACTACTGATATACTTTTTAAATTTGGGAATGGGTGTTTTGGGAAACAGACAGAACGTTCCAAAAGGGCTGAAACTATTTTCTCTCTCTCTTTCTGAATAAGAATATTTCGAATCCGAACATATCGCAAAGTGAAGTGAACACTGACAATTTTGAGGTTCTCTTTCGGTGCTACGAATGCTTACGTTATCAGAAAACATGTCACATATATGACGACTCGACGAATCACATATTTACCTGATTGTAGAGACTCGAATTCCAGTAAATGCAAGAACAATCCTTATTTTATAATCCCACAAAAGCACTTTCACCGTATTGATCACTGTATATTTTTTGCACACAGCGCACTATTATCAAATGAACATTAGATAGATAAACTAGTTTTCTAGGAAAACGATAGTACTTAGATCACATTACAGTCTTTGCGTAAATAAGTGCACATACAGCACACGACGCGCTTTGACAAACAGATACAGACAGACAGTCAGCAAGCAAAGCAATGTCAGCCACAGCCATACTTGATTCATTCAATTGATTTTTTTTTTTTTAATATCTTCTTCCCGTCAGTTGGGAAAGGCAAAGGCAGAGCCATACAGCCATTGTCTTATTTAAAATAATTTCAACTACAAGAATTCCAGCCTCTAGATTTCATTTTTCTGTAATTGAGTTTTGTAAGGCCAAAGCCACTTCTTTAATTATTATTTTCTCCGTGTCCAGGTAATGTAAGGCCAAAGCCACTTCTTCAATTTTCTTTTTCTGTGTCCGGGTTATATAAGGCCGTAGCCACTTCCTATTCCATTTTCCTTGTCATCTTCAGTGTGATATAAATCTTCAAAGTCTTATCCATGTTTATAGTTCCAAATCCGATGATACAACAAAGTTGTATAAATCCTTATAAGTTTCAGGATTTGTGAGAATGTCTTGAATGTCGCGCGGGATGCTATTAGATGTCTTATATATTTCTAATAATCTGTCCACCAGGACTAATCTCTGAATGTTGTAAGCAGGGCAATCAAAAAATATATGATTAAGAGTCTGATCCACACCTAAATTGCATTCAGTGCATGTTGGAGATGTGATAATACGCATTCTATGTAAATGTGAGTTAAATCGACAGTGTCCAAATCTCAGGCGTGTTAGGATAGTATAAAACTTTCTGCTATGGTATTCTGCTGATTTTGTGAACCAAGGACGACAGCCAAGAACATTATTAATCTTCGCATACCAAGTTCCTTTTACTGTTAGAGTTTCTTGCCAATGAGTGGACCAGTCTTGTTTTGACAAAAGTTTAAGTCTTGGTAGTAAATCAGAGTACGGTATAGCAACATTTTTAATGTCAATGTTGACATTTGCGGCGTCATTTGTAATGGCTCTAGCTAACTTATCGGCACTTTCGTTTCCAGATACTCCAATATGCGACGGAACCCACATAAAAACTATATCAATATTATTACTTTTGAGCTTGAAGTAGGTTGTTTTAATATCTTGTAGAATATAGTTACATCCGGTATCAAATCTGGTATTTTGCAAAGCTTTGAGACAGCTCATGCTGTCTGTTAGGACTAACCATTGAGTGCATTCTTGGGTGTTCTCCTCAATAAACTGTAGCGCAGCAATAGTCCAATCAATGAGCATATTTGTTGTATGGAGACTTCCGAAAAATTCTCCCGTCTATAAAATTTGGCATGTGATGAAGTTAGGTAACACAGATTACAGATGAACAATAAGCCAATAAAATTTGTTACGAGAAGTTAGGTATTTTTACCTAAACATGAAAATCGCTTATATCTCTCTGTGAATATTTCCTCGGGCTAAAATACTTTCTGTATACGTATTTGTGTATTAGTTAGAATAAGTATGTAAAAGAATCCAATATTTTTTCGATTTCGGAGATACTCCAAATTTAAATTTTAATATTTTTCAATATATCTTTTCTTGATAAAAATATCTGCTGATTATTATTTTTTAATATGTTTTTATACCCTTAATATAAGGATTTGTTCAGTAGGCCAACAAATTTTCTTCTTTAATCATATTTATACATAAATGTATGAAAATGGACCGACTATTTTTCACATTACCTCTTAAGACCAAAAAATAAAAAAAATATGATTAAAGAAGAAAATTAATTGACTTACTGAACAAAGCTATATATTTAAGGATATAAAAACATATTAAAAATAATAATCAGCAGATATTTTTATCAAGAAAATATATATTGAAAAATATTAAAATTTAAATTTGGAGTATCTCCGAAATCGAAAAAATATTGGATTCTTTTACATACTTATTCTAACTAATACACAAGTACGTATACATAAAGTATTTTAGGCCGAGGAAATATTCACAGAGAGATATAAGCGATTTTCATGTTTAGGTAAAAATACCTAACTTCTCGTAACAAAATTTATTGGATTATTGTTCATCTGTAATCTGTATTACCTAACTTCATCACATGCCAAATTTCATAGACGGAAGAATTATTCGGGTTGCATAAGCCCCGTTGATTGGACTACAAGAATAGCAAGACACTCCGCGGAAAATATGCTCATTTGGCCCGGGAGTTTAATTCCATGACCCGTTTTCAAATAAGGTATGTAAACAGCCATCGAAACATTATCATTATTTTTGGAACCATCTGTATAGATATGTCTATGCTGAGGGAAATTATCAGTAATTTCATATACTTCTTCTTTATTCTTTAAATCAGGGTGAATGTGGATATTCAGGTCACAAAAATGTGTATCATAAGATCCTGTGTAACATATCCAATTATTCTCAGTTTTATGAATGTTATACTGCTGATTGAACTCTACGATATCCGAGAAGTCATGAAACAGATAGGGGATTCGGGGTACATTCAAAGGAGAATATGTTGTATAGAGAAATTCAATTTTTCTGAGTAGGTGATGAGTAGACAGTGAAAGTAGTTTTAACAAAAACTTTGATTTTAAAAATTTGAATCTGAATTGAAGTGGAGGTATATTGCATTCCACCTGCAAAGAGTTAATGGGAGTAGTCTTCATAGCACCAGTAATGCATCTCAGATTATGATTCTGCAGGATATCTAATTTTTTTACTAATTTGGGATCAGACCCAAAACAAAAAAAGCCATATTCAAAATGACTCCTCACAATTGATTTATACAACATTAATAGAATTTTAGGATCAATTTTTGATAAACTTTTAATGACATTGAATGCCTTATAGGCTTTACCCAGCAAATATTCTATATATTTATTCCAAGAAAGGTTATTAGCAAATATGACACCCAAGAACTTGACTTCACTTTCCAATGGCAGACTAATATTATTATATACAATATCAACATCAAAATCACATTCACCAAACACAACAACTTTAGACTTTTCTGGACTTACATCTAAGTTTAGGTAACTGAAATAATTATTTAATTTTTTAAGAGCAGAATTAACTATAGAGGATACTTGTCGAATATCAGATCCAGAGAAGTAAATAACTAAGTCATCAGCAAATTGCAAATTTTTTACTTGTGGACCTAATATGTAGTTCAATTTATGTACATATAGTATATATATCAATGGGGATAATATGCCCCCTTGACACACACCCCTGTATGAATATCTTGGTCCAATTAACTGATTATTTGATTTCACATAAACCTCACGACCATGCAAAAATTAAAAAATCCAATTAACCAATTTTTCAGGAATACCAAGAGAAAGAAGTTCACCAGCTAAAATATGGTGATTCACATTATTAAAAGCACCAACGACATCGAAGAAGACACCAATAAGAACATTATCTTGTTTGAGAGAATCAAAAATATCAAGTTGAAGATGTGCTATACTCTCTCTAGAGGATCTACCCCTACGAAAACCAAACTGATTTGAAGGTAAAAGATGATTACTTTCAATGAAGAATTCAAGCCTTTGTTTAAGAAGTTGTTCAAACACTTTTCCCATGCATGATGTTAAAGCTATTGGCCGATATGAATTTGCTTTGGTTTTATCTTTGTTCGGTTTTAGAATAGGAACCAGACAATCCTTTTTCCAATCCAGAGGTATGGCAGAGGTAGACCACAACAAATTATAAACTTTCAAAATGATATTTTTGGCATTATCTGTAGTATGTTTTAACATTTTATAAGGAATACCATCGAGGCCATGTGCTGTATCTCGTCGTGAAAAAATTGCATTTTTAAATTCTTGAAAATTAAATGGTGCTAATAAATAATTACTATTACGTACAGGATTAATACTATTTACATATTGTAAAGGGGCCTCAACAGTATCTGGTGTATATTTTTTAAGAAATTCTGGAATCCAATCTGTATAAACATTTTTAAAAGAAACAGGTTGACCATTAAACCTCTTAGCAATCCTCCAGATTTTAGATATGGGTGTAGATCTATTTAGTGACTGACATAATGAAAGCCAACTTAAGTTTCTTTCTTTTTTTAAAACAATTTTTTTAACAGCTTGTAGCCTTTTAAACTTAAGAAAACTTTCTTCTGTAAGACTGTTTTTAAACTCAATATATGCCTTTTTACAATCTTCTACTGCTTTTGCACAATTTTTATTCCACCATGGTAGTGGTATACGTTTTTTGCGGATTCTGGACTGAAATTTCCTAACCGATTGATTTGATTGGTCAACAGAGAAAGACCTATTGCTGATAATAGCTGACTGCTGCAATGCAAGATCTAATAACGCAACCAAATCAGAATAACATTTTAATGGATTAGTTTGATCAATGTAAAAATTTTGTAATAAGTAATCAACGTTTTTGCTATATTTTTGCCAGTCTACTAAACGAAAATTGTAAGAAGTAGGAGGTGTAAGATAATCAGATGAATCATTATTATTATTACTAATAGTGATGTTTATAATTACAGGTAAATGATAGCTGCCCATAGGGTCGTCATGGACCGACCACTCACATTGCAATGCCAGAGAAGGTGATACCATAGTAAGATCCAAAGCATTCCTTTGCCATCTACTAGAACCAACAGTTGTCAACTGACCATCATTCAGAAGAACCAAGTTATTGTCGTCGATGCTTTCAAGAATATCACGACCACGTGTATCAATATTACTACAACCCCATGCTGTGTGCCGTGCGTTAAAATCGCCGGCAATCAACAAAGGGCCCGGTAAATTAGAAATTAAATTATTAAGTTTTATTTTAGAAAATGAAACATCACAATTACCAGGACTATACAAGGACATAAGCGAAATTTCTTTGTTGCCATACTGCAATCGCACAGCTATATTTTGAATTGAATCATCAAAAGAAGTGTCTATTTTAGCAAATTGTAAACTATTATGAACTAAAATGGCTACACCATTATGTCTTGTACCAGAATCTAATCTAATTATATTATAACCTTTCATATT
This sequence comes from Agriphila geniculea, assembly GCA_943789525.1. Lineage (NCBI taxonomy): Eukaryota > Metazoa > Arthropoda > Insecta > Lepidoptera > Crambidae > Agriphila > Agriphila geniculea. Next base: position 10,822,174 of record OX038893.1, read on the forward strand.
AAAACGAATGTGAGGCTTTAGCCATGTTTCACATACTAAAGCTACATGAATCTGATACTCTTGCAAAAAATTTAATAATAAATATTTATGTGCAGGTAAACTCTGAGCATTCCATTGAACTATTCTTAAAATATCCATAAAAAAATTAAATAATTTATTTCTTATTTTTTTTAATTGTTTCTAAGAGAGTATCTTTAATACTCTGAGTGGAAATAATTGTATCATTAGTTTTATTCATTGTTATCAATTTAACAACAGACTCAACAACCATATTCAGTATTTGATCAGAATTCAGGAGTGAAGCTAGCATTTCAATGGGATTTTGTTTCAGAGGAGGGAATGACTTCTCGTTTAATACAGCAGAATATGTTTTGCTTTGAGCTTTTTCTCTATTTAATTGTATTTTCTCTTTCTTAACAGGACATTGTGATGAGATGGCAACATGATTTCCCTTGCAGTGACAACAGATGGCTTCTTCAGATGATTTCAAGCAGAATTTAAAATTATGAGACTCACCACATATGGAGCAGCGTTCGGAGTTCTTGCAATATTTGGCAATATGCCCATACCTCAAGCATTTGAGGCACTGCTTCACTGGAGGAATGTAAGGACGCAGCTCGAAGCGCCAGCTGTTGAGATCGACGCTTTCAGGAAGCACCGGGCACGAAAAAGTAATTGAAACTGTTTTTGTGGGTTCTAATTTGATTAGCCCATTATCCATCTTTGACCTTCTCATGAATCGCCTAATACTCACAATATTTTTGGTTGTAGTCAGTGCGGAGTAAATCATTTCATTTGATAAATCTATTGGTACATGTGTAATTACTCCTGTTACCTCGCTGGCCGCCGCAGGGATGCTGGCAGCCAAACTGTAAGCGTCCAAAAATTTTTTATTTTGTAGTGCCGCATTAGCCAGGCCTGGCCGCTCAAAAATTACTCCAATCTTGTGTTTGTTAATTCTTTGCAATTGTTTGACGCCCTTGTTGTATCTCTTTAAACAATTAGCCAATGACATCATGTCACGGTTGCCTATAGGTTGGTCACTTTTCGTACTCTCTATGAATACAACATATTCGAAATTGCCGCCTTGTTCTGGATAAAACCGAACATAATTTGGGATTCTAAAATCTTTGTACTTATCCTCTTCCATTTTTTCTTCCAGGGACTTCGTGGAGCAGGTATCACTGAAGTCGGACTCTCCACCTTCGCCTCCACTCCCGTCTTCAAGTTTTTTCTTTCGTTTTCGCCCACTCTTCTTCCCCATATTTACAGTTTTATTTTATTTACAACAATGAAATATTGATTATTTACACCTTTTTTATACAAATTATATACAAATTGCAACAATTAAATATTTTTTAGTTTTATTTGTTTGAAAAGACCGTCAATCCCGTCAAACGTTCCCGCGCTTTTCTCATTCAATTGACATTATTGTAGAGATGGGCGTTATAAACCGTAAATAGTTATTGAAACTATGTATTGGTGCAATACCGAAAACTATGTATTGGTCTGCGGTGAAACTATTTATCGACAGAAACACGTTATTGCAACCAAATGTTTTGATATTCAATACCTGACCTTATTACAATACCTTAACGTTTCTAAAAACCGTACCATGTTCGTTTCGTGCGATTCAGGGTGCTTTTGTAATATAGGAAGTAGCGCCATCTAACCACCTAGCACGAAATTATAATCGTTGATGTGTTTTTTGTTTCATTAATATGTATAATACTGAAATTTCAGATTTTAGGCATTCACAACTATTTTTAAATTAAGATAATTTATATAATAGTAAAAATACTGGAAAAAATCGACTCACCCGTAGGATCCCGTCTGAGCTGCTACGGGTGAGTCGATGTTTTTTTTTATTTTTTTCAATTATATTAATTATATTAATATAAGTCTAAATACGTATATATTTTTAAGAATCTTAATTTAAAACAAAAATATTGATAAAAAAGGTTAAAAGGAAACAAAAAAACACCAAAACAAATCTGTGAATTTCATATTCCATAATTTCTCTAAGTACTTATTTATTTAAATAATCTCCGTAAAACATAGTTGTCAAGAAAATACCAACATTGTATCAAAAAACTAGTTATTTCGGTGCAGCTGAATTGGCAATACCGTACAATACCCCCGATAAATAGTTTCAGAAATAAATAGTTTTGAAAACCGTTATCGAAAACCAATACATAGTTTCGGTTCGGTATGCGAAAAACCCGTTATTACCCAATACTACATTATTGACATGTGACAGTAGTCAAGTCTGTGTTGTGCTTGACGTTGGGTATATTCTGGTAGACTAATTGTTAAGTCACCGATTGCTATTTATCTGCTGAATGCTTCAAAAATCCGAAGACTTGAAAGTCTTTAAGGGAGTTTTTGGCGCCATTTTGTTGGGTTCGCTTCGGTTTGGTGTTCGCAAATTGATTCATAGATGGATATTTTGTCATCATCATCATTTTCATTTTCTTGGTTGTGTGAAGCTGAGACTTTTTTTGTAGTGGTGGCTACCTCGGCTGACTTTACCGAGTAAACTGACTTGATATACTTGGTACCAAGTGCCAAATCAAAGAGAATTGCCAAATGCTCCAAGCAAAGCAGCATTGGAATGCGATGCACCCGCATTTTCTTCTTCTTCTTATTTTTGTTTTGGCAATCTACATTCCCCTTGTAAGTAATTTTTGCCAGTGTCAAGTGTTGCGAATAGTTCAGTGATAGATTGTTTCAGTTTACATTGCATTCTAATGCTGCTTGGAGCATTTGGCACCAAGTATATCCAGACAGTTTACTCGGTGAGTTCTGCCGAGGTAGCCACCACTATAGTAAAAGTCTCGGCTTCACACAACCAAGATCGCGCCTATTTCAATTATCCCACATATTGTTCAGTTGAGTAGACACTTTTGTACCACAAAACTGCACCAATTTTAAGACACAATATCCACTATGAATCAATTTGCAAATAATTAAAATAGTCACCGAACCGCACTAAATGGCGCCAAAAACTCCACCCACATTTTAATGTAAACTGAAACAATCTACCACTGAACTATTCAACTCAACACTTGCCACTGGCAAAAATACTCCCTAAAGAGGAGAGTAGATTGCCTAACTAAAATAAAAAGTAGAAAGTCTTCAAGTCTTCGGATTCTCACGCCCCAATTTATGGCTCGTATAACAGAATGAGACTCAAGCACTGCTTGCTGCTTGAGTACAGTTAGAAAGGGATGGTGCTATTCATCGCATATAGCGCCATCCCTTTCTAACTGTACTCAAGCAGAGATTTGAGTCTGAGGCTGGTATTACAGAATCAAACTCAAATTCAAATCTCTGCTTGAGTACAGTTAGAAAAGGATGGCGCTATATGTGATGAATAGCACCATTCCTTTCTGACTGTACTGAAGCAGAGATTTGAGTTTGAGTTTGATTCTATAATACGAGCCTAATTTGATTCTGTAATACCAGCCTTAGACTTATATTGTAAGCGGGCTGATTATCTAATTAGAAACCACCTAGCGACCGGTTGCAGTTCATAGATGATAGTGATCCATTGCTACTTCTTTTTGGATTAAAAAAAAAACATACCAAAGAAAAGTAGCAATGTATGTGGAATGAAACCGGTCGCTAAATAGTTTCTTTTTAGATAATCAGGGTGAAGGTCGCATTTACTCATCTCCCAATCACTATCATCTATGAAAGCAAAAATGTAAACAAAGGTGTTGCCAGAACAAAACAACTCAAGAGGAAATAGTATATTGCTAAGTCAAGAAATAAACACACCTACATGTTTTTTCATCACGAACCTAATAAAAATAGATTAGATAAATATTCTGAATCATGAGTTTTGCGGCAAAAAGCGTAATATAATTTAATATTTTATAATAACAGTTTTATAGTAGAAAAGATATTCATGATGCTGTGCACACATCAACTGCAAACCGTGTACATCAACTTTTGGTTCATTTTATAAAATTTCATAAAAAATAGTAATAATAGTAGCTGTAGTAGTACTTAGCATTTGTCTTTTGGTATTGGGGGGGGAGGGGAGGGGAAGACGACGACAGGCGAAGATGCTAAGACATTCTGCCAGTTCTCGATTAAGAATGTACCTATGTAAAAGATTATAAAAATTGTCTTAAAATAAGTTCAGTTTATCTTGGATCCAACATTTTAATAAGAATATCTAAATAATATTTACATTTATTTCTTATTCATCTGAAATCAGCTGTTTTATACATTTTGATTTTTTCCGCGATTTCAGAGTTGGTCCTATAGTAAAAGTTGTTCAATTTGATGGTCCCTATCCATCATGTTCGGCATTTATAAGGCTATTAGGTACCAAACACTGTGAATAGATAGTTATTCGTTGTAATTTTTTTTTGAGGCGGCGCTAATGGACTCACGATGCACCTTTAAGTATTTGGTTACTAATCTTGTTGTAATTTATTATTAAGGAGGGAACGTGCGCACCGCATAACAGTGTGTGCCACCCCAGACAAAAAACCTGATTAACCTGATATATTGCCCTTCTATACTGCAACGAAGCTCTAGCACGCACCCCCCTCCCCCATTAGTTTTACCTCCGAAATGGGGGCCAGCCCCCCCCCCCCCCCTGGAAAATCTTTAGATAGGCCAATGTATATTTGGTAACGATATATTTAAGTTTTTAATATCGTTACTTATCCCTGTTAAAGCTGATAAGTTTCTTGCGCCCGTTCTTCTTTTCTTGTCAGTTAAAAAAGTCTGGAACGGGTGGTAGGAAAAAATAGACAGTTCAATTTCTCTTAATTTTTTAGTTTATTTGAATAAATATTATTTTGATTTCGACTTTGACTTTTATTGTAAATAAGGTTAGTTGAAACAATTATAATAGGGAAGGCAACTGTCAAAATGGCGCTGCATACGCTTGTTGCAGGAGACCTATGAAAACAAGGGACTTTTACTAAAAAAAAATAGTTTTTTTAGCTTTAAAATGATTAAATTATGTGATGTAAATCTGGATACAGAAAAAATGCATAAGTTCTGTAAGAAAAAAAAATGTACTATATAGTGATGGGTTTTTGACCGGATAAAAACTCAATAAATATCCGTTTTTAGCCGAGTTTTTATCCAAAAGGACGGATAAATATTTTTAACCATTTTCTTGATATGTCACGTAAATTTTGAAATTAAAATAAAGGTATAGTTCGTTATTTTAAACAAAATAAGTGCTATTGAAGTGCATTATAATTAAGAAATCCAAAAAATGCAATAGAAGAATGAAAACAACATCCTGAGAATTCTCAAACTACTTCAGAATTATGAATGAATTCGTTCGATGACTCTAGCACCCCCAGCCCCCAACGTACGTATCACGTAGTTTTACGCAAAAACGGAACGGTTGTCACAAAATTTACTTGGCACGCAGGGTTCGGATCGGAAACCAGTTAATATTGTAAAAAAATACCAAGATAGCAGCCAACTTTTTTGTTATTGGGCCGAATTCGATGAAATTCGGTTTGGGCACTATTTTTATTAAAAGAAAACAGTGAAGCAATATTAAAAATGCCAAATGTACGATGGCGGTCAACTTTTTTGTTTATGGGCCGATTTCGATGAAACTTGGTTTTTGGTACTATTTTGACAAGAAAACAGCAACGCAATGTTTAGTATGTCAAAAGTCCAAGATGGCGGCCAGCTTTTTTGTTTTTGGGCCGATTTCGATGAAAATCGGTTTGGGACACCATTTTTAAAAGAAAACAGCAATGCAATATTAAAAATATCAAAAATCTAAGATGGCGGCCAACTTTTTTGTTTGTGGGCCGATTTTGATGAAACTTTGTTTGGGGCACTATTTTTAAAAGAAAACAGCAACACAATATAAAAAATGTCAAAAAGCCAAGATGGCGGTCATCTTTTTTGTTTGTGGGCTCATTTCGATGTAACTCGGTTTTTGGCACTATTTTGACAAGAAAACAGCAACGCAATGTTAAAAATGATAAAAATGCAAGATGGTGGCAAACTTTTTTGTTTGTGGGCTGATTTCGATGAAAATCAGTTTTTGTACTATTTTGACAAGAAAACAGCAACGTAATGTTAAAAATTGTTTTGCTGTGCCCGACAGGGTCCATAATGCGCTGTATCATTATAATAAAATACCATCCTGTAAACATTATGGTGCAATAAAAGATATGAATATGAATGAATATGAAAATCCAAGATGGCGGCAAACTTTTTTGTTTGTGGGCTGATTTCGACGAAACTCGATTTTTGTACTATTTTGACAAGAAAACAGCAACACAATGTTAAAAATATGAAAAATCCAAGATGCCGGCCAACTTTTTTGTTTTTGGGCCGATTTCGATGATAATCGATTTGGGAGACTATTTTCAAAAGAAAACAGCAATGCAATATTAAAAATGTCAAAATCTAACATGGTGGCCAACCTTTTTGTTTGTGAGCGGATTTCGATAAAACTCGGTTTTTGGTACTATTTTCACAAAAAAACGGCAACGCAAGTTTCATCAAAATCGGCCCACAAACAAAAAAGTTGGCCGCCATCTTAGATTTTTGATATTTTTAATATTGCGTTGCTTTTTTCTTTTAAAAATAGTGCCCCAAACCAAGTTTCATCGAAATCGGCCCAAAAAAAAAGTTGGCCGCCATCATTGATTTTTCATATTTATAACATTGCGTTGCTGTTTTCTTGTCTAAATAGTACCAAAAACCAAGTTTCATCGAAATCGGCTCACAAACAAAAAGTTTGGCCGCCATCTTAGTTTTTGACATTTTTAATATTGCTTTGCTGTTTTCTTGTCAAAATAGTACAAAAAACCGAGTTTTATTCAAATCGGCCCAAAAACAAGAAAGTTGGCCGCCATTCTTGATTTTTCATATTTTTAACATTGCGTTGCTGTTTTCTTGTCGAAATAGTACATGAACCAAGTTTCATCGAAATCAGCCCACAAACAAAAAAGTTTGCCACGATCTTGCATTTTTATCATTTTTAACATTACGTTGCGCTGTTTTCTTGTGAAAATAGTACAAAAAACAGAGTTTCATCGAAGTGGGCCCATAAACATAAAAGATGACCGCCATCTTGGATTTTGACAACTTTAATATTGCTCTGCTGTTTTCTTTTAAAAATAGTGCCCTAAACAAAGTTTCATCGAAATCGGCCCAAAACCAAAAAGTTGGCCGCTATCTTTAATTATGCGGTGGTATTATCTCGGCTTCCTGAAAAAACAGTTCATCGTAAAGAGGTTCTCCCTCTCCATAAGTCGGCCAGCATATCCTGGGGGCTAATTGTCTTATTTCAAAATCTATCGCAATCGCTTTCATTTGACAGATGGATGTGACACATTGCTGTGTTTCTTTGGTGAGTTTTTATTTATGCCAAAATGAAGTATCAATGTATCACATTCTGAAAGCGATTGCGATAGATTTTGAAATTAGACAATAGAAAGGCTTGTCAACACACTTGCGATGGTAATCACGTCATTGACAAGGGACTTGTGGGCGATGAAACGACACCATTTAGCCTAGGGACCAGTCCTCAATGTGCGCTTGTTATATGTTGCCAGGTACAGTTGTCATCGTGGTTGGGTTAGTAGCGTGGGACCAAAACTAGTGTATAGAAACAGGTCAAAATATATTTATCCGCCATTTATGGTAAATATCCGACAAAAATGGATAAATACGGATATTTATGCATTTTTGATAAATATCCGAGTTTTTTACCTTTTGACTTTTTATCCACTGCCCATCACTAGTAACTACTATACTATCGAATGTACTATTTTCACATACATTTTGTTTTGCTGGCTTGATTACGTAACTTTGTTGCAATCAACTCTAACAGAAATCGCAGTAACATTGCTGCTTCAGTAAGAACCAATGTGACAACTATCTTGCACCAAGCAGCAATGCAACTGCGATGTCAATCGATTTCAATCGAGAATTGTTAGCAACAGAGTTACGTAATTCGGGGTCGGAACGTCTACTGTCTTAGAAACAAGCGTAAGCAGCGACAACTACAATTAGCTTTGCGTTGCCAACCCCATTGATTGCAATGTCCTGTTGCCTTACGTATTTTTGATAGTTTAGGTACATACAGTCAATATCTAAGTTTAGTTTTCTTATCAGTTCGTATCAAGAATTTTTAACATCAAAAATGGTTAAGATAGTTTATAAAGATAAAATAAAGATAAAATTTCTAATTACCATCATACTTTAAAATTACCCTGGATAACATTATATAATAAATATAATACTAGCGGCCGCCCGCGACTTCGTCTGCGTGGAAAGATTTTTTGCTATCCCTCGGGAACAATACATTTTTTCGGGATGAAAGGTACCCTATGTCCTTCTCTATACCCCTGACAACGTGTATGCAAAATTTCATGATGATCGGTTTAGTAGTTAGGATGTGAAGGCGTAACAAACAAACAAACAAACAAACGGACATTCGCATTTATAATATTAAGTAAAGATAGTAAGGATGACTCAAAATATAATAAATTAAAAAGTTATAAAAGTGACCAAAGGTTTTCAATATCTGAAAATGTCACTCTCAGGGTCAGTTTGACAATTTGACAGTGCCGTTTCTTTGTTTACATTTTTGCTGGGAGATGAGTAATGCGACTTTTTAGTAGACTATTGCTTTTCTTCAAATGGCAACACCAAAAAAATTAATAATGGCAGCAACATGCCTACATAGGGTTGGGTAAATTTCACGAAAAATTTCGGTCTGTGAAATATTTAGAATAAATTTCATTTTGGTTTGAAATATTTCAGTTTAGAGTGAAATTTATTTTTAAGTTTCATCTGACCTAAATAAAACAAAATTACATGCATTTTGTCAATATATCAACATAATTATAGAACAAAACAATAAACAGATAAGTTGTCTTAAATTACGAATAGCTTTGGGTATTTTACAATTTTTAATAACAAAATATTCAATGTCTGTTTCGATTTTTGGCCACGATGGCGTAGAAGAAAAACGACTTCATCAACATTTCGAAGGAATATGTAGAAAACTAACGATAAAAGTCGCAAAGTAGGACTAATATTCAGAAAATTGTAAGTTTAACCGTGGCCGCGCAGTCGAAACGTGGAGAACCGAGCGGCCACACAGTTCTCTTAAATGGAGCTTAAAAGGGGTCCCATTCTTTTTGCTTAGAAAATTATAGAAAGTATAATAAAACCCTAATGTTTGGATTTCACGACCTACATAGCTTAAATGCTATGGCCGCGCTATGGTCCGCGCGGTCACGCAGTTCTCTTAAACGGAGCTTAGTAGGGGTCCTATTATTTTTGCTAATCGCTGATACGATTATGTAGAAAATATAGACAGTATAAATAAGGCTCTAATGTTTGGACTTCACGACCTGCTACAGAAATTAAATGCTATGGCCGCGCGGTCGGAACGTGGAGAGCCGCACGGCCACGCAGTTCTCTTAAACGGAGCTTAATAGAGGTCCCATTTTCTTTTATAATCCCTGATACGATTAGGTAAAAATAGTAGACAGTATAAATCAAGCCGTAAGGTTTGGATTTCACGACCTACAGAAAAACGTGGTCGTTAAGTCCAAATATTAGGGCTTTACTTATACTGTCTTAATTATCTACGAAATCGTATCTGCGATTAGCAAAAATAATGGAACCTCTACTAAGCTCCGTTTAAGAGAACTGCGTGGCCGCGAGGTCCTCCACGTTTCGATCGCGCGGTCATGGTTAAACTTCTACATTTACCTATTCCTTCGTAATGTTGACGTAGTCGTTTTTCTTCTACGACACCGTGGCCGAGCAATCGAAACCACTTTTTCTTCACTGCTCACGACTCACGAGGTCTTTCAAAGCACATAGTAGGTTAGATATATTATTTGGTTACGTGCTGTTTGTATTACGTATTATTTGGTAGCTATGCGCAGCTAGATGACGCTTCTAATTTTGAATACTTATTTTTGGAAATGGGTGATATTTTTGATAAATTTCAACTAGCTCTTTTTTGAAGAATTAAAAAAACTGGCTCGACAGTAAAATTCTATATAATTTTCGAACCTGTCCACAAATTTTTCCGGGAATCAGTTGAGAAATGCTCCTGTAGAGGAAAACAAACAGTGCTGGAATGGCGGACTGAAATGTTTCTTTTACATATCTCCGCCATGAAAAATTTCGAAAAACAGGCTCGACAATAAAATTCTATATAATTTTCGAACCTGCCCATAAAATTTCACTGAAATCGGTTGAGAAATGTGACATGTAGAGGAAAACAAACAGCGCCATATTTTTTTTAAAATTATGTTTCTTTTACATATCTCCACCATTTAGAAAAAAAACGAAAAAAAGGCTACAAAAAAAAAAAATTTATGTTATAGGCAAACGCCGAAGCTCAGGCACTCCTAGGTTTGTCTTAAGCCTTAGTCAAAACCCAAAATAAAATCGTGTATCGTCTTAAATTCCTAACCTATCACGTGTCCTATAGGAGTAACGCAGACTCTTTGACTAAACTTAACCTCAAGATTATGAAAAACATCATTCATTTCCGATGTGATATTTAGTCAAAGCTGCCTTACTCCTGTAAGTCACGTGATAGATTAGAAATTTAAGACAATCGCGAAGCGCAGCGGAGCGTTCATCTTAAATTTCATGGTTAAACAGACAACAGAAATTTTTTGTTTACAGGAAGATTGTTAATTTAGTTAAATTTTCACTCCACAGAATGTGTTTTTCATAGTTCTACAAACAAAATATCAAATTCTGTGCCTAATTTAAGCGTGACTGGTCAAACCTCGATTTGATCGTATTGAGTTTCGGTTTTCGACTGCCCAAGTTAGTCTCTCCTAGGTTTGCCATAAATTCATCAATCAAAGGCCGAAATATGCCATTGGTTTTGGACTTTGACTAAGCCTTCTTGTCAAACATGAGGTTTGACTAGGCAAACCTAGGAGCGTCGGGACTTCGGGGTTTGACTATAACATTTATATAATTTTTGACCCTGCTCACAAAATTTAACAAGAATCGGCTGAGAAATGCGACCTGGGCCCGTACCGGCTAACGAATCGATTATCGAAAAGTCTGCTGGGTTTCAACTTAAAACAGAAAAATCAAAGTAAGGAATTTCGTCTTGTACTTTCTGTTGACGTAATTTGAAAGATAACGATGTTCGTGTGACATAATGAATTGGGGTTCACCATTTTGGCCCAATCGGGGCTCGATTTATCTGTTTTAATTTGAAACCCAGCGGACTTTTCGATAATCGATTCGTTAGCCGGTACGGCCCCTGTACAGGAGAACAACAGCGCCGGAAAGCCGGACTGAAATATGTTCTTTTACACATCTCCGCCATTTTGAAAAATTTCGAAAAACTGGGTCGACCATAAAATTCTATATAATTTTCAAACCTGCTCACAAAATTTCACGAGAATCGGTTGAGAAATGTAACCCACAGAGGAGAATTAACGGACAGCAGGAAGGACATACGAAAGAATTGTTGCCCAAGCTGAAGCAGAGACGCTTCGCGCTCGCTCGGTCAATTACCTAAGCCTTTAAATTTCATTTAATACGCTAAAATAGTAAACTAATTCAGAAAATAAGGGATTTCTAGTACTGGAAATAAATTTCACTCAAAAGTGAAATATTTCAACCCGTTTTGAAAGATTTCATAAATTTCATATAAATTTAATTTTCATTTCATTGAAATTTTCACTGGACCCATCCCTATGCCTAAATCATTCAAAGTGAGGCACAGATTACTAATTTGTATGAAGTGTGGTCCCAAATTTGAGTGTTTTTAAGTGCTTCAAAACTTTGATTTTCTGAGAGAACTATTATGACTATGTAATAAATTAATTATTGGACAGTGACTATTATGGGGCAATGTTACGGGGAAGCTGTATTTAAGTGGATAAGTCTTTATTTCTAAATAGTTTTGGAGAAAATAAATATATTCTAACCTTACTTGATTTTTACTTATTTTCATATAATTTATGGACGGCTAATGAGGGAAAAAGGCATGCCTTATGGTTCGATGGACATGACTGAAGGTAGTATAGAAACGGTAAGGTTTTAATAGGGGCAGGGCTGGCACAAAATTTTATTTTAAAACATTAAAACTACTAATGGTATTTTTAAAGTTAAAAAAAACTAATTGATTTTTTTGATTATACACTTTCAAAATTGTATTTTTATATTAAGATAATTAATATATTATTTTTATCTTAAAAAATAAACTTGTTTTAATTAATTTAAACCTATTTTACCTGCTGAGAAAAATTTATATTTTAATAAAAAGTCAATATTTTAATGATTGATTTATTTCTTCTTTAGATATAAAAACGGAGTAAAATAAATGAGACAAAAATAGTATACTTTTCGTAGATATTATTTAAGATCTAAAAATTTAATATTATTTTCAAGAAGGTGACAGCCTTGGCCAAATATCCCTATTGTCACATATGGCGTTTGTATTGACCCTGGATGCAGGGCAAATAGGGACAAGGCATATTTTTAAATATTTCTCACAACCTGGCTACACAGCTTGCTACAAATTAGTAATCTGTGGGCTACACTAACTTCAATTATTGCCGTTTACTAAATTAAAGAAGAGCATAAGGGTCCCCCCAGACCTACCGGTTTCCGTTCTTTGCTTTGCTGTCCGGCAATGGACCGCCGGCCAAGAGGCTCATTTTCATTCTATTGCATATTTTCAATCTTAGTACATTTCACATATAAGAATGTTCTTGTGAGCTTTGTTCCTTAAACGATCGTTTGAAAACACAAAAAATAGTTCAGATAGGTAATGATGACACCCACAACCCTGTTCACAATTTATATAAATATGCGATCTATTTATTTTTAGCAATCGGAGACCATTTTCAGGGTGGCATATCTCCCAGAAGCTTCCTACTTCGCAACCCAGACGATGATATTTGATAACACCAAGCTAATGGCTATCTTGCCAATTTGGTCTGGTCCAAATATGCGATAGATTGAAAATGACCCTGGTTGGCCGGCGGTCTAAACAGCAAGTAGAACAGCAAAGCAAAGAAACGAAACCGGTAGGTCTGGGGGGACCCTAAGACCTGGATTTCTTTCATAACACATAAGTCACCCTAAAACCGAAGCAAATAGGTCTAAATTGTAGTCAAAGTTCAGAATTGTTCCTATTCACCCCGTTTTACGGTACCTATTTAGTAGGTAATATTTATAGTACAGTAGCCCGTTGAACATTTAAATCACTAAAAAGGTTACCGTTTGCCGTTGTCATATAGTTATTTATTACGAAATTATAGACACTTTAACCTAAGTTTTACAGATCGTAACCTGCCGTAACCTATATTTGTATATCTCCAAAAATGATATTTTTTTATTTTCGAGGTTTACCACATGGTTTAGCTATTGTCGTGTTCTACAGCTTTGTTTGATTGCCACAGATAAAAGTAAGACTATGAAAAGTAGCCATACACAGATTTAAGACCTGATGAAAATGGTTGGACTTTATCTGGTCTTAAATATTTGTATAGTCACTTTCCATAGTCTTACTATTATCAGTGGCAATCAAACAAAGCTGTAGAACACGACAATAGCTAAACCATGTGGTAAACCTCGAAAAATAAAAAATAATATTTTTGGATATAGGTATACAAATATAGGTTACGGCGGGTTGCGATCTGTAAAACTTGGGTTAAAATATCTATAATTTCGTAATAAATAACTATATCACAACGGCAAACGGTAACCTTTTTGATGATTTAAATGTTCTACGGGCTACTGTACTATTACCCATAATATGGAAAATAAAACAACCGGCCAAGGGCGAGTCGGACTCGCCCGCGAAGGATTCTGTACCATGTACCAATGAGCGGTTTTCAAAAGGCAGTTTAAGAAAAAAAAGTAGTACATAAAAAAGAACTAGATGTCGTTGAACTAAGTAGGTAGCTTTTTTATGAAAAAATGAAATGTAATTACATTTTATTATACGTTTGTTGAGTATGTGGTTTGTTGCGTTGTGCGTTGGTTGTCCGTTGGCGTGTTACGAAGAACTTTTCTATGACCAATATGACCATTAGTGGGAAATAATATTTAAAAAATCTACCTAGTTGAAGTAGCGCCATCTATCGACATAAAATTATACTAATATTCTCTGCTGCCAGAAAACCGCCCATTGTGGGTAAAAATTTGGCGCTTGGAGGAATTTTGGAGAAATGGAATGATTGAAGAAATGTGTGGAGAAAAATAATGAAAGAAAGTTTCGTACTTTGTCTACCCTATTTTAGTAGCGAGTAAGGAAAAACTAAATATCAGATGATTATTAAACTGTTATAAATGGTCAACATTGAGTGAATGTAAAAGATCATCTTGCTTGTCAAAACAAATTGTATTAATTAAACGAAATCAAGTCACTTTAAATCGATTTTTTTATGCTTTTGGGTAAATCTATTGAAAATAGTATCATTTTGGAGAAAAAATATTTCAAATTTGGGGAGAAATGCAAAATCGCATCTGGCAACCCTGTTGTGTTGTGATTTGTGATAGGTATTGATATAAATAATTTATTATTTGCCGTACGCGCAGTGTTGCCATATATACAGATTTATCTGTATTTATACAGATTTTCATTAAAATATACAGATCGCAAAATATAGCTTTTCATACAAATTTTAATTTCATACAAGTTTTCAAAAAACTTGCAGATCCAGTTTTTTGGGTTGTCCATAGCATAAATTATTTTTTTTAGGAAATTTGGGCTACAATTTCTGTAAAATAACTGTTTTAGATTATTCTTTAAGGTTTTGGCCACCCCATCTACATTTTTAAAGTAAGTAATACTGTTGCCATCAATTTAAAAAATCCACTTAAAAATTGTCAAATTTTTCTCCCCATACTGTCCAAAAAAATTTTCACCGTGTTACAATAAGGTTAATTTAATATTTTGCTTCTACCACCTCAAGGGTGATGGTTTTAATATACAATTCCATTAAAGAACTATAATAAAACATAATAATATTCGGAAAACAAGCGTTTTTTCATATTTTAATTGAATTTTAAAGTCTGTCCACGGAAAAACGCTAATCCTGACATCGTCCACTTAGTTACGTTAATAATTCGTATTAGATGAAGTTTTTGCTTGATTTCGGGTATATTTTATGGAAATAGCTAAATTTTGATCATAGACAACATGACGTATGGACAGAATTTTAAATACTAACTGTCGACAGGTCCCACGAAACGAGCGGCACTTGGGTAAGTTTAGATTTGTCACTGTTTTTTGTCAATATAGTTATGCTAATTTACGTAAAATTTGAAAAGTTGTGGTCCTGCGATCACTGTAATTTAGACCTGCATGTCTGTGGTTTAAAATCCCATCAAAAATATCTAGGGTTATATGATAATAAAAGAAATATTTCGATTTTCTTGCGTCGAGCGAGACCCCACTGCGTTACGTCAGGATCGTTATGATTTGAGCTGTAACGTATAGCCTGACAAGAAATGTAACTAGCCTGACAGCGTAATGTTGAAGGCACACTGAGTGGTACTAATTATTTTTAAAAATGAAAAAATCAGTTATGATGTTTTAATTAACATTTTTTTTATTATTAAAAATGACATCAGATATATACACAAATAGTAATATTTTTTTGGCCGGTACTTTCTATTTTGAACCAAAATATATGAAACCTGGGTGTTGTTTTTTCAGTTATTTAACAATGTAAACGTTTCAGTTTTGTTGGATTTGAATCTTAAATTTTTTTGTAATGTTTGTTTTATGATAATAAGCTCATAGTCTGAAAGTTTGATTCTATGTTAAATATGCTTAGTGTGTCCTAAACCTTGGCTTGTCAGTCTCGTTACTAATACGTCAGGGTGAGTTACTGTCCATTATTTATTTCACAGAAAAAAGTTAATAAATAGACGATTACTGAGCTAAAGTAATAAGATTTAATATATTTAGGTACATATTTTTAAGCGCTATAACTTGGTAGTGATTACGAAATGTTGAACTAAGAATAAGATAAAAAAAGTTAAAGTTAGACTAAAATTTATTACCATCGTAACGAAACGTATTTCTATGGTGATTTATTTATTATTTGTAAGAGAAAGTGAGATTTTTTTGTATTTAATTTGTTTAATATTTTAATACATTTTTAATTAAACCAAATTTAGCACTTTAATGTGTGTATATTATTTACTACAATAAGAAACTCTTCGTAACGACCTGACCTATAAATTGTCTCTGATGATACAAAAACGTGAATTTACTTAATAAAACTATAAAATAAGTGTGAACCTTTATGCAGACATTAAAATTAAATATATTTTACACCTACTTAAGTAGAAAAAGCAGTCATATCTCATCATTTTTATTTTTGCTTCATTTTTGAAAGTATCTGCAAGTTTTTTGAGAACTGCCCTTATACAGATTTTCCTTGTTAAATTTAGCATGAATTTTGTAAGAATACAGATTTTTATTTTATAATTGCCATAGAAGTAATACATTTACTATCCCCGTCAATTGGTAATGCGCCTGGCGGCTATGATTTTAACCTCAAAAATGAAAAACAATTGTAAAATTTTTATATATGTACCTAGACTAGACCCTATCTTATTGAAAATAATAATTCAATAATAAATAATAATTAATTATTAGTATACTATAGCTTGACCATAAAGAGTTGACATAAATTGAGGGCGCCACTTTCTATGTAAATACGTCAAAATCACGAATAATTTGGCAACACTGAGTATATTTAGTACTGAAAATTTTTAGTTCCATTTTATTTAATTTCAACTCTTTATGGTCAAGCTGTAGATTACCTATTACAATTTTCTTGTTTCATGACATTTTTAGTTGCGGATCACGTCAACGTGGATGTTAATGTGACAAGGTTCCAGCGCATTACCAATTGACGGGCATTATATACAGATTTTTTGATGTCATGATACAGATTTTCATTATACATATCTGGCAACACTGCGTACGTGTGTGGTGGGTGCATTGGCGGATCCAGGGGGGGGGCCAAGGGGGCCATGGCCCCCCCCACGAAGCCGATTGCGGATAACATTGGACTTTGCATTAAAAATTTTTTTTGAAAGTCTTATTGTTTTATGTAGCTAGTGTCAGTGCCTCTATCTTTATTTTTTTAAATCATAAAACGTGGCCCGAGTAGGGTTACCATCTGACAGATATTTGGCGCATTTGACAAGCATTTTACGGTTTCAAGGCTTGCGGCTGGAGCAAAGCAGAGACAGGCATTTTTGTTAAGTGTAGTTAGTGTAGTGATTCTCGCTGTGAAATCTTGCGTACATGCTCCAATCACGCAAACCTTGCTGCGCAAGCTACCCGTCTGCCCGGATGAAACCACATATTGAAAGATTAGTGGATAAAAAAAATGGCGCATCGCGGGCTCCGTTTTTTACTTTAAACAGACAAGATTAATTGATGAAACTAACTAAAAATCGCGCTGCGCGGCCGTATTTTTTACTAAAGACAGCCAAAAGTACAAGATAAACGGATGAAACTGACTAAAAATGGCGCTGCGCGACTGTTTTTTACTAAATACAGACAAAATTAGTGGATGAAACTGACTAAAAATCGCGCTGCGCGGCCGCTTTTTTGCTATAAACAAGCAAGAGTACAAGTATAACAGTTGTAACTGACTAAAAATGGTGCTGCGCGGCCGTTTTTTTACTTAAGACAGACAAGATTGGTGGAGGATACTGACAAAAAGTGGGGCTGCTCGGCTGTATCTTTTACTATAGATAGACAGACAAGATTAGTGGATAAAACAGACTAAAAATCGCGCTGCGCGGCTGCTTTTTTTTACTACGGATAAGCAAGAGTACAAGTATAACGGATGAAACTAACTAAAAATGGCGCTGCGCGGCCGTTTTCTTACTAAAGACAGATAAGATTAGTGAGTGAAACTGTCTAAAAATTGCGCTGCGCGGCCATTTTTTTACTATAGACAGGCAAGAGTACAAGACTAGTGGATAAAACTGACTAAAAATCGCGCTGCGCGGCCGTTTCATTTCCTATACACAAGCATTTTTCTGAAAAACCAGGCATTTTCTGCATCGTAAGGCATCCTTCCTTACATATACAGTGCCTTTGGTCTTGAACTAGCGATAATTTAAAGGCGTGTAATACACCTAATTTTATCGACTAAAACACCCACATGTTGGGGTCTATCCCCACTCCTGTTGGAATGGCCGCCATTTTAAATTTGACTTTTTATTTTAGATGACCCTGCAGAATAATATAAATTTCTCCGGATTTAGAAGTCTTACAGTTATAACAAAAATACTGTTCAAAAGCTAATAATATTACCTATCAATTTAAAAAATAAAATGTTAAAATTTTTGGTTTAAATACGTCATAAAAAATTACTGAAATAAAATTTTACACGAAATTTGTGCGATTTTTTTTACTTTTTATTACATTTCTCAAAAACTAGGATATTAATGTTCACTTTTTTTGCATTATTCAAATACACAGGGATATTATCCATAGAAAAACTTAAAAATTTGTTGCTCTATGATGCATATTTCGAGAGCTATTGTTGTTTGAATATGACCCTTACAAGTACTATATACGAAAATAAAAAAAAACAAAATTCCTAAAAACTAGATTTTATCATTTGATGAAATTAGTATTCAGATAATATTATCAACCTAATTTAAAATATGTTCAAAATGCTTGTAATTATGTCCATTTTCGAAAATAATCACTTTTTGGTTACGTAAGGGTCATAGTTCAAACAAAAATAACTCTTGAATATGCAACATAGAGCAATAAATTTTAGAATCGTTTTGTAGATAATATTCTTGTGTATTTGAATAGTGCAAAAAAGTGTACATTAATGTCCTAGTTTTTGAGAAATGTAATAAAAACTCAAAAAAATCACACAAATTTCGTATAAAATTTTATTTCAGTAAATTTTTATGACGTACTTAAACAAAAAATTTACATATTTTATTTTTTAAATTATTAGGTGATATTATTAGCTTTCGAACAATATTTTTGTTATAACTGTAGGACTTCTAAATCCGGAGAAATTAATATTTTTCTGCAGGGTCATCTAAAATAAAAAGTAAAATTTAAAATGGCGGCCAATCCAACAGGGATAGACCCCAACATGTGGGTGTTTTAGTCGATAAAATTTGGTGTATTACACGCTTTTAAATTATCGCTAGTTCAAGACCAAAGGCACTGTATATCTATGTAAGGTAATCCTAGACCCGAGGCTCCGAGGGCCCCCCCCAAACTTGAATCCTGGATCCGCCCCTGGGTGGGTGTGTGACGAACACAGAACAAATATACTCAGGGGAGGTGACGAACGAGTGCCGTGCCGTGCCACTTCGCAAGATCGACGAACATTCCAGAAGATCCTTTGTTTGTAATCAGTGAGAAAATAATAATTATTGGTAAGTAGGTCACCATTACACCACCGTCCACTAACCTATTTTGTGATAGTAAAGTTAAATAGTGCGCAACTGCGTAGTTTTTTATAAAGTTCATTTATATTGGTTGGTACGGTCAGCAATGAAAGTTACTTAACATTTTAGTACTGTGTCTTAGTAACTTTTTTGACGTTACGACTTTCCATTAGTTGACGTGGAATTTAAGGGTGTGAGGGGTGGTAGGGGGGAGGGGGGGTCCTCCCTAACCCCCCCTTAAAGTTTGGGAGTGCGGAAATGCATACTTTTTTTTTAAATGAATTTTTAATGTTGCACAAAAAGGAATGATAACAGCCAAATTACTGTTATTTTTTAGCAATTAAAGGAGGGGAGGGGGAGGAGAAGGGAAACAAGTTGAAACAACTCTCTCCTCCAATCCCCATCTGCCAGCGACGCGTAAATTTCGAGAAATAAATTTTAGTGTAAACATAACCTCAAAACAAAAAATATGGAAATTAAGCAGGGGAGGCTAAAAAGAGGTGGGGAGAGGGGAGCGGACGTACGTACAAAATTTCGCACGTAAAAAAAGACGTTTCTGGCGCTTCGCCGGCCGCTGCCGCGGCACGCTCGCTTCGCTCGCTCAGCTTGCGCGCTGGGTTCATGTACACCTAACATGCTCGTCGCTACGCTCCTCGCACCTATCACGTGACCTGCGGTCTTTGGTCACCATCGCAACAATTTAGCAGTGCTACCAACATAGTGCGCCGCCATTAAACGTCAAGAATGACGACACTGGCCTGAAATTAGACATTTTTAACATAGAAAATCTTAATTTTTAGAATTTTTTTTCTCGCGTCCTATTTGTTTCCGCACCTTAATATTTCGTATTCGTGTTCTAAATTATGAGTTCTTTACACAAAAAAAAATATGAACTCTAAACTCCACGTCAACTAAAGGAAAGACGAGCCTTTTTGACTTTTTCAACAAAGACATCTGTTAAAAAAGTTGCTATGATAAAGTAGTAAATTGTTAAGCTAGTTTCGTTGCTGACTGTACTTAAGTAATTAGGGTATCTACTTAAGTAGGTATAAGATTAGTATGTAGGTAAGTAAAGGTAGAAGTATTTTTTTCATCTTAGCTACTTTTAGGTATATGACGTCATCAGCTAGGTTTTAAAGTAGGTGGCCTAAATAATTATTAAGGAAAAGTACGACTTGAAAAAAAACTTTTTGCAAACCTCTGGACTACAGTTGCGTTGCGGCCCGGCCCCGGCAAAGGTTCGGTACCCGGCTGGTTCGGCCGGGTACCGAACCTTGACCCGCGGTTCGGCCGAACCTCCGAACCTTTCTAAGATGATGATTTGGTCGTTGATAAGTCGTTGATAAGGTCGTAAGATGACATTAAACCGAAAATTTCGAAAAAATATGTTTTTATTTATTTATTATTAAACATTTTATTAAGACGATTTTATTAGGTTGCTTTCTTGTTTGTTTGTGTGTCTGCAAAGTTTGCAAACGATTTTATTTAGCATTCCGATGTGTTAGAGAATTGAAACTTTGAACATAGGTCAGAACTGAAAGGCAATGCAATAATATGGTGTCATTGGGCTGATCTGATGAATGAGCCGGAAGAAGACCACGGGAACTCTGTGATAAAACCATACAAACCCATCGAGATAGGGCTCGTTAGAATCGTCTTGAAAAGTACTTTAACGGAAGATGAGGTCCAGGGTCTGACGATGAAACCGGAAGAATGCTACAGGATCCATGCAACCCCATCGAGTTTGGGCTCGTTTGAATCATCTTGATGAGCCAGAGCTCATCAAGATGATACAAACATAATAGATTACGGTCAGAAATGAAAGACCGTAATCCAAAGACATTATTTGTATTTCAAAATAAAGAACCTGTGAAGTGAACCAGGTTCTACGTTGCGTGGCCTTAGCCAACAGCTTACATAATTTATATATCACTTTATTTGTTTAAACACATTGAAACTGATAGAAATTTCACAATTCACAAATTAATCACATTACTTCGCTTGATGACTTTTTTTCTGGACTGACTTACATAGGGGAAAAAACGTCTAAAGACAGCGAACACTCATTTTTTAAATTACTATTTTTCGGAACAAAATAAAAATTTGAGATAGTATCGAATTTAAAATCGAGAAATAAATTTTTACTTTGGGGAAAGAGGTTCCACGGCAACGTTACAGCTCTGTTGGGAAATAGTGTCCAAGGGTCTGATGATGGAGCCAGAAGAAGGTCACAGGCTGTAATAAAAACAATGCAACCCCGTCGAGTTTGGGCTCGTTTGAATCGCTTGATGAGTACTCTGTTGGGAAATAGTGTCCAGGGTCTGATGATGGCGCCGGAAGAGGGCCACAGGAACTCTGTAATAAAACCATGCAATCCCATCGAGTTTGGCATCGTCTGATTCGTCTTGACGAGTATTCCGATAGGAGATGATTTATTTTTATTTAAGTTTTAGCTCGTTGACTAAAAAGCAGAAATTAATAATTTACTGAAAAAAACACGTTTTTAAAACCGACTAAAAAGTATTAAAATCGGACTAAAAACATTCTGCGCGATTGGTATCAAGCTGACGAGTCAGCCAGACGAAAACAGACGTTCCGAATATACGGAATAGCGCGCCAAACGGCCTAAATGGATACCGAGTCGGTTCGGCCGGGTCGCGAACGGTTCGGTATTTTGGAACCGAACGGTTTCGCGACCGGCGCGGCGGTTCGGTATAAGTAACGTTCGCTGCATCACTACTCTGGACGGGTGGGCTATCTATATCTATAGTCTATTCTATACTACCACAAAATAAGAAAATATTTTTTTATTCCTATGAAACGTGGAAGTCGAGAGATCGAGGGTGGAAAGAAGCCAGAAGCAATCAAATATGAAAACCATTCGCTTTCTTCCGATACTTTTTAGGGTTCCGTACCAAAATGGTAAAAAAGGAACCTTTATGGTGTGGTGTGACTCAGTCTGTCTGTCATTCTTTCTGTCACAGCTGGATATCTAGATCTAGAGAACTACTAAAGATATCAACTTCAAATTTGGAATAGTTTAAGATGACATTTGCCCAACTATTTTGCAAATAAGAAAGAAAAAAATGAATATCTTTTTTTACAACAGGGATTGAAAATGGGTCGTAAAATTTGAAGTAGGGTTACTAGGGATGTGGGGTATCATATGAAAGAGCGCCGTTTGCACGTCTTCAATCATTTTTTCTTTTTTTAGGCCGTATAGTTTTTGACTTATGATGAAAAATGTAAAAAAATACCGTTCCCCCCTCATCTCCGAAGTTTACTAATAGAAAAATCTGAAATAATTCTATGTGATATAGCCGTTTATACACGCTGAAATTTTAATTATTTGGTTCCCGCCGTGGGGTGGTTCCACTCATGATTACAAGCAACTTTTACTATGGGGCCAACTTTCCTGCTCGCAAAAAAAAATCAGCTGTTCCATACATTAAGGTCGAGTAGGTACTGCACTTTTGTATGGAACAGCTGATTTTTTTTTGCGAGCAGGAGAGTTGGCCCTATAGTAAAAGTTGCTTGTAATCATGAGTGGAACCACCACACGGCGGGAACCAAATGATTAAAATTTCAGCGTGTATAAAGATTACAGGAAAAATAAATCGATGTCTCAATATAGCACACTTTTTTAGAAATTATCAAATTTCTAATTATAAGCTCCACTACCGGTCAAGAGATGGCGCTGACGTAAAACTGCAATAATAATTTTATTTACTTAAGGTGGTACCCTGAGCGAAAGTGGCGCCGCGGTGAATTTTATTTAATATTATAATTCTAATACACAATTTTAATAATGTTTATCGTGGAGATTTTAGGGCCCACAGTCTAGTATTTTTAGACGGTATCGTTACATTCCCTAGTAGTTACTGCTAGAAGTAGATAGAAAAAATGCTAAAAGTGGCCGTTTTTGACACATTTGCTATCTACTTCTACAAATGACTACGAGGGCATGTAGTGATACCTTCTAAAAATACTAGACCATGGGCCCTAAAATCTCCACGATAAACATTATTAAAATCCTTATCTATTAATAACTTATTAAATAAAAACCTCTGAGGGCGCCACTTTCGGTCATACAACCGCCTTAAGCTTCGTACAGACTGAGGCGAGCGAATCGCGCGCGTCGCTCATTTTGACAGATTTTGATCACGTAACTCAAAGCAATAGCCATAGCCATAGCCATTGCCATAGCAATTTCTTTGACAATGGCTATGGCCTACGAACAAAGATTATTTCGTTGGCTATGGCTTTGAGTTACGTGATCGCACTCGCGAATTTCGCGCGGAATTCGCCTCAGTCTGTACGAAGCTCTAAGAAGGTATATTAATCATAATATACCTACTTAATGCACCTATGGATATGCATACGATGACTTTTTCCTGTGAAAGTTGTTGATATCTTAATGCACTTAGTATAAAAATAACATTTTTGTATTTTTTTTTGTACAATTAGTGTGTTTTACTTTTACTTTACTTTTTAAACTGCCCGCGCGCACCGGTGACGAATGGGAATGTTTAAGCACAGAATAGATATGCTTTAAGTAAAAAAATGTCCTAAGTAGGTATTAGGGGTGGGCAGGGGGGCAGCTGCCCCCCCCCCCCCCTCCCCCTAGAAGTTAGAAAAATGTAGCCAACTAACTGCAAAGTAACCAAAGTACTAAGGCCGTGCAGTTTACTTGCTTTTCCGATAAATCCCGTATCTCAGAACTTGAATAAATTCATTAGGTAGGTGCTCTTAACTGTAGGTATCTATAATTCATATTTTTCTCATCCTTCTTAATATTAAGCGCTATCGCACACGGGCAACTTTTGTCTCCTCAACTTTTTTGTCTCTCACGTGATTTGTATGAAAAGTTGCAGACGACCGTGTCGCTTCGTGTGCGCGCTTCCATATAAACCCGTGGACTTGATGTGAGAGACAAAACAGTTGCTGGGAGACTAAGTTGCCTGTGTGCGATAGCGCTAACTTGACGCCCCTGATTATTGGGCCTGTGGGAAGGCTAGATTTTTTTAGAAAATTCTCCCGTTGTCGCCGTAAAATGGGGACGCGGTGCGATAATAATTGTATTAAATTATCAAGTTGTACTTACCCGTACGTAGGTACTTTCACCTCGTTTCATGACCTCCGAAAGGGGGTAAAGGGTAATGTTCGCACTGGGACTTTTCGGGGACATTGGGAATGCACCGAGAGGGCGAAATACCCCTTATTATGCTACAGTTGCATAAATTAAATAACTATCATTTATCTTTTATCGCTGTTTCCGTTTAACGGATACATGGTCTACCTACGGGGAGAACGGGCAACGGGAATACATACACCGCCTATGCCTATTTTAGTGGTGCACACACCACTTAAAATTACACGAAACAAGTCTTTTGTGACAACAAAACCTTATCTACCGGTCATTCCCAGTAGCCACCACCAGTTTTGGCCTCCACTGGGGGAGACTGGGTTTTTGTTCAAAAAATTCCCAATTTCCCATTCGCCACCAGTGGTGGCAAAGTGGTGGCGAATGGGACATTGGATCATCATTGAATAAAAGCCGTGACTTTCCCTGTGTGCTTCGCCTGTTAGTGTGTGATATTATCATATATTTTTTTCAGTTTCAGACAAAATGGCGCCAAACGAACCAATTTACTCTCTTGATACTGAAAGAGTATTACTGGAGGATGGCAGAGACTTTCTTGCTCTAGTATGCATAGTGGACGAAGCTAAAAAAGTTATTTGCAAACTTTATGTAATACCACCGTGTGGAGTTGAAGATTATAGATTTGAAAAGAGTGGGATCCGAGAAGAGGATCTGTATACACACGGAAGACAATTCCAGGTGGTCCGTAAATTTGTGAGGGACATAATAAAAAACTCCATTTTGGTTGGCCATTCGATACATCATGATTTAAAAGCACTAAAATTGCACCATCCTCTGTTTTACATTCGCGATACTGCGAATTTCAGTAAATTCAAAAAGGTGAGTAGGTTAGGTAGGTAATAGGTATACCTACGTAGCAAATGTGTCTTACATATATATAGCGAATGTGTAGGAGAGATACCAATTGGCTTTGATAACTTTTTGAACATGACTGGAAATCTCAAAACCATTTCGAGGAATAAGCTTTCGGTACAGTGTCTACTAATTAAATTTAAAAATAAGTCTATATTTTTAAAGATATTTATAATATTCAATAAAAAGCTTTAACCTTCAAATGACCTTCATATGACGTCATCACATACAGATCTCCCAGCCATAATAAAAAAAAGAAAAAAGTGCAAAGACAATTTTGACAATGAACTTGGCATTAGGGATGGTGGAAGGTGGAAGTGAAAAAATATCGATATAGGTAATATTTCTCAGAAAAAAATGGGATGAAATGAGACGATGACTAAGTAATGGATTCTAATTTTAAGGTATTGTAAAACATAAAAAATAGCAAAATAAACCCCTACGCGAAATTTTGGCTCGATTTGACGAATTTTACGATGATTTTTAAGACTCAAAGTTGGAAAAAATCAAAATGCTCCAGTGACAAAATAGTGTCGACTATTAGAATCCATACGTAATTACCAAAAAAATTTTTTGGAAAAATTATTGTAAAAACATCTATCGATATATCAGAGTATTTAATATCGCCCGAAAAATATCGATGAACTTATCTCGTAATTTTTTCCACATCCCTACTATTAAATGTTTGTAAATAGAAATAAAGTATGCACATATTTTCACAATGTTTATTAAGTTAACCTGCAAATTTATCAGTCCACAAGCAATCGTTACAATTTCATCCATGTAGCCTACATCCAAAATAGACACAATACATACAATACATTTCGCAATTTGGGTAGATTGGGCGTGTCAGTTTTTACAAAGTTTTTCAGCAGAGTTTCCACTGGTAAGCATTTTTATTATAATTTTACCACCTCAAAAATTATTGCGGCAAATTAAGAAGGTAGGCTAGAACCGTCACAACTGGATTAAATGAATAAAATAGAAGAAATATTAACTATAACTTATTTGTTTACAAACAACCATAAAGTCATTATGACAGTTAATGACACTTGGCCTTTCTTTTTCTATAAGTAGATGGCAAAGGTTTTCTTCTTAAACTTTCATGCCACTAATGACGTCATTCCGGTTGACCATATCCGCTCGACAAATATATTTATAAAAAAATAAATACGGGACCAAATGTTAAAATATTCAAATCAGTTTCTTAAATTGGCCTAATCTGTAGTAAAAAAATATAAAAAAAATACCTTTTATTTTTTAACCAAAGCCATTGCTAACTTTTTGAACATGATCGGAAATCTCAAAACCATTTCGAGAAATAAGCTTTCTGTACAATGTCTACTAATTAGATTTTAAAATAAGTCTATATTTTTAAAGATATTCAGTAAAAAGCTTTAACCTTCAAATGACCTTCCTATGACGTCATCATATGCAGATCCCCCAGCTATAATAAAAAAAAGAAAAAAAAAAGGGCAAAGACAATTTTGACAATGAACCTGGCATTAGGGATGGCCTAATCTGTGATAAAAAAAATGTAAAAAAATACCTTTTGTTTTTTAGCCAAAGCCAATTGTTCAAGCTAGTATAGATTTTGTAGTCGTCATCACTCATTTTAATATCCCCACAGGTGGGGCGCAAGCCCACTTTATCGTTGGATAAGGAGGATGGGCCATATAGCCCACCACGCGGGTTCAATGTGGATTGGTTGGTGCTAACGACTGCAAATGCAGCGGGGACCAACGGCTTAACGTGCCTTCCGAAGCAGGGAGGAGCTCGAGATAATACATTTTTGGTCACCCATCCCGCGACCGACCCTTGCTAAAGTTGATTAACAATCGAAGGGCAATGCACTAACCCACTGCGCCATCGACCTCCTCAATTGTGTAGTATTCTTAATTCCCTACTAATATTATAAATGCGAAAGTCAGTTTGTTTGATTGTTTGTTACGCCTTCATGACTTAGCTACTGAACCGATCATCATGAAATTTTGCATAGACGTTGTCAGGGGTGTAGAGAAGGACATAACTTACCTTTCATCCCAAAAATAGATGCTGTTCCCGACGGATAGAGAAATAACTGTTCACGCAGACGAAGTCGCGGGCAGTCGCTAGTAGATCTATAAATTATATTTGTGTTTTTATCCTTATATAATTAACCATTTTTTGTGAGATTTCTTTTTCAGGATCTGGAGATGACTCGCTATGGTATAGCCTGAAGTAAGGGCAGTAAAGCAGAGGCCACCCCTAAAACGGATCGAACAATTGGCACCAGGCGATCGCACAGGCTCTCTATATGGTATAGCCTGAGGGTAGTACAGCAGAGGCCTTCCCTAAAATATAAATGACAGATGGCGCCACGCGATCGCACAGGCTTTATCCTATGTAGCCTGAGGGTTGTACAGTAAAGGCCTCCCCTAAAACATAGATGACAGATGGCGCCAGGCGATCGCACAGGCTTTAAAAGGTGACTCCGGCTACTAACTACTGTAATGTAAAACCTTTTATCGAAATAAATTTATTATTATTATTATTATTATACCTATGTAGCCTGAGGGTTTTACAGTAAAGGCCTCCCCTAAAACATAGATGACAGATGGCGCCACGCGATCGCACAGGCTCTAATATAGCCTGAGGGTTGTACTTGTGCAGCAGAGGCCTCCCCTAAAGCCGAACAAAAAAATGGCGCCAAGCGATCGCACAGGCTTTCTATACGGTATAGCCTGAGAGTAGTACAGCAGAGGCCACTCCTAAAACAGAACGAGCAGTTGGCGCCAAGCGATCGCACAGGCTCTCTATACGGTATTGCCTGAGAGTACATCAGAGGCTTCCGACCGCACAGGCTGAGCTGAGGATGCTGTCGGCTTGAGTCCCCAGATTTTTCCTTTCGAACTGACATGTTTAGGGTTTGTATAAAACTAAAAAAATAAGACAATGTGACCCAGTATTTGATGATATAATTGCTTTCTTAGCAAACGATGTAGTCACAGTTTTTAGTATTTTTTATTATTTAGCACGTTTTATTGGACTTTTTTATTCACTTACATTACAACTCGTCATCAGTTTTTAAAAAGCAATATTGTTATTACATTTTTACCTCGCGTATTCAAAAAGTTTCCTAATGAGATTCACCAAATTATTTCTGTTAAATCTAGGTTTTTCACATGTAAAAATTAAGCACGTATTAGACATGTGCGCCGATGGTCATTTGACCGGCGGCGGCGTCTGGCGTCTAAATTGTCGGCGGCGGCGGCGTCATCGGCGTAATCGGCGAGGATATTCAAAATAAGTAGAATAGAAGACTTCCAGAAGCTTTTCAATTTCGTCATCGTCGAGGGCAGAATGCCAAAGACATGGAACATAAGTGAAGTGAAAGTGAGGTGATTCTGTTCTATAAAAAGGGTGGCAAGACCCTCTTGAAGAATACTAATCTTACGAATCGTTGCGCTCGCAAGTTCGACGACTTCCAACCTCCCGAACAAGCCGCGTTCTGAAAAGGCTTTTGCACCATAGACCACATCCATACGCTGAGGCAGGTTATACAGAAGACCGGGGAGTATAATCTGCCACTTTGCTTGGCGTTCGTGGTCTATGTTGAAGTCTTTGATTCGATTGAGACCTGGGCAGTGCTGCAGTCTCCAGAGGTGCACCAAGTAGACTAGGTATATCGAGGTGTTGAGGCACTTATAAGAAAATGCCACCATGTCGTGTCGGCCCGAGTACAGAATCAGAGCACAGATCCCATCCAACTACAGCGAGGTGTGAGACAGGGAGACGTTTTTTCATCTTTAAGCTCTTGGACTGGAAAGGACTCGGTATCAACATTAATGGCCAGTACCTAACACACCTTCGTTTTGCCGATGATATAGTTCTTATGGCTAAGACCATGGAAGGCTTGAACACAATGCTCGAAGATATCCGTAGTGCCTCCCAAAAAGTGGGTCTTAGAATGAAGATGGATAAAACGAAAATCATGTCGACTGCTCATATTGTACCCACTCCAGCTCATGTTGGGAACACTACACTCGAAGTTGTTGACCATTACGTATACCTAGGACAGACAGTGCAGTTAGGTAAGTTCGACTTCGAAAAAGAGATCTCTCATGGAATCCAGCTCGGATGGGCAGCATTCGGGAAGCTTCGACAAATCTTCGCGTCCAACTTACCTCAGTGTCTCAAGACAAAAGTCTATGCCCAATGTGTGTTGTCAGTGTTGAGTTACCGCGATAAAACGTGGTCGCTAACTACGGGTCTCATAAGAAGGCAAGGTCACCCAGTATGCAATGGAGGGAGCCATGGTCGGCATTCCCTGCGTGATCGAACCAGAAATGAGGAGATGCGTAGGAGAACTAAAGTAACCGACATCGCTCGGAGGATTGTTCAGCTGAAGTGGCAGTGGGCGGGACATATTAGCGAGAAGAAACACAGGCGGTTGGGGCGAAAAGGTAGGAATGACGACCCCACACTGGACGATGCTCCTTGGGTAGGCCCCCACAAGGTGAACCGACGATCTGGTGAAGGTCGCGGGAAGCCGCTGGATGCGGGCAGCGCAGGACAAATCGTTGTAGTGATCCTTGGGGGAGGTCTATACCCAGCAGTGCAAAACCTCAATGGCAACAATCAAACTAATCCAAAAAAGAGAGGAAAATAATAAAAAAATATGAGATAATTATGTACCTAGATGCAAGTTATTTCAGCTTTTTGTACTTGTTTCTTACACATATTACACTTGGATTTTGACGCCTATGACGCCGTCGAAAACTTCGGCGGCGGCAGCGTGGCTAAAATGACCGGCGGCGTGCGCCACGCCGATCGGCGCACAAGTCTAGCACGTATTTGCCAGTTTTCTAATAGCATTAAATATAAAATTTTTGACAGGCTAACAGAGGGAAAACTCCAAGCCTCGAATTTCTGGCTCGAAGATTTTTGAATCGACAAATACGAAGAAATAATCACCACGATTGCTTGGAAGACGCTAGAGTTACAATGGACTTGTATCATCTCGCCGTCAAAATGGGCTTGGAACAAGAAATTGCTCGCAAATTCTCGAGGGAGAATCGTAATAAGAATAATCGTCGTAATTACAATCAAAAACAAAGGGCCAGAAATTGGAGCGAAAATCATGATTATTATTATTAGTTTTTAAAAAGGAGATGAAGTCGTGTATTTCCGTTGTCCCCGTAGACAATATTGGTATTGGATTGGATAATACTTATGCAACTGTAGTATAATGAGAGGTATTAAAAAACGAATGTGGGTTTATCACACGAGGTGAAGATTATGTACAGTTGCATACAAGACTTTATCTTACCATTTTATCGAAAGGGAAATAAAGTAATCTCAATTAAAAAGTTTTATTTATAATAAAAAATATTGTTTTTTTGTCGGCACTAGTTAATAATATTAATATTTAAGCAAATTATTTAGCAATAAAGACTTTACCTTTATGTATGTCGTGGGCTAATCGTTGAACTGGGCTGATCGAGATCTGCCTGGCCAGATCACGGTGTGCCGGCATTTCATGATCTAGCTAATAATTTCATGATGTGCCCAATCAAAAATTAGGCAGATCGATAAAAGCAACCATTCGTCGATTTGCCCTACTAGTACTTAGCCACATCGAGATATGGCTGGGCGCATCGTAATATACTTCCGTTTTGCGACGTGCTGTGTGTTTACGTGCGAGCAAGATGGCGGCGTCACAAAAAATCCTAAATTGTGATACTAAAAACAATACGCTTTTAAGAGACATTTGTATAACGAACCACGTGTTAAGATGATAATAATAATAATGACAATGTTAAGATGAGAATGATGATTTATAATAAACAAAATTAAAAAAATAAGTATTGTACCTACATTCTTTTCATTTTACTAATACTTTGGTCACTCTACAGACTATTAATCCCAGCATGTCTGGTTTTATCTTTATTATATAGTAGAATAATTATTTTCTAAACTTCATTTAATTTGCTTGTACTTTGACCACCCCACAGAATCGATTTGCCCAAGCATGGCCCGGCAAATCGTCAAATGTTAAGCTTTGAACGATATGGCGGGTTTTAAACGGCAAATCAAGAAATGCCGGCGTATCATGATCTGCCCAGGCAGATCTCGATCGGCCCAGTTTAACGATTGGCCCACGACATATATATTTAGTCCAATAAGTGTACCTGATTCTTATTCATTAATAATAATAACAGTTTTTTTTTATTTGGTTTGACAAATAATGTCTGATATAAAAATTTTTGATTTACTTACATGCATGATTTTATTTCCCTTTCGATAAAATGGCGTGCGAAGAAATGTACTATCGGTGAAATAAGTTTTCCGTCAAATGGCTTGTCGGTGAAATGACCCATCGGTCAAATAGCCTGTCGTGAAATGGATCATGATACCTATCACCAAATAAAAAATGTCTTGCATAGATTATCTCCGTGACGACAGGGCCAAATGGGAAGGGATGACGTCCCATTGTTCGATGAATTGTCCCCGCGGGGACAACGGGAATCCAGGGAGGAAGTTCAATTTTAATTATACTTGTATGCATTACTTATTAAACTACATAATGCATTTTTTTTATATAATTAATATTATATGGTGTCGGGCCTATGTATACTTGTTAGGTAGCTAATACCTAATAGTAGGTATGAACGTCTATACAAAAAAAATTTGGGAGTTACAAGGCGTGATAAAGTTTCGCCGCATGATGGAAACTGGTCTGTAGGCTGTTCTTAAAAAGAGCTTATTACACCTTCCTGAATAACGGATCCGGAATTCAGAGTCCGATTTAGGACGAGAAATTCAGTCGCCAATTAGACCATCCTGAATAACGTATCCGATATCACAGCTTTACAATCATACAGTCATACTCAAAGTGGATTGAGATTGTTTTGAGACATAAGTACATGAGTCGGGCGACTGTGTTACGATCATACAGTTATTAAACGTACTCAAAGTGGTTTGAGATTGTTTTGAAACATGAGTACATGAGTCGGACGACTGTGTAGTATTAAAGACTGTGCTACCACAGCCTAAAGAGTATTTAGTTCATACAGTCAGTACATGTAAAAGTACTCATCCTAGACTGATGGCGACCTTGAAGAAATGATAGGTCTTAGTGAGATCTTCATTAATTTAGATGACAAACAGATTTGATAGCTGTCATCTAAAATGAAGATCTCACTAAGACCTATCATTTCTTAGCTAGGATGAGTACTTTCCAAGATATTGCTATTTTAAATTTAATATGTTTACGATTTTTATTAGTATTTCGTTATTTTATTCATTAGTCATCATCGCAATTACTTATCTTTATTGTTTTTGCAATTCAAAAAAGCAAATCACATAGTGACAGCCCTTACAATTTTAGTCGTTGCGCCAATTGTCTAGGCGAATGGCGGCTTTGTTTTCGCCAACATAAAAGGCGTTGACTGACTGTAGTACGAACTAAATACTGTGGTACTACTGTGTCGGAGCCGAGCGTCCTGAATGCGATTAAACTGTCCTAATTGCTTCCGATTTAGCATCCGTTACGTCGGAGACCATTTCCATCCTAACTAGGATCCTAAATCGGACACTACCTTCCTTAATGCAATTACACTTCTCTGAATTTAGGACAGACTTCATATCGGATCCGATATTCAGGATGATCTAATAAGCTCTTAATATTGAGCTGGGCCAAACTATCCTTACATATGAATCCAAACGGCGGCGGGTTGAAGTAGCGTTCCGCCCGGCTTCATTCTAAAAAATTATAACTGTCCCGGTTTAGCTTATAGGTAAGTGTGGTATCGATTTCGGATAAACCAATAACGTAGAATTCATTTCTAGTATAAAAAAATGCAATTTATGTAGCAGTTTCTGAAAAATTGCTCAATAACCAAAACATTCAACTACATATTTTTACTTTTAGTCACCGTAAACATTAAACTGGTGCATTTATTTCCAAACAAAAAATACTTTATTAATGCCAATTTAATGCAAATTTGATATAATACAACTTTGAAGTACCTTTACAAACGATAAATAGCGGAAAAAATATTTAAACGTCGCGCGCCGAGAGCCTAGAGTTCACTTTCGAAATAAATTACCATCTTTGACTAGCTATGTCTCTGCAATCAATGGACCTAGACTACTCGGGTTAGGCTCAAATTGTAGCAAATGCTGTTAGCTTTACAGAAGTATAGAACAAATTAACCCGAAGAGTTATGAATCTCCATATAAATAAATCATGGGTGTTTCAAGTCCTGATAAAATTTAGCCACATGATGAAAACAGTTCTGTAGACTATTCATGACTAGTGTTGAGCAGGGCCAACCTGTCCTTACAAAAGAATCCAAATGGCGGCTACTTCTGATATTTTTTTTGTCGAAGAAATTATTATTTTTAAGATAACTCAAAAATAATAAGTGCTCTCCAAAAACTTTATGTGGCAATTATGTTACAAAAAAATTAATCTATTAATTTGCTTCTCGTAAAATTTTTGATAAATCTATTAGTTTATGAGATAAAATTATTTACAATATGGCGTTTCTTTTTGAAACGATAAAGAAGAAACACCATATTGTAAATCATTTTATCTCATGAACTATTAGATTTATCCAAAATTTTATTAGAAGCAAAGTAATAGATAAATTTATTTGTAACATAATTGCCAAATAAAGTTTTTGTGAAGCACTTATTATTTTTGAGTTATCTTAAAAATAATAATTTCTTCGACAAAAAAAATTATCAGAAGTAGCCGCCATTTGGATTCTTTTGTAAGGACAGGTTGGCCCTGCTCAACACTAGTCATGAATAGGGCTTGCAATTCGAATATTCGAATTATTCGAATATTCGCCTTATTTTGCTATTCGAATACTCAAGTCGGTGATATTCGAATATTCGAATATTTTTCACTTTTTGGATTTAGACAAAAGTCATTCTATAAATACCCTAATAGCTTTTGTGAGCTTAGAATTAAGCTATTGTTAACGTTCACTTTCTCGTTTATTTATTTGTTTATCTATGTTGTTTGT
The DNA here is from genome assembly GCA_943789525.1 of Agriphila geniculea. Classification (NCBI taxonomy): domain Eukaryota; kingdom Metazoa; phylum Arthropoda; class Insecta; order Lepidoptera; family Crambidae; genus Agriphila; species Agriphila geniculea. The sequence goes on from OX038893.1 coordinate 10,856,635, forward strand.
TTTTTCCCAAATTGTAAACGATTTAAATCTGGCTTCCCAATGAGTCAAAGACTTGAAACTTAAAACAAAGGTCAGAACAGGAAGACAATGACATCTTATAGTATCATTGAGCTGATCTGATGATGGAACCAAAAGGCCTCAGGAAATCTGTAATAAAACCATACAAACCCATCGACTTTGTGCTCGTTTGATTCGTCTTGACAATTACAAGTGTGTGATTGTCTCAAATAAATATTTTTACTTTCTTTTGTTTATTTAATTCTTTTTTGGCTTTAGAGATCAGCTTGTCTTGCGACACGTAGGCGTTTTTCAGCTGTTTCCATTCTGTTCTATCTCTTGCTTTTCACAATCAAAGTGTTCCTCCAGTTTTCATAATATCATCTGCCCATCTCTTGGTTTGGCTTCCTTTTTTCCTTTTTTCTCCCATGGTTGCCACTATGTAATAATTTTGGTACATTTTTCCTTGCTTTCTCTTGCCATTTAACCCGTCCATTGCCATTTTAACAGTCTTATTTTCCTTATTATGTCTTTTACTTTCGTTTTTTTTTCTTCTTATTTCCTCTGATTATTGACGGTCTTTCTTCGTTTTTTTATACACAACGGGATAGTGCTTGGCCTTCATCTCACCTGATGTTAAATGACGATAAGGCCGAAGGTGGAAGCGCACTACTGTAATGATAGTACGAAATTTAGTGACTGGGCCACTCCCGGTATATATAAGAGCAGAAGGAAATTATACGAACTTTATGCAGAGAAAGCTACTTCTTGTGATCCTAACTTCATTGAATTTGTCAAGAAGTATTCACAAACATTCAGAGAAGTTTGTATCTTAGCAAAGTCCAAGTACTTTGCAAATAAAATAAAATTAGCTGACAATAAAATTAAGGCTACCTGGAATATTATTAACAAAGAAACGGGCAAATCAAAATCAAATATAAATTCCTTCTGTTTAAAAACTGGTGATCAAACTTTTGAATCTGACAATGAGGTCGCTAAAGTTTTTGAAGATTTCTTTGCTAGAATACCTGTAGAAACTACCAGTACTCTTAGTGCTTGTCCCAACATCGCTGTCTCCCTTCTGGAGTCTAGCGTTGATAAGTGCAATGAAAGTTTTTCGTTTAAATATATAAATAGTGCAGATATCATTAAAGCTTTTAAAACAATTAATGTTAAAAAAACAGAAGATCTTTGGGGCATGTCAACAAGCATTATTAAATCAATAATTGATATACTAGCCCCTTATTTGGCTTTTATTTTTAACAAATGTATTGACGAAGGGGTCTTTCCTGATCTAATGAAAAATAGTAAATTGATTCCTCTTTTTAAATCTGGGGATAAAAGTGACCCAGCTAACTTTAGGCCAATATCTATACTACCAGCACTTAGTAAAATATATGAAAAAATTATATATTCCCAATTACTAGATTACTTCACATACAATAATATACTTCATAAAAATCAGTTTGGATTTTCCAAGGGTAAAAGTACTACTGATGCTGGAATTGCACTTCTCAAACATATTCTTGACGCTTGGGAAGAAAAGCAAGATGTAATTGGCATTTTCTGTGACCTTTCTAAGGCATTCGATTGCGTTGATCATCAAACACTATTAAGGAAGCTAGAACATTATGGTGTCTCTGATAAATCAGTTAGTCTTATGAAATCGTATTTGTACAATAGAACTCAGAAAGTAGTGATTAATAGAACTGAATCTACCGGAGCCCCCATCAATATGGGTGTGCCACAGGGATCAATATTGGGCCCATTGCTGTTTCTAATTTATATAAATGACCTTCCCAACTACGTGAATAATTTATGTGAGACAGTACTATTTGCGGATGATACTTCTTTAGTTTTTAAAGTAAACAGAGGTAGTAACTGTTCGGACGAAGTAAATAGTGCCCTCTCTAAAGTTTCATACTGGTTTAATAGCAATAATTTAGCACTTAACCCCAATAAAACTAAATGTGTTAAATTTCCTTACCTAATGTTGAGCAGACAAAATTAAATATTAATTTGAATGACGATGAAGTCGAGTTTATTGAGAGTACAAAATTTCTAGGTATCACACTAGATTCTCGACTGCAATGGGATCCACATATTGAAGCCTTGTCAAGTAGACTTAGTTCAGCGGCATTCACTGTTAAGAAAATAAGGCTTTTAACTGATATTGAAACGGCAAGGTTAGTATACTTTAGTTATTTTCATAGTGTAATGTCGTATGGACTGCTATTGTGGGGCTCAGCTGCCAGTATTGAAAATATTTTTATACTCCAAAAAAGAGCTGTTCGCGCCATATACAATCTACGGCGGAGAGATACCTTGAGAGAATTGTTCAAAGAAATAAATATTTTAACTTTGGCAGGCCAATACATTTATGAAAATTTAGTTTATGTAAGGAAACACTATGATTAATTTGCTGAGAACAGCAATATTCACCAGTTAAATACAAGAAATAAAGATAAACTTGCCGTTCCAAGATTTAGGCTTGCAAAAACTAGAGGTTCATTTATGGGGAAAGGCATAGCCTTTATTAATAAAGTTCCGCAACAAGTGATTGATCTTCCTTTGCATGAATTTAAAAACCATGTTTAAAAAAACGCTCATGAGTAAAGGTTATTATAAAGTAGACGATTATCTTAAAGATCAAAATGCGTGGAAATGATGTAACACATAACTTGCTACTATAAGTACTTTGTTGAAGTAATATAATAAGTCTATGTTGTTGCCAATAATCCTGTCACCCTGTTGTAATTATCTGGTAACGATATATTCGAGATTGTAAATATCGTTACTTATGGCTGTTACAGCTGATAAGTTTCTTGCGCCCGTTCTTCTTGTCAGCTAAAAAAGTCTAGAACGGGTGGTAGGAAAATATAGACGATTCAAAAGTACTTAATAATTAAGTTTATTTGAATAAAGCTTATTTGACTTTGACTTTGACTACACCCGGAATACTGGCTATCTTACCTCTAACTGCCGGAACAGAACAATTTTTAAATTGTTATTATGGCCTCAGACTTAGGTAAGATGGTAGTAGCTAGCCAGGCGGACTTGAAATAAGCCCTACCACCAACCAGTATCACCTATTAAGCTTCTTTTCATTTTCTTTGGCATATTCTTAGCTTTAAATAGTGCTTTTGAGTCAGGGCCTATGTTTGACACTCTGTACTAAAACCATAAAAATTCATGGAGTTTTGGCTCGTTTGATTTGTCTTGGCTAGCACTCTGATGGGAAATATTGTCCAGGATCCTATGATGGAACCGGAAGAAAACTACAGGAACTCTGTGATGAAACCATACAAATCAATCGAGTTTGGGCTCGTTTGATTCGTCTTGGCAATAACTGTGTTTAGAAATAGTGTCCATGGTATAATATATAACAGCATTAAGCTGAGGTAGGGTCCTGGTTGGCTCGTCACACACCCTATTTTTATTGTTTAAATTAGTTTAAGTACCTACTTAGTTTATATATTTTTTTTCTATTTCTCCTGTTTGTGTTTTTTTTTGTGTGTGTGATATTGGCCAATAAACTATTCATTCATTCATTCATTCATTGTATAATGATGGAGCCAGAAGAAAACCACGGGAACTCTGTAATAAAACAATACAAATCCATCTAGTTTGGGCTCGTTTGATTCGTCTCGACAAGTACTCTGTTGGGAAAATAAATAGTGTCCAGGGTCTGATTATGAAGCCGGAAGAAAACCACAAAACTATGTAATAAAACCATGCAACTCCACGTAGTTTGGGCCCGTTTGATTCGTCTTGACTATTACTCTGTTCGGAAATAGTGTCCAGATTCTGATGATGGAGCCGGATGAAAACCTCAGGAACTCTGTAATAAAACCATACAAATCCATCGAGTTTGAGCTTGTTTGATTCGTCTTGGCAATCACATTGTTGAAAAATAGTGTCCATGGTATGATGATAGAGCCGGAAAAAATCACAGGAACTCTGTAAAAAAAACATACATATCCATCGAGGGCTTGTTTGATTCGTCTCGACAAGTTCTCTGTTGGCAAAATAGTATCCAGCGTCATCAGACCCTGATCATTATCAAATGAAGCCGGAAGTAAACCACAAAACTATGTAATAAAACCGTACAACTCCATCTAGTTTGGGCTTGTTTCATTCGTCTTGACTAGTACTCTGTTGGGAAATAGTGTCCAAGATTTGATGATGGAGCCGGAAGAAAACCATAGGAACTCTGTAATGAAACCATACAAATCCATCGAATTTGGGCTCGTTTGATTCGTCTTGGCAATAACTCTGTTGAGAAATAGTGTCTAAGATCTGATGATGGAGCCGGAAGAAAATCACAGGAACTCTGTAATAAAACCATATATATACATCGAGGGCTCGTTTGATTCGTCTCGACAAGTACTCTGTTGGGAAAATAGTGTCCAGTGTCTGATAATGAATCCGGAAGAAAATCACGAAAAATATGTAATAAAACCATGCAGCTCCATTTATTTTGGGCTCGTTTGATTTGTCTTGACTAGTACTTAGACGGAAGATGATTTCCAGGGTCTGGTGATTGAGTCGGAAGAAGGCTACAGGAACTCTGTAATAAAATCATACAACTCCATAGAGTTTGGGCTCGTTTGATTTGTCTCGACAAGTAATCTGATGGGAAATAGTATCCAAGATCTGGTGATGAAGCCGAAAGAAGGTTACAGGATCTCTATAATAATACCATACAACCCCATCAAGTTTGGGCTCATTTGATTGGTTTTGACATGTATTCTGATGGGAGATAGTACTAGACCCTAGTCTAATAATGAAGCCGGAAAAAAGCCCGAGAAAAAACACAGATACAAGACTAAAAAACAAAAAATAAACATTCACTGACAATCAAACCAAAAAACATACGTTTTAAAAATGAACTGAAAAGTATCAAAATTGAACTCAAAACATGCCCTTAAAATTAACTAGAAAAACGGACTAATAATTATAAAATAATTTCCCCTTTAAAGATTTATAACTCTACAAAGAAGTTTTTAAACTAAAAACGTGAGGCGAACGAAGGCAAAAAAAAGTCAATTGAGGATAATACACAATGCGTCCCATTAAACAAAGCATTTAACTTTGGTTTAACGTGAAAAAATAAGCAATATTTAATAATTACGACCATCTGTTTTATTTTACAGAATTATTCGAATAATATTCGAATATATTCGAATACCTCCTTAAAAATTTTCGAATATTCGAATATTGGATTTCATCGAATATTTGCAAGCCCTAGTCATGAATAGTCTACAGAACTGTTTTCATCATGTGGCTAAATTTTATTAGGACTTGAAACACCCATGATTTATTTATATGGAGATTCATAACTCTTCGGGTTAATTTGTTCTATACTTCTGTAAAGCTAACAGCATTTGCTACAATTTGAGCCTAACCCGAGTAGTCTAGGTCCATTGATTGCAGAGACATAGCTAGTCAAAGATGGTAATTTATTTCGAAAGTGAACTCTAGCATAGTAGAACCAAATAAGTAAGTCATCTTACTCATTATACGCACGACCGCGGTTTGTATGTGAGCGCGCCCGTACGTATGCATCGTCGCACGCACACACTGACAAAATTTAAAGGTGATAAAGGTGTAACAGTCATGGCTGCGCCGTACGTACGTAATCTCGCTCGAGCTCACGCACGTTTCACGCCGCCTACAGTACATACCATGCTTTCCAAAGATATTATTGCAAAAAGATTTGTAAGAATGAGGATATATTTTACATTAATTTTAAATAATAAGGCATTTCGTACTTGTCGAAACAAACGATTTTTTTTTATATTAATTGTGTAATTTTGTTAAAAAATCGTAAATTCCTACAGGAAAAAGTACTTTTAATGCCTATCATGGAAAGTATTCAATTTCTGAATTTAAAGATTTATTATTTTTATAAGTGTAAGTAAATAAAATAAATAAAACCGGTCAAGAGCGAGTCGGACTCGCGCACCGAGGGTTCTGCCCACCGATTACGTATCTCTGTTGTTAACAATTCTCGATTGAAATCGCAGTTGCATTACTGCTTTAAGTAAGATAGTTGTCACATTGGTTCTTACTAAAGCAGCAATGTCACTGCGATTTCTGTCAAAGTTGATTGCAACAAAGTTAGACAATCAGCCTTCCGTACAATCAAACAATCATAAATATATTTGGATATGTTACTTTAGTACAGTCTTTAAAAAAGTAGGATAAACGGCAGACAGGGTGGAAGGGCGAACAGGCGGACAGTTAATTTACAAATCTTAACCACAGCTGCTTATGGTGACTGAAAAACGTTTCAGCCACTCCACATTGCAAACTGTTTATATTACTAAGTAGGAACTTATTCTTCGTTTATTCATACGGCAAATAGTAGGTTATTATATTAGAACCAGCCATCTCTTGACCGATAGTGGAACTATTTTTTTTCTTAGGTCAGCATTCTTAGTTCAGCGCCATCTGTTGACTGGTAGTGAAACTAAAGAATTTTTGTTTGTTTTTTCAATTTCTAAAAATGTGTGTTATATTGAGACATCGTTTTATTTTTCCTGTAATCTTTACATAAACTACTATCACATAGAATTATTTCAGATTTTTCTTTTTGCAAACTTCGGAGATAAGGGGGGGGGGGGGACGGTATTTTTTTTTACATTTTTCATCATAAGTTGAAAACTATGCGGCCTAAGAAAAAAATGTTTTGAAATGTGTAAACAGCGCTCTTTCATATGATAAATTAAACCGAACATTCGGTGTTGGTTTACGCACGATCTAACTCCTGAGGATGCTCCGGGTTGGGGCGAAACACGTGTAGAGTAGCCTAATTGGTGAAGGTGCAAGGTGTGTTGCTGTCTTGCTAAATGCAGGTTTGTGCACTGATATTTTGTGTGTGCATGTGCATAATTTTGCGGGCGGGCGGGCGGTGCATCTTGCATATATTGTTTGCGGAAGTAAGCTACATATATTTCTTTTTTCAAAAACATTAACTTCATTATTTTAGTCGATAGACCCGCTGGTTTACGTACAAAAAATATAAAAAAAAAACTTTGTATTATAGTTCCCTGATGCTTACCCTAAAAGGAAAAAAATATTTTGTATAGAGATTGACCATGCATTTTTTGACGATTGAATAAACTAGCGATGTGACAGCCCTACGTGTTTAAGCTGTATCGCTCGCTCGAGGCTCGAGTTGGCCTACTTATTTGGTTCTACTATGACTCTAGGCTCTCGGCGCGCGACGTTTAAATATTTTTTCCGCTATTTATCGTTTGTAAAGGTACTTCAAAGTTGTATTATATCAAATTTGCATTAAATTGGCATTAATAAAGTATTTTTTGTTTGGAAATAAATGCACCAGTTTAATGTTTACGGTGACTAAAAGTAAAAATATGTAGTTGAATGTTTTGGTTATTGAGCAATTTTTCAGAAACTGCTACATAAATTGCATTTTTTTATACTAGAAATGAATTCTACGTTATTGGTTTATCCGAAATCGATACCACACTTGACCTATAAGCTAAACCGGGACAGTTATAATTTTTTAGAATGAAGCCGGGCGGAACGCTACTTCAACCCGCCGCCGCCGTTTGGATTCATATGTAAGGATAGTTTGGCCCAGCTCAATATTAGCATAGTAGAACCAAATAAGTAGGCCAACTCGAGCCTCGAGCGAGCGATACAGCTTAAACACGTAGGGCTGTCACATCGCTAGTTTATTCAATCGTCAAAAAATGCATGGTCAATCTCTATACAAAATATTTTTTTCCTTTTAGGGTAAGCATCAGGGAACTATAACACAAAGTTTTTTTTTATATTTTTTGTACGTAAACCAGCGGGTCTATCGACTAAAATAATGAAGTTAATGTTTTTGAAAAAAGAAATATATGTAGCTTACTTCCGCAAACAATATATGCAAGATGCACCGCCCGCCCGCCCGCAAAATTATGCACATGCACACACAAAATATCAGTGCACAAACCTGCATTTAGCAAGACAGCAACACACCTTGCACCTTCACCAATTAGGCTACTCTACACGTGTTTCGCCCCAACCCGGAGCAACCTCAGGAGTTAGATCGTGCGTAAACCAACACCGAATGTTCGGTTTAATTCATCATATGAAAGAGCGCTGTTTACACATTTCAAAACATTTTTTTCTTAGGCCGCATAGTTTTCAACTTATGATGAAAAATGTAAAAAAAATACCGTCCCCCCCCCCCCCCCCTTATCTCCGAAGTTTGCAAAAAGAAAAATCTGAAATAATTCTATGTGATAGTAGTTTATGTAAAGATTACAGGAAAAATAAAACGATGTCTCAATATAACACACATTTTTAGAAATTGAAAAAACAAACAAAAATTCTTTAGTTTCACTACCAGTCAACAGATGGCGCTGAACTAAGAATGCTGACCTAAGAAAAAAAATAGTTCCACTATCGGTCAAGAGATGGCTGGTTCTAATATAATAACCTACTATTTGCCGTATGAATAAACGAAGAATAAGTTCCTACTTAGTAATATAAACAGTTTGCAATGTGGAGTGGCTGAAACGTTTTTCAGTCACCATAAGCAGCTGTGGTTAAGATTTGTAAATTAACTGTCCGCCTGTTCGCCCTTCCACCCTGTCTGCCGTTTATCCTACTTTTTTAAAGACTGTACTAAAGTAACATATCCAAATATATTTATGATTGTTTGATTGTACGGAAGGCTGATTGTCTAACTTTGTTGCAATCAACTTTGACAGAAATCGCAGTGACATTGCTGCTTTAGTAAGAACCAATGTGACAACTATCTTACTTAAAGCAGTAATGCAACTGCGATTTCAATCGAGAATTGTTAACAACAGAGATACGTAATCGGTGGGCAGAACCCTCGGTGCGCGAGTCCGACTCGCTCTTGACCGGTTTTATTTATTTTATTTACTTACACTTATAAAAATAATAAATCTTTAAATTCAGAAATTGAATACTTTCCATGATAGGCATTAAAAGTACTTTTTCCTGTAGGAATTTACGATTTTTTAACAAAATTACACAATTAATATAAAAAAAAATCGTTTGTTTCGACAAGTACGAAATGCCTTATTATTTAAAATTAATGTAAAATATATCCTCATTCTTACAAATCTTTTTGCAATAATATCTTTGGAAAGCATGGTATGTACTGTAGGCGGCGTGAAACGTGCGTGAGCGCGAGCGAGATTACGTACGTACGGCGCAGCCATGACTGTTGCACCTTTATCACCTTTAAATTTTGTCAGTGTGTGCGTGCGACGATGCATACGTACGGGCGCGCTCACATACAAACCGCGGTCGTGCGTATAATGAGTAAGATGACTTATATTTGGTTCTACTATGACCTTTATCACCTTTAAATTTTGTCAGTGTGTGCGTGCGACGATGCATACGTACGGGCGCGCTCACATACAAACCGCGGTCGTGCGTATAATGAGTAAGATGACTTACTTATTTGGTTCTACTATTAGTTAAGAACAATGAGAGTCAATATGGCAGGTGTATCATGGCGAATCGAACTGTCTCAAATACCAAAAAAATGTACCTAAAATGTACTATTTAGTACCTGAAATTAAAAAAATTGTACCTAAATAGGAAAAAAGTTATAACGAAATCAAAGGTACACCCGCCATATTGACGTCAATATGGCGGGTGTTCTTTAATAAATCAATGTTGAACCATTACACATTAAATATAATTACATCAAAAAAATGTACCTAAAATGTACCTCAAGGCAAAAAAAACACATGCTCGATTACTTAAGTAGTTTCTGAGAAATCAAACAACAGTTTTTTTTTGTGATCAACAAGATCGCGGGATCCCTTATGGTTTTAAAGTATATCACAGCTGGATTTTACCATTCATTAGTGCCATTCATATTTTGGTAACTACTATTTAGTACTATTCGTTTGGAACTATTTGGTACCATTCATTAGGGAGTATTTAGTACAAATAATTTAGTACCATTCATTTGTCACTATTTAGTACAAATTATTTGTTGCCATATAGTACAAATTATTTGGTACCATATAGTACCATTAGTTTGTTACTATTTAGCACAATTCATTGGGTACTATTAGGTACAAATTATTTGGTAACATATTGTACCATTAGTTTGTTTCTATTTAGTACCATTCATAAGGTACTTTTAGGTACAAAATTGTACACTTACTTTGTTACTTTAGTACCATTTATTTACTACTATTTAGTACCATTAATTAGGTACTATTAGGTACAAATTATTTGGTGCCATATACTACAAATTATTTGGTACCATATTGTACCATTCGTTTGTTACTTTGAGTACCATTCATTAAGTACTATTTAGTACAAATAATTTGTACCATTTTGTACCATTCGTTTGTTACTTATTAGTACCATTCATTAGATACTATTTAGTACTAATTATTTGGTGCCATATAGTACAATTTATTTGGTACCATATTGTACCATTCTTTTGTTACTATATGAATGGTACTATTTAGTACAAATTATTCGGTACCATATAGTGTCATTAGTTTGTTACTATTTAGCACCATTCATTAGGTACTATTAGGTACAAATTATTTGGTACTATATTGCACTATTACTTTGTTACTATTTAGTACCATTCATTAGATACAATTTAATACAAATAATAAAGTACCAATCATTTGTTTCTAGTTAGTATCATTCATTAGGTAGGTAGTAGGTAGTACCTAATGAATAGTACTTGTATAAATAAGTATGCACAAGTTTTGTTTTGTATTTATTTGTTGTTACTCCAGCTGCCGATTGATGACGCTGTATCGGCGGTTGTATGAAAGTGTACATCGCGGTGTTAAGATTTTTGTTATTTGGTATGTATAAGTTTTTCGATCCGATTTTCAGGAAATCGATCCGGATCGGATGCAAATAAGTAAGACACAATTAATTTTATGTTTTTATTAAGTAAACCCAAGCAAAACAATGTAAACAATAATGTGGAATAGTAATATTTTACTCAGAGAACTTAAAGACGAATTTCTCTCAAAAGTTTATACTTGAAGACGCGCCTAACTACTAATAGTTAAGTACAATTTTTATAGGCGCCAGTTTTCGGCCAAGTCAAAGTCAAAGTCAAAGTCAAAGTCAAATAAGCTTTATTCAAATAAACTTAATTATTAAGTACTTTTGAATCGTCTATATTTTCCTACCACCCGTTCCAGACTTTTTTAGCTGACAAGAAGAACGGGCGCAAGAAACTTATCAGCTGTAACAGCCATAAGTAACGATATTTACAATCTTGAATATATCGTTACCAGATAATTACAACAGGGTGACAGGATTATTGGTAACAACATAGACTTATTGTTATATTACTTCAACAAAGTACTTATAGTAGCAAGTTATGTGTTACATCATTTCCACGCATTTTGATCTTTAAGATAATCGTCTACTTTATAATAACCTTTACCCATGAGCGTTTTTTTAACATGGTTTTTAAATTCATGCAACGGAAGATCAATCACTTGTTGTGGAACTTTATTAATAAAGGCTATGCCTTTCCCCATAAATGAACCTCTAGTTTTTGCAAGCCTAAATCTTGGAACAGCAAGTTTATCTTTATTTCTTGTATTAAACTGGTGAATATTGCTGTTCTTAGCAAATGAATCATAGTGTTTCCTTACATAAACTAAATTTTCATAAATGTATTGGCCTGCCAAAGTTAAAATATTTATTTCTTTGAACAATTCTCTCAAGGTATCTCTTCGCCGTAGATTGTATATGGCGCGAACAGCTCTTTTTTGGAGTACAAAAATATTTTCAATACTGGCAGCTGAGCCCCACAATAGCAGTCCATATGACATTACACTATGAAAATAACTAAAGTATACTAACCTTGCCGTTTCAATATCAGTTAAAAGCCTTATTTTCTTAACAGCGAATGCCGCTGAACTAAGTCTACTTGACAAGGCCTCAATATGTGGATCCCATTGCAGTCGAGAATCTAGTGTGATACCTAGAAATTTTGTACTCTCAATAAACTCGACTTCATCGTCATTCAAATTAATATTTAATTTTGTCTGCTCAACATTAGGTAAAGAGAATTTAACACATTTAGTTTTTTTGGGGTTAAGTGCTAAATTATTACTATTAAACCAGTATGAAACTTTAGAGAGGGCACTATTTACTTCGTCCGAACAGTTATTACCTCTGTTTACTTTAAAAACCAAAGAAGTATCATCCGCAAATAGTACTGTCTCACATAAATTATTCGCGTAGTTGGGAAGGTCATTTATATAAATTAGAAACAACAATGGGCCCAATATTGATCCCTGTGGCACACCCATATTGATGGGGGCTCCGGTAGATTCAGTTCTATTAATCACTACTTTCTGAGTTCTATTGTAAAAATACGATTTCATAAGACTAACTGATTTATCAGAGACACCATAATGTTCTAGCTTCTTTAATAGTGTTTGATGATCAACACAATCGAATGCTATAGAAAGGTCACAGAAAATGCCAATTACATCTTGCTTTTCTTCCCAAGCGTCAAGAATATGTTTGAGAAGTGCAATTCCAGCATCAGTAGTACTTTTACCCTTGGAAAATCCAAACTGATTTTTATGAAGTATATTATTGTATGTGAAGTAATCTAATAATTGGGAATATATAATTTTTTCAAAAATTTTACTAAGTGCTGGTAGTATAGATATTGGCCTAAAGTTAGCTGGGTCACTTTTATCCCCAGATTTAAAAAGAGGAATCAATTTACTATTTTTCATTAGATCAGGAAAGACCCCTTCGTCAATACATTTGTTAAAAATAAAAGCCAAGTAAGGGGCTAGTATATCAATTATTGATTTAATAATGCTTGTTGACATGCCCCAAAGATCTTCTGTTTTTTTAACATTAATTGTTTTAAAAGCTTTAATGATATCTGCACTATTTATATATTTAAAGGAAAAACTTTCATTGCACTTATCAACACTAGACTCCAGAAGGGAGACAGCGATGTTGGGACAAGCACTAAGAGTACTGGTAGTTTCTGCAGGTATTCTAGCAAAGAAATCTTCAAAAACTTTAGCGACCTCATTGTCAGATTCAAAAGTTTGATCACCAGTTTTTAAACAGAAGGAATTTATATTGGATTTTGATTTGCCCGTTTCTTTATTAATAATATTCCAAGTAGCCTTAATTTTATTGTCAGCTAATTTAATTTTATTTGAAAAGTACTTGGACTTTGCTAAGATACAAACTTCTCTGAATGTTTGTGAATACTTCTTGACAAATTCAATGAAGTTAGGATCACAAGAAGTAGCTTTCTCTGCATAAAGTTCGTATAATTTCCTTCTGCTCTTATATATACCGGGTGTGGCCCAGTCACTAAATTTCGTACTATCATTACATTTGATCACTTTTTGTTTAAAAGTTTCACTAAATTCAGTTTGAACTATGCTAAATAAATGATTATATAGGTTATTGGCTTCAAAATTTGGTTCTGGTAATGTTTCAATTTTACTTGTGACATTGATTCTGAATTTTTCAATACAGTGTTTTTTTATTGGCCTACACATTATTTCCCGTTTAGGTGGAACATGATGGTGCTCAATGGAGGCTAATTGTCCACTATGGTTGGATTTAATACAATTTAAAATTGATTTTTCAATAACATTACAGTTACAGAAAATATTATCTAAGCAGGTTGCCGATGTGGGCCAAGTTCTAAGGGTCCCCCAGACCTACTAGTTTCGTTTCTTTGCTTTGCTGTTCTACTTGCTGTTTAGACCGCCGGCCAACCAGGGTCATTTTCAATCTATCGCATATTTGGACCAGACCAAATTGGCAAGATAGACATTAGCTTGGTGTTATCAAATATCATCGTCTGGGTTGCGAAGTAGGAAGCTTCTGGGAGATATGCCACCCTGAACATGGTCTCCGATTGCTAAAAATAAATCGATCCCATATTTATATAAATTGTGAACAGGGTTGTGGGTGTCATCATTACCTATCTGAACTATTTTTTTGTGTTTTCATAACGATCGTTTAAGGAACAAAGCTCACAAGAACATTCTTATATGTGAAATGTACTTAGATTGAAAATATGCGATAGATTGAAAATGAGCCTCTTGGCCGGCGCGGTCCATTGCCGAACAGCAAAGCAAAGAACGGAAACCGGTAAGTCTGGGGGGGACCCTAAATGTAGACAAAGATAAATTTCGTAACAAATAAACCAAAGTGCCCATTTTTTCGTAAACAAACCGCATTTTCGTTCATACGATCCAAGCGATCCGATTTTCCAAGTTTTGTATCGATCCGGCAAAAAATCGTATGGCCTCGATCCGATCCGAAAATCGCCGGATCGTATGCCCGCCGATCCGATATTTCAAAAGATCGGATCGGATCGGCGCATCCCTATTGTACCTAATGAATGGTACTAAAGAGTAACAAAGTAATTGTACAATATGGTACCAAATAATTTGTACCTAATAGTACCCAATGAATTGCGCTAAATAGTAACAAAATAATGGTACTATATGGTACCGAATAATTTGTACTAAATAGTACCATTCATATTGTAGCAAACGAATGGTACGATATGGTAACTAATAAATTGTACAATATGGCACTAAATAATTTGTACTAAGTAGTACCTAATGGATGGTACTAAAAAGTAACAAACGAATGGTTCAATATGGTACCAAATAATTTGTAGTATATGGCACCAAATAATTTGTACTTAATAGTACCTAATTAATGGTACTAAATAGTAGTTAATAAATGGTACTTAAGTAACAAAGTAAGTGTACAAATTTGTACCTAAAAGTACCTAATGAATGGTACTAAATAGAAACAAAGAATGGTACTATATGGTAAAAAAATAATTTGTACCTAATAGTATATAATGAATGTTACTAAATAGTAACAAACTAATGTTACTATATAGTACCAAATAAATTGAACTAAATAGTACCTAAAATAGTAATAATATAAATAGTACTAGTAGTAGCATGACACTAAATAGAAACAAATTAATGGTACTATATGGTACTAAATTATTTGTACTAAATAGTACCTAATGCATGACACTAAATAGAAACAAATTTATGGTACTATATGGTACTAAATTATTTGTACTAAATAGTACCTAATGAATGATACTTAATAGTAACGAATGATAGATACTGTTAACAATAAAATAATCTAGACACTTCGAAATACATATTTAATTAATATTTTCACAAATTAGTACACGTCTGTTACTTATAGCAAGCTCCAGGAACTGAACTGTTGTGGACGCTCCCAGCGTCCCGTTGCCTTCCTGCATGACGTCACGGCTCATATTCCTAACACGGCCATACTGACGACTGCTTCGCCCTCGGAGCTCTAGCTAAAATAAAATGAAATCCAGGAGAGGGGGTTATGATCCTCTCACCATCTGCCTTCTGCCTGACTTTAGTCAGATATTTGTTCTGCCTGACTTTGGTCAGATATTTGTTCTGCCTGACTTTAGTCAGATATTTGTTCTGCCTGGCTTTAGTCAGATATTTGTTCTGCCGGCCAACTTTTCATATTTTCAAAAGTGACCGTCACTCTGTGAGTGCTGCCATTGGGTTTCGTTCCCAATACTTCAAATCGAGTGTTCTTTAAAACTTTCGTCACTTTGTATGAAATGCTCCGGAATCTGCCTTTTAACTTTTTGTATTCCGGATTCCCTTCGAACTAATTCGAATCAACACTATATCCCCAGTTTTATAAGGAGATTTCACATAGCGTTTGGCATTAATCCGCCGCATCTGCCGCTTTTGATCCTCATCCAAAAGCTCGCGAGCTTTTGCGCTTGTGACTCTCAGGTCCAGCCTCTCACCTGCCTCTGTGAGATTATTTATCAAAAGCGCCTCACACACCACTGTCAGCTTACAACTCGTTTCGAGTTCTGCCAGTGACCCTGTTCACCGAATTATTCAACCTTACATAAAAGCTCCCGTGCTATCGCACGTGTGACCCTCAGGTCCTGCCTCTCACCAGCCTGCGTGAGATTATTCACCCGTAAAGCCTCACACAGCGCAGTTGGCTTATAGCCAAACAAACATTCGGAGTTCTGCCTCAGTGACCATATTCACTGCGTTATTCAACACCTGCTGTGTGGCAGCCAGAGCTTCACACTAGTTTTATTCTGGTTGAACTTTGATAACAGCGTTCAACATCATCGTCCTGTTGAGACGCTCTACCTACCCATTTGTCATAGGCTGATTAGTGAATTTATTACTGACTGAATCTCATTTTCATTACAGAAGCCCTTAATGGCCCACGAGGTAAATGCTGTTCCTCGATCGCAAATGAGTCTACAAGGTACTCCGAACAAATACGCCATAGCCTTCAAGGCTTTCATCACGACATTCACGACATTGGTGCTCGTTTCAACCATGGCTTCCAAAAAGCAGTATTTAGTAAAACCATCTTGTAAAGCGATTATGCACTGGAATCCTTCCTCGCTTTTTACAAACGGACCAAGATGATCAGCATGTACCACTATAAATGGAGTTTACCCATTGGTATCGGATGTATCAGCCCTGGCTTACGGCCAGTATCACTCTTGTCAATCAAAAATTTAAAACAATTGCGGACTTATTTTGATACAACCTTTCTCATCCGGGGAAACCAGTATTTACCCCGAATGGCAGCCAGTGTTCTATCGACACCTTGATGTCCGCTTTCATCATGCATAATTCTTAACACACCTCCATCTTGCATTCCGTGGTACAGCCCATTTGGATCCTTCCGGCGTCTTCCTGTAGAGATCTCCTTCCTTAATCTCGTAATCATTAAAATATTGGTTACAATCTCCTTCGTCACTTCCTTCTTTTAGTACACTGACGATTCTTAACAATTCTTCATCAGCCATCTGGCATTCAAGTAAATTTTCTGCCGTTGTAAATTCATAAGTCAGACAAACAGGATTACGGCTCAAATAATCAACGTGTGCCACTCGTTTACCCGTTTGCAGGTATAACCACCATCGAGCCACTCGTGGATTTATTTCCTTCTTAGTCATACAGTCTGTTACCAATTTGAATTGAATCCCAATCAAGTACACTCTAAAATGTTTAAGTGCTTGTACAACTGCTAGAGTTTCTAGATTTCCAGATCAGAAGAATTATATTTGCTCCCATCCGGTGAAGTTCGCCGACTGTAGTTAGCTACCGGATGCAACTTGCTATCTTCATCTTTTTGCAGCAGTATTGCCCCTAGCCCCACACTCAAGGAGTCAGTGTGAACTTCATTTTGCGCCGCAATATCATAAATCTTTAGAACCGGCCTTTGGGTAAGGATATCTGTTATTTATTGGAATGCTTTCTGACAATCTGAATTCCAGTCAAAATTAATGTCCTCCTTCAACAGGTTGTACAGTGGATTGACTTTTGTTGCAAAGTTATAAACAAATCGCCTGAAGTAACTTGCTAGACCCAAAAACTGTCTTAGCTGTTTTGTCGTCTTTGACGGTAAAGCCCTTGTCACACAATCAATTTTATGGTTACTAGGCTTCACAGTTCCAGCCATTATCTCCCTTCCCAAGTATTATACACTCGAAGAATTGCTATTTTTCAATGTTTAGATAGTGTTAGTTAAGCTTCGTGCAGACGCAACAGCACTTCTTTTTATTTCTTCAGTGTTCTTCAGTACATTCTTCACAATTTATCTCTTAATTTGAGGCAATCTGCGAGGACTAGTAAATACTAGTTTTTATTAAGAAATAAGTTTTGTTTCTAGCTAAGATACTGTTGAACATCCAATGTCTTTTAATGATGTTGAAACGCGATCTCAATATCACTGCATCAGTTCTTAAAAATCTATAGTCACCAGTTTCAATGTCATTCAACTGAACCGGCAACACGATATGATTCACATGGTTAGATTGTTCATACTTGACGTAGACGCCATCCTTGTAAGCTTCTATCTGAACACCCGGATATATTAATATGTCCCGGTCAACTACACCCCTCACTAATTAATCTACAATCTGTTTCTCCAACTGCTGCTACAATGCTTCGATTTATTCCGGTCATAAGAGCTGAAGTTGCTCTTCAGCGCAAGCCAAGTCTTTGCGCTACTTTATTTCGAATTAAAGTTACAGAGCTTCCTGTGTCAATTAAACTTTGAATAGGCATATTATTAATATAACATATACTCGTAGTCAACATCTGTACCACCTTATCAGTGCATAAGTACACCGGTTATAATTTATTCAACTGTATGTCCGTAGCGATGGCAATATTTACATTATCGGCCCATTGTTTATGTTAGAGTCGGGATTAAAGGCGGCCTCTTTCTGATAGTTTTGTTTGGTCGGAATGACCTGACCCGTAATTGTAAGTTTCGACTTACATTCAAATCGCCTATGTCCCGGCTTGCCGCACTTAAAACAAGTGGCCTTTGTTTCGTGACGCGGCGGGAGAGATTTGTTATTGTTCCAGCGTTTCTTAGTAAATGATGACGGAATGGAATGAGTGCGGATGGGCATTTCGGTACACATAGATCTTCTGGACATTTGGGTTACTAATGCTTGCATTGTTTCACAACTTTCAAGTACAGCGCTAATATTTTTATCAACGATACCGCCTAACATTATGTCCATCTGCTGTCTTTCAGACAGTTTTACTCCGAGACGTTTAATTTTTGCGGACATGCGGCCAGCGTAAAGAACTAAAGATTTCGCATGCGTACTTTTGAAATTTATGATGTCTTCGATAGTACTATAGAAATTCGCTTCTCTTGGGTAAGAAATAGACAGGTCTTTGACAAATTGTTTCCAGGTACGTTTTTTCGGTAACCAAAGGTTGTACCATGCCTTACCTTCACCTTCCAATGCCTGTGTCGCGCGAAATAACTTTTTTCGCTCGCTCCAGTCACAAGCCTCAGCGATGTCATTGACATGCTGGATCCACTCCTTGACGTAGCTTCCATCTTTGCTGGGATCAAAGCCGGGAACAGAACCTAGCTCTGGCGACCGAGACCGTCGGCGATGTACCTTCCGTGGAGGTGTGTAACTGGATGAGTCCGACACCGACCTCTCACGACTTCGTGATGGTCTTGATGACATAGTCACTAATTTCACTAAATTACGTGTCTATTTTCATTTTCACCTTTCACTTAACTTCAGAGTTTTTTTTAACGGTTTATGGGTAGTATCCCACCGCTGTGTTAACAATAAAATAATCTAGACACTTCGAAATACATATTTAATTAATATTTTCACAAATTAGTACACGTCTGTTACTTATAGCAAGCTCCAGGAACTGAACTGTTGTGGACGCTCCCAGCGTCCCGTTGCCTTCCTGCATGACGTCACGGCTCATATTCCTAACAATACTATATGGTCCCAAATAATTTGTACCTAATAGTACCTAATGAATGGCACTAAATAGAAAGAAATGAATGGTACTATATGGTACTAAATTATTTGTACTAAATAGTACCTAATGGATGGTACTTAATAGTAACAAATGAATGGTACTATATGGTACCAAATAATTTGTACTAAATAGTACCATTCATTTAGTAACAAACGAATGAAACCATATGGTACCAAATAATTTTTATGTAATAGTACCTAATGAATGGTACTTAATAGTAACAAACGAATGGTACTATATGATACCAAATAAATTGTACTATATGGCAACAAATAATTTGTACTAAATAGTGACAAATGAATGGTACTAAATTATTTGTACTAAATAGTACCTAATGAATAGTACCAAATAGTTCCAAACGAATAGTACTAAATAGTAGTTACCAAAGTATGAATGGCACTAATGAATGGTAAAATCTAGCCGTGATATACTTTAAAACCATAAGGGATCCCGCGATCTTGTTGATCACAAAAAAAAACTGTCGTTTGATTTCTTAGAAACTACTTAAGTAATCAAGCATGTGTTTTTTTTGCCTTGAGGTACATTTTAGGTACATTTTTTTGATGTAGTTATATTTTATGTATAATGGTTCAACATTGATTTATTAAAGAACACCCGCCATATTGACTTCAATATGGCGGGTGTACCTTTGATTTCGTTATAACTTTTTTCTTATTTAGGTACAATTTTTTTAATTCCAGGTACTAAATAGTACATTTTAGGTACATTTTTTTGGTATTTGAGACAGTTCGATTCGACATGATACACCCGCCATATTGACTCTCATTTAAGAACAGCCTACAGACCAGTTTCCATCATGCGGCGAAACTTTATCACGCCTTGTAACTCCCAAATTTTTTTTGTATAGACGTTCATACCTACTATAAACAAAATGGTCAGGATTTTGTATTTTACACTTTTTCAATAATTATATCTATATGGGGGAAAGATTTTTTTTATTTATATTTGCCTTTATTGTTTAATAATTACCACTTAATTACCCGGAGCCAGTGATTACAGTATTTTCGTAACTCGGATGTTAGGTATTCCAGTATTAATGCCATGATTGATATGCATGTCATTGAAGGAGATTACGCGATTATTTAGACTGGCGCCAGCAGACTAATGCAAGGCTGCCAACTGCACTGTTTTTTCTACAACGTAAATTAATCATTTGGTTCCCGCAGTGGGGTGGTTCCCCTCATGATTACAAGCAACTTTTTTATGGGACCAACTCTGTAATTGCGAAAAAAATCTGCTATTCCATACATTAAGGTCGAGTAGGTAGGTATTGCGCTTTTGAATCGAACAGCTGATTTTTTATCGCGATACCAGAGTTGGCCCCATAGCACAGACATAAATTATAGTGTATTATTATGTCTGTGCCCCATAGTAAAAGTTGCTTGTAATCATGGGTGGAGTGGAACCACTCACAGCGGGAATTATAACGCTAGTTATTTTTACATTCTCTTTACGGGAACTAAATGATTAAAATTTCAGCGATAACATGGCATACAAAAATCTTTTTTAAAAACACGATTTTAAAAACGAAGCGATCACGGTTATATATTTACAGAAGAATTTATTTTTTACTTTTTAGTCTGTTTTTACTAGTCCGTTTTAATGTTTTTAGTCCGATTTTTTTTGTAATAATTTAGTTTGTTTTAAAAAAGTGTTTTTAAAAAACTGGAAACTATTTCCCAATAAAGTACTCGTCAAGACTATTCAAATGAGTCGAAACTCGATGGGGTAACATGGTTTTATTGAAGAGTTCCTGTGGCGTTTACCACCCCGGTGGTCAATGGCACCTATTTATTCCCATCTGCTGCCGGGGTGGTGGTTGGCACTAATAGGTGGCGTTTACCACCCCGGTGGTCAATGGCACCTATTTATTCTCATCTGCCCCTTTCGAGCTTGCCATCGGGGTGGCGCGGTTGGCACTCGAAGCTCAAAATGGGAATAATAAATAGGTGCCATTGACCAATATAAATAGGTACCAGGGTGGTAAACGGTAATCGTTCAAACTGTTTGACAAACATTGGGGAGTGTTCCTTAACCTTAAGGGGATTTTCCTTTAAGCGATTTATTTTCCTGACATAAGTACTTCTATTATTGTAATCTCTGGATTTTATTTTCCTTAATTGCGGTAAATATCTAAGTTGTGAAATAAATTAATACTGTCTGTCCGTCGTTTTTGTTTTGTTTATCCTCGCAGTCGGGTAAAAAAATTTAGGAGAAAATAATCAAAGGTCAAGGAACACTACAAACATTGTTTGAACGTCTACGGGGCTCTTTAGTGACAACCACCACCCCGGTGTGGCAAATCAGGGGGCAGATGGGAATAAAGGCTTCACGTCCACATTTGTTCCCAACGAGTCACACACCATTAACTGTCACTGGTTGGGAAGTCTTTATTAAAACAATTCCCAGCCAGTCACACTTTAATTCGATGGGAACTTTTTATTAGAAATTTTCCAACCAAAACAAATGATAGGTAATCAAATAGGTTTAATTATAATTTTAAATCAACAAATATAAACTTGTTTAAACCTATGTTGTTATGCTTTTGATTTAAAATTGCAATTAAACCCATTTGATTATTATTTTCTTTAATCCTGTAACAGTGTGACTGGCTGGGAAATTCTAATGAAAACTTTCCATCGAGTAACAGTGACGGGCTGGGAATTGTTTTAACAAAACTTCCCAACCATTCAGTGACAGGCGATGGCGTGACGCGTTGGGAAGAAATGTTCACGTCGCGCGTCGTCGTCTGCTGCTGCTGTCTTCCTGCAGTCGGCTACCAACTTGTACCTAATTAGGTGTCTAAACTTCAGTCATAGAATATGTGCTCAGTATGAATAAAAATACCAACTTTATTAATTACTTATTATTTATTATTTTGAAGAAATTACAACAAAATTATTATTTATGAATTAAGTAGGCTTAGTAAGTACCACACTGGTAAACATATTAGTTATAAAATTTAGTGTACAACTTTATAGCAGCCTTCGCATCTTCGAAGCTGTCGTGGTGGCCAGTTTGAATGTCGTATCCCAAAAACTGTTTTGTCAACTCTTTGAGGGAACGTTTCTCGTTCCCATTCTGAAATAGAAAAAAGAACACCTTTTAGTATAGGTGTACATAGTTACAAAGTAGTGTTTATGTTCCTATGTGGTACTCAAAACCACCCAATAGTTCAGTAGCTCTCCACTTATTACCCTGGATTTGTTCCCATCGAGTCAACCCTGTTACTCGATGGGAACTTTTTATTAGTCCCAACCAGTCACACTGTTAAGGTGGGTCTCCACCAAAATTGTTGGTAATTTTTGTGTTTCCAACTGTTTGCAACTCTCCAGAAAATCACCAACATTTGTTCCCATTGTGTCCACACCAAGTCACCAACAATTTGAGAAACATTTTAGTTGACAACAAGCTGTCTCCACCAGGATGTTAGAGACAGCTAGTTGTCAACTAAAATATCTTCAGACGATGATGATATTATGCAAGCAGCTGCTGTATTTATTATTTTGTGCAAAAAAAACAAGCTTAATTATTGGGTAGGTACAACAAAGCCTCAAACAAAGAAAAGTACACGGAGGAGGGATGGAACTATTTGTTTTCATAGTTTTTATTAGTTGAGTCCCGTAGTACTCTTTGTATGTGAAATAAATCAATCACGTATCCGTTAATTAGTTCGTTCACGCGACAGTCATGTTTGTTCACAACTAATGTTCCAAACAACGAAAAATATCTGCAACAAGCGTATTCCTTTGATGTTACCGCCAAAAATGGAAACACGGTTTCCGACAAATGTTTACAATTTTTGTTGCTAACACAAGGTAATTTCTGAAACTTTTGTCACCAACACGTGTTGATAACACAAAAGTTGGCAACTTTTCTTTGGTGGAGACGCAGCTTAACAGGTTATTTTCCTCTTGTAAGTGTGACTGGTTGGGAAATTTCTAATAAAAAGTTCCCATCGAGTAACAGGTGTGACTCGATGGGAATTTTTGACTAAATATTGCCAACCAGTCAGTGGTGTGACAGTCAATGGTGTGACTGGTCTGGTTGGGAACAAATGGGTAACATTTGTGGTGCGCCCTACCCAACAACGGTATGTGCCGCCCTGACAACGATCATATGAAAATACAGAGTAATTTTGAGACCCCTTTACAAAATCAAATAAATATAAGTTCAAATAAATAATAAAAAAAATGAGATAATTGTTTGATTTCTTTTTAAATTCAGTTTTCAGAAACTTTTTATATCCTAAAAATCTAGGGGGGGCACTCTCACCGTTGCGCACGGGACACGAGCGGGGGAAGGCGCAAACAGTGACAACAATTTTAATTTGTGTAGAGAAAAATTTGGAGTAAAAATGTAAAAAAAAATATAGGTACAGACATCCAAACTTTCACAATTTTATAATATGAAAACAATGTATTTTGTGATATTAGTAGGTAGGATTTAGTATACTGCCCGGCATATATATAATATATATATTGGCAAGAGAAAGAAAGAGACAAAAGATGCGCAGTAGCCAGAAACACGTAAGTTTATGGCTACTGCGCATCTTTTGTCTCTTTCATTCTCTTGCCAATATATATGCCGGGCAGTATACTAAATCCTACCTACTAATATCACAAAATACATTGTTTTCATATTATAAAATTGTGAAAGTTTGGATGTCTAGATTTTAGTTTTTTGTTATAGGTGCCGGCATATAACTTGGCAAGACAAAAATGAGACAAAACATGCGCCGAGTTTAGTATTTTTTGTGCCGGGCGGTAAACACAATCACGCAGAAACGGCTGAACGGATTTGGATGAAATTTGGCACACAGATAGTTTATAACCTGGATTAAAACATAGAATACTATTTAACTTACCAAAAACTTCGGGAGTGTGGCTATGTCTATTATTGGCGAGTGGGATATATCCAGTACTTCCAAGTCCTTTTCAACTGAATGCCCAACAACAGTTTTACCGCGAATTCTATCTTTGACGTCCTGTTGCACCTGAAATGATATTAAATTTAAAGAGAGGGGCTCACTGACATACGCATAGGAAGAGGGGGGAAACGTCACCCCAGAAAAAAGCTGATAGATATATTTTTATTGCCCTTGCCCCTTTGAAACTATAACGCGGCCGGTCGGAGAGTCAGGTTCGGGGCGGTTTGGTAAAGTTCGTAGGTACTTATCAAGAAAGTTGCGCGCGCCCCATCTTCGAATCGTAACTCATATGAAGAAAAAATAGTTAATATTTTATATTCAGATAGAAATAGTCTTTTTTCATGAGTGTTTCATATTATGATGTGAAAATGGGCGCTTTTTGTGGTAATCTTTCGTGATTCGAACGAACTGTACTAGTCTACGCGGCACGCGGGAATGCTCGCGAATTTCGCGGCGCGCTCGGTCTCATAATATATTATTGGGCTTTCGTATCGTAGTCGTATCAAAAGCATCAACGAATGATAAATTGGTCAATATAGTAGCGAACTCGTGGAGTCGGCAATGGCTTAACCACCAACGTCTGAAGAGATAAGGAAGAGACAAAAGCGAGTGGGTACGGACTACGGACGGCCAGCAGCGGCCAGTTTAAATAATAGCAAGTTTTCTTACCTGATGAAATGATTTTCCACCGCTAAGTTTCGCCTCTGTGAGGCCGGTAATCTGGTAGCGGTAGTCCGCTACTGATCGGCTTGGCTTCACGTATGTATCGTACAATTTACTTCCATAGGTGTCGACCAGCGATACACGTGCCAGGATGTTCCTCCCATTATGGTCCTGGACCATTTCGCAGTCGATTCCCACTTTAGACATGGTGAAAAAAACAATAACTTTTAACAGAATTTCAAAGCACTTACAATGTAGCTGCCGCGTACTCGACTGAAATCGTTATGAAACTTTTGTAAGTTGTCGCAGAATATATAGCAACTTTTCACTAGTGATGTATCAACCGACGCTTAGGCGACCGTGTTATCGATATTCGATAGTTGACTAGTTGTATACCAACAAACAAGTTAGTTACAGCATCTGTGGTTACAGTACTAGACACGTATCTTGAAATTTTTTCGACGTAGTGGGGATAAGTTCGCGCCTGTGCTCTTGTGAGCGACCAATAGCGCGCGCTCCTCTCCCGCCGCCCGCGCCCCTCACCGCTACGCACACCCAAAATACGCGTTTTGCGCAATCCCCATCCGATTTCAAGTTATATGCCTCGTACTGTACTTTTGGATTACCTATTTATTTTTATTTTTTATTTATAAATCTTTATTGTACAAATACAGAAATAAGGTAAAAATGGTGGCCTCAAGGCTAAGAGCATTCTCTACCTGTCAACCAACAATAAACAGATTTATATAAATAAAAAAACAATTAGCGGAAACTAGCGCCGCTAACGTGGTTTTTTTTTATTAAAACAAAACAAAATCACACAGAAAGAGCCTGAAAGAGGGTAGATAGATTCACAAGCTTCAGTCCCTCGTGACCATGGCAGCTGCAAAGGTGCCGAACGAAATGTTTGGAAAATAAAATATTCAAATGAAACTGAATCAATCATCAAAAAATCCACGCTAGTTAGCATCCGTTATGAATGCTTAACTAATGTATTCGGGACATATTTTAGCTGACAAGAAGAACGGACGCAAGAAACAATTAGCGTTATCAAATGAAGTACTTAAAGTTAACAAAATTATATACAACTAACTACTACGTTACTGTAGGTACATACGTAACCATTTATGTAGAGCTAAATTAAATGTAATACATTTAATTTAGCTCTACTGATTTCTACCTCACAAAAGGCGTCGTATTTTAGAGTGAGAGAGACTGCAAAAGTAAAATCCAATACAGAGCCGATTACGTGAAAGAGAGCCTGTAGCCAATGACACATTTGCAAATTTTCACTATCGCTTCGCTCCGAAAATGTATGGAATTGACGTTTTATAATTCGATTGTTAACGAAATCTTATGTCAATCCCATACATGTTTCGAAAGCGAAGCGATAACGAAGATTTGCATATGTCACTTTGGCTAGGGGGTCAGATCAGTGATAGAAAGGAATGGAGCGATGGAACATTGTGGTAGTGGTACAGTCAGCAAAGAAAGTCACTTAAAACTATAGCCTTTTGTCATTTCCGATTTATTGCTTTTAAACGTCAAAAGACTGTCAATAAATCGCTATATCACGCGATATTATATCGTTTTTCGGTGGTCATGCTAGGGTAGGACAGATGTAGTGCTATTATATTTAAAAAAAAGCTTTATTTCAAAATCAATGGACATCGTATTTCCATCTGAATTCCGTGGGGCATTTTTCGTGGCGCGGGTGGGCCCTACCTATGGGTGCTGGCAGGGGGGTGCCAGCTGCCAGGTGGTGCATTTGCACCCCTCGGGTATCTCGAGATCAACATTATCTAGACAGCTCTAGATAATGTTGATCTCGAGATACCCGCAAATATACCCTTTAATTGAAAACCCTGTTCTAAGAAACCGAAGTATGGAAATGAAAATAATGCAGTAAACTAGCTTTACAAGGAAGTGTATTGAAGAATTGATCATTCTGTGAGTTTGCACTAATCCACATGAAAAACTACAATGTATGGAAGATCGTGATGGCGTCACACTGGAGATTCTTGAGGAAGCCACGTCCAGCAGTAGTAGGTGACATCATGCGGTTGATCAAAAAGAATTGAAAGAAAATCCTGAAAATGAGCTGAAAAGTCAGGACAGGAAAATAAAACCTATTAAGTAAATACCTAGTATGTTGTATGGTATGAGTATGTTACCTGCTATCTAAACAAATCGCGTCGTAAGTACAGTACAGTTTACCACTTTGCAGAAAAAATTGTGTGCGCCCTATACTACCTATAATATCTACGTACTTCTTTGGCATATCCTGGTATAACAAAAAAAAATATTGTTTATTTAATAACAAGTTAAATAGGTTTAAAATTGGACCACTCAATAGTTTAAAATATAATTTTACGAGTATTTCATTCACTTCATAAACTCGACTCATATTCAATTTTATTAGGTAAAAAAAATATTTAGATAAGCAATATGTATTTTTTTGTAAGCTTCTCCTTCGCGATAACTCAAGTTTTGTTATCAGTCGATACATTTTATCGATATGCGATGACCTGTCGATAATGTTGCTTCACTAGGCTCTGTATACGATGTCGGTCGTTGTGTCGGGGACTTCCCTAAAAATATGTTGGGGGCTTCGAAAGATGGAAACGTCTGTGATTGGCTGAATCTGCGTGGACGTCATAAAATTATAGCCAAATAAGGTCATATATCCCGAATTCCCGAAATGAAGGTTCGTGATTGGGCGAGAGAGCACGGATGCTGGATGGCGGGTTAACCCGTCACACGCCTCTACGGTTTGTGTTGTTTATGTTCCTCTATGGTATGGGCCAACGTGTGGGTGTGGGACGAGTTGGGATTTTCAAAATACTTACTTAAATAATTGTAGATAAGTTTATACCTACGTCACAGTCTACTTAATATCCAGATAGGTGTAAATAGTTTATTAAAAGTATTTTAATTCACTATGTAAATGGTTGGCTATTTTTAATTTCAAATAAAAATACAAAATGGTTTTCAAAGAAAGTATTTAAAATACAAAATACGTGTATACGTATGAGATAAAACACTTTTTAACGGACACTAGTACTACTAGCGCGGTTTTATTGAAAGTACTTTGGTAATTAGTTGGTATTTGGTTTGATTTTTTAATTTCCCGACGTTTCAGCACCTTTGCAGCTGCCGTGGTCACGGGGGACTGAAATCAAACCAAATACCAACTAATCACCAAAGTACTTTCAATAAAACCGCGCTAGTATCCGTTAAAAAGTATTTTATTTCATGTCTAGTGAGCCCCTAAAAGCTTGAGAAGTGAATACGTATACTTTCAAAAATAGTTTATTTTTCGAATAAAATAGGTAGGTATTTTACCTTGTTAGTTTTCGTATTCTAACAAGTAGTTACAATTTTTTTAACTTAGGGATTTAGCCCTATTCATTCGTATCTCTCGAAGCTTTTGACAAATAGGTACCAGGTGTTTAAATCAGTTAAATAAAATAAATAATAATCTTAATAATATTATGTCACTTATTTTAACATGTACTTATTTGTTCAGAGATAATCCCTACTTCCTTACTAATATTATAAATGCGTAAGTCCGTTTGTTTGTTTGTTACACCTTTTACGTCTTAACTACTGAACCGATCATCATAAAATTTTGCATACACACACGTTCTGAGGGGTACAGAATAGGACGTAGGGTACCTTTCATCCAGAAAAAAAGTACTAGTCCCGAGGGATAGCAAAAGATCTTTTGTCTGTTTTACGCTTTCACGCCTAAACTAATGAACCGATTTTGATGAAACTTAGTACGGAGATAGATAAGACCTTTGTGAAGGACATAGGCTACTTTTTATTCCACAATTATGAGGATTCCGGGTGTAGTGCGCTTCCACCTTCGCCCTTATCGTCACTTAACATCAGTGAGGTGAAGGCCAATACCCCGTTGTGCACTCAGTCAGACCAAGAGGTTGTGCATAAAAAAATGGAAAATACATTTTGAAAAAAGCATTTCAAATGCAAAATAAAAATAGCTATTTTGTTTTTGCATGTAGGTACTTATTTCAAGAAAAATAGTAGGACGAGTTAGCCAACGAACGCAACGGTGATATTTTGAAAGTTTCAACTCGTCCCACATGGGCCGCAGCTAGGGTTGCCAGATTGGCTTGACTTGGCTGGATTGTCCAGCTATTTCACACGTTGTCCAGTGTCCCGGTTTTAGGCAAAATGTCCAGCTAAAATGAAGCTGAAAATTAAAAACCACCAGTATTACTGGTTTTTCCACCGAGTTGGCAACTCTGGCTCTGGCAACGTTGGTACTCTCGTTATCGCTAGTTTACATAGATATATGCCCGGGACTTTCCCGGGCATAGATAGCGAGATATCTATATAAATACAGATAAAGGTTCTAAAATGATAAATGCGGCTAAAGGAAATGCTAAATATTTGTGGCAGAAAAAGTGATTTCATATTAATTTTGTTTGATTAAGGTTCATCTGTTTTGTAATAGTAAAAAAAAATGTATGATAATGCTGTGTAATGTATGTGGCAAAAAAGTCATTTCATATAACAAAATTATTGTTTAATTAAGGTTCCTCTGTTTTGTAATAATAAGATTTTTTTATAGTTATGCTGATTTTTTTTGTCCAGCCAAAAATCCTAATGTCCAGATATTTTATAATATTGTCCAGAAATTTTGATTTCTCAATCTGGCAACCCTAGCCGCAGCGCAGCGCAGCACATTGTAAATTGTAAACTTAAATCTTTGTTGTAAACATTGCGAAGGGCCCGTAGGGACGGTGCGCGTGACGCCATTCAAAACAAATGGTAAAATGGTGGCCAAATACGGTTAATTTGAAATTTGATACATCCCCATTTGGCTCGCCAGTCGCCACCGAATAAATATAACTCAATTGATTGTTCGAGCACATAAAGCATCAGCAGGGAGCAGCAATATTATGTGAGCCATGATGGGCACTATTCATTTTTACGTTGCAGGTGCGGTCGCAGCCTGAAATTTTGGGGGGGGTCACTAATAATAATAAAGCTTCGTACAGACTGAGGCGAGCGAATCGCGCGCGTCGCTCATTTTGACAGATTTTGATCGCGTAACTCAAAGCAATGGCCATAGCCATAGCCATTGCCATAGCAATTTCTTTGACAATGGCTATGGCTATGGCTATCGCTTTGAGTTACGTGGTCGCACTCGCGAATTTCGCGCGGAATTCGCCTCAGTCTGTACAAAGCTTAATTGCTTTTAGAAGCCTTTTCTATGTGACGTGTACGATTTGGGGGGGGGGGGGGGGGGGGGGGTCATGTCCCCTGTGACCCCCCCCCCCCCCCTCGGACCGCGCCTACTACGTTGCCGGTGTTGTAACAAATGCTTCAAAGAGGTTCTTTCAAGAACATCAATGTATTATTGTGCAGATTATGAGCGAATATGTAGTACAGTACAACAGTGCAGTTGTAATACTTTGTAGTAGCTATTAGGTTCTGGGAAGGAACAGGAAGACATTTAGATAAGTAAACAAAAATGCAATTCATTGTTATTAATGTAGGTACACACTACATCACGTCAAACGTAACAGTTGTACACGTACACAACACCTAATTTACGCTAGAAACATACTATTGTGTTGTGTTATGTGGTGTCGCGACGCGACACATCCTCATACATTTAGTATGACTAGAGACTAGGGTTACCAGATGAAAAAATCAAAAGGCCCGATTTCCATTGAAAAATCCTGAGATTTGTAGCAGTTTGAGAATAAGGAACGGGGGGGGGGGGGGGGGGGTAGTCGGCAGCGGCGAACTGATTAAATAATAGAAAGCTTATTACCTTCTATTAAAGTACTTTTTATTAAATGTACTGAATTTTATTGAAAATTCTAAAAATCCTGAGTTTTCCTCAGATTTACAAAATCCGGCCGCAATCCTGAGCAAAGTCCAAAAATCCTGAGATCTCCGGACAAATCCTGAGATATGGTAACCCTACTAGAGACACACTATTGTGTTGTGTTGTGTCGACACGACACACTGGTAGTAATGTGTTTCTCACCCATAGAAATATAATGTCAAAGAACAACAATGTCAATAAACAGGTGATCCGAAAACGAATGCATACCTACATTTTATATGAGATACGTAAAATATGACTTAGATTCATAAAACATCACTATATACGGCAAAGGAAATTAATAAACTATGCTATGTTCCATTATGGAAGAAAACAGTATGGAACTTCCATACTGTTTTCTTCGTCGATAAACGAATAAATGTAGAGAAATTTGGTTTTAGAGAAATGTGTGGCAATATCTTATTTACCTGTGAAAAGTGTGATTACTTGGATTATTTCTTTTTGTCACATTACAATTACTTAGAGCACAAGACACCATGGCTCCACGATACCTTTATTTTAAATTATAATTAAGATTAACAAATATTTTAAACAAACTGTGATTGCTCATTTGCTAGGCGGGACGCTAGGGGCTCTTACTGTAAAAAATGTTAGCACATGTCACTTGATCCTTTGTCTCTTTTTTACATAGACCGTGTCCGTATGATGTTAACTTCTCTTTTCCACGCTTTGTTGGTCTTCTTGAGCGCAGCGAAACTTTTTCTATGTCTATGTTCTAACCATACTAACAACACCAGAAACCATTGCCACCTTAGCAGTTTTAATCTCGTTCTTTGATCCACGGCTTTTTCACACTTCCGCATTGAGCTGCGTAGAAACTATTTAACTGCACATTAAAAATTGTCCTTAAAACAATTATCTGTACACATTTTCTTCATTTAATTCATCCATATTCTTACTTATTTTCGATGCAATATCTTCACTTAACGCCATTTTTATTGTTATGCAGCGCTGCGAGTGTTGATAATTAGTACTAAAAACTTATAGTCTAAGCGGTCATGGGATTTTTGGTAACGATCATGGAAAAGGTTAGATTCATTTTCATGGGTTGTAGAGTGGTCCCCTAATGTGAATGATCTCGGTCTGCCTGCTCTCAGTGGTTGCAACTTCGAGTTATAGCGCTTACAAGAGGCATCATTGTTACGAAAAAAAAACGATCAGAGAAATGGTCAGTTTTAGTACCTGTTCAAAGAATGTCGTCTCTGCAGATGAAACAAGTTGGTCTGCCGGCTCATAGTGGTTGCATTTCTGAGCTATGACGTGCGCAAGTCACGTTATTGTTACGAAAAAAAAACGATAAGGGAAATGGTCAGTTTTAGTACCTATTCAAAGTATAGTATCTCCACGGGTGAAAATAGTTGGTCTGCCGGCTCTCAGTGGTTGTATTTCAGAACTATCATTGTGTACGCAAGACGCTTATTTGTAGAGAAAGCCTAAAAAAACTTTGAAGAACGGGACAATAGGCAAATTTTTAAGTGCACGCCGGCCGTTTGCGTATCTGTGACTATATGAGTCCCCTCCCCACCTTAAGGTATCTCTACACTCGCGCGCGAAAAGCCCCAAACCTCCCGCACAGCAGTGTGCGTAGTGTGGAACCGATTTGAATCAAATCTACACACCCGCGAGTGAGTGTGGAGAGGTCTTTATGCCTGTGCCACCGCGCACCCCCAATCCCCCCCTCCCACTTCCGGCTTTAGCGTCAATAGAGATGTTCGATCCGGGTGCCTTGTATCGATATTCCGGATCGCCATGAATCGTAATTCACTGTATCGATCCAGATTATAGAATCTGGATTGATAGGCATCGGCTACACGCTCGGTAAATACTGTGGCCCAGCGCCATAGAGTAAATTTTAACCATGGAAAGTAAAATATTGAACATTCCATACAAATTACTTTCCATGGTTAAAATTTACTCTACGGCGATGGATCACAGTTAGTCTAAGCGGTCACGGGATTTTTGGTAACGATCAAGGAAAAGGTTAGATGCATTTTCATGGGTTATAGATGGTTCCCTAATGTGAATGATGTCGGTCTGCCTGCTCTCAGTAGTTGCAATTTTGAGTTACAGCGATTATAAGAGGCTTCATTGTTACGAAAAAAAACGATCAGAGAAATGGTCAGTTTTAGTACCTACTCAAAGTATGGCGTCTCCGTAGCTGAAATGATGTGGTCTGCTGGCTCTCAGTGGTTGCATTTCAGAGCTATGACGCGCGCAAGTTACAACAATATTTTTTTTATTGTCCAATTGTGTTTTTAAAAATACTTATCGATAGAACTCTCTATTATAATGAAAAAATGTCTTAAGCCATTTTTGTCTAAAATGAATAGATTGGTCGGAAAAAAATACTTTATGGTTTTTTTTTGTATGGAGTGAGATATTCAATGTGCTCTTTTGGTCAATTCCTAATTATTTCTGCCTCAAAACTACTTCTGCGTCAATATTTCAAACGTTTAAAATAATCATACACTATCAACGCACGCCCAAAATTGTACATTCACACAGCTTGGATTTCTAAACAGTATAAAATCGTATTTTTTACTAAAATTTTTTTTTGCCATTCTTTATTATTTTCTTAATTTTAACACTAGAAAACCAACAAAACGTTCAGTTTAGGTCTATGATACAATTGTTTTTACCATAATTACAACGCAACTAAAATATAAAGCTTAAATGTTCTCAAAAAAAAACCATAAATATCTGAGTTGTAATTGTTTCATTCATAGTTTTGACCTGACCAAATTCCTAACGAACTCTTAAGAGGTATTGCGGAAGAGATGGGGCCAATTCTGGCTAAAGTTTTCAACGAAATAGTACGCACGGTTATTATACCTAGACAATGGGCAGAGTCACACATAATACTCTTACATAAGAAAGGATCAAGGAAGGAAATAGGAAACTACAAGCTCATTTCACTGATTTCAAACACATACAAAGTCCTTGCAAAGGTCTTACTAGAAATAATATTTATTTATTTTTATTTATTTATGGTATCTGGTAATCTTGATGAAAATCAACCAATCAACAGGCAGGGCTCAGGAAAAACTACAATACAATATATTGTATTGTATGTAAGGACATCAGATAATGGTATTGAAATTAGCTTTGTAAATTGGCTTATTATATTCGTTGTGTTTTTGGATGAGTTGTTTGATGGTGTTTGATGATGTTTGGATATGTTGATATCACATCACCATCAAACAACTCATCCAAATCTGTCCGTACCAAGCGCTTTGCCAATACATTTCTTATGCGAGCTGCTAAAGAATGGAATGCGCTACCTGCTCATGTGTTCCCCGATAATTACAACCTTGGTCTTTTCAAGGCAAGAGTGAAAAGGCATTTCCTGGGCATGCATGCTACACCTTAGACCACATCCTGTTTACCAAGCAAGATGGTGGTCAATTGCCTGCCCAGTCTATATTAAAAAAAAAGTGGTTCATGAAATACCCAATCAAAACCCCTTTAACGGTAAGCGGTTCTGGGGCCCTATTTTTGAATCGCTCGGCTGGCGTCGAGCGTTCGTTTCTACTGATTTTCGTTTAACATTTATCTCAACCTCCATACATTTGAGTCAAATGTTGAACGAAAATCAGTAGAAAAGAGCACTCGACGCCAGCCGAGCGATTCAAAAATAGGCACCCTGGTCCTTCGGTCCAGTTGGAACTAGGTATAAATAGCTTGAACTCGTTTTAAAACCCCTTCATAAAGCCTTTATAGGGTTTCCCCGATAGGGTTTTCGTACTCGGTAAGTGCTTCTTGGGTTACCCTTTCGATAGGGTTACTGTATTGATAGGGTTTTTGAAAACAAGTCTATGAAAGACCCAATCAAAAACCCCTTTTACGGAAAGCGGTTCCGGTCCTCGCTCGCAAGTTTGACGACTTCCAACCTCCCGAACAAGCCGGGTTCCGAAAAGGCTTTAGTACCATAGACCACATCCATTAAATCTGCTATTATGCTTGGCGTTCGTGGACTACGAGAAAGCCTTTGATTTGATTGAAACCTGGGCTGTGCTGCAGTCTCTCCAAAATTGCCAAGTGGACTACAGGTATATCGAGGTGATTTGTGGTACTAATTATACGAAAATGCCACCATGTTGATCCGAGTACAGAACCAGAGCACAAAGCGAGATATGGGACAGAGAGATGCTATTTTCCCGAAACAATTCACAGCTGCGTTGGATGATATCTTTAAATTCTTAGACTGGAAAGGACTCAGAATCAAGATGAATGGCCAGTACCTAACACACCTTCGTTTTGCCGATGATATAGTTCTTATGGCTGAAACCTTGGAAGACCTGAACACAATGCTCGAAGATCTCCGTTAGTGCTTCCCAAAGAGTGGGTCTCAAGATGAACATTTATAAGACGAAAATCATATCGAATGCCCATGTTGTGCCCACTCCAGCTCATGTTGGGAACACTAGGAGTTGTTGTCCATTACGTAGAAGTAGCTAGGACAGGCAGTCCAGTTAGGTAAGTCCAACTGCGGAAATGAGATCTCTCGTCGAATCAAACTCAGATTGGTAGCATTCGGGCAGCTTCGAAAACATCTTTCCGTCCGATTTACCTCAGTGTCCAAGACGAAAGTCTATGACCAGTGTGTGTTGTCAGTGATGACTTCGGCAGTGAAACGTGGCCGCAAACTATGGGTCTTATAAGGAGGCTCAAGGTCACCCAGCGTGCAAAGGAGAGAGTATTCGGCGTTTTTCTGCGTGATACAATCAGAAATGCGGAGATCCGCAGGAAAACTAAAGTAATCAACATCGCTCGAAGGATTGCTCAGTGGCTGTAGGCTGGACACATAGCGAGAAGAACCGATGGCCGTTGGGGGGGAAGGGTTCTGGAATGGCGACCGCGGACCGGACGACGCTCCGTGGGTAGGCCCCCAAAAAGGTGGACCAACGATCTGGTGAAGGTCGCGGGAAACCGCTGGATGCGAGCAGTGCAGAACCGTTCGTCGTGGAGATCCTTGGAGGTGGCCTATACCCAGCAGTGGGTGTCGTGCGGCTGATATGATGATACATCCAAGTGATCTGAACGGCATTTTAAGAGCTGTATGTACCAAAGTTCTCAGTTTCAAGATTTCCATACCTTTTAATGCTATTTACGTGATTTTTTTAAACTTATCGAAACAGATCTTACAATCCTGATAGATCAGTTGTGAGTATATTGCGATCTGGATCTCCTTCCTTTACTTTCTTGATAGCCGTCTTCAAATCACAGCTTGATCAATCCCTGGCAGAGGATGTATGAAAATGAATTAACTGGTGCTTCTTATTATCTGTCGCATAATGACATATTGATGTTTTTAGTTTCTGCTTGTTTCTATCAATGTTCATAAATACAATTTTGATCTTAGATCTTAAGATATATATCTTCAAAATCTTTACTTTTGTTATAAATAACTTATAAACGAGCCTATTTTTTTTAGTAAAGCCCATATAAAGGTTTTTAAAAATCATAATAAAATTTAGTTTCTATCGTTAATATTTTAAAAACTTCATTTATTTGAATATTATATTAATCATTGATCTGAACTAACCTTTTCTCTTTTTTTCTTTTTCCTTGTAAAATAATAATACAATTTTAGTTGGTAATAACCCGCCTGGGCCTTACTTAACATCCCGCTGCATTCTGTTATTTTGGTTTTATTTGATTTATTATGGTAAAAAAGTCATCCATAGTAATAATAGTGATCGAAAGTTTTGTTGGCTTTTATTGTGTTTTAATTGATGAGAGAGTAATAAATAACGACAAAACAATCAGTTTTTACTTAAAAAATACTTTTAAGTAAAAACTGAAAAAATTAATAAAAAAAGCAAAAATTAATTTTAATAAGGATTATTTAAATGTTCAAAATAACAATAAATTATTGACGCAAAAGTAGTTTTGAGGCAGAAACAATTAGGAATTGGTCAAAAGAGCACATTGAATATCTCACTCCATACAAAAAAAAACCATAAAGTATTTTTTTCCGACGTATTTTAGACAAAAATGGCTTAAGACATTTTTTCATTATAATAAAGAGTTCTATCGATTAGTATTTTTAAAAACACAATTTGACAAAAAAAAATTGTTGTAACTTGCGTGCGTCATAGCATAGCTCTGAAATGCAACCACTGAGAGCCGGCAGACCACATCATTTTAGCTTCTTCTTCTTCTTCTTTTCGAGTCGACGGTGACCTCAAACACGGGCAGCCCAAAAAGCCGCAACCGTGACAGCTCGCTCGGAAGCCTTGTGCAGCTCTTCGTCCGTGCAGGTAGTCGGGCACGCAGGGCACCCAGTCATGTGCGCAATGGTCTGTCTCGGATGACCACAGATGCACTCCGTATCGTGTTCGGAGATATATCCCCACTTCGCAAGGTTTGCTTTAGACCTTCCAACCCCAGCCCTGAGACGGTTTAGCGACCTCCAGATGGGCCAGCTGAGATTGTGTCCTTCAGCCAGTTTCTCTTTCACGCCGATGTTCGGGTTTGCGATGTTTGGGCGCGACCGCCACATAGAGAGACGCGCAGCTTCGGCGGGTTGGTTGAGAGGCTGCACAGAAGCTAGGAAACTTTTCCTAGAGCGCAACCTAGGCCGGGCCGGTTTGTGGTTGAAAAGTGGGTGACGTCTGTCCTGTGACTGCTTTGTCCTCTCAACCGAGCTAGAGATGGATCTTCGCACCTCCGGAGGTGCTATTCCTGCCAGCTGGTATAGTTTCTCGATCGGTGTTGGTTTTAAACAGCCCGTGATTAAGCGACAAGACTCATTCAGAGCCACGTCGACCACCTTTGCGTGAGCTGACCGTTCCCATACAGGGCAGGCATATTCTGCCGCAGAGTAACATAGTGCAAGGGCTGTGGTACGCAGGACGGTTGGTTTAGCTCCCCAGGATGTCGCGGACAGCTTTTTCAGCAGATTATTGCGTGTGCTGACCTTTTGCTGGGTGTTTGCGCAGTGCTCCTTCATTGTCAGGCTTCGGTCAAGAGTGACGCCCAGGTACTTAGGAAGTCTGTTATGGGACAGTTTTATATTTCGCCATATGATGTTAAGTTCCCTATTAGCGTCTTTATTGCGGAGATGATATGCGCAAACTTCTGTTTTATTTGGGTTTGGTTTCAGTCCGTTTGCAGTGTAATAGTCGCCTAGTTGGTTCAGGGAAGCGGTTAGCGTTTCCTCTACACTTGTAAAAGCATCCGATTGAGCCGCCAGTGCCAGATCATCTGCGTATATGAAACGTCTAGTATCCTGTGTCCTGGGCTGGTCGTTTGTGTAGATGTTGAACAGACTTGGCGCCAAGACACTACCCTGTGGCAATCCGTTACGCTGATTCCTCCAAGGACTCTTTTGGTTCAGTAAGCCAACCTGAAATCGGCGGTTGCTCAGTAATTCCCTCACAATTTGGCAGAAAGCATAGTCACCCGTAATGTCATATAGCTTTTTCAATAACGCGCTGGTGTTTACAGTGTCGTAGGCTGCTGATAGATCTACATAAGCGATACCCGTGATTTTCCCCTTCTCAAAGCCATCTTCTATATGCTGAGTCAGGTTGAGAATTTGCGATGTGCAGGACTTACCGGGCCGAAAACCCGATTGTTCTGGGATGAGTTTTTCATCGATGTATGGGGTCAGTCGGCCCAGCAGGATCCTTTCAAACAGTTTGTATAAGTGGCAAAGTAGGGAAATTGGTCGAAAGTTTTTCGGATCATCAGCAGATTTACCAGGTTTAAGCAACGCGATGACACGGGCCTTACGCCAGACCTTTGGAATGTTTTTTGTCTCTATGCAGTTGTTAAAAAGCCTCAAAATCCAATCCAACGTCACAGGCCCGAGATGCCGTATTTGTTCGGCTGTGAGATCGTCAAGTCCACATGCCTTCCCACTCTTCAGTTTCTTGAGTGCAGCTGTCATCTCGTCGGGGCTGATATTATTACTCAGGACATCAGTTTCTGTGGCCGGATTTCTGAGAATTTTTGTGGCGCCAGGAGGGGCTTTGGTTTTCCCATTTAGCAGCAGTTGGTGGGCGACCTGATTAGCGGTTACGTTGGTGTACTCTCCAGGTGAGTTTTGGGTGCCAGTTAGTTTTTTGATGGTTGACCAAGCTTTTTTACTGTTGTGGGTCATATCAACTGACTCAACCAGATCCTGCCACTTCTTTCTTCGGCCTTCTCCAATACATTTTAGCTACGGAGACGCCATACTTTGAATAGGTACTAAAACTGACCATTTCTCTGATCGTTTTTTTTTCGTAACAATGAAACCTCTTATAATCGCTGTAACTAGAAATTGCAACTACTGAGAGCAGGCAGACCAACATCATTCACATTAGGGGATCACTCTATAACCCATGAAAATGCATCTAACCTTTTCCTTGATCGTTACTAAAAATCCCGTTACCGCTTAGACTAACTGTGATCCATCGCCGTAGAGTAAATTTTAACCATGGAAAGTAATTTGTATGGAATATTCAATATTTTACTTTCCATGGTTAAAATTTACTCTATGGCGCTGGGCCACAGTATTTAGCGAGCGTGTAGCCGATGCCTATCAATCCAGATTCTATAATCTGGATCGATACAGTGAATTACGATCCATGGCGATCCGGAATATCGATACAAGGCACCCGGATCGAACATCTCTATAGACGCTAAAGCCGGAAGTGGGGGGGATGGGGGGTGCGCGGTGGCACAGGCATAAAGATCTCTCCATACTCACGCGCGGGTGTGTAGATTCGATTCAAATCGGTTCCACACTACGCACACTGCTTTGCGGGAGGTTTGGGGCTTTTCGCGCGCGAGTGTAGAGATGCCTTAAGGTGGGGAGGGGACTCATATAGTCACAGATACGCAAGCGGCCGGCGTGCACTTAAAAATTTGCCTATTGTCCCGTTTTTCAAAGTTTTTTTAGGCGTTCTCTACAAATAAGCGTCTTGCGTACACAATGATAGTTCTGAAATACAACCACTGAGAGCCGGCAGACCAACTTGTTTCACCCGTGGAGATACTATACTTTGAATAGGTACTAAAACTGACCATTTCCCTTATCGTTTTTTTTTCGTAACAATGATGTGACTTGCGCACCTCATAGCTCAGAAACGCAACCACTATGAGCCGGCAGACCAACTTGTTTCATCTGCAGAGACGACATTCTTTGAACAGGTACTTAAACTGACCATTTCTCTGATCGTTTTTTTTTCGTAACAATGATGCTTCTTGTAAGCGCTATAACTCGAAGTTGCAACCAATGAGAGCAGGCAGACCGACATCATTCACATTAGGGGACCACTCTACAACCCATGAAAATGAATCTAACCTTTTCCGTGATCGTTACCAAAAATCCCACGACCGCTCAGTCTATTACGGAAAAGCGGCTTATAATCCGCGCAATTAGATTACGGCTAGCCGTATTGAAAATCGCAAAGCGCTCTATTCAATGCGGCGTACTTTTGATCAGCCGTTTTGAATACGGCATATTTTTAATCCGCCGCATTACAATACGGCGCCGTTTTCTAAAACAGCTAGTTGCTATGTAATACGGCTAAATATACGATACGCCTGCGACATCAACACTACGAAAGATATCAAAGGCGCCGCCCATGGCCCAAGGGGGGGGATTGCACGGCCTTAAGGCTGGTCACACAAAGACGGAATCCCTTACATACGTGATTCCGAACGCAGCAACTGCATACAAAATCTATGGGCCTGCCACTAGGGCTTGCAATCCGAATATTCGAATTATTCGAATATTCGCCTTATTTTACTATTCGAATACTCAAGTCGGTGATATTCGAATATTCGAATATTTTCCACTTTTTTGGATTTAGGCAAAAGTCATTCATTAAATACCCGAATAGCTTTTGTGAGCATAGAATGAAGCTATTGTTAACGTTTACTTTCTCGTTTATTTATTTGTTTACCTATGTTGTTTGTTTTTCCGCAAATTGTAAACGATTTTAATCTAGAGCTTCCCAATGAGTCAAAGACTTGAAACTTAAAACAAAGGTCAGAACAGGAAGACAATGACAACATCTTATAGTGTCATTGAGCTGATCTGATGATGGAACCAAAAGGCCTCAGGAAATCTGTAATAAAACCATACAAACCCATCGACTTTGTGCTTGTTTGATTCGTCTTGCTTGATAAGTACAAGTGTGTGATTGTCTCAAATAAATATTTTTCTTTCTTTTGTTCATTTAATCCCTTTTTGGCTTTAGTGATCAGCTTGTCTTGCGACACGTAGGCCTTTTTCAGCTGTTTCCATTCTGTTCTATCTCTTGCTTTTCACGATCAAAGTGTTCCTCCAGTTTTCATAACATCATCTGCCCATCTTTTGGTTTGTCTTCCTCTTTTCCTTTTTCTGTCCCATAGTTGCCACTCTGTAATAATTTTGGTACATTTTTCCTTGCTTTCTCTTGCCATTTAACCCGTCCATTGCCATTTTAACAGTCATTTTTTCCTTATTATGTCTTCTACTTTCGTTTTTTTTCTTCTTATTTCCTCTGATTTTTGACGGTCTTTCAGCGTATCAGCAGCGTATAAGAAGAAAATTAAAAGAAGCTTAATAAAGCTTCTTTTAATTTTCTTTGGCATATTCTTAGCTTTAAATAGTGCTTTTGAGTCAGGGCCTATATTTGACACTGTACTAAAACCATAAAATTTCATGGAGTTTTGGCTCGTTTGATTCGTCTTGACTAGTACTCTGTTGGGAAATATTGTCCAGGGTCTGATGAAGACTACAGAACCGGAAAAAAACTACAGGAACTCTGTAATGAAACCAAACAAATCTATTGAGTTTGGGCTCGTTTGATTTGTCTTGGCAATAACTGTGTTTAGAAATAGTGTCCATGATGTAATAATGGAGCCAGAAGAAAACCACCGGAACTCTGTAATGAAACTATACAAATCCATCGAGTTTGGGCTCGTTTGATTCGTCTCAACAAGTACTCTGTTAGGAAAATAAATAGTGTCCAGGGTCTGATTATGAAGCCGGAAGAAAACCACTATGTAATAAAACCATGCAACTCCATTTAGTTTGGGCCCGTTTGATTCGTCTTGACCACAGTTGCAAAACTTCTGAAAGATTCCGAATAATTCTGGAATACTTCTCGGAAAGTTTCTTTCAATCAGAACTTTTCAAAATAAAGATTTTTTTTTTATTAATAGGTTCAGATCAATTTTATTCTTCGATCATAGGATTCATAGGTCAATCTTGCTAGAAAATATACCCGCCGACCGACCGAGGCGACGACTAACGGACGAACACGGTACGAATGAACGAACAACTCGTGCGCGGTGCGTGGCGCCATCTAGTGGCGGGTGGCGGCAGCGCGAGCGCGGCGAGCGGGGAGTGGCGGGCGGCGCGGCTCCCCCCGGGGAAGTATTCGCCCGCTCACCGCACCCCGCAGAGAAGTTTTCAGAATATTTCGGAATAATTCGCGCTCGGAGGGAATATTTCAATCTGGTTGATTTTAAAAAGTAAATAAGTATGTTCTCAGTGAATCATTGATGGTGATGGTGAATTGTTTTTTATTAAGGGTAAGTAAAGTTTAAATGTTTATTTTATTACCTATGTAAAGCAAAATTATAACCAATTTTCTATTTTTCGAGGTTTTTCTAGGTAGGTACTCAATTTGTTAGTAATGATTTAAAAATAAAAGGCTGAAGAGTAGTTACCTACTCCTTCTACCTTAATAGGTACATTATAAATAAAATAAAGTAGTTAAAGTCTGTCCATCCTTACTTGTCTTATATGGTAAACAATCTTCACCCAACTCTTTATTGAAATAATCATTTATAAAATAAAACAAATGGTTTTCCACACATAGATTACTAAATAAATTGTTAATAAATTAACAATAATTTCATAAACTTACTAACATATTTTTAAATAACGATTTAAGTCTAAAAGACGTATGACAACTGTCAAAAACTGTTCACTAAATAAGACAAGTAAGGATGAACAGACTTTACCTACCTACACTTTAGTTCATAAAAAAAACATTAAAAACTATGATAGGTATGAAAAAGTACATTTTTAGAGTTCCGTACCCAAAGGGTAAACGGAATCCCATTACTAAGACTCCGCTATCCGTCTGTCTGTCCGTCTGCCTGTCACCAGGCTGTATATCATGAACTGTGGTGATAGCTAGACAGTTGAAAATTTCACAGATGATGTATTTCTGTTGCCGCTATAACAACAAATGCTAAAAACAGAATAAAATACGTATTTAGGGGCGCCTCCCATACAGCAAACGTGTTTTTTTTTTGCCATTTTTTGTACTCTTCGTGCGCGACCGACTCATACTTGGCCGATTTTTGAAATTATCATAGATTAAGAAAATACTTACCTACTTAAGTTGAATATCCGTTCCAAGACTTTCAAGCAATTCAAGAACATTAAAAATTCGCTAAAATACTTAGTTTAGTAGGTACTTCTTAGGTAGGTACCTACTTAAGTACTCAGAAATTGTATTTAAGAGCTAGATATTACGGTATCTATCCATACCTACTTTACTACTTTTACTATGATCAGAGAATGATTGAGTTTTTTCTTGCTAGGAAGGCTAGGTAGGTAGGTATTTAAAAATGTGTCAACTAATTTCTGCTGCTTTTTAAGGTTCCGTACCCAAAGAGTAAAAACGGGACCCTATTACTAAGACTCCGCTGTCCGTCTGTCTGTCGGTCTGTCTGTCTGTCTCTCTGTCTGTCACCAGGCTGTATCTCATGAACCGTGATAGCTAGACAGTTGAAATTTTTACAGATGATGTACTTCTGTTGCCGCTTTAACAGCAAATATACTAAAAACAGAATAAAATAAATATCTAAGTTGAGCTTCCATACAACAAACATGAATCTTTTGCCGTTTTTTGCTCGATATTATTAACGATAACAGGTAGACCGTTCAAATTTTCGCAATGATGTATTTCTGTTGCCGCTATATTCACAAATATTAAAAACAGTATAAAATAAATATTTAAGGGCGGCTCCCATACAACAAACGTGTTTTTTTTTTTGCCGTTTTTTGGTACGGAACCCTTCGTGCGCGAGTCCGACTCGCACTTGGCCGGTTTTTTTTACCGATCTTGCTTTTTATTATCGTTACTCCTGTTTTTCGATAATCGAAATATTCCGAATGTTTCCGAATAATTCAGAATATTTCCGAAGTATTCCAAGGGAATTATTCGGAATGTTTCCCGCCAGCAACTGTAGTCTTGACTAGTACTCTGTTCGGAAATAGTGTCCAGAGTCTGATGATGGAGGCGGATGAAAACCACAGGAACTCTGTAATAAAACCACACAAATCCATCGAGTTTGAGCTTGCTTGATTCGTCTTGGCAATCACATTGTTGAAAAATAGTGTCCATGGTCTGATGATGGAGCCGGAAGAAAATCACAGGAACTCTGTAATAAAACCATACATATCCATCGAGGGCTTGTTTGATTCG
This sequence comes from Agriphila geniculea, assembly GCA_943789525.1. NCBI lineage: Eukaryota > Metazoa > Arthropoda > Insecta > Lepidoptera > Crambidae > Agriphila > Agriphila geniculea. Next base: position 10,900,951 of record OX038893.1, read on the forward strand.
TTTCGACAAGTTCTCTTTTGGTAAAATAGTGTCCAAGGTCATCAGACCCTGATCATTATCAAATGAAGCCGGAAGTAAACCACAAAACTATGTAATAAAACCATACAACTCCACCGTGTCTGGGCTTTTTTCATTCGTCTTGACTAGTACTCTGTTGGGAAATAGTGTCCAGAGTCTGATGATGGAGCCGGAAGAAAACCATAGGAACTCTGTAATGAAACCATACAAATCCATCGAGTTTGGGCTCGTTTGATTCGTCTTGGCAATAACTCTGTTGAGAAATAGTGTCCAAGATTTGATGATGGAGCCGGAAGAAAATCACAGGAACTCTGTAATAAAACCATATATATCCATTGCGGGCTCGTTTGATTCGTCGCGACAAGTACTCTGTTGGGAAAATAGTGTCCAGTGTCTGATAATAAAGCCGGAAGAAAATCACGAAAAATCCTGATACGCTGAAAGACCGTCAAAAATCAGAGGGCTTGTTTGATTTGTCTTGACAAGTAATCTGCTGGGAAATAGTATCCAAGATCTGGTGATGAAGCCGAAATATGGGTACAGTGGCCCTACCATGAGTTGTTGCAAACTGTTTACGTTACAGTAAACTATCGTTTTCTCTCTTTCACTCGTATTGACTGTGAGCGGTATATCCGACAGTTTACTGTAACGTAAACAGTTTGCGTCAACTCATGGTAGGGCCACAGGATCTCTATAATAATACCATACAACCCCATCAAGTTTGGGCTCGTTTGATTCGTTTTTACTTGTATTCTGATGGGAGATAGTATTTGACCCTGGTCTAATAACAAAAAATAAACATTTACTGACAATCAAACCAAAAACATACGTTTTAAAAATGAACTAAAAAGTATCAAAATTGAACTTAAAACATGCCCTTAAAATTAACTAGAAAAACGGACTAATAATTATAAAATAATTTCGCCTTTAAAGATTTATAACTCTACAAAGAAGTTTTTAAACTAAAAACGTGGGGCGAAGGCAAAAAAAAGTCACTTGAGGATAATTTTTACACAATGCGTCCCATTATACAAAGCATTTACTTTGGTTTAACGTGAAAAAATTAGCAATATTTAATAATTACGACTATCTGTTTTATTTTACAGAATTATTCGAATAATATTCGAATACCTCTATAAAAATTTTCGAATATTCGAATATTGGATTTCATCGAATATTTGCAAGCCCTACCTGCCACACACATGCGGGATTTTTCCGTACGGAATCTCCTTACATTGTCGAAATTCCGTTCGGAATTCCGAAACGAGATTCCGTCTGTGTGTGGCCGGCCTAAAACTTTTTTGGTTACTTTGCTTTGCAGTTGAATACCTACATTTATTTAACTTCTGGGGGAGGGGGGCAGCTACCCCTCCCTGCCCACCCTTGGCGACGCCATTGCAAAATATCGCTGCCATGATAAATGGCTTTCTTGTTGAAAATTACCTATAGTACCATAGTATAGGGTACGACAAGGTAGAGCAACGATCTGGTGCGCGGTCGCGGTGTGCCGCTGGATGCGGGCCAAGCGGGGCTGGACCGATCGTCGTGGAGATCCTTGGGGGAGCAATTTGTGGGGGAGGCCTATACCCAGCAGTGGGTGTCGCGCGACTGATATGATGATGATGATAGGTACGGTACCCTACCTACCTACTAAATGAATTACCTATGTGGAATTCTATTTTTTAAAATACTCATTTATAAGCCAAATAAGGAAAAAAATACAATTAATTATAGGTACTGCGATAGTGAGTACTTATTATCTTTATATCTATTCTGGAATCAGAGGTTAAGATAACCTTGAGATTTAAGTATTATAAATATTGTATTTATTTAAGATAAGCCACCGATATGTGTGAGATAAGCTTGCAAAGACAATTCGGGTAGTCCCCTTAATAAATCCATAAGTACAATTATTTATTTCAGATAAGTTTGCAAAGCAAAGACAATTCGTGTAGTCCCCTTATTAAGGGAGTCTATAAAAAACAGTTTGGGGAGGGTCATTTTTAGGGTTCCGTACCCAAAGGGTAAAAACGGGGCCCTATTACTAAGACTCCGCTATGTCTGTCACCAGGCTGTATCTCATGAACCGTGATAGCTAGACAGTTGAAATTTTCGCAAATGATGTATTTCTTAACAACAAAGACTGAAAACATAATAAAATACATATTTACATCATACTTGCTCGGTAACTAGGATTTACTTATATAGTATGAGGCTGTGTAAGTTGCCATGTGCAACACAGTGCATTGTTTAGATAGAACGTTCCATTTTCAAATCACTTTACAATTCAAGGATGGTGAATGCTTTAACTGTAATAGTACATTATGATATAAGTGCGGTACGTTGAAAATTACAGCCGAGGCGATATTGCTAGCCCGAGCCGTAGGCGAGGGCTACAAGAAAGCAGAGGCTGTAATTATCAAAGCGCACGAATGTCATACGACGTTTTATAACATATTTGCGAGAAAATAAATAAAACTTGGACTTTGCACCTTTGCTTGTTTTCCATATGATTAAATTTTGATACGCTTGTAAGTATCTTATCGGTCAATTTTTCGAGCAAGAGGCTTAGAGTAGCCTTTTTCGCTGCCTCTGAGACTTCTGGCGGTGTTGAATTAATAAATTCATCAGTACTTGACGACATTTTCAAATAAAAACAATACAGCAAAAAAAAAATAGCAATGCGCGCGCATCAGCGCTTTTTTTAAGGCAAAGGCATAAAAACAGCCAGTATTACTAATAAAGTAAATTAATATTTTTGTGTTTTTCTTATAGATAAATGGTTGTAATTTATTGTCAACATTAATTAAATTGAATAATTAAATGTTTATTTATTATATTTTATCTCCCAAAGTTAATTTTATCCATAAAATGTTGACCTCTTTTCTGACATAAAAACTCTTTGCTAAGATTTAAAAAAGTACTGTTCGTTTTAGACGAAGTATCTTGATAAACCGTGCGGTAATGTAAAGTAAAACGCACGGTTTATCAAGGAAACCGTGCGTTTTACTTTACATTACCGCACAAGTTCGTAATGAGATACAATACGATATTGAAATTGGTGTAATAAGAGACCCTTTACGAGCAAATATGTTATAAAGTTACTTTACAATTCAAGCATTTAAAACTCCTTAGTGAACCAATCTCTTTTCTTTTATTATAAACTGACGAAACTTTTGGCTGAAAAAAAAAACAATGAAAATGGCGGCATTTCATTTCAGTTGAAGCTAGGTATGCAAAATTCTGCAATGCAAAAACAGCTGATTTTTTTTCGTGATTTCGAGGTTGGTCCCATAATGAAAGTTGTTCAGTTTAATGGTCTGATCAACCCCACGAGTTTTCAATGAAATAACCCTTTAACGTTTTATTTTTATTTTTGTTTTAATGTTTTTGTTTTTATTTTTATTACCTCGCATGAATGATGTAAAATAGTATGCTTACCTCGGTTATAAGTAGCTATTACATCCCTTGTGTAACAAACTACTATTACATCATACTGCTCGGTAACTAGGATTTACTTATACATATAAGTATAAAGCTGTGTAAGTTGGCATGTGCAACACAGAGCATTGTACGTTTTTTTACTCATGTGGCATTGTTTAGATAGAACGTTCCATTTTCAAATCACTTTACAATTCAGGGATGGTGAATGCTTTAACTGTAACTAGTTACTTTACAATTGAAGCATTTAAAACTCCTTAGTGAACCAATCTCTTTTCTTTTATTATAAACTGACGAAACTTTTGGCTGAAAAAAAACAATGAAAATGGTGGCATTTCATTGATTTCAGCTCAGGCTAGGTATGCAAAATTCTGCAATGCAAAAACAGCTAATTTTTTTTCGTGATTTCGAGGTTGGTCCTGTAATGAAAGTTGTTCAGTTTAATGGTCTGATCAACCCCTCGAGTTTTCAATGAAATAACCCTTTAAAGTTTTATTTTTATTTTTCTTTTAATGTTTTTATTTTTATTTTTATTAAATTTACCTCGCATGAATGATGTAAAGTAGTATGCTTACCTCGGTTGTAAGTAGCTATTACACCCTCGAACTATATTCGCCCTCGCTCGCTTCGCTCGCTCGTGCGTCTAAATATCTCGGGTGCACTCGATCCATTAGCGCCCTTTGCGAGCTGCGCTCGCACGGGCGCCAAATTGGATCATGTTCTGTAATAGCTCACTTACGTCCCTTGTGTAACAAACTACCTACTATTAAGGGGGCTCCCATCCCATACAACAAACGTGTTTTTTTTTTTTTGCCGTTTTTTGGTACGGAACCCTTCGTGCGCGAGTCCGACTCGCACTTGGCCGGTTTTTTACATATGTACGTAAACTTGTAGCCACAAAAAAAAATACGACAAGCTAAAGAGATTCTCTAGTAGCTACAAGTATTAAATCAAATATTGATTATTGAATTGCATATAAACCTCACAGATGACGTAAAAAAAAAGTTAGAAAGTCACCAAAAGCGCTTGAGTACCTACAAGAACCTTATATTCATATTCTATGACACTGATGATATATATGAGTCATATATAAGGTTCTTGAGTACCTAGGTATTTTCAGTAATGATATAAACGGTACAAATCAGTGTCAGTTTTACCATAAATGGTAAAAAATAATGGTACTACTGGTCCGGAGGGGTTCATATTTTTGGCGTAAATAATAGCGGAAGTACATCAAAAATTCAAATTAATATGAAAGGTTTTTTTTATCAGGAATGAAATTCGTGTCATTTTTCTAATTATATTGTTTATCTTCAATGTCCCTAGTTGTAACAAAATGTATCCCAGATTTGATTGATGATAATATTATAATACCTATGTAACGCATTGAATTTTAACAAACAAGTATGTGAAATCAAACAAAGATGTGTTAAAACATAAGTACATGATCTTCATTAAAATATAACTAGCAATATAAACATAAAAATAATAATGTTAAATAAGTAAGTACATGATTTTCACAAGGACCGGAACCGCTTACCGTTAAAGGGGTTTTTGATTGGGTATTTCATAACTTGTTTTCAAAAAAACTTTTTTTTATTTCGTTATTATTTAGATATTTAATTTTTGATAGCGATAGGGTGACCATGTACTCTATGGGGTGGATGACCCAGGTAAGCACTTACCGAATCCGAAAACTCTATCGGGGAAGCTTTATGAAGGGGTTTTAAAACGTGTTCAAGCAATTTATACCTTGTTCCACCAGGGGCCGTACCGGCTAACGAATCGAACTTCGAAAAGTCTGCCGGGTTTCAAATGAAAACAGATAAAAAGTTAATGGGGTTTTTGATTGGGCATTTCATAGACTTGTTTTCAAAAACCCTATCAATACGGTAAGCATATCGTCGACTAACCCTATCGAAAGGGAAACCCTATCATTTGGTAAGCTTTTTATCCAAAAAAGGGGGTTTCCGGTCCCTGGATTTTCATTTGTCCCTGGAAAAGAATGAATCCCGTATTTTTTTGCCAAATTAAGCATTTGTCCCTTACAGGATAAAAAGAAATCTGGCAGCCCTAATTTGAAAGTAACTCTTTTTTCACACCTGAACCAATTTTGATTTATTTTAGTATAGAGATAGATTAAATGGGGACAGGCAGGCTACCATTTGTCGCGAAAATTAATAGGTATAGAATAAATATTGATTCATATTTTATATTTCCCCTTGTGGTTGGATTGAAATTCTCAAAAACACGTATTTGAACAAAATGACTTTATTTAAGTAATATTAAAATCGTTCATGTAACAATATTATATCATCCAATGCAGTCTTAAGGTTACTACGTTACTACTATGCGAGCCAAATAAGAATAGGGTCAATCAACTTTTAATTGTAACTGTACTATGAGTTTTCCTATCCACAAACATAAAAGTATATAATAATTTATTGAAAATAAATATCAACTAACTTAAAATTATGGTTTGGGTTAAATGTAATACTTTAATTATCATTTTGGTAATAGAAATAAATATGTTGTTTACATATTTGTTCGTATTTTAACGGTTGTCGAGAGAGATGTCGATGTCTCCTTTATTTGTATGAAATTGATGAAATGTCCACTGGACAACCTATAACATAAAAGTGTGTTATCTTGAAATAAAAAATAAAGAAAATAGTTTAGCTTATAAATACTTACTTAAACTTAAGATTTCAAGTATCATTTTGGTAACAGAAACAAATATATTGTTTACATATTTGTTCGTATTATATAGGTTGTCCAGTGGACATTTCATCACATACAAAGGGGACATCGACATCTCTCTCAACAACCGTTAAAATACGAACACTTATGTAAACAACATATTTACTTAGTCTAGCCATAAGTACTGTTACATTGGTAAAATTTCGAATTTAGAATGCAAGCTGAAAAAAATATTATGAGCATTCGAAATATGAACATTTAAAGAAAATAAAAACAAATACTTTCTGGATTTTTTTTCATTTTCTAAAATGGAGTGAACGCGCAAAGAAGACAAAGTCGCAGTAATTGCATTGCATCGTTGCGGTCTTGAGCCAACTGAGATTTTCAAACTGCTGAAAAATTTGAAAATTTCACTGAGATTTATTTATCGTACTATCAAACGATTTAGGGAAGCTTCAAGATTAGAAGATAAACAGAGGAGCGGTCGACCTCGTACTGTTTGGACTCCAGCGGTCATCAAAGCAGTGAAGGCGCGAATCCAACGAAATCCTGTCCGCAAGCAAAAAATGTTGGCTCTGCAGATGGGACTAAGCAAAATCACTGTTAAAAGGGTGTTGAATGAAGACCTAGGACTGCATGCTTATAGAAAAAACCAGCACATCTTCTTAACGCACGGCTGAAGAAAATTATATTCGAAAGATGCCGGGTTTTGTTAAGGTGGTACGCGGATAAAAAGAACGCGAAATTCTTTTTTAGGACGAAAAAAATTTTAATGTTGAGGAGAGTTTCAACCAAAAAAAATGATAAAGTGTATTCACACTCTAGTGAAGAAGCGAGCAGACGCAAGCCACGTGTTCAGAGTAATCATCACCCTGCAGCATTCATGGTTTGGCTTAGGGTCTGCTATTTGGGTCCAAAGGAGGTGTTTTTTTGTGAAAAAGGAGTGAAAACCAGTGCCCTCGTATACCAAAATACAGTCCTAACAAACATTGTGGAACCGTTTTCACAAACAAGGTTCGAAAACAGGCACTGGGTTTTCCAGTAGGATTCTGCGCCGACTCATAAGGCGAAAAGTACCCAAAACTGGCTCAGGATCCATAGAATCGACTTTATCAGGCATGAGGATTGGCCCTTCTCCAGTCCAGACTCGAATCCCTTGGATTACAAAATATGGCAGTATTTAGAGGAGAAGGTCTGCTCTAAACCCCATCGCAACATATTTCCATGAAACTTCGTACGTGATTCGATTGATGACTGGCCTCGCAGTTTGAAGGGTCCAATCCAAGCAAAAGGAGGACATTTTGAATAATTTTAATATGGTTTAAATCTGCATTTTATACCCTTTCCTCTGATGTATAAATGGTTGTAGTGCGTAACTCATTGTGTCATTTATTTCACTTTCCATATGTAACAAAACTTATGACTAGACTAGGTATTTCTATTATCAAAATGATAATTAAAGTATTACATTTAACCCAAACCATAATTTTAAGTTAGTTGATATTTATTTTCAAGGAATTATATACTTTTATGTGTGTGGATAGGAAAACTCATAGGACAATTAAAAGTTGATTGACTCAATAGTACACTCAAAACGGCCTTTTGTTTGCGTTTCGCTTCCACTTTAGGGGTGTAGCATATGCAAGAAAAGGAACAAAGATCAAGATTGCCGTTTGACAGTACTATTCTTATTTGGTTCGCATAAGTAGTACCACAGATAATATAATACTATACTGTAGTACATACATTATTCTCTTTGAACACCGTTCGGTCGGCAGTATTTTATTTTTCGATCATTTTTTAACTCGTTTTCAAGAGGCGATTTTAATTAATATTTTTTCACTTCTCATGCTCGTAAAGTTCTTCTTTATGTTGGGTATAGGCTGCAAAAAATCGCTTTTTATGCTCTAGTGCATAAAGTAAAATTTTCATCTAAGTCTCAGACTTTAAGACAAAGGTCGTCAGGTAAACAGCCACACACGCAATTTAACTTCGTTAAATTAACTTGTTATTTCATTGTTTCTTCATTTTTTGTTGTGTTATACTTAATACTTTTTTATTTTTGAAAATGATGAGTTTTTTTTTAAATTTTTGAATATGGGTATCAAATGAAAGGCCTTGATGAGCACATTCCAAAAATAGATACGTATATTTTGTCACAAAAAATTAAGAAAAAACTTTTTTTTAATTTTTGAATATGGGTACCAAATGAAAGGCCTTGATGAGGACATTCCAAAAATATATATTTTGTCACAAAAAATTAAGAATATTTTTTTTCAATTTTTGAATATGGGTATCAAATGAAAGGTCTTGATGAGCACATGCCAAAAATGTAGAATTTGTCACTAAAATTTAAGATTTTTTTTTTAGATTTTTACATTATTGTTGTTTAATTTCCTCACAATCGAAGTAAAAAGCAGAGTGTATAACTCGTACATAAAACCCATTTTACCCTCGACTTGACTATCCACCCTCGCCGTCGGGTAAAATGATGCGTTTTATGCACTTGTTGTACAATCTACTATTTATCAGTCAACAAAAAATGTATGCGGTATTACCGTTTGCCCTAAACTTAAGAATCGCCTAAGTCTTTTCCTAACTACAACTCGACCAAATTAAAACGCTTTCATGAACTAAGCTGTCATGCAGCTGTCATACGCCTAAATATCTTGGCGAGTTGTACTTAGTAAAAGACTTAAGGCGGAAACACACTATTCTGTCGTGTTGTGTTGTGTCGCGACAGAAGCAAATAGGTTTCATATATTGAGAATGGCTAGAAACACATTATTACAGTGTGTTGTGTCGAACTGTCGACACGACACTGTAATAATGTTTTTCTAGCCATACTAAATGAATGAAACCGATACGCTTCTGTCGCGACTCAACACAACACGACAGAATGCACCTTATTACAGTGTGTCGTGTCGACAGTTCAACCACAAAATAGAGAGACTAACAGAAGTTTAGCTTAGTTAGTTACAAAGACAGCTCTCGCCGCTGCGTCACGTACTCGAACTGTTTTGAGAGTGGTATGAGATTGCAGTTATACAGTGATGGTGAGAGATGGTTCAACACAACACACTGTAATAATGTGTTTCTAGCGATACTCAATATATGAAACCGATTTGCTCGCGACACAACATAACACAATAGAATAAATAGTATGTTTCCGCCTTAAGTCTTTTCCCAAGTACAACTCGACCAAGATATTTAGGCGTATGACAGCTTAGTTCATGGTCATGACAGCGTTTTAATTTGGTCGAGTTGTAGTTAGGAAAAGACTTAGGCGATTCTTAGTTTAGTGCAAACGTCGAGACGGTTCGTATCGCAAGCGATTTAGAAGTTGATCAACTAAAATCGCCTCTTGAGAACGCAGAATGAATGTCGACGCTTTAAATCTCGAAAGCTTACTATCGCTAATCAAATATGTACAAAAAATCTCTTAACATAAGGCAGACATAAAAAAATTTCAACTAAAAATATTTCTTCAAACATGTAAAACAATCAGTAAGAAAAGTGCAGGTACAATCACGTCTGTATTATGTTAACAGTTTAGAACTTTGTCACTCTAAAGCATAGCCATCCCCTGATTACATAACTCTGATACTCCAAGGGTCCGTACCAAGCGCTTTGCCAATACATTTCTTATGCAAACTGCTAAAGAATGGAATGCGTTGCCTGCTCATGTGTTCCCCGATAGTTACAACCTTGGTCTCTTCAAGGCAAGAGTGAATACGCATTTCCTGGGCAAGCCTGCTACACCTTAGACCACATACTATGTACCAAACAAGATGGTGGTCAAAAGCCTGCCTCCCCAGTTACCTATAAAAAAAACTTGCTAACAATTCTCATTTGAAATCGATTGAAACCGTTTCAAATAACCTGCGCAGTAACATTGCTGCTTTAAGTAAGATAGTTGTCATTTTGGTTTTTAACTAAAGCAGCAATGTAACTGCGATTTCTGTCAGAGTTGATTGCAACAAAGTTAGATAATTACCCCCCTGACCCTTGATTACGTAAGTTTGTTGCTAACAATTCTCGATTGAAATCGATTGAAAGCGCAGTTGCATTGCTGCTTTAGTTAAGATAGTTGTCACATTGGTTCTGACTAAAGAAGCGATGTAACTGCGATTTCTGTCAGAGTTGATTGCAACAAAATTACGTAATTACCCCCCTGGGGGCTGATTATGTAACTTTGTTGCAATCAACTCTGACAAAAATCGCAGTTACATTGCTGCAATGTGACAACTATCTTACTTAAATCAGCAATGAAACTGCGGTTTCAATCGATAACACGTAATCAATGGGCTGAAACAAATGTTTGTCAGTTTCATTACCAAAGTATTTAGCACTCTGTTATCAACTGAAACTGACAAATTTCAAGCGATTTCAAACGGTTTCAATCGATTTCAAACAAGAATTGCTAGCAACAGAGTTACGTATAATTAGGGGGCAAAAAACAATGACAAATGACAGACAACAAAGTGACAAAGTCCTGAAGTCTATAACTTTGTCACTTTGATGTAGCTGTCATTCAACAAAGTGACAAAGTCCTGAAGTCTATAACTTTGTCACTTTGATGTAGCTGTCATTCAACAAAGTGACAAAGTCCTGAAGTCTATAACTTTGTCACATTGTTGTAGCTGTCATTTTAGAATCTAAACTATACACATATTTTAGACGTGACTGTAAAGATACCGGCATATAGAGTCTGGTTAACGAAAGATGAGATTTAACAGGTAAAGTGGCGGCGCCACTTTCCCTGTTAAATTAACGTTTAGGGGTTAAGTTATTGGAAACTGAACCTTAAAATAAGGCGCAAAATCAGTTGCATTTACAACTGAACCGAGTCTCATCTTTCGTTGACCAAACTCAAACTTGGCAAGAGAAAGATGAAACAAAAGGAGCTACAAACATTAAACTAAAGTCTGTCCATCCTTACTTGTCTTATATGGTAAACAATCTTCACCCAACTCTTTATTGAAATAATCATTTATAAAATACAACAAATGGTTTTACACACATAGATTACGAAATAAATTGTTAATAAATTAACAACAATTTCATAAAGTTACTAACATATTTTTAAATAACGATTTCAGTTTAAAAGACGTATGACAACTGTCAAAAACTGTTTACTAAATAAGACAAGTAACGATGAACAGACTTTAGGCGCATCTTTTGTCTCATCTTTGTCTTGCCAAGTTGTGTGCCGGGATCTGTTACAGTAGCCGGCAAACATCTTGAAATCGGGTGGGGATTGCGCGGAATGCGTATGTTGTGTATGCGTAGCGGTGAGGGGCGCGGGCGGCGGGGTAGAGGCGCGCGCTATTGGTCGCTCGCAAGCGCAATGAAATTGAAAAAAACTTATGCCGCTCGACGGTTATATTTTTCTTACATTTGAAATGCTCATCCAATTTTTTTTACGCATTTTCTACGGTTTTAATGTTTGCACCAACGTCTTGATTTAAAATTTCTCGGCACTGGTCACCAACTACGTGAAGAAATATATATAATTGAACATCCGGTGTTTTCACACGCCTTTGTATATATCTCATAGCTCCGCTTCCATTTTATCCACATATCATTGAGATTGCCGGATAATAAATCCACTGAATTGCTATCATAGCTAAATGATGGAGGCGGCGACAAAATACTTTCCATCTTATTATCACTTTTTGGCTGCGCCATGTCAGGTGTAAGTATTGAAACCACGGTGATCGGTTGAAGACTGATTTATTTATAGAGGGGTCGCACAAGCGTTTTCACAGATACCTTCAATATATTATAACACACGCGCGAACTTATCCCCACTTCGTCGAATAAATTTCAAGATATTTGCCTTCGTATTTCACCTGTAGTTTTTTTGTAATTAACAATTTGAGATTAATGGGGAAGACAACTGTCAAAATGGCGCTGCGTACGCTTGTTCCACGAGAACAATCAAAACAAAGTACTTTTACTAAAAAAATCGTTTTTGTAAATTCTGTGTAATAGGCTGTAAAGATGTTGGCACTTACAAATTCCCGAAAAATAATAAAATCTATAAGAATAAAAAGTCTTAATTTGGCTTTCAATTCAGTACTTGCACTGTAGAATAGTCTTTTATATCCATTTTGGGTCAATGGGTCTTTTTTCGGTAAAAAAATTCCACAAAATACTTATTTTCCCATACATTTTGTTCTGAACGTCTACTGTCTTAGGAATAAGCGTACGCAGCGACATCTACAGTTAACTTTGCGTTGCCATCCCCAAGCATTATTCATAATCATAAATTATTTGGATTATCAAAATTATTTACCGTAAAGGTCAAACCCCACTATAGAAGCTTTGTAGCAGGGCGGCTAACATTATTTGTATTGATATTTGATTTATATGATCTAGAATTCTAGACTTGTCTGCACACTAGCGCCGCCGTTGGAAATAAAATCATAGTGTTTAAATAAAAAAGAAATTATGAATTATCTCTCTGGAGTGCACTGCGACCAAGCTTTGCGGTACTTTTTATCCCTTAAACAATATTTTCTAGCCTGTCGTTTTGTTATATGGACTTTTATTGCGAAAAGTGGCCACTTTTAACAATAAAAGTCCGTTAAACTAAACGACAGGCTAGAAAATATTGCTTAAATAATAAAAAGTACCGCAAAGCTTGTTCGGAGTGTACTCCTGAGAGATAATTTACAAATTTGTCTGTATTTAAGCACTATGATTTTTTTTTCTAATGGCGGCGCTAGTGTGCAGACTGCGCAGCCTTAACCGCATACAACGTCGCGATAGTTGGTTCCTAGAGAATATTGTCACGTGCCGTGCCGAGCTGTTATAGTGCAGTTTGACCTTAATGGTAGGGGTCCTTTGACGCGCATAAACGCAGCGTACGACGCATATATCTTGAAATCAGGTGTGGATTGCGCGGAACGCGTATTTTGGGCATGCGTAGCGGTGAGGGGCGCGCGCTATTGGTCGCTCGCAAGATCACATGCGCGAACTTATCCCTACTCCATTGAAATAATTTCAAGATATATGCCTTGTACTGTACATGCACGGAAGTTGATTCATATAGAAATATAGCAAGCTGGGTTGTTAGTTCACAAACGCTCTCTCATCGTTTGCACGTTGCGTTCGACGTTACAACTTTGTCACTCTGTTGTAGTTTTCATTTCTCACTGATTTCTCTTCAAAAAAGTAATATCTTTAGAGTGACAAAGTTTTAAACTGTAAACATATACATATAGTGACTGTTTGTTCGGTGCTGGCACAAATCATGAGCGGTGAGAGAAATAGGAGGGGATTACTGTGCATGTTTGCCGTCCCCGCTTATGAGAACTAAATATGACTTCTGCGCATAATCACCGCTCAAGATCCGTGCCGAGGCCTGTATTTAAAAAGTATTTAGCTTGGATATTTAGTCGTCCAGCAATTTCTTGTTGTATCCTCTTTTTTCACTCATGGATTCTTCCCATTTTTTTCCAACGGTGCAGTACAGTTTCATTGCTGCTCGTGCATCTTCGACGGAGCTGTGTTCACCATGTTGTATGTCGATGCCGAGGATTTCTTTTGCCAACCGTTTCAAAGATGGTGTACTTCCTTTTGTGATCTGAAAATTTAATAGAATTAGTAAATAAATGCCCTTAGGACCATTTCGTAGTTGGCTTTGATATGGGAAATAAAAATCCCAGTTCGAAGCTGCTTACTTATTGTCTAATTTTCGAAATCTATCGCAATTACATACTTTTATTTGGCAGATGGACACATTGCTGCATTTCTTTGGTAAGTTATTATTTGTGCCAAAAAGAAGCATCAATGTATCACATCCTGAAAGCGATTGCGATAGATTTTGGAATTAGACAATAAGACCCCTGGCTTTCAAATGGAAATAAAACAGTCCTGTTTTGAAGCTGGCTATGAAACAGGAATAAAACAGTTCTGTTATTAAACTTAATAATTATGGTATGGTAATATAGTTTATCTTTTTAGGGTTCCGTACCCAAAGGGTAAAAACGGGACCCTATTACTAAGACTCCGCTGTCCGTCTGTCTGTCTGTCTGTCACCAGGCTGTATCTCAAGAACCATGATAGCTCGAAAGTTGAAATTTTCACAGATGATGTATTTCTGCTGCCGCTATAACAACAGAATAAAATAACAATTCAAGGTGGGATCCCGTACAACAAACGTGATGTTTTTTGCTGTTTGTATGGAACCCTTCATTCACGAGTCCGTCCCGCACTTGGCCGGTTTTTTTATTTGTAGACACAAATGTTAGTAAACATAAGTATATGTTAAAAATTTATAAAATATGATATAAAATCTACATAATAAAATTAGTTTTGTATTAGTATTACTTGCACTTATTATTAGTAATTAGTAATGTAGACTATATGGTTCAGTTAATTAGTGACATAAAACTTAGACAATATTATGATTGCATGCATATTGCATATACGGAGGCGGTCACATAATTAAAGACACCAGTAGATTTTCATACAAACGAGGTAACTTTGAAGCCTTGGTTCTCCGCCAAGGATTGACCTAGCTGTGATCTGATGATGGCCATCCAGGAAGTGAATGGAGGAGATTCAGATCGCTATACACACACAACTGATCTGATCAGTATTCTAAGAGATATAAGGTTAAAAAACATATGTTTGAAAACCGCAAAATTAGCATAAAAATGTATGGAAATCCTGAAACTGAAAACTCTGATCCTTATATCTCTTAGAACGCTGATCAGATCAGTTAGGTGTGTACAGCATTCTGAATCTCCTAAATTCACTCCCTGGATAGCTTTCATCAGATCACAGCTAGGTCAATCCTTGGCGGAGAACCAAGGCTACAAATTTACCTTGTTTGTATGAAAATCAACTGATGTCTTTAATTATGTAACTGCCACTGTATGTACTTATAAATCATGTTTAAATGTTGAGGGAGGCATTTAAACCTTCACCGTGGAAGGTCTTTGGTATGTTCCAATTTTAAGTTTGATTATGAGTATTATGACAATCCCTGCACTTGCGCAACAGTCGTGTATATTTGACACACTTTTTGTGAAACTGTTGAGATGTTTGGTGGTTCACATAAGATTATAGAGCTGTAGAAAGATATGTCTTTAAAATAGTTGTAAAGTGATATAGAATAGAATCAGTGCAAATAAATGTGTCAGTAAAAGTCTCCTGCCAGTTGATTACGTAAGTCTGTTGCTAACAATTCTCGATTGAAATCGATTGAAAGCGCAGTTACATTGCTGCTTTAAGTAAGATAGTTGTCACATTGGTTCTCAACTAAAGCAGCAATGTAACTGCGATTTCTGTCAGAGTTGATTGCAACAAAGTTACACTGGTCTCATTCACATTATTTAAAACTAAAAAGTACTTTTAAGGGAATGTAATGTATGAGCAGTTGGTTGTAGTATAGAGATTAATTTGTGTTGGGTCTCCATGCAAAGACAAGTACAACGCAATAGACAGTGATCCGCTGTAAATTCACTCAAGAATGTATGGCAAAGATTAATTTTACAGATTAAAATATGTCATTTGTACTTCAAGCACTCTGAAGTCAGCCACTTCAGTTGTACATTGTTAAATTAATTGCATTCTAATGTTTTGTTGGATTAGTAGATGTTATTGTGGTTTTCTCTCAACAAAAAAGGGTAATATTTAATCGGGTAACAATATATTCCCATTTTGGGGTATCAAAATACTGAATATAACCTACTGAAATACTAAGTTTTTGACGGTCTGAGGGCGACTACAATATTAAATGGGTGACTTGGGCGACAACCTTAGGGCACACAAAATATTTAAAATTTGGCATATAAAATATGCTGTTTAGTTATTTTGTCACCCAAAAAATAAACCGCTGCCAGGTTTAGTATTTAAATATCCCATTAAAAGTCGCTTTCAATTATTTCCAGTCACCCAGTTAATTAATTCCCAACAAAAAATAAATAAATTACTAAATTATTGATTTACATAAGTACATACAAACATTTATATTATAAATTAAAAGTATCACCTTTCTAAATGGTTTATATTTTGACGTATCCCGGATATTCCTTTTAGGGTGAGAGAGAAACAGTACAGCGAGATCATTCTTCAACGAATGTCCCACTAGTATTTTCCCCTTTAATATATCTGCTACCTCTTTCTGAACAACGGTAAAGTCTTCACCATTTAACATATCTTCCTTCCTGATACCGCTTATGCCCGTTCTGTAGTCTACAACCTCTTCACGGGCTTTCACAAACTTGTCATAAATGCAGTCTCCAAATTTGTTCACTAATGATATCCTAGCTAACATATGGTCATTACCCTCATGACCGATCCCAACCATTTCGCAGTCCATGGCAATAAATTTTGTTAATTTGTTCTTTTTATCGTTTCTCACTGCACTATCTACATTTTTAACAATTTTCTCGTCGGTTTTGGATTTAGGAACACTGTTTACAACATTGTTGTTACTAGAACTGTTCAAATTTAAAGTTTTGAGGTTATTTTCAACCGTGTTAGCTTGTTGTGTTTTTTTCTTCCTTGCGCGCCGGAATGTACCTGTGTAATGATTATTATTGGTATTCTCAACTGGTTTTTCTGTCTTCTTGTCCGTTATTAGGTTACCGCTGAGGAATTTTTGCCAGTTAGCGTTTATGATACCTCTAACTGCAACTGTGGGGTTATTATCGTTCATACTTCGTTTTCGTTTCTTCGATGTCTCGGTCATAATTACATTAGAAATCTGTTGAATTGTTTGTTGTAAAACAAATACAACCCCGTAGCTGAGGTTAAAAACAATGTTTAGAATAAATTCGAGAACAACAAGCAATAAATACAGCGCGTCCTTGACAACATTTGACATTATTATTTTTTACATCGCATCGCATGGCCGTCAGTGTCTGTCTGTCTATGCTGTAGTCTATGGGAAAAATCGATCAAACCAATTTCGTAATTGAATGAATATTGAAACTTAATAAGTTGCAGCTTGACCATAAAGAGTTGACAAAAAATGTGTAGCGCCACTAACCACCACTCAGCCACTCACTTTGTATGTAAACACGTCAAAATCACAAATAATTTGGCAAAACTGACTATATTTTGTACTGAAAAATTTTAGATCCATTTTATTTAATTTCAACTCTTTATGGCCAAGCTGTAGTAGTGTGTTTATTACAGTCTGTCAAGAAATTAATGAAATTAATTAATAAGGAGCCACTTACGTTACGTTTCATGTTTTCACTTACGTTAATGACCGGTTTACACATCCATAAGTAAGTAGAAACCGCGTGTGGACACCGTCCGGCAAGTAAGTAAGTAGCAACTTGCCGCAGGATAGGATCGGGTTCTATTTTTTGGACAGGCAAGTAGTGCGCACCCCCCTCCCGCTTCGTCTCCCGCTCCCCACCAACTTACTTGCCGCCGTGTAAACGGCACTGTCCGCAGGCAAGTAAGTAAGTTCATAAATTGACATCTGTCGCACGCAGCGGAATGATCTAATCCGTTGTAATACCAAAAACTAATGCCAATGGTATTTGTTTATTATCGTAATTAATCTTCTATTCCGATCGAATACCGTTCATAAACAAATCCTAAAACAAGTTAAATGAATAGATTTTGAGCTTCATTTTAATTAATATTTTTTTTGAGTGATTGTCTCAGTTTCTGTTGGCTACATGGGCGGTTTTTGTATTTTTATGCTTTTAAGCTTGCTTAGACTATAATTGTAGCTTAGGTACACCTGATTTAAAGATAATATTGTTATTGTTTGTGCAGTAAATACTTGAAATTTTTCATTTGTTTCATTGTGATTGTAATTAACTTTGTGTATGTTTTAGTGTAAGTACAACGTCTTATTTGTTATAAAAGCTCGTATCGCTTTTTGTAGATCAGCCTGTTATACAAATGCGAGGACCTGTAAATGACTTCGTACTGTTATTACGGGTGTTATTTGTTTGGTTCTAGTTGTTGGTCTTCCTTAAGATTAATTATAAATAAATAATTATAAAAAATTTGGTATTAGGTACCTAGTTAGGAATAGGAAATTTATTACAACAATAAACAAAACTACCATTGGTATAAGTTTTTATTTTGGTATAAACATCTGTTAACAATTTGCGTATTTACCTCTTATAACGTAATTATAGCTCACCTAAAAAAACATTAAGTACTTACCTACTTAAAAATATGTAAAGAGACTATATTATGAGTGACATACCTTGAAATCGTCTTTAAATAACCTAAAAATTTATCCATCCAATCCATGGTTGGCCGCAATGTAAATAAAATTATTTATAAAGAGGGTAGCAATATCGTCGTCATCCAACGCGCGTGGTCGACTTATGAAATTACTTACTTGCCGAAGTCAATTCACCGTTTATTGGAAGCAACTGTCCATTTTACGATTAAGTAGTTAAGTAGAAGGACAGTTGAACTTACTTACTTACTTATGGATGTGTAAACGAGCTTAAGTTCTTGACTTTGACAGACTATAGATTTGATTGAGTTTTATTTCTTTCTATTTTCCTTTTTTACGCAAGAAATAAAGATTATTCGTCAAAACTCAAGTTTAAGTCAAACTGCTTTGTCTTCTTTCTAAATATGAATCGATTTTTAGTATTTAATTGAACATTAATTTCCCACCTCTAGCACACATTATCCTAACCAAAAAAAAAACTAAGTGTCACTGTCATTAAAATGTCAATGTCATCAAAACTTCAAATCGTGTGGCCGCCGACCGCTTACGGCTACGTGTTTGTTTTCCTTTCGCATAATATTAAAATGTGGTGGGAGTTCGAAACGGCGCGGCTTGCGAGCCATGCACCAGTCCACACTTTCTAATCGCGCTGTTCGCACCTGATTAAGTGGAATAATGTCCTACGAAACACTCGAAGAGGTTTTGAAGGCCCATGGCCAAGAACACCTCATCAAATTTTGGCCGGAACTTAATGAAAATGAGCGGGAACAACTGTCGCAGGAGATCCTGAAGCTAGACTTGGTCGAAGTCAACGAGATCTTCCGTCGGGCAAACGAAACCACTAAAGTTATTCTAGAAAAAGTTGACGACGATTTGAAACCTATTCCTCAAACTCACTACGAGTCTGTGCCTAGTTTGACAATTGCTAAAGTTAAGGAATATGAAGATCTTGGTCTGAAGGAGATATCTGAAAGCAGAGTTGGTGTTTTACTCCTTGCTGGAGGGCAGGCTACCAGGCTTGGGTTTGGTCATCCGAAAGGCATGTACGATGTTGGTTTACCATCACATAAAACCCTGTTCCAAATCCAAGCAGAAAGGATAGTGAGAGTGCAAGAAATGGCTGCTGAGAAACACGGCAAGGAAGGTAAAATAACATGGTACATCATGACTTCGGAGCACACAATGGCACCAACAGCAGAGTTTTTCAAAGACAATGACTTTTTCGGGCTGAACGAAGAGGATATAGTTTTCTTCAAGCAAGGTAGGCTACCATGCTTTGATTTTAATGGTAAAATATTTTTAGATGAGAAAAATAAACTGTCATCCGCTCCCGATGGCAACGGAGGGTTGTACCGGGCTTTGAAAACTCAAGGTATACTTGACGACATATCCAGAAGAGGGGTCCGTCATTTACATGCACATTCTGTTGACAATATCCTTATCAAAGTCGCTGATCCCGTTTTCATCGGTTACTGCAAAAGTAAAGATGCAGATTGTGCAGCGAAAGTCGTTCAAAAGTCCACTCCAAGTGAAGCGGTCGGTGTAGTGTGTCGAGTAAACGGTCATTACAAAGTTGTTGAATACTCAGAAATGACGGAAGAAGCTACTAACCGAAGAAATCCTGATGGCCGTCTTACTTTCTCAGCGGGGAATATTTGCAACCACTATTTCTCTTCTGAATTCCTGTCCAAAATCTGTGATTATGAAACAAAATTGAAGTTGCATGTCGCTAATAAAAAGATTCCTTACGTAGATGACAATGGTATCCGTCAAAAGCCAACGGAACCGAATGGTATTAAGATGGAGAAGTTTATCTTCGATGTGTTTGAATTTGCGGAGAACTTCATTTGTTTGGAAGTAGCTAGAGATGTGGAATTTTCAGCATTGAAAAATGCTGATTCTGCTAAGAAAGACTGCCCGTCAACTGCCCGAGAAGATCTGTTGAGGTTACACAGAAAATACATTAGGGAAGCTGGGGGGGAAATTGGGGATGATGTTGACGTTGAAATTTCCCCACTGCTATCGTATGGTGGTGAGAATTTAGAAGATCTCGTGAAAGGAGAAATCTTGACTATTTCCCCGTTCCATTTGCATAGTATGAGAGAATCGGCTACTAACGGTGTGAACGGCAAACATTAAATTGACTATTATATTCTAAAGTTGTGATATGTAAGATAGTTGTAAAAAGCTAAACTTTCCATTAATTTTAATTTTTTAGAAATTTTAGATAGAGATGTTTCATTACGTTAATTTAGTAACTTTTGTTTTACATAAATATTTAGAAATAAATTAATAAGTTTTCACAACTTGCCTAAATTCTGATACTGCCAAAATTGTATTTTTAGCATACAAACAAATTTTTTTAATATATTTATTTAGTGCACAAAACTATTTTTTTGTGCATTTATCAATTACTTATTGGAATTGTTTATTTTTTTTATTTCAACGATAGCGCGCGCCAAAACTAAATCACGGTAAAGATATCTTTACCGTGATAAATCTTAGCTGTTTCGTGTGTTTAACGAAAAACATTTTCGAGTCTTTTTTGTTTACTTATTGGAATTGTTTTTTTTACCCAGGAGCCAAACGCCCTAAACCGGTAGCGCCAAAAAGCCTTTTCGTGTGTTTATCGAAATATCTTTTCGCGCGTTTATTGTTTACTTATTGGAATTGTTTTTTTACCCAGGAGCCAATCGCGCTAAGCCTCAACGATAGCGCCAAAAAGCTTTTTCGTGTGTTTATCGAAATATATTTTTGCGCGTTTATTGTTTACTTATTGGAATTGTTTTTTTACCCAGGAGCCAAGTCGTTTCTTGCGCGTATTTATCGAAAAATATCTGATTTAGCTGGATTTATCGATAAACGTTTATCGTTTTTAAGTTTTATACCGTATCTAAATTAAAGATTGATAAAGATCAAGTGCCTAGGTTGCAATCCTTTCAATACCCACTATAAGTCTAGAAAGCCTTAATAGAATTGGTAATAGTGTTTACTTTTATCACAAATTCCTTTAAAAATTTACTTACATATTAAGCTTTGGTATTTTTGTTGAAAATAAGTGTGATTAAGTTTCTTGGTTTACAGCGATAATTTACCTACTAATTAACAGAAACCAATTGTTGTATGCTTAACCAGATCCCTAGCATATATTTTATCAATATCTATATTTTAAGATCTCAATCATATCGGAAATATATTATTGATTAGCTACATGTCGTGATTATATTTATCACATTTTTTAATTTAGCATTTCCTCTTACAAAATGCAAAATTGTATTTAGCAATATTATCATCACATAGCAATGAATAAAATAAATATTGTAAAGTTTTTTCCTTTTTAAGATTTGTATATAAAATTCACGAGTTTGTGTTTACATTGGTATATTTTGGTTTAAAATATTATTTATAAAAAAAGTCTAGATGGAACTAGTATTCCGAGTTTCGGACCAATTTGGGCACAAAATTATAAAATCAATGATTTTTTCATTCATAAATAAAGTGGCCTAAAAAGTTTTATTATTGTGTAGAATATGTATTATGTAATGTCGTATTGATTTTTCGTGTTTTATTTGCATTTTACTGTGGACACAAAAAATAATTCGCAAACATACATCGTCTTTATGTAAAATTGATTTAAAATTCTTTATTTTTGTTTTTAAAATGGTTATTAGTTTATTCTGATATTTTAATGATAATAAAATTATAATAATTAAATAATTAATGTACTATATGTATATCTAGTTATAATAATTAAAATGTACTTAAATAGTCATAAAAATGAGATTTTAATACGTTCCGTATGATATAGGTAAATAAAAGAGTATTTTTGTAAAAAAATCTTTTATTTACTTGGTGCATTGATAGCGATCTTGGAGCGCGTGTGTAATTCTATGGCGGCCATTACACACGTCAATCTGGTGTAATCTGATCAAAACCACAGATTGATGGAATTTGATGCGGTTGGTTTGCGACGTTACACGGTCAATCCAGCGAGATCTGGATCGCAGTAGATCTTGGTAGATTGACAATCTACCACGATCCACGGTGGTCTTTGGCAGGGTTGCCCACTTTTTGCATTAATTTTCGCGTGATATCGATCGATGACCCGAGTGGTGCAGTATTCAACATGCCAGTCTACCACGCAAGTGATCCCGGGTTCGATGACCGGACGAAATTGAAATGAAATATTTTGATTTCTGTGACGGGTCTGCGTATAATAAGTAACGTAAAGACGCCAGTCTTGGACATTTCCCCAGTCATGGACATTAAACGTGAATTGACGTCAAAAATAAGAGTAGGAATTTAAATCCTGGCACTGGCAACACTTTACCATAGACTTTGGGTCATTGGGCTGTCATATTTTGACTTTTGTCGATTTCGGCCATTTTGTTTAGAAAATGGCGTAGGCCGAAACGTGTCGTGAGGACAGCCTAAACGAAAATCCATATTTACTAAGCAAATCCTTAAGGAGGTGAGTTCAGAATCGACATTTTTTTTCGAATTTGTACTAAAGTTTCGTATTTTCCTTTTATTTTATAGTTTTGTTAATTGATTTGAGAGATATTTGCCATCGACATAATTCGACAACATTATGAAATTTTTTATTTATGCCACTGTCCATTACTGGTTCGCTTGGTGATGATTATCTCCATTAATGGACAAAGTGTCCAAAATAGTTTTTTTTTGTATGTATTTTAAAGTCTTTATCAATTTATTAAGTTTAATTTTTTGTGCACCTACGTGTAAATATTATTGAAATCATTTAAATAAAACCAGTAATGGACATCAATGTTTATTATTGGGTTTCCATACATCTAGTGATGGACAGGAGATTATTATGAGAAGAAATTTGATGATAAGCCCTGGGGCTGTATTATGACCTCTTATTTCCAGTCAGTTTTCTGACTGGCTTTCAATCTATCCCTTTTATTTGCTATACAGCGAGAAAGAGATGTCACTACAGCAATTTATAAACCTGGCAGGATTTAAGAGCTCGTAATACGGCCTCTGATCTTACTTTACCTTAGCAGTGTATTCCAGGCAGCGTTCCATACTCCTGATCCATTCACGTCTCAATTTAACAAATACCACTACCTACATGCGCAAATCGTTAGCCCATTAACCGGCGAGGTTCTTTATTTTTATTGCAGAAATGGCGCCAAAAAAGAACTATACCCCTGAACAGATGGGTAATGCCATGGAAGCTGTACATAAGGGCGAAAAGATATCTGTTGCTGCAAAAAACTTTGGTGTGCCAAGAATAACTTTACGTAATAAGGTAAAAGGTATAAGTCCAGCAGTATGCTCCATGGGTCCCACAACCTACTTGAGCAAAGTGGAAGAAGAAGTGTTAGTACATTGGGTATTGTTGATGAATGAGAAACACATACCAATAACCAAAGAAGAGTTATTAGATAGCGTGCAGAAAATAATCGTGGACAAAAAACAAGAGACCCCCTTCAAGGATAACAGACCAGGAAAAAAATGGTACGAACTTTTTTTAAGACGACACCCCATTATTGCCGAACGTACTGCTGAAAATTTATGCAGAGCTCGTGATAATGTAACGCAAGACGATATTGAAAAATGGTTCAAGGAGGTAGAAGACTATTTGAAAGACAATGATCTAATGTCAGTCCTAGAGGAACCGGAAAGGGTGTTCAATACTGACGAAAGCGCCTTTTTTTTATCACCAAAACCGGGAAAAGTACTAGCCAAAAAAGGTGAAAAACACGTATATTCCTCCTCAGGGGATGATAAAGAAAACTTGACAGTTTTAGTAACAGGAAATGCTGCTGGCCAACTTGCACCAACCATGGTTATCTACCCTTATGAACGGGTCCCCGCAGCTATAAATTCGAGTTTTCCATCTGATTGGGCTTTGGGTAGATCTCCAAGTGGATGGATGTATGGAGCCACATTCTACGAATATATGGCTAATATATTTCATCCTTGGCTGTTACAACAAAACATCAAAAGACCTGTTTTGTTCTTCTTAGATGGACATAAATCACACATGACTATGCATTTGTCTGATTTCTGTGTAGAGAATGAAATAACAATAATAGCTCTCAACCCGAATAGTACTCACATTTTACAGCCGATGGACATAGCAGTGTTCAGGCCATTAAAAGTGTTGTGGCGCAAGGCTGTTGCAAAATATAAACTTGATTCCGGACATAACCTAAAAAGAGAGAACTTTGCACCTGTACTAAAGCCTGCTCTTGAAGCAATTAGTCCAGACACTATTAAAAACGGGTTTCGTTGCGGCGGAATATGCCCCTTTGGCTCAAGTTACATCGATATTTCAAAATTCAAAGCAAAGCAAGCTATGCCGAAACAATCCTACGACCTCTGTTTTCTCCAACACCTGGAAAACGAAATTAAAACCAAATTTAACTCTGAAAAATTACAGTTATTTCAAGAACTATACTACTTAAGCAGAAGCCAAGTTGATGATCGTTTACCTACTGAAGATTTAGCCCTTTACGTAATATGGGCAAGTGCTAAGCACTCTTCAACATCTACAAGATATACCATACAAGACACTGCTACATCTTCTAACACTGCTGATGGATCTTTTCGAGCGCAGAGTGGCAGCACCTCTACTGCTTCTGAAAATTTACAAGAAAACACACCCGAAGCCCCTGTTCTTAAAGATACATCTACCACTTCTGAAGGATTGATTCGAACACAGAGTGACAGCATCCCCACTGCTACTAAAAACTCGCAAACTGGTGATAAAGGTAACCTTACAAAAGAAAGCTCAGGAATAGAAGTAATAAAAAATTTGGCAATTTCGTCAAATAATATCGAAATACCCGATTCACGTGTTGATGATGTACAAGACAATTTTACACCGGACGTATTAACAACTACCCATACTGTTAACAAGTCAACCGTAGTAAACGTTTCCGATCAAATAATCAGTGTCCAAACATCAACGCAGAGGTCTGACATCATTCATTCTGAAAAACATGTTACTGAAAATTCATCTGGTTGCTTTAAAAAAGTTCCCGTATCTTTGACTCAAATCCATAGCTCGACTCACCCGATTGTTATAGCATCTGAAGTCACTCAAACAGAAACACCTTTCAAAAACTCACATCTAAATTCTATTTATAATAAAAAGACTCCCATAAAAAAATCTTTTACTTGCACTCACGGATTAGCTGGGCCATCACAAAGCCAAAAAAATACCAATGCTTCACACCAAATAATACCATCTCCGTTTAAAAGAAATTTATTCTGGCCAGAAGACGAAGAATGCAAACAGGGAAAGAAACGGAAAAGAGAGAAGATACCATTTGTTGTAACCAGTGATGCTTGGAGAGAGTACCATAAAAAAAAGGAAAACGAGAAAAAATTTAAAGAGGAAGAGAAACAAAGAAAATCCAAAGAAAGGGAAGAAAAGAAGTTGATAAAAGAAAACAGTGTCCGAAAAAAAAATAAAGGGAAAAAGCCAATAGCAGTAAAGAAATTGGCAAAACAAAGTGAATCTTCAGATGACACGGATACAGAGATTAATTACGCTGAATCTGATGCTAGTGATGACGAAAGTGGTTTATATGATCAGGATACTTTGCAATATTCTGGTGATTCTGAAACAGAAGATGTACCTCTAAGCAAAATATGTTTTCAGAAAAAGCTGTCAAAGGGTGCTTACGTCATCGTAAAATATGAAGGAGAGTATTTCCCTGGAATCATTGAATCTGTCCATAATAGTGCTTTTGAAGTAAGCACTATGACATTTTCAACAGGCAACACCTTCAGGTGGCCCGAAAAATCTGATAAAATATGGTATCAACGAACTGAGATAGTTGAAGTTATTGATGCTCCTATCCTCTGCAATAAAAGAGGATTCTTCGTAGTTAAGGAAATGAATAAATATCTTTCCTTCACTGTTTGATTTTTTTTCTATTAAATTGTTTAAATGTTTTTTTTTGTTAAACTGTTACTGTTTGGCGATTGGCCACATTATCTTTAAAAAAAACTTATAAGTATTTACTGTATCTTTGTTATTGATTTTACTGGTCCAATAAGATCTCATTAGATTATGTCTTTTACTAAACATAAATAACTAGTTGTAAGTTTAATTCAAACTTTTTAAGACTGTCAAGTGCCATTAGAAATTATAACTTTGTGATAAAAAGTTGCCTATAATAAATGTTTAGTTGATTATAACATTTTTATGGTTTTATTTAGAAAAATAATTCTACTTATTGTAAATTCAACGAGGTAAGTACTAGTCCATTAGTGGGGGTCCATTCTTAGATGATGTTCATTATTAGATGTCCATATTTGGTGCATGTTCATTACTGGATGTCCATTAAGGGATTTTTCTTGTCCATTACTAGTCTAAAAAACCGTGTTTATATTTTAATCATATTTATCATTTTTATGCGAAGATTTCTAGCTTTTACGGCATTAGCATAAAGAGAAAAAGACGGACATCAAGCTCAATATAGTTGTTTAAACAAAATACTGATATATTATGAGTAAACCTGCAAAAACCCACCTTTTCATCCTTAAAGTGTCCATGATTGGTGCAATTACGTGTAAAGACGCCAGTCTTGGACATTTCCCCAGTCATGGACATTAAACGTGAATTGACGTCAAAAATAAGAGTAGGAATTTAAATCCTGGCACTGGCAACACTTTACCATAGACTTTGGGTCATTGGGCTGTCATATTTTGACTTTTGTCGATTTCGGCCATTTTGTTTAGAAAATGGCGTAGGCCGAAACGTGTCGTGAGGACAGCCTAAACGAAAATCCATATTTACTAAGCAAATCCTTAAGGAGGTGAGTTCAGAATCGACATTTTTTTTCGAATTTGTACTAAAGTTTCGTATTTTCCTTTTATTTTATAGTTTTGTTAATTGATTTGAGAGATATTTGCCATCGACATAATTCGACAACATTATGAAATTTTTTATTTATGCCACTGTCCATTACTGGTTCGCTTGGTGATGATTATCTCCATTAATGGACAAAGTGTCCAAAATAGTTTTTTTTTGTATGTATTTTAAAGTCTTTATCAATTTATTAAGTTTAATTTTTTGTGCACCTACGTGTAAATATTATTGAAATCATTTAAATAAAACCAGTAATGGACATCAATGTTTATTATTGGGTTTCCATACATCTAGTGATGGACAGGAGATTATTATGAGAAGAAATTTGATGATAAGCCCTGGGGCTGTATTATGACCTCTTATTTCCAGTCAGTTTTCTGACTGGCTTTCAATCTATCCCTTTTATTTGCTATACAGCGAGAAAGAGATGTCACTACAGCAATTTATAAACCTGGCAGGATTTAAGAGCTCGTAATACGGCCTCTGATCTTACTTTACCTTAGCAGTGTATTCCAGGCAGCGTTCCATACTCCTGATCCATTCACGTCTCAATTTAACAAATACCACTACCTACATGCGCAAATCGTTAGCCCATTAACCGGCGAGGTTCTTTATTTTTATTGCAGAAATGGCGCCAAAAAAGAACTATACCCCTGAACAGATGGGTAATGCCATGGAAGCTGTACATAAGGGCGAAAAGATATCTGTTGCTGCAAAAAACTTTGGTGTGCCAAGAATAACTTTACGTAATAAGGTAAAAGGTATAAGTCCAGCAGTATGCTCCATGGGTCCCACAACCTACTTGAGCAAAGTGGAAGAAGAAGTGTTAGTACATTGGGTATTGTTGATGAATGAGAAACACATACCAATAACCAAAGAAGAGTTATTAGATAGCGTGCAGAAAATAATCGTGGACAAAAAACAAGAGACCCCCTTCAAGGATAACAGACCAGGAAAAAAATGGTACGAACTTTTTTTAAGACGACACCCCATTATTGCCGAACGTACTGCTGAAAATTTATGCAGAGCTCGTGATAATGTAACGCAAGACGATATTGAAAAATGGTTCAAGGAGGTAGAAGACTATTTGAAAGACAATGATCTAATGTCAGTCCTAGAGGAACCGGAAAGGGTGTTCAATACTGACGAAAGCGCCTTTTTTTTATCACCAAAACCGGGAAAAGTACTAGCCAAAAAAGGTGAAAAACACGTATATTCCTCCTCAGGGGATGATAAAGAAAACTTGACAGTTTTAGTAACAGGAAATGCTGCTGGCCAACTTGCACCAACCATGGTTATCTACCCTTATGAACGGGTCCCCGCAGCTATAAATTCGAGTTTTCCATCTGATTGGGCTTTGGGTAGATCTCCAAGTGGATGGATGTATGGAGCCACATTCTACGAATATATGGCTAATATATTTCATCCTTGGCTGTTACAACAAAACATCAAAAGACCTGTTTTGTTCTTCTTAGATGGACATAAATCACACATGACTATGCATTTGTCTGATTTCTGTGTAGAGAATGAAATAACAATAATAGCTCTCAACCCGAATAGTACTCACATTTTACAGCCGATGGACATAGCAGTGTTCAGGCCATTAAAAGTGTTGTGGCGCAAGGCTGTTGCAAAATATAAACTTGATTCCGGACATAACCTAAAAAGAGAGAACTTTGCACCTGTACTAAAGCCTGCTCTTGAAGCAATTAGTCCAGACACTATTAAAAACGGGTTTCGTTGCGGCGGAATATGCCCCTTTGGCTCAAGTTACATCGATATTTCAAAATTCAAAGCAAAGCAAGCTATGCCGAAACAATCCTACGACCTCTGTTTTCTCCAACACCTGGAAAACGAAATTAAAACCAAATTTAACTCTGAAAAATTACAGTTATTTCAAGAACTATACTACTTAAGCAGAAGCCAAGTTGATGATCGTTTACCTACTGAAGATTTAGCCCTTTACGTAATATGGGCAAGTGCTAAGCACTCTTCAACATCTACAAGATATACCATACAAGACACTGCTACATCTTCTAACACTGCTGATGGATCTTTTCGAGCGCAGAGTGGCAGCACCTCTACTGCTTCTGAAAATTTACAAGAAAACACACCCGAAGCCCCTGTTCTTAAAGATACATCTACCACTTCTGAAGGATTGATTCGAACACAGAGTGACAGCATCCCCACTGCTACTAAAAACTCGCAAACTGGTGATAAAGGTAACCTTACAAAAGAAAGCTCAGGAATAGAAGTAATAAAAAATTTGGCAATTTCGTCAAATAATATCGAAATACCCGATTCACGTGTTGATGATGTACAAGACAATTTTACACCGGACGTATTAACAACTACCCATACTGTTAACAAGTCAACCGTAGTAAACGTTTCCGATCAAATAATCAGTGTCCAAACATCAACGCAGAGGTCTGACATCATTCATTCTGAAAAACATGTTACTGAAAATTCATCTGGTTGCTTTAAAAAAGTTCCCGTATCTTTGACTCAAATCCATAGCTCGACTCACCCGATTGTTATAGCATCTGAAGTCACTCAAACAGAAACACCTTTCAAAAACTCACATCTAAATTCTATTTATAATAAAAAGACTCCCATAAAAAAATCTTTTACTTGCACTCACGGATTAGCTGGGCCATCACAAAGCCAAAAAAATACCAATGCTTCACACCAAATAATACCATCTCCGTTTAAAAGAAATTTATTCTGGCCAGAAGACGAAGAATGCAAACAGGGAAAGAAACGGAAAAGAGAGAAGATACCATTTGTTGTAACCAGTGATGCTTGGAGAGAGTACCATAAAAAAAAGGAAAACGAGAAAAAATTTAAAGAGGAAGAGAAACAAAGAAAATCCAAAGAAAGGGAAGAAAAGAAGTTGATAAAAGAAAACAGTGTCCGAAAAAAAAATAAAGGGAAAAAGCCAATAGCAGTAAAGAAATTGGCAAAACAAAGTGAATCTTCAGATGACACGGATACAGAGATTAATTACGCTGAATCTGATGCTAGTGATGACGAAAGTGGTTTATATGATCAGGATACTTTGCAATATTCTGGTGATTCTGAAACAGAAGATGTACCTCTAAGCAAAATATGTTTTCAGAAAAAGCTGTCAAAGGGTGCTTACGTCATCGTAAAATATGAAGGAGAGTATTTCCCTGGAATCATTGAATCTGTCCATAATAGTGCTTTTGAAGTAAGCACTATGACATTTTCAACAGGCAACACCTTCAGGTGGCCCGAAAAATCTGATAAAATATGGTATCAACGAACTGAGATAGTTGAAGTTATTGATGCTCCTATCCTCTGCAATAAAAGAGGATTCTTCGTAGTTAAGGAAATGAATAAATATCTTTCCTTCACTGTTTGATTTTTTTTCTATTAAATTGTTTAAATGTTTTTTTTTGTTAAACTGTTACTGTTTGGCGATTGGCCACATTATCTTTAAAAAAAACTTATAAGTATTTACTGTATCTTTGTTATTGATTTTACTGGTCCAATAAGATCTCATTAGATTATGTCTTTTACTAAACATAAATAACTAGTTGTAAGTTTAATTCAAACTTTTTAAGACTGTCAAGTGCCATTAGAAATTATAACTTTGTGATAAAAAGTTGCCTATAATAAATGTTTAGTTGATTATAACATTTTTATGGTTTTATTTAGAAAAATAATTCTACTTATTGTAAATTCAACGAGGTAAGTACTAGTCCATTAGTGGGGGTCCATTCTTAGATGATGTTCATTATTAGATGTCCATATTTGGTGCATGTTCATTACTGGATGTCCATTAAGGGATTTTTCTTGTCCATTACTAGTCTAAAAAACCGTGTTTATATTTTAATCATATTTATCATTTTTATGCGAAGATTTCTAGCTTTTACGGCATTAGCATAAAGAGAAAAAGACGGACATCAAGCTCAATATAGTTGTTTAAACAAAATACTGATATATTATGAGTAAACCTGCAAAAACCCACCTTTTCATCCTTAAAGTGTCCATGATTGGTGCAATTACGTTACCTATCTATTGTGTAAAGTAAGTACCTACCTAGTAAAATCAGTTGTCTAGGGTTAGATGGGCTGTGTGTGTAAAATCAAATATCGATATTTATAATACTATATTACTAAGCTATGACTATCTGAGTGCCAAATTTCATCCAAATCAGTTCAGGAGAAGAAAAGCAGGAGGTTGTTTTTCTGTTCGTCTGTATGTTATTTTAGGGTATTTTTCAAATGTCCACCCGGATGTAGTCACGAGCGGAAGCTAGTTAATAATAAATATGGGCTATATTTTTTATAAATTTCTCAAAAGTATTTACTAAAATATTTTACCCTAGGGTACCTTTGACCAGGATAAAAAGTATCTTATAATTTAATCCAGGCTATAAACTGTGTGTTAAACTCCATTCAAATCAGTTCAGCCTTGAAAACAACATACAGACGAACAGAGAAACAAACTCCTGCTTTTTTGAAGTCGGTTAAAAATATTAGATCGCAGTATATTGTGCTAGATTGTCAGTCTACCGTGGTAGATTGATTTTAGATTGACAATCTACCACAATCTACCGCGATCCGATGCAAGCAGATTGTGGTAGATTGACAATCTAGTAGGTAGTTAAAAATAAATGTGGACTTATATTTTTTTTTATAAATTTCCTGAAAGTAAGTACTTACTACGTATTAATTTCAATGTTTAAAAAAAACTAAAAATACCTAGGATACCATGGACCGAGATAAAAAGTAGGTATCCTATGTTTTAATCTAGGCTAATAAACTGTGCCCTAAATTTCATCTTAATCAGTTCAGCCTTAAAAAAAAACATGTATCGGATAGCAGTAGATTGCGATGAGCAGACTGCAAGTTCTCTATTCGTTTGTATGTTTGTTTTTTAATCATTTTTCGAATGTCCACCCACGCGGATGTAGTCGCGGGCGGAAGCTAGTTAAAAATAAATATGTAGGTACTACATTTTTATAAATATTCCAAAAGTAAGTACTATAATGTTTAAATGTTTTGAAAATAATACTATTACCTCGAAAAAAAGGTGCCAACCCTAAGCCAGACCAAGCCAGATTGACGTAGATTGACAACCCAGCACAATCTGATCACGCCAGATCGCGCCAGACCGCGCCAGATTGAAACAGATCACGAACAACGTTACACAATCAATCTCTGTCAATCTGGCGCGGTCTGGCGCGATCTGGCGTGATCAGATTGTGTGTGTAATGGGTGCCTATGGCAGCCATTACACACGTCAATCTGGTTTCAATCTGATCAAAACCGCAGATTGATGGAATTTGATGCGGTTGGTTTGCGACGTTACACGGTCAATCCAGCAAGATCTGGATCGCAGTAGATCTTGGTAGATTGACAATCTACCACGATCCACGGTGGTCTTTGGTAGGGTTGCCAACTTTTTGCATTAATTTTCGCGTGATATCGATCGATGACCTCAGTGGTGCAGTATTCAACATGCCAGTCTACCACGCAAGAGGTCCCGGGTTCGATCCCCGGACGAAATCGAAATGATAAATTTTAGTTTCTGAGTGACGGGTCTGCGTATAATAAGTACATATCTATTTCGAAAAGTTAGTACCTATTAAAAACCCAAAAGCACCCATTTTATGCCTTGGTTAGTTTAGGGTTAGATGGCGCTGTGTGTGTAAAATCAAATATCGATATTTATAATACTATTTTACCAAGCTATGAACTATCTGATTGCCAAATTTCATCCAAATCAGTTCAGCTTCAGAAGGCTGAACTGATTTTGATGAAATTTGGCACACATACATATACAGTTATAGCCTGGTATAGTAATAATAATATCGAGGTAAAAAAGTATTTTTCAAAACATTGCAAAAAATATAGTAAGTAGACTTTTGGGAAATTTATGAAAAAATAAAGTCCTCATTTATTTTTAACTAGCTTCCTTTAAAAAATAAAAATAGGGTACATAGGGTAGGTACTTCCTAGGGCACCAAACTAACTGTATGCCAAATTTCATCATCTTTCACTGCAATCCAATTTTTTTAACCGACTTAAAAAATGAAGGAGGGTTCTGTTCTCTTCATCTGTATATTTTTTTGCATGTAGTCATGAGCGGGAGCTAGTTAAAAATAAATGTGGGCTATATTTTTTATAAATTTCTCAAAAGTACTTACTAAAGTATTTTACCCTAGGGTACCTTTGACCAGGATAAAAAGTATCTTATAATTTAATCCAGGCTATAAACTGTGTGTCAAACTTCATTCAAATCATTCAGCCTTAAAAACTAACATACAGACGAACAGAGAAACAAGCTCCTGCTTTTTTGTAGTTGGTTAAAAATATTTGATCGCAGTATATTGTGCTAGATTGTCAGTCTACCATGGTAGATTGACAATCTACCACAATCTACCGCGATCCGATGCAAGCAGATTGTGGTAGGTTGACAATCTACCGTGGTAGACTGACAATCTACCACAATCTTATGCGATTCGATATTTTTAACCGACTTCAAAAAAGCAGGAGGTTATTTTTCTGTTCGTCTGTATGTTTTTTTTAAGGGTATTTTTCAAATGTCCACCCGGATGTAGTCGCGGGCGAAAGCTAGTTAAAAATAAATATGGGCTATATTTTTTACAAATTTCCCAAAAGAACTACAAATTAATTTCAGTGATTTAAAAAATCTCTCCTTTGACCGAGATACAAAATATCATAAGTTTTATCCAGACTATAAACTGTTTGCCAAATTTCATCTAAAACAGTTCAACCTCCATAAAAAAAATTACAACGACCAGAGAACCTCTTCCTTTTTTGAAGTCGGTTAAAGACATCGGATCGCAGTAGATTCTGCTAGATTATCAGTCTACCGTGGTAGATTGACAATCTTCCACTCTACACACAATCACAATCTACTGCGATCCGATATTCTTAACCGACTTCAAAAAAGGAGAAGGTTCTCTGTTCGTTTGTATGTTTATTTTTTTAAGGGGGTTTTTCGAATGTCCAACAGGATATAGTCGCGGGCGGAAGCTAGTTAAAAATAAATATGGGCTGTAATATGTTTTTATAAATTACCCCAAAAGTACTACATATTAATTTCAATGTTTTAAAAAATAAAAATACCTTTGATACCTTTGACCGAGATAAAAAGTATCCTATGTTTTTATCTAGGTTAATTTAGCGCACAGTTTGTGCGCTAAATTTCATCTAAATCAGTTCAGCCTTCAAAAAACATGTGTACGATAGCAGCAGTCGATTGCGATGAGCAGACTGCAAGTTCTCTGTTCGTACTTCGTTTGTATGTTTGTTTTTTAATGATTGTTCGAATGTCCACCCACGCGGATGTAGTCGCGGGCGAAAGCTAGTTAAAAATAAATGTGGACTACATTTTTATAAATATCCCTATAAAATGTTTAATTGTTTTGAAAATAATACTATTACCTCGAAAAAAGGTGCCAACCCTAAGCCAGACCAAGCCAGATTGACGTAGATTGACAATCCAGCACAATCTGATCACGCCAGACCGCGCCAGATTGAAACAGATCGCGAACAACGTTACACAATCAATCTCTGTCAATCTTTGTCAGTCTGGCACGGTCTGGATTGTGTGTGTTATGGGTGCCTATGAATGAGCTCTAAATTCAGAAATCTGTAAAATTTTGGGACATAAACAAACCTCAATATCTTGACCAATTATTAAATATTGAAACATTTAACTGTACATACTCGATTAAAACAGGGAAGAGAAACACTCATTTCATTTTTAGATTACTTAAAAATTAACCGGGTAGATAGTGCCATTATACTTCATGATTCTTCCTCAATATTAGTACTATTAACACATGTAGTATCGCTTGCATGTATCACCACTTAGCACGTTATTTTAGAGTAATAACCTAAAAAACCTAAAAAGAGAAGGTATTTGATTTAGAATTGACAGATATTTTGACATTTCCGGCTCGAACTCTCCCCGCCGCTATTACGCGCCAACCCTTCATTCGCTTTTCGTGCTTCGCCACGGACGCACGCATACAATCTCAAAGTGAGAATTCTTCAGAATTATATTTTATACAGTGAAAATTTAATTATACTTAGTTAAAATGCTTCGTGCAGAAAGGAAAAAAGTTTTCAAGACGGAAGAGGACAAGAAGAAGAATACAAGATGGAGAAACACTATTAAATGCGTAACTGCCATTTTGGGCTTTTACCGTTTACTTGACTTGAACGCGTAACTGCCAGACTGGGCTTTTACCGTTTACTTAGCTTAACTGCATAATTGTTTGCTTACCTTTATGAATGCGTAACTGCCATACTGGGCTTTTACCATATATATTTATTTTACTTTAATGTACATGAGTACAAAAAGAGCGGACTTAATGCTAATAGCATTCCCTCCCAGACAACATTGTTTGCTGAGATTTAAAAATGCGTAACTGCTACACTGGGCTTTTACCATTTAATTATTTAATTTTGTCTGACACGAACTTACCATACTGGGTACTTTCTGTCATAAGGCATGTGTCTAATAAGACATGAACCAAATATCTATTGCACTCGAAATATTCACACTGGACTATTTCACCGCATAGATAGGTCAGACAACGCAACTGCAACAAGTGCAGCAACTCAAAGTGCCCCTGATGACGCGACAGTGTAAAAAGCAAGCTGCCCTCAAAGGTCACCATGTTGGAACCGTTGCCGAGCACCAATCGGGTGACTCCGCCGTCCGCCGAATTTGCCGCCATCCGCCTTCCAGCCAGGCGGCTGCTCTGCTGGAGCTGCAACAGCAGCCTTGACAACAGCTTAGTTCATCAGGTATGAATTTTGATATCATAGATATCCTTGGTGTTGCGTTGATCCCAACGGAATAATAGAGTACCATCGGTACTGAGATAAATTTCTGGCTTGAAAAATTTATATAATATAATTATGTATGATTTTATTATACACATTGTTACAAGTGTAACTCAAAACTGCCAGTATAACGTTCATAAGCAGAGCTATAAATAAATGCTAAAATTTATCAACTTCATGGAACCAGATAATAAGTTATACAGCAACTAGCTGATACCTGATATTTCACAATTTTTATGTGAAATAGCTTCTATTAATATGGGTACGCCTAACATGGGCCTGCTGATAGAAATTTCAATAAGAAATTGAATAATAGAATCCATACATTTTGTTATCCATAAATGCAGTAAGTGTTTATTACTGTGTACCACAGTTTTAATAAGTAAAAACTTTAAACATTTGCCTTAACTAGGAGATCCTATGTTTCAGGCTTATTATTTATGTTTAATCACTAACTAATTAGTACGTTTATTTCTAAGCTATTCGCTTGTAAAATGTAAAAATTACCTGTCTATTAATTTTCTAATTGAATTTGTGTGTGTAAAACATAAATTGATCGATCTTAATGATAATGATTCTGATGTGCAGAAATTATTAGCCAAGTAGATATATTATAGTAATAATGAAGCTTAAGGAGCAGCTTTCCAATATAGAACACCTTTTTTATGACAGTAATTTAAGACAGTGTTTTGCACTTTATACATTATACAATGGGGCATTGCAACATTCATTTGTTGTGCACAACATACATTTTATTATAAACAGAAGGTATATGGTCAACTCAAGCGTAATTGATGCTGTCCACTTAAAAGGCCACCAACAGTTGAGTCGAATATGAATGATGCATTGGCCACAGGCCTGAGGTTAACGATATTGATCAACGAAAAAACTGTAAGTAAACCAGGCGCAGTACTTAAATAAAACATAAATTT
This sequence comes from Agriphila geniculea, assembly GCA_943789525.1. Lineage (NCBI taxonomy): Eukaryota > Metazoa > Arthropoda > Insecta > Lepidoptera > Crambidae > Agriphila > Agriphila geniculea. The sequence continues at coordinate 10,937,932 of OX038893.1, forward strand.
TAAAACTGATTTATATATTTATTTGCTGGCACATTTTGTTTTAAAACAATTTAAACTTGAAAACAACAAACGAAACATGCAGCCAGGTATACCATATGCTTAATTCCGACGGCAAACGAATATCGAGACGCGGCGACGAAGCCCCATCAACGATTTCTTTCGTCGATAGCAGCAGACCCGCAGGCGGCCGTTACGGTCCATCGAAACAGTTGCCGAGGATACATTCGTCAACATTCACATTCGATCATCGTACGCGGGGTAAGGATACTCGTAAGGATCTGATGCAGCATTTATCTGTATTCAGCGAATACAGGCAGTGGTCGCCAACTATAGGCACATAGGCGTCCACATAGTTGTTTGGTCTAAATTCGACATGTGTGAAAATACTATTTTCACTGCGCTAGGAGGGCACCAAGATTATTATTATTTTCTTTTATACTCACTCGTACTCACTTGTGCCATCTCCAGAGATATATATTAAATTCTAACATTAATTTGACTAAAATTCGGGCGAAATATATAACAGCCACATCATACGTATGTATTTTAGTCACAGACAATAATTTGTCAACTACACATTAAGTTGAAGGTTCAACATCTCTGTTCGAGAAAAAATGTTTTATCAGGTTGCCATATCAGGTTTAGTAAAAATCTAACAGAAGTCATATTATTATAAACTGTAAAATGTTATCCTATAATAACAACAAAAAATGCTTATTGTTTATAACAAAACACATTCTAGAAATCCCAGAAGTCGCATTATTATAAACAGTATAAAAGTTAACCTATATTAAAAATAAAAAATGGTTATTGTTTGTAAGAAAACAAGAATACAACATTGAAGTCTTTGCATTTTAGAAATCCCATCAACTTTATGGTTTTAATAATGGAAAAGTAATAGAAATATACGAATTTAAATTCTTAACTTTTGGGTATTGTAGTGCCCATATTTCTACAAAATTACTGCCGCCGGCTACGACATCTTAAACAGCATTATCTCCCTGTTATATTGGACATAATATTTACTCTAACAATGTGTCTCAGATCATTTTTTAAAGAATTGATATATAAACACAATTTTTTTATACAGCTACCTTCACAACTTTCCATTACTTTTACAAGAAAAACATTCACAAAACTGCAAAATAAATTATGTCTATTTTATGAATGGATTAAACTTGTAGATACCGGTATAATATTATATTTTACTTTATATAGTTGAATGTCATCGATACTTACACCGAATTAGAGAAGACATAGTTGTGGAATATTTTTTCTATGGTACCTCTCAACAACGGGGTAGACTGGGAGACACTTGTGGCCAGGAATCAAAACATTGAAAAATAATTGCATATAAATTATCTAGCTAGAACATGTAACTTATTATATTTTCATTGCCTTTTTTATTATTGTATTCGGTGTAAAGTATTCTAGTCGTTATTATTTGATTCACTTATTCAAAAAAAATATTACCAGTTTCGGTATTTTCGGATTGAAATTGAGTAAATTCGAATGCAAGTCGAATTAAATAGTAGAAATAAAATCTAGTAGAAATATTTTTCTTGATTCCTAGCATTTGGATCCCAAAGACGATTATTTTTTAATTTTAGATTTTAGCATTCACAACGCTATTTTTGTTTAGTGCCTATTTTATTTACAAAGACAATTCTGTCACAATCAACCGGACAAGCTACTATTTTTATTCTTTTGTACCAGTTTCTTAGTGTTACAATTCTGCCATCATGATCGTCACAATTTTAAGCCTTGATACCCATTGTTTACATGTAATATAGTGTCTATTAAAGTACTAACATCCTATAACTTCCAATTCCAGGGACGGAAATTCATCGCACAAATAGACTGGTTTGTACAACATTATCAAGGTGATATTATTTTACAGGTATATTACTATGTTATTTAAGATTGTATGTCTGCTGATACTATCAGAAAGTACAGAGCTTGGTTATAAAAATGGTTCGATTATTCACCAAATAACAATACATAATAAACAAAGAAGTGTGTAACACAATTATTAGTATTATTTAATATTGGATTCATTATTGATTGCACAATATGAGCTAATCTCAAGGTTTGGTATCGAATTTAACTACGCCTTGGCGTAGACTTTTATTGCTCAAATACAATGGATATCTTAGATTTCTTATTACTATTTATTAAATGGTTTCCAATTAGTTTTTTTTTCCAACTTTTCTAACTTAAAAAAAAAAAAATGTTTCACATTGAGGTACCTTGCCTATTGCACATAAAATGAAAACAATATAATCAATTAATTATTTGCTTAGTTCAAGTATGAAACATGAATTCTTCTTACTTTGACACAAACCATTTTATAATTACCTTCTTTTTCGTGAATGCTACATATTATTATTATAAAAAACATTTCATAATCACTTTTTTTTATTTATAAATATAAAATAAAAATAGTAATACATATTAAAAAAAAAAAAGAAATTAAATTCTTATATGTAGAATAGATAATGGATTACTGAAATGTAAAATTCAATGATAGTGGAGTAGACTCAAGTCCATGGTAAACAGTTTTAGCACTCGACGTACGCCGATACCTATATAGGTATGTTATGGCTATATAGCCATAACATTTATTTTTTATTATAGAAATTCCACGTAACATGGCGGAATGGTAGATGATTTCACTATCTTTGCAAGATATCATCGATTAATGATAATTAAACTGAACAAGATTTGTTTTCCTAACGAATCTTGCTTATTTATTTTTTGGTACCAACCATCTGTAGGTACCATCTTTGCTTCCAAAACTTTAAGAATTATGTTAAATGTGACTAATTTTCTCTTTTAAATTTAAAAGACTAATTACACAAGTGATGATATTTCCATTTTCTTATATAATGCTTTAAACATCTACATGTGTTAATAGTACTAATATTGAGGAAGAATCATGAAGTATAATTAATGATTAAACGAACTTACCTGTAAGTGAAGTTCTATCATAATTATACGAAGGATTCTTCCGAAGATATTAGTATAGAGTCCCACCCTCCCTACTGCTTATTGTTAATTACAATAAGTGTTCACCCACTGAAGAAAATGAGGAAATATCATACGATTTGGACTTTAAACTAAATGAAGGGTTGGCGCGTAATAGCGGCGGGGAGAGTTCGAGCCGGAAATGTCAAAATATCTGTCAATTCTAAATCAAATACCTTCTCTTTTTAGGTTTTTTAGGTTATTACTCTAAAATAACGTGCTAAGTGGTGATACATGCAAGCGATACTACATGTGTTAATAGTACTAATATCTTCGGAAGAATCCTTCGTATAATTATGATAGAACTTCACTTACAGGTAAGTTCGTTTAATCATTAAGTCTACTGCGCAAAAGGCCCAAGTTCAAAATAAGGGCATATAATTTTATTGTGTTTTTTATTCATGAGTTGAGTCAGATGTTAATAATCTTATTTATACCCTACCTACCAATGTTTCGTCATTTACAATCTAGTTACTAATCCAACGTGATATTTGAACAATACAACGTGTTACAAAATAATCCCTAATGCCGAATATGGTAAATAGGGACCATCAAACTGAACAACTTTTACTATGGGACCAACTCTGAAATCGCAAAAAGAAACAGCTGTTTCATACATTTTGATTTTTTTCGTTAGTGACACAGGCAAAAAAATGGATTTGAAAGCTATATTTTTAAGATCTACGTCCTTGGACGAACGTCTCCTTATGGCTCCACGTACTCAAGCCCTGCAGTATTGCACGGAGAGATGCGTCCTTTAGTGTTGGAAAAGTAGCGATCTTTTGTATGGTGACCCCAACATTAAATCCTCAGTCGATGAAACTTTGCAGGGATGTAATATAGTATAAACCAAAACCTATGTACAAATATCATAAAAAAAAACGATTTGGATAATTTGAAAAATATGTTTCATTTATGATACTTTATCATACTGTAAAGTTTCGTCTACTGAGGTATACTACTAACTTCCTTTCCTACACTACTTCCGGCTAAATCTCTACGGCCCGTATATTAAACATAATATATCTTGAGATCATACCTGAGATGCTGTTCCTAGAAGAGGAAGAGAAGGAAGAAGAAGAGCATCTCAAATATGATCTCAAGATGCCTCTCAATTTTGAGAGCGGTTTATAAATACGTGTCTAGGGAGATGCGCGGTCTCTTTGGCCTCTGGAGGACTGAAGAGGCCGGTACTGCAGGCCGGGCCTGTGCAAAATAGACAGTAATAAATCTGCTTATGCATTTTTACACAACTGCCCAGAAAATGAAGAGTGTATAGTGTTCAGGGTTCATCTATTGTACGTGTTTCTTTATTCCACCATAACTTCTAAATGCCTGGGGCTGTATTATGTTATGACCTCTTATTTCCAGTCAGTTTTCTGACTGGCTATCAATCTATCTCTTTTATTTGCTATACAGCGAGAAAGAGATGTCACTACAGCAATTTATAAACCTGGCAGGATTTAAGAGCTTGTAATACGGCCTCTGTTTTACATTTTGTGTAGTTAGTAAATACGGGTCAGCCTGTATAAAAAATATCTACTATTTTACTTTCGGCCTCCAATCTCGGCAGTTTGTTTTGCTGCGTCTTAACTACTGAATCGATCATCAAGAAATTTTACATACACGTTGTCAGGGGTACAGAGAAGGACTTAGGTACCTTTCATCAGGAAATAAGTATTGTTCCCGAGCGAGGGATAGCAAAAAAACTTTCCACGCAAAGTCGCGGGCGGCCGCTAGTCCTCCAAATAACTAGAACCACAAAATGCTAAACCGGTTTCAATCGAGGCGTGCAAAGTTATGCAATGCATTACAACATTTTGAGAAAGATTTCTGTTTACTATTAGCGAAATTACTTCACCTTAATAATTGGGATGTTGACTGATGAATAAAATAACGAAATACTAATAAAAATCGTAAACATATTAAACTTTTAGAGTAGCTTGTATACCTCTTGGTTTTATATATTGCATATTATTTGTTTTATGACCCTTCAAATATGGGTGGACAAGTCCATTTAAAAAGTATAAAATTTATTAAAATAAATGATACCTTTAATTAGTTCGTAAAATGTATAGCAAATTTGTCTAAGAAACCATTTTGATAAACACAATATTTAATATAGCTGCCGAACAAATTTCCTGCGCGTTGCATACAAACTACTGAGGCGTGACGTCATAATTCAGTAGCCGTTAGTATGGAGCGTTTTTGGGCGAGTCCATTTGTGTGCATTTCACACTGTGATATCTCGGGCAGTTTTCAAGCTAGCGAAATTATTATTTTACCAATGTTTCTTTTTTTGAGAGGTAATTTATGTAATATAAAATAAAAAAAGTTGTCAACATCCCAATTGTATTGATTAGTAAACAAAGAATTTTAATGCATTTTATAATTGGCCGTATTATTGAGGTAATGGTTGTAAACTTAATGGATTTTTTATAAAATGTTATTTTATTAGGTATTTAGTTTTATTAACGTTGGTATTCGACTATGCTCAACTGTTATTGTTTTCTTAAAAATACGGGCTTTCGTCTTCTAAAATGTTGAATAAAGTTAGATGTAGTTTAAAAGGGTACTAACTAACTATCTTGCCTTCCTTCCTTTCAGCACAGAATAAAATAATAGCACAACTATAATCCAAGTTTTACAATAAACGGAATAGTTTGAATATAAATGTAAGATCTTTTTTATTTAACAGTCACGTCTATAAATATTGTATACTTACAGTTTTTGTATACAGAACTTTGTCATTTTGTTGTTAGTTGTCATTAATTTCTGTCCAAAAAAGTAATAGCTTTAAAGGTGACAAAGTTCTAAACTGTACACTGCGATCTAAAATCTATGGAAGTGTAATTGCAAACAAATATTGCTTAAAAAATGGCACCACGGGGCCGAAAAAGTACAACCCGGTCAGCTTTAGTCGGGCCAGCCACGCACCCGGTGACTGACGTTAGTGTTCTTTTCAATAAATTGCAGTTTATACATATTATAAAGAAAAGATAGAAAGAGAGAATTTATTAGAAATGACGTCCTTTATAGTCAAATGGTGTAAAAGATGCAAAGAAGGCAGTTAAAAGATGCAGAAAAAACGTATCTTATTTTTTCGTTTAAGTATAGAAAATATCGATGAGGATACAAATTATGGTCTCTAATAAGCAACCAGTGTTCAGACGCTTTGCTGCATTTTTTAGCTCTATCCACTTAGTTGTACTTTTCATGTGGTGCCATTTTTTGAGCAGAATGCTTATTCCATAGATTTAGTTCGCTGACTGTACACATATTTTATAGACGTGACCTAGGCTCTGCATAAGGAAGGTAGGTAGGTGTAATAGAATCTAGTATTTATAAAAAAATGGTCTTTAACATTCTATTATGCCTTTAGTATTTTGCGCTCAAAAAGTGAAAGGTATTGCAAAGGTCAGACAATGCAATTTGAAATGCAAAGTTTAGATCAAACGTAGGTTTTGCAATAACTTGACAGTGAACCTTGAGATATTATATTAAGAAATATGTATAAAATACTTACTTACCTAGTTTTTTAATCATATTATTATTATGACCTTTAAATCTGCATATAGGTATAAAAATAATTGCATTACTAATAATTTTGTATCAGAAACTCTGGTCTGAATTTAGTCAGAAAACGGCTCTGGGCCCACCACGCGGGCCCAATGCGGATTGTTGGCTGTTAATGTTAACGAACTGCAAATGCAGCCGGTACCAAAAGTATAACGTGCCTTCTGAAGCACGGAGGAAAAGATGATTAAAAGAACATGTTTAAAAAAATCGTGAAAATAGCATTAAAATGGAAATCCTGAAACTGAGAACTTGGACCCTTCTATCTTTTAGAATGCTGATCAGATCAGTTGGGTGTGTATAGCGATCTGAATCTGCTCCATTCACTCCCTGGATAGCCATCATCAGATCTCAGCATGGTACATCACTTGCAGGAAACCAAGGCTTCAAATTTACCTCGTTTGTATAAAATTTAAGTTTGTATGTAATATGTTCGTTTGTATAAAAAAAAATACCTTGAACCCTATACAAAGTTAATGATATTTGGCCACCACCACAGAATACATAATAGTATGCCACCACCACTATACTTACATATCTTTATTTTATTATGAAGTTGGATTCGAGTTAAAATTCCGCTGAGGGTCCGAGTCCGAGGTACGAGGCAGCTTTGATTTGTATAATCCTTCACACAGGGGTCATTGGCCCAAAAAGGTTACTGTCCTACGGATACTAAGTACGAGAATCTAGGTACTTAGGTACTAGTTTTCAATTTTTGTCTGTGTAGGTAGGTATTTGTTGTTTCGAGGTAGGTACAGTGAAGACTATAATAGGCAAATTAAATGGTTTGTAAGCCTATATTTAACTATTGAACTATTATTTAGGTACCTAGGTAGTAACTCATTGCCTTTAATCTTGAATTTTTCGAGGACTTCAAAATACTCTTTCGGGCTTGTCTAGCTAACTTGAAAAAAATAAATTTAAAAAATATTAAAAATACGACTGCTATGCCTAAAACGAACTAAAAAGTTAAATAACAAGCGTCATTGCAGTCGGGGGACCGTTTTGTGCAATTTTTAATCAAAGAGGTCCCCCGACTGCAATGACGCTTGTTATTTAACTTTTTAGTTCGTTTTGGGCATGGCAGTCGTGTTTTTAATATTTTTTAAATTTATTTTAATTTCCTACATTTTAGTGACCAATTATATATTTTCGAAATGTGCTCATTTTGGCTTTTCATGTGATGTATGGGCATCATTGCAATAATTGAAGAAAAAATTTTTTTTACATTAAAAAATGGCGTCGTACAGTCGCTACTATTGCCTTTAAAAAAAAATATAGCCAGTGTCACTCGGAATGATGTAAGGATTATAACGATACCCCATATACCCAAATCCATTGAGCCATTTAGAACTTATGGTGGAATAAAGAAACTCACATACCCACAAATATACATGAACCCTGAACACATATACTCTTCTTTTGGGCAGTCGTGTAAAAAATGAACTAAACATACACCCCCTTATTAATAAAGATTTTATAGCAGATGTATTGTTACACAGTGGTTACTCTCTGTCAAACTATTTAAATTTGACATTAAAAAGAAAGGAACAAAACACTGTGTAACTACACATCTGTTATACAATCTTTATTAGTAAGACAAACATATTATATTTTTGAAAGGTTGTCCATTACAATGGGGTCCGATCGCGCATTGTAACTTTGAACGATAGGTACCTACTTAAAATGAAAAGTGAAAAGTTTCTTTTAACATTCAAACAGCATTTTTACGAAAAAAAAACTTAAATTTTGCTTTCTGTGATTTGGTGCGATTCTAGGCTCCCTTTCTCTATAAAATCTACATTATTATGAGATACCTACAGACTTTTTTGGTTTTCTATAGGGGTTTGTCTACATCGAAATGTCAAAAAACCCGATGTAGACAAACCTTTTATTTAAAAAATTACAGATCGGAAGTCAAATTGACATTTCGTTTTCTTAATTTCGAAAGAAAAGGAAAATAATTATAATTATGGTGTATAAATTCAGCCACGCCACGTTTACATTTCCTAGTGACTTTTCTGCACTTTCAAAATTGAATGTGGATATCGGAACGTTTTTCAATGACTCGTTGTTTCCGTAGTGTTTCCATATCAAGAAGTACCTATCTATTCATAGTTTAATAACTTTTTTCTACGTGAGCTAAAATAAGACAGAACTTGATCATTGTATACTTAAGTGAAGCATGTTTTCTATGGCGAGTGCTTGTAGACATTTTTGATGAAAGAAGTAAATTAGAAAACGCATAAATAGGTATTATAATTGTTCAATAATAATCGATTCTGTGCGTCATGTCTGCATTCAGGTGGAAACAGTTTCTTTGTTCCCCCAATTGAATAACCTGATTGACTAGGTCGTGTTATAATACTTTCAAAAGTGAACAGCCAAAGACCTTGACATTTTATCGATGATAAAAGAAGAAACATAAACGGTTCTTATGGCGGGAAATGTCAAAAATATTTTTGGTTTTGGATGTAAGAAAAACACTTTCATGCTTCATTTACGTGGGAAAATATAAAACTTAGGATACGTTACCTAAAAAGAACATATAAGTGAAAAGGTATAAGGATACCTATATACGATTTCTTTATATATTATAGGAAATGTAACAAAACAAATCATTTCGCCCGACTAATCTCATCTAATGGTCAGCAATCAAAAATTTTTAAGACAATCAAAAACCATTTAATACAGGTAATTGAGATATCTACTGTAGTGAATTAGGAACAGTTATTATATATTAGATACCTACCTACATGTGTTGGTGTGTATGACATATTACCTACAAGTTTTTAACAAAATGGAAAGTATTGGTTTGACCTTGACTTTTCACAGCGCTATTTCGTACAGTCAACGGCACGTCAGACTATACATGTTGACCATTGACACCGTCTTTATGTCATACGTAATAAGAGCTGTTTTCGTAATTCAACTGTTTAACTAACCGTGCTGTTGTGCGTAAGAAGTGCGTACATTCAGAGGGTGAAATTTTTTTTACAAAGGTTTTTTTAGAAAAAAAAAAGTTATTATAATAAGTTATATGAATATTAGTATTTTCTGCAAAAATGTGATAAGGTGCGTGCGATAATGGTTTCGCCGATTGGGTAATACATAACAAGTTTTATCAGATTTCTGTAATGTTACGATGTTTGTCAAGGTCTTTATAATGTCATTATGATTGTATTGAATTGTAATTAAGTGGTATTTGCTAAATTTTCGATTAATACTCAAACATTTTACTAATTACTTAAATAGGTTACCTAGCTAGTTATGGAAAAACTAGGATGAAATGATATCTACTATAAAGTTGTAGGTATCTAGTGGTATTTATTAAATTTTATTGTAGTAAGTAATACTATAATATACTAAATTATTGTTATTATTTTGATAATGGCATTAAATTCTTATATTATGTATAGTAAGTATAGGGTCAATTATTGGTGTGTTAATAGATAGGTAGGTACTTACTTTATCAAAAAGGAAACAGGATGGTCGTCGCTGATGAATATGGCTGTGGCGTAGCAGAGCAGAATGTATATCTATTCGCATCAGTTTATTATCTATATCTATAGATTTGTTATTTATTTTTATAGATAGGCGCAACGGCCTTGGCTTTGAAATCAGTGTAGGAAAGTATGGTAGTGAACCCCTACAGTAAACCCCCAGTAGACGAAACTTTACTTACAGTATGTATGATAAAGTATCATAAATAAAACGTAGTTTTTAAATTATCCAATTTTTTTTCTTTGTTTTTGGATATTTGTATAAAGGTTTTGGTTCATACTATATTACATCCCTGCAAAGTTTCATCTACTGAGGATTTAATGTTGGGGTCTCCATACAAAAGATCATTTCCTAATACACTAAATTTCGAATCCAACCTGCCGAACCTGCGTGCCTAACTAGCATCTGCCGTGTTATTCAAAGTCAAAAGTCAAAGTTAAAAATAGCTTTATTCAAATAAACTTAATTATTAGTACTTTTGAATCGTCTATATTTTCCTACCACCCGTTCCAGACTTTTTTAACTGACAAGAAGAACGGGCGCAAGAAACTTATCAGCCTTAATAGCAATAAGTAACGATATTTACAAACTTAAATATATCGTTACCAGATAATTACAACAGGGTGACAGGATTATTGGAAACAAATATAGACTTATTATATTACTATCATTGGCAACAAAGTACCTACTTATAGTAGTTATGTGTTACATCATTTCCACGCATTTTGATCTTTAAGATAATCGTCTACTTTATAATAACCTTTACCCATGAGCGTTTTTTTAACATGGTTTTTAAATTCATGCAAAGGAAGATCAATTACTTGTTGTGGAACTTTATTAATAAAGGCTATGCCTTTCCCCATAAATGAACCTCTAGTTTTTGCAAGCCTAAATCTTGGAACGGCAAGTTTATCTTTATTTCTTGTATTAAACTGGTGATTATTGCTGTTCTTAGCGAATGAATCATAGTGTTTTCTTGCATAAACTAAATTTTCATATATGTATTGGCCTGCCAAAGTTAAAATATTTATTTCTTTAAACAGTTCTCTCAAGGTATCTCTCCGCCGAAGATTGTATATGCCGCGGACAGCTCTTTTTTGGAGTACAAAAATATTTTCAATACTGGCAGCTGAGCCCCATAATAGCAGTCCATAAGACATTACTAACTAAAATATACTAACCTTGCCGTTTCAATATCAGTTAAAAGCCATATTTTCTTAACAGTGAATGCCGCTGAACTAAGTCTACTTGACAAGGCTTCGATATGTGGATCCCAATGTTATTTCGAAATGAAACTCGCAACTGACTTCGAAATTCCTCACTTCGCACGAGTTTGATATCAGAAATAAGATGATAAATATGATAATAGACTATTTTATTAATTGCAAGAGATTTCAGGTTGCTTGTGCGGTTATCTATTTTGATTTTTTCAATTGATAAAGTAACCTACAATTATTTAATTTGCAATATCAAAATCATGCGAAGTGATGTTCGGAAGTGACTTTAGAAGTGATTTGATAGTTTCGTTCATGACGAACTAGACAAAAAATTGTCTACATCGAAATATCGATTTTGATATTTCGATGTAGACAAACAAAATCATTCTAGAGCTTGACAATGTCGAAATGCAAATGTCGATAGAAAAATCCACAGTCTACAATACAAATCTATCTCTTGTTTAGGGAACCGCCAAAACACAAAAAGAAGGAGTATTGTTTATTTTTTAAAATTAAAAATACATTTGGGTGAAAAAAAAGATTTTTGTCTGGTTTTCATGCTACGCTACGCCTGCTGGGAGTAAGGACAATCATTATTTTTATTGTATGACGGGTGGGTGATGAACATATTAAGTAAGTATATGTTTCTGAGTCATGAGATGTATTATTCTTATTTAAGGCGTTAACATGCGTCAAATCCCTATATTCAATTCAAAATATTGAAAGACTACTCGCGTGAAGCTATCATAGAAAAAATATATAATGCACTTGAAATAATACACAATAGATTTAATTGAAAACATTTATAAAAATGTTGCCACCTTTGATGTAAAAAAATATCCCGTGGACCCTGTTTTTGGTCTTGTTTGCAAAATTTTCCGGAAACAGAACATTCGTTTATGTCAAAACCAACGCATAAAAATCAGCGATGTTAATACCTTCAATCTTAATTGAACAGTTTTTTTTAACTAATTTGAAATCGAAGAAAAGTAATAAAAACATGTAAAAATCGAGGATTCGGCGCTCGACCTCTACGCAACCGCCGCGTTGGAACGCGCACTGATTTGAACCCAAAGTGTGTAGAGTTACGTTCGATTTCACTCCATTACGGGGGCTAATTGTCTAATTCAAAAAATCTATCGCAATCGCTTTCGTTTGACAGATGAATGTGACACATTGCTGCATTTCTTTGGTAAGTTTTTATTTGTCTCAAAAATAAGCTTCAATGTTTTACATCCTGAAAGCGATTGCGATAGATTTTTAAATTAGACAATAGAAAGGCTGCTCGGATTGACGCATGTTAACGCCTTAAGTATTTCTATCGCCCATTTTTCTTGTCAGCTAAAAAACTTTATAACGGGTGGTAGAATTGAAGATTTAAAATTCTTATTATGTGAGCTTATTTGAATAAAGAATGTTTTCATTTTCATTATCCGTTATTTAGTCACCTAACTTTAATAATACCTATTGAAAATGCTGAAGTGTGTTTGTAACGACTTCACATCTTAATTACTCAACTGGTCATCATGATGCAATGGTAGTTGTCAGGGGTTCAGAAGAGGACGTAGGGTACCTTTCATCGAGAGAAAAACCGGCCAAGTGCAAGTCGGACTCACGCACGAAGGGTTCCGTACCAAAAAACGGCAAAAAAATCACGTTTGTTGTATGGGGGTTGTTGTATAAATATTTAAGGGGGCTCCCTTAAATATTTATTTTATTCTGTTTTTAGTATGTGTTGTCATAGTGGTAACAGAAATACATCATCTGTGAAAATTTCAACTACCTATCTACCTGTTGTCGTTATTAAGGGTGGGTACTCACTTAGGTTCGCGAACCTCCGCGCTCCGCGAACCTACCCATACAGCCATTCTGGTAGCGGTTACGACTTAGAGTGCACACATTTGTGTCGAAACATATTTTTTCAGTAACTTTGTTCCGTCACAATGAGTAGCCGTGTCGACCGTTGTTCCGTCGCCGTTTCGAAAAGTGGGGACGATTTATGATCGTCACCTCGTATGTGCCTTACTCCTTCTGGCTTGTGAGCTATAAAAACCTTCAGTGACGGATAAACAATTTCTTATTTTGGTATTCAGAACAATCGTGACGCAAGGATTTATGAATGATTGACGTTTGAACATGGCACAGACGAGATGACGCTGAAGGTTATGTATGCTGGAAATAACAAAAACTAGCAAACGAAAGTCAAATTTTACTTCCTAGATGCTCAGTGACGCAAAAATAAATAAGATTTAACACTCGAACATCATACAAAACAGAACAGATCTCCTAAAATTGTTGTTTAAACAAGGCACATACGGAACCGTCTGTACCAGTTTTCATTTGTCAAAATATCGACAACTAAACCGTTTGGAGCCAAATGAAGCAGTCTAGCAGCGTCACGTTTGATAAGTGACAGTATATAACACTTCAAATCCGTTCGCGTAACGACACATCAATAGAAAAAGCGAAAACAATATTTCGACCCGTCACACTGTCTGGCCCATACTTAAAACTGTCACGTTACGTGAATTTTGCCTCACGCATGTTGTAAAGCAATTAATATTAAAAAGAATTTCCGTCACTGAGGATCTAGCTTTATCTGAAACCAATCACTGCAGTATTTACGATGCTATTCGAGGTTAAAATTTGTATGTAAATAAACTAGGGTGACCATGAAGTATTATTTTTGCGGACATCGTATTGAAGTTTACTGAGATTGTTTGTAGCGTATCGTAGCACATTACTTTTAGGTTTTTACACGACTGCTCAAAAAAGGAGTGAATATGTGTTCAGGGTTCATGTATGTTTGTAGGTATCAGGCGCGGTCCGAGGGGGGGGGGTCACAGGGGACATGACCCCCCCCAAAATCATACACGTCACATAGAAAAAGTTTCTAAAAACTTACAGATAAGTAATTATTATTATTAGTGACCCCCCCCCAAAATTTCAGGCTGCGACCGCGCCTGGTAGGTATGTGAGTTTTTTTATTCCACCATAACTTCTAAATGGCTTAACGGATTTAAATGTATGGGGTATCGTTAGAATCCTTACATCATTCCGAGTGACACTGGCTATATTTTTTTAAAGTCAATATGGCGACTGTACGACGCCACTTTTAAATGAGAAATCAAAATTTTTTTCTTCATTTATTACAATATGGGCATCAAATGAAAGGCACGCATTCCAAAACTATATCATTTGTCCCTAAAATGTGTAAAATAAATTAAATAAATTTAAAAAATATTAAAAATACGGCTGCCCTGCCAAAAACGAACTAAAAAGTTAACTAAATAACAAGTGTCATTGCAGTCGGGGGACCTCTTTGATTAAAAATTGTTTCACAAAACGGTCCCCTGATTGCAATGACACTTGTTTTTTTAATTAACTTTTTAGTTCGTTTTTGGCAGGGCAATAATGTTTTTAATATTTATAATTTTTTTTAATCAAATAAAACTTCAGGAAATCAATTCAACAAGTTGTGATTTATTAACGCTTAAGGTGTGACACTAAAAAGTTATTTTGATAACAATAATAATATCAAATATCACAGTTCAATCACATTAATGTACATATTAATGACTTACCGAAAAACAGACTAGTACCATAGATAATAATATAATACCATACTAATATAAGTAATTCTACGTACTAGGTATTCTAAAATGTTATAGTGTTAAACATCACAGGTTAATTCTTTTATCCATACATATAAGTAATAAAACTGTAAAAAAAAACCGGTCAAGAGCGAGTCAGACTCGCGCACCGAGGGTTCCGTACTATCATAATAAATACACAGCAGAGTAGAATAATAAAATTATTATTGCAGTTTTAGGTCAGCGCCATCTCTTGACCTATAGTGGAACTAATGTTAACTTTTTAGAAATTTGATAATTTAAAAAAAAGTATACTATATTGAGAAATCGTTTTATTTTTCCTGTAATCTTTATATAAACTGCTATTACATAGAATTATTTCATATTTTTCGCTTTGCAAACTTTGGAGATAAGGCGGGGGGGAACGGTCATTTTTTTTACTTTTTTCATCATAAGTCGAAAACTATGCGGCCTTAAAAAATGATTAAAAACGTGCAAACGGCGCTCTTTCATATGATACCCCACATGCCCTAGTCACCTCACTTCAAATTTTTGAGACCCCTTTTCAGTCCCCGTTGTAAAAAAGATATTTATTTTTTATTTCTTTCTTATTTGCAAAATAGTTGGGCAAATGTCATTTTAAACTGTTCCAAATTTGTAGTGATATCATTAGTAGTTCTCGAGATAGCCAGCTGTGACAGACAGACAGACAGACTGAGTCACACCATAAGGGTTCCTTTTTTACCATTTTGGTACGGAATCCTAAAAAGTGTCTGTACATTGAATATATTTGAAAAAAAAAATTTTTGGGGCGATGGAGACATAGTAATAGAGTAAGAATTAAAAAAAAGTGTATCTGTTTGTTTGTCAGTTTGAACACGCTATCTCTGGAAATACTGTACGGATTCGAAAGAAACTTTTTTTGTTATATAGCTGTTAAGCCTGGGCATAGTTTAGGGCAGCGGTTCCCGAATGTTGTTTAGTGGAACCATGGGGTTCCATAAGAGGCTCTCACGGGTTCCGAAAAATTTAAGAGTTAAGTAAATTTATATCTTTTTGTTCTAACTAAATAAATATTAATATCTTAAAAAGTTTTTCTTTTAAAGTCAAATTAGACTTACAAGAAACCTCTTACTATAAGACCGGTAGCAGACAAAGATGGGAAGCTTCTTAGTGCGCAGAATGATTAACTGCGTAGATGGCACGAGCATTTCGCAGAGGTTTTCCTTACGGTAGTTGGCGAGGAGGATGATCTGGATCACAATGATGCGGAGATAGCTTGTGAAGTTCTGGATGTTAGAGTCTTAGAGCATACAAGGTTAAGGTCGATTCTCAAGATAAGGCTGAAATCTGTGCCGCCATAAAAAGTCTAAAGAGCAGCAAAGCACCAGGCAACGATGGCATTCCTATTGATGCGCTTAAGGCCAATGCCGATGCCACAGCTGATATGCTGCTGCCGCTGATGACATTTATTTGGGAAACAGAACAGGCACCCGAAAGCTGGAAAGAAGGCATCATCATTAAGCTACCGAAGAAAGGAGACTTGACTCAGTGTTCCAATTGGCGAGGGATCAACTTGCTGCCTGTTTGCTCAAAGGTTCTATGCAAAATTTTGTTGAACCGGTTAACAAGGGCGGCGATTGCACCCGTTCGTTAAACTAGGGCCAAAGTTAACATGGCGTTAGACTGCGGACTAACGCCATTTTAGCGCAAATCGTATTCAGAGTGACAGTTTAACGATTAGTCCCACCGTTTAAGGATTAAAAGGTGCATTGTGACTAGTTTAAAAGCATTAAACCAGGTTTTGTTAGAACAGTCTTGCACCCCAGTTTTGTGAAACATCTCTGAATAACACAGTAAGAGAAGAACAGAGTGGTTTTAGAGCGGGTCGATCTTGCACAGACCAGATCAACGTTTTGCGTATGATTTTGGAGCAATATAATGAAATGCAGCAACACTTTGTTCGTTGACTTCGAAAAAGCGTTTGATAGGGTAAAGTGGTCCAGTATATGGCGCATACTTGAAGAGGTATACCAGACAAGGTCACAAAAGTAATTAGATGCCTTTATTTGGGTTCCTCTTGCCGAGTGATGCACAACGGGCAACTTTTAGAGCCGATACCAGTGACTGCCGGAGTAAAATAAGAATGCCTACTATCACCGTTGTTGTTCGTAATAGCACAGTTTAACTCCATACAGTTGAAAAATGAATGTACTTGCGCAGAGCAACGGAGGGGGTCTCGAGGGGGTCGGGCAGCGCGGCTCGGAGTACCCAAACTCGCCGAGTTTGGGCACTCGAACGTGGAGGGCCGGCGCGAGTGACGCGACCGAATAAATCACGCATTGCGAGCGACCATTTTAAAAAACTTTTATGTCGCTACCGTTTATTAGGTACAATTTTACTATCGTACATAATTGACCGAGCGAGCACGAAGTGCGAGCGAAGCGTCTCTGCTTCAGCTTGGGCAAAAATTCTTTCGTATGTCCGGCTGTCTGTTCCAGCCTACAGGTCGCATTTCTCAACCGATTCTTGTGAAATTTTGTAAGCAGGTTTGAAAATTATACAGATTTTTTTGTTGAGCCAGTTTTTTGAATTTTTTTAAAATGGCGGAGATATGTTAAAAACAGATTTCAGTCCGTTTTCCAGCTCTGCCTGTTTTCCTCTACAGGTCGCATTTTTCAACCGATTCTAGTAAAATTTTGTAAGCAGGTTTAAAAATGATGTAGATTTTTTTTTGTCAAACCAGTTTTTTTAAATTTTTCAAAATAGCGGAGATATGTTAAAAAAAACCTATTTCAGTCCGGATTTCCGGCGCTGTCTGTTCTCCTCTACAGGTCGCATTTCTCAACCGATTCTCGTGAAATTTTGTGAGCAGGTTCGAAAATAATATAAAAATTTTCTGTCACGCCAGTTTTTTTAAATTTTTAAAAATGACGTAGAAATGTTAAAAATACATATTTCAGTCGGGCTTTCCTGTTCTGTCTGTTGTCTTCTACAGGTCGCATTTCTCCACCGATTCTCGTGAAATTTTGTAAGCAGGTTTGAAAATTGTATAAATTTTTTTTGTTAAGCCAGTTTTTAATTTTTTCTTTAAATGGCGGAGATAATGTAAAAAAATCGTATTTCAGTCTGGATTCCCGGCGCTGTCTGTTCTCTTCTACAGGTCGCATTTCTCAACCGATTCTCGTGAAATTTTGTGAGCAGGTTTGAAAATAATATAGAATTTTTTTGTCACGCCAGTTTTTTGAAATTTTTAAAAATGACGAAGAAATGTTATATATACATATTTCAGTCGGGCTTTCCAGTTCTGTCTGTTTTCTTCTACAGGTCGCATTTCTCCACCGATTCTCGTGAAATTTTGTAAGCAGGTTTGAAAATTGTATAAATTTTTTTTGTTAAGCCAGTTTTTAATTTTTTCTTTAAATGGTGGAGATAATGTAAAAAAATCGTATTTCAGTCCGGATTTCCGGTGCTGTCTGTTCTCCTCTACAGGTCGCATTTCTCAACCGATCCCGGTGAAATTTTGTGAGCAGATTTGATAAATATGTAGAATTTTTTTGTAGAGGCAATTTTTCGAAATTTATTAAAATGACGGAGATATGTAAAAAAACATATTTCAGTCCAGCTTTCCGGCTGTTTAATCTCTTCTACAGGTCGCATTTCTCAACCGATTCTGATGAAATTTTGTGGGCAGGTTCGATAATATTGTATAATTTTTTAAACTATCCATTTTTTCGAAATTTACCAAAAATCACTTATTTCGAAAAATTATTAAAATTAGAAGCGCCATCTAGCAGTGAATATACCTACCAAATAATATACCAAACAGCACGTACATACCTACTATGTGCTTTGAAAAGCTCGTGGTGTGTGGGGAAAAAGGGGTGGCGACATCTTTTAGATTATTTTTTAAACAACATACAATTTGAGCTACTTTTTAACGCGAGGTCTACAGCTCACGGAGCCACTAGTTATAATGGTGCACACTTGTTCTGTATACGGATGTGCCTCGACGGCGACATACAACAAGGACTTAAAATTTCGATTTCCCCGTGATGCGAGGTAAGTTCATTTATTCCTATAAGTAATTTCGTATTACTTACCTACTTAACCAATCATCATCTCGTGCTGTTAGGTAGGTACTTATTTTGTATAATAATACCTGTGGTGTGCTGTGCAGTTTTATAGTAAAATTTAATTGTAGCTAAAGAATAACTTCAAGTAGATTTGTGAAATAAATAATGATTATATATTTGGAAGGTATGTAGTAAATTAGGTACATAAGCATATCGTGCGTGTTGCTATGATCACAAAATAGTTGGGTACCTACGACCTTGTGTGAACCAGAGATTTACGTATTACACTGGTGGTACCTACCTACATAGGTACCTTGATTCGTCCAAGATAGGTACCTACTAATTTATTTTCTGTGCTACTAAATACTCGAATACTATTAATTAGTTAATGACACCGCGGCCGTTCTGTTAAAGTAAGTACTTAAAAGCAAGCTAGGTACCACTTTTTAAGTATATTTGATATAGGTACCTACCGACTTACCTACATACCTACGCTTTGCGCACGGGCTATAGGCACTTGAACACTGATTGCGTAATGTTACATTATTTATATCCTTGTTCTACTAATCACTAATCCTATTTTCTACTAATAACTATTATAAATGCGAAAATTCGTGTGTATGTGTGTTGTTAATAAATAATTACTTATTAATCACATTTATTTTCTATTTTGACAACCCTTGCACGTCTGCGGCTGATTGCGTAAGTACCTACACGGGCGGCGTCGTCCAACATCAAAGGCGTTTAACAACTGTATGGAGTTAAACTGTGGTAATAGTCTTGGATGACGTGATGCGCCGAGTAACTGACAAGGCAAAGCGAGGATTACCTTGGGTTGATGGGAATACCCTTGAGGATATCGATTTCGCGGATGACCTGTGTTTACTAGCAACATCACGAGATCATCTTCAGTCCAAGACCGACGACCTCGCTCACGCTGCTGCTAAAGAGGGCCTGCGCATAAACCGCAAGAAAACAAAAGGCATGCGCCTAAACACCTCAGATGTAACGCCCATACACGTTAATAGAGAGGCCGTCGAACAAGTAGAGCGTTTCAGGTATTTCGGAAACGTGATGGACCGCCTGGGAGGCGCAGAATCGGATGCAGAT
This sequence comes from Agriphila geniculea, assembly GCA_943789525.1. Lineage (NCBI taxonomy): Eukaryota > Metazoa > Arthropoda > Insecta > Lepidoptera > Crambidae > Agriphila > Agriphila geniculea. The sequence goes on from OX038893.1 coordinate 10,958,035, forward strand.
GTAGAAGCTCGCATAAACAAGGCCCGAGCCGCCTACGTGCAGCTTAAACTAGGGGCCGTACCAGCTAACGCATCGAACTTCGATAAGTCTGCCGAGCTTCAACTGTAATTTGACAGATAGATGTAATACATTGCTGCTTTTCTCTGGTAGTTTTTTATTTGTCCCAAAACCAAGCAGCAATGTATCACATACATCTGTCAAATTACAGTTAACATTAACTTCATTGTTTTTAGCCGTTAGCCCCGCAGATGCCGATCGACAAGGTGGTTCTTTTAAGAAAGTGGCGTTGGATTGATCATGTGTTACGGAGGCCTGACAACCACATCCCGAAACAGGGTCTAAAGTGGCAAGCGCATGGCAGGAGAAAACCCGGCCGCCCTCGTACCACCTGGAGGCACTCAGTTGAAAAAAGGCTGCTTCAATCAGTCAAGGCTGGACAGATCTTGAGGTGGCCGCACAAGACCGGAAGAAGTGGAGGTCCCTTCTGAGAGCCCTATGTAGGGATAAGAGGACATCATCATCATGATACTTACAAGATGCAAACACCAAGCCAAAAAGCCTCAGTTTGGTGTGATTTTACTTTTTTTTTTTATTTAGTTATTTATATTCAGGAGACGATGGCCCATAGATATATACCTTAAAACTAAAGATATATAATTTATAAAACAATGTTGTTAGTACATAACTTAAAAATATGTTGATAAAAAATTTATCAATTTGACACTTTGTTTGTCGAATCGGTGGCACAAGGCAGCGTTCCTCTGAAGCGCCTGTATACCATACCCTGCGGCCAGAAGTGCTCATTTATGAAAAGCCTCGCTGTCGGGATGCGCACCACAAACTGGTATTATGGCGTGACTCCAGTGGCTGAACTCTCAAACATAAGTTGGATTTCTTCTTTATGTACTCGATCACGTCCTACGCTGTGGTGGTATGGTGCAGGCGGGACAAGTACACGACCGTGGTCGGTAAAGCAGCTCGCAGCAGGAAGTTGGGCCCTGTCGGTGCGGTGCCAAGGTGGTTCTGGCTCTCTCACTGACGACGTCGCTTTTTGTTCCAAACCTCAGGGAAACCGTCTTCAACTTGGCCCTCTACGACAGTAAAAACTACAGTTAGTTTACTTATTCTTACTTGAGATAGGGTTCCGCCTAAAAACAGTGAACCAAAAAGGGTTCCGTAGCCAAAAGAATTCGGGAATCGCTGGTTTAGGGAATAATTTATTTTGGAAAATTGAACACCTGACTGATGCAGATGCGAAATCATAAGGGTCCAACTAAACTATAAGGAATATAAAAATGATACCTTAGCTAAAGTTGTTCAACCTGATGAGCATTTTTTGTTGAGGTATACAAATTGAAGATCTGGAACACATGATGCGGAATACATGAATACGCCGGAGTCATTTTTATTTTTATTTCAATCTACGCATACGAAGTCGCGGGCATCAGCTAGTGTACAAATAAACCTAAAAAAAATAATTTGTTAACAATAAGATTGTCATAAAGATATCACAGTTTAATCACAATATGTACAATCATTATTAATTTTAAGATTATTAATACAATTGAAAAATATTAGAAAAAATCGACTTACCCATAGCAGCTCAGACGGGACTCGAACCCGCACCCTTAGGATTCCGGCCCAATGCACTAACCAATTATGCTACCGAGTCGCTAGCAGGATTGACGAAATTTTCTAATACTTTCCACGTCTCCGCTGTAGGCCAGCGCCATCTCATCAATGTGAAGTGAATTACTTCGACATTTGAAAGCAACACCCTTGCAGGTGCTAGACAAATCAATTAAGATGAAATAGCCATATAATTTTTAAACTAAAATTATTAATTTGTTAAAAACAGACTAGTACCACAACCTATACTGGCTTATTCAGTGTGCGTTCGTTAAACTAGGGCCAAAGTTAACATGGCGTTAAACAGCGGACTAACGCCATTTTAGCGCAAATCTTATTCAGAGTGACAGTTTAACGTTTAGTCCCACCGTTTAAGGATTAAAAGGTGCATTGTGATTGGTTTACAAACATTAAACCAGGTTTTGTTAGAACTGTCTTGCACCCCAGTTTTGTGAAACATCTCTGAATAACTTAGAAAGAGTTTTAGTTATTATTATAGATAGAGTATTTAGTTTATACATTCAGCCATCACCTGTTGTATTGGCGAAAAAGCCGCCGCGCGACGTTCGTCTAGAATCTAGATAGATAGTTGGCGCAACGACTAAAAGTGTAAGGGCTGTCACTGAAGGGATGCTGTCAACGATGAGACAATTAAAAGACTAATATTTTGAAATACACTAGTATATTGCAAAAGAAAACAATTACAAATATGAAAATGGCGGTTGTGGCGAGAGCGTGTGTTTGCCGAGTATCAAAAATGGAATGAAGCGGGCGGCGGAGGCCGCCGCCCGCGGCGCTCTGGCTGCCGCTGCGTTCGTGACGTCGCCGTTGAATCGCCCCGCGCCCCTCCACCCGTGCGTGCAGAATTAGGCGCGTACATCCTCCGGGCGTTGAAAGACTATCTTTCAAGAGAAGAATTGCAGAAATTCTTTAAGTTGCCATTAACGGTCAGCACGATGCTGTTCATCCCATCGGCAACCTGCAATTTTAGAAATGTAGCTGAAGCTTCTTTAGTTATCTTCTTGGTAGTTGTAGGTTAAGTTTGACCCCACCTACAGAATTCAGTGAATGCTGTCTTTATTGGGTATGATGATCATTCGTCCCTTCGACAACGTCTGTAGTGGGGATGATACACATTTTGTTGATTGCTCTTCTTATCGTTCCTCTATTTGTAAGGACATCGACGACTCGACTAACTCCATCTGGTCCTGGGTATAGACGACTGATGCGAGCAAGCCGCCATTGAAGTGGAGGAAGTTGGTCTTCTTTCAGGATCACGAGGTCCCCAACTTGAAGTTCCCGTTGCCGTGTTCGCCACTTGGTGCGTTGCTGAAGTTCTGCGATGAATTCCCGCCGCCATCTTTCCCAAAAATGTTGTCTGAGCTGCTCGATGCGTTCGTATCTGTTGGGCCATTTAGCAGTCACAGGTGGCGACGGCAATGAGGTAAAAGGGCGCCCGATTAGGAAGTGACCCGGCGTTAAAGGAGAAGGATCAGTAGGGTTTGACGAGAGAGGAGTGAGTGGACGGGAGTTTAGAATTGCTTCTATCTGTGCAAATAGCGTTGTGAGCTCCTCAAACGTTAGGGATGCGTTACCAGCTATACGACGTAGGTGATGTTTGGCCGACTTTACCCCGGCCTCCCAGATACCCCCAAAGTTTGGCGAATAAGCTGGGCTGTGGAGAAAACGCACGCCTTCTTCAGTTGCAAACTCGGCAATAGACTGACGACTGGCCCTAACTAACCTTCTCAATTCATTGCTTGCGCCCTTGAAATTAGTCCCATTGTCACAAAAAATTGTAGCTGGCTTACCCCTTCTAGATATGAATCGGCGCAATGCTAAGATGAAAGCCTCTGTAGTCAGGTCGCTTACAACTTCAAGATGTACCGCCTTTGAAGTGAAGCACACAAATAAACACAAGTAGCATTTTGAAATACGATTACCCTTGCCCTTCCTACTGGAGATCAAAAATGGTCCCGCCATGTCGGTGCCACACGAGTAAAAAGGGAAGGTTGGATTACTTCTTTCGGCAGGCAAATTTCCCATTATAGGTTGCAGAGTTTCCCCTCGGAATCGCGTACAAATTATGCATTGCTTGGCCGTGCTGCGCGCTAAAAGCCTACCACCTATAGGCCAAAATCGTTCGCGGATAGAAGACAGGAGTAACTGAGGACCAGCATGGAACAAACGTAAGTGTTCATATCTCATTATTAATTTAGTAAGGTGATGCTTAGCGTCTAGAATAGCAGGATGTTTTTTATCATATTCAAATTCAGAGTTTTGGAGTCGTCCTCCAACTCTCATAATGCCAACCTTGTCGATGAATGGATTAAGTGAAAGTAATTTAGAATTACGGTGTAGTGCTTTACCTTCTACTATGTTACGAAATTCAGTAGAATAAGATTCAAATTGCGACTGCTTTATTAAAACATTCAACGAATTATCCAGTTCGACAACATCCAAGGGTCCCGTAAATTTAGAATCATTCTTTCGCGAGTTATTGATAAAACGTAGTACATATGCATAGACTCTTTTAAGTTTATTTAAATTTGAATATTTTTCGAATTGAATTATACTGTTATTTGTTATTTCGATATTACATTTTATTGCACTGGGATCCTTGGACGTTTTAATTTCAGGCAAACTGTCACTAATAGGTATAGGTACTGTTTGTTTAGGCCATTCAGAAGATTGTGACTTGAGGTACGACGGTCCTTCCCACCACAAGGAAAAGGAATGTAAGTATTTAGGGTCGACACCTCTGGAAGCCACATCAGCCGGATTTTCATCAGTTGGTACATGCCTAAATTTGAAACCCTTGGTTAATTCTTTTATTTCATTTACACGATTGCAAACAAATGCCTTCAAATCTTTGGTTTGCGTCTTGAGCCATCCTAAAACTACAGTCGAATCTGTCCAAATGTATTTATCACGAATATTGCATCGCAATGATTGACATACCTTATCACATAAGCGTGCCCCCAGAAGCATACCACATAATTCTAATCGTGGAATTGTAGTAGGTTTTATAGGTGCTACGCGAGCCTTAGCGCATAACAAGTGGACAGTTACTACTCTATCACTATTTTCAGATCTTAAGTACACACAGGCAGCATAAGCTTGTTGAGAGGCATCGACAAAACAATGTAAGTCAATAATGCATGGAGAATCGCACAAAACACGTCTTGGAACTTGTATCTGAGACAAAAATGAAAATTCCTTAATAATCCTGACCCAGTCTTTAATGAAGTTATCTGGAACAGGTTCATCCCAGTCTAATTTAACACTCCATAATTTTTGGAGTAAAATTTTTGCCACTAACACATGGGCTCAATAATCCAAGAGGATCAAATATTTTGCACGTAACTGAAATAATTGATCTCTTTGTGTGCGCAAAATCTGGCTCTAAATCTTTGGAAAACTGTAATGTATCAGCACTTGGCGAATAATTGAGACCCAACACGCTGGATTCCTTACTTAAATCGAGAGATGACGATGCATCAGTATTGCCGTCAAATAATTGAGGACAGTTAGTGCGAATTTTTCGCAAAGGTAGACAAGCGGAGTTCAATACTTGAATTACACCATTAGCAATATGTTTAATTTCGTCTACACTATCTGCCCCTGTATTAAGATCATCAATGTAAAAAGAATTTTGAATGACGTTTGATATGGTACTGTCAGGACATTCACGTGCCAATTGCAGCAGACATCGCGTGCTTAAAAAAGGAGCACATGCTGTACCGTGTGTTAGCGTGTTTAAACGAAGAATATCAAAGGGCTGGTCCCTACCATCACGCCATAAAATTAACTGAAGGTGGCGCTGCGATGTATCTATTTCTATTTGGCGATACATCTTTTCGATGTCCGCTATAAGAATAAATTTATATTGTCGAAAACGAAGCAAAAGAGACATTAAATCACTCTGCACAACAGGTCCAATAGCCTGGATATCATTTAAAGATTTCCCGGTGGCGGTTTTACAAGATGCATTAAAAACTACTCTAAGTTTAGTGGTTTCACTTTTTTCTTTAATTACCGCGTGATGAGGCATGTAATGTCCGAAACTTGGTCGTTCGACTTTAACTAGGTGCCCCAAATCAGCGTATTCTTCTAAAATTTTTTTATACTGTTCTTGTAATTTTGGAAGTCTATTAAACCTCTTTTCTAAATTTTCAAAACATTTTTTCGATGTATGCCAATTTTCCCCAATTGACTCTTCCGGCACTTCCTTGAAGGGAATTTTTACCGAAAAACGACCATTAGGGCCACGTTTAACATTGTCTATAAAATGCTGTTCACAAAATTGTTCCTCCGGAGAATATGATTTTTTATTAAGAGGTAGTTCATCAATTGACCAAAACCTTTCCAAGGAATCAAGAATTTCCTGACTAAAATGACAATTAACATTTGAATCTAATTTCGGCTTTGAAACGGGTCCGGCAACTAACCAGCCCAAATTAGAATCCTGCAAAACAGGCTTGTGTGTACCCAGCCTTATAAATTTAGATTTTATAATTTCCCAATAAACATTTGCTCCAAGAAGAATATCTATTTCGGAGGGACAATGGAAAGTAGGGTCAGCAAGTACAATGTTTTTTGGTAAACGCAATTCGCTAATATTAATTAATGAATTCGGCAAAGTACCTGTGATGACCGGAATAATTAAACAATTGACATCCACTTCATAAGAACCAACGCGTGACTTTATATTAATACTACACATTTCAGTTATATTGCAAGAAACATTATTTATGCCACTCACATTAATAGAATTAATTGATTCTCCAACTAACCCCAGTCTCCTCTTTAAGTTGTTGGTTATGAAAGATGACTGACTGCCAGTGTCCAACAGCGCACGAGCAGTGTACGTCTTATTATTGCAGACTATGTTCACTAATGCGGTACACAATAACACTTGACCCGTGGTAGCCACCGACAAAGTCACTGGTGGGCCCGAAATGCCATCCCCATGTTGCGTAATTTGTTGTGAAGATGTGGACGGTACAGAAATTTCCGTATTAAATGTAGAATTAGTACTGGGTAATTGTCTATGTAAAAGCGTATTGTGTTTTTTCTTACATACACGGCAACCAGTTTTTAAATTACAATGATACGCGTCATGGCCGCTACGAAAACAATTTTTACACAATTGCAATTTAGAAATCATATTAATCCGATCATCGACAGACATATCTTTAAGTTTATTACATTCGTACAAACGATGACTTTGTTTACATAATTGACAACACGATATGTTCGATTTTTTATCGACCGAAACCGTAAGACTTTTATAATTATTGTTGTTAAATTTAGGCTTATTTTCACGTGATCTATGTTCCGAGTAGTTACTAAAGGATGTTTCTAGTACGTCCGCACGACCACGCAAAAATGAATAAAATTCTTCAATTGTAGGTAGATCATTAAGAGTGCACTTGTGCTCCTCCCACTTTTTACTCGTGCTAATATCCAACTTTGAACTTATAATAAAAATTATAAGTGCATCCCACTTGTCAGTAGGTTGCCCTAAAGTTTCTAAGGCACGCAGATGCTTTGCAAAATGATCTATAATAAATCTTAATGCCCTATGGGACTCTCTAGTTATATTCTCAACCGAAAACAACGCCTTAAGATGATTATTTATTAAAATGTTAGGATTATTGTATCTGTCACACAAAAGTGACCATGCGACACTAAAATTTTTCGAGGTAAATTCTATAGACTTTATTACTGTGCTAGCACTTCCCTCCAAAGACGAACGTAGGTAATGGAATTTATTAATGGAAGGTATGTTGTCATTACTATTTATCATGGCTTCGAACATATCCCTATACTCCAACCAACTTAAATAGTTCCCATCAAAATTGGGAAGTCTTATGGTAGGAAGTTTAATAGAATTAATTAAGCCTGATTGACAGCTTGCCATAGAATTCTCAGTATTGTTAGTCTCATTCAGAGCAGGCTCAACATTTACTCGACAAGATTCTAAAATATCCTGCCCGATTGACAAGTGTGAGTAAAAAAGATTTTCAATTGCATCCCTTTCCTTTATTTGTTCCGCGGGGTCAGTATGCACTAAATCAATTCTATTCTGCAGCTCCTCAAACTCATTTAACAACAATTGCAGTTTATTAACTCTTAACTCAAGTTCTTTATACTTTGCGCCAGAAATTTCAGAGGTTTTCATCTTTTGCAAAACACTTAAATACTCGGTAAATCTAGTTAAACGCCCCTTAATTATACCGCGCTGTCTAATAAGTTTTGGTAAGTCGGATAATTCATCGCCTGAGGCGGCAGCAGCAATTGTAGATTCCTCCGTTTGTGACATTTTTGAAATAATTAAATTAGGCACACACAACAGTAAAGTTCAAAGGCGCAAACAATGAAGTAAGAAGTAAATAAAATTCTAACCGGTATGATGAAACGTCCGAAGACTCCACAACCAGCCGCGGGTGCAGCCCACGCCACTACACGTTACCCTCGCCGAGCACACAGCACCGGCCAGCAAGCTGAGCGCGCACACCGCACAGCAAGCGAATCGCTCGCGGAAGCGCTAAGCTAAACACGCCGCGCGCCCGCACCCTGATTATCTAAAAAGAAACTATTTAGCGACCGGTTGCATTTGACATACATTGCCACTTTTCTTTGGTATGTTTTTTTTTTAATCCAAAAAGAAGTAGCAATGGATCACGATCATCTGTGAACTGCAACCAGTCGCTAGGTGGTTTTTAATTAGATAATCAGCCCGCCGGTTACAAGTAGGCTATAGAACGACAATGTATGTTAAAACTTGGGTAATAACTTTAGGTACTGATAATTGGGATGCTAACGAAATAATTTTAATCGTTAATTAAATTAAATAAGTATGAAATTAGTTTTAATCACTAAGGAATGATGTGCGTTTAAGCAAATGAATTTTAAGATGATAAATACCTACTAATAAAATGTAGTTACGAACAACGTTTGCGGGTGATTATTTTATAACAAAATGGTGGGTAACAATAACGATTTAAAATAACGAAATTTTCTGCGCTTTAAGCGGAATGAGACACAGGTAGCTGGTAATCGCAATGAAATTATAGACGTTAAAAATAGAAATTGTGAGTATAGCATAAAATAGCCCTGCCCATATGCAAGCTTGATCAGGAATAGGTACCTAACGCTTGAGGTGCAGGGGAGCTTTTACACACATAAAAAACAATTCTGACGGAATAAAGATAGGGAAAAAAATGGTGTACTTCCTTGGGCTAGACCTCCAGACGGCAGAAGAAGAAGCTCGTAGTCCGCTGCAGGCCCCAGAAGACCACAGTTTTCCAGGCGTAAATTTGGCGGGAATCCTTCCCCACGCACAACCACGAATTGTTGACCGGTTTCTCGCACTTTTTTGCCGAAACTCGCAGATTACTTCAAGAGCGGTCGCCAAATTGTCAACGATGACACAATTAAAAGACTAATATTTTGAAATACACTAGTATATTGCAAAAGAAAACAATTACAAATATGAAAATGGCGGTTGTGGCGAGAGCGTGTGTTTGCCGAGTATCAAAAATGGAATGAAGCGGGCGGCGGAGGCCGCCGCCCGCGGCGCTCTGGCTGCCGCTGCGTTCGTGACGTCGCCGTTGAATCGCCCCGCGCCCCTCCACCCGTGCGTGCAGAATTAGGCGCGTACAGATGCTGACCTCTTTTGTCAATTCAATTACAAAATTCAGGTCTTGGTAAGATATTTATTTTAGGTGACAGATGTCAAATTTAAATTTGTCAAACTTAAATTTGACAGTTGTCATCTAAAATGAAGATCTCATCAAGACCTTTAATTTCTAAGATAACATAGTTGAAACTTGGTAGTTAGATGTATTCTGTTAACCGCTTAACGAATTTAACACAAAAAAAAAAATTTTAGGAGGGGCTTCCCCATACATGGAACTAAAACTGAAAAAAAATTTTTTTCTTCAAACCAATACGTGTGCGGTGTCTGTAGATAGGTCTTTAAAAGTGACATTGAGATTCTTAAGTCATTTTTTTCTCAAAGTCAACCGTTTGAAAGATATACACCGCCAAAGTGGTAAAATGTGTGTCCGTCCCCCCCTTTAACTTTTGAAATAAGATAGTGAAAAATAAAAAAAAAAATATGCTGTGGATTTTAATAATAGCTTTCAACGAAAATTAGGATGAGCGAGATATAGTCATTAGTTTTTGAGATATAGTACATTTTCCAAAACCGCAAATATAACTTTGTCATTCATACCAACACTGTGAAAAACAAAGTTATTTTTGCAGACGATAATTATGGTATTAAATATGGTCTGGTATAAGGTAACTACGGAACCCTACGGCGCGTGGCCCGACATGCACTTGGCCGATTTTTTTGTATGTTCTATGTGGCAACGATGTTTAAGCTTGCTGCAAAAATATCGATATATCAATATGTTTAATTCGATATATCTATATTTTTAGCCAATAAAATATTTTCATCCGATATATCTATACAAAATTATATCCAATATAAAAAATCGTGTAAAAACAATGTATTTTTTTAATCAATCTCATCAATATCTAGGTAACTAAAGTCGCTAGAATGCAAAGTCCGTGGTAAAACTAACTAACAGCACAAAATAGATAATAGTGCTAACAGGACAATTTCATCATATTATTAGCCTTTCTGTCCATCAACGTACGTACATTGTTGTCACCCTATTTTAAAAATCTCATACAAATTTTAACCTCGAATAGCATCGTAAGTACTGCAGTGATTGGTTTCAGATAAAGCTAGATCCTCAGTGACGGAAATTCTTTTTAATATTAATTGCTTTACAACATGCGTGAGGCAAAATTCACGTAACGTGACAGTTTTAAGTATGGGCCAGACAGTGTGACGGGTCGAAATATTGTTTTCGCTTTTTCTATTGATGTGTCGTTCCGCGAACGGATTTGAAGTGTTATATACTGTCACTTATCAAACGTGACGCTGCTAGACTGCTTCATTTGGCTCCAAACGGTTTAGTTGTCGATATTTTGACAAATGAAAACTGGTACAGACGGTTCTGTATGTGCCTTGTTTAAACAACAATTTTATGAGATTTGTTCTGTTTTGTATGATGTTCGAGTGTTAAATCTTATTTATTTTTGCGTCACTGAGCATCTAGGAAGTAAAATTTGACTTTCGTTTGCTAGTTTTTGTTATTTCCAGCATACATAACCTTCAGCGTCATCTCGTCTGTGCCATGTTCAGACGTCAATCATTCATAAACCCTTGCGTCACGTTTGTTCTGAATACCAAAATAAGAAATTGTTTATCCGTCACTGAAGGTTTTTATAGCTCACAAGCCAGAAGGAGTAAGGCACATACGAGGTGACGATCATGACGATTTGTAACATTTGGTAACAGTAACTTTTAGTCGCACTGCGCTGTCGCCGCGTAGTCACATCGCGACGTATTTGTGCTCATTTCTTCTATCAGGAATTCTTTCATTCATTCGTTCGGCAATTCCTTTGACTCGTGAAGTGACAAATATGGTGACATGAACTATTAATTAAAATAAAAGGTAGCGCCATCTTTTTCCAGGCAAGTAATATTTATAAACAGATTTTGTTCAATATTGTTTTTATTAATGCTCAAATCGTAATGGGAAAAAAATTTGACTGTGTAATTTCATCAAATAGAATGAAATTTACTAACGCGCCACAATATTATCACAATTTTAGTATTTTGGTGGTAAGTAAACATTATTTATTTGTACACACCGAGTGCTCAAATGCTTTTAATTATTCATAATAGTTAATATCAAAACAAAAAAATATATATTTTAGCAATATTACACAATAAAATTGATAAATATTAAAGAAAAGCATTTTTGTTAGGTGAAAATATTCTCGTCACAACTAGTCACAAAGTAACTATAATGTGTCGACATGGTTACGTAAAGTCGTCACAAAGTAACGGGAATTCAAAAATGGTTTCTCAATTTTTTTGATTCCAGCGTTTCTCAAAGTTTCGATATTTGTTGCAGGGTCAAAAAAATCCAACATTTCTGGAACAGGCGGTCGCAGTCAGAACAAAGAAAAATAAATTATGCTACTTATAAAAGTGGAATATTGGCTATTTCAACTCGTGAGATGTACTCGTACCTATTAAACTGAACAGATTGCATAACCTATTTTATTAGGAAAGGGGCTGTTTATTTCTACTGAAATAAATATTATACCTTTTTCTTATAGCTTCTCATTTTACAACTAACCCCAATGTTGTTATGCTAATAAGTCAATACCTATAGTTGGTTTGATCGGCATGATCAAACTTTAGCCTCGCCCCAGTAGCATGTCCATCGAAACATGATAAAATAGCGTGATATATCGTTTTATCAACATTCAACTGTCGAAATACATTGTCTTTTGACAGTTACACGTGATAAATCGCTATATTATATCGTGTTTCGGTAGGCATGCTAGGGGGCAGAAAACAAAGGCATATTTGAGAGTGACTGGATTTGGTGACGCTCATTTGTATAAGTTAGGTTATCTGGTATTCTGGAACATTGTCGTAACGTTACAACACAATGTGTTGTAACGTTACCATCCCGTTACCACACATTGTTACAACTTTGTACTCTAGTTGCAAACTGATCACAAAGTGTATAGAATGTATGGACACAGATCATTGTGAATTATGTCGACACAGCGACAACACAAAGTTACTGAAACTAGTTTCCGTAACATTGTTACTGAACTGTTACAACACCTTTAAACAAAACCCCACATAGTCGCAAATAGTCGCAATGTGTCGTATCGTATCAGTTACGAAACTGTAGCGACTTGTTACATCTGTTGAAAATCTGTGACCAAAAATGGCTGTATGGGTAGAACAGTGATCCATAGCAAAAACAAATATTTTTACTTTGGCTACAGTGTGTGCCTGTGCGAACCAGCTTCGCATACGAGTTCCCTCACGTACACACCTCGGCGCTCTGTTCCAGCAGAGGATAAACGATATTTTCGGTGCAGGTTCGCGGAGCGCGGAGGTTCGCGAACCTAAGTGGGTACCCACCCTAATATCGAGCAAAAAACGGCAAAAAAATCACGTTTGTTGTATGGGAGCCCCCCTTAAATATTAATTTTATTCTGTTTTTAGTATTTGTTGTTATAGCGGCAACAAAAAATACATCATCTGTGAAAATTTCAACTGTCTGGCTATCACGAGATACTTTCGTTCACACGACACGACACATGAGTTCATGAGATACAGCCTGGTGACAGACAGACAGACAGACGGACAGCGGAGTCTTAGTAATAGGGTCCCGTTTTTACCCTTGGGTACGGAACCCTAAAAAGTACTGTTGCCGATTGATAGAAAAATTGTATGCATTCATATACCCCTTTTCAGTGTAAAACGAAGTTTCCACTAACACAATTATCAGGTTCTTAAGTGTGATAAGTGCAATAATATCGATAAACATCTCTTGAGCGATTGTGAAACTTATCGTTTGCTATCAACCAGTGTCGCTTATCTTCTTAACCTTATTATACTGATTGATTCCATAAGTGGTTGTTTTGATATTAAATTCTTAGAAAAGGAGATTTTCTAAGAATTTAATATCAAGACAAATAAAACAAAAGGATCACTCGTGTGCAAGCCACACGATAACACGAAAATAAAGCTCGTTACGACAGATTTTTAGGGTTCCGTACCCAAAGGGTAAAAACGGGACCCTATTACTAAGACTTCGCTGTCCGTCTGTCTGTCACCAGGCTGTATCTGTAACCGTGATAGCTAGACAGTTAAAATTTTCACAGTTGATGTATTTCTGTTGTTGTATAACAACAAATACTAAAAACAGAATAAAATAAATATTTAAAGGAGTTTCCCATACATCAAACGTAATTTTTTTGTCGTTTTTTGTACGGAATCTTTATGCGCGAGTCCGACTCGCACTTGGCCGGTTTTTTTCTATCCCTTGTGTACCTGTGCTGTAGGTAGTATTATCTGGATGAATATGCAATGTCCTTTTCTGTACCCCTGCCGCCCTACTCTAAATGGCCACTTTTCTATTCCTTCGCTAACCTATAAATTAAAAAGAAGCCATAAACTCTAAAATAACGTGTTGGAGGCTTGTCAATTCCATACAATACAACAATGTCTGTGATTTACATAAACTTGCGCCGTGTGACTTGATCGTCTAATTGCTTATTTTTAAGCTTTAAGTTAGCGAACGAATAGAAAATTGACCATTTGAGTAGGCCATCTGATAATGTAGCTATATACACTACCTCGAAAATTTCATGCGGATCCAAAACAAACACGCTTTCGCATTCATTTGTTATATTAGTTGTACTATTAAGAAATCTGTGATATTAGTTAGAATGACATAAAAGTAGTCCAAATAAACTGTTATGATATTTGTGCAATGCAATGAATAAAGAAAAACATTTTTACAGCGGGTTTGTCTACATCGAAATTTCAATACCTATCATCCCGATGTATACAACATTTTTGTTTATCCGACAGAAAACAACATTCGTATGTAGGCAATTTTTTGTCGGGTTTATCGTTGCAGCCTGCAGGGCTGCAGGATCGTACCGGAGAAGCTCCTCAGGACTGAAGAGGCCGTGCCTCTCCAGTCTCCATATACATGCTGAGATTTGGCCGGAAGGCCGCGCCTCCCGGGACATACGAAAACTTTATTTTCGTTGTATTGCAATATTGCTGTCCCTTTCGGCGGTGGGTAGGGTTGCCACCTCGTGGCCGTTTAAATCCGGGAGATAGAAAACTTCAAAATAAAACGAGTAATTTTTTAACAGATTTTATTATTTTTTGAACGTTTATATTTCAATTGTTCGTACAGATTTTCTGGTTAAGAACTCACAAATCGAAAAAACTCTACATTCCATTCAAATACTGACGAATTGGGAATTCCGGGATAATTTGGATTATCTTGAAATAATTCCGGGAGACGGAGATTTTTGTTTTCAGTGCACGATTCCGGGAGAATCCCGGAATTCCGGGAGAGGTGGCAACCCTAGCGGTGGGGCCTTATCGCTACATTTGTGTAGGGAAAGGCCGGCCTTCACACGCCCTCGCCATTAACTTGCCCACCCCTGGGCCATGGCCATAACCACCGAAGTCTAAAGCCCCCACTCAAGTACTTTCTTGTCATATTGCCGCCCCTCCACATGCACAGGCCCGGCCGGAAGAATCGCACGGAGATACGGAGAGACGCGGCCTTCCGGTCAAATTTCTACATGTGTTAGGAGAGGCCGGGCACCCGGAAGCCTACACACGTAGTGATTTGACCGGATCCGGAAGGTCGCGGGAGGCCGCAACTCTCCGTACGATCCTTCCGGCCGGGCCTGTGCATTTGGAGGGCCCAATTGGCTCTACATCGTTTTCTCTTTTTACTCGTATTGACTGTGAGCAATTAATTTATCCGATAGTTTACGGTAGCGAAAACAGTTGCATCTACTCATGGTGGAGGTACAACAGGCAGGGGAAGCGTACAGTACGAGGTTCCGTTTTTTCGCTACGACCTTCCGTTTTCGAGATCTGTGTGGCGCAGCTGTAGAGACGTCTCTACAGCTGAGCCACATGTATCTCCTAAACGGAAGACCGACAAACTCTGGTTTTTGGCAACAAACTCCGACAAACTATAGACTTCATCATGGCATAGTCAAAATGTCAGATTTCCAACTTTTTTTTTGTGGCGCAGCTGTAGTCCGGCACGTAAATTATCTTGAAATCGGGTGGGGATTGCGCGGACCGCGTATTTTGGGCATGCGTAGCGGTGACGGGCGCGAGCGGCGGGAGAAGGGCGCGCGCTATTGGTCGCTCACAAGAGCATATGCGCGAACTTATCCTCACTACCACAGAATAACTAATAGTACAAGTACCACTACGTCGAGATACGTGCCTCGTACTGTAATACTAGTGTAGGAAAGAAAGGCAGTGGACCCCCACAGTAAATCCTCAGTAGACGAAACTTTACAGTATGATAAAGTATCATAAATGAAACATATTTTTTAAATAATCCAAATCGAAATTTTTTTTGGATACATTGGTACATAGGCACATAGGTTTTGGTTCATACTATATTACATCCCTGCAAAGTTTCATCGACTGAGGATTTCATGTTGGGGTCTCCACTCTCCATACAAAAGATCGCTTCATTTCCTACACTATACTAAATAACAAAAGTTTTTTGTTGCTTACTGTATGATGTACCCTTAGAAATTCTAAGGATGTACCTTGCTGTATGAAGCCTGAAGTTTTAGCCGGAGAAGATTTTGTTAAAAGTTCTAATAACTATAAAAAAATAACTCAGGCTAAAAGCCGGGCCAGACTGTTGCAAACAAGCCCTCCACATTGGTCTCCACCAGCGGTTTACAACAGTGTAAGTAAACACTTGTTTGCAACCAAAATTCGTTTGACTTTCCACAACCTGTGGACGGGACGCCGTTTGTAACGACGGCGACGAGTCGACAACACACTGAGGTGGGAGCCTTGTTGTAAACAGTGTAGACGCAAACACCAACCGTGGGCTCCACAAGCCTCCCACCAAGGTCACCCCTGTGGAAAGCTTGTTTGCAACAGTCTGGCCCGGGTTTAAAGGTTGACAACTTTCAACGACAAGGTTGATCAGCCGATTCTTTCATAAAGACAAAAAATAGGTTTCCGCATCTGTGAATTATACAACCTATTTTTTATGATAGGAAAATAACAAGTAACAAACTGTTTTGTTGAATATTAAGTTAGGTATGCTAGAAATAAAACAACTCGTCTTCAACCACTCCGAGGACTCGAACTTGCGACCTTTGAAAATCCGGCTCCTAAATCGTGTCTCAATGGCGTTACAATGGTATTATTATACTATTGAAACACCACTAAGACGAGTTTTATTATTTTAAAAACCTTAATAATACTTATGTCGAGAACGATCGAAAAGTTAGTGGTGCGAGAGAGTTTTAGTAATATTTCAGCAGTAGGTAGTACATACGTATAGGCACTTTACTACATACAGTAGTATGAAAATAAAAGAAGTAGGTAGCTAGGTTACCATATCTAAGCCCACCGGTAACGATCAATTGCGATTGTCAATTTTTCCGCAATTGACGCCCATTGACGGAAAAATTGATCGTTTACGCGTGCAATTGAAGCGATTGTCAATTGCTCCAACAATGGCATGGCATTGACGGAAAAATTGACAATCGCAATTGATCGTTACCGGCGGGCTTATACCTTTAAACGAGCAATTCGTGTATATTTACTTATTTATTTCTGTGATCTCGGAAACGGCTCTAATGCCGGCGTTAGGGTGGGTACTCACTTAGGTTCGCGAACCTCCGCGCTCCGCGAACATGCACCGAAAAAATCGTTTATCCTCTGCTGGAACAGGGCGCCCAGGTGTGTACGTGAGCGAACACGTATGCGAACTTGGTTCGCACAGGTACACACTGTAGCCAAAGTAAAAATATTTGTTTTTGCTATGGATCACTGTTCGAGGTTCGCAGAGCGCGGAGGTTCGCGAACCTAAGTGGGTACCCACCCTTTTACATATTCGCCGAGCATCAGCACAATTCATCGTACGTTGCCGGTTTTGAAAGAAACTCTTTGAAGCATTTGTTACAAAACCAGCAACGTACGATGAATCGTGCCGATGCTCGGCGAGTATGTAAAGCCGGCATAACGATTTTGCTGAAATTTGGTATATGGGGGTTTTCGGGGGTAAACAATCGATCTATATTAAGTAGTCTTATGTTTGGGAAAACGCGTGTTTTCGAGTTTTCTTGCGTTTTTCTTTCGACGCAGAATATGGTCGCTAATTTCGTCCGGCCGGCCACTGTCCGTCTGGTAAGAGTCAGAGTAACAAGTGTTACGGGTTTGAATCCCGCTCGGGTACTTACTTTTTTATATGTTCAAATTTATATATAATTTGTATTGTTTTTAGACAAGTTTAAAAAAATGTAGTTAATGTTTGAGATAAAAATGTAGATTATCACGTAAACACCACCATATTACAATAAATAGTAATAACCAAGCAAAGCTCGCCCAGAGTTTGTAATATGAAGACGCGTAACGTTTGTTTTATTTCAGTACATAAAGATAAAGAATGGGCATCGGAATCAATCGTCCACATATTAAGTAGTACATAACAAAGACAATTAACAAAAAGTAGTTTAATGCCTTGTTTACAATTTTTAACTTTATTGCAATGAAATGTCAATGTAATTTCTAAGAAAAGCAAAAACAAGATGCCCATTCATTATCGTGATGTACTTACTGTACTTCACGATCACGTTTCGCCCAAAGAGAATGTAAATCACTAGTTTCGCCTTTGTGAAAACTATGTAGAACATTTTTAAACTTTTCGCGCTATAGTTGCAGTCATTTTCACTAGTAGCGTAGCGCCATCTCTCAACTAATTTGGTAAAGTATCGTAGGCTATGCTTTCGTCATTGAGGCTATGGGCTTACCCAAACAGTGACTATTTACGTTTATATAATTAATATTATGCGAAATGTACTATAATTCCCTTTAATAATTTATTTACGGAATAGCTTAAAAACTTAAAACGAATAATTTGCGTACTTTAAATATCTGAGGGGACTGATCTAAAAATAGAAAGCGGGCGTTCAATAAACTTCTGAACACACATGCGCCCTCTATAATGGCTAAAGAAATAAATTGAGAAGACTTTCGATGCTTGACAAGTCAAGTGGTTGATTCGCCTTTTGTATTTAGCCGTATACAGCTTGGAGTATCTCTTTCTCTTTCGAACTAGAAGTAAATATGTATGTGCATCTCTTTCTCTTCCGTTTGGTTGTAAAAAAAAAAAGAATGGCGATGGGAATTTTGACATTTGTGTCTTCGTATTTAGAAAAATTATAAACTTAATTTATTTCGTATTTCCCTGATAATAGAAATGTATACAAAATGACTAAATTCAGTGTTTATATTGAATACTTTACGGCCTATGGTCGTAGTGACTGTTTTTGACTATTTATAACGAAAAACACCAGTGCATATTTTTTTCCCAAATAAATCGAAAATGTTATGTTAAAAGTTTATTTTCTGCGAATTCCGAAGAGCTTTAATGGATATAGATCTACAAAGCATTTGTGGACAAAAGTACAGTGTTATTTTTCGTGGTCAGAATATATTTTACAGTTGCGGTACATATTCATAATTTAACGTAAATTTTTACGTAAATATTTATTATGAGATGTTTACCTCTTCAAGAAGCGGTGCGGGATAGTGGCGCTATAAAAGAGACCACAAATTAATGTGCATAACAAGTCTTTTCTCATAAAATCTTGGAATCATGTGGTGGTGAAAATTATAGTTTGTGAATCATATTTCATAGCACTGTGGTACAATGGTTACCATGAACTCATCAGAAAAGACGGCACAAAAAGCCTGTCAGCAGGGGCCATCGAGGTTTGTTGAAAAAAATTCATATTTTATACCAAAAACTTATTGACTATTCCCCAAAGTTACTATCGATTATTAATTCCAAGGAGTCCTTATTTTAGATGATGCTGGACTGCTGGTGAGATACCATGGGTACAGTCACTATATATAAATATGATTCTTGTCACTCTCAACTTTGTCACTCTAAACTCACTTTGAAGAGAAATCAATGACAAAATGACAACTACAACAAAGTGACAAAGTTCTACATATTTTTAGATGTTACTGTACCTATATGTTTTTCATATATACTCATCAATTTTGTCTATGGATACAGGTGTTATTTTCATACAAACAAGGTAACTTTGAAGCCTTGGTTTTCTGCCACGGATGTACCGTGCTGTGCTCTGATGATGGCTATCTAGGGAGTGAATGGAGGAGATTCAGATCACTACACACACCCAACTGATCTGATCAGCATTCTAAAAGATTAATGGATCAGTGTTCTCAGTTTCAGGATTTCCATACATTATCATGCTATTTTCGCAGTTTTTTTAAACATGTGCTTTAATCTTTTAGAATGCTGGACAGATCAGTTGGATTCTGTGTATAACAATCTGAATCTCATCCATCACTCCCTGGATAGCCATCATCAGATCACAGCACAGTACATCCCTGGCAGGAAACCAAGGCTTCAAAGTTACCTCTTTTGTATGAAAATAACACCTGTATCCCTAGACT
The DNA here is from genome assembly GCA_943789525.1 of Agriphila geniculea. NCBI lineage: Eukaryota > Metazoa > Arthropoda > Insecta > Lepidoptera > Crambidae > Agriphila > Agriphila geniculea. The sequence continues at coordinate 10,977,800 of OX038893.1, forward strand.
ACCTAGACAAGTTGATGTATGTATGTATAGTGGCTTGTAAGTTTAGTGGTGAGAGACACTGGAGGGGATTGCAGGAGCCCCACACCACATCTCCCGCCAATGAGACCCCAAAAATTACTTCTGTGCAAAATGGCAGCGCTAAATTTACATGCCAAGGCTTGTTCTCTTACTGTCTTATTCAGAGTGCATTCGTTAAACTAGGGCCAAAGTTAACATGGTGTTAGACTGCGGACTAACACCATTTTAGCGTAAATCGTATTCAGAGTGACAGTTTAACGTTTAGTCCCGCTGTTTAAGGATTAAAAAGTGCATTGTGATTGGTTTACAAGCATTAAACCAGGTTTTGTTAGAACAGTCTTGCACCCCAGTTTTGTGAAACATCTCTGAATGTTATTGTATAAAAGTGGAAGTGAAAAAAAAAAATTTACAACCTATGTTCCTTGGAGAAAGTTGTTCAATTTAAGCAAGACTATCATATGTTTCAGTATTTTTAAGTATAGTTAATAATAATAGTGTTGACATCGGAAAAGTTATGTGATTGTCGCACATATACTACACCTGGGGACGAGGATTGTTTACCCTACCGTGGCACAGTTTTATACTAATACGGAGGGTACTTGAATCAACTCAGTGGTTCAGTCCGTAGACTAATTATAATCTTGTTACTTATTCATATTAAGATGCTTTATTAGTTGTATTTTTCTAAGAACCTTGTACTGGGGCCGTACCGGCTAACTTACATGGCTATCGTAATCGCTTTCATTTGACAGATAAATGTGATACATTGCTACTTTTCTTTGGTAAGACTTTTTTGTACCAAAAAGAAGTAGCAATGTATATTTGTACCCAAAAGATGGATGTGACACATTGCTACTTTTTTGGTACAAAAAAATCTTACTAAAGAAAAGTAGCAATGTAACACATCCATCTGTCAAATGAAAGCGATTACGATAGCCATGTAAGTTAGCCGGTACGGCCCCATTTTGAATTTGAAACAAATAAATAAATTTTTGATTTCTTGATTTTTTATTTTAATCATTCACATACAATTTCAGGGATAACTCAAAGTATGTGAAAGAAGAAAAAGACAAAGATAAGAAGGATAATGCTGCCTCAAACATGGCGCCAAGTGTGCAAGCGCTCATGTCTACCATACCCTCACCGGAGGAATCGCCCAACTATCTCATTTATAAAAAGGTACGTAAAATATGTTTATTTCTAGAAATAGCCTCTTACTCATCTCTTGACAGGCTGCCTCAGCTACATAATATAATATACTAGCTTCTTAGCTAGTTCTAGCTTCTAGAAATTTGGGTAAAATGGTTCCTAGTAGAGATGCGCCGAATGTAGGTTTAACCGAATACGAATGTTCGGCCGAATGTTCGGTCCAAAATGTACCGAACCGAATATTCGGCCGAATCATTCGTTTCAATTCTACGCAGTAAACAGCCTTTCTATTGTCTAATTTAAAAATCTATCGCAATCGCTTTTAGGATGTATCACATTGAAGCTTCTTTTTGGCACAAATAAAAACTTACCAAAGAAATGCAGCAATGTGTCACATCCATCTGTCAAACGAAAGCGATTGCGATAGATTTTTGAATTAGACAATTAGCCCCCTGGTTTTACACGTGTCGGGCGGGCGTTTGCCATAGCACAACCCCTTCTCTAGCACGGCTCGCTCAGTCAATGTACCGCTCTTTCGGTTACAAATAATTGCAGTTCGGAACTGCATACTTTGAAATTTATTATTAAGTTGATGAAAGTCTTTGAAGATGAGGCATACGACATTTATTAAAAAAAATTGATTATACTAGTGTTGGTTACTAAAGATAGCAGTTTTTATATTCTAAAAAAAATTAGGTATGTTTTTGAAATGCCTTAAAACTAGGGTAGGGTAGGGGTACGTTTTGATTTTTTGAATATTTATCAAAGATTTTGAAATATTTGCATTTGAGTGATTTCATACAATACAAAAAAGTGCTAATATTTTAAATCTACAATATTAAAAAAAATCAAAACCCTTGTTTTTAGGCATTTCAAAAACATACCGAAAATTCATTGCTGTATGCTTATATAATCTGTGCTGTAGGTTAATGTTTAGAGAGGGTGGGAAACGTTATCGCCGTTTGTATGGAGACCGTTTGCTAGACACTCCTCTTTATCTTTTTAATTGACAAAATTGACAATATAAAAAAGAATAAGAGGATTGTCTAGCAATAAGAAATTGGTAGTATAGTATTCTACTAAATATTTATTGACAAAATAAAAATTATTAGAGGATTGTCTAGCACTCTAGCAAACGGTCTTCATACAAACGGCGTTAACGTTTCCCACCCTCTCTAATGTAAATTGTACCAATAGGTATAAGTAATTTAAATATTCGGTAATTATTCGGCAAATCAACCGAATATTCGGCCGAATACGAACATGAAAAAATATGCCGAATTTGCCGAATACGAATATTCGGCCGAACATTCGGCGCATCTCTAGTTCCTAGCAAGGTGACCACCCATCTGGCTTCGCTAGTGTCCCCCCATTCTAAATTCTATGTCTAACCCAGGCTATAAACTATCTGTGTTCCTAATTTCATTTAAATCAGTTCAGCCGTTTTTGTGTGATTGAGTAACAAACATACTAACTTTCACAATTATAATATTAGAATGATGTTCTAATAAAATAGAGGCACAAAAGTACTGTACTTTAAATTCTTGTGTTCCTGTATGGTGTTACGCGGAGGCTCTCAGGGGTTCGGCAAAAAATCAAGAGTTTAGTAAATATCCTTTTGTTCTAACTAAATAAATATTTATATCTTCAAAAATTCTTTTCAAGTCAAACAATACTAACAAGATATGGACACCTAACGAAAAAGCCTAGTAATTTGATGTAAAAAAATGTTCAGTTATTTTACCTTACTTGAGCTAGGATTGCGCCCAAAAACGGTAAACCAAAAAGGGTCCCGTAGCCAAAAGAATTCAGGGACTGCTACTTTAAATTGTTGGCCAGGGAGTTGCTTCAGTTCTTAAGTACTGGCAGGCCTCCTTCACTTGCTCAAGGTCGCGCGATAAGCACCTACCGCTAGCCGTGCCTACGAGGGCACAAGTGAGCAGCGGGCCGCTACACGCCCTCCTGTGTAGTCGCGCGGCATCTTACTGCCTGCGTAGGTATTGTCTCTTTATAGTATTAACAATGTCGAAACGACATTACTGTGCCGTGTCCGGATTTTTAAATCAAAAAACCAATAAACAATTGTCGTTTTTCACATTATGATATATGCTACTAACGTTGCGTCGTCAGAAAAGGTAAGAGCACGCGATAGAAAGAGAGGCAACTACTAGGTGAATATAACTGTAGGCCATTAGCGCTGCGCGACCTGAATTGCACTTTATTGTGTCAGCGCAAAAGTCACTATTTATTTAAATGACTTTGCGGCGTGCTGCTTCTGTACTTGTACTATTAGTTATTCTGTGGTACTGGTGATAAGAGAGCTTATCTGTATGTATGTAAACAAACAAAATAAAATGAACTCCTACTTAAAATGTTTGGTTCCAGATGGAAGCCATAATTGAGAAAATGCAAGATGAAAATACAGGTGTACCGGTGCGGACGGTGAAAAGTTTCATGTCGAAGATTCCCTCAGTAAGTTCTTTGAAAAATAACGGGAAACTGTCCTTTTTAAGGTTCTGTACAGTACGAGGCATATAACTTGAAATCGAGTTGGGATTGTGCGAAACACGTATTTTGGGTATGCGTAGCGGTGAGGGGCGCGGGCGGTGAGAGAGGGGCGGGCGCTATTGGTCGCCCACAAGAGCACATGCGCGAACTTATCCCCACTCCGTCGAAAAAATTTCAAGATATGTGCCTAGTAACAGTACTAGAAAGATTAATGGGTACAGACCCAAAGGATAAAAACAGGACCCTATTTCTAAGACTCCGTTGTCCGTCTGTCTGTCTGTCTGTCACCAGGCTGTATCTCATGAACCGTGATAGCTAGAAAGTTATAATTTTCACAGGTAATGTATTTCTGTTGCCGCTATAACAACAAATACTACAGACAGAAGAAAATAAATATTTAAGGGGGGCTGCCATACGACAAACGTGATTTTTTTTGCCGTTTTTTGTTACGGAACCTTCCGAGCGTGAGTCCGACTCGCACTTGACCGGTTTTTCAATTAAGAGTGCGCAGTCTACACACTAACCACCATTGAAAAAGTCACCACCGCCACTTGCGAAACACTTAGCAAAAAAAACTCCATTAAACTAAACGGCAGGCTAGAAAATAATGTTTAAGCGATAAAAAGTACACATACACACAAATTCACAATTTCATCTTTATTTAAGCACTATTATTATTTTTTCCAATGATGGCGCTAGTGTGCAGACTGCGCGCTCTTAAGGCTCCGTTATGCGAAATCATTTGTCTCTGTCTTTTTCTTTACGTGTAAAGAGTATGGAAAAAAACCTCATTTCTGCACTTTTTCGATGTTTTCGTTGTTTTTTCATCATTATCTTTAGCACAATTATCTTTCTTGAAAAAAAATTATTGGAGCAACTGCACAGTACGTTAAAGTGTATTTTGATGTAGAATTCAATACATTTCCGCTATTATTTACGCCAAAAATATGGCCCGCGACAAGCGCTTTTGATGATATTCAGATTTTTTTTACAATCATCTGTGAGGTTTATACGCAATTTAATACTTGTAGCTACTAGATAATCTCTTTAGCTTGTCGTATGTTTTTTTTTTGTGGCTACAACTTTACGTTTTCTATATAAAAATATGGCCCGCGCAAACCATGTTTTCCTATTATGGCCCCTTTACCCAAAAGATAGTATTTTCATTAACTTTGTAAGCCTGCTATTAAAAAGAAATTAAAAGAATATTTCTAAACCAAATAAATATAGTAATAAGTTTCATAGCATCTTACGCACGACGACGCACATTGATGAAATAATGCTGGCGCACTACACCCGGAATCCTCAACGGATCACATGCAGGTCGTCATAAAAGCAAGTGGTCATACACGCATTTTGCCAGAAAACCAAAGTCGACGGAACCGCAACTCGTCAGATTCGTAACTAGATTCGAAACTCGTCACATTTTGCAACTCGTCAAATGCGCAGCTCGCCAGAAACGCAACTCGACAGATTTCGCAACTCGTCAGATTCGTAACTTGTCATATTTGCAACTCGTCACATTTCGCATCTCGCCAGGTTTCGCAGCCCGTCACATTTTTTCTTTTTAATAAAAAGTGCCCAACTGCCCAGTCATAAGGCTCAACTTATTCGTAAAAAAACCGGCCAAGTGCGAGTCGGACTCGCACACAAAGGGTTCCGTACCAAAAAACGGCAAATAAAAGTTTGTTGTATGGGAGTCCCCTTCAATATTTATTTTATTCTGTTTTTAGTATTTGTTGTTATAGCGGCTACAGAAATACATCATCTTTAAAATTTTCAACTATCTAGCTATCACGGTTCATGAGATACAGGCTGGTGACAGACAGAGAGACAGACAGACGGACAGCAGTCTTAGTAATAGGGTCCCGTTTGTACCCTTTGGGTACGGAACCCTGAAAAACATTTCTTTTTAGAATAATAATAAAACTTAATACCTAGTAAAAATATCCCTAATTTTTGAAGTATTTTTTCCACTTAAGTTATTTTCTCGGAAAAATGTCCCTGTAACCCTAATTTGGTCACCCATCTTGCTATAGGTCACACAAAAAGACTATCTTCATCGAGCCCAATTCGTTATTCCTAGGTGTTCACCGGCGCTGACTTAGTATCCTGGCTAGCCCGAGAACTTCGCTTGGAAGAAACCTGGGAAGCGCTCCACTTAGCTCATCTCTTAGCAGCTCATGGGTACCTGTTCCCCATAGATGACCACAACTTGACTGTAAAGAACGATAACACTTACTACAGGTAATTTAGTTTTAAAGGGTTGTGCCCTAAGGTTGTCGCCCATATAGAAATTTGGTCGCCCGTTCTGAATAACTAGTTAATCATTTTGTATTTGAAAGTCACCCATTTTCAATATTTGTAGTCGCCCTCAGGGCGTCGCCCACATAGTATTTCAGTATGCTATATTCAGTATTTTTGATACCCAATATGGGAATTTATTGTTACCTGATTAAATACTACCCCCCCTCTGACTAATAAAGATTGTATAGCTGTTGTACACAGCGTTTTGTCCCTTTCTTATTAATGTCAAACTTAAATAGTTTGACAGAGAGTAACCATTGTGCAACTATTCATCTGCTATACAATCTTTATCAGTAAGGGGTGTAGGGTAACAATAAATTCCCATTTTGGGTATTTTTGGGTATCAAAAATACAGAATATAGCGTACTGAAATACTAAGTGGGCGACGGACTGAGGGCGACTATGTTGAAAATGGGTGACTTTAAAATACAAATTGAGTAACTAGTTATTCAGAACGGGCGACCAAATTACTATTTGGGCGACAGCCTTAGAGCACATAAAACATTAATGGCATACATTTTATTTAAAAAAAAGGTGACTATTCCTAATCGATGTGTCGAAAATACCATGTTGGGCAACTTAAATCAGTGTTAGTTACAGTAGGTAACTAACACTGATTTAAGTTAAGTTAAGACAGTTACCTAATAGTTGCCCAATCAGTATTTTTGTCACTCATTTAAATTATTTGTCTCCCACATGTAGATGCTCGTTTTACGTATTTTTTTATAATACACAGTTTGTCGCCCGTTTACTTATTTTGTCGCCAACAAAATAAACTGCTGCAGGGTTTAATATTTAAGTATTTAATTTTTTTTAATATTTTCTTCTTTCACAGATTCCAAACACCGTATTTCTGGCCGTCAAACCAATGGGAGCCAGAAAATACTGATTATGGTAACTATTGATCAGCCATTTTTAATATCCCCACCAGGTATTGAAATACAATTGAAAAGTTATTACGTTATCAGAAAAAACCGTTAATACCGAAACTTTTAATGGTATTTTATCGGATTTAAGAGTTTATCGGTTTAATGGTAAAATAACGTCGTTATTTATTGGATATAATAGCAATTACGGTCAAATAATGTTTATTTTCAAGTAACATTTTCTATCCTTGGTTCCCACTACTGGAGCACAGAAGGAACATTGCCAAATATTATACCAAATGTTGTCTTATGTAAGGTAAAAACTGAACAATATTCTCCAAGGAACATAGGCCGAAAATCGAAAAAAAAATCCCTACGCAAAATGTATTGGTCAGCTAACTTACAATGGAAAGGCAAAAAAAAAATTTTTTTTTCTACCTCTGTTCAAGTATTGCTACATAATTTGGTACCACCCTATACAACGTGCTACAAAATAACCCCTAATGCCGAATATGGTACATAGGGACCATCAAACTGAACCACTTTTACTATGGGACCAACTCTGAAATCGCGAAAAAAATCAGCTGTTTCATACATTTTGATATTAAGACAATATCAGACATTTTGATATTTTCTTTATTATTTCTTTGTATGAAACAGCAATTTTTTTTCGCCATTTCAGAGTGGTTTCAATAGTAAAAGTTGTTCAGTTTGATGGTCCCTATCTACCATATTCGGCATTTGGGGTTATTTTGTAACATGTTGTATTAAACATGTTTTTTTTTTCGTTTTAGCGGTATATCTGTGCAAAAGGACGATGCAAAACAAAGCGAGGTTAGAACTAGCGGATTATGAGGCGGAATCGCTGGCAAGATTGCAGAAAATGTTCAGCCGGAAATGGGAGTTCATATTCATGCAAGCGGAGGCACAGAGCAAGGTAATCCTATTAATATCCTACTATCCTTACTAATATTATAAATGTGAAAGTCTGTTTGTTTGTTTGTTTATTTGTTTGTTTGTTTGTTACGCCTTCACGTCCTAACTACGGAACCAATCATCATGAAATTTTGCATACACGTTGTCAGGGGTACAGAGAAGGACATAGGGTACTTTTCATCCCGAAAAAATGTATAGTTCCCGAGGGATAGCAAAAAAACTCTCCACGCAGACGAAGTCGCGGGCGGCCGCTAGTAATATTATAAACTAGCTGCCGCCCGCGACTTTCTCTGCGCGGAAAGCTTTTTTGCTATCCCTCGGGAACAATACTTTTTTCGGGATGAAAAGTATCCTATGTCCTTCTCTGTACCCCTGACAACGTGTGTGTAAAATTTCATGATGATCGGTTCAGTAGTTAAGACATGAAGGCGTAACAAACAAACAAACAAACAAACAAACGGACTTTCGCATTTATAATATTAGTAAGGATGTGAAAGTTTGTGGGTTTAGATGTTTGGATATTTGTTCCTCAATCACGCAAAAACTACTGAACGGATTTGGTTGAAGTTTGGCAGACAGATAGTAGATAGCCTAGATTAAAACATAGGATACTTTTTATCCCGATATTCCCACGGGAGCGGGAACGGGAACCACGCGGGTGAAACCGCGGGCGGCCGCTGGTTGTATTATAAATGCGAAAGTTTGTGGGTTTGGATGTTTGTTCCTCAATCACGCAAAAACTACTGAACGGATTTGGTTAAAATTTGGCACACAGATAGTAGATAGCCTAGATTAAAACATAGGATACTTTTTATTCCGATATTCCCACGGGAACGGGAACCACGCGGGTGAAACCGTAGGCGGCCGCTAGTACATAATAAAACTAGGGTTGCCACCCGTATCACAAAATGTACGAGGTGTTTGGTAAAAGCCCTATAAAGCCGAATATGGTAGATAGGGACCATCAAACTGAACAACTTTTACTATGGAACCAACTCTGAAATCGCGAAAATAAAATCGTCTGTTTCATACATTTTGATATTTTCGTTATTAATTTTTGTGTGAAACAGCTCATTTCTTTTTCTTGATTTCAGAGTTGGTCCCATAGTGAAAGTTGTTCAGTTTGATGGTCCCTATCTACCATATCCGGCTTTGTAAGGCTTTTACCAAACACCTTTTGTATAATAAGTACTAAACGTACAGAAGCCCATCGTCGCGAGGACAATAAAATAATAAGCTACTCTCGCTGCACGCCAATAAAGTACAATTTCAAATTGCACAGCGCTGCGTGCTTATTACTGTATGCACCTTTTCTTTCTGTCGCGTAGCTCTGTCTCAACCGACACATAACATCCCTCGTGCACTGGCTTGACTGAGTCAGCCGCGAGGAGTACGCTTATTAATAGGAGCGTTTTACCTACCATTAAAACGCATATTGTGTCTGAAGCCTTATTCGAAGCCTTGGTAAACAGATTGAGAATAGCGAAGCCTTTCCGTTTCCCGTTCAGCATCATTATTATAGGTCTATCTTACCGAATTACGTCACATCCGCATCCGTGCGACGTCATACCTCACCCCACTTTGTTCACCAGGCGGCCATGCTAGTTTCAGCGCTCATTGCAGTCTCAAAATCTGAAAAATACTTCACAACTAATTAGCATTAAATGCATACCAGGCAGCCCTTGAAGGTAGGCTTCGAATAAGGCTTCAGACACAATATGCGTTTTAATGGTAGGTAAAACGCTCCTATTGTGTCCTATTCGCCGTTATTCGAAGCCTTGGTAAACAGATTGAGACATTGTTTGTTATCGCCTGGTGAACAGGGACAGGACGCCAATGTGACACTTTAAATCATAAATAGTTTATTTCTCTTAAAATTTATTTTAATTTAGATCAAAAGAAATCTTTCTTTAAATTAGTAAAGGGAAGAAAAAAAAATACAAAAACATAACAATTAAAACTAAAATAAAGACAATTGACAAATCAGATCAGCTTTAAATAAATTCTCATAAATTTTTACTTGCGTAATTATTTAACATAAATTATTTACCTCATAATATTTTAGTCGTGTTATCGTTCAATATGACTGCTGGCTGACAGTGCATCTCTGCTTAAGTCGCGTCGATCGCCTTCTTCAAAATTATCTGGGACAAGACAACGTTTTCTTCGCAGATTCTTTTATTACAAATGTGGTGTCGGTTGCTGCACAATTAATTCACTTAAAATACAAACCTTACGAAATCCTTGAGCTTATGCTCTGCAAAAAAATCAATTTTTATAAAATCCCTAACTGGATTTGGATATCATAATAAAATAAATCTTTGTGAACGCGTTCACAAAGTTATTACTTTTATATCAAATAATTGATTAAATTAATTTAATCGTAAACTGCGAACTGGACTCAATAAATACCTACCCAAAAATAAACGTTATACGACTGACTTAAGCCAAAGGCAGGCTAACCACCTCCGATGTTACCCACTTAGGCCGACTAGCTAGCTAGAGTGTCTGTGTGCGCCACTGTCTGCGACACCTTGTTGTGTCGCGTCCGACATAAACTTTAATAGTGGGCGGAACAAGCACTAATGTCAGAAGTTAGTGTTATATAAATTGCTATAGAATGTTAATTAAGTCCATTTGAATTTTTACAGTTAATAAAACATTTAGTATTCGATTGGTCAGCACACAGCAGCTGTGTTAGCCCAAACAAACACAAAAAAAGGGTAAGTATGTAGATACTTATTTAGGTAAGCACTACCCCTAAATTTAACTGTAACATTTTTAATTATCATCGCAAAATTAAATGACATCTTAACATTGGGAATTAAAACACAAGGTATAGACTAACTATTATAGTATAATAGATAAAATCAAAAGATGTATTAAAAGAACAAAACATATGACAGTACTGCATACCAAATAAAGAAACATGACTTTTATTATTCCAACATGTATTTACTTTCTATAGACAAAGTTTCGTCTTTTATAGATAAAGGTAAGTACATAAAATATTTTCTTTTTATCAATCTATAAAATAAATACAAAAAAAAATATACAATCAAGATTCTACATGCCATGGTTTCTATGGCCATCGGAAAAGCTGCACGCAGCATAAACTTAATACTTATTTAACATTTGTTTTAAACTTGAATTCCTAACAATATAGCAAAAATGTTGCATATCAACAATAATAGTAATAATAATAACAATGAATATACTTGCATTTCATTATTCAAATAAAATCACATAAATACTTTGGAATCATCCACCGAGAAGATTATCTCAGTTATCTAATAAATCAAGTATCATCACCCGGATAAATAAACAAGAACCGGGTGCCAGTGCTTCCCCATGGTAGGTAAGCTTTGATTAGGAAAGTATATTTAAGTAACTTATTCGCAGACACCAACCAATATAAAATCAGAGCGACAGTGTTTACAACAACTGACTAATGTCAGAGTTGTAACGTAATCATAAGTACATACACGTTCGCACGGCTACGGCTGCAGCGTGTTCAATTGCGCTTACGTATGCGTTTCCATGGGAAACAGTATTTGTAATAAAATATTCCTTTTTACTTCAATAAAGACTTGACCGTTTTACCAAGAACATGTCTTTGATTTAACAACCCAAAATAATAATATTACATGGCGAACCTGCCAGTTGCAAATTAAGTACAAAAGTTAATTAAATGAAGTAGTAAAATTAAAGGGTCTTTAGCTCAAAAAAATATCCAGTGTATCCAGTGCTAAAATTTGTCACTTCAAGAATCATGGGCAAAAATTATTCCAAGGAGGAGGTCGTAATTGCCCAGAACGCGAACGGCGCAGCAGCAGCTAATGCAGAAGTAGCAAAGGCAGAACACTCCAACCACGTAATCCAGTCTCTACTGATAGTAGCCGTTGTCCTCGTTTCCGCTGCTACTATTTTCTATCTGCTCAAAATGTGTCGCAAAAGCGCAATCAAGACCCTGAGGCGTGAGTTGAACGCCGTCTCGATGGACAACCTCGCCCGTCCCAATGTTTAGAAGAGCGGTTCCCAGGAAAATCCCGACCCCCATTGACTGTCGTGACCCCCATCGTTTGCCCCTTAATTTCGGTGCTAAAGTGTTCAGTGCGTCTGTACCAGGTGTGTGAAACAAAAGACAACTACAGTTATGTAAGTGTTAGTAATAAGTTCTAAGTACTAATCAATTGTATTTATTAATTGTATTTTGTGTCGCTATTTTTTTTTTTATTTTATTATAGAAAATATGTGCCTTAATGTGTTAGTAGTTTATATTACTTAGGCATACATACATATTATGTCTATATCGGATAAAAAAAAATTATATAATATATATAATAGTTTTTAGATAAATCCGCAATCATGGCAAAAGAAAATTTTGACATCAAAACGGCTTTAGCCTTATTACCTATAATGAATAATAAGGAGGACTTGACTATCCAATTAATAGACAACATCTCATTATACAGCGACTCGCTGAACGAAGCTGGCAACAAACAATTAATAAATTTCGTACTAAAAAGCCGACTATCGGCTAGCGCTAAATTAAGGTTAAAAAGTGAGTACAGTTCCGTAGAATCATTAATAACAGATATGCGTAAATTCCTTATCCAGAAAAAATCGGCTGTCGCAATACAGTCTCAATTATTTAGCGCCAAGCAAGGTCGTAGAAGTATTGAAAAATACGGTTCCGATTTAGAGGAACTATTTGTAAACTTGACTATATCTCAGGCTGATGGTGACACAAAGAAATATGACACCTTACGCCCGATTAACGAAAAAGTCGCGATCGAACAATTGGCAGAAGGTTTGTCTGACCCACGGTTAAGTACAATAATAGCCTCCCGCGAGTTTAGTTCTCTCCCGGAAGCTATACAAACAGCCCTAGATAAAAAATTATCTACGACTAATCCCGAACTAGGGATAATGAACTTAGAACGCAACCCGAAACGCGTTTATAGTAGGGGTAATAGGCGTTATCCGAACACGATGAATAGGCCTCGCTATGTAGGCAACAATATCGCTCCTAGGCAGGGCTACCGTGTCAACCAATCCTATTTTAATAGGCCGCCGACGAATGCAACTCGGGGCAGAATTTTCAGAAGCTACCGTCGTCGAGGTCAAGGTAGTAGGTATTCGTACCCCGCCCGTGTCGCTCAGATACAGTCAGAGAACCCTGAGCATCCAGATAACATCCAAAACGTACCAGGAAATGAGTTTTTTCGTTCCTAAAACTAGCCATAATTTTGTGTTTAATTATAACGTAAATAGTGTAGTCCAGCTGCGTACAAATATAAGTAGTAATGATATAAGTCTCTTAGTAGATAGTGGCGCGAGCCTCAGTGTTTTGAAATATGAGTGGCTATTAGAACATTGTCACGGACATTTAGATAACGAGCTGCACTACGATAGAATTGTTATTAAAGGAGTTAGCGGCAAATTAATTTCTGAAGGTTACGTATATTTAGATTTAGTATGTAATAATGTGTCTTTTCAACAGAAATTTTATATTTTTAAGAACCTTACATGTGATGCCGATGGCATATTAGGTGAAAACTTTTTGAAGCGTTACCACGCTATAATCAACTATGAAACGCGCCTTTTGACAATTTCAAAAGACAGCGTTGTTATTAGTTTGCCTATTAGTAACAACAAGAATCAATTTATACACGAGATACCCGCTCGATGCGAAATAATAAAATATATACCATGTTCGAGTAAAGAAGATAGCGTGATTTTGTCACAAGAAATAATGAGTGGTGTTTTTATGGCAGGAATGATTTCTAGACCATTAAATGGCAAGATTCCGATAAGAATTTTAAATACGACAGACGAAAATGTGACTTACGACTTTTCAAACATTACATTACATTCAATTAATAATTTTGACATTTGTGAGTTAGAAAATAACGAGAAATCGGTCCAACGCGTAAAACATCTATTTCATTTTCTTGATTTAGATCATTTGAATAGAGAAGAAAGACTTAGTATAGAAGAAATTTGTGCGAAATATGCGGATGTGTTCCATCTTCCCGGAGACTCTCTAACTGTTACCAACTTAATGGAACACAATATAGTACTTAAAAACAATGTCACCCCGGTTTACGTAAAACCTTATCGTATCCCACATGCATTAAAAGGTGAAATTGAAAAACAAGTCCAAGAAATGTTAAAAAATGATATCATAGAGGAGACGGTGTCTGAATGGTCCAGCCCAGTTCTCCTAGTACCAAAGAAAGCTGATAGATCCAACGAAAAAAAATGGCGGTTAGTCGTCGATTATCGGCAATTAAACAATAAAATACAAGATGACAAATTCCCTTTGCCGAATATCACAGAAATTCTAGATTCGTTATCCGGAAGTATTTATTTTTCCAAATTAGATTTATCCCAATCATATTATCAATTATCTTTAAATCCTGATTCACGTAAATACACATCTTTTAGTTTAAATAAGATGTATCAACTTTCTCTGGACAGTAACTCACGTAAATATACTACATTCACAGCCGGAAAACAATACCAAATGAAGCGTTGCCCCATGGGTCTCAAAACGAGTGCTAGTGTTTTCTCGAGACTCATGACAGTAGCAATGTCCGGCCTTAATTACGACAAATGTTTCATCTACCTAGACGATTGTATTGTTATAGGGAAAAGCATCGAACACCATAATAAAAATCTAATGTGTGTGTTAAACCGTCTAAGAGAAGTGAACCTCAAGTTAAACCCACTTAAATGTGAATTTTTACGCAGAGAAATATTGTACCTAGGACATAAAATAACATCAGATGGCATTAATCCCGACCCAAGCAAAATTGTCGCGATAAAAGAATATCCAAGGCCAACGTCCTCTGACGAAGTAAAGCGTTTCGTAGCATTTACTAATTATTACCGTCGATTTATTTTAGGTTTTGCAGATTTGGTGCACCCATTAAACCAATTATGTAAAAAAGGTGTAAAATTCGATTGGAATGAAAATTGCGAAAATTCTTTTCAAAAATTAAAAGTTGCACTTTCCAACCCTCCAGTTTTAGACTACCCCGATTTTAGCGAAAATAACATTTTTAGACTGCAAACCGACGCATCAAAAACCGGTTTAGGTGCCGTATTATCTAACAGCAATGGCAAGGTCATAGCTTACGCCAGTAGGAGCTTAAAGCCCGCCGAAACTCGGTTTCCAGTCATTGATCTAGAACTTTTGGCAATTGTATGGGCCGTACGTCACTTCAGACCGTATTTATATGGCAGAAAATTTATAATTTATTCTGACCACAGACCATTGGTATATTTATTTAATTTAAAAGATCCTTCCAGTCGTTTAACAAAATTCCGTCTTTATTTAGAAGAGTACGATTTCACTGTCGAGTACGTACCCGGTCGAGATAATGCAGCTGCAGATGCGTTAAGTCGACTCTCGGTGACGTCACAAGACTTAAAAAATATGCATGAAAAAATTATTTCGGTCTTAACCAGAGCCCAAAGTAAAAAATTAACCAACGAAAATGACAAGTCCTTGATTAATATTCCAACAGCTGGCCGGTCTGATCAACCTACCGCTGTTGAAATATTGAAAAAGCCAGACGATGTAATAGAACTACGTTTTGTGGAAAAATTAAAAGATAAATATAAGAATGACCCAAATATTTTAGTCTCAAACGCTAATTTATGCACATATGTACCTTCGCAATCCGCGATTTTTCTTTATTCTCGATCGTTGCCATCCCAAGAGGAGTTAGCGAGAGATTTAGAAAGCATGTGCTTGAAACTTAATATAGAGAAATTACTCATTATAAAAAACACGTGTAATAATAAAAATATTAAATATTTGCTGCGCAGCATGAGTAAGTTTCAAATAGCGTCACCTCAAATATTAATTACTAGAGGTATTACTAGAATTACTGATAAAGATGAAATAAAAACAATTTTAAATGACTTTCACCTGCTTCCCACAAGCGGACACGCAGGCATGAACCGTATGCTAAATAATATTAAAAAATATTATTTTTGGCCTGGAATGTCAAATGACGTCATGAATTATGTTAAAAAATGTAGGAATTGTCAAATACAAAAGTTCTGCAATAAAAATACGCGAGAACCTTTATCTATTACCACTACAGCCGACACGGCATTCGAGAGGTTAAATTTAGATATAATGGGCCCGTTAGACATAGACAATTATAGTAATAAGTATATTTTAACTCTACAGTGCGATCTAAGCAAATTCGTGGAAGCGTATCCTTTACCGCGGAAGGACGCAGAAACTGTCGCTAGATCATTCGTTAATAATTTTATATTGCGCTACGGTATTCCAAAACAAATTTAAGTGACAAAGGAACGGAATTCACTTCATCAATTATGAGCGAAACATGCAAACTATTAGGTATTGAAAAATTACACTCTACGTCTTATCACCACGAGACTATGGGTGGTATAGAAAATACTCATAAACACTTAGCGGCCTATCTCAGAATTCAGTGCGAAAATAATAAGTCCGATTGGAGCGAATGGGTCCCTTATTGGTGTTTTTCGTTTAATACTAGTGTTCACTCCGAAACGAAGTACACTCCGTACGAGCTAATATTTGGTAAAGTCTGTAACTTACCCAGCAATTTAACCAAAGGCATCGATCCTTTATACAACTTCGATGACTATCCCAGAGAATTAAAGTACCGTTTGCAAAAAGCGCAACTAGACGCTAAGGAAAATTTGTTAAAAAGTAAGGAAATAAGAAAATTTAAATATGATAAAAAATGTAATCCTGTTAGTTATAAGTCAGGAGATTTAGTGTTAGTGAAAATCAAGTAGGTAATAAGCTAGATTGTATTTATGAAGGTCCCTTTAAAGTTATACAAGAAATAACACCGAATGTTAAAATAATGAAAAATAACAAAGAATTGTTAATACATAAAAATAATACTAGACCTTATTATTCATGAAATTAAGTAAGTACATGTACCTACCTAATAATACAAAATATTTTTTTGCAAAGTACTTTGTTGAGTTTTAGTTCAAGTTATAATGTTCATGTCATAATATGATGTGTTATTGTCAATTAGTATAAGCGGTTACATTGTGTAAAAAAAAATGTGTTTACTTTATACTGAATTTAGAATGTAAATTGTGTTAGTTATAACATTTTTTTTTCAATAAATAGAGGGGTGTGTACCCTATACTTTTCGGGGGAGTTGTAACGTAATCATAAGTACATACACGTTCGCACGGCTACGGCTGCAGCGTGTTCAATTGCGCTTACGTATGCGTTTCCATGGGAAACAGTATTTGTAATAAAATATTCCTTTTTACTTCAATAAAGACTTGACCGTTTTACCAAGAACATGTCTTTGATTTAACAACCCAAAATAATAATATTACATTATTATTTTAAAGTTTAGGTTAGGTATATTATTTTAAAGTTAATTCCAGAATATGGTACATGTTATGGTAGCTAATTAGAAGTTTTTTCATATTCTACTGAAATATTCAACAAGTACTTAAGTAAGTATATAACAAAATGTTAACTTGTTATCTACAACGTGCTAAGATTATAATCGAAATATAGAATGATTCAATCGAGGTCTGAGTAAAATCGAGATTCCCCACAAATTTAATAGGCTTTACATCACACCAAAAGGTGATTATTTAAATTCATATCTATTAATGTACACAACGACGTGGTCGAAGTACAATAAAAACTAGCACTTATGTATTTATTTATGTACGTACATACACATTACACGCCCCCGGCACTTTGTAATAAAGCCAACATCATCAGACTTAAATCTTCATAAAATTTTAAAATGTAAAACAGGCACAACCCTTGCATTGCAGTGACCACTTAACTAAAACTATCTAGGATATCTGATCTGTCATCGGACTCTTGAGACAATATCAGTCTTCAAAGCGTACAAATGAATATAAAATTTTCAAACAAAACATAATATCTGCGACAGTTATTTTGGCTACAGTGTAGCCAAAAGGGACATCATCAGTTAGGTTAGATTAAAACTGACCTTTTTGGTCACAAAACGGCAAAATGAAGCGCGAGCTGAGCGAGCGCATCGAGTGTGCCACGGCAGCGGCCAGTGAAGCACCAGAACGCAACTGTTGGTGAACCTCCTTTGCGACACCCGGACTTTGCACCCGGTTCGATATTTTTAATAAAGAAACATTTTAAATAACAGGAAAATATATTGATTGAAATATTTCAATCGAAATAACTTGTTTTAACAGGCCCACGGTTAAAAAAAATACTATTAATAAATAACTCTCCAAAGAAAAATTTCAAAATCCTTCTGGTTGTTCTGTAAGCAGCAACTAATGGTTGTTAGAAACATGTTGCCCACCAGAAGTACGGGAATATTTTGGATGATCCCCTTTTTAAGTTCCTCTCCCTCAGGGATTAAGGACAGTGTTTACACTGAAAAATTAAATAAAATAATAAGATAAAATGAGTAAAAATATGTACATATCGACGGTGCCTGGATGGTGCTCATCAAAAGCAACCGAAATAATTTATGTTAAAACATCAATCGACGGTGCTCTGTAGCGACCGGCCGAATTTATGTTAATTATGTTAAAACCATAATAAATGTTTATTGAATGTTAATCTATTTATTCACCTTACATAACTATAGTGACGGTGCCCATCAGAGGGCGACCGAATTAAGTTAAATAGTAAGATACTTAATCAACGGTAACCATTAGGAGTGACCGCCAGAGTTCATATCAAATTATCAATCAACGATGCTTCGAAGCGACCGGCTGAATCCATATCAAAATATTGTTACAAATCACACAACTCTCAACATGTGGGGCTTACTACCATAGAGGAAGAAAACAGCATGTTTTAATTACTTATACAAAATTATTTAGATACAACTTTTCATAAACTTGTGTCAACGGTGCCAGGAGCAGCCGATAGACCTTCCCCGGTCCAGTTGCGGAACAAGCTGGAACCGAGGGGTATAATAATAATAGCGTTTACTGTCGCTGCATCAAATACGCCATCAATTGTTGTAATATTCCGCAATCAAGCCAATATCTGACTGTATAAATGTTTTAATTGAACACCAATATAAAGGCAACATTCTTTTGCAAAACCACTGAATACTTATTCTTGTTAAAAGTGCCTCGTTACGTATCTATTCAAATTTACAAAGCAGCGGCTTTTCTCAAAAAAAAAAAACAATTTTTTTGAATACTCGTTCAAACGACTACGGCTAAACAACGTCTCTAAATAAAATAGGGCGCAATGGTTAATCTCAACACTGGGCAAGTTGAACGAATTATGAGTTGAACGAAATGCCACGGAAATAAATGGCCGGACAGCGCCAGGACACAGAATAAACTCAAGCTGTATACACTTTCTCATATTTGAAGAACACAAGGCTCAGCTCACATTCAACGCAATATAGCTTTACCAACAATGTATAGGAATCGTACGAAACATGTTTTCCGTAACGTAAAAATTTTCATAAGCATTAAATTTGTCAAAATTATAACCTTTTCAGCAGATCGCTTAGGCCAAAAGCGAATAACACTCATGAACGGCAATTTTACGAATGTTAGAATTAACAGAAAATATTTTTCAACATATCGTGCGTAGAATCATATCATTATAAAATATGGAAAAATTTCACTGACCTTAGGGCGAGGCGTTAGATTACCTCAATTCAATTCAAATCCTGCGTCGTATTTACTGTAGATCCATGTCCTCACCCTCGTTCTCTGCTACTCCACGAACATGACGACGAAAACGGAGACGACACAGAGTCGGACCCAACTAACACTGATTTTACGCATGGTTTTCAAACTACGCACACTCATTTTATATAGCCGAAAATAAATCGTAAGATGTTACTTTTCAACAAAAATATGTAATATAAAATCTAAATTTGAATTAAGAATTTCGCGAACGCTAACAGCGTTTGACTTACTTTAGAAAACTTTAAAATTCGAACGCTAACAGCGTTTGACCTACTTAGGAAAATTTTTAAATTTCGAACGCTAACAGCGTTTGACTAGATGTGAACGGTTGCGAAAAAAGGACGCCAATGAGCGCTGAAACTAGCATGGCCGCCTGGTGAACAAAGTGGGGTGAGGTATGACGTCGCACGGATGCGGATGTGACGTAATTCGGTAAGATAGACCTATAATAATGATGCTGAACGGGAAACGGAAAGGCTTCGCTATTCTCAATCTGTTTACCAAGGCTTCGAATAACGGCGAATAGGACACAATATACAAGTTTTAGCGCGTTTAGTAGTTTCACAGTTTAGTAGCTTAAAATCAAGCCATATTTCATCTAAGGGTGGGTGGAACCAGGAAAGCAGCTCGAACATCTCATCGTACCAGCTTTCATACACTACGGAGATCATTTAAACTGGTCGTCTTATTGTAACTTATTTTAACCGCCTATGTTGTCTAGTGGTTCGCCCACCCGTGTAAGATGCAGGGGTTCCGGGTTCGATTCCCAGGGGGGGTGCAATTTGTATTCGGTATGGTTGGTGGTAAGACTTATTTCAAGTTCGCCTGGCTAGCTACCACCGTCTTACCTAAGTCTGACGCCATAACAACTATTTAAAAATTGTTGTGTTCCGGCAGTTAGAGGTAAGATAGCCAGTTCCTCAGTGATGAGGATTCCGGATGTAGTGCGCTTTGTCCTTCGGCCTTATCGTCACTTAACATCAGGTGAGGTGAAGACCTAGCACTATCCCATTGTGTATAAAAAAATAAAATTGTAAGTTGCAGGCAAAAAGGATACCTACTGGCAGCGAACTAAAATCTATGGAAGTGTAATTGCAAACAAATATTGCTTAAAAAATGGCACCACGGGGCCGAAAAAGTACAACCCGGTCAGCTTTAGTCGTGCCAGCCACGCACCCGGTGACTGACGTTAGTGTTCTTTTCAATAAATTGCAGTTTATATTATAAAGAAAAGATAGAAAGAGAGAGTTTATTAGAAATGACGTCCTTTATAGTCAAATGGTGTAGAAGATGCAAAGAAGGCAGTAAAAAGATGCAGAAAAAACGTATCTTATTTTTTCGTTTAAGTATAGAAAATATCTATGAGTATACAAATTATGGTCTCTAATAAGCAACCAGTGTTCAGACGCTTTGTGCTGCATAATTAAATGTCAGCATTTTTAGCTTTGTCCACTTAGTTGTACTTTTCTTGTGGTGCCATTTTTTGAGCAGAATGCTTATTCCATAGATTTAGTTCGCTGCCTACTGGGGATTTTTCCTACTACCTTTTCTACTGGAGTAGAAAAATCCCAAAATCTATAAAATGTTTATTTTTTTAAGGTGGATAAGAAACGAGATAAATTAGAGAGAAAAGTTTTAGACAGCCAGGAAAGAGCTTTCTGGGATGTGCATCGGCCAATGGTGAGTAAAAAGATATGTTAATGCGAATATGGTAGAAAGCATTGACCTCTATATTATTACACTGGACTGGCTGCTGTCAAACTGCTCTTGTGCCTATTTGATTTCCGCCATTTTGGCGCTGTAGGACGTAGCGTGAGGGACATGGTACTAAAGTCTGAAGTCTGGAGAGACCATCACGGCAACCATTTTGGCGCTGTAGGACGTAGCGTGAGCATAGCGTGAGGGACATGGTACTAAAGTCTGAAGTCTGGAGAGACCATCACGGCAACCATTTTGGCGCTGTAGGACGTAGCGTGAGCATAGCGTGAGGGACATGGTACTAAAGTCTGAAGTCTGGAGAGACCATCACGGCAACCATTTTGGCGCTGTAGGACGTAGCGTGAGCATAGCGTGAGGGACATGGTACTAAAGTCTGAAGTCTGGAGAGACCATCACGGCAACCATTTTGGCGCTGTAGGACGTAGCGTGAGCATAGCGTGAGGGACATGGTACTAAAGTCTGAAGTCTGGAGAGACCATCACGGCAACCATTTTGGCGCTGTAGGACGTAGCGTGAGCATAGCGTGAGGGACATGGTACTAAAGTCTGAAGTCTGGAGAGACCATCACGGCAACCATTTTGGCGCTGTAGGACGTAGCGTGAGCATAGCGTGAGGGACATGGTACTAAAGTCTGAAGTCTGGAGAGACCATCACGGCAACCATTTTGGCGCTGTAGGACGTAGCGTGAGCATAGCGTGAGGGACATGGTACTAAAGTCTGAAGTCTGGAGAGACCATCACGGCAACCATTTTGGCGCTGTAGGACGTAGCGTGAGCATAGCGTGAGGGACATGGTACTAAAGTCTGAAGTCTGGAGAGACCATCACGGCAACCATTTTGGCGCTGTAGGACGTAGCGTGAGCATAGCGTGAGGGACATGGTACTAAAGTCTGAAGTCTGGAGAGACCATCACGGCAACCATTTTGGCGCTGTAGGACGTAGCGTGAGCATAGCGTGAGGGACATGGTACTAAAGTCTGAAGTCTGGAGAGACCATCACGGCAACCATTTTGGCGCTGTAGGACGTAGCGTGAGCATAGCGTGAGGGACATGGTACTAAAGTCTGAAGTCTGGAGAGATCATCACGGCAACCATTTTGGCGCTGTAGGACGTAGCGTGAGCATAGCGTGAGGGACATGGTACTAAAGTCTGAAGTCTGGAGAGATCATCACGGCAACCATTTTGGCGCTGTAGGACGTAGCGTGAGCATAGCGTGAGGGACATGGTACTAAAGTCTGAAGTCTGGAGAGATCATCACGGCAACCATTTTGGCGCTGTAGGACGTAGCGTGAGCATAGCGTGAGGGACATGGTACTAAAGTCTGAAGTCTGGAGAGATCATCACGGCAACCATTTTGGCGCTGTAGGACGTAGCGTGAGCATAGCGTGAGGGACATGGTACTAAAGTCTGAAGTCTGGAGAGATCATCACGGCAACCATTTTGGCGCTGTAGGACGTAGCGTGAGCATAGCGTGAGGGACATGGTACTAAAGTCTGAAGTCTGGAGAGATCATCACGGCAACCATTTTGGCGCTGTAGGACGTAGCGTGAGCATAGCGTGAGGGACATGGTACTAAAGTCTGAAGTCTGGAGAGATCATCACGGCAACCATTTTGGCGCTGTAGGACGTAGCGTGAGCATAGCGTGAGGGACATGGTACTAAAGTCTGAAGTCTGGAGAGATCATCACGGCAACCATTTTGGCGCTGTAGGACGTAGCGTGAGCATAGCGTGAGGGACATGGTACTAAAGTCTGAAGTCTGGAGAGATCATCACGGCAACCATTTTGGCGCTGTAGGACGTAGCGTGAGCATAGCGTGAGGGACATGGTACTAAAGTCTGAAGTCTGGAGAGATCATCACGGCAACCATTTTGGCGCTGTAGGACGTAGCGTGAGCATAGCGTGAGGGACATGGTACTAAAGTCTGAAGTCTGGAGAGATCATCACGGCAACCATTTTGGCGCTGTAGGACGTAGCGTGAGCATAGCGTGAGGGACATGGTACTAAAGTCTGAAGTCTGGAGAGATCATCACGGCAACCATTTTGGCGCTGTAGGACGTAGCGTGAGCATAGCGTGAGGGACATGGTACTAAAGTCTGAAGTCTGGAGAGATCATCACGGCAACCATTTTGGCGCTGTAGGACGTAGCGTGAGCATAGCGTGAGGGACATGGTACTAAAGTCTGAAGTCTGGAGAGATCATCACGGCAACCATTTTGGCGCTGTAGGACGTAGCGTGAGCATAGCGTGAGGGACATGGTACTAAAGTCTGAAGTCTGGAGAGATCATTACGGCAACCATTTTGGCGCTGTAGGACGTAGCGTGAGCATAGCGTGAGGGACATGGTACTAAAGTCTGAAGTCTGGAGAGACCATCACGGCAACCATTTTCATTGTACACGTCAAAATCAGTTCTTTAGACTCACGCTAGTGACGTTTCAAATAGGCACAAGAACTTTGCTGTCAAATCATACAGACAGCCAGTCCAGTTAATAAGAAAAAAAAAATTAATGTCAGTGGTAGATAGGGACCATCAAACTGAATAACTTTTACTATAGAACCAACTCGAAAATCGCGAAAAAAATGATCAGTTGTTTCATACATTTTGATTTATCGGTATCGGTAGGTATTAATTTTTGAAGAAACTATTTTTTTTCGTGATTTCTAAGTTGGTCCCATCGTAAAAGTTGTTCAGTTTGATGGTCCCTATCTACCATATTCGGCATTAGGAGATTATTTTGTAACACATTGTATAGGATTTAAAAAAAATGATGTTATGTGTCTAATAACAACGTAAATTACTTAATAACAACGTAATGCCGAATATGGTAGATAGGGACCATCAAACTGAACAACTTTGACTATGGGACCAACTGAAATCGCAAAAAAAAATCGGCTGTTTCATACAAAAATTAATAACGAAAATATAAAGTATGAAACCGCTGATTTTTCGCGATTTCAGAGTCCTCATTGTAAAAGATTTTCATTTTGGTCCCTATTTACCATATTCGGCATTACGATTTTGTTTATTTTGGACAAGTCACGCCAATATCCCTATCTCTTTCTCGCATATGTTTTAGCCCGGTTGCGTGAATACGACAGAATTGGACCCCAGAAAATTATCTAGGATCAACGGTTTGAAAGCGAAGCGTATGCGGCAAGCACAGGACTTGATATTACAACATAATTTGAAGGTAAGTGGAATGCACACGCAAAGCTGTAGCCAGAAAACAATTTCGGGGGGAGGGGGGGTTTGGTGGGACAGTAGAACATATTAAAAAATTGAGAAAGAAAAAAAATGGTGTCACTTATACAGAGTCTTCTCTTACACACATCAACTTTGTCTAGGGATACAGGTGTTATTTTCATACAAACGAGGTAACTTTGAAGCCTTGGTTTCCTGCCAGGGATGTACCGTGCTGTGATCTGATGACGGCTATCCAGGGAGTGAATGGAGGAGATTCAGATCGCTATACACACCCAACTGATCTGATCAGCATTCTAAAAGATTAATGGGTCAGAGTTCTCAGTTTGAGGATTTCCATACATTTTCTTTCATGCTATTTTCGTGGTTTTTTTTAAACATGTCCATTACGTTCTGAGAATGCTGGTCAGATCAGTTGGGTGTGTATAGCGATCTGAATCTACTCCATTCACTGCCTGGATCGTCATCATCAGATCACAGCTCGGTACATCCCTGGCAGGAAACCAAGGCTTCAAAGTTACCTCGTTTGTATGAAAATAACACCTGTATCCCTAGACAAAGTTGATGTGTGTATATGTTGCATACAAAAAATAATAACGAAAATGTAAAAATGTATAAGTTGGTCCCATAGTAAAAGTTGTTCAGTTTGATGGTCCCTATCTACCATATTCGGCTTTATAAAGCTATTACCAAACACCTGTATTTATTAGAAAACCATTACAGAAATATTAACCACCTTATAGTTGACGTAGTACGTAGTTTCGCCGCTCTCTAGTAGATGTCACTGCAAACCTAGATAGGTCGTCAGTGTCTTTATAGATCATAGTGGTAAAATAAGGTGTCTACATACTAAATTTTTTTTTTCATTTCGGGGGAGGGGAAGTCAATCCCCCTTGATCCCCCCTGGCTACTGCCTTGTGCACACACAAGGGGACCTAAAAAACAAGATTGTATGTATGACTATCACTAGCTTCCGCCCGCGACTTCGTCCGCTTGGATATTCGAGAAAATCTTTATTAAACCTAAGCAAGACAACCTAAATACGATATCATATAGCAATTTATCACGTTTAACTGTCAAAAGATAATGGATTTTGACAGTTAAGTGTCTCTATCTACTATATTTTGATTTAGCTATTAATTCTGTTATACGTTGTATACTGTCACAGAATATATATGTTACCGGCAATGTATGAAATGCAGGCATTGTATACAATGCCTAGGCATTGTATACAATGCCTGGCCCTTTTAGGCAATGTATGAAATATAATGAATATTGATATCTATTTCACACATTACCTAGGCAGTGTATACAATGACTAGGCATTGTATAGAATGCCTGCTGGTCCACCGGCAATGTGTATAATAAAAAGATTTTCGAGAATAGATTCGAGGGGGGATCGAGGGGGGCTTGGGGAAAGCTCGAGGGGGGGGGCTTGAGGAAAGCTCGAGGGGGGGGGGGGGGGCTCGAGGAAAGCTCGAGGAGGGTTCGATGGGGGGCTCGAGGGGGGCTCGGGGGGGCTCGAGGGGGGCTTGAGGGGTGCTCGAGGGGGCTCGAGGGGGGCTCGAGGGGGGCTCGAGGTGGGCTCGAGGGGGCTCGAGGGGGGCTCGAGGGGGGCTCGAGGGGGCTCGAGGGGGGTTCGAGGGGGGCTCGAGGTGGGCTCGAGGGGGGCTCGAGGGGGGCTCGAGGGGGCTCGAGGGGGGCTCGAGGAGGGCTCGAGGGGGGCTCGAGGGGGGCTCGAGGGGGCTCGAGGGGGGTTCGAGGGGGGCTCGAGGGGGGCTCGAGGGGGGCTCGAGGGGGCTCGAGGGGGGCTCGAGGAGGGCTCGAGGGGGGCTCGAGGGGGCTCTTTGGAATCGAACCTGTTTTACTCCTGTAGGTCCCGCGTATAGGTTAGAAATTTAAGGCGAGCGCGGAGCGCAGCGGAGCGTGAGCCTTAAATTTCGAGGTTATTTTTTTATAACAGACAACAGAAATTTGAGTTTGGAATCAAACCTGCTTCACTCCTGTAGGTCCCGCGTATAGGTTAGAAATTTAAGGCGAGCGCGAAGCGCAGCGGAGCGTGAGCCTTAAATTTCGAGGTTATTTTTTTATAACAGACAACAGAAATATACTTATTTTACACATTGCCGGTGGACCAGCAGGCATTGTATACAATGCCTAGGAAAAGTATAAAATGAATTATATTTCATACATTGCCTGATCGTTTTAGGCATTGTATACAATGCCTAGGCATTGTATACAATGCCGGATTATACACATTGCCGGTAACATATATAAGTACTACCGTACAGAAAGGACACTCCCCGCCCCGCCCCAGAACCAATTACCTCACCCCACCGCGCGAGTTCGTGTGCCGAATCGTGTGCTCATTGAGTCGTGTTTGTCAACTGTCAACTTATTTTGATATTCAAAGCAATGCGTCGTAACTTTATTTACCAAAAAGTTCTAATTATGAATTGAGCGCCGCTCATACAGTACAAACTGCACGGTAGCCCTAGACTTACACACACAGTTGCGCGTGTACAACAACGTCATCTGACGTCATCTGTTTATAATGGGGCGGTTGTATGGAGTGTCCGGAGTGTGATACTGTTCAAAAGAAAGTAAGGGCCACTATACGGTTTTCCATACAAACGAGCTAATTTCTGAGAAAAAGTTTTTTAATAATATTTCCTTTTTTGAGTAGTATATATTTTCTTCTTTTCTATCTTTCAGAATAACCCTATAGTGACTATAACAAATCCACAAGAAAGTGAAGAACAGATTCAGAAGAAATCTGATAACACTCCTAAAGAGAATGGTAAGAAACATAATATTATATTATAATATTTACTTTTAAGCAGATTTTTTTCGGACGCAAAACGTGTAATGAACTAAGATCAAGCGTTTGTTAAAATGAACACTTTACAAAATCACTGAATAAATAATATTACCAAACGTACAGAAGTCCATCCGCGCGAGGACAACCAAATAATAAGCTACTCTCGCTGCACGGCAATAAAGTACAATTTAAAATGCACAGCGCTGCGTGCCTATTATTATAAGCACCTCCGAAGCGCTTCTCTTTCTGTCGCGTAGCTCTGTCTCAACCGACACACGCCACCCCTCGTGCGCTGGCTCGACTGAGTCAGCTGCGAGCAGTACGCTAATATAAAAGTTTAAGCGCGGAGTGACCCCCCCTGGCAAAATATGCATTTCGCAAAATAAACATTTTATAGAATAGCTTTAATGTGTTTGTAAATATTGTTGCTTCTGATTTCTGAAAAAGCTGATAATTTTATTTCGCCTGTTCTTCTTAGCTAAAAAGTCTCGAATGGGCGCAATAGGGAATATGCATTAGTCACCGATTTTGATAAATTTGAGCTTCGGACACGTATAAAAACATAATGGAACAGAAAAAAAGTATTGTTTTAATTTTATCACACGACGAAATGACGGATAAATAACGTTTTTTTTTTCATTTTCGGATATAATGCACTTAAGTTAGAGAGAATATCGAATAAGAAATAATATTTTGTATGACACATATGTACTTAAACGCAAAATTTAGGAAGATAATTGAAAATTCTTGGCTAACTCCATAATAAACGCGCCTGAAATATGATGTGACCTCAAAAATCATGACCATTTTGTATAAAGCGTTTTCGGCGGGTGCTGCTGCGTGCTAACTTCAAGTAACTATATCACGAGAAAAAAAAAACGCAAGAGAAAAGTTTTAATATTACAGTTGATTTTCTCACGCATAATGCGTATACTTTTGATATTTGGTACAAAAAAAAATTATGCATATTCCCTATTAAAAAAGTTTATTTAAATAAAGAAGAATTGGTGGTAGGGCTTATTTCAAGTCCGCCTGGCTAGCTACCACCATCTTACCTAAGTCTGACGCCATAACAACAATTTAAACATTGTTGTGTTCTGGCAGTTAGAGGTAAGATAGCCAGTTCCTCAGTGGTGAGGATTCCGGGTGTAGTGCGCTTCCACCTTCGGCCTTATCGTCACTTAACATCAGGTGAGGTGAAGGCCAAGCACTCTCCCTTTGTGCATAAAAAAGACTGACTTTAAAGTCAAACTTCAGTTTAAACTGAGTCCTTCAGAATGTTCACTTCTCAAAATGTGCACATTGTTATATTGTATACTACTTTGGTTAGCACTTTTTGATTCAAAATATGAAAAGTAAATTATCCATACAAAATTTTTCAAAATTACTCTATACAAATTGGAATCGTACTCGATTCTATATGTATTCGATAATTTACCTGATCATTTTCAGTTTATAGTTTACTAGTGACGTTCGCGACTTCGTAGCTGCGTGGAAAGTTTTTTTTTGCTATCCCTCGGAAACAGTACTTTTGTCTGGATGAAAGGTACTTCTCTGTACCCTTGAGAACGTGTATGCAAAATTTTATGATGATTGGTTCAGTAGTTATGACGTGAAGGCGTAACAAACCAACGGACTTTTGCATAAGTAAGGATTAATAAAAAAACTTTTTTCCCAGGCGAAACTTCAAAGCAGATAACAGTAAACGCCGAAACGGAGAAAGCTCCCACTCCTGATATAAACGCACAAGTAGAGGCGGCCAGGAAACAAGTAGCTGTGTTGAAAGCGAGGCTGGAGAGACGCAACGTGCGAGTCAGCAAAGTGGCGGAAATGTAAGTGTCTATTTATTTACTAGCTTTTGCCCACGACTTCGTTCGCGGCAGGGACTGAAAGCGGTTACGGAACCGGTATAAAATAAGTGTACCTTTACGTTTAAGTACCGCTACCGAAATATTCCTTTTTCTATTTATACACAAAAAGTTAGGTTAGGGTATGTTTTGACCTTTGAATATTTTTCTATTTTTTTATTTTATTTGACATTATGGGAAACTGCAGCATTTGTTAACACAGATTTTTACAACACAATTTAAAAACAATTGCCATAATAGTTTCCGCTAATACTTAGTACATATATCAGCATCAAGTAAACTACACAGTACAATACAAGTGACTTTACAAAATGATGAAAATAAGGCAACAAACAAATTAGACTAAGTTTTTTAATTTAAGAAGAATTGTTTCCATAGCAACGTCACATTTGACATACCTATCAATAGAAATGAAAAACTGCTAAATGTTTCTGTGAGTTTATACCAGGTTTAAACCCAGTAGTCGGGTTTAAACCGTGTCTTTTGCCCATATTTAATGGGCAGGGTTGTCAAATATCGGCGATAGGTTTTATTACTTTTAATATCCTTTTGATTTCTCTTTGTCCAGGTTCATATCGTACTGCGAGCAGTACGCGGAGTACGATGCGTTCTTAACACCACCAGAATGGCCCAACCCTTGGCTGAGTGACACCACTGAACTGTGGGAACAGGAGAAACAGAGGTATGTACTTTTTTTTAATGCACATCAGAATAGCAGTGCTTGGCCTTCACCTCACCTGATGTTAAGTGACGATAAGGTACTACACCCGGAATCCTCACCACCGAGGAACTGGCTATCTTACCTCTAACTGCCGGAACACAACAACTTTTAAATTGTTATGGCGTCAGACTTAGGTACGATGGTGGTAGCTAGGCAGGCGGACTTGAAATAAGCCCCCTGGGAATCGAACCCGGGACCCTTGCGTCTTACATGGGTGGGCGAACCTCTAAACTCATAGAGGCGGTTATACTTAAAGTTGATTCATCCTTGTCTATGATAAAAATGTTTTTTTGTACGTTTTAATTGTTATAATATAGCAAAGACCCGCTGCCATTACGGCGAGTCCGGCGCTGGGCGTTTGGGTTACGAGAATTGCTGCAAGATTCGGCCGGAAGGGAACACTTTGCCAGGTTCCTGGCCAAGGAGTTCAGTGGGGAGAACCTCAAGTAAGTCATCAGTCATTTTAATTACACTTTTACATTTATAGTTTGATAAAACTGTACTTGTAGCTTAAGACGATATTACTTGCCCAAGGGAAATGTTCTATCCTGACTTTTCTGTAAAATGCATTGTTACAGAAAAATATAATTAAATTTAATTTCCTTGTAAGTCTCTTCGCCGGAAAGTAAATATAAAAATAATTCATTTAAAAAGTATTTTTGCAGAAGAAACATAATCACAGAGTTGTCTTGTCTCGTATATAATGAGAACTTTTTCAAAATATTGCAAAATACCAGTGTGAACTCACTGTCAACTAAAATGTACATACAACGTGTTAATGAATTAACGCAAAATGAGAAAACTGTTTCTTCGGAACATCAAACTGAACAACTTTTACTATGGGACCAACTCTGAAATTATTATTGAAAAATAATTAAAAACGTGTAAACGGCGCTTTTTCATATGATACCCCACATGCCCTAGTAGCCCCACTTTAAATTTTTAAGACCCCCTTTCAGTCCCTGTTGTAAAAAAGATATTTATTTGTTATTTCTTTTTTATTTGCAAAATAGTTGGGCAAATGTCATCTTAAACTGTTCTAAATTTAAAGATGATATCATTAGTAGTTCTCGAGATATCCAGCTGTGACAGACAGACAGACTGAGTCATACCATAAGGGTTCCTTTTTTACCATTTTGGTACGGAACCCTAGAAAATGGATCACAAATATAGTAACCTCCATGCTTCTAATTACTAATATACTTAAGTCTTTATTTGTGATGGGAAAATCAACAAACATTTTATTATTTGTTTATTTATTTGTAACTAGCTGCCGCCCGCGACTTCGTCTGCGTGGAAAGTTTTTTTGCTATCCCTCGGGAACAATACTTTTTTTCGGGATGAATGGTACCCTATGTCCTTCTCTGTACCCCTAGCAATGTGTATGCAAAATTTCATGATGATCGGTTCAGTAGTTGAGACGTGAAGGCGTAACAAACAAACAAACAAATAAACAAACAAACGGACTTTCGCATTTATAATATTAGTAAGGATACCACCGTGTAATACCAACTGTCTCGTCAGGTTTTGGCTGGCGGTGCAGGAGTTGAAGACTTTGCCGGTGCGGCGCGTGGCGGCGCGCGCTAAGGAGATATGGAAGGAGTTCCTAGCGGCCGACGCGCCCTCGCCCGTCAACGTCGACGCCGCAAGCAGGTCACACATTATTATTCAAATTATACATTTTAAAGTCGCATTACTCATTTCCCAGCAAAAAAGTAAACAAAGAAACGTCACTGTCAAATTGGAAAACTGACCCTGATAGTGACATTTTCAGATATTGAAAACCTTTGGTCACTTTTATAACTTTTTAATTTGTTTATTATATTTTGAGTCATAATAAATATAATGCCATCCAGGGTAATTTTAAAGTAGGATGGTAATTAGATTTTTTATCTTAATAAACTATCATAATTTTTGATGTTCAAAGTTCTTGAAACGAACTGATAAGAAAACTTTACTTAGATATTGACTGTATGTAAACTATCAATATGTAGCATCTTCGCCTGATCCCCCCCAATACAAAAAGACAAAAATGTTACTACTACAGCTACTACTCGTAATATAATTTTTTATGAAATTTTATAAAATGACCAAAGGTTGATGTGTACGGTTTGCAGTTGATGTGTGCACAGCATCATAAAAATGTTTTCTACTATAAAACTGGTATTATGAAATATTAAATTATATTACTGTTTTTGCCGCAATACTCATGATTCAGAATATTTATCTAATCTATTTTTATTAGGTTTGTGATGAAAAAACATGTAAGTGTGTTTATTTCTTGACTTAGCAATATACTATTTCTTTTTGTGTTATTTTGTTCTGGCAACACCTTTGTTTACATTTTTGCTGGGAAGTTAGTAATGCGACTTAAGGCATAAGATAATTATGTGTAAGTCCCCCGTGACCACGGCAGCTGCAAAGGTGCCGAAACGTCGGAAAAATCAAAAATCAAACCAAATACCAACTAAATGCCAAAGTACTTTCAATAAAACCGCACTAGTACCCGTTAAAAAATGTTTTATTTCATGTCTAGTGAGCGCGTAAGCTTGAGAAGTGAATATAAGATAATTTATTTAATAGTAATATTATATTGCTATTTATTTATTATTTAATTTCAATAATTATACCGGGTGTAACAGGACCCTCAACGAAGCCGAGGTCTACGTATTCTACCCATCATCAAGACCATTTTTATTCAAAATTATTATTAATAATAATAATAGCTTTATTGCACACAAAACACAAAAACAGAAAGAAACAGAAAAAGGCAAAAGAAAACATACAAAAGGCGGCCTTATTGCTAAATAGCAATCTCTTCCAGGCAACCTTGGGTGAGAGAAAATAAATAAGAAGAAGTAGGTAGGTACCTGTCCTTTAATTTGCACCCATTCCGGGTGCAAATTAAAGGACAGGTAATGTTTAAAGATAGAAAGAAAATAAATATGGGTATTATAAATAAGTTACGATGACAAGAAAGGAAATGATTTCTAACTTGAACGCCAAAGGATTTTAGAGACTGAGCTTTTCTGAATTATTGCTGGGAAACGATTTTAATTTTTGGTGTTAAAAAGCATTGCATACATTACCACGCAATGTAACGCGTACAACAGACCGCGCCTGCGAGTGTATGCTACACAGCTGCGTGCGGCGGAAATAATGAATAAAATAAAATTTCATAAAATACATGAAAAAAAATTTTTGCATTTCACCTTCAATAACTTCGTAGCTATTGGTTTCCCAGGTATAGTCTAAAAGACAAAAATGATCCTGATGATGGGCGGAATGCGTGGACTTCGGCTTCGTTGAGGGTCTTGTTACACCCGGTATAACTATTTCATCTTAATCAATGGGGAAGGCAACTGTCAAAATGGCGCTGCGTACGCTTGTTCCACGAGAGCTATGAAAATAAAGGACTTTTACTTAAAAAAAATCGTTTTTTTAGGTTTAAAATGATTAAATTCTGTGTAATAGGCTTTAAAAATGTTGGAACTTACAAATTTCCGAAAAATCTGGATATAGAAAAAAAATGATAAATTCTGTAAGAATAAAATCGTTTTAATTTGGCTTTCAATTCCGGCATTTGCATTGTAGAATAGACTTTTATATCCATTTTGAATCAATGGGTCTTTTTCGGTAAAAAAGTACTATAAAATAAATACCTATTTTCCCATACATTTTGTTCTGAACGTCTACTGTCTTAGGAACAAGCGTACGCAGCGACATCTACAATTAGCTTTGCGTTGCGAACCCCATTGTCTGGCATCTGTAAAGGTGTTACATTCGAATGTCGAAAGTAATTCTTCACATTGATGAAATAACGCTGGCTTCAGCGAATACGTAAAAAGTACTAGTTTTGCCACTCCCACTAGCGACTCGGTAGCATAATTGGTCAGTGCATTGGGCCGGAATCCCAAGGGTGCGGGTTCAAGTCCCGTCAGAGGTGCTAAAGTCTGTCCATCCTTACTTGTCTTATATGGTAAAGAATTATAAAATACAACAAATGGTTTTCCACACATAGATACGAAATAAATTGTTAATAAATTAACAATAATTTCATAAAGTTACTAACATATTTTTAAATAACGATTTAAGTTTAAAAGACGTATGACAACTGTCAAAAACTGTTTACTAAATAAGACAAGTAAGGATGGACAGACTTTACAGGTGTGTCGATTTTTTCTAGTATTCTATTAAATTAATTATCATTATTATTATTTTACTAGCGGCCGCCCACGACTTCGTCTGCGTAGAAAATTTTCTTGCTATCCCTCGGGAATGATACGTTTTATCGGAAATAAAAGTACTCTATGTCCTTCTCTGTCTCCTGACAACGTGTATATAAAATTTAATGATAATCGGTTCAGTAGTTAAGACGTGAAGGCTTAACAAACAAAGAAACGGACTTTCACATTTATAATATTATAGTAAAAATTAAAAATACACACATCAACTTTGTCTAGGGATACAGGTGCTATTTTCATACAAACGAGGTAACTTTGAAGCCTTGGTTTTCTGCCAGGGATGTACTGTGCTGTGATCTGATGATGGCTATCCAGGGAGTGAATGGAGTAGATTCAGATCGCTATACACACCCAACTGATCTGATCAGCATTCTAAAAGATTAATGGGTCAGAGTTCTCAGTTTCAGGCTTTCCATACATTTTCATGCTATTTTCGCGGTTTTTTAAACATGTCCTTTACGTTCTGAGAATGCTGGTCAGATCAGTTGGGTGTGTATAGCGATCTGAATCTCCTCCATTCACACTCTGGATAGCCGTCATCAGATCACAGCTCAGTACATCCCTGGCAGGAAACCAAGGCTTCAAAGTTACCTCGTTTGTATGAAAATAACACCTGTATCCCTAGACAAAATTGATGTGTGTAGTAACTAAATCTATATTTTGATACTGATTAATGGGTCGTTTGAGTATTTTTTTACCCGACTGCAAGAGGGTTATGTTTTTCGCGCGTATCTTGTATGTAAGTATGTAAGTTTGTTTGTATGTAATATTCTTTATTACCTCATATCTTTCAAACGGCTGAACGGATTTCCATGATTAACATATCGTTAGATTTGTCTCGTCAGCCCAAGTGTTCTTAAGAAAGTGGTGTTATAAAAAAACCAACATGGCGGCTGTACGGTGCTATTATACGTAGTGGAAAAATTTTTTTTTTTTTAGAATACTGCAATATGGGTATCAAATTAAAGGGCTTATTATAAGGTTTTCAAAAAGGTTTATCATATAAATAATAACTAAAAAGAAATAAATAAAAAATAAATTTAAAAAAATTAAAAACCCACCTGCATAAAAATACAAGTCAACTGAAAAGATGGAAACAAGATTAAATATTAAAGGCAACATTATAACATGCAGTCGGAGGCATATAGTCTCAAATCATTCATAATGTCACTTTCTTTATGCATGCCTCCGACTGCATGTTATAATGTTGGCTTTAATATTTAATCTTGTTTCCATCTTTTCAGTTGACTTGTCTTTTTATGCAGGCGGGTTTTTAATTTTTTAAATTACGGGTGTTCGCCTCGTATTTATAAACCGCTCTCAACATTGTGAGCTATCTTGAGATCATACTTGAGTTGAGATGCTGTTTTTATGAGAAACATCTCAAGTATGATCTCATGATAGCTCTCAACGTTGAGAGCGGTTTATAATTATGGCTCTATGTAATTAAACCTAATATGAGTATATTTATTACAGAGAGCAAACTAGAGTGAAGGTGGAGTCAGGAACAGCTGATAGATACTGCTTCGATCAAGCGCAAGTATGTATGATAAAGTCTTGTATTAAAAATATAAAAATGACAGCTTTAAATTATATTTTTAAAACATTAATATTGTCTTATTTTGTGTACAGGCTCACGTATACCATCTTATGAAATCCGACAGCTATTCAAGATACCTCCGCTCAGAATTGTACAAAGACTATCTAAATGGATCTAAGAAAAAGGTATTACTTACTAATAGTATAATCAAATTAAGTAATTCGTGTAGTTGTATTTTTTAATGGAATCATTAGAAGACATGAATATAGGTGCCCTCGGAGTTTGCACCATTCCTGTTATGTACGGAATTTCGTTTAATATTAGGTATTAACATAAAGTCCCAATATTTTTTTAAATATAATACCTACAATATCGATGTCTCTTTGAAAAGCCCTCATTAAAAATGTTTTTTTTTTAGTTTTTTAGTTCATGACTTTAAATCCTCTAGTTTTTTTGAAAAGTCCTTGTTGATACCGTGTTTAATTATTTTAATAATTTTGTTTTTATTTCAGACATCTGTCAAAGGCATTCGATCGATTGTCTCCTTCACCGGAAGAAAGGAAACTGCAACCAACTAAAAAAAAACAACACACAGAAATTAACTATTATCTGCAAGTATTATTATAACAATAAGAAAAATACCAAAGACGTTACTACCGTTTTAAAAGTAATTTTACTGTAAAATAAAAAACTACTGTCGTTCATTTTGTTTATGACAGGGAATCCGCCATTTTGTTTTTTTATTGTATCTCGCTTACACTTTTGTAAGTCGAAAAAAGAGATACTACTGTTCTCTCTGTGTTTTGTCCTTGTCGTTTCGTATGAAAAAGACAACATACACCTGTATTCACAAAGATCACTCAAACGACTCTCGATGCGTTGAAATAAAGCTCTGTGATTGGTTAATTTGTTTTAGAGCCCTCGCAGACTACAGACTTTCGGCCAATAGTTGGGTCAGACTGTTTTTAATATGAAGAGTCGGCCGATACCAAATCGTTGTAGTGTGCGCACTTGCATACTTCTTCATACTGATTAAGAGGAAATACCACGGCCGAGAGAATTGAAAAATTCCTGTTTCCTCCTCCAAAACTAGACCGATTTAAATACTTCTTTTTTAATAATTATAAAGAAATGATTTGGCTGTGTTCGTATGTTTTTCCTTTTTTCATAAATCAATTATTAAAAGGGATATTCATCTTCAAAAACCTATGAAAATTGCCATTGTTTTGACATCCAGCAATCAAATTTGACGAGATTATATAAAAAGCAAAACAGAGCCAAAACATTTCTTTACTTTTTGATGAAAAAAAGGATTTAAATCGGTTTAGTTTTCGAAGAGGAAACAGGCGGCTACGAAACGTAGATTTTGACAACTTTCTATAGGAATTTTTCAATTTTCTCAAACATGTGTTTCCTCTTAAGGGCCCGAACTATCGGCCGACAGTTTGGTCTGCTCTCTATTTTGTGTCTGTAGTCTGCGAGAGCTCTTACGTATTACATGTGATTGGTAGTTGGGACGCTGTGCGTCCTCGGACACTGTGAGACCACATAGTAATGTTTGTGAATATAGGTGTTACGGGGATACATCTAAAATAAAGTGTTAAGCGAGATAGCAAAGAAAACGTCGTAAAGCAATTTCGACTTGCGCCAGACGAATTGAGAAGAAAAATTCGCAGTGTGTCTGCCAGACGAATTGCGAACCAGACAGCCTGTGAAACACTCATAAGTTTAGGAGGTATTATCGAAATTAAAATGTATCGAACAAAATCACTGAATCGTGTTTCTGATTCTTAACGTATCTGGAGAAATATATAGTTATAGTACAGTAGTCCGTAGAACATTTAAATCACCAAAAAGGTTACCGTTTGCCGTTGTGATATAGTTATTTATTACGAAATTATAGATACTTTAACCCAACTTTTACAGATCGCAACCCGCCGTAACCTATATTTGTATATCTCTAAAAATGATATTTATTTTTTATTTATCAAGGTTTACCACATAGTTTAGCTATTGTCGTGTTCTACATCTTTGTTTGATTGCCACTGATAATAGTAAGACTATGGAAAGTGATCATACACAGATTTAAGACCAAATAAAGTCCAACCATTTTCATCAGGTCTTAAATCTGTGTATGGCTACTTTTTATAGTCTTACATTTATCTGTGGCAATCAAACTAAGCTGTAGAACACGACAATAGCTAAACTATGTGGAAACCTCGAAAAATAAAAAAATATCATTGTTTTAGATATACAAATATAGGTTACGGCGGGTTGCGATCTGTAAAACTTGTGTTAAAGTATCAATAGTTTCGTAATAAATAACTACACACATCAACTTTGTCTAGGGATACTGTGGCCCTACCATGAGTTGTTGCAAACTGTTTACGTTACAGTAAACTATCGTTTTCTCTCTTTCACTCGTATTGACTGTGAGCAGTATATCCGACAGTTTACTGTAACGTAAACAGTTTGCATCAACTCATGGTAGGGCCACTGGTGTTATTTTCATACAAACGAGGTAACTTTGAAGCCTTGGTTTCCTGCCAGGGATGTAATGTGCTGTGATTTGATGACGGATATCCAGGGAGTGAATGGAGGAGATTCAGATCGCTATACACACCCAACTGATCTGACCAGAATTCTAAAAACGTAATGGACATGTTTAAAAAATCCGCGAAAACAGCATGAAAATGTATGGAAATCCTCAAACTGAGAACTCTGACCATTTAATCTTTTAGAATGCTGATCAGATCAGTTGGGTGTGTATAGCCATCTGAATCTACTCTATTCACTCCCTGGATGGCCATCATCAGATTACAGCACGGTACATCCCTGGCAGGAAACCAAGGCTTCAAAGTTACCTCGTTTGTATGAAAATAACACCTGTATCCCTAGACAAAGTTGATGTGTATATATCACAACGGCAAACGGTAACCTTTTTGGTGATTTAAATGTTCTACGGGCTACTGTACTATTAGTGGTGGACGGATAATTAGAAACGCCAGTCGATTTTCATACAAACGAGGTAACTTTGAAGCCTTGGTTCTCCGCCAGGGATTGACCTAGCTGTGATCTGATGATGGCTATCCAGGGAGTGAATAGAGAAGATTCAGATCGCCATACACACTTAATTGATCCGATCAGCATTCTAAGAGCTGAAAGGATCAGTTATCAGTTTCAGCATTTCCATACATTTTAATGCTATTTTCGTGGTTTTTTAAACATATCCAAATAGCTCTTAGAATGCTGATCAGATCAATTGGGTGTGTATGGCGATCTGAATC
This sequence comes from Agriphila geniculea, assembly GCA_943789525.1. Lineage (NCBI taxonomy): Eukaryota > Metazoa > Arthropoda > Insecta > Lepidoptera > Crambidae > Agriphila > Agriphila geniculea. The sequence continues at coordinate 11,016,696 of OX038893.1, forward strand.
TTCCCCATTCACTCCCTGGATGGCCATCGTCAGATCACAGCTAGGTCAATCCTTGGCGAAGAACCAAGGCTTCAAAGTTACCTCGTTTATATGAAAATCGTCTGGTGTTTCTAATTATCCGTCCACCATTATATACACATCAACTTTGTCTAGGGATACAGGTGTTATTTTCATACAAACGAGGTAACTTTGAAGCCTTGGTTTTCTGCCAGGGATGTACCGTGCTGTAATCTGATGATGGCCATCCAGGGAGTGAATGGAGTAGATTCAGATCGCCATACACATCCAACTGATCTGATCAGCATTCTAAAAGATTAAAAGGTCAGAGTTCTCAGTTTGAGGATTTCCATACATTTTCATGCTACTTTCGCGGTTTAAACATGTCCATTACGTTTTTAAAATGCTGGTCAGATCAGTTGGGTTTGTATAGCGATCTGAATCTCCTCCATTCACTCCCTGGATGGCCATCATCAGATCACAGCACAGTACATCCCTGGCAGGAAACCAAGGCTTCAAAGTTAGTTTGTTTGTATGAAAATAACACCTGGTATCCCTAGACAAAGTTGATGTGTGGATATCTTAATTTCAGATCTCTAGGATCTTTCTGCGACCTATGGCAGTGTAAATTTTTTGATGTATCCCCTTTATGGCGTAAATGGCGGTACCTTAACATAATTACGGCAGTTTTAATTGAATCTCTAAATAATTTACACTTTGATTGTTTTACATTATCTTATTTACTGAACATTTATGACAGAATGCCACATTTTAGAGTCCCCGCAAACTACAGACCAAACTGTCGGCCGATAGTTGGGTCGGGCATTTAAACAGTATGAAGAAGTATGCAAGTGCGCACATTACAACGATTTTGGTATCGGCCGACTCTCGACGTCTGTAGTCTGCGAGGACGCTTAAATGAGTTTACTAAAGTGGTTATCTCGCTTTAGTTTGCGATGTTTCTGTCTAACACAATGATTTGTGTATTTCTTTTTTAATTATGGTCAAATTCAAGTAGTTTGACAGTTAATCACCGGTGTATATCTACAGGGCGTTTGGTAAAAGTCTTAAAAAGCCGAATATGGTAGATAGGGACCATCAAACTGAACAACTTTTACTATAGAACCAACTCTGAAATTGCGAAAAAAAATCAGTTGTTTCAAACAAAAGTTAATAACGAAAATATCAAAATGTATGAAACAGCTGATATTATTTCGCTATTTCAGAGTTGGTCCTATAGTAAAAGTTGTTCAGTTTGATGGTCCCTATCTACCATATTCGGATTTATAAGGCTTTTACCAAACACCTTGTAGTATAGTATACAATACATTCGCTATTTAACCAATTAGTAAGGGATGACGTAACTGTATAATGTGAAAAGATCTGATTTTGAAGGGATCTCATAAATGATTAGAAAATATTCAATAAATATTAATAAGTATGTATTATTGAAAGATATATATTATAAATAAATATTATAGATTATTAGACTTGTGGTTTATAGTGGCGGAGTTTTTAATGATTTTTGCTATGGTCGAATCAAGATGGGTGACCTTAAACGAAGTGCCAAATTGATTTGGTCTTAATTACTACCGCTTGAGTTCGTCGCGTCGAGAAGATCAATAACATACGGAATAGATATAAGTACTATCGTACAGAAAGGACACTCCGCCCCGCCCCAGAATCAATTACCTCACCCCACCCCGCGAGTAGGGATGACGACTAATCAATAAAATAACGAAATACTAATAAAAATCGTAAACATATTATACTTTTAGAGAGTTGGTTTTAAATATTGCGTATTATTTGTTTTATGACCCTTCAAAGTTGGGCGGACAAGTCCATTTAAAAAGTATAAAATTTATTAAAATAATGATTCAAATAATGCCTTTAGTTAGCCGTAAAATGTATAGCTTTGGCTAAGACAGCGGTTCCCGAATGGGGTTCCGCGGAACCCTGGGGTTCCGTGAGAGGCTTGCAGGGGTTCCGCGAAAATTTAAGAGTTTAGGTTCAAAGACAGTCCCGATTTCCGATGATATTGTCCCGTGTCCCGACGATCCATTAGTTTTGTCCAGATTTTTGATGATAACACGCGATCTCAATCAAAGTATTAATAAAAATGGGTCCAAATGTTTAAAAGCATAAAGGAACAAAGGACAACATGTTAAATGCCTTATTTTGCGTTGTATCTCGCGCTTTAAGCATACTGCTTTCAAATGCTTATGTTGAGCGAGGTTTTCCCATATGACGCTTAAATGTTCTAATGTCAGAAATCGTTACTCTGTAGATTTGATGAAAGCAGAATTGCAAAAGACGTCTTGTTCGGAATTCGCAAGTAAATATAAAAATGATGCGCAATTAATGAGAGAGGCCCATAGTAATAAAAATTAGCATGGAAACAGAGTCAAAATAAAAATACTCTTACTTTGCTGACCCGCCCGTTTGTTTCCATTGATTTTGAGTATTTTAACTACAAACATTTACATACATTCAACATGTCCTTCATTTACCAGTTACCAGACTCTACCACAGAATAACTAATAGTACAAGTACTCTACAGTGGTTTTACTGCCAGTTTTAATGATTTCAACGTAAATTTAGTTAGAACGTACGTAAACTTAGTTCGTCCGCGTGTACATTCGGAAAACCCTTAGAGAACCTTTGACTGGGATAAAGATAATCTTATGATAATCCAGAGTATAAACTATCAATGTGCCAAATTTTATCCAAATCCGTTCAGCCGTTTCTGCGTGATTGAGTAACATCAACACTTTCACATTTATAATATGAATTAGTAGCATTTAAATGTCATTTTACATGAAGTTAAATTCGGTCACCCATCTCGAATCGGCCATAGCGAAACTAGCTTAATTTTCTCGATCTGCCGCTATAAAAATTTAAATGAATTAGATTCATAATTAGGACCGCAATATTCTTAAATAATAAGACTATTATTATTATCTATAATAAATATTTTAATTGGTTCCAATCCAAATATAGTTTTATATAAAAAAGGCGGCTTTAGTTGGTTTCTTTAAATTTCATATAGTATTTAGTGTTTTTTATTATTAATAATTTAATAGTCGGTTTTTTCCATTTATTTCTTTCTTAGGTTAGGATTTAACTATTATTTATTTTACAAAATAATAGAATATATTACACTATATTTTATCTCATTTATTTGTTAAGTAAAAACAATGTTAGAATAACTCTTTTAGTATTTTTTTTTTATAATTTTTAGCTCTCTCAACTTTACAGCAAACACCACATAAAGTATGAAATAATAGTTAAAATAAATTATAGTTAGTTTGAGCATAAGCTATTTCCAATCCCCGGTTTCCGAGGTACTTTATTGGAGGTTTAAATTTTTCGGAGGGGTCCAAATTATCTGGTTAAAATTTATTCTGTCACTTAACTAGGTAATGTGGACCCCTTAATCTCCAGATTTAGATCCAGTTTAACTTTATAAAAGGTACCACATAATCTGGTCTAAAGTAATAAAGTTAACTTAAGACCAGGCCCCTATTTCACCAAATTGACGTTTGTCAGACACATATGTCGGCAATTTTTACAGTACTTTTCTTATTTTAATAGGGGACAATTTATGTTGTGAAACAGGGGATATTTTTTACAAGTCGACAATTGTCACACAAACTTGACTTAGCTCCAATCCCATATCAAGAATTACTGACAAATTTACAAATATGTCGACTTGTAAAAACTATCCCTGTTTCACAACATACTTGTCCCTAATTAAAGTAATGACAATTGTAAAATTAACCGACATATAACATTGACAAATGTCAACTTGGTGAAATAGGGCCCAGATAATGTGGACCCCTTCGATAAAGTTAAACTGGGCATGAAGGTGGTATAGCATCTCTTTGTTACTCAGTGAAAAGTGACATTCTCTTTGTGTTACTTGTACTCCTTGCTGTTAACAATACCAGCATATCCGCAGTAGTTCCGCCATGACTTGTCCGTTGTATGACAAGCGAAAAGGCAGCGAAACAGCCTGCTGTCTCTTTGACGCGCGATTTCGCGCATCGGCTCGAACTTCTTTGGCACACTTTTACTTTGGCTTTTCTTAATGACGTGTAACAGCTATGCAAGAAGTCATGACGGAACTACTGCTGTTTCGCGGGTATTGTTTCGCGGCGGAGAGCCTATTTCCGTTGTCCCCCACTTTGTCCCCCACTGGGGAATATCGGGAAAAACAAAGTGTAACAATACTGTTTTGTTGAATTATCTATTCTGTGGTACGAAGCCGTTTTACCCCACTCGCCGCACACCGTGCACCGCGCACCCGTAATGCCGGTATATAAAGAGGCACCCTCGGACCCTCGCACAAATCGCAGTTGCTCGCTAGACGGCTTCGAGTACGATAGCTCCCGTAGTCTGCTCAGAGCCCAGTGTTTAGGCTTGATCGATTCCCCGCGTCATCAAGTTAAAGCTAGCTAGCACAGTGGTAGTCACATTTATCTGGTCAAGGGCCACATGGGACAAGGTATCAGTGTGGGCCGCACATTCTTGAATTATTTAATTGACATCAATCAATTTTATTGTGAATATAGGTTTTTTTATGGTGTCAAAACCCGCTTGCCCCCTAGATTTTTTTTATAGCAATTGCTACCTGTGACTAATGTGAAGTCTTTATTTGCCAACTCAATAAATAATAACATCTCTTAAAATTGTTTGCTTTGTCGCGGGCCGCACAAATATCGTCCGCGGGCCGCAGTATGGCGACCACTGAGCTAGGAGGATGTAGGGTTGCGATGCCACGCGTCCTTCCCAAGATCCATAATAGGTTTACAACGTATGAAGTAAATGTATGTTGTATGTCAAGTACACCAATATTTCCAAACATCGTGGTTATTATTTCATACGCCAAACCTTACAAAAGTATTTTTTCCATACATTTCTTCCCGTTTTCCCTTAGTATGGGAAACAACGGGAATAAAACGTCCACACTTTTTTCCCTTAAATCCCCCAGTGGGGGACAAAAGTGGGGCACAACGGGAATAGGCCGACTCGGAGTGGAATCGGCGTCGAGTCGGTGTAATGTGCGAAAACTACATTTTCATAGCCAAATATTTTAGAGACTGTGTTTTAATAGTCAACATTTATTAATAATGTCGTCGCATGATTGTTAGCTTTAATTTTGTATGATTTTCTTAGCTATTAAAATTTTTCTTATTAAGTTAATAAAATAAATACTAATTAGATGACACGCCACAAGAATTTCGTGAAATAAAATAGTTACCTAGTCTTTTTTATTTAATTTAATAGGGTCACTACATAATTGTTTAGATTAAATTAATATTTCGAAATGTCTGTCTGTATTATTCAAATGAAGGCCGAAACCTACCGGTTGCGTACGCGTATGCGTGTACGTAAATGTTTAGTCTGAAAATGTACCAGATTCGTTATGTCAGTCGTTTAAAATTAATTTACGTCGACATAATTTAAATTTTGTTGTCTTTTAAACGAAATTGTCATTAATAATTAACGATTTCTTTCGTTATCTATGTGTGGATAACCATTTTGTTGTTTGTCACTACATAGTATAACACAAAGACGCTTCCCGCTGTCTGTCCCTATGTATGCCTAGATCTTTAAAACTACGCAACGGATTTACCGCGGACCGCGGACCGCGCACCAGATCGTCAGTCCACCTTGTCGGGGGCCTACCCACGGAGCGTCGTCCGGTGCGCGGTCGCCATTCAAGAACCTTTCCGCCCCAACGGCCATCAGTTCTTCTCGCTATGTGTCCAGCCCACTGCCACTTTAGCTGAGCGATCCTTCGAGCGATGTCGGTTACTTTAGTTCTCCTGCGGATCTCCCATTTCTGATTCGATCACGCAGGGAAACGCCGAGCATGGCTCTCCCTTTTTTTTAATGAATAGATAGTGTGATTCAAGAGGAAGGTTTATATGTATTATACCCGTTAATTGGTAATGCGCTGGAACCTTGTCACATTAACATCCACGTTGGCGTGATCCGCAACTAAAAATATCATGAAACAAGAAATTTCTAATAGGTAATCTAATATATTAATTATTGATTTATTATTTTCAATAAGATAGGGTCTAGGTATATAAAAAAATTACCATTGTTTTTCGTTTTTGAGGTTAAAATCATGGCCGCCAGGCGCATTACCAATTTTCGGGGATAGTATAGGTATATACATGTTGTCAAATTCTACACTACACCGAAACGAAGCGAGGGCGGGTCGCTAGTACTTGATAAATGAATATTTTAATAAAGAGTTGGGTGAAGATTGTTTACCAAACACGTGCCCGTGCACGTAAACGCGTGCGCGTTCGGTGGGCTTCGACCTAAACGCAACTATATGTAATTTTACTTTAAATATGTGTTAGTTTTAGTGTTTAGCTCAAGTATATGTTTTTAATTATCGATTAGGCACCAAAGTTGTATTCAGTAGTTTTTTTTGTATATACGCTGTCTCGTCTTCTTAACTTTTTAGGTAAATTAACACAATTGATATATATGGAAACCGAAGTAAGATACCTCGATAAGAAATAAAAGGTGATGTTCAAAAAGTTAATTACACTTAAGAGCCCGTAGCGATTTTGCCCTGACTGCCACTCTCTCGCTCGCACACTTCATGTTTTCTCAAGATTTCTTAAATCTGAGTGCGTAATTGAAAAATGTGTCTCGGTCACTTTTCGCAATATAAGATTACAGACATTTTAAAATGTATTTCAGTTTTTTGTTGCTAAAGTACTAAAAGTTGTCGTTTCTAACAGTTGTTAGAACTAGCAAATACGATAACTTTTTGTACTTCAGCAACTCGAAACTGAAATATTTGTTGAAATGTCCGTAATCTTATATTGCGAAAACTGGCCGAGACACATTTTTCAATTACGCACTCAGTTTTAAGAAATCTTGAGAAACCATGAAATGTGTGAGCGAGAGAGCTGCAGTCAGCGGCAAAATCGCTAAGGGCTCTTAAGGTACGTCAAGGTAAATAATGGGCATCGTGTTTTTGCTTTTCTTAGAAATGACGTTGACATTTATTTCATTGCCATAAAGTTGAAATTGTAAATGACTTTTAGGGCGGAACTACTTTTTGTTAATTGTCTTTGTTATGTAATGAATGTAAACGATTGTTTCCGATGCCCATTCTATATCTTGAAGTGCTTGTAATTACTCGTAGTTTTGTGAAATTCGCTGTTTATTTGAAGCGAAAAGTGCGTCAACATTCAGCGCCATCTATTAACGTTTGTCTTAAACTTTGCTCTTAAAGTTTTCTTGTGATTTGGCATTAAGGTCTATTCCCGTTGTCAACCACTGGGGGATATCGGCAAAAAAGTTGAAAAAAGTACGTAAAAAAACTATTTCCTCGATATCCCCCAGTAGTTCAGTAAAATTACGGATTCGCAAAACATTAAATGCTAATAAGCTGTATTTTTGCATATCTCACTTTGATGTGATTATAAAACACTATATGTACGAATCCAAATATATTTACGAATACAAAAAAAAAATACAGCGTAGTTGTTACTTTTTTTGTTGGATTTACATTCACAATCAAATTATAGATGCATAACAAGCAAAAAGTTAAGAAAGTATGTAATAAGCAATTTGGCAAAAGCAACCAAATAAATTAATATTTTGGTCAGTACAGTAAAAAAATAATTAGTAAAAATTAGTTGGATTCGTTTACAAAATGACAGCTAGCCATTTAATCTAACGATCAAAAGAAGAAAGACCGCTATTACAAATTATTTCTATTTCGTCATACTAGCTCCCGTAATTTTACTGAACTACAGTGGGGACAAAAGGGCATATTTCCCCACTGTTTGTCCTCCACTGGTAGATATCGGGAAATAAAGTATGGACGGTCTATTCCCGTTTACCACTGGGAGATATAGGGAAGAAATGTATAGAAAAAAACGATTTCCCCCCAGTAGGGAACAACTGGAATAGGCCGGTATTAAGATGTATTTGTGTAATTGTCCAAAATAATTTATCAAAATCAAACTTTGTTACAAATCGAGGTAACTTTCTTATTCGGTAATAAATTAGTTTCTCCCATCGCTGCCATGACACTCAATTTTTTTTTAAATAATAATCTATTTAATATGATTTAGCCACTAATATTGAGATAAATAGAAGCAGTTGAAACAAAATCTATGTATTATACAACGTGTTACAAAATAACCCCTAATGCCGAATATGGTAGATAGGGACCATCAAACTGAACAACTTTTACTATGGGACCAACTCTGAAATCGCGAGAAAAATCAGCTGTTTCCATATATTTTGATATTTTCATTATTAATTTTTGTATGAAACAGTTGATATTTCGCGATTTCAAAGTTGTCCCATAGTAAAAGTTGTTCAGTTTGATAGTCCCTATCTAGTATCTACCATATTCGACTAGGTTTTTTTTGTAACAATGTATATTAAAGTTCTTTTAATACGATAAAAAAAATCCACACTGTATAATCGATTATACACAGCTGATTTCAATAAAAAAAAAAATATCTTAGTTTATTTTAATAGGCTCAAATTAATACTTACCTTTTTCGTTTAAAACCTGTAACTTTTTAGCAAAAAAATGTAATTAATGTCATTCTAATGTTAATTATTGATCATATCTTCGTATTTTATGAGGTTGGATACATATGTTTATAGTTTTAATATAAGTGCTAACAGAGACGATTGATGTACACACATCAACTTTGTCTAGGGATACAGGTGTTATTTTCATACAAACGAGGTAACTTTGAAGCCTTGGTTTCCTGCCTGGGATGTACCGTGCTGTGATCTGATGATGGATATCCAGGGAGTGAATGGAGGAGATTCAGATCGCTATACACACCCAACTGATCTGACCAGCATTTTTAAAACGTAAAGAACATGTTTAAAAATACTAAATAGCATGAAAATGTATGGAAATCCTCAAACTGAGAACTCTGACCCATTAATCTTTTAGAATGCTGATCAAATCAATTGGGTGTGTATAACTATCTGAATCTCCTGTATTCAGTCCCTGGATGGCCATCATCAGATTACAGCACGGTACATCCCTGGCAGAAAACCAAGGCATCAAAGTTACCTCGTTTGTATGAAAATAACACCTGTATCTCTAGACAAAGTTGATGTGTATATCTACAGCGTGAAGTTTTAATCATTTGGTTCCCGCAGTGGGGTGGTTCCACTTATGATTACAAGCAACTTTTACTCTGCGGCCCCTGTTTTCGGTAAAGTCGTAGAACTAACGATGTTTTTTATGATATCGGAAATCTACTCCTGCGAGGTTGTTGGTGTTTTACAAATAACCCTGTATAAGCGACAAGTCTTCAGTTCACTTGTCACTGCTGAGGCCGTATTACGAGCTCTTAAATCCTGCCAGGTTTATAAATTGCTGTAGTGACTTCTCTTTCTCGCTTTATAGCAAATAAAAGAGATAGAATGATAGCCAGTCAGAAAACTGACTGGAAATAAGAGGTCATAATACAGCCCCTGAGGCCGTATTACGAGCTCTTAAATCCTGCCAGGTTTATAAATTGCTGTAGTGACATCTCTTTCTCGCTGTATAGCAAATAAAAGAGATAGACTGATAGCCAGTCAGAAAACTGACTGGAAATAAGAGGTCATAATACAGCCCCTGATCGTGTAAACAGCTACGGCAAGTATACAGGGTGTCCCAAAACTTTGTCACACGGAGGGAGAGTACCTTAAATATTGAAGATACAAAATTTAACTGAAAGAAGACTTCATTTTGTTTTTAAATAAAAAGAAATGGAACTGCATTCAAAGGTTTTTTGAAAAATCGCATACGATTCGATACAAATTGATACAATTTGTAATAATTAAAATTTAAGTGTTAAATTACATGGTCTTCATTTGTTTAAGAGAAAAAATAATCCTTATGAGCAACCCTTTCGATTGGTATCGTAAAAATAAAAAAAAAATTTTTTTTGGTTTTTTGGCGAGTTCGATTCCTGGTTAAGGCAGGCGATTTTTCAAAAATCTTTTAATGCAGTTCCAATTATCATTAAAATTAAAATGAAGTCTTCTTTCAGTAAAATTTCCTACCTTTAATATTTAAGGTACTTTCCCTTCGTGTGGCAAAGTTTCGGGTCACCCTGTATAGTTACAAGTTCAACTTTACGCGCTTAGTAATAAAAGTCATGTTGCGGAATATATTGGACTAAAAGTCTGCGTAGTATCTAAGCATTATTAGTTTTATAAATAACGCACAAATAAAAATTATTTTTATTTTGTATTTTTTTGTTGAGTTGCTTTTGAGTGGCAAAGATTGTTAAGAAAGGTTTAACTTTACCGCTTGGCTTTCATAAAACGCCATCTGTCGATTCTTTTTGGACTATTATTGTTCTTTTATTTGAGTTGTCAGAAATTCGGAACTTTATATTCGGAACATTGAATGACATTTTCCATTATTTATTGATACTCGGTGAAAAACTATTACTATGTCATCATTGACCTCTATATTATTACACTGGACTGGCTGCTGTCAAACTGCTCTTGTGCGTATTTGATTTCCGCCATTTTGGCGCTGTAGGACGTAGCGTGAGGGACATGGTACTAAAGTCTGAAGTCTGGAGAGACCATCACGGCAACCATTTTGGCGCTGTAGGACGTAGCGTGAGCATAGCGTGAGGGACATGGTACTAAAGTCTGAAGTCTGGAGAGACCATCACGGCAACCATTTTGGCGCTGTAGGACGTAGCGTGAGCATAGCGTGAGGGACATGGTACTAAAGTCTGAAGTCTGGAGAGACCATCACGGCAACCATTCATTGTACACGTCAAAATTAGTTCTTTAGACTCACGCTAGTGGCGTTTCAAATAGGCACAAGAACTTTGCTGTCATCATACAGACAGCCAGTCCAGTTAATAAGATTTTTTTTTTAAGTCAGTGCATGTCATGATTTGAAAAAGTATTTTTTTAAATAATTAAAATAATTTTGGGTGTTTTTATATGTATAAAATGTGTATCCAACATTATGTAATCTTTAGAGTTCATTGTATAGATAATGTACCAAAGCATTTATTAAGCAGATACAATAAATTATTTTAAAGTTTATTAATTGGTTTTATTTATTACTTTATTTAAAAATTTAAAAGATTTATGGAAGGAAATAAGAAAAATCAAAGATTTTATAATTTATACCTCGGTTAGTTCATTATTTCCTGTTATTATGTTTGAGGAGATCAATTGTTGAGGTTAAGCAACTTTCGTAAGGGTCGATCATGGGATTGGTGACCGAAAATATATTATCTCGAGCTCCTCCCTGCTTCGGAAGACACGTTAAACCGTTGGTCTCGGCTGTATTTGCAGTCGTCGATACCCACCAATCCGTATTGGGCCTCCGTGGGTTATGGCCCGTCCTCCTTATACACCCATAAGGAATGGCTGATATGATACCGATTATGTTTTGTACCGGTCGGCAGCATGAACATCTATCGAGAGAAAAATCCACAGACGCTGCAGTTCCCGCAGCAGTTCCCGCAATCTTCGAAGGCATTGAAAATGAATACAAAAATCTTAGACAAAAATTTACGAAAACCAGAATCAAATCAAATGCAAAATCATTTGATATTTTTAAAGTTACCTAGGTAGTACCTATTTATTTTTACGATTGTGACACTGCTTCGCCTCGTGTAAAAAAAGTTATTACGACCTCCTTTACATGCTAGCCTGGTACTTTTCAATATGATTGATTATTATATTGCCCTGTTAGAACTGGTCTCCAGCATTTAGGACTCCTGCGTTGAGAGCTGCGGGGAAAGTGCTGACCTGTGGGGCTGATTAAGGTGGTACCCTGAGCGAAAGTGGCGCCGCGGTGAATTTTATTTAATATTATAATTCTAATACACAATTTTAATAATGTTTATCGTGGAGATTTTAGGGCCTACAGTCTAGTATTTTTAGACGGTATTTTTATTTTATTTATTTTTGGCACGGTAACAAAATACAAATTAAAACATTCTATAATATCTTAGCTGTTGTACATTATTAAATTAGTATTTCGATAACAACCGAGCACAACATTCAAATACATAGGTTTTATCTTAGTTTACTTCAATACAACAGTTTTTGTGTTACTTTACTAACTATATAATGGTTGAGAGAAAAAAAAAAATACATTTTAATAGATAGGTAGTTACTGAAATACAATAAGTTGTCAAAATTTTCTGAACACTTGATACTTTTTATAAATGGTTTCAACTCTGATAAAAGATATCAAGGTCCTTACTTAGACTTATCGTTACATTCCCTCGTAGTTACTGCTAGAAGTAGATAGAAAAACTGCTTAAAACTAGCCGTATTTGACACATTTGCTATCTACTTCTACGAATGACTACGAGGGCATGTAGTGATACCTTCTAAAAATACTAGACCATGGGCCTTAAAATCTCCACGATAAACATTATCAAAAGTTTTTTCTATTAATAACTTATTAATAGAAAAACCACTTTCGGTCATACAACCGCCTTAAGTAATTTTGTTGCAATCAACTCTGACAGAAATCGCAATCACATTGCTGCTTTAGTTAGAACCAATGTGACAACTATCTTACTTAAAGCAGCAATGCAACTGCGATTTCAATCGAGAATTGTTAGCAACAAAGTTACGTAATTCGAGGTCGGATCAGGATGAACTGCCCACCGATTACGTATCTCTGTTGCTAACAATTCTCGATTGAAATCGATTGGAATCGCAGTTGCATTGCTGCTTTCAGTAAGATAGTTGTTACATTAGTTCTAACTAAAGCAGCAATGTCACTGCGATTTCTGTCAAAGTTGATTGCAACAAAGTTAGACAATCAGCCTACAGGTACTTTGATCAGCTCTTTGAAGGAGCGTTCCTACGACCTGTGGTGTCACAGATCAGGCCGCGCCAGGCCGAGCCAGCACGTCGTGGGAATCGACGCGTCCGTTGACGTCTGCCGTGGCGCGCCGTCGTCTGCCCGATCCATCGGGTGTCGGTAACTTCAAAGGATCGGCGCGGCGCGGCGCGGAGCGTGGCCTGCCGGCGCCTGCCGCCTGTCTAGTCCAATCAACGGGGCTTATGCAACCCGAATAATTCTTCCGTCTATGAAATTTGGCATGTGATGAAGTTAGGTAATACAGATTACAGATGAACAATAATCCAATAAATTTTGTTACGAGAAGTTAGGTATTTTTACCTAAACATGAAAATCGCTTATATCTCTCTGTGAATATTTCCTCGGGCTAAAATACTTTCTGTATACGTATTTTTGTATTAGTTAGAATAAGTATGTAAAAGAATCCAATATTTTTTCGATTTCGGAGATACTCCAAATTTAAATTTTAATATTTTTCAATATATATTTTCTTGATAAAAATATCTGCTGATTATTATTTTTAATATGTTTTTATATCCTTAAATATATAGCTTTGTTCAGTAAGTCAATTAATTTTCTTCTTTAATCATTTTTTTTTTGGTCTTACCGAGGTAATGTGAAAAATAGTCGGTCCATTTTCATACATTTATGTATAAATATGATTAAAGAAGAAAATTTGTTGGCCTACTGAACAAATCTATATATTAAGGGTATAAAAACATATTAAAAATAATAATCAGCGGATATTTTTATCAAGAAAAGATATATTGAAAAATATTAAAATTTAAATTTGGAGTATCTCCGAAATCGAAAAAATATTGGATTCTTTTACATACTTATTCTAACTAATACACAAATACGTATACAGAAAGTATTTTAGCCCGAGGAAATATTCACAGAGAGATATAAGCGATTTTCATGTTTAGGTAAAAATACCTAACTTCTCGTAACAAATTTTATTGGCTTATTGTTCATCTGTAATCTGTGTTACCTAACTTCATCACATGCCAAATTTTATAGACGGGAGAATTTTTCGGAAGTCTCCATACAACAAATATGCTCATTGATTGGACTAGTCGGCATCTGCCGTGCGTCACAGTAATGATATCTATCAGTATTGTAACTCGGCCGTCCTTGAAATACCTAATTACACCATAAGTCGGTTCATATTTCGAGAGTTATTGTACGCACGACAGCACGTCAGGTTAAACAGTTGAACTACGAAAACAGCTTTTATTACGCACGGAATAAAGGCGGTCTCAAGGTCAACATGTATAGTCTGACGTGCAGTTCACTGTACACATGAGGCACCTCAGGCCGTTCTTTTTTGGTCTATGTTGACCTTGAGACCGCCTTTATGCCCTAAGTAATAAATGTTGTTTTCGCAGTTTAATTGTATAACTTGATTGAAGTGCTGTCGTGTATCGTAATATTTTAGAATCCATATTATTATACGGTCTATCTTCACCGCGAAATCAATTTCTAAGCAATCAAATACCTTGGTAACCAAAACTAACGATGAAAACAAAAAACCAAAAAAATGCGAAAAACCTACCTACACATATTAAAAGAAGAAACAAATTAGTTTCGATTCCTTCTGAATGTACAGTGCCTTTGGTCTTGAAGTAGCGATAATTTAAAGGCGTGAAATACATCTAATTTTATCGACAAAAACACCCACATGTTGGGGTGTCTATGTCTATGTTGGAATGGCCGCCATTTAAAACTTGACTTTTATCATACCTAAACCTACTGTATTTCACTATTTTATTAAACTGTGACGCCGCGCAGGGCGCGCGCCGCGGCAGGCGCCGGCGCGCCGTGGGAATGCTCTGCACAGGCCCCGGCGAGCCCCGGCGCGCCCCGGCGCGCCAGACGTTGTCGATTCCCACGACCTGCGGGTAGACAGACGGGCTCGGCTCGGCGCGGCCTGTCTACAGGCAGGTCGTGGGAAAGGTCCTGTAGATAGAGATGAAAAATTTGTACAGCGCCATCTAGCGCCGTAAAGCTAACTGACATATCCCATAGACAACTGTACCACTGTAGGGTCACATTAATCTAAAGAAGTTAAGTCCCATAAGTTTTCAAGTAAAGATGCCGGCAAACTGCTTGAATTATGGGGCAGGGACCGGAAAACCCCTTTTTTGGTTAACCCAATTGAAAAGGAAACCCTATTAAAAGCTTACCAAATGATAGGGTTTCCCTTTCGATATGGCTAGTCGACGATATGCTTACGGTATTGATAGGGTTTTTGAAAATAAGTCTATGAAATACCCAATCAAAAACCCTTTTAACGGTAAAAGGATCATGAAATACAGGTGGGACTAGGTATAAATTGCATGAACACGTTTTAAAACCCCTTCATAATAAAAGCCTTCATAGGGTTTCTCCGATAGGGTTTTCATATTCGGTAAGTGCTTACTTGGGTTAGGGTCCTTTCGATAGGGTTGCCGTACGTATTGATAGGGTTACCGTATTGATAGGGTTTTTTGAAAACAAGTTAAGACATACCCAATCAAAAACCTCTTTAACGGTAAGCGGTTCCGTTCCATGTTAGGGGGTCACCTGCGCAGTACGGTTCGAATCACGAAAGATGACCACAAATGGCGCCCATCTTCGCATCATAACTCACGAAGAAAAATATTATATTCGTATAGATATTTACATTATATTTAAATATATGAAATATTATATTGTCTTAAGACTTTTCTTCATGAGTATGATGCGAACATAGACATAGAAAAATTTCGCTATGCGAAGATGGGCGCCATTTGTGGTCATCGTTCGTGATACGAACTATACCTACACTAATTTTGAGTCCTCTTGGGGGGAAAGCACCTTTTGGTTAACAATAATAGTTGAACCCAACCTCCACCTCATTAGACTATTTTTAGTCTTATTTAAACATATCATAAAGCTTCAAATACCATAGCACCCTGTAGAAATTGTTGTTTCTTAGAATATTATTAGGTAACTGTCATTTATTCAAAAGTAAAATAAAATAGTAACAATAATTTTCCGAAATATTTTTTTGGTAGAAATACTAATCAAGATGCATTTAGCGCCATCTATTGAGGAGTAGATAAACTAATTAAAGCTCATTTAGTGCCATCTAGTAAACAGTAGATAAATTAATCAAGATGCATTTAACGCCATCTAGTGAGGAGTAGAAAAATTTATTATAATGCATTTAGCGCCATCTAGTGAAGAGAAGAAAAATAATCTAGTTGCATTTTGCGCCATCTAGTTATGGATAGGAAAACTAATCAAGATGAATTTAGCGCCATCTAGTGAGGAGTTGACAAACTAATTAAAGCGCATTTAGCGCCATCTAGTAAGCAGTAGATAAATTAATTAAGATGCATTTAACGCCATCTAGTGAGGAGTAGAAATATCAATCAAGTTGCATTTAGCGCCATCTAGTTATGGGTACGAAAACTAATCAATATGTATTTAGCCCCATCTAGTGACTGTCAGGAAAAGCTTCAAGTGAAATGTTGCATCTCTGATGGCAGTAAAACATTTGTAGTTTATTATTTTTATACTAGATGGTGCCACTTCTTTTCCGTATTTCTCCCCTCCATTGGACAACCCATTGATGGGACAACAGAAAAAATAATTTTACCGAGGTCCCATTGGCTATAAATGGAGCTACCGAAAATAGTTTTTAGTCCACTATAGTTTTTCTATAGTAGGTACCATTCAATTGTAGAGACAACTTATCTTTTATCGTATTTTAAATGAAACTATTTCACTTCAATAAAACCTTTTGAGACTAGATTAATAAAACGCTTTAAGTAAATGAAACATCGGCATTTTTTTGTCATATTTTAAAAAAGTCATTAGTATATTTGTTATTTTCGCATTTATTTAGGGGGGGGGGGTTAGGGGCGTTGCCCCTCTCTGCCCGTACCTCGCTACGCCCATGAGGTATAGCGATCTGAATCTCCTCGATTCACTCCTTGGATGGCCATCTCAAATCACAGCTAGGTCAATCCTTGGCGGAGAACCAAGGTCTTGTCTTTAATAGGCAATATGCATATAAGTCACCGATTTGATAAGTTTGAGCTTGATCGCTTGCGGACACGTATAAAAACATGATGGAACTCACGATGAAATGAGGGGAAAATAACGTATTCATTTTCGGATATAGGTAATGCACTCAACAGTCAGAGAAGTCAGATAGCGGTATGTGACCGCCTCTGTTCTGTATCTTGTTATGTTATGACCTACGGTAGGCAACTATCAATTAACTAGAAATTATTATGTTACCAAGTCATTACAGATGTACAAATATTATATTAATGCAGCTGTAATGACTTGGTAACATAATAATCGAAAGTCAATTAACATAGCGCAATAAAAATAATTTATTAGTACAATATCTTCATTTTTATGAAATGGTCTTGGCTACAGGTTCGCTGACGCATGTGGCTGGAATGAATGGTTTTCTAAAATGCTATAGTTGTGTCGATTCGGTTAGCACCACTTAACTAAATTGACGGGACTAAATTTTAGCATTCTGTCTGTTCTTGTCTTTTCAATACAGAAAGAAACGGATGGAAAACTAAATTTAGTTTAGTCCTATCAATTTAGTTAAGTCGTTGCTAATCGAATCGACACCAGTAGTGGCTTAGTTGCATTTGCTCACGACACAAAAGTGCACGTTTCATGATCGAGGGGATATCCTTTGTATCCTTCCTATACAAAAATCTAGGTTGGCTCCCCTTTTTAAAATGTTCAGTAGGTTCACCGTGCCAAAGGATATCCCTCGATCACCAAACGCCGTATTTTTTATTGAGCACACGAGACTAGCTCTTCGGGAGCTGTAGACCTCGCGAAGCTCAAATTGTATGTTACTTCTGTCCCCATCGCCACGTAGTTTTCAAAAGCACATACATAGTACGTTTTGGTTTATAATTAATTTGGTAAATTCGCAGCTAGACGGCGCTTCAAACCACAGACCATACAACAAGTAGGTACTTAAACAGAGCACTCTCGACGGGAATTGACGAGATCGAGTTCACATCATGAGTAGACATCAAAAATCTGTTATTTTGGTACTTACATTGAAAATGGTTTCCATTGTTTCCTTAGTACTGTTTTCACGTTTTTCTCGATACCAATTCGATCTGATTCTCGATCGCGTTCGCGGTTCGGGAGTAACCCCCATGCTCACAAAATTTCACGAGAATCGGTTGAGAAATGCGACCTGGGGGGGTATTACAACCTCTTAAAACTTGCCAGGTTTATGAATTGCACACACATCTCTTTCTCGCTGTATAGCAATTAAAAGAGATAGATTGATAACCAGTCAGAAAACTGCCAGGAAATAAGAGATTATTATACGGCCCCTGATAGAGGAGAACAGATGGACATCTGAACAGAGCGGGACGGACATATACGAAATAATTTTGGCCCAAGCTGAAACAGAGACACTTTGTTACTATGTCACTATACGTTATTGATATATCCGAAAATAATACCACATATTTTGACCTATTAGGTAAACCTGGGGGGCTACTCAAATGGCCACTTTTCTATTCGTTCGCTAACTTAAAAACTAAAAATAAGCCATAAACACCTAAATAACGTGTCGTAGGCTTGTCAATTCCATACAATACAATATTGTCTGTGATTTAAATAAACTTGCGACGTCTGACTTGATCGTTTAATTGCTTATTTTTAAGCTTTAAGTTAGCGAACGAATAGAAAAGTGGCCATTTGAGTAGGGGGGCAGGACAGTTATAATTTTTAGAATAAAACTTGGAAAAGAGCGCTATTTAACCCCCCGCCGCCGCCGTATGAAATGGTTTGCAAGGACAGTTTAGCCCAGCTCAATTTTAGTTAGGAACAGCCTACAGACACAGAATATACACAAGGTGTTTGGTAAAAGCCTTATATAAAGCCGAATATGATAGATAAGAATCATCATACTGAACAACTTTTACTATGGGACCAACTCTGAAATCGCGAAAAAAAAATCTGCTTTTTTGATATTTTTGTTATTTATTTTTGTACTAGCTGCCGCCCGCGACTTCGTCTGCGTGGAAAGGTTTTTTGCTATCCCTCGGGAACAATACTTTTTTTCGGGATGAAAAGTACCCTATGTCCTTCTCTGTACCCCTGACAACGTGTATGCAAAATTACATGATGATCGGTTCAGTAGTTAAGACGTGAAGGCGTAACAAACAAACAAACAAACGGACTTTCGCATTTATATTATTAGTAAGGATGAAACAGCAGATTTTTTTCGTTATTTCAGAGTTGGTCCCATAGTAAAAGTTGTTCAGTTTGATGGTCCCTATCTACCATATTCGGCTTTATAAGGATTTTACCAAACACCTTGTATAATGGTTGAGGGCCTTTTTACCGCCCATCATCAGGATATTTTTTGTCCTTTATACTGTACCTGCCTGGGAATTATTGAATGAAGGTCAATTTCAAAAAAAATGTTTACAAGATTTTTATGAAATCTAATTTTATAGATAAGTACGTCATTTCCTAATTTTTGTACATAGAAACATTATCAAAATTTTAAGATGAAAATCGTTTCCCAATTATACATTTTTAACGGAAATGGTCCTGATGATGGGCAGAATACGTAGACCTCAGCTACGTTGAGGGCAGTGTTGCCAGCAGGGTATTGTCAAAAATTACCTAAAATATATAAAAAAGTAACCTTTTAGTGAAAAAAGTTACCTTTCATATTTTTTTTTGTGAAAATGTATTAAAAGTTGAATAGATGTTAATTGTATTAACTTACAAAGACAAAAAATAAAAAAAAAAATTTTCAGAATTTGCAAAAATTTTTTTTTGTTATCTTTGAAATGATATAATTTGGTTCGGATTGAAGTGACAGATTTGGTGTCATTATATATTTTGCTTGTTATACTTTCTACAATATACAAGAATATTCTCGACTGCCGCAAAAAAAAAAACGAATGCACCACTTGCCTATACAAATTGGTCATTTTCTTTTATACCTAGCTCTTTCTTTTCACACAAAACAAAATACTATAAAATAGAATTACAACAGCATAGGTAACCACCAAACAATTCAAACAAAATTACTACCTATGTAAAATCTGTCTGCAACTCACTGAACTGACAAACAAACTGACATTGACAATGACAAGTGATGGTGGCGGGCGGGCGGGAGGCGGGCGACACGACATGAAAAAAAACATAAAGAGCACTCCGTTTCACGTTAGTTTTAAAAAAATAAGAATTAATTTTGAACTTCCGAAAAATTACCTAAAAGTTACCTTTTGAGTTGTGTAACCTAGAAGTAACCAGAAAGATTCTAAAATCACCTAAAAGGTTACTAAAGTAACCTTCTGGCAACGCTGGTTGAGGGTCTTGTTACAGCGTGTACCTATATCTACCTCAAAGTGGCCCTCATCTTAATTACGTAGGAGCTTAGAGCATTAATGCTCTAAGGGTAGATACCTAAATTGCTAAGTCTGACCTTGAAACCTGCCATGATTGGGGTTGGCAACGTGGCAACTAAGGTTGGGTAAATTTCACGAAAAATTTCGGTCTGTGAAATATTTAGAATAAATTTCATTTTGGTTTGAAATATTTCAGTTTAGAGTGAAATTTATTTTTAAGTTTTATCTGACCTAAATAAAATAAAATTACATGCATTTTGTCAATATATCAACATGATTATAGAACAAAACAATGAACAAATAAGTTGGCTTAAATTACGAATAGCTTTGGCTATTTTACAACTTTTCATAACAAAATATTCAATGTATCTTTCGATTGTCGGCCACGATGGCGTAGAAGAAAAACGACTTCATCAACATTACGAAGGAATATGTAGAAAACTAACAATAAAAGTCGCAAAGTAGGACCAATATTCAGAAAATTGTAAGTTTAACCGTGGCCGCGCAGTCGAAACGTGGAGAACCGAGCCATAGTAGAATTTGGTTCTACTATGACCGAGCGGCCACACAGTTCTCTTAAATGGAGCTTTTTGTTATAAAATTGCTGATACGATTTCGTAGAAAAATATAGAAAGCATAAAAAAAACCTAATGTTTGGATTTCACGACCTACATAGCTTAAATGCTATGGCCGCGCCATAGTCCGCGCGGTCACGCAGTTCTTTTAAACGGAGCTTAGTAGGGGGCTATTATTTTTGCTAATCGCTGATACGATTATGTAGAAAATAAAGACGGTATAAATAAAGCCCTAATGTGTGGACTTCACGACCTGCTACAGAAATTAAATGCTATGGCCGCGCGGTCGAAACGTGGAGAACCGCGCGGCCACGCAGTTCTTTCAAACGGAGCTTAATATAGGTTCCATTATTTTTGCTAATCGCAGATACGATTTCGTAGATACCTCCACGTTTCGACCGCGCGGTCATGGTTAAACTTTCTTAATAATGAACCTACAAATTTGCGACTTACATTGTTAGTTTTCTACATATTCCTTCGTAATGTTGACGTAGTCGTTTTTCTTCTACGACACCGTGGCCGAGCAATCGAAAGCCCTTTTTCCTCATTCTTCCTTTCAAAGCACACAGTAGGTTAGATCTAGTATAGTATTATATTATCTTTGGTTAGATATATTATTTGGTAACGTGCTGTTTGGTATACCTATTATTTGGTAGCTATGCGCAGCTAGATGACGCTTCTAATTTTGAATACTTATTTTTGGAAATGGGTTATTTTTTTGATAAATTTCACCTAGCTCGACTTAAAAAATCTATAATATTATCGAACTGCTCGCAAAATTTCACGAGAATCGGTTGAGAAATGGGACCTGTAGAGGAGAACAGACAGCTAGAAAGTCAGACTAAAATATGTTTATGTATATATCTCCGCCATTTTGAAGAATTAAAAAAAACTGGCTCAACAGTAAAATTCTATATAATTTTCGAACCTGTCCACAAAATTTGACGAGAATCAGTTGAGAAATGCGCCTGTAGAGGAGAACAAACAGTGCTGGAATGGCGTACTGAAATGTTTCTTTTACATATCTCCGCCATGAAAAATTTCAAAAAACAGGCTCAACAATAAAATTCTATATAATTATCGAACCTGCCCATAAAATTTCACGGGAATCGGTTGAGAAATGTGACTTGTAGAGGAGAACAAACAGCGCCGGAAAACTGGACTGAAATATGTTTCTTTTACATATCTCCACCATTTAGAAAAAAATCGAAAAACAGGCTACAAAAAAAATGTTTATGTTATAGGCAAATGCTGAAGCTCAGGCACTCCTAGGTTTGTCTAGTCAAAACTCAGGTTTGACAATTCGGCCCTTGACTAACTAATTTATGGCCAAACCTTGGAGAGACCAACTTGGACAGTCAAAGCCCGACGAAACACAATACGACAAACAACACCTGACTGCTGAGCTTCAGCACGTCCAACAAGTACTGCGTAACAACAAGTTGCAAGTACCACACCTCAATCACAGAAAACGCGCCAAACCAGCCACAGTAGAGCGTCAACCTGCCATCCTACCATACTTGAAGGGTGTCACTGACAAGATTGGAAACATTCTGAAGCGAGCGTCAATCAAAACTTACTTCAAGCCGCCGAAGAAGATCAACCAATTCTTACGACCTGTCAAGTGTAATATCCCCCTTCAAGCTGCAGGCGTCTACAAACTAGATTGTGACTGTGGGCTCTCCTACATCGGGCAAACAAAGAGAAGCATAGGGACCCGCGTCAAAGAGCATGTAGCTGACATGAAACATAGGCGCGATAACAAGTCTGCAGTGAGTGAACACGCCTTTGAGGGGCCCAACCATTATATTAGATTTGACAAACCCCAAATCCTTGCTAGGGAACGTAGATTTATCCCTAGAATGCTCCGCGAGGCTATCGAAATAAATAAATATCCTAATTTCAATAGAGATGATGGTTGGAAAATTCCACCAGCTTGGGACCCCATTATTCACAAGCTAAAGCCCCTGACACACACTGTAAGATCTAATGATATATAACATACTAACATAATATATATTATGGTGAACTGGAGCTGGTAGTAAGGAGAATTCTGGAGAACTCCTCAACAACTACAGCCCCTGCGTCGGGAAAACAGTATTTTTTAAAAGGTGATAATCCGTTGATATAAGGCTATTGTAACTTAAATAATATCGTCACTAAATAGACCTACTACAAAAAAGTTTAATATAAAAAAGGTTATAAAAATACTAAACCCCCTTCTAAAACCTTAAAAATAACCAAACAAAAAGAGTAAGATCACACACACTGTAAGATCTAATGATACAGTTAGTTCCTTTTGCAAATAAATAACTTAATACAAAAGACGGAGGTCGACTTCCTCTCCAAGTTTTCTTTCAAATTTTATGAAATGGTGGTAGTTTCAGTAGATTCTCTCTCTTTTTAGCATTAAATAATACATAAAATTAAATTATAAATCAACATAAAATAATTAAAAATTTTGTTAAATTTTAATTTCTGAACGTCTAAAAAAAATCATCCGTTGAGGGTAGGCTCACGGGTAGCTTCAGAAAACGTCGGGAAAACCAAAAATCAAACCAAATACCAACTAAATACCAAAGTACATTTAATAAAACCGCGCTAGTATCCGTTAAAACGTGTTTTATTTCATGTCTAGTGAGCGCGTAAGCTTGAGAAGTGAATAAACCTTCTTGTCAAACCTGAGGTTTGACTAGGCAAAACTAGGAGCGCCGGGACTTCGGGGTTTGACTATAACATTTATATAATTTTCGACCCTGCTCACAAAATTTAACAAGAATCGGTTGAGAAATGCGACCTGTACACGAGAACAATAGCGCCGGAAAGCCGAACTGAAATATGTTCTTTTACACATCTCCACCATTTTGAAAAATTTCGAAAAACTGGCTCGACCATAAAATTCTATATAATTTTCAAACCTGCTCACAAAATTTCAAGAGAATCGGTTGAGAAATACGACCTGTAACCTATAGAGGAGAACAAACGGACAGCAGGAAGGACATACGAAAGAATTGTTGCCCAAGCTGAAGCAGAGACGCTAATTCTATTCTATTCTATTCTAAAATAGTAAACTAATTCAGAAAATAAGGGATTTCTAGTACTAGAAATAAATTTACTCAAAAGTGAAATATTTCAACCCGTTTTGAAAGATTTCATAAATTTCATATCAATTTATTTTTCATTTCATTGAAATTTTCACTGGACCCATCCCTAGTGGCAACCCATGCAGATTTTGATCTCCAAATGTTTCTCTTTAGATGAGTAAACGTTTAAATCTTCCACCTTATGATGTAATTTTCGGTCAAAATAGCGCTACCAAAACGAAAAAAAAATAAATGTTCTTCCAGAATATGCGATGGCAAGCCACTAAAATCCAGTGTTCCTAAGTAGTAGCTAATCCTGTAACACACTTTTGATCTTCCACCTTGTGAGGTAAGGTTTCCAGGGAGCTCGGACTTTTTTATGCACAAATAGTGCTTGGTCATAGTAAGTGACGATAAGGCCAGTACCGGCGTTAGGGGGGGGCGAGCACGGGCGACCGCGCGGGGCGCCGGATCGCTCATTGAGCGAGTCTACAATTACTATCGTAAATTCCCTTTTAGCGACAAAATCGTTATGGTGGCAACATATAATCAGAACAACTTGGCAATATCTCGCCAAAATTTCATCGCTGGCTAAAATGTGCCGTTTAATTAAGATTTGGCCATTGCAAAATCCAGGAGCGGCCCTAGGGCGGTGCAAGCGGTGCGACTGCACTGGGCGCCCCCGTGTGTGGGGCGTTGAAAACGCCCGATCAACGTCTACTATCAATCGTATTGTTGCCTGCGGACGGAGCGACGAATGAAACTGACCAAAAGTCGCACTGCGCGGCCATTTTTTAGTAAAAACAAGCAAGATTAGTGGATTAACTGACTAAAAATCGCGCTTCACGGCTGTTTTTTTTACTATAAACAAGCAAGATTAGTCGATGAAACTGACTAAAAATCGCGCTGCACAGCAGCTGTCTTTTTATTATAAACAAGCAAGATTACAGGATTAGTAGGTGAAACTGACTAAAAATCGCGCTGCGCGGCCGTTGTTTTTACTGTAATATGCAAAATTAGAAGATTAGTAGATGAAACCGACTGAAAATCGCGCTGCGCGGCCGTTTCTATGCTTTAGACAAGCAAGATTATAAGGTTCGTAGGTGAAACTGACTAAAAATCGCGCTGCGTGGCCGTTTTTTTTACTAACAGACAAAACTGAAAATCATGGAATCGCAGATAGGGGGCGCCCCGTAGAAATGTCGCCCAGGGGCGCTGGTAGTGCTAAAACCGGCACTGGATAAGGCCAAAGGTGGAAGCGCACTACACCCGAAATCCTGACCACTGAGGAACTGGCTATCTAACCTCTAACTGCCGGAACACAACAATTTTTGAATTGTTGTTATGGCGTCAGAGTTAGGTAAGATGGTGGTAGCTAGCCAGGCGGACTTGAAATAAGCCAAACCACCAACCAAACCGAGTACAAATTGTACCCCCCCTGGAAATCGAACCCTGGACTCTTACGTCTTATACGAGTGGGCGAACCACTAGACCACAGAGGCGGTTAAAATCAAGGACCGCAACCGCTAACCGTTAAAGGGGTTTTTGATTGGGTATTTCATAAACTTGTTTTCAAAAACCCTATCAATACGGTAACCCTATCGAAAGGGTAACCCAAGTAAGGACTTGCCGAATACGAAAACCCTATCGGGGAAACCCTATGAAAGCTTTATGAAGGGGTTTTAAAACGTGTTCAACCAATTTATACCTAGTTCCACCTGGGCCGAAGGACCGGAACCGCTTACCGTTAAAGGGTTCATTGGGTATTTCATGAACCGCTAACCGTTAAAAGGGTTTTAGATTGGGTATTTGATAGACTTATTTTCAAAAACCCTATCAAAACGGTAAAAGCATGATGTCGACTAACCCTAACGAAAAGGAAACCCTATCATTTGGTAAGCTTTTTAGTAGGGTTTCCCTACCAATTGGGTTAACCAAAAAAAGGGGATTTCCGGTCCCTGGTTAAAATAAACACAACAGTAGTAAATAGCAAAATTACCAATTTCACTTTTGCTAATATGATTTTCGCTAGGCGGCTGCTCTGTTTCAACTTCGGTCATCCTCGGGTCAAACTTCGGTCGTGCATCGGTCGTAATGACATTCAATTCAATGATAATGATCAAAACAATAAATACGTAAGTTACAATGTTTACATAAACTGAAGCGTTACGTATTCTTTAGTATTTAATACAAAAGCTAGATTAACTATTAGTAAGTACCTACCATACCCACAGTTGCACAAAACAATGAACAGTACCTACCTCCATAAGAGTTATTTATATTAACACAGTCTTAAGGCGATTCCCTGACCGAATGTGGCGCCCTCGGAGGTTTTTATTTTAAGAAAAGAAAAAGATGAAAAAACATTTTGAGGAATTTTCAGGGCTAGAGCCATGAAAATTGAGACTAGAATCTAGTATTTTTAGAAGGTATCAACTACATTCCCTCGCAGTCATTCGTATAAGTAGATAGCAAATGTGTCAAAAACGCCCACTTTTAGCAGTTTTGCTATCTACTTCTACCAGTGACTATGAGGGAATGTAATGATACCGTCTAAAAATACTCCTAGATTAGGTATGGACCCTAAAACTCCACGAGAAGTTTTATTAAAATGATGTATTAGAATTACATTAAATAAAATTCACCGCGGCGCCACTTTCGGTCAGAAAAGCGCCTTAATAAGATTAGTATACTACTAGTGGCTCTGTGAGCTGAAGACCTCGAAATGGCTGAAATATGATTATTCGCCAAATCTCCGCCATTTTGAACAATTTCGAAAAACTGAATAAAAAAACGTCGTCACTGCTCACAAAATTTCACGAGAATCGGTTGAGAAATGAAAGGCACAGCTTACCAGCAGGGCCCTTAAATAACGTGACAATTGTGGTTTGTTCTATTTTCTAATTGGTTGACGCAATGGATATGACGTTGTTATGAAAGCTGACAAATTGTAACATTCAATAAATGAAACTTAAATAATTCACAAAGGAAAAAACGGAACCCTTATAGGATTACTTATTACAAATTTTAACCTTAAGGCTCGGTTATGCAAAAACATTTGTCTCTGTCTTTTTCTTTACGTGTAAAGAGTATGGAAAATAACCTCACTTCTGCACTTTTTCGACGTTTTTGGTTGTTTTTTCATCATTATCTTTAGCATAATTATCTTTCTTGAAAAAAGAATATTGGAGCAACTGCACAGTACGTTAAAGTATATTTTGATGTAGAATTTAATCCGTTTCCGCTATTATTTACGCCAAAAATATGGCCCGCGACAAGCGCTTTTAATGATATTCAGTTTTTTTTACAATCATCTGTGAGGTTTATACGCAAATTTATACTTGTAGCTACTAGATAATCTCTTTAGCTTGTCGTATGTTTTTTTTGTGCCTACAACTTTACTTTTCTATATAAAAATATGGCCCGCGCAAACCATGTTATCCTATTATGGACCCTTAAGACGAGCAGATTAAGATGAATTTGAAAGTTAAATACCCAACATCAGCCCCCGATTGATAAAAGGAGTTTATGGAAAATTACCGACCGAACTCCAGCCCCCCTAATTTCTCCGAAATTAGTAAATTTAATTACAAACAAGTTTAATGGAAAAAATATTAGAAAAAATTGACTCACCCGTAGCAGTTCAGACGGGACTCGAACCCGCACCCGACCCAATTATGCTACCGAGTCGCCAGCGGGAGTGGCGAAATTTTCTAATACATTTTACGTTTCCGCTGTAAGCCAGCGTTATCTCATCAATGTGAAGAATTAACTTCGACATTCGAATGCAACACCTTTACAGATGCCAGACAATCGATTAAGATGAATCGATTGGTTAGTGCATAGGTCGCCAAACTTTTTAGCCTAAGGGCCAAGACTAACTGCTCCACGAAGACCCAAGGGCCGGACCTAGCTAGCTCATTGTACCAACATATACTGTAATACGTACGATTGTCTGCCCGTGAAAGTATACCATGTTGGTATGCTTTCGCGGGCCGGATTGTTGGTGCTCGCGGGCCGGAGCTGGCCCGCGGGCCGTAGTTTGGAGACCCCTGGGTTAGTGGATTGGGCCGGAATTCTAAGGGTGCGGGTTCGAGTCCCGTCTGAGCTGATACGGGTGAGTCAATTTTTTCTAATATTTTTTTCAATTATAGTAATAATATTAATATAAAAAAATAGCACTGTGCATGCAAAAATTCTAAAAAGTTTAAAAATTATATAGCTATTTCATCTCAATGAGCGAGTCCTACAATTACTTCGTAAATTGACAAAATCGTTATGGTGGCAACACATAATCAGAACAACTTGGCAATATCTCGCCGAAATTTCATCGCTCGCTGCCATGTGCCGTTTAAGATTTGGCCATTGTAAAATCCAGGAGCGGCCCAGGGGCCCAGGGGGTCTATTACAAAAAGTTTAACGCAATACACGCAGCTGCGTCCGTGCTTCGTTTTGATTGTTTCCTATTACAAATCACTTTCGTATGCGATATTGCGAAGTGATTGCGTGAGTTTGACAGTTTCTCTCTAGAGTATTCGACATCGTTCGTTTAGTAGTCTATGGACTACGATAGTCAACTTCAAAATATTTGTTATGACTACAACCAACGAACTGCGGACGACTATCGTGGCTAAGTGACTGCGTTACGCAATTGCGTACGTTATTTTCGTAGTAGGCCCCCAGGGCGTTGCAAGCGGTGCAACTGCACTGGGCGCCCTCGTGTATGGGGCGCTGAAAATCCCCCCGATCACCGGTCGACTATCAATCGTATTGTTGCCTGCGGACGAGCGACGGACGACGCGACGAATGAAACTGACCAAAAGAAATCGCACTGTGCGGCCATTTTTAGGGTTCCGTACCCAAAGGGTAAAAACGGGACCCTATTACTAAGACTCCGCTGTCCGTCTGTCTGTCTGTCTGTCTGTCTGTCACCAGGCTGTATCTCATGAACCATGATAGCTAGAAGTTGAAATTTTCACAGATGATGTATTTCTGTTGCCGCTATAACAACAAATACTAAAAACAGAATAAAATTAATATTTAAGGGGGGCTCCCATACAACAAACGTGATTTTTTTGCCGTTTTTTGCTCGATATTAATAACGACAACAGGTAGACAGTTGAAATTTTTACATATGGTGTATTTTTGTTGCCGCTATAACAATAAATACTAAAAACAGAATAAAATTAATATTTAAGGGGGAATCCCAAACAACAAACGTAATTTTTTTTGCCGTATTTTGGTACGGAACCCATCGTGCGCGAGTCCGACTCGCACTTGGCCGGTTTTTTTACTATAAACAAGCAAGTTTACAAGATTAGTAGATGAAACTGACTAAAAATCGCGCTGCGCGGCCGTTTTTTTTACCATAAATAAGCAAGTTTACAAGATTAGTAGATGAAACTGACTAAAAATGGCGCTGCGCGGCCGTTTTTTTCCTATAAACAAGCAAGTTAACAAGACTAGTACCTAGATGAAACTGTCTAAAAATCGCGCTACGCCGCTGTTTTTTTCTATAAACAACCAAGATTACAAAATTAATAGGTGAAACTGACTAAAAATCGCGCTGCGCGGCCGTTTTTAGGGTTCCGTACCTCAAAAGGAAAAAACGGAACCCTTATAGGATCACTTTGTTGTCCGTCTGTCTGTCTGTCCGTCCGTCTGTCTGTCAAGACCCTTTATCTCGGAAACGCGTGGAGGTATCGAATTGAAATTTAAACCATATACTAAGGTCTACGGGCCCTTGAAGCTGTAAAAAAATCAAACTTCTAAATTAACGTAAAAAAAAGATACTGCCGTTTAGGGCGCAAAAAACGCATTTTCGATACTCTCAAAGGAATCAAAATTCATAGGGTACTTACCGTTGACCTAGAACTATGAAATTTGGCAGGTAATAGCTTCTTATACTACACTTACAGGAATAAATCTGAAAACTGTATATTTGTAATTAAATCATAATAAAATATGGTCATTAAAATACGTAATTATTAATCATCTTGGTGAAACAACGGTATGCGCGGCATTGCGCGGTCATAGTTTAACTTCTAATTACTTTTGGATTAATCGCGCCACTAATTCTTTTAAAAATATCAATATTTATTATTATTAATTATTGAAATCCTTTCAAATATTGTTATAGTTAATTACTTTTAAAAATAAAATTAAAAAGTAATAAATTTGGCTCTAAATATTTTCGCAACATGGCGGTGTGTCACGCTGTATGACAGGGGGTCTTCTTCTTCTTATTTTTGTTTTGGCAATCTACTTTCTTCTTGGAAGTAATTTTTGCCAGTGTCAAGTGTTGAATAGTTCAGTGGTAGATTGTTTCAGTTTACATTAAAATGCGGGTGCATCGCATTCCAATGTTGCTTGGAGCATTTGGCACCAAGTATAATCAAGACAGTTTACTCGGTAAGGTCAGCCGAGGTAGCCACCACTACAATAAAAGTCTCGGCTTCACACAACCAAAGGGTCCTGTTGGAATACACCCATTTTCTCTAATAACAATGCGATAGATAAAACCATTTCACAGAACATTATACAGTGTACTATTGATATACAGCGCCATCTGTCGACAATCAACAGTACTTGTATTTTTACCGACTTCAAAAGGAGGGAGCAGTGGCGTAACTATACCATCTGAGGCCCGTGGCAAATTCATCGACCGGGGCCCTCTCTTAAGTGTTCTGTGGGCCCTCCCATGTAAAAAGTGAGACGTTATAGTATCAGTTTTAACCGACTTCAAAAAATGGAGGAGGTTCTTAAATCAACGGTTTTTTATGAATGTTTTACAATAACTTCGCCAGTTGTTAACCGATTTTATTAATTTATTTTTTATCTGAAGGAACATAGTTCAGGTGTGGTTCCTTACAATTTTTGGCTTAGTAGCAAAAGGACCTATTCGCAAAATGCCACACGCACGGCCAAAAAAAGGCCACGTTCTCGGAATGACTTGTTCTCGAAAGGACCTATTCGCATAATACCTCATTCTCAAAAAGACACATTCGCATAATGCCTTATTCGCGTAATGACCTATTCTCAAAAGGACACATTTTTTTAAATACCTGCCAGCTTTAACGTTAACAGCAAATGATTGGTAATTATCATGTAAAATACATTTTTATTACATTTTAATCCGTCAGCTCCGCTATAGATATAATATTTGATAAGAAATATAAAAAAATATTGACTAAATTAGAGACACAGGAAATTACTGTGGAACAATTCTTCAAACAAATCATTTATTTGCAACTTTTAATGTAAAATTGCAATACAATTTTTTATAATACATCTACTTCTTACCTAATAATTATTGATATTACAAATAATAATGATTATAAAAAGAAAAATTCATACCTTTCCTTCAAGTATAGTAATCTAGCATACTCTTGTTGATTTTTAATAAAATGATAAGAAATGATTTATAAGTTAGTATTTTTTCATATTTATATGTATATGAATTATTTTACCTTTCTGAAATACTCAATTTCTGGTTTTATAAACAATACAGTGTGTCCAATCTACTTTAACCCCCTTTCAGGATTGCACTTTATCGAGGGACACATTGTATACAGGCATAGTTTCACTAACAAACACTTAAAGAAAAATGTGGCATTTTGAGAATAGGTCATTTTAGAATAAGTCTTTCTGCGAATGAGTCCAAATGAGAATAGGGCATTCCACGAATAGGGCATTTTGAGAATGAGGCATATCGCGAATAAGGCAATTTGCGACTGCAGGGCATTTTGCGAATAGGTCCTTTTGCTACTAAGCCCAATTTTTACAGTAAAATGGCGAGCAGCTTTTTCATAATTCTGAAAAATAATAATTATTAAGCTTACCATCGCACGAGTATTTACGGATTTTCAGGCATAACTTCTTTGTTTATGAACGATTTACAGGTGATTCTATTTGAGTTTGAAAGGGTATATGTTATAGTACCTACCCTTTCAAGCTAAAATAGAATCATGACATCTCTTGAGGTTATAATAACCTCCCATCCTTGGACAAATAGGATATGCTTAGTGATTGAGATATTGGTAGATTTATGACAATCTAAAACAAACCGAGCTAAGGTCTGCGACGTTCTGGACTAGACTTGGACTAAAAAGGCACAACGGAACTCCTTAAAAACAAACAGCCTGAATTTTGAAATTGAGTTATGGGCATTGTACCATTGAAAATATTATATAAGGTGGTACCAAACCAAATGATGTTATGATATTGGAACAGGTGATAATGTTGCTAAAACTAAACAACTTTCTCCAAGGAACATAGGTCGAAAAACGTTTTTTTTTTCGCCTTTCCACAGAAAGTCGGTCAGCTGACCAATACATTTTGTATGGAAGTAAGAAAATATTTTTTCGTTTTTCGACCTAAGTTCCTTGCAGAATGTTGTTTAGTTTTAGCAACACTATCACCTGTTTCAGTATCATCACATCATTTGGTTGCACCTTATAACTACTTAAACTTACATTATACTTAAAGTAAAAAAATATTAAAGTAGGTACTTATACTCTTACATATCTACCACGAAAAAGTTAAAAATAGAAAAGCTATAAAAAAAGAAAAATCTCATTCAAAAACCTGAAAATAAAAAAACAGCTTCAAAATTTAATAAAACGCATATAAAATTTTAATAAAACACATCTAATGAACGTGGGTGGTGAGGCTTTTAGAATTATTTAAAAAAAGTTGTCTTCCAGCCCCCTCCGACTTCAATAGACGTGTTTTATTAAAATTGATAAGCGATTTGAATATTATTTCTTGCTTTTAAGAGGTATTTAACTTTGAAGCTGTTTTTGCCAATATTAAAGCTGTTTTTATTTTCAGAGTTTTAAAGTTTAGCACTTTCAGCACCCCTTTATTCATTTCCTAAGCACTGTTCACTCGACTTATCGTCAATAAATACATCATTCAAATAGGTACCACTACCGACTGATTTTAGGCAACTATTTTTTCCTCCGTTTCCTTATTCCTCTTTTGTTTTTTGCTCCCACTTAAATACTTTCTAGAACATAGTAATATCTTTTTTCCACTACTAAAATAAACGATAAAACGAAAACTACGACGACTAAAAAACAATGTCAAACAAACAACCAATTCTCACAACAAACTATGACTGTTGCGTGTTGCGTAATGAATGGACCCTTTTTGGATACAGAGATTTAGAACAAGTGATTTTTAGCTACCCATTATATTAACAAAGGAATTTGACCATTGACCGACCATCTGTGCACTTTCATGTTTCAACTTTTTAGAGCCGCACGTGCATCTAGTCCTTTTTTTTTGTTCTGAGGTATTTATGAGACAGTAAATATGCGAGCTTTTTGTTCCCAATTTCCCATCCCATGCATTCTTATTTCCGCTTTAAGTTTGTATTAGTTTGGCTAGGATAATGAACCCTATTGACAGTTTATTTTGCTAAATTTTGTAATACTTAAATGTTATGTTCCTCTTGTGGTCACGGCCTCTCGAGCCGACGGGGGCCCCTTCGGGCCAGGGGCCCATGGCATTTTGCCCGCTCTGCCACCCCATAGTTACGCCACTGGGAAGGAGGTACTCAATTCGACCCGTTTTCTTTTTTTTTTTTTTTTTTTTTTTGTTTTTTGTATGTACACCGATTACTCGAAGACGGCTGATCCGATTGAAATGATTCAAACGTTATTAGATTAGGTGAACTTCCAAGTTGGTCCGATTTTTAAAAATTTTGAAATCGGTTCAGTACTTTTCAAATAATCTTGAAAAAAGCACGAAAATAGTATGATTTTTGTGTGAACTACCTCGATGATCAGTCGTATAACTTCTTTGTTTATGAACTGAATAAGATAATTATTTTTTTGTTTGAAAAGGGATATCTTAAGTGTAGTTCTTTAACCGACTTAAAAAAGGAGGTTCGTAGTTTGACCCGCATGTATGTATGTTTCTCCGCGATTAACTCATATTTGGCTGAGCCGATTTTTCTACCCAAATAATATATCTACACTACCCAATACAAAAGGTACCTACACTAAAAATTAAAAAATAAAAATTGTTTAAAAAAACAAAAAAACCGACTTCAAAAAACCTATCTCTAAAAAGCAAGAAATAATATTCGTAATAATAAAAACACGTCTATTGAAGTCGGGTGGGGCTTTTAGAATAAAAAAAAGGAATTTGTACTCCAGCCCCACCCGACTTCAATAGACGTGTTTTTATTATTACGAATATTATTTCTTGCTTTTTAGAGATAGGTTTTTTGAAGTCGGTTTTTTGTTTTTTAAACAATTTTTATACAGGTGCGGTGGGTTTGTAATTATTTTATTTTTTCTCAAAAATGCTTGGAAATTCGAACATTATTTTGACAACCTTCTTCGTGCTAAATCAGAGTTTACGGACAGACCTAAACCGCGCCGTCAATATTTGTATGAGAATCCATTACTAACGTGTTATAATGGATTTTCATACAAAATTGCCGGCGTCTGTCCAGCAATGTTTCTATTAAAACTCATTACACACGTGTAATTCAGAAATGGAGCGAACTTTTCAATTAAACACAAATATAGGTATCAAATGTCGCCTTGATGAGCGAGCACATTCCAAAATTTTTTTTTTTAATATTCGGTATACTGGTATCACGTGAAAGGCCTTGATGAGCACATTCCAAAAAATTGAAAAAAAAAAAAAACTGTTTTGGTGCAATATGGGTATCAAATGAAAGGCCTTGATGAGCGCATTCCAAAAAGATAAAAAAAATTAAAAACGAAAAAAATTTTTTTTTCAATACCTATGGGTATCAAATGAAAGTTTTTTGAAAAGTTTTTTGGAATATGCTCATCAAGGAGCATATTCCAAAAAACTAAAAAAAAATTAAAAAAGAAAGGTAATTTTTTTTTGCAATATGGGTATCAAATGAAAGGCCGTCAAGGCCTTTCCAAAAAACTGGAAAAAAAAGTGAAGTCGGTTAAAAACTGGAAATAAATGAAAAAAACCGGATTTTTTTTTTCAATATGTGTATCAAATGAAAGGCCTTTATGTGCACATTCCACTTTCCATTTTCTTTTTTCAATTACTGTAAGTATTTTAAAATTAAAATAAAAAGCTTAAAACTTTTAAAACTAAAAAGTTAAAAGTATAAAAGTACTACACAAGCCTTGGCCGCAACTAGGCATTGATGGACTAACGTATGTTCTTCAATGCCTGTCTTGAGTGCCGCTGCAGTAATGTACTATTCCATTTCAAACTTCGCCCGTGGTCAATTCTTTGTCGTAATCCCTGGAAGGGTTATTTTCTACGTGGCGACAAAGGATTTCAAATGGTTATCTATATATAGCAGTCTGCTGAACGGATTTTGATGGTATTTTTTTACAGTTTGGTAGCTTGGAGTCCAACTTATAAACTAAGCAATTTTTCACATAATTCCGGTAGGTAGAACCTGGGATAAAGCTTGAACTCTCCGTAGTACAGTTTTCATATAAAAAAACTAATAACTACCAACCACTTTTTTTCAAAATATTTCCTTTGTACCGACACAACTTTTCTATAGCTTTATTTTATGTATAGATGTAGGTCTGTACGGAACCCTCGGTGGGCGAGCCCGACTCGCACTTGTCCGGTTTTTTAATTAACAGGCAAAATTGAATCTTGGAATCGCAGATAGGGGGATTAGGGGGCGCCCCGTAGAAATGTCGCCCAGGGGCGCTGGTAGTGCTAAAACCGGCACTTTATTATTTCTGACTCTATGTTACGTACGGAGGTATTAAGGAGGTTAGTAGGTATTACGTATCTCAGCTTTCCTCATCTAAATATTCTATTTGACTGTTTTCTATTATTAAGGTAACATTTGAGCCAATTGTAAGCTTGACCGCTGATTGACTGGAGAGTTCTACGGAAAGCGTCAGTTTTAGGAATTTGTTTATTACTAGCGGCCGCCCGCGACTTCGTCTGCGTGGAAAGGTTTTTTGCTATCCCTCGGGAACTATACTTTTTTTCGGGATGAAAGGTACCCTATGTCTTTCTTTGTACCCCTGACAACTTGTATGCAAAATTTCATGATGATCGGCTCAGTAGAACAAACAAACAAACAAATAAACAAACAAACGGACTTTCGCATTTATAATATTAGTAAGGATAAGGAAGTAAGGATTAGGTGTACAACGTGTTATAAAATAACCCCTAATCCCGAATATGGTAGATAGGGACCATCAAACTGAACAATTTTTACTATGGGACCAACTCTGGGGGCCTATTACGAAAATAACGTACGCAATTGCGTAACGCAGTCACTTGGCCACGATAGTCGTCCGCAGTTTGTTGGTTGTAGTTTTATCAAACATTTTGATTTTTTCTATCGTAGTCCATAAGACTACTAAACGAACGACGTCGGATACGCAAGAGAGAAACTGACAAACTCACGCAATCACTTCGCAATATCGCATACGAAAGTGATTTGTAATAGGAAACAATCAAAACGAAGCACGGACGCAGCTGCGTGTATCGCATTAAACTTTTCGTAATAGACCCCCTGAACCGTTTTTTGATGAAATTTGGTACAAAGATAGAGTAGAGCTTGGGAAAAGACATAGACTAACTTTTTAAGCGACTTCAAATAAGGAGGTTCTCTGAAATCGCGAAAAAAATCAGATGTTTCATACAAAAAATCATAACGAAAATATCAAAATGTATGAAAATTTTATATGAATAGTCCTCGTTCGCCATTTTGTTTTTGTTTTTTAAATATCGCGTTCGTCGCACTATGAAACTTGTATATTTCGGTTGTGGACATAAGTAATCTATAGATGGTTTTGACGCAGATCGTCATTTTCGCAAATGGTCATCGCGAAAAATTTGGTCACTTTCGCAGAATTCATTTTCGCAAAGGGTCACTTTCGCAGAATGTCATTTACGCAACTGGTCACTTTCGCAAAACGTCACTTTCGCAGAATGTCATTCACAATTTTTTTCTTTTTTTTCCCAAAATTGTGAGTTTGAGAAAAACTGTGAATGACATTCTGCTAAAGTGACCATTTGCGAAATGACGATCAAATGCTAAGGATCTCATTCTATAACATAATCTTAGTCAGTTCAATTGATTCTGAGAGGTTTTTGAACCCGTAGGATTAAAGAAAATCGTAATTATGTTGCAATCTTTTTGTTCAAATAATCTCTAAAACGTGGCGTTTTAGACCTATAGGTTATACATAATATTTTTTGTTCGTCTATAGGTGAATGTCTGCTATTGAAATCATAATGCGACGCGATATAAGTATAAAAAAACCAAAATGGCGAACGTGGACTATGCCACGCTCCTAAGTAAAATTTTCAAAGCCTTTTAAAATCTACGTTTTAACGCACCACAAAATACCAGGATTCGAACCTAGGATATTTGAATCAGCTTTCACTACTTTTGCGGAAAATACCAGTATAATATCAGCAATATCGTGTTGTTATATTGTTGTATGAAATTGATTTAGTGAATTTCCTGTATAGCCATTATAAAGATATGATTCCGATGTCTGCAGCACTGCTGCGCGACACTGCTGCGCAGCAGTGCTGCCGAGCTCGGAATGTAGTCTCATATAAACCTATAAAGAATGTATGGGGAGCAGTGGTGCTGCAGCAGCAGTGCCGCGCAGCAGTGTCGCGCAGCAGTGTCGCGACGCTTCTTCGCTCACTTCAAATTGAGGCTTTCAAACGTAACATTACGGTTAAATTGGGAGCACACAGCACTGCTGCGCAGCAGTGCTGCCGACATCGGAATCATACCTTTATGAAAATGTGTAGTACATTATGTATGACAAAAAGAAGCTCGAACTCAAAATGTTCTAGACATATAGTTCAATAATATAATAAGTCTATGAATGGTTCTATACAACGTGTTCATATAATGTGTCAATACCTACCTACCATCAAAGCCCTAATACCATCAAACTGAACAACTTTTACTATGGGATCAACTCTGAAATCGCGGAAAAAAAACA
Organism: Agriphila geniculea; assembly: GCA_943789525.1. Lineage (NCBI taxonomy): Eukaryota > Metazoa > Arthropoda > Insecta > Lepidoptera > Crambidae > Agriphila > Agriphila geniculea. The sequence continues at coordinate 11,054,571 of OX038893.1, forward strand.
CCTGTTTCATACAAAAATTAATAACGAAAATATCAAAATGTATGAAACAGCAGATTTTTTTCGCGATTTCAGAGTTGGTCCCGTAGTAAAAGTTGTTCAGTTTGATGGTCCTTATTTGGAATTAGGAATTATTTTGTAACACGTAGTATCTTATGTATGACATTTTTGAATCGATTATGTACTATGGGCACAACAAAATTCGTGTGCGCGCGTATCGCCCCTGCACGAACTAAATGTATGTACTATGCGGGCCAAATAAGAATAGGACTGTCAAAACGGCCATTTTTGTTTGCATTTAACTTCCACTTTAGGGGTGTAGCATGTACAAGAAAAGGAAAATAGATCAAGATTGCCATTTGACAGTACCTATTCTTATTTGGCGCGCATAGTAACGGCGGGCGCGGCGTGCAAGCGATTTGAACCTTAGCAGTGGTTAAGCGACGCTGTTGCCCATGGTACCTAGATGATTCAAGTGGTATTCAAAATGAAAAATATTTATTTTATAATAAAAGCCAATTATCTTCAAGTAAATAGTAATTTAAATATGAATTGCGCATCTGCCGTTAGTGAAGGTGTTTCAATGTTAAATAATCATTTTTGTTTCAATGTCAATTATTGCGCTCCCTAAACAAGCTCTCCTAGCCAATGTAACATTAGCAAAAATCATCGATAGCGCTTCGCTTTCGAAACATGTAAGATGGATTTGACGTTTTGAAAACATTGAGATGAGTTAAAAATAATAAAAAAATATAGGGGCCATAATAGGAAAACATGGTTTGCGCGGGCCATATTTTTATATAGAAAACGTAAAGTTGTAGCCACAAAAAAAACCTAAACCCAAGCTAAAGAAATTATCTAGTAGCTACAAGTATTAAATTGCGTATAAACCTCACAGATGATTGTAAAAAAAAACTGAATCAAAAGCGCTTGTCGCGGGTCATATTTTCGGCGTAAATAATAGCGGAAACGTATTGAATTCTACATCAAAATACACTTTAACGTACTGTGCAGTTGCTCCAATAACTTTTTTACAAGAAAGATAATTGTGCTAAAGATAATGATGAAAAAACAACGAAAAACATCGAAAAAGTGCAGAAGTGAGGTTATTTTCCATACTCTTTACACGTAAAGAAAAAGACAGAGACACATGATTTCGCATAACCGAGCCTTAGAAACCCGACTGCCCTGCCCAAACGAACTAAAAAGTTAAATAACAAGTGTCTTTGCTTGCTTGCAAGGGATCGTTTTGTGGAACAATTTTTTAATCAAAGAGGTCCCCCGACTGCAATGACACCTTGTTATTTAACTTTTAAATTCGTTTTTGGCAAGCAGTCGTGTTTTTAATATTTTTAAATTTACATATTTATTTTTATTTCACACATTTTAGTGACAAATTATATAGTTTTGAAATGTGCTCATTAAGGCCTTTCATTTGATGCCCCTATTGTAATTAAAAAAAAAACACATTTAAAAATGGCGTCGTACAGTCAGCATATTAACATTTTACAAAAAAATTATAGCCAGTGTCACTCGGAATGGTGTAAGAATTCTGACGATACTCCATACATTCAAATCCGTTGAGCTATTTAGGAGTTATGGTGGAGCAAAGAAACTCACATACCCACAATGAACCCTCAACACATATACACTCCTTTTTGGGCAGTCGTGTAAAAAATGGATTTGTTAACGGAATCCCATAAGTATACATAATATGTTATGGCTAAACCCGAAATGCGGCTAAAACTAGGTGTAGCCGATAGCTGTTGGTAAAAACTAGGTTAACCGTGCGTAGGTCCCGAATATAGGTTAGAACATAAACATAATATTCGAAAAATTTTCTATGTCTATGGGTTAGAAATTTAAGGCAAGTGCGAAATGCAGCGGAGCGTGAGCCTTAAATTTGAGGTTTTTTTAACAGACATCAGAAATAACATTCTTAATACCCCATAAATTACCTAGTTTTAGCTGGCTACACCTAGTATTAACCGCGAGCAATTCGGCTACACCTAAGTTTAACCAATAGCTACCGGCTACACCTAGTTTTAGCCGCCTAAAACTGGGTTTAGCCGCACTTCGGGTATTAGCCGTAACATACATAAATATATTTTTGTAATCATAGATGGGCAAGTGCTTGACCACATGGGCGTACCCAGCATCTACTTAGGGGTGGGGCAAAAGTAAGGAAATTCGATAAATACCTAATAGGAAATTAAAATGCTTTGAAACCAAACTGACCTTATATCAATAATAACTTGCAAAGCGCGTCTTACTCTAAGCTTGCAAGGATTCTGGCAAAATTTCGTTTTCAAAATTATTCTGTGTCAAAAAAAAATTAACTCCTCCCCGCCCAGCCGCCCAGCTTATATTTTGTTAAATTATACACACAAGTGGGCTCGTATCCTACCCACTTATGCAAAAGCCTAGTTGCGTTCGCACGCCACGCGCTCCGGGCCGTGCGGTGATGATGGTTTGGACAAAATCATTACAATCCATAGACTTATTATATTTACAATCAATGATTGAAAGCTTCGTCTAGAAAACACAAGAAGGTTCTGTAACGCGGTATTTTTGTTTTTTAAAGAAATTAATGGATATATATTTTTTTATAAACATCTTGCTTAAATTACTTAAAGTCAGGGTGGAGGGTGGGGCAGGCGCCCCACCTTGCCCCAACGTGGGTACGCCCATGCTTGACCACAAAGCGTTGATATGATCTACGATGAAATGCATTTCCCTAGAAGATATTATGCTATTCACTCGTGACCTGAAGGCCCCCAGATTGTACATCGGCAAACACAGACTTGGGCAAAGACTCGTGTTTGTGTCCCAATGTTTCCAAAGCGAATATTTGCAAACGTTATTTGATTAGGGAATCTTTTCGGAATACCTGCCGATGTAGGCAGTAGACTAACTGCAGTATTAAGGTATGATTCCGATGTCGGCAGCACTGCTGCTGTGTGCTCCAAATTGAACCCTAATGTTACGTTTGAAAGGCTCAATTTGATGTGAGCGGAGAAGCGTCGCGACACTGCTGCGCAACATTGCTGCGCGACACTGCTGCGCAGCAGTGCTGCGCGGCACTGCTGCCGCAACACCACTGGTCCCCATTAGGCATGTCGATTCATGAAAAAAATAATCGATTTTTGGATCGATTCGAATCGAATGCATTAGAATCGATCTTCGATTAAATCGACCGTCGTGGAATCGATTTTCGATTAATCGATTTTTTTTAACGTACCTAGTAAAGACGATAATAAGTAATAATAACAGTACCTAGCGATAGCTTGACACACTATTTGGTAGGTCCGGCAACAAACTAAACTTAAAAATATTAGTTATTATTTACAATAGGAAAGTTTTATGGTACACATATCTGCACTTACAAAACTGTGTATTTTTTCCATTTGAATTGCAACTTCAACATAAGTTAGTTTTAAGTTCAAATCGATTGAATGAGTCTGATGTGCTGCTTGCTGTCCATTATAATATGATATGCTAAAAAATATGCTATGTGCTAAACGACAAAATAATATGCTTGACAGAAAGAAAATCTGCCTTTAGCATATAATATGCTACCTAAATTGGCAACACTGATGTTTAATCTTTTTTTTATTCTCCTGTCATAAGACAGACAAAATAATTTAAATCCGTACAGCCGATTTTTTAGTATTGTTGTCTTCTTCGGTTTGAAAACCGGTAAACATCACCAATTTCTAGATCTTTAACATTAAAGGTGTGAATCGGTTCGATTCCGGAGATTCTTGGATCGATTCATTGAATCGATTCAGTGTTTCGGATCGATTAAAAAAATCGATTTTAGGACCTTAAAAAATCGATTCTTCTATTAATCGATTTAAAATCGACATGCCTAGTCCCCATACATTCTCTATAGGTTTATATGAGACTACATTCCGAGCTCGGCAGCAGTGTTGCGCAGCAGTGTCGCGCAGCAATGCTGCAGACATCGGAATCATACCTTTAGACTATTGCAGTAGTGGAGGTAGGGCGGTAATGTCTGAAAAAAATCCTACTAATCCTACTATCCTACGTAATATTATAAATGTGAAAGCTTGTGGGTTTGGATGTTTGTTCCTCAATCACGCAAAAACTACTGAACGGATTTGGATGATATTTGGCACACAGATAGTAGATAGCCTAGATTAAAACATAAAATACTTTTTATCCCAATATTTCCACGGAAACGGGAACCACGTGGGTGAAACCGCGTGCGGCCGCTAGTATTATAAATGTGAAAGTTTGTGGGTTTGGATGTTTGTTTCTCAATCACGCAAAAACGGCTGAATGGATTTGAATGAAATTTGGCACACAGATAGTTTATAGCCTAGATTAAAACATAAAATACTTTTTATCTCAATATTCTCACAGGAACGGGAACCACGCGGGTGAAACCGCGTGCGGCCGCTAGTATTATAAATGTGAAAGTTTGTTGTGGGTTTGGATGTTTGTTTTTCAATCACGCAAAAACGGCTGAACGGATTTGGATGAAATTTGGCACACAGATAGTTTATAGCCTGGATTAAAACATAGCATACTTATTATCCCGGTCAAAGGTTCCCTAGGGATTTTTTTCTAATATCCACGCGGACGAAGTCGCGGGCGGAAGCTAGTGGATGAATATTTTTTTAGGTAGTTTCAGAATATTCGGTTGCGTGAAAAATTCAAAGTTACAATGCGATTAACATCGAGATAAATTATGTCGTAGGACATCGTATAAACCGGATCTTTGCAAAAATCCTAGGTAGATTGTAAAAGACAGTATGATAATTTTCGCAATCGTCCGAGAAATTTTTTGGATCTTTGTAAAAATCTCTGTACCTTTTAGAGATGAAAACTTCCAGGAAAGATTCCACTTCTAAGGAAAATTAGATACCGTGAAACCCGCCATCTTTGGCCGCTTTTTGCACAAAATCGGCTATAATTTCGAAAAAATGAAAAACAAGGACTAGTATTTTGATTTGTATTACTTTTCCAACAAAAAATAAATAATCATCAAATAAAAATAAAAAATAAATCTAAATCGTTTCATAAACAAAGAAGTCAGTTCACACCAATTTCGTAGTAGTTTCGTGGTATTTTCAGGAATACTTGAAAACTACTGAACCGAATTTCAAATTTTAAATGTTTTTTATTTTTTATTTTTTTTTTATCAATTGAGTAATCGGCGATTAAAACAAAGATACTGACGAACAGAGAACCTCCTTATTTGAAGTCGCTTAAAAAGTTAGCCTATGTCTTTTCCCAAGCTCTACTCTATCTTTGTACCAAATTTCATCAAAAAACGGTTCAGGGGGTCTATTACGAAAAGTTTAATGCGATACACGCAGCTGCGTCCGTGCTTCGTTTTGATTGTTTCCTATTACAAATCACTTTCGTATGCGATATTACGAAGTGATTGTGAGTTGCGTGAGTTTGACAGTTTCTCTCTAGCGTATCCGACATCATTCATTTACTAGTCGATGTACTACGATAGCCAAATTCAAAATGTTTGTTATAACTACAACCAACGAATTGCGGACGATTATCGTGGCCAAGTGACTGCGTTACGCAATTGCGTACTTTATTTTCGTAATAGGCCCCCTGAGGTTTAGGCGTGAAAGCGTATCAGACAGACAGACAGATAGACAGACAGACAGAGTTACTTTCGCTATTATAATATTATAAGAATGGATTAGCGTCATGATTAATGAATGTTGACTGTTCTAAATAAACCAATCAACAACCTCCAATTTGTCACAGACAATCTTTATGTTTACTTTTTAATTTATTAGCTGTAAGTGCAAGTTGCATCGTTTGTTCAGGTGTTTGAGGTAAAAAATATATAAAAGGACGGTGGTAGATCTAACTACATAGTGGATACAGATACTAATCTTGCCACTTGAAGATGAGGCTTTTACGGATAGCCTTGCTGGGTTTGCTGAGCGTAAGTTATTGTTTTATTTTTATTTAATAAACCCGGCTGCAGTCTTATACGAATCAGTGTTCTTGCAGTTTTATTAGAAACTAAGATCTTTTTTTTAGTTATAATTTACCACAAAATGGCATTTATCATCAATGCATCAATTTACAATGTGGGGTTTCGAGTTTCCAAAACATCTTAGTTTTTACTTTGATGTTACTTTTAATCACTTTGATAGGCTTTAAACCTACCCGTGTTTACGTTCTGGGCCCCTATTTTTGAATCACTCGGCTGGCGTCGAGCGCTCTTTTTTACTGATTTTCGTTCGACATCTCATACATTTGAGTCAAATGTCGAACGAAAATCAGTAGAAACAAGCTCTCGACGCCAGTCGAGTGATTCAAAAATAGGGCCCCTGGGCGTTGAAGGTCTAATTCATGCACATTTCACGTAAAAAATATGACAAAAACACGAAATTATTCGAAATTTCAATTTTTTACACAATTTTAATAAATTTTTGATTGGTATTTTTGGTCCTATCTGTTAATATTTTTAAACGGTATCATTATATTCCCTCGTAGTCACTGCTAGAAATAGATGGCAAAACTGCTACAAGTGGCCGTTTTTAACACATTTGCTATCTACTTCTACGAATGAGTACGAGGGCATGTAGTGATAGACCATGGGCCCTAAAAATTGCACGTAAAGTTTTATTAAAATCCTTTCTATTAACAACTTATCAAATAAAAACCTCTGTGGGTGACACCTCTGTTGGTAAAGAGCCACCTTAAACGATTTATCCTTTGAAATTTTTTTAAGAGAAAATATTTTTGAGAAAGAAGAAAATGCGCTTAGTTTTGCCAACGGCTTTTATTACAAACCTAGTCCATATTATTAGAAAAAAAAACAAAATGTACAATAGTTTAAACTTTTATTGTTCATTGTTGCTAAAAGTAAGAAATAAAAGTCCATTAAACTAAACGACAGGCTAGAAAATATTGCTTGTGATAAAAAGTACCACAAAGTTTATTCGGAGTGCACTACAGAGAGATATTGCACAATTTCTTTTTTATTTATGCACTATGATATGATTATCGTTTCAATGGCGGCGTCAATGTGCAGAATAAGCCCTCTTAAAAATGGGGACTTCAAATGCTAAGCAAGATTAAGTAGGCAAATGACCATATATAGGCCCTATACCTATATAACCCAGTCAAGTTAATTCGGCACCTAAAGTGGAAGCGACCCTTAGCGACCTAAAGTGAAATTTTCAATAGATTATCTATGAATAATCGCTAACAAGTGTGTAATGACGCTATATTGGCAAGGAGAAAATCAGAAGGGTCGCTTTCAAGGTTGGCATGATTAAAACAAGTTGTTTTAAAACACGTGTTTAAAACAGAGTTTAAAACAATTTGAAATAAAACAATGTTTTTTATTAACTGTTTAAAAACACAGTTTATAACAAGTTTAAGAAAAAAACAGGTTTAAAACTACTTTTATTTGAGAATTAATGGTGATTTTCGTAAATTAATGCATTTTTTTTCCTCAAAAATATGTTTATAAACTTCAGATTCCGCTGAAAATACATAGAATGACAGTATAAAAGTGTAATTTCATCGAATACGTTTTTCTAAGATGAGAAATCTTAACTTAGTACTTATTAGTCTTTTTATCACTGATTAAAAAAGTATCCAAGACTGATCCTTGTGAAAAACTGGTTCCTCCACCCCATACATATTATTGGGGTATCCCCTAATATAGTACGAGTATAAATGAACATCAACCCTTTTAATTAGGTACCTTTATTTACAAAGTGTAGGTATGTAAAGTGTTTGATTAGATTAGAGTATAAAAATAAATGTTGATCAAATTTCAAAATAATTTTTGAAATAAAACATTATAGGTCTGATTGATTTATAATTGATGATTCGAAGTAAAAAGTAAAAAAACATGAAAACAAAAAAAAATAAACACTTGTTTAAAACAATTTGAACTGTTTGTTTTATAATATAAAAAAAAACTGTTTTTTTCCAACCGTGGCTCGCTTTCGCTTCAGGTGCCGAGTTAACTTGACGGTTGTACTTAGTTACGCGGTAGACGCTGGTGCTATTCGTTAACATGCAACTTAACTGTCAATGATCATTTCGTATACCCATATTACCCATTACTGAGTCACTAGGCAAAATGCCATAGAGTCCAAAGAGTTTAATCAGTAATAGGAATATGACACCGGGCTATTGCATAACAAATTACAAGCTATTATTATTAGCAATTTTCTTTACAAAAAAACCGACTTCAAAAAACCTACCTCTAAAAAGCAACAAATAATATTCGTAATAATAAAACACGTCTATTGAAGTCGGGTGGGGCTGGAGTACAAATCCCTTTTTTTTATTCTAAAAGCCCCACCCGACTTCAATAGACGTGTTTTATTATTACGAATATTATTTGTTGCTTTTTAGAGGTAGGTTTTTTGAAGTCGGTTTTTTGTTTTTTTTAAACAATTTTTATTTTTTTTATTTTTAGTGTAGGTACCTTTTGTATTGGGTAGTGTAGGTATATTATTTAGGTAGAAATTAAAATCGGCTCAGCCAAACGTGAGTTAATCGCGGAGAAACATACATACATGCGGGTCAAACTGAGAACCTCCTTTTTTAAGTCGGTTAAAGAACTACACTTAAGATATTCCTTTTCCAACAAAAAAAATAATTATCTTATTCAGTTATAAACAAAGAAGTTGTACGACTGATCATCGAGGTAGTTCACACAAAATCATACTATTTTCGTACTTTTTTCAAGATTACTTGAAAAGAACTGAACCGATTTCAAAATTTAAAAAAATGGGACCAACTTGGGAGTTTACCTAATGTAATAACGTTTGAATCATTTCAATCGGTCCAGCCGTCTTCAAGTAATCGGTGTACATACAAAAAACAACCTCCCTCCTTTTGAAGTCGGTAAAAATCACTAATAATATTAGCTTGTAATTTGTTATTCAATAGACCCCTGCCCGACAACGGAGCTGCCGCAACGAACTGGATGCTGCATACTTTAGAGAATAGTATAGCTGCCCCCCTACTTTCGACGGGGATTAACGAGATCGAGTTCACATCAGGATAGAATAAACGCCAAAAAATTGTTATTTAAGTACATTGAAAACGGTTGCCATGGTTTCCATTGTACTGTTTTGACGTTTACTCGATACCAATTCGATCTCAGACTCTCGTTCGTATTTAGGGAGTAGCCCCTGGTTCTTAACATAATGTTCATTTATTTTTTTTATATTTAATAGGTACATTTACTTAAATTTTACATTTTATTTTGTTTTTAAGGTCTCATTGACGCGTGCGCAACTTGATGGTAAGTTTTTAAATATTTTTAATTTTATTTTATTGTTATGTATATATTTTTACTAAAACTTTTTATAACTCGTTACGAGTAAACAAATCATGAACACTTCGATGGCTGTATCACAATTCTTATTCTTGTAATAGTCAACTTGCCGACTTTACTGTCGATTTACTGTAAATAGTCTTTCGTCCACCAAGGCCTAAAGTAAAGAACTAAAGTAACCGACATCGCTCGAAGGATTGCTCAGCTGAAGTGGCAGTGGGCTGGATACATAGCGAGAAGAACCGATGGCCGTTGAGACGGAAAGGTTCTGGAATGGCGACCGCGCATCGGACGACGCTCCGTGGGTAGGCCCCCGACAAGGGGGACCGACGATCTGGTGAAGGTCGCGGTGCGCCGCTGGATGCGGGCAGCGCAGAACCGATCGTCGTGGAGAGCCTTGGGGAGGCCTATACCCAGAAGTGGGTATCGTGCGGCTGATATGATGATGATGCCAATGATGATGATGATGGTCTCGTCCACCAGGATCCCCGCTCGATCCCCCAGGGAATCCCATTCTCCTATCCGCCATGTGTCAGTTCAAATGAAAATTTTTTGCGTTTTTTTTGTATGAAACTGCAATTTCTTTTTATTCCAACTGCCATACGGCGAATGGAAGAAATTGTACAGTTAATTCAACAGTAAAGTCGGCAAGTTGACTATACAGATTTCGAAATAAATCAAATTCAATTAAAATCAGAAAGATATCTTTTAGAACTTAGCTCTTTTGTATGAAAAATCATTATAATGATCGCTAGTCGCTACATAAGACTAAAAATACAAAATAGACGTTATTAGAGCAGTTAAGATATATTTATTTAGCTAAAGAACAACTACACCGTATTCGTTTTAATCAATTGTAAATCTTGAAATGTCTTCTAGTACAAACCGTGAATTAAAAAAAAGTAAATAAACGTCGAAATTGCTTTTGAAATTAGTTAGTTAAAACAATATTCTTATTTTTTTCAAATAGATACCTACTTCTTTGACAAAGATAATATCAAGACACTTCTTGTTTTAATAAATACAGCATAATTATTTCGAACTTCACATTGCAAAAACTTTCATTTGTTTCTGCTACGAAATCGCAATGCAATACTTACTACGGCGCGCTACGACGGACGCTACGCCGCTCCGCCGTAGTCGCTACGAAAAACCGTAACGCATTCTGTAGGAGTATACGTTTACGCTTGTCCATCAGCCATTTTTAATGTCCCCACAGCTGGGCACAGGTCTTCCTTATGAGTGGTAGATAAGGAGGACGGGCCATAACACACCTCGCGGGCCCAATGCGGATTGGTGGGTGTTAACGACTGCAAATGCAGCCGGGACCAACGGCTTAACGTGCCTTCCGAAGCACGGAGGAGCCACCCATAAGGAAGGCCTGTGCCCCAGCAGTGGGGCATCAAAATTATCGATAGTCATATCGTCGCTGGGCATGCAGAACCGGCGCGCAAGAGCAGTTTGCAATGTTTATTTTACAGGGCGCAGAAAAAACTTATATCTTGGTCATTATTTTTTTTATTCAGTAAAAAAGTCAGTACTTGTTTGCTATCTAATCTATCTAAGCATACATAGGGACATACAGCAGCAGGAAGCGTCTTTGTGTTATACTATGTAGTGACAAACAACAAAATGGTTATCCACACATAGATTACGAAAGAAATCGTTAATTATTAATGACAATTTTGTTTAATAAGACAACACATTTTATATTACGTCAATGTAAATAATTTTTAAATGACTGACGTCACGAATCTGGCACATTTTCAGACTAAGCATTTACGTACACGCATACGCGTACGCAACCGGTAGGTTTCGGCCTTCATTTGAATAATACAGACAGACATTTCGAAATATTAATTAAATCTAAATAATAATGTGGTGACCGTATTATATTTAAAAAAAATATTAGGTAACTATTTTATTTCACGAAGTTCTTGTGGCGTGTCAACTAATTAGTATTTATTTTACCTAGTTTAAATAAACAGAATAAGAAAAACTTTAACAGCTAAGAAAATCATACAAAATTAAAGCTAACAATCATGCGACGACATTATTAATAAATGTTGACTATTAAAAAAAAGTCTCTCAAATATTTGGCTATGAAAGTGTAGTTTTCGTACATTTATACCGACTCGACGCCGATTCCACTCCGAGTCGGCCTATTCCCGTTGTGCCCCACTATTGCCCCCCACTGGGGGATATCGAGAAATAAAGTATGGCCGTTCTATTCCCTTTGTTTCCCACTGGGGAATATCGGGAAGCAATGTATGGAAAAAATACTTTTGTCCTCACAAAAGTATTTTTTCCATACATTGCTTTGGCGTATGAAATAATACCCACGAGATCGCACAGAGTTGTCGAAATGCAAGACACAAGACAATATTTTTTTTTAAAGTACTGTGGGCAAAGGCTCTCTCAGAATCTCTGAGAGCGATCTCTTCCAAGCATGTATTGTGTTCAGGGTTCATGTATGTATGCATGTAAGTAATTAGGTAGGTAAGTAAATGTATGTATGTATATTAATGAACATTTTAGTTCCTTTTTAGCAGGGCAGTCGTGTTTTTTTCTAGTATAGATTTAATAAGGCCATCATTTTGTTACAGACACGGTCGAAATACCCGTCGAAGAAGTAACCACGGAAACCGAATATGTGACTCAAACTCAGCCCGAAGAGTCTCAGACTACGTACACCACTGAGTCTCAATCTCAAGTGGCGCAGAGCGAAATTTACCAGTCTGAGTCTGTACAGACTGAACAAGATTCTTATCAGTATCAATCTGAGAAGAGCCAGGCATACCAGGATCAATCTGATCAAACCCAGACATACCAGGCTCAATCTGAGGATAGCCAGACTGAGCAAACGTACCAATCTGAACAGAGCCAGAGCACATATGAGGAGCGCCAAGCTCAGTTTCAAGAGAGTGAGACATACCAGGCTGAACAGCAGACCATTTCTGAGTCTCAAACTCAATCTGAAACTGAGCAGAGCCAGTCTGAAAATACTCAGTCAGAGTCTGATCAAAGTAATTGGACGAGCGAACAAAAAAGAGAGCACAGAAAACGCCATACTAGCAAACATAAAGGGCATAAATCCCATAAGACGGTTAGGAAAGTTCATAAAGAAACCACTACCGAGTCGACTCAATCTGAAACTGAGCAGAACCAGTCTCAAAATACTCAGTCAGAGACTGATGAAAGTAATTGGACGAACGCAGAGAGGAGAGAGCACAGAAAACGCCATTCTAGCAAGCATAAAGATCATCACTCCCATAAGGCGGTTAAAAAAGTTCATGAAGAAACCACTGCAGAGTCGACTCAATCTGAAACTGAGCAGAGCCAGACTCAAAATACTCAGGCAGAGACTGATGAAAGTAATTGGACGAGTGCAGAGAGGAGAGAGCACAGAAAACGCCATTCTAGCAAGCATAAAGATCATCACTCCCATAAGGCGGTTAGGAAAGTTCATGAAGAAACCACTGCGGAGTCGACTCAATCTGAAACAGCGCAGAGCCAGACTCAAAATACTCAGTCAGAGACTGATGAAAGCGTAAAAAGGAGAGAGCACAGAGACCACCGTTCTAAGAAACATAAAAAACATCATTCCCATAAAGCGGTTAGGAAAGTTCGAATAGAAGAAGAGGTAGAAGATCATAAATCTAAACATAAGAAGCATGTCAAAAAACAAAAAAAGACCAAAAAAGAAGCTGAGACCGGTAAGTCGTTTTTTCGCTTTGGTCATCATACTAAGTACAGGCACGAGCAATAAGATGTACACACTTTAGAACTTGTCATATTACGTTATTGAATAACCTATGACATTTTCACACTGAGAGTTGAATGTGAAATAGTTCTAAAGTGTGTACATCTTATTGCTCGTGTCGTGACCATACCTAAGTAGCTACAGTCATTCAGCAACAAAAGCCGTTAGGTAATTTTTTGTCAGAGCAACGTTTTTAAGAAAGTCTTATAGTTTTTGTGTTTTAGCATTTTAGTCAAAAAAGTTGATACGACAAAATACTTAATTCTTTAGCTACTTTTATTGATGAGAGTACCTTTTTTCAGTCATTAGCAATCTTTAAGGATGTGGAGATAATTGACATAATCTAAACCTAGGAGCGCCACTTTTGTGACGTCGTAGGTACAAGTTCCACTACTTTAGCGAGTGACAAAAAGTGATTTGATGATCAGTAACGATAATTATCTTTTCAACATTTTATCTGATTTAAGCAAGCTAGGGGGCCATCCATAAATTACGTCACACGTTAAGGGGTAGGGAGGGGGTCGACGAAACGTGACAAAGTGTGACAAGGGGGTGGGAGGGGTCCTTCATTTCGTGACGTCACGTTTCAAAATCATTTAAATTGAAATAAAACAAATTTCTGAACTGCTTTTTAATTCAATAATTATTTCTAGATGCACAATTGTAAAATATGTGACGTCACACTAGGGAGGGGCTCAAAAACCGTGAAATTCGTGTGACGTAATTTATGGATGGCCCCTAGGTATGCAACGATATGTAATTAAAATTGTAACAAAACATGGAAAGAAACTGTTATAGTAGGTATTATATATTTAAAAAAATATTAGGACTTTAACGTTAATACCTAACATTAAATTATGTTCCGTACATAACAGGAATGGTGCAAACTTGAAAGAAAATATTCATGTCTTCTAATGATTCCATAAAAAAATACAATTACACGAATTACTTTCAATCTTTTTGCTGATTTGACTATACTAACTTTCATACAAACATGCACTCACTTCACATTCTATGAACATTAATATCGGTCTATCTATCCATCAACTTAAAAGTAACTGCAATTATACCTGTAGGTTTTTATTTATGAGAATCTGAAGTGAGCATGTTTGTATGAAAGTCACGCTCTTTCCCGTTTTTTTTACATTAAATGGCCTTAATATTATTGGCAATAACGTAACATATTTTTTCATTTAAGTATAGAAAATATCTATGAGTATACAAATTATGGTCACTAACAAGCAACCAGTAGTGCTCAGACGCTTTGTGCTGCATAATTAAATGCCAGCATTTTTAGCTCCATCCACTTAGTTGTACTTTTCGTGTGGTGCCATATTTTGAGCGCAATGCTTTTTCCATAGATTTTAGTTCGCTGGTTAGTTCGAGCGAGCTTGCCCAGAAGAAGCCTATTCACTCGGGCTTCAAATATCGCTGGGTTTTTCAGCGGATTTTTTGCCGCTGAGTGTAAGGATGCACCACCTTTTTTTTGTATCAAGAGGCGAATGCAATCTTACCAAACAGCGTGTTGGACTCGGTCATACTCGGAACCCGAGCATGTCCCTCGCCGCACCCGACCCTCCCACCAAGCCTGCTAGGCTTCGTGTCAGGGCCGCATATAAGCAAAATCTAACTCTCGAGTTTTGATGGTGATCTCTGATTGGTCAAGAAACTCAGTAGTCAGGGCCGGGCGGTTCTCACCTCTGCCCTGCCCCCTAACGATCTCGAAAGATCGAGAGGGGGCCGGGCAGAGGGAGGGAGCCAAGGATAGCACCACCTACGTTTGATGAAACAATTTTATCTTTTCACAGCTAAGACTGTGATCCATATCTCCGAAGCCCTGAGAAAAGCATTCGGAATCACAGGTAATTTCCTTTAATAAAATCTATGCCTCGATTTGCTTATGAAATTATGTGTGTGTCAATGGTCCTTCAATAGTATCTCAATGGTGTTTCAAAAGGGTTGACTTTTGTCGCGTTCTTGTTACTAAAATCATTGATAAATAATCATAGAATCGACCAATCGACTTTCCGTAGCGTAGCACCTCAGGCGGGGGGTCCCGTCTGTGAGGTATTGAAGCGCACCCATTTCGAAGCGCACCTAAACTATTCCTCGAAACGCGCCTAAATAGGTGTGCTATCAAAACAAATTACCTATTTAGGTGCGTTTCGAGGAAAAGCTTAGGTGCGCTTCAAACATCGGGTCCAATGGCTTCAAATGGGTGCACTTCGAGGAATACCTCCCGTCTGTGTTGCTACGGGTAAGTCGTTTTTTATAGGTCCTATAGGTATTATAAGTTCATAGGTTTGTCAATATTGTGGACACTCGTATTTTAACTGAATTTTTTTTTACAGATCAGGGAGAGTGCGTCGATGTGCTGTACGCCTTGACCGGTTCTCGAAGTATGTATTCTTTTAGTTTTGTAACAAAAATCATATAATATTAAGTATTTATGTATTATCAACAATCTACAACGCGTTTCATTTAACAGTGTACAACAGACAAGGGTGTCGCCAGCCTATGGCCCAGGGGGATGGAAGTTAATATTAAAGAGGATGAGAAAATTATGAATTGTAGGCACAGTCAAGGGCAACTTATGAATTTATTCAAGTTTTGAGTTGCGGGATTTATCGGCAAAGTCAATTGCAAAGCCTTAGAACGAGACAAAAGATGCGCAGTAGCCACAAACACTAAACTCGGCGCATCTTTTGTCTCATCTTTCTCTTGCCAACTTATATGCCGGCATCTGTAACACTCTGCCTATACCAACCTAGGCACAGTACGAGACAAACATCTTGAAATCGGGTGGGGATTGCGCAGAACGCGTATTTTGGGTGTACGTAGCGGTGAGGGGCGCGGGCGGCGGGAGAGGGGCGCGCGCTATTGGTCGCTCACAAGGGCACATGCGCGAACTTATCTCCAGTGCGTGCTAAATACAAACCAACTTCCATTGAAAAAATTACCCATAAACCATATTACGTATTATATCCTTTGTTATCATACCATAAGTTATGTAGGTATTGATCTACTATTTACTAAATAGGATAATAAATTAATTTTGCTGAAACAAACTATTGACGCAGTAAGTAATTAATATCCCACTTATTGCACTTGTATTATTATGTAGGTATTCTTTGTTACTGCGTCAATAGTTTGTTTGAACTACCTATGTTAATTAACTGTATTTATTCACATGTGTTAAATAAACAATAATACTTAGGTATTATTGAGCCGTCCTTGCCTGACACTTGATTAAACTATAAAAGTGGCTCTATCTCCGCCATTTTGACTAATTTTAATATCTGTGGGATCTGAGTAGGGTTGCCAACCCTACTATATAATATAGTTTCCTACTATATTGAGGGCTCGCCTACTATATTTTTTGAAAAAATATATAGTAGGCAAAACTACTATATTTTTTCAAGTGAACAAATTGAACAAAAGCAACAAAAAAAATATTACTTATATGCACATAAAGTAATTGCATAATAATGTTTGTGATTAAACTAGGTATGAAAATGTTAGTACTTAAGTATAAAAAATGCAACTTCCTTAAAATTCTCTAAGTATACAAAACGGCAACCTACTATATTTTTTTGGATATTTTTTTTCCCATCTACTATATTTTTACACTAAATATCTTGAAAATACTATATTTGATGCAAAAAAAGTTGGCAACCCTAGATCTGAGTGCTAAGATGAATAACAACTATAATATGTATACAGGGTCATTTTGTATACACCATCCAAATTTTGAGGATGTGTTCAGTCCATTTTACTGAACAACATTCTCTAAGGAATACAGGGTCAAAAATGTAAAAAAACGACTAAAGAGATCACGTGATTGTAATTTAGTATGGGATGACCAAAATTATGTGGAGAAATTCTACACATGTCTCTTGGAGAAAGTTATTTAGTTTCAAGGACTGGACACATCCTTGTTTGGATGGTAAATTTAGAATGACCCTGTATATTAAAATCGCCCATATTACAAGCCTGCGCTGTGTGAAATTGTCCAAAGCATTTATTTAATTTTGTAAAATTAAAAAAGCTGAATCCCGTTTAGTATAAGATTTTAGAACCACAAAATTTTACGAGAATCGGTTGAGAAATGCTACCTGTATCTGTATGCAGGAGAACAAACGGACAGCCGCTGGACGGACGGACATAAAGCGAGCATAAAATAAATTTATTCAAATCGATATTACCTATATCTATATAGCGAATCAGGGGGTCTATTACGAAAAGTTTAATGCGATACACGCAGCTGCGTCCGTGCTTCGTTTTGATTGTTTTCTATTACAAATCACTTTCGTACGCGATATTGCGAAGAGACTGCGTAAGTTTGACAGTTTCTCTCTAGCGTATCCGACATTGTTCGTTTAGTAGTCTATAAACTACGAAAGCCAAATTCAAAATGTTTGTTGTAACTGCAACCAACGAACTGCGGACGATTATCGTGGCCAAGTGGACTGCGTTACGCAATTGCGTACGTTATTTTCGTAATAGACCCCCTGAATACATAATATTGTATTATTCACTTCTCAAGCTTACGCGCTCACTAGACATGAAAGCTTGAGGGTAGACTCACGGGTAGCTTCAGTCCCCCGTGACCACGGCAGCTGCAAAGTTGCCGAAACGTCGGGAAAACCAAAAATCAAACCAAATACCAACTAATTACCAAAGTAGGTACTTTTAATAAAACCGCGCTAGTATCCGTAATTTTTTTTTAATTTCATTAATATTGTATTATTATGTACCTATTGTGTGTCGCTATTTTGTTTGAACATGGTGTAAGAATTTTTATTTCTTTGTTATTTAATTGTTAGTTTTTCTAACTGCGTACCTAGGTACGTGTAAACAAGTATATAAACAACACAAACTGAATGTTTAGTTCTAACTTCACTTAACATCAGGTGAAGTGAAGGCCAAGCGAGAAGAGGTCCCGGGTTCGATTCCCAGGGGGGTACAATTTGTACTCGGTTTGGTTGGTGGTAGGGCTTATTTCAAGTCCGCCTGGCTAGCTACCACCATCTTACCTAAGTCTGACGCCATAATAACAATTTAAAAATTGTTGTGTTCCGGCAGTTAGAGGTAAGATAGCCAGTATTCCGGGTGTAGTGCGCTTCCACCTTCGGCCTTATCGTCGTTTAACATCAGGTGAGGTGAAGGCCAAGGACTATCCCGTTGTGTATAAAAAATAGAGTAGTTACATACAAGTATCTACAACTTGCCTCACTTTTAGGGCCATTAGCGGGTGGTTTGTCTTGTATTCTAAACCTGAGACAATATTTTTCTAAATGACTCAGTCGGGGATTGAACCCGCAGGCTGATTATCTAATTAAAAACTATTTAGCGACCGGTCTCATTTGACAGATGAATGTGATACATTGCTTCTTCTTTTTGGGGTAAAAAAAACATAGCAAAAAAAAAGCAGCAATGATCTGTGAACTGAAACCGGTCGCTAGGTGGTTTTTAATTAGATAATCAGCCTGCCGAAACCTCAGAGATAACGACACCGTGAAAACCGGTGCACTTAAAATTATAGAGGTCGTCATGAGTGACTCTCACTGGCACGTATCACGCAGATTTTAAAGTTGTACTATGGGCAACAGCGTCGCTTAACAAGTTAGCAACAAAATTGGTGTAAGCGCGTATCGGCCCTGCACGAACTAAACGTATGTGACAGCGGGCGCGGCGTGCAAGCGATTTTAACTTGTTACCCATGGTAGGTACTTAAAGCTAGCGCCATGGTTTCTAGAAAATTATCATGCATTTAACACGTGAACACACCAACCAACAACGCATGCATGAGAGATCTTTCTACTCTGTGTGATGGCTTGAATTTTATAACTGTGGCCCTACCATGAGTTGTTGCAAACTGTTTACGTTACAGTAAACTATCGTTTTCTCTCTTTCACTCGTATTGACTCTGAGCAGTATATCCGACAGTTTACTGTAACGTAAACAGTTTGCATCAACTCATGGTAGGGCCACTGTTTAAATCGTCGATTAAGTAATCAAACTCGGACCTCACTTCGATTTCACTTCACTGCGCGGGAATTAAAAAAAAAATGTGATAATGATGGGTTCTTTTTTAGGGTTCCGTACCCAAAGGGTAAAAACGGGATCCTATTACTAAGACTCCGCTGTCCGTCTGTCTGTCTGTCACCAGGCTGTATCTCATGAACCGTGATAGCTAGACAGTTGAAATTTTCACAGATGATGTATTTCTGTTGCCGCTATAACAACAAATACTAAAAACAGTATAAAATAAATATTTAAGGCGGGCTCCCATACAACAAACATGATTTTATTCCGTTTTTTGGTACGGAACTGTTCGTGCGCAAGTCCGACTCGTACTTGGCTGGTTTTTTAATCACAAAAGATTTTAGATAGCTACGATAGCTACCGAAAACCTTTTGCAATCGGTAAAGTATTCATATTCAGCTAATTTCTAATAACAAACTCACGCGAACTGAAGTGACGTACGAAGTGAAATGCGAGTTTGTTTATTTAATGGATAGGCTGTTAAGGCGTTAAAAAACTGTAAACAATAAATGATAAACCACGCATTTTCATGATATGCGAACATTTTCCTCATGCATGGAACGCATCCATGCACTTGTCATACTTTTCAATACAAATAATATTTTTTTGCCTGACACGTTCCTAGCACGGCAATGGTATGGTTGGTACGGTGTAGGTATTAGGCAGAAACCTTTAACGGAAAAATATCTTCCCGAAAGGATAAACTTTCAATTAAGTGTTAGCTACCTATTGTCTTAAAAAACTGTGAGTTATTTTCCGATGATAGTTAAAACATTTTTTCTTATTTTCAGACGAGAAAGAAGCAATGGAACATATCATGAAAGCAACTGGTCTTACAAGTAAGTAATTTCTTACATTATATTACTTACTTATAAGCAAACAACTTAATAATAATAATTGTATAGCTATTTCAACTTGTTCGATTGTCAAACATCTGCAAAGATATTTCCACTGAATCTCTAAGGTATCTACTTCCTCACATTGAAGGAATAATGCTGGCTTACAGCGAAATAGTAAAAAAAAAATTCTTGCTCTTAAACCTTGGTCTTGACCTTAAAGACGAGGTAGACATTGAAAGGGAGCGTAGGGCGCGGTAGCGGGCGGTTCGCTGTAACATGCTGGCACGGAGGTTTGCACGTTGTAGTATCCCAGTTAAATTAACACTATTTCGAGCTTTCTGTCAAGTGTTCTACACGTGCAGCCTCTGGACCAGGCACACGCAGCGGGCCATCGACGCCCTACGTGTCCAATATAATAATGCTTTCAGAGTGTTGTTGGGGCTGCCCTGTTTCTGCAGTGCGTCGGGTATGTTTGCGCAGATGCATATAGACGATTTCTACGCTATCATGCGAAAGAAAACTGCCTCGTTGCTCTTCAGGGTGCGGACCAGCTCCAACTCCATTCTGCAAGTAATAGGGAATCGATACGATTCTCCTATTATAGTTAATTGTGTCCAGATGGACACAAAACTAGTGTCTAAGTAGCGATGATACTAACATTAGGTAATAAGATATCAACAACTAACAAACTAAATATGGATGTATTCTTGTCCGAAATAAAATTTCTTTTATTTTATTTATTAAAACATTTTAAATATCAGATACAAGGGAGCCATATCGTAGACTCTATTACGAGCCACATATTCGACGAGTGACGACATGACCACACACTGAAAAAAATGAACGTTGCCAAAATCATTCCGGGAGATGCACAGGCATACGTCACTATCCAGTTGCGTGACTTTATAGTTACAAGCAAAGAATAAATGATTTTTTTCTGTCCTACAATACAAATTATTAAAGTGCATTTTAATGGCGGGATGTCACATATCACGCTTGGTGGCGCTACTGCTGCTGGAGACCTTTGTACGGGCATTTTCCCGATTTTCCCTTTATTTCAAATTATATCTAAAAATGGGTGTTACTAATAAATAATGATTTTGTAAGTCAGACAGCAAACGAATAAAAAATTTAAGAAAACCAAAGACTGTTGGAAGAAAAATTGATATTTACGAAAAATCGCTTCCAACATCCAAAAATTGATGGCAAACACATAGAAAACAACAAAATGACAGGTCTACAACTACACTAGCGCCAAGCTAGCGGTAGTGCGCCGACTGGTGGTCGAATTGCGAATCAGCAAAATTATCCTGCCCACTGACATGAAAAAATTTTTTTTATTTAACTGGACTGGCTGTCTGTATGATTTGACAGCTAAGTTTTTGTGCCTATTTGAAACGCCACTAGCGTTCGTCTAAAGAACTAATCTTGACGTACAATATGAAAATGGTTGCCGTGATGGTCTCTCCAGACTTCAAACTTTAGTACCATGTCCCGCATGCTATGCTCACGCTACGTCCTACAGCGCCAAAATGGCGGAAATCAAATAGACACAAAAACAGTTTAACATAAGCCTGTCCAGTGTAAATATATGCAGGTCAGTAATCCTGCCATTGTGATTTGTTTCTCTTAAGCAAACGAAACAGTTCAGTTAAAGATGAATAAACGTTATTTTCAATACTGATAGCGGAGATGACGTAGGCCTGTGCTGACCCACGTCACTTCCTCTGTTTCGGAGTTCGGAGTTAGGCAGCCATTATATGGTCATGCAAGCGTCAGTCAAATTCCATCAGTCATGAATTACGTTTGACTGATTGACTGATGGAAAGAACAAATCAACTTCATGCAACCATCGGTCACTACATTACACGGTAGGCTTAGAATTATAACACCTAGAAGCCGTGTCCTCGTATGTAAAGTGAGGCAACTAATACCAAGCCATAATGGCTTAGTTTTCAAATTTATATCCTTCATACGTTAACTAATCGTAACTGAAACCCAATAATATAGTAATTAGTCTTATAAATGTGGGAAAGTTGAAACTGTTTTGTACTTAATCGGTATGATTAGGGAATAATGTAAAATAACAATCTGAAAACGGGGCCATTTTGGCTGTTTTAGTTGCCTCACTTTTGACAGTGCGCTTTGTAGAGAACTATCGTTCTCGGTGTTAGTATTCTAAGACGGTAGGTTAATCGTCAATCACAGCCCGTGACTGTGGTTAAACTGACAGCAAAACCTACCGTGTAATGGATGCCTGCGCATCTTATTTTAGTACCTACATAAAATGTAACTTTTGATGTTTTGTTTTCAGGCGCAGAACAATGCCATCAATTCATCCAACACATTGGTGGATCGAGATCATTCAAAATAATTATCGAATTCATGGTGCAATTCGAAACCTCTGGTAAGTAATGATTCCATGGCTCAAGAACGTAATTTTGACAAAAAACTATAATTTTGACAAAAAAACTATAATTTTGACAAAAAAAACTATAATTTCGACAAAAAAGCTATAATTTTGACAGAAAAACTACAATTGTGACAAAAAAACTATAATTTTGACAAAAAAACTATAATTTTGACAAAAAAAACTATAATTTTGAAAAAAACACTATAATTTTCGCATTTATACGTATAAATTAGGTCCTTATGTATTTAATATATTCATAAATTAGTTTCAGTTTGATGTATTTGTATTTCAGATGTATCTACCTTGGTCGCAATACTACGGATACTCACAAACGAAACAGGTAAGGTCAAACCCTTTTCGAGGCAGTAAAATAAATACTTTAAAAGTGTTTAAAATAAAAACTCTTAATTTTTGTCACAGATGTCTTCAAGGCATGGGACGTCATCGAAAGATGCACTGGCCATAATAATACGGATGGAGTTCTCGAAATGTTGGAAAACATGTCGGGAGAACGAGGTAAGTTCTAATAAATAACCTTACCTACCTTCTTAAAAAATCTATGAAAGAAGTCTAATAGATATTTTTATCATGCATGCATGCATGTTTTTATGTATTTACAAAACAAAATAACATATTCCCACAAAAGAAAACTTGATACTTGTGCTGAATAGAGTTCGGCAAAGCGAATAAATACAAAACAAGCAGAGACGAGTAGCAAGAAATTAAATGCAACATTTTCTCAGTGCAAAACTAGGGTTAATATACCCAGCAATTTGAATCAAATTAAGTGCAAAGAACAGAAACCAAGAACAAATTATTCTAATATTGTAGAATAGGAAGACCAGACCTCCTAGCCAAAGTAACATTTGGAAATCTTCGTTATCGCTTCGCTTTCGAAACATGTATGGGATTGACATAAGGTTTCGTTAACTATCTAATTTTATAACGTCAAATCCATACATTTTTAAGGAGGAGGTTCTCTATACTTACAATGGTTTTCTTTACAGATATACACAGATTGGCCCGCTTCTACCAACACGTAGCCAATACTAAGGGTAAGAATTGTTTTAATGGACATAAAACCACATCTACATTGATCCGATTCCAAGCTAAGTAGCCAAAAAAGTGAATCCTTTTATAATTGAGAAACTCCCTATGGTCTTTCCATAGAAAAAGTACACCTTACAATTAAAATGATGGAGATGATTGCATAATATTATTATCGATACTCAATTCATCGACCATTCTCATAAAAACGAAACTCTTTTTACTTCTAATCGCTGACAGTTTGACTTACACACCAGTAAATTGGGTGATTAAATCACTCTACGGTACAAATCTGTTGTTGTGGCTATACAAAGGATCATCCTTTGTATTGTATATGTCCTAGGATAATTATACAAACAGGATTTTTACAAAAATCCGGCGTATCTTAGGTAAATCGCGAATCACCATCTTTTTGCGCGCGCTGATTGGCTGACGTCATCGTTATTGACTGATGGATGCTCTGATTGGCTATTTGTTATTGTTGTGATTATTGTCAAATATTTCTCTAGTGTTTTGTATGAATTTTACGCTATTTTAAAAAATCTGAGTGCTCACATTAATCAAGAGACATTGAAGTGAGTGAATTGGATGTTATACAAGTGCCAGGGGCCCTATTTTTAATCGCTCGACCGCTGTCGAGCGCTCTTTTCGACTGATTTTCGTTCGACATCTCATTGTTTTGAGTCATATGTCGAACGAAAATCACTCGAAAAGAGCGCTCGACGCTAGGCGAGCGATTCAAAAATAGGGCCCCAGGCTCGATCAGTGCAGACAATTTAGAGGTTAGGTATATCTTAAAAATAACGTTTCTATACAGAGCTAAGAAAGTTCTATAGCACTTGTCAATATTGTTGTGCAAAACCTAAATGGACTTTCGAGTTAATTAATGCTCTTAAAACTTCAATTGAAGAATTAAATTCGGCAAAATTACGAAATAACCCCAAAACCCAACAGCAATATGTTCTGACCAATCAGACTGAAGTTGTTATAAACCGTCTCTTAGATTATCCAATCAGCATTCAAGTTTACGATTTTCCGAAACATACTAGGATTTTTATAAAGATCCTAAAAATTGCTCGGACGATTGTGAAAATATATCTTAGATTTCAATTATCCGGTTCTTTACAATCGTCCTAGAATTTGTCCTAAGATCCGATTTGTACGATTATCCTACGACATATATATGTATGTAAGGGCAAGATATAAGGAAGTTGGTTCACACACCCTCTAGCAATGAATAAGTGATATAGGTACTTATATCATAAAGTGTCCTCTCCATTTATACACCATTAATTTTTGAGTATATCTAAAAATGAAAAGGGGATTTCAAACCACGTCAATGAACAACTTTTACAATGGGGCCAACCACGGAATTAAACGTATAACGTATAAACGTATAACGTATAACATTAAAAATATAACATCGACTCGACTATAATGTATGGAATAGCTGACTTTTTTTCGCGATTCCATGGTTGGCCCCATAGTAAAAGTTGTTTATTCACGTGGTCTGAAATCCCTTTTTCATTTTTAGATATACTTAAAAAATTAACGGTGTAGAGAAGCCAATTTCCATCACATTCATACTTACCCCATATACAATTTGATTTATATTTGAACATAGTAGTACACAGTGCAATAAATAGGTAATTAAGTAATTACTCAACAGGAATCAAGGGATTGAAACATTACGTGAATAAGCTGACAGGTGGTAATGGGTCCAAAGGTTTACCCGACATCTACGTGATTCTTAGCGACGAAGTTGGTAAGAGACTTTATTTTTATCTTAACTAAGTCATATATAACGTAATAAAATAATGTGTTTGGTATTGAGGCTTTTTAGATTTATACCTCTCTACTTATCTGTCTCTTGCAAGTGACCAATGCTTGTAGTCAAAAAATGACTTTCTTTCAAAATTTTCTTAACATGCAAAGGATTATGCCGATTTTACTATACAAGCTAGGCCATGATGCGCTTTGATGAAATTACCAAAATACTATAGTAATTTTATAGTGATTGCGTGGGAAGAATATCATTAAAATATAATGCGGGACAAAAGAGAAATCTCAATCTCAAGGAGCCGTTTGGGGTTATATTTTCCTATTATATGACATTTTTACCGACTTCAAAAGGACGGAGGTACTCAATTCGACCCGTTTTTTTTTTTTTTTTTTGTTTTTTGTATGTACACCGATTACTCGAAGACGGCTGAACCGCTTGAAATGATTCAAACGTTATTAGATTAGGTAAACTTTCAAGTTGGTCCCATTTTTTAAAATTTTGAAATCGGTTCAGTACTTTTCAAGTAATCTTGAAAAAAGCACGAAAATGGAATGATTCTGTGTGAACTACCTCGATGATCAGTCGTATAACTTCTTTGTTTATGAACTGAATAAGATAATTATTTTTTTATTTGAAAAGGGATATCTTAAGTGTAGTTCTTTAACCGACTTAAAAAAGGAGGTTCGTAGTTTGACCCGCATGTATGTATGTTTCTCCGCGATTAACTCACGTTTGGCTGAGCCGATTTTTCTACCTAAATAATATACCTACACTACCTAATAGAAAAGGTACTAAAAACTTACACTAAAAATTAAAAAAATAAAAATTGTTTAAAAAAACAAAAAACCGACTTCAAAAAACCTACCTCTAAAAAGCAAGAAATAATATTCGTAATAATAAAAACACGTCTATTGAAGTCGGGTGGGGCTTTTAGAATAAAAAAAAAGGAATTTGTACTCCAGCCCCACCCGACTTCAATAGACGTGTTTTTATTATTACGAATATTATTTCTTGCTTTTTAGAGGTAGGTTTTTTGAAGTCGGTTTTTTGTTTTTTTAAACAATTTTTATTTTTTTTGTTATCTACCCCTTTTTGACATGACATGAGTCTGTCACATATAACGGGTGTAACAAGACCCTTAACGAAGCCGAAGTCCACGCATTCCGCCCATCATCAGGATCATTTTTGTCTTTTAGACTATACCTGGGAAACCAATACCTACAAAGTTATTGAAGGTCAAAGTCAAAAATTTTTTTTAAATTTTTTTATGAAATCTTATTTTATTCGTTATTTCCTAATTTTTGTCTACAGAAACATTATTAAAATTTTA
Organism: Agriphila geniculea; assembly: GCA_943789525.1. Classification (NCBI taxonomy): domain Eukaryota; kingdom Metazoa; phylum Arthropoda; class Insecta; order Lepidoptera; family Crambidae; genus Agriphila; species Agriphila geniculea. The sequence continues at coordinate 11,081,107 of OX038893.1, forward strand.
TGTATTTCGTAACAAACAATGGCTTTAAAACGTCATCACTCAATGTATTTCATGAGCACGCACATAAACGTTGCCTTTCAACTCGGCCGCACACAGCTGTGTAGCATTCACTCGCAGGCGCGGTCTGTAGTACGCGTTACATTGCGTGGTAATGTATGCAATACTTTTTTAACACCAAAAATGAAAATCGTTTCCCAGCAATAATTTTGAACAGAATTGGTCCTGATGATGGGCAGAATACGTAGACCTCGGCTTCGTTGAGGGTCTTGTTACACCCGGTATGTATGGTTAATGCACATCATGGCCCAGAATGCGGCATGATCCTTTATAGCTTCGTATAGGCAGCATTTAACCAGAAAAAAATTCATACCTTTAATATTAAAGGTAGAAAATTTTACTGAAAAAGACTTCATTTGGAGTTAAAAAAGAATTGGAACTGCATTCCAAAGTTTTGAAAAATCGCTTGCCTTAACCAAGAATCGGACCCACCAAAAATGAAAAATAAAAATATTTTATTTTTACGGTAGCAATCGAAAGGGTTACTCATAAGGATTATTTTTTCTTAATTGACACAGCTACTTAAACAAAAGGAAGACCATGAAATTTAACATTTAAACTTAAATTATTAGTGATTGTACAATTTGAATCGAGTCGTATGAGATTTTTTAAATCTTTGAATGCAGTTCCATTTCTTTTTTAAAACAAAATGAAGTCTTCTTTCAGTAAGATTTCCTGTATTAAATATTTAAGGTACTTTCCCTCCATGTGGCAAAGTTTTGGGGCATCCCGTATAAAATAATTGTACATAAAAGCTTTTTGCATACCTATATACTTAGATGATACATAGGTATTGTGTAGATTCAATTGTTGTGGAAAATATACTGAAAACCGTAGTCGTTGCCGTCGACATGAAATAAAAATTATTATAAAGCCCTGTCAGATTGCTGTGCCCGACAGGGGTCAAGAATGCCCTGGGGGCCTATTACGAAAATAACGTACGCAATTGCGTGACGCAGTCACTTGGCCACGATATAGTCGTCCGCAGTTCGTTGGTTGTAGTTTAACAAACATTTTGAATTTGGCTATCGTAGTCCATAGACTACTAAACGAACGATGTCGGATACGCTAGAGAGCAACTGTGAAACTCACGCAATCACTTCGCAATATCGCATACGAAAGTGATTTATAATAGGAAACAATTAAAACGAAGCACGGACGCAGCTGCGTGTATCGCATTAAATTTTTCGTAATAGACCCCCTGGGTAACTATTATACAACATGTTACAAACAAAATAACCCCTAATGCCGAATATGGTAGATAGGGACCATCAAACTGAACAACTTTTATGGTCAGTGTGATGGTTCCTATCTACCATATTCGGCATTAGAGGTTATTTTGTAACACATTGTATACTTGACTATCTTATTCTAACTAAACATTGACCACCATTACTCTGTTTCCAGACATGAAATCAACTTTCGATGTCATCATAAGGTCAACAGGATCAAGCGGTAAGTTTAAACAGGACAATAAAATTTAGTCAATAATGAGTATAAAATGGATGATAAGGAATACCACATAATAAACTTTAATAGAAACGGTAATTTTTTTAGATTTTTCGCATTTAATGACTTTGCAATTTTGTTTTTAAATACAGGGTGTTAAGTAGCGCCCTAGCAAAAACTTTGATTGTGATATCTGAAGTGGAATTTTCCGTCGCAAAATTCATGAAAAATTTAGTGATTTTTTAATTATTCTATCCCACAGAGTCTAACGTCTGTTTGATTTACAGAAAAATAGTAAAAATATCGAAATTTTATAAACCCGCAATGAACAACTGTTTAACCTCGATATAATCGAGTTGTTACGCGTACATTGCTTCTCAACGAAAAATCTAAATCTCAACAACTATTCATTTGCGACAAGTGGTTTAATAGAGAAAGTTGCTTATTTATAAGGGTAGAATCATCTCTTTAAGTTTTCGCTAGGGTGCTACAAACACCCTGTATATATTTCCTCACACTGATGTAACAAAAACGGCTTGCAGCGAAAATGTAAAAAGTATAAGTATTTCCTAGAAAATTTCACCGTACCCTATAGCGACTCGGTAGCATTAATTGGTCGTTGCATTGGGCCGAAATCCCAAAGGGTGCGAGTTCGAGTCCCGTTTAAAGAGTCTATGAGTGTATAATTTTTTTCTAGTATATTTTTATTATAATAGAAACTGGATTAAAAAGTATCTTGAATAAGGAGCCTTAGGCTTCCTGAAGTTTTAACAAACAAATACTAAAACGATTCTTAAACTTAGGGCCACTGAGCAAGTAATCACTAGGGCCTAGTCCATCATAAATTCAAAAAAGTTGTCAAATTTTACGGAAACTCTATGAAACTGACAGCTTCCTCAAAGTTAAGGAGACCTCAAACAAAGAATTTAGCTATCTTTCACTCAAAAGATTCTTAAACTTAAGGCCATTCTTAACTCAAACTCAAAACTCTATGAAACTCTAAAGTTAACACCAACTTACACAAATATTTTAGCTAAGAAACCTTTAAGTATTAGCTAAGAAGACTGAGTATTCGGCAAAGGATCTTAGCTTTCTTCAATTAAAGCTTCGTACAGACTGAGGCGAGCGAATCGCGCGCGTCGCTCATTTTGACAGATTTTGATCACGTAACTCAAAGCAATAGCCATAGCCATAGACATTGCCATAGCAATTTCTTTGACAATGGCTATGGCTATCGCTTTGAGTTACGTGATCGCACTCGCGAATTTCGCGCGGAATTCGCCTCAGTCTGTACGAAGCTTAAATCATATATCATTTCTTCCACAGGTATCGGAGAAGCTATAAGGACTCTAATTAAAATCACAAAAGTCAAGAGTTTCTATGAAAGCATCGTAATTATGAGGAAGGTTACTGGACAGACCCGTAAGTTCTTATTTTATTTATTTAAACCAGTGGTTCCCAATTAGTTATTTCTACATACAAGGGTACGTTGGAAGGCCAAGAAAGACCTCAAACTGGTGTATCCATCGCGATGCAGGAATCTATTTAAACAAAAACAAGACACTCAACGAAGCCGAGGTCTACGTATTCTGCCCATCATCAGGACCATTTCTGTTCAAAATTATTGCTGAGAAACGATTTTAATTTTGGTGTTAAAAAAGCATTGCATACATTACCACGCAATGTAACGCGTACAACAGACCGCGCCTGCGAGTGTATGCTACACAGCTGCGTGCGGCCGAGTTGAAAGGCAACGTTTATGTGCGTGCTCATGAAATACATTGAGTGATGACGTTTTGAAGCCATGTTTGTTACGAAATACATAAAAAATTTATAATGTTTCTGTAAACAAAAATTAGGAAATAACGAATAAAATAAGATTAAAAAAAAATATGGTTGACTTTGACCTTCAATAACTTCGTAGCTATTGGTTTCCCAGGTATAGTCTAAAAAAGAAAAAAAAAGATCCTGATGATAGGCGGAATACGTGGACTTCGGCTTCGTTGAGTGTCTTGTTGTTATTACATTATTTATTCTGTTTTTCAGAACTCCGATATGCTATAGAAGAAATGCTGCAAGAGGCTAACAAATCAAGTAAGTTGCTATTATAGTTTATTTTCTTTGTTATTGCATTTTTTTAAATCATTTTTACTATCATAAATTAATAAAGATGAATTTTCAAAGTAACTTTTTAGTGGATATTATGGCAACTTTTTTGAATTTCAATTTCAGCGGTAACAAAAACATTAAAATTAAATTGATCGTTGTTGAAATTGGAGAAGGGCTTTAGTACCAGTGTGTATACAACGTGTAACAGAATTAATATTTAGCTAAACCAGAATATGGTAGATAAGGAAGGACCTCAGAGCATGGAAGGAAACTGAATAACTTTTACAAACGGATCAACTCTGAAATCGCGAAAAATTCAGCTGTTTAAAAAATAATAACGAAAATATGAAAATGAAACTGCAGATTTTTCTCGCGATTTCAGAGTTGGTCCCATATAGTACAGTCGCCCGTGGTACTTTTAAATCACAAAAAATATTAGGTACCGTTTACATTTGTGATATACTTATTTATTACCCTATTTATATTAAATTTTTTATTTTTCGAGGTTACTACATGGATTAATTATTGTCGTGTTCTACAGCTTTGTTCGATTGCCACAGATAATATTAAGACTATGGAAAGTGGCCATACACAGATTTAAGACCAGATGAAAATGGTTGGACCTTATCTGGTCTTAAATCTCTGCATAACCACTTTAAGTAGTCTTATTATTAATTATCAGTGGCAATCAAACAAAGATGTAGAACATGACAATAGCTAAATCATGTGAACCTCGAAAAATACAAAAAAAAAACACTTTTGGAGATCATATAAAATAGGTTACGGCGGATTGCGATACGTAAAACTTGGTATCTAAAATGGCGTAATAAATAACTATATTACAAAGGCAAACGGTAACCTTTTTCGTGATTTAAATGTACCACGGGCGACTGTACTAATAGTAGAAGTTGTTTAGTTTCGTTTAGCCATTAATTCTGTTTCACGTTGTATACCTAGTGTCGGTGTCGTGTTGCTGTATGGAGTTGAGATGATGAAATATTTTTTCCCTTATTCCCACAGGTCTCAAGGTTATTGTCAAAACTTTATTCAAGATTACGGGAGTCAAAAACTTGGAAGAAGTCCAGACAATCTTCTATACGATCTTCAAACTGGAGAGTGAGTAATGTTTTTGGGACCTTTCGGATTTAGGTACAGATTTTTTGGATTTATAGTGCTATGACGCACGTGAGGGACAAAAGTATGGGATGGGGCAACTGGAATAGGCAGTAAGAAAACTTAAGGACTCAGCCTGTGTGACTATACTAAGCGGCATATTAACTGTTATTATTACTAGATGTTAAAGCCTAAAAGTATCTTGTTTACATTTGAATTTTATTTTCAGATATAAACGATGTTTTCCAAAAGGTGAAGAAAGTGACAAAGGGGAAGAATCCGCTCTACATTCTGAACTCTCTCCTTGAAGTCACGCAGACGCACAGGATTCAAGACGCCGACAAGGTTATCAAGAAGTTGGTCAAAAACAAAAGTGAGTGTTCCATTTCTCTATTCAAAGTTGTTTAGCCATTGACCTCCATATTATTACATTGGCTGCTGTCAAACTGCTCTTGTGCCTATTTGATTTCCGCCATTTTGGCGCTGTAGGACGTAGCGTGAGGGACATGGTACTAAAGTCTGAAGTCTGGAGAGACCATCACGGCAACCATTTTCATTGTACACGTCAAAATTTGTTCTTTAGACTCACGCTAGTGGCGTTTCAAATAGGCACAAGAACTTTGCTGTCAAATCATACAGACAGCCAGTATAGTTAATAAAAAAAATTTTTTTCATGTCAGTTTAGCCTTATTGTTTGTTGAAAACAAAGCAAAATGGTTCAAGGTGTGAAACAAATAAGTTATTGAAGGTGTTACATTCTCGTTACTCCATTTTATATAGCCCCAATAGATGTTACAACAAACCCCAAGCACGGGGTAAGTTGTAACACCACCCTTTTTTAATAAAAATGTAATTGTGAAAGAGTTATTAGATTAGATATTTTTTCAATTTGACTTATAGAAAGAATAGTTAGAGTATCAATCAATGTTTAGTTGGTGGTAATTAAATCAATACATCTCAAGATTTATTAAGTTTTGTAAAAATTGTTACAACAAGCCCCTCGCTCCCCTACTTACTGATTTTATAACTTTTTACAATTATTATTGTTATTTACCGCCTCTGTAGTCTAGTGGTTCGCCCGTTGGTTAGTGGTGGTGGTAGTGGTAAGACGCAGGGGTCCCGGGTTCGATCCCCAGGAGAGGGGTACATATGTACTCGGTTTTATTGATGGTAGGGCTTATTTCAAGTCTGCCTGGCTAGCCACCACCATCTTACCTAAGTCTGACGCCATAACAACAGTTTAAAAATTGTTGTGTTCCGGCAATTAGAGGTAAGGTAGCCAGTTCCTCAGTGATGAGGATTCCGGGTGAAGTGCGCTTCCACCCGGCCCTATCGTCACTTAACGTCAGGTGAGATGAAGCCCAACAATAGCCCGTTGTGCATAAAAATATATTAATAACATATTATCTCCTTGTTTCAGACACCACGACACTTGATATCTTGCAGCAAATCAGGATTAAGTCTGGTCATCATGATGTCATCGATTTCTTCAAGAAATGCATCAGATACACTGGAACCCAGTGTAAGTTATAATCACCAACATCAAACATAAGAGAAAAAAAAATCTTAGTAAAATGTAATTTTTAAATTGGTTTGTGTGGCCATGTGAAACGTAAGTCATGCAGCCATAAAATTTTAAAAAAATAACGCTAGATAAGTTCTACCATTTTAAATTTGAAAATGTGCGGAAAAGTAGGAAGTGTGTCTAATAGTTGTTTCTTACTTTCAGCAATCCAGGAAGCTTGGGTCGTCATTGTTAAACTTACGCAGGTTACTTGTAAGTAGTAAATAAAAAAAGCGTATTTTTTCAAGAATTTAAACAAAACGAGAGACTACTTGTAAATATAACTAGATAGTTTATAGGAGTTCATATTTTGATACTTCTTTGACATCGGTTTATTTTTTGGACGACAAAATAACTAAACGGGTCAAACTGTGGACTACAAAAATACGTGAAACGGGCGACTACATATGGGAGATAAATAAATTAAGTTAGCACTGAAAATTTTAAATGAGTGACATAAATACTGAGTGGGCAACAATTATAACAAGTATGTAACTATATAACTGATTTAAGCTGCCCAAAATGCTATTTTGTCATCTCGATTAGGATAATAGACATCATTTTTAAATAAAATATATGCCAAATTTTAAATGCTTTGTGTTGTGTTTGGCCTAAGGTTGTCGCCCAAATAGTAATTTGGTCCCCATGTTCTCAATAACTAGTTACTCAATTTGTATTTTAAAGTCACCCATTTTCAACGTTTGTAGTCGCCCTCAGTCCGTCGCCCACTTAATTTCAGTACCTACGCTATATTCAGTATGTTTAATATCCAAAACGGGAATTTATTGTTAGCCAAATAAATACTACCCATTCAATTATTTTTATCAATTTTCAGATATCCTGGAGTTGTTCTACAAATTGACCACTTTCACGAAGGTCAACTTCATTACTTGCGTGGAAATCATAATGAAACTTACGAACACCACCGATATGGAGGCTGCTATAACAAAAATTATTAAAATCACTGGGACCGAACGTGAGTTTCAAATTATACTATTATTGACTCAAAAAAAAACTCATAATTTTTTTCTTACTTGTCCTAATTAGTAAACAGCTTTTGACAGTCTACCTACCTACGTCTTTTACCAAAACCAGCCTGCCTAGCATGACCGATTTATATCGCGTGATATAGCATTTTATCGACACTCAACTGTCAGATTCCTTTGTATTTTTGACAGTTAAACGTGATAAAACGCTATATCATGCGATATAAATCGGTCATGCTAGGCAGGCAGGGCTCTGTCACTCCGCGCGTGAGTATGAAGCGCTCGGCATCCTCCGAGAGTACAAATTTCACACGTCAGAAAATATAAGACCTACGCGATAGAAAGAGAGGCAACTATTAAGTGCATGTTTTGGAGCGAAAGGAGCGCTGTGCGACCTGAATTGCCCTTTATTGTGTCGGAGCAAGAGTCGCAATTTATTTAAACGATTTTGCAGAGTGCAACTTCTGTATGCTAGTACTATTATCTATTATATATACTTAATATCAGGTGGTATCAAATGATGTGATGATACTTAAACACTCCTGTTTAAGTATCATCACTTAGTGTTGCTGAACAACTTTATCTTAGGAATAAAGGTCGATCGTTTGGTATTTGGTACCTAACCTACCTTAATTATTTTCTTTTCCCAGATTTGATACAGGCTTTGGAGATTATCTTCAACATATTACATATCGGTGAGTCTATATTGATCAATATCTAATTATTTAACTTGTTATAAATGTTTACAATGGCATGATCTGTTTTAGCGTAATCTCGCGAAACCAAATGTATGGTTTGTCTGCGAGAACAGACATTGTCACTTGACTTTAAATATTGTTAAACATAATAATACTAAAAAAAGATGTACAAAAGTTCCATCAGAAGTGGGACGTTTCAACCTTATTGGCGGATCGGAACATCGTGCAAGACGATGCGCAGAGCACAATTTCGATGTAAGTGGGGGGAGAGGAGAGTGGTGGGGCATGCGCACGCGCATAGTGGCTAAATTCACAGCCGCCAATAAGAATGAAACGCATTCTCTTCATTTGGATACAGTTTCCCTTGTTTAATAAATGAAGAATAACCTTTGTTCTTCCGAGCTCTCTTTTTAGTAAACAACAAATTTTTTTACAAAAAAAACATAGTGCCGAATATGGTAGATAGAGATCATCAAACTGAAAAACTTTTACTATGGGACCAACTCTGAAATCACGAAAAAAATCAGCTGCTTCATACAATAATTAATAACGAAAATATCAAAATGAATGAAACAGTTGATTTTTTTGGGGTTCCAGAGTTGGTCCCATAGTAAAAGTTGTTCAGTTTGATGGTCCCTAATTACCATAATATTCAGCATTACGTGTTGTTTTGTAACATGTTATACTATAATAACTTATTTATATATAACTTATATTATAATATTATAGTATAAAAAACTAATTACATTCATTGTTATTAACAGCGTAAAGAAATCCACAGAGGTTTATAACAACGCTTTTGAATACTATTATGTATTCTGTGGCGTTGGGGTTAAATATAGTTTACATATAAAGAAAAATGAGATAAATTAATTTATAGGTACTTAAACTGAAAAAAATAGACAATAATTATTTAATAATTCAATAACAAAGAGCAAACTAGGTGCATTCCAAGGTCTCGAATAAAAATTTCTTCACTTTAGCCTTTAAGTTGGATTCTGTTAAACTTTCAACGAACGAACTTACATCCTCTATTTTGTTACTATGCTAATTTTATGTTTATTTTCATCTACAGATGTGGTCTTGTTATTCAAAAAGATCGACGAAGTTTCTGAGACATATGGTAAGGGATTTTTTAGCATGATTTTTATGAATAAATTATTAAAAGAACGATCGATTTAATTTGTTACCTGCTTTTTTCTATTTTCACAGACCTGGAAGAAATCGTCGAAATGATGGAAGAAGTAACTGAAACCACATGTAAGAAAAAAATATGAAGAACTTATATTTTCAAATAATTGAGTATTATCACGTGTAGGTGAAGGACTCCAAAATCTCCAAAATCCACAGTAATTTTATACTGAAAAATAAAGAACCCAAAAATTCAAGAACTACATTCCATACAGTCCGCTTATACGTTGAAATTAATTATACGCGATACATTTACTACATAATTTCCTTTTACCTAATAAAGGGTTGAAGCAGGTTCTTTTAGGACATAAGCTGCCTATGGCTATCGTTACATAATCATCAAATTAGAAAATTATCTGTACTAAGTTACATTGTAATAATATTTTAAGTTTTAAGGGATAAAACCAAAGATTTAAATCGTTAGATCTGCATTCGTACTGAAAATCCGTAGCATTATTTCAAAACTGTCAAAATGGAGCACGCATGCATGATGCGTTGATATCGGGAAAGGCAACTGTCAAAATGGCGCTGCGTACGCTTGTTCCACGAGAGCTATGAAAACAAAGGACTTTTACTTAAAAATATCGTATTTTTAGCTTTAAAATGATTAAATTCTGTGGCTTTAAAAATGCTGACACTTACAAGTTCCGAAAAATCTGGATATAGAAAAAATTGATAAATTCTGTAAGAATGAAAACGTCTTAATTTGGCTTCCAATTCCGGCATTTGCATTGTAGAATAGTCTTTTATATCCATTTTGGGTCAATGGGTCTTTTTCGGTAATAAAATACTACAAAATAAATACCTATTTTCCCATACATTTTGTTCTGAACGTCTACTGTCTTAGGAAAAAGCGTACGCAGCGACATCTACAATTAGCTTTGCGTTGCCGACCCCCGGAATGAAATAGGGCCCTTATAATATTTCCCGTTATTTAAGAAAAACGTTACAACGAAATAACTATGTTAAATAAAATTCTGAAACATATAAAACTAGTATTAGTTATAAACTATTTTTGTATGCGTAAAATTCTAAGTTTAAATGTGTTCGCGTAGTTAAAATCTGGATTAACGCCCAAAGTGGCCACTTCAGGCGTTAATCCAGGTTTTAACTACACAAACACATTTAAACCAGATAAAAAACGCATACAAAAATAGTTTATAACTAATACTAGTTTTTATATGTTTCAAAATTTTGTTAAACATAGTTATTTCGATGTAATGATTTTTTCTTGAGTGGCGGCGCTAGTTATTCCATAGTAGATTATTGAAATTAATGAATATTCTGTATTAGTTTAATGAAATACGACCCTGCTGATATTTTCCGTTATTTAACAGCTCTATAATGAATTGTTGAAATTAATGAATATTATCGGTTATTTTATTATGCTGTCGGTGATTTCAATATTAAACTTTTTTGTTCCCAGCATTCATTGATTCCATCAGAGTCTGCGCGGAACAGAAAATGGGTAAGTAACCTTTTTTAAATACATAGGTAGGTATAAACTCGACGTTAGAAAAATCGCACCTCTTTGAAAATAATTTTAGACTTGGCCACCTTACACCACTTATCAAATCGAATTGGGGATGTTTTTATTTTAATAGTTATTTCTTGAATAATAAATTATGGAAGATGAAATTATATTTTTTATATAGATTTTATAAAAAATGATTATTCAATAAAAATAATTGGTGGGGGCCTATTACGAAAATAACGTACGCAATTCCGTAATGCAGTCCTTGGCCACGATAGTCGTCCGCAGTTCGTTGGTTGTAGATATAACAAACATTTTGAGTTTGGCTACCGTAGCCCATAGACTACTGTACCCTTAGCACGAACAGCTATCGAGAAAAAAAACGCGCGTAAAATTACTCGATAGAGAATATCTATGAAAATTTTAATTTCGCTATTCGGCGGTAGATGGCGGTGTACAAATTTCCAACACAAAATTGCACTATCGAATGATTTTACGCGCGTTATTTTTAACGAACGATGTCGGATACGCTAGAGAGAAACTGTCAAACTCACGCAATCACTTCGCAATGTCGCATACGAAAGTGATTTGTAATAGGAAACAATCAAAACGAAGCACGGACGCAGCTGCGTGTATCGCGTTAAACTTTTTGTAACAGACCCCCTTCTCTATTGTTAGCTAACATTTTATTTCATAAATGTTTTTTTTAATATCTATTGAAAGTACATTTAATGAGCTTTCAATTAATAATTGTTTGATTTAATTAACTATTTAATCGCTTAAAGCGATTGCTTGCGCCGTCATATAAGGGAAATAAAAGGGGTCAATTCAGGAAATGCGGTTGAATTCGCTATCGTGATGATGGAGAAAACAGACTTCATAGTTCAATTAAAATGAGGAATACCCAAGGTGGATACTATTGCCCATGAAGTTGCTTAAATATTGCAAAAAAATGAGGCAGCATAATGTTGTTCGGAAACTGAATATCAGTAGGTAATTGATTCCGTTCAACGAGTAGTTATACCAACGGTTTCTAAGGGTCCCCCCAGACCTACCGGTTTCCGTTCTTTGCTTTGCTGTTCGGCAATTCAAAATTTAAAAAAATTCAAAATAATTTATTCAGTCTAGGCTGTTACAAGCACTTGTGTATGTCATAGAAGCTACGCCATCGGTTCGCAAACCCTAAGCGGCAGACCTTGTAACGAGAAGAACCGGAAAGAAACTCGTCAAGGGCTGCTTTTTTCTCCTTGTATATTTCATACAGAGTCGTCAACATTGAAAAATGAGCTCCACGTTTAAAGTGAGGTCATTTTCCATCACAATAATTAACAAAAGTTTGCACACAATGGGTAGGTAGAATAAAATTAAATATATCTACTACATTCAGATAAATAAATATGAGAGTAAATAACTTTCAACTAGTTGAGAAATCACTCTGTCTGCTACTCGAACCAAAAAACACTTGATGCAAGACATAAAAAGTAAAAACGCAATTCTTACAATTCAATATGCGTTAAGATAGGTACTCAGAAGCAGACCCATTCCCACTGGCAGCACCCGTTCACGAGCATGACGCATGGACCAGCCATCGCTTCGCTCAACCATATTTGAGGGAACGTAACGACCCGCCCCACACGACACCACCGCAGAAATGATTAAAGAGGGCATGACATACTTAGGCTACCCATCCTAAGGCACCGAATTGAAAACTAATATCCAAAAGCTTTTCATAGGCCTTTACTTACAAAACTATAGACGAAAAAATACGAAAAAATATTACGAAAGCAAAATAATCATTTTAGTCATTAGCAATAAAAAAATGTGAGAAATCAAAACAAGGATTAGTTATATTTTATGTTTTGAGTAAGAAGTGCCATACATATTGATAATATTAAACATGAAGAAAAAAATATATATATATATATGCGACGCTCTTAGTACAAGCAGACAGAAGCAGACCCATTCCCACTGGCAGCACCCGTTCACGAGCATGACGCATGAACCAGCCATCGTTTCGCTCAACCATATTTGAGGGAACGTTACGACCCGCCTCACACGACACCACCGCAGAAATGTTTAAAGTGAGCATGACATACCAAAGCAATGGACCGCCGGCCAAAAGGCTCATTTTCAATCTATCGCATATTTTCAATCTAAGTACATTTCACATTTAAGAATGTTCTTGTGAGCTTTGTTCCTTAAACGATCGTTATGAAAACACAAAAAAATAGTTCAGATAGGTAATGATGACACCCACAACCCTGTTCACAATTTATATAAATAGGCGATCGATTTATTTTTTGCAATCGGAGACCATGTTCAGGGTGGCATATCTCCCAGAAGCTTCCTACTTCGCAACCCAGACGATGATATTTGATAACACCAAGCTAATGGCTATCTTGCCAATTTGGTCTGGTCCAAATATGCGATAGATTGAAAATGACCCTGGTTGGCCGGCGGTATAAACAGCAAGTAGAACAGCAAAGCAAAGAAACGAAACCGGTAGGTCTGGGGGGACCCTAAGAGACTGTTGGGTAGCGTGTGCTGCATTAAAATACGGTGTTTGATGATCGAGGGATATCCTTTGGCAGGGTGAACCTTCTGAACCCTCAGATCATTTTAAGAAGGGGAGCCATCTTGGATTTTTGTATGGGAAGGAAATATAATGCAAACTTTTATTGTATGGCTTTTGAAATTATTCTTTTTCAAAACCTATCTTGTGGGATATTGGATGAAGGGATTTTTGAGCTGATTCCAAATAATACAATACTTTGCAGCTGGTTTAAAAAAAAAACGGTTTTTTTTCCAAACATACTAAGTTTGGGCTCTTGCAGGAAGAAAACCACTAATGAATTCTTATAAAACATACCCCAAACAACTTCTAATATACTCTTGTCTAACGTCCTGGAAGCAATTTTAAAATGTTTTGATCCCAGTATTCTATGAGTCAAGGACCAGAAACAAAAAAAATAAAAAAATACTTAATGTTAGTATTTCAATAATGCTTCCAGGATGTTAGATAAGGGTATTTGCTGGGTGCGAAGGTATAATAATCGATCACAGCGCTCATGGTGGCAAAAAGTAGAAATAATGAAGGCTCTGTAATCTGTTTGAACACGATATTTAATTAATAACTAGCGGAACAGGAACAATTATATATAATACTAAATAATATACTAGAAAAAATACGACTCGCACCAGATCAATACTCAGACGGGAATCGAACCCGCGACCTTTGGATATCCGGTCCAATGCTCTGACCGCTGAGCTACCGAGTCACTAGTGACATCGTCGAATTTTTCCTAGTATATCCTAAACTCTTACGCTGTAAGCCAGCGTTATTTCACCAATGTGAGGAATTACCTCGACATTCCCGTCTGAGTATTGATCTGGTGCGAGTCGTATTTTTTCTAGTATATTATTTAGTATTGTTTAAAAATAGCATTGTAAATGCAAAAATCTCAAATTTAAAAACAATTATATATGTTTATTATCACTTAATAAAATTATTAAAGTAGCTTTATCCTCTTCTTTTACAAAATCTACAACTAAAAAAGAAGTAAACAAACCCCAATATAACCAAAATAAAACACTCTTTTTGAATAGATCTTACTTGCCATATTTAATTTAAATGACCAAAAACGATTTCACAACACTTTGTCCACCCAAATCACAGTAATTTTGAAATTTACATTACATATCAAAACGTCAAAACGGTCAGGTCAGAGCCAACAAAGTTGCAACACGCTAGGTGGCGCTAAAAGCGTGCACGGAGCCAATACCTAACACGAGTTATTTGACGTATGTTCTATAAGAATTCATTTTGTGGTTTTCTTCCTGCAAGAGCCCAAACTTAGTATGTTTGGAAAATGTTTTTGTTTTTTTTAAACCAGTAGCTGTTATGTAATAGATTTGTATATATTTGGAATCAACTCAAAAAGCCCTTTTATTCGATACCCCACACGATGGGATTTGAAAAAAAAAATGATTTCAAATTCCATACAAATAAAAGATTGTGTCAGGGTGGGTACTCACATTAGGTTCGCGAACCTTAACTCCGCGAACCTAAAACAGTACGCCATAGTAAACATTTTATTTTCACTTTGGCTATAGTGTGTACGTGTGCGAGCCAGGTTCGAATCGAATACATGTTCGCACACGTACATACTATGGCGCACTGTTACAGCACAAGATAAACAAAATTTTCGGTGCAAGTTCACCTTTATGACTGTCTCCCATACAAAAATCCAAGATGGCTCCCTTTCTTAAAATGATCTAAGAGTTCAGAAGGTTCACCCTGCCACAAGCCCTCGATCACGAAACGCCGTATATTGCACTGTTATGTCGTGAGCAAATGCAACCATAAAAATGTCCGAAGGGGAAGAAATATATAACAACATTTACCATTAAATTACATAGGATCAAATAAATTTTGAAGAAATTTTTAAAACGATGCGATTTTTCTGATGCCCATTTATGCATGTATGCCAGAAATAACAAACGTGTATTTGACCGACCGTATGTATAATAAATTAATATTATTACCTAAATTAGGTAGTATGTATTTCATACATAAATGTGTTCGCGTTCATACATACTACCCTAAATATCAATTAAATAACTTTAAATAACTGTAAACCTATACTCTAAATATCAATTAAATAACTGTGTTATTCCGCAAGGTAGCGTATTGGGACCACTTTTATTTTTAATATACATAAATGACATTCCCAATATAACTGACTATCAGTGCGTACTATTTGCAGAAGACATTTCCGTTGTTGTCTGATGATAATAAATCTATTGATCATGACAATACATTAAGATTAACAATTGACTTATTTAAAGAATGGATGACTAAAAATTACTTGACATTAAACGTATCGAAAACGAAGATAGTACAATTCAATAATTATTATAAAAATACAAGACGAAAAATTAATATCAAAACAGACAATGACGTAGTTGACGAAATAAATGAAATTAATTTCTTATATTTAGGATATTAAGATCTCAATGTACCATATTTTATGCAAATAAATTATCTTTATCTTTAATCAAACAGTAAAAGATGGCTAATTTCTCCTTAATCATTCCACCTTTCTTATTATATTGTTTGACTAAAGTCGTATGTAGTCAGAATATTTCGACATCAGCCATTTTTAATGTCTGCACTGCTGCACAGGCATTCCTGAGTGGATAAGGAGTCTGAACAATAACCATTAACCCACCAAACGGGCCGAATGCGGATTGGTGGATGCTAACGACTGCAAATGAACCCGAGACCAATGGCTTAACATGCCTTCCGAAGCACGGAGGAGCTCAAATTAATTAATTTTTGGTCACCCATCCCATGACCGACCCTTGCGAAAGTTGCTTAACCTCCTCAATCGCAGATCCATGCGCTAAACTACGGAGCCACCGAGCTCATTAGAATATCTATTAAACTTGTGAAATTTTTTCTGACAGACATCGTCAAAACCATTGTGCGCGTCATCAAAAAGAAAAGAAGATCAACCAAGATCATAACCGAAGACATAGAATACGACGAAAGCACGGAGGAAGACGAGAGCTCAGAAGATGGTGAAAGACACAACAAGCACCGCGGTAGGCACAGCAAACATCACCCGCACCGGCCGCAACACCCAAGACAGCCTGACGAACAAGGACCGAGCAAAACAGAAGAACCAAGCACTCCAGGGACACCTGGCACCTCAGCAGAAACAGGAACTCCAGGACACCCAGGAAACACAGAAAACCCAGGACACCCAAAACACCCAGAACACCAAGAACATCTAGAACACCAAAAACAGCCAGATCATCCAGATCACCCAAAACATCCAAAACAACCAAAGCACCCAGATAATCCAGAACACCCAGGACACCCACCACACTCAAAACACCCAAAACACCCACATCATCCAGAAAACCAAAAACACCCAAAAAATCCTAAAAACCTAGATCATCCAGTACACCCACCACACACAGGACACCCACCACACACAGGACACCCATCACACACAGGACACCCACCACACACAGGACACCCACCACACACAGGACACCCACCACACATAGGACACCCACCACACCCAAAACACTCTAAACACCCAAAACACCCAAAACACTCAAAACACCAAAAACAACCACATCATCCAGAAAACCAAAAACACCCAAAAAATCCTAAAAACCCAGATCATCCAGAACACGACCATACCCAGGACACCCACCACACACAGGACACCCATCACACACAGGACACCCACCACACACAGGACACCCACCACACACAGGACACCCACCACACACAGGACACCCACCACACCCAGGACAGCCACCACCACACAGGACACCCAGAACACCCAAAACACCGAAAACACCCAAAAAATCCTAAAAACCTAGATCATCCAGTACACCCACCACACACAGGACACCCACCACACACAGGACACCCACCACACACAGGACACCCACCACACCCAAAACACTCTAAACACCCAAAACACCCAAAACACTCAAAACACCAAAAACAACCACATCATCCAGAAAACCAAAAACACCCAAAAAATCCTAAAAACCCAGATCATCCAGAACACGACCATACCCAGGACACCCACCACACACAGGACACCCATCACACACAGGACACCCACCACACACAGGACACCCACCACACACAGGACACCCACCACACACAGGACACCCACCACACACAGGACACCCAACACACCCAGGACAGCCACCACCACACAGGACACCCACCACACAGAGGACACCCACCACACACAGGACACCCAGAACACCCAAAACACCGAAAACACCCAAAACACCCAATACACCCAAAACACCCAATACACCCAAAACACCCAATACACCCAAAACACCCAAAGCTCCCAAAACACCCAAAACACCAAAAACACCAAAAACACCCACATCATCCAGAAAACCAAAAACACCCAAAAAATTCTAAAAACCTAGATCATCCAGTACACCCACCACACACAGGACACCCACCACATGCAGGACACACAACACACACAGAACACCCACCACACCCAAAATATCCAAAACATTCAGGACACACACACCCAAAACATCCATTACACCCAAATCACCCAAAACACCAAAAACACCCACATCATCCAGATAACCAAAAACACCCAAAAAATCCTAAAAACCCAGATCATCCAGAACACGACCATACCCAGGACACCGACCACACACAGGACACCCATCACACACAGGACACCCATCACACAAAGGACACCCACCACACACAGGACACCCACCACACACAGGACACCCACCACACACAGGACACCCAACACACCCAGGACAGCCACCACCACACACGACAACCACCACACCCAAAACACTCTAAACATCCAAAACACACAAAACACCCAGAACACCCAGAACAGCCAAAACACCCAATACACCCAAAACACCCAATACACCCAATACACCCAAAACACCAAAAACAACCACATCATCCAGAAAACCAAAAACACCCAAAAAATCCTAAAAACCCAGATCATCCAGAACACGACCATACCCAGGACACCCACCACACACAGGACACCCATCACACACAGGACACCCACCACACACAGGACACCCACCACACACAGGACACCCACCACACACAGGACACCCACCACACACAGGACACCCACCACACCCAGGACAGCCACCACCACACAGGACACCCACCACACAGAGGACACCCACCACACACAGGACACCCAGAACACCCAAAACACCGAAAACACCCAAAAAATCCTAAAAACCTAGATCATCCAGTACACCCACCACACACAGGACACCCACCACACACAGGACACCCACCACACACAGGACACCCAACACACACAGGACACCCACCACACACAGGACACCCACCACACACAGGACACCCACCACACCCAAAACACTCTAAACACCCAAAACACCCAAAACACTCAAAACACCAAAAACAACCACATCATCCAGAAAACCAAAAACACCCAAAAAATCCTAAAAACCCAGATCATCCAGAACACGACCATACCCAGGACACCCACCACACACAGGACACCCATCACACACAGGACACCCACCACACACAGGACACCCACCACACACAGGACACCCACCACACACAGGACACCCACCACACCCAGGACAGCCACCACCACACAGGACACCCACCACACAGAGGACACCCACCACACACAGGACACCCAGAACACCCAAAACACCGAAAACACCCAAAAAATCCTAAAAACCTAGATCATCCAGTACACCCACCACACACAGGACACCCACCACACACAGGACACCCACCACACACAGGACACCCACCACACACAAGACACCCACCACACCCAAAACACTCTAAACACCCAAAACACCCAAAACACTCAAAACACCAAAAACAACCACATCATCCAGAAAACCAAAAACACCCAAAAAATCCTAAAAACCCAGATCATCCAGAACACGACCATACCCAGGACACCCACCACACACAGGACACCCATCACACACAGGACACCCACCACACACAGGACACCCACCACACACAGGACACCCACCACACACAGGACACCCACCACACACAGGACACCCACCACACACAGGACACCCACCACACCCAGGACAGCCACCACCACACAGGACACCCACCACACAGAGTACACCCACCACACACAGGACACCCAGAACACCCAAAACACCGAAAACACCCAAAACACCCAATACACTCAAAACACCCAATACACCCAAAACACCCAATACACCCAAAGCTCCCAAAATACCCAAAACACCAAAAACACCAAAAACACCCACATCATCCAGAAAACCATAAACACCCAAAAAATTCTAAAAACCTAGATCATCCAGTACACCCACCACACACAGGACACCCACCACATGCAGGACACACAACACACACAGGACACCCACCACACCCAAAATATCCAAAACATTCAGGACACACACACCCAAAACATCCATTACACCCAAATCACCCAAAACACCAAAAACACCCACATCATCCAGATAACCAAAAACACCCAAAAAATCCTAAAAACCCAGATCATCCAGAACACGACCATACCCAGGACACCCACCACACACAGGACACCCATCACACACAGGACACCCATCACACAAAGGACACCCACCACACACAGGACACCCACCACACACAGGACACCCACCACACACAGGACACCCAACACACCCAGGACAGCCACCACCACACAGGACACCCACCACACCCAAAACACTCTAAACATCCAAAACACACAAAACACCCAGAACACCCAAAACACCCAATACACCCAAAACACCCAATACACCCAAAACACCAAAAACAACCACATCATCCAGAAAACCAAAAACACCCAAAAAATCCTAAAAACCCAGATCATCCAGAACACGACCATACCCAGGACACCCACCACACACTAGACACCCATCACACACAGGACACCCACCACACACAGGACACCCACCACACACAGGACACCCACCACACACAGGACACCCACCACACCCAGGACAGCCACCACCACACAGGACACCCACCACACAGAGGACACCCACCACACACAGGACACCCAGAACACCCAAAACACCGAAAACACCCAAAAAATCCTAAAAACCTAGATCATCCAGTACACCCACCACACACAGGACACCCACCACACACAGGACACCCACCACACACAGGACACCCACCACACCCAAAACACCCAAAACACCCAAAACACTCAAAACACCAAAAACAACCACATCATCCAGAAAACCAAAAACACCCAAAAAATCCTAAAAACCCAGATCATCCAGAACACGACCATACCCAGGACACCCACCACACACAGGACACCCATCACACACAGGACACCCACCACACACAGGACACCCACCACACACAGGACACCCACCACACACAGGACACCCACCACACCCAGGACAGCCACCACCACACAGGACACCCACCACACAGAGGACACCCACCACACACAGGACACCCAGAACACCCAAAACACCGAAAACACCCAAAACACCCAATACACCCAAAACACCCAATACACCCAAAACACCCAATACACCCAAAGCTCCCAAAACACCAAAAACACCAAAAATACCCACATCATCCAGAAAACCAAAAATACCCAAAAAATTCTAAAAACCTAGATCATCCAGTACACCCACCACACACAGGACACCCACCACATGCAGGACACACAACACACACAGGACACCCACCACACCCAAAATATCCAAAACATTCAGGACACACACACCCAAAACATCCATTACACCCAAATCACCCAAAACACCAAAAACACCCACATCATCCAGATAACCAAAAACACCCAAAAAATCCTAAAAACCCAGATCATCCCGAACACGACCATACCCAGGACACCCACCACACACAGGACACCCATCACACACAGGACACCCATCACACAAAGGACACCCACCACACACAGGACACCCACCACACACAGGACACCCACCACACACAGGACACCCAACACACCCAGGACAGCCACCACCACAGAGGACACCCACCACACCCAAAACACTCTAAACATCCAAAACACACAAAACACCCAGAACACCCAGAACACCCAAAACACCCAATACACCCAAAACACCCAATACACCCAAAACACCCAATACACCCAAAACACCCAAAGCTCCCAAAACACCTAAAACACCAAAAACACCCACATCATCCAGAAAACCAAAAACGCCCAAAAAATTCTAAAAACCTAGATCATCCAGTACACCCACCACACACAGGACACCCACCACATGCAGGACACACAACACACACAGGACACCCACCACACCCAAAATATCCAAAACATTCAGGACACACACACCCAAAACATCCATTATACCCAAATCACCCAAAACACCAAAAACACCCACATCATCCAGATAACCAAAAACACCCAAAAAATCCTAAAAACCCAGATCATCCAGAATACGACCATACCCAGGACACCCACCACACACAGGACACCCATCACACACAGGACACCCATCACACAAAGGACACCCACCACACACAGGACACCCACCACACACAGGACACCCACCACACACAGGACACCCAACACACCCAGGACAGCCACCACCACACAGGACACCCACCACACCCAAAACACTCTAAACATCCAAAACACACAAAACACCCAGAACACCCAGAACACCCAAAACACCCAATACACCCAAAACACCCAATACACCCAAAACACCAAAAACAACCACATCATCCAGAAAACCAAAAACACCCAAAAAATCCTAAAAACCCAGATCATCCAGAACACGACCATACCCAGGACACCCACCACACACAGGACACCCATCACACACAGGACACCCACCACACACAGGACACCCACCACACACAGGACACCCACCACACACAGGACACCCACCACACACAGGACACCCACCACACACAGGACACCCAACACACCCAGGACAGCCACCACCACACAGGACACCCACCACACAGAGGACACCCACCACACACAGGACACCCAGAACACCCAAAAAACCCAAAACACCCAATACACCCAAAACACCCAAAGCTCCCAAAACACCCAAAACACCAAAAACACCAAAAACACCCACATCATCCAGAAAACCAAAAACACCCAAAAAATTCTAAAAACCTAGATCATCCAGTACACCCACCACACACAGGACACCCACCACATGCAGGACACACAACACACACAGGACACCCACCACACCCAAAATATCCAAAACATTCAGGACACACACACCCAAAACATCCATTACACCCAAATCACCCAAAACACCGAAAACACCAAAAACACCCACATCATCCAGAAAACCAAAAACACCCAAAAAGTCCTAAAAACCCAGATCATCCAGAACACGACCATACCCAGGACACCCACCACACACAGGACACCCATCACACACAGGACACCCATCACACACAGGACACCCACCACACACAGGACACCTACCACACACAGGACACCCACCACACACAGGACACCCAACACACCCAGGACAGCCACCACCACACAGGACACCCACCACACAGAGGACACCCACCACACACAAGACACCCAGAACACCCAGAACACCCAAAACACCCAATACACCCAAAACATCCACATCATCCAGAAAACCAAAAACACCCAAAAAATCCTAAAAACCCAGATCATCCAGAACACGACCATACCCAGGACACCCACCACACACAGGACACCCATCACACACAGGACACCCACCACACACAGGACACCCACCACACACAGGACACCCACCACACACAGGACACCCACCACACACAGGACACCCACCACACACAGGACACCCACCACACACAGGACACCCACCACACACAGGACACCCACCACACACAGGACACCCAACACACCCAGGACAGCCACCACCACACAGGACACCCACCACACAGAGGACACCCACCACACACAGGACACCCAGAACACCCAAAAAACCCAAAACACCCAAAACACCCAATACACCCAAAACACCCAATACACCCAAAACACCCAAAACACCCAAAGCTCCCAAAACACCCAAAACACCTAAAACACCCAAAACACCTAAAACACCAAAAACACCCACATCATCCAGAAAACCAAAAACACCCAAAAAATCCTAAAAACCCAGATCATCCAGAACACGACCATACCCAGGACACCCACCACACACAGGACACCCATCACACACAGGACACCCACCACACAGAGGACACCCACCACACACAGGACACCCATCACACACAGGACACCCACCACACACAGGACACCCATCACACACAGAACACCCAACACACTCAAGACAGCCACCACACCCAGGACAGCCACCACACACAGGACACCCACCACACCCAGGACACCCACCACACACAGGACACCCAACACACCCAGGACAGCCACCACACCCAGGACAGCCACCACCACACAGGACACCCACCACACCCAAAACACTCTAAACATCCAAAACACACAAAACACACAGATCATCCAGAACACCCAGAACGCCCACCACACACAGGACACCAACCACACCCAGGACACCCACCACACACAGGACACCCACCACACCCAAAATATCCAAAACATCCAGGACTCACACACCCAAAACACCCATTAAACCCTGAACACACAAAACACCCAAAACAACCAAAACAACCAGATCATCCAGAACACCCGACACATCCAGAACACTCAGAACATCCTCCTGGATGTCCCAACATAAAACACCCAGAACATCCAGAACACCCAGAACACCCAAAACACCTAAAACATCCAAAACACACAGAACATCCAGGACACCCAGAACAAAAAGTACATCCAGGCCACCTAGGACACAAAAAACATCCAGGCCCCTCAGGACACAAAAAACATCCACTCCATTCAGGGCATAAAGGACATTTAGGCACTCCAGGAACACCGGGCACTCCAGCAACACCAGGACACCCAGGAGGCCCAGGCAAACCTGGCCCCCAGCCACCATGTTATCCAATCCAACCACAAAAACCTGGTGGCAAGCTTCGTGGACAGCAAGGTCATATTGGTACGTTATTTTTATGTCATATTCCTTTTCAACACGTTTTTATTACAACAGTGCAGTGGTAGGTTTGCGCTGTAATTAGGCTTGCCAACTCCAAAAAAGGCATTTCCGGGATTACCTAGCTCGACATCCGGGACTTGGGTATATTACGCGGGAGACAACACACCACATACAAAATGGTTAGAAAAAAAACTTTAGGTAATTGAAGTTAGTAAAAAAATCAATACAAAATGTATGAGAAACATTTAAAATTATTAAATTAAATTTACTTTCTAAATTTAAAACTTTACTTGTTTTGAGATTTTTGCGCATTTTAACAAGTTTTTGTTTTGCAATATACGTGGTCATAAAATTCGCTGCATTTTTGGTCAAAATTAATTTTAATTTGTAGTCCAGCCCAGGGACGTATTTTAACATTCGGCGCCCTAGGCCAATAAAGTATGCCACCTCTAGAGTCGCCATCTCTGTAAGGGAGGACGCCTGTCTAGGATGCACAAAAAGCCTAGTTTTTAGGGTTCCGTAGCCAAAATGGCAAAAAACGGAACCCTTATAGATTCGTCTGGCTGTCTGTCTGTCTGTCTGTCTGTCCGTCCGTATGTCACAGCCACATTATTCCGAAAGTATTAGGACTACATTAGTTGAAACTTGGTAGGTAGATGTATTCTGTGAACCGCTTTACGATTTCCTCACAAAAATAAAAAAAATAAAAGATCAAGGGGGGCTCCCCATACATGGAACTGAAACAGAAAAGATTTTTTTTCATCAAACCAATACTTGCGGGGTGTTTATAGATAGGTCTCTAAAAATGACATTGAGGTTCCTAAGACAATTTTTTCACAAAATCAACCGTTTGAAAGATAAATACTGCCAAAGTGGTAAAATGTGTGTCCCCCCCCCCCTTTAACTTTTAAAGTAAGAAAGTGAAAAATCTAAAAAATATATATGCTATAGATCTTAGTGAACACTTTCAACGAAAATTGGTTTGAATGAGATACAGTAAAAAGTTTTCGAAATATAGTACATTTTCTAAAACCGCAAATGTAACTTTGTCGTTCATACAAACACTGTGAAAAACAAAGTTATTTTTTCATTAAAATATGGTATGGTATAATGTAACTACGGAACCCTACTGCGCGTGACCCGACACGCACTTGGCCGGTTTTATTTTTAGGAAAATGCCTGTCTATAGTAGAAAAAAAAAGCCGCGCAGCGCGATTTTTAGACAGTTTCTTCCAATAATCTCATAATTTTGCCAATCTTTAGTGAAAAACATCGGCCGCGCAGCGCGATTTTTGTGTCTGCCTGAAATAAATGGTTAAATAAATAAATTATACCAAGAAAGTAACTATATAACTGATTTATGCTGCCCAACATGGTATTTTTGTCATCTCGATTAGGATAATAGTCACATTTTTTAAATTTAATATATATGCCAAATTTAAAATGTTTTGTGTTCCCTAAGCTTGTCGCCCAAATAGTAATTTAGTCGCCCTTTCTGAATAATTAGTTACTCAATTTGTATTTTAAAGTCACCCATTTTCAAAATTTGTAAACGCCCTCAGTACGTCGCCCACTTAGTATTTCAGTACGCTATATATATATATTCAGTATTTTTGATACCCAAAATGGGAATTTATTGTTACCCTTTTTAAACGTGTAGTTTTTATTAGGGTTCCGTACCCAAAGGGTAAAAACGGGACCCTATTACTAAGCCTCCGCTGTCCGTCTGTCTGTCTGTCTGTCTGTCTGTCACCAGGCTGTATCTCATGAACCGTGATAGCTAGACAGCTGAAATTTTCGCAGATGATGTATTTCTGTTGCCGCTACAACAACAAATTCTAAAAACAGAATAAAATAAATATTTAAGGGGGGCTCCCATACAACAAACGTGATTTTTTTGCCGTTTATTGGTACGGAACCCTTCGTGCGCGAGTCCGACTCGCACTTGGCCGGTTTTTTTTTTGAATGATTTTACCACTGTAGTATTTTAACACGTATTTTTTTATTTCAGATATATTGCATGCCTTGGAGGCAAACGTGAACTTTAAATTCTTCATTGTGCCCAATGGCAAACACCAGAAATGCTATTGTTGCTGCGACAGTGCAAGCGTGCCAAAACTGATCCCACTATCTGAGCTACCACCAGAAATGACAGAAATTGAGAACTAAGTTTGTTAAAAACCAATGAAGTAAATTTATCAAACATTAGTGATGTGTCTACCTATGTAATTTAGTTTTAGAGTGCGTTTCATCGGTTATTTTATTACTTATGGTGTTATATTGGTACCTACCCCGGAAAGGATTATGCCGATTTTACTATACAAGCTAGGCCATGATGCGCTTTGATGAAATTACCAAAATACTGTGAGTAAGTGATTGCGTGGGAAGAATATCATTAAAATAAAATGCGGGAAAAAAGAGAAATCTCAATCTCAAGGAGCCGTTTGGGGTTACATTTTCCTATTATATAACATTTTGTTATCTACCCCTTTTTGACATGACATGAGTCTGTCACAGATATGTATGGTTAATGCGTATCATGGCCCAGAATGCGGCATGATCCTTTATTCAATTTTGAACCTTATTCCATCGCAATAATAATAAATTTCAGGGATATCAACATAACGCCATTGGTAATAACCAATGAAACGCACTCTAATAATTAGGTCTTCTTTATATTACGAAATTGCCGATATTTTGTCACATACAGAGAAAATAATGACTTCTATGCTTCGATCAAGAATATCCTAGATAACGCTTTACGAACTAAAACAGTACGCAAAAATGGCACCTCAAATAGCGTGTACATAATCACTTCTTATTTTGTACAAACTCACATTTTCTATCACTTATTTTGTACAAAAACACATCTTTTATCACTTATTTTGTGCAAAATAAGCGCCCAGTTTGTAAGTGGGACGCTATTTAAGGTGCCATTTTTGAGACTCTGACCGGACATATAGGGTATTTTTGATCGAAACTTCTATGATTTAAAATATTTAACAATATCTTGATATTATATCGAATTATGACCATGATAGTCAACTAGCAATAAACATTAAGTCCTTATGTGATTTGTGAGCATAAAAGGGTGACCGAAGGGGTTATAACTTAGAGAAAACTTATTTTTTTCGCTTATCGTAAAAAGAATAAGTTAGTCTATGCTTTTATGTACATGATTAAACACTATTGTTTAAACATTAAGTACATAAAAGTTTTGTTACATTATGAGTGTTTAAGGTTGTTAAATGAAAGAAAATTCTAGTATGAAAAATGAAACTTCTTGAAAATTCTCTATACAAATCGGCAATTTCATAGGCCTATTATATACAAAACGTGTGTAAATCTGCTTAAGTAGATACCTACCTACAACAATTCTGTTTTTATTTTTAAAAGTCTAATTTTTATTACAAAGTCTATTTTAAAAGACTGCAATGCATGGATGTAAGGGTGGGTACCCACTTAGGTTCGCGAACCTCCGCGCTCCGCGAACCTGCACCGAAAATATCGTTTATCCTCTGCTGAAACAGGGCGCCGAGGTGTGTACGTGAGGGAACTCGTATGCGAAGCTGGTTCGCACAGGCACACACTGTAGCCAAAGTAAAAATATTTCTTTTTGCTATGGATCACTGTTCTAGGTTCGCGGAGCGCGGAGGTTCGCGAACCTAAGTGAGTACCCACCCTAACATAACATATAATTTTACAGTTTTCAATAACTTTATTAAATGTTTTGTATTTTTTTTTTAACTAAGTACGTTTGTTATTTTGTTTTAAATGTATTTGGTAACGATACAATTTCTTTGTAAATATCGTTACTTATGATTTCTGTCAAAGCTGATAAGTTTCTTGCGCCCATTCTTCTTATCAGTTAAAGGGTATCGAATGGGTGGTAAAATATAGTCAATTCAAAATTAAGCACTTAATTTCTAAATTTATTTGAATAAAGTTTTTTTTTAATTTCAATTTCAAAAGAATGTAATTAATAATGTAATTAAATGTTAACTAAAATAAATAACTGACTTATTATTGCTATCTACTTACCCACGTCTAGGGTTGGGTAAATTTCACGAAAAATTTCGGTCTGTGAAATATTTAGAATAAATTTCATTTTGGTTTGAAATATTTCAGTTAAGAGTGAAATTTATTTTTAAGTTTCATCTGACCTAAATGAAACAAAATTACATGCATTTTGTCAATATATCAACATAATTATAGAACAAAACAATAAACAAATAAGTTGGCTTAAATTACGAATAGCTTTGGCTATTTTACAACTTTTAATAACAAAATATTCAATGTCTGTTTCGATTGTCGGCCACGATGGCGTAGAAGAAAAACGACTTCATCAACATTACGAAGGAATATGTAGAAAACTAACAATTAAAGTCGCAAAGTAGGACCAATATTCAGAAAATTGTAAGTTTAACCGTGGCCGCGCAGTCGAAACGTGGAGAACCGAGCGGCCACACCGTTCTCTTAAATGGAGCTTAGTAGGGGCCCCATTCTTTTTGCTATAATTAAATCGCTGATACGATTTCGTAGAAAAATATAGAAAGTATAAAAAAACCCAAATGTGTTGGAATCACGACCTACATAGCTTAAATGCTAGGCCGCGCCATTGTCCGCGCGGTCACGCAGTTCTCTTAAACGGAGCTTAGTAGGGGTCCTATTATTTTTGCTAATCGCTGATACGATTATGTAGAAAATATAGACAGTATAAATAAAGCCCTAATGTTTGGACTTTACGACCTGCTACAGAAATTAAATGCTATGGCCGTGCGGCCACGCAGTTCTCTCAAACGGAGCTTAATAGAGGTCCCATTCTTTTGTATAATCCGATACGATTAGGTAAAAATAGTAGACAGTATAAATAAAGCCCTAAGGTTTGGATTTCACGACCTACAGAAAAACGTGGTCGTAAAGTCCAAACATTAGGGCTTTACTTATACTGTCTTAATTATCTACGAAATCGTATCTGCGATTAGCAAAAATAATGGAACCTCTACTGAGCTTTGTTTGAGAGAACTGCGTGGCCGCGAGGTCCTCCACGTTTCGACCGCGCGGTCATGGTTAAACTTTCTGAATATTGAACCTACAAATTTGCGACTTCCATTATTAGTTTTCTACATATTCCTTCGTAATGTTAACGTAGTCGTTTTTCTTCTACGACACCGTGGTCGAGCAATCGAAACCCCTTTTTCCTCACTGCTCACGAGGTCTTTCAAAGCACATAGTAGGTTAGAAATATTATTTGGTTACGTGCTGTTTGGTATATTATATGGGAGCTATGTGCAGCTAGATGGCGCTTCTAATTTTGAATACTTATTTTTGGAAATGGGTGATATTTTTGATAAATTTCAACTAGCTCGACTTAAAAAATCTATAATATTATCGAACTGCTCGCAAAATTTCACGAGAATCAGTTGAGAAATGGGACCTGTAGAGGAGAACAGACAGCTAGAAAGTCAGACTAAAATATGTTTATGTATATATCTCCGCCATTTTGAAGAATTAAAAAAAACTGTCTCGACAGTAAAATTCTATATAATTTTCGAACCTGTCCACAATATTTGACGAGAATCAGTTGAGAAATGCGCCTGTAGAGGAGAACAAACAGTGCTGGAATGGCGGACTGAAATGTTTCTTTTACATATCTCCACCATGAAAAATTCCAAAAACAGGCTCGATGGTAAAATTCTATATTGTTTTCGAACCTGCCCATAAAATTTCACGGGAATCGGTTGAGAAATGTGACTTATAGAGAAGAACAAACAGCGCCGGAAAACTGGACTGAAATATGTTTCTTTTACATATCTCCACCATTTAGAAAAAAATCGAAAAACAGGCTACAAAAAAAATTTTAATGTTATAGGCAAATGCCGAAGCTCAGGCACTCCTAGGTTTGTCTAGTCAAACCTCAGGTTTGATAAGAAGCCTTAGTCAAAGCCCAAAATAAAATCGTGTTTCGGCTTAAAGCCCAAAATAAAATCGTGTATCGTCGTGTAGATTCCTAACCTATCACGTGTCTCATAGGAGTAACGCAGACTCTTTGACTAAACTTAACCTCAAGATTATGAAAAACATCATTCATTTCCGATGTGATATTTAGTCAAAGCTGCCTTACTCCTGTAAGTCACGTGATAGATTAGAAATTTAAGACAATCGCGAAGCGCAGTGGAGCGTTCATCTTAAATTTCGTGGTTATTTTCTTTTAAACAGACAACAGAAATTTTTTGTTTACAGGAAGATTGTTAATTTAGTTAAATTTTCACTCTACAGAATGTGTTTTTCATAGGTGTGCAAACAAAATATCAAATTCTGTGCCTAATTTAAGCGTCAAATCGAGGTTTGACCGTATTGAGTTTCGGCTTTCGACTGCACAAGTTAGTCTCTCCTAGGTTTGGCCATAAATTCGTCAGTCAAAGGCCGAAATATGCCATTGGTATTGGACTTTGACTAAGCCTTCTTGTCAAACCTGGGGTTTGACTAGGCAAACCTAGCTAGGAGCGCCGGGACTTCGGGGTTTGACTATAACATTTATATAATTTTCGACCCTGCTCACAAAATTTAACAAGAATCGGTTGAGAAATGCGACCTGTACAGGATAACAACAGCGCCGGAAAGCCGGACTGAAATATGTTCTTTTACACATCTCCGCCATATTAAAAATTTCGAAAAACTGGCTCGACCATAAAATTCTATACAATTTGCGAACCTACTCACAAAATTTCACGAGAATCGGTTGAGAAATGCGACCTGTAACCTATAGAGGAGAACAAACGGACAGCAGGAAGGACATACGAAAGAATTGTTGCTCAAGCTGAAGCAGAGACGCTTCGCTCGCGCTTCGCGCTCGCTTGGTCAGTTACCTAAGCCTTAAAAATTCATTTAATACGTTAAAATATTAAACTAATTCAGAAAATAAGGGATTTCTAGTACTGGAAATAAATTTCACTCAAAAGTGAAATATTTCAACCCGTTTTGAAAGATTTCATAAATTTCATATAAATTTAATTTTCATTTCATTGAAATTTTCACTGGACCCATCCCTACCCACGTCGCTCGCTGATATGGGACCTCTTTCTTTGAATGAAAGAAAAACTCGTGACACAGTGATATTATTTGCATTCTTGCAGGCCATAATTCATTTTTAGGGTTCCGTAGCCAAAATGGCAAAAAACGGAACCCTTATAGATTCGTCATGTCTGTCTGTCTGTCTGTCTGTCCGTCCGTATGTCACAACCACTTTATTCCAAAAGTATTAGGACTACATAGTTGAAACTTAGTAGGTAGGTGTATTCTGTGAACCGCTTTACGATTTTTACACAAAAATAAAAAAATAAAAGATTAAGGGGGGGCTCCCCATACATGGAACTGAAACTGAAATTTTTTTTTTTCACCAAACCAATACTTGTGGGGTGTCTACAGATAGGTCTTTAAAAATGATATTGAGGTTCCTAAGACTATTTTTTTCAAAGTCAACCGTTTGATAGATGTATGTCGCCAAAACAGTAATTAGTTTTCGAGATATAGTACATTTTCCAAAACCGCAAATATGACTTTGTCATTCATACAAACACTGTGAAAAACAAAGTTATTTTTTCAGATGAAAAATGATAGCGGTATTAAAATATGGTATTGTATAATGTACCTACGGAACCCTACTGCGCGTGGCCCGACACGCACTTGGCTGTTTTTTTTTATAATTTTATCATAGCATTTCCGTACTTAATAAATAATATGAACGTTTATTATGTTAAACGTTAACGTTACGTTAAACGAATCTACCTCCAGTTTACAAATTGGGAGGCCTCTCAGAGAAAGAACTGGCGAAGAAAACTCGGAGAGGTTGTGTCGACCTCCCTTTTGATCCCTATCTACAAAACGAACTGACTATATCTTTAGATCCTGCAGTGTGAGATTTGGGATGGGATTTTAGTTGATGAATTATGGGGTCCCAAGCTGATGGTACTGGTACAACAGATGGTTGGAGAGTTTTCTTCGCCAGTTCTTTCTCTGAGAGGCTTCCCAATTTGTGAACAGGGGCCGTACCGGCTAACGAATCGAGTATCGAAAAATCTAAATCGGTTTCAACTTAGTACTGAAAAATCAAAGTAAGGAATTTCGTCTTGTACTTTCTGTTGACGTAATTTGGAAGATAACGATGTTCGTGTGACATCATAAAATGGGGTTCGCCATTTTCGCCAGATTGGGGCTCGATTTATCTGTTTTAATTTGAAACCCAGCAAACTTTTCGATAATCGATTCGTTAGCCAGTACGGCCCCTGGTGGTAGATTCAGTAGCTAGATCGTGTTTTCTAATTAATTTTAATCAATATAATTCAATAATAATTATTAAAATCAGAACGCAGCTATAAAATAATTTAATAAACTTGAATGCATTTTTATAAAGTTCCGAGCGTGTAATTTCATAAAAATATGAGCAGCTTCTTACTTCAGTCGGTCCCAATAAACAAACAATTCTTAACCACAGCTGCTTATGGTGACTGAAAAACGTTTCAGCCACTCAACACTCACATTGCAAACTGTTTATATTAAGTAGGAACTTATTCTTCGTTTATTCGTACGGCAAATAGTAGGTAATTATATTAGAACCAGCCACCAATTATTACTGTAATATTAGGTTGCCATCTCTTGGCCGATAGTGGAACAATTTTTTTTCTTAGGTCAGGATTCTTAGGTCAATGCCATCTGTTGACTAGTAGTCGAACTAAAGAATTTTTGTTTGTTTTTTGAATTTCTAAAAAAGTGTGCTATATTGAGACATCGTTTTATTTTCCTGTAATCTTTATATAAACTGCTATCACATAGAATTATTTCAGATTTTTCTCTTTGCAATCTTCGGAGATAAGAGGGAGGGAACGGTATTTTTTTTTTACATTTTGCATCATAAGTCGAAGCCTATGGGGTTTAAAAAAAATGATTGAAAACGTGCAAATAGCGCTCTTTCATATGATACCCCACATGCCCTAGTAGCCCCACTTCAAATTATTAAGACCCTTTTCAGTCCCTGTTGAATAAAAGATATTTATTTTTTTATTTCTTTCTTATTTGCAAAATAGTTGGGCAAATGTCACCTTAACCTATTCCAAATTTCAAGTTGATACCATCAGTAGTTCTCGGGATATCTAGCCGTGACAGACAGACAGACTGAGTCTCACCATAAGGGTTCCTTTTTACCATTTTGGTACGGGACTCTAAAAACCAACAAATCAAAACTAAAAAACCGGCCAAGTGCGTGTCGGGCCACGCGCCATAGGGTTCCGTAGTTACCTTATACCATACCATATTTAATACCACCTATAATTTTTCGTCTGTAAAAATAACTTTGTTTTTCACAGTGTTGGTATGAATGACAAAGTTATATTTGCGGTTTTGGAAAATGTGCTATATCTCAAAAACTAATTACTATATCTCGTTCAAACCAATTTTGGTTGAAAGTGTTTACTAAGATCTACAGCATATATTTTTTTTAGATTTTTCAATATCTTATTTCAAAAGTTAAAGGGGGGGGACACACATTTTACCACTTTGGCGGTGAATATCTTTCAAACGGTTGACTTTGAGAAAAAGTTGTCTTAGGAACCTCAATGTCATTTTTTAAGACCTATCTATAGACATCCAACACGTGTTGGTTTGAAGAAAAAATTTTTTTTCAGTTTCAGTTCCATGTATGCGGAGCCCCCCCTTAATCTTTGATTTTTCTTATTTTTGTATTAAATTCGTTAAGCGGTTAACAGAATACATCTACCTACCAAGTTTCAACTGTGTAGTCTTAATACTTTCGGAATAAAGTGGCTGTGACATACGGACAGACAGACAGACAGACAGACAGACAGACAGACAGACAGACAGACATGACGAATCTATAAGGGTTCCGTTTTTTGCCATTTAGGCTACGGAACCCTAAAAATTCTAAAATAACATCTGAATTATTAACCAATATACGCGCTGTAATCCTTAATTTTTTTTTTATTTCTAATGAACTGTACGCGTGGAAGCCTTAGAAGTGTATATAATTATTCTTTCATACATTCTCTATGAACACGCGTTCACTGACACTGAGAGTACCGTTAAATAAAAAAAAAATTCATGTCAGTGGAGAGTACCACATGAATAAAAAAACCGGCCAAGTGCGAGTAGGACTCGCGCACGAAGGGTTCCGTACCAAAAAACGGCAAAAGAATCATGTTTGTTGTATGCGAACCCCCCTTAAATATTAATTTTATTCTGTTTTTAGCATTTATTGTTATAGCGGCAATAGAAATACATCATCTGTTAAAATTTTAACTGTCTACCTGTTGTCATTATTAAAATCGAGTAAAAAACGTCAAAAAAATCACGTTTGTTGTATGGAAGCCCCCCTTAAATATTTATTTTATTCTGTATTTAGTATTTGTTGTTATAGCGGCCACAGAAATACATCATCTGTGAAAATTTCAACTGTCTAGCTATCACGGTTCATGAGATACAGCCTGGTGACAGACAGACAGACAGACAGACGGACAGCGGAGTCTTAATAATAGGGTCCTGTTTTTACCCTTTGGATACGGAACCCTAAAAACGTAAACTGAGAGTACTGTCTCGTCTCGTCATCTTCGCTGACATAAGGTGTGGACGCGTTCATAGAGATGTATGAAAGAATAAAAAAATATTATGGTGACAGTACTGTGATTAGGGTTGCCAACTTTTTTGCATCAAATATAGTATTTTTGAGATTATTAGTGTAAAAATATAGTAGATTGCGAAAAAGTCCAAAAATATATAGTAGGTTGCCGTTTTGCATGGAGGATTTTAAAGAAGTTGCATTTTTCATACGTACCTAACCTACTAACATTTTCATAACTACAAACACAAGTGTTTCATCACAAAAAATATTAATGCAATTACTTATGTGCATATAAGTTAAATTTTTTGGTGCTTTTGTTTAATTTTTTCACTTGAATAAATATAGTAGTTTTGCCTACTATATATTTTTTCAAAAAATATAGTAGGCGAGCCCTCAATATAGCAGGATACTATATTATATAAGTAGTAGGGTTGGCAACCCTACCTGTGATGGTACTGCGACTGCATTGATATATGTGATTTAGGCTTGAAGCAGCAAAAAAACTCAATAAATAAAAAAAAGGTTGTTTAAATCCTCACAGCGATTTAATAGCGGGGTGCCTACTATCGCACTTAGCCGAATTTTTCAATAGTTCGTACAATATGTAGCACAAAGACAACATTATAAAAATTGCATACTTCATGAGGTCAGAGCATTAGACCGGTCGCGGGGACCATATCCAAAGGTAGCGGATTCGATTCCCGTCCGAGAACTGATCTGCCTACTTTAGGGTTGCCAGATTGGCTGGCGTCAAATCCGGGACAACGACAGCGTTCAAATTAATTAAGAAATCAACTTTATTACTCTTGAGTCTTGACATTACCCATGTAAACTGACTTTTAGACAGACTCTAGCAACAACGTGAAGGTATTTGACATCCGGGACAGTAAGGTGTAATTCCTGGACACGGGACAAGGCACGTAATTCCGGGACAATCCCGGAAATCCCGGGCGTCTGGCAACCCTAGCCTACTTATTGTCTAACTTTCAAAATTTATCGCAATGCCTTTCATTTGACAGAATGGATGTCACACATTGCTGCATTTCTTTGATAAGTTTTTATTTGTGCCAAAGAGAAGCATCAATGTATCACATCCTGAAAGCGATTGCGATAGATTTTGAAGTTAGACAATTAGCCTGGTGCGAGTCGTATTTTTTCTAGTATATTATTTAGTACATCTAATGAAGTCGGCTGGGGCTTTTAGAATAATAAAAATAAATACATTTAAAAAAATTAAAAACACGACCGGAGGAAGAGGTCCCCCGATTACAATGACACTTGTTATTTAACTTTTTAGTTTGTTTTAGCAGGGCAGTCGTGTTTTTAAATTTTTTAAATTTATTTATTTTTATTTTACACATTTTAGTGACAAATTATATATTTTTGAAATGTGCTCATTAAGGCCTTTCATTTGATGCCCATATTGTAATAATTGAAGAAAAAAATTTTTTTTTCACATTTGAAAATGGCGTCATACAGTCGCCATATTAACTTTAAAAAAAATATAGCCAGTGTCACTCGGAATGATGTAAGGATTCTAACAATACCCCATACATCCAAATCCGTTGAGCCATTTGGAAGTTATGGTGGAATAAAGAAACTCACATACCCACAAACATTCATGAACCCTAAACACATATACACTCTTTTTGCTTTGGGCAGTCGTGTAAAAAAGTTCTCCTTCAGCGTGCTCGCGATTTTTACTGCCTTTACTCTGTTTACACTACGCTGAGTCTTGAAATTGTACCTAGTCTTATTTGGGTGGATTTCCCAGATGCAAAATTTAGGCGGCACGGATGAAATCGGTAGTGTAGAACGTTACTTTACAGTTCTAATGTTTTTTTCTATGTAGAAGAGGTCGTTGCCTATAAGAGGCAATAAATATTTTTTTATTTGGATTGCAGTTAGTTAGGAAAAAATAATGGTAAAGCCCCAATTTTTTCATTTCGGTAGCTGTCCAGAACACCTTTTTCAGTGTAAGTTCCCTCGTACAACAAAAACTATTGATTATTTAGATGTGTGGTTACTTTTATTTAAATTTTGAATATTGAGGGTATTATCACAAAGTAATTTTATAATTATATCTTCCTAGTTTAATAAGTGGTATGAGTAAACGCACGTGTCCCTGAAAGTCCATTCATTTCGGTGACCTAAAGTTTACAAGGCATATTTTTGCATAGAACAACACTAGCTCCCCCCTCATACGCTAAAAACTTGCGTACTAGTGCTACCTAAGTGCTTGTTGTGGAAAGATGTGCGCCACTTGCCTATAGTTCCCGCAAAAAAAAATATTGCTGTTCGGTGGTCATGGGACAACTTTCTTTTCATTTCTATGTATAGGTATAACTTGCCTTTCAATGAGCTAGTAAATTCAATGAAAATTTCATGAGTGTGCTAATTGTTTAACGTTTATTGGTGCATTATTAATTATATCCTATAATAAATAGTTTTCTTGTGTTGATAATTTTTGTCCTTGATTTTCAATTCGGTGTTTTCATTTCGGTTGATTCGGTGGACTAATCTGTCAACCGAAATGATAAAAAACTAACCGAAATGAAAAAAGTATCATTTCGGTGAGTGATAAGAATTTCGGTGTATAATTGTTTCATGTCGGTGGATTGTTTTATCATTTCGGTTTATTATTATTTCATTTCGGTGAAAATCCAGGCCAGCAGGTGTTTTCTCATAATATTAGACTGCATTTTTATGGGATGTTTTTACCTTTTATGGGATGGAATATTAATTATCATAAACAGTTGCCCATCTGCGTCTAGGATTGTTACATTACCGTTTTCCGTACCTACAATAATAAAAAGCTCAATTTTTCAGCTATATTATGGTTTTTAGATTTTATAATATTTTTACGGTAGGTATTCTATCCACCATACTCGGAATCATAGGGGGATTATTAAACCACCTTGTTTAAGTCCGCATACGTATACCCTGCTTCGGTGGATTTTAATTTCGGTGGATAGATTCTTTCATTTCGGTAGCTAGTTCTTTCATTTCGGTGAACGACTGTTTCATTTAGGTGGCATCAAATTTTTAAACACAAATATCTCATAAGTCTGTAAAGCTATTTTGATGGTGTTAAATATGTGCATTAAGAATATAAAGAAATACGATAAACCACGGTTAAAATAAAAAAAAACCTTATAATAAAAAAAACAACCGAAATGACAGAAAAAACACGACTTGTTGAAATTGACCCATTTATATTCGTGTTTTATTAAAATACCTATGCATATCTAATAATTTGAATATTATTTCTTGCTTTTTAGAGGTAAGTGTTTAAGTTTCCGTTTTAATTTTTAGGTTTTTTAAAGGAGGTTTTTCTTTAACAAAAAAAGATTTTTTTCACATAGGTATCAATTTCATAAGTCTCATCCTTGTCCAAGAACCTTATATTCATATTCTATATGAATATAAGGTTCTTGTCTTTGTCACTCTATTTCTTTTTTCCTTTATTATTTTAAAAGGTGGCGTTAGAACTTAAAAAAGCACTTTGCCTCACGCTCACAGCAAAAATCAATTTTGGTGCGAGTTTTTGCGCGCTAAAAGCGCCCTTTTCGTGCTGGAGAGGTGAAAACAATATTTCACCGATTCTGCTATTAGTGCGGCGGTAATCTTAAAAAAGACGCTTAGAAAACACTTTTCGTACAAGTCATCTCGGAAATATAAAAATTTGGTATCGATGCATTCAGTACGATGCCCTGATCACAAATATATAAGATGACAAGTGCGAAAGCGGTGGGGGTAGAAACTGTGACGTCATAAAGTTTTCAGTACAAAGAAAATTTTTTTTCATACCATGTGGTATATTAAATCAAAGAGCTTTGTGAGTAGATTGCGAATATATAGCACACTATAACATTTTCACTACTTGGTCTAACAAATTATTAGCAAACGTCGAAAAATTTCGCAATTCAGAGTCGCCATTGAACAGGTCTAGATTGAAAACGACTGAATTGATTTTTACAAAATACATAACAAATAACTCTGCACATACTCTTTTTGAATGTCTAAAGGTAATTGACCAAAGATATTTAAAAATAAGAAAAGGACATCGGTTTTAATAACAGCATAATTTTCTGCTTTTTCTAAATTCTCAGATTCCTTTAATAAATAATAAAAAAACAAATAAATAAACTTTCGTATGTTAATCATTTCTTTATTATTATTTTTATTAATTACTAAAGGAAACTGAGAATTTGGAAAAAGCAGAAAATTATGCTGTTATTAAAACGGATGTACTTTTCTTATTTTGAAATATCTTTGGTCAATTACCTTTAGACATTCGAAAAGAGTATGTGAAGAGTTATTTGTTATGTATTTTGTAAAAATCAATTCAGTCGTTTTCAATCTAGACCTGTTCAATGGCGACTCTGAATTGCGAAATTTTTCGACGTTTGCTGATAATTTGTTAGACCAAGTAGTGAAAATGTTATAGTGTGTTATATATTCGCAATCTACTCACAAAGCCCTTTCATTTGATATACCACATGGTATGAAAAAAAAAAATTCTTTGTACTGAAAACTTTATGACGTCACAGTTTCTACCCCCACCATTTTCGCGCTTGTCAACTTATATATTTGTGATCAGGGCATCGTACTGAATGCATCGATACCACATTTTTGTATTTCCGTGATGACTTGTGCGAAAACTAACCTCAAACCTTGTTTTACCGCCCTACTATATATGGGGCCCTATTTTTGAATCACTCGACTGGCGTCGAGCGCTTTGTTTCTACTGATTTTCGTTCGACATTTGACTTTCCATATTTTTGATTCGCTCGACCGCAACGAGTGCCCCTACCCACTCGTTCAGTCGAGCGATACGGTACGGCGAGCGATATTCTTTTCTATTAAAAAACAAAGATATTTATGTAACAGCCAATAGA
Organism: Agriphila geniculea; assembly: GCA_943789525.1. NCBI lineage: Eukaryota > Metazoa > Arthropoda > Insecta > Lepidoptera > Crambidae > Agriphila > Agriphila geniculea. Next base: position 11,120,872 of record OX038893.1, read on the forward strand.
AACATGGGTATTACGTTTCGTTTTCGTTGCGGTAATTACCAGTTTTCTTTAGATTCTGCGTGGAACGGATAAAATCCAACATTTTATTTGTTTATATTCATCATCATCATCATATCAGCCGCACGACACCCACTGCTGGGTATAGGCTTCCCCCAAGGATTTCCACGACGATCGGTCCTGCGCTTCCCACATCCAGTGGCTTCCGGCAACCTTCACCCTCACGTCGGTCCACCTTGTCGGGGGCCTACCCACGGAGCGTCGTCCGGTGCGCGGTCGCCATTCAAGAACCTTTCCGCCCCAACGGCCATCGGTTCTTCTCGCTATGTGTCCAGCCCACTGCCACTTTAACTGAGCAATCCTTCGAAATCCTTCGTTTATATTGGCAGCACCGGAAACGAACGATTTAAAAATACGGAAAATCGGCGTCAAGATATGATTCCGATCTCGGCAGCAGCAGCAGTGTTGCCGCAGCAGTGCACTCCAAATTGAACCCTAATGTTACGTTTGAAAGGCTCAATTTGATGTGAGCGGAGAAGCGACGCGACACTGCTGCGCAACACTGCTGCGCGACACTGCTGCGCAGTAGTACTGCGCGGCACTGCTGCCGCAACACCACTGGTCCCCATACATTCTCTATAGGTTTATATGAGACTACATTCCGAGCTCGGCAGCAGTGCTGCGCAGCAGTGTCGCGCAGCAGTGCTGCTGACATCGGAATCATACCTTCATGCGACTTGGAAGACGAGTGTGACTCAAGTCGCATGCGACAAAACTATGTCATACGAGCGATTCAAAAATAAGGCCCATGGTCCTTCACAAAGTTTCACAATGGAAAATTTTCTATAAGTAGGTATAACATCGTTCCTTAAACATGAGTTCGAGCTTGTTTGTGTCATAATGTACACAATTTAATTATTATGTTTATACAGAGAAAATTTCATACATACCTACAGCAAAACAAAACGATATTTGAACAAATTTACAACTGGTCGTTTATTTGCTTAATGTTGTGTTGACAAAGTTAATTTGTAAATGACGTCATGTGTTTGTTATTGGACCTTAGGTTGCTAACAACTGTATTTTACTGTTAATGTTACTTACTCAAAGGCTTCTTATAGTCCGTGAGCCCGCGACAGTATTGCCTACGTCATATGGCATCACGATGAAATGCATGGCACACGGTCGGAAAAGTTGTCCTAAGCGAGGATCAGAAGATTATCGCAAATAAAATTGGTCGGAAGCTTGAGAAAATCTTCCACTTCCGGTCAAAATTTTAAGATTATATTTATGTCATGTGACATCAGTAAGAGACCCGTGTCATCATTTAGTTTTCAATCGTAGAGAGAGTAAACATAAGTCTGTCAGTTCTGAAATGGCCGGCAGGCTTATTAGCAAAATATAGCAACCGGTTGCTAATTGTACAATAGCAACGCGACTGAGACTAGTAGCGGTTGCTTTTTTGGTATTACGGAAACAAATCGCTAACGCATTGCTCGCCGAGTGCATTTGCAATTATTATGTATGGAAACTAGCGCCACTCGCAATTGAACGGCAACCAATGACAACTTTATGATTGCGTAGTTGCGATTGTCGAAAAACTTATTACAACTAATTCCAAATCTAACTTTATTCAAAACAAAGATATCTTTTATATAAATAAAAAATGTTTCTAATGAGAACGTAAGATGTTTAGAATGAAACTTAATCTGTAAAGTCGTTTAGGGTGATAGAAGTGGTTTCAAGTGGTACAAAGGAATTCTTGTGCAGTTTTTGTTTCGTCGAAAGCTGATAGAGCGCAACTTATTGAAATGTGTAGTTAACAAAAAAAGTAGGTAGGTACCTACCTATTTTGTTAACTACACATATTGTTAAGTTAAAGGAATATACAGTGTGTTTTTTTGAACAGTGATCAAATTTTGTTGTATGGCTTAGACCATCAAACTGAACAACTTTGTCTATGGGAACAAAGTATCAGATCAAAAAAAATATTCAGCTGTTCCATAGAAAATATTAATATCTACTCGACCAAAACGTATGGAACAGCTGATTTTTTTTTTGCTCTGATTAAGTCGGTCCCATAGACAAAGTTTGATGGTCTAAGCCACACCACAAAATTTGATCACTGTTCAAAAAAACACACTGTATATTTTTTTAATGGGTTTTGAAGATTCTACGAATTCGAGTGATACATTTTATGTTTAGTTTGGAAACATGGGAAAAAAGAAATAATAAGTATTTTTCGTAAAATAAAACTAATTTAATTCAGTATGAATGTTTACAATAATTTATTGTCTGTGCAGCTATGCCATTGCTTCGTAAATCCTACGATGGGAGACCTTGTACCAAGTAGAAGCAGCAATAAATTTGGCAAGGGCTAGTTTTTTCTCCCTTTTATTTTTTACCTATTTCTCCATGCCCTTTGACTTCGAGCAGCATTTAGCTCCGACTGAGAAAATTAGAAGATGAGAAGATTTGAAAATCTGAAATGAGACAAAACAATACCTAATTTACATAAATATTGTTTACAAATGTTCATAAAATTAATTACATTGTTCTATTTATACTTACTTATTGATTATTCCCATTCTTTCTGATACATTTTGTAGGAAAATTATGGAATATTAATATTCTAATGTATCTGTCATCTCTTATTATATTATAATACACTAGCAAGGCTGACTAATTCCATGTAAATAACTTAATGCTCACACAGGCTTTTGATAAGACCCAGTAGCATAAAAAGAGAGGGCAGCTAAAACCTGCAAAAAAAATACTTATGTAAGTTTAAAGGTAGGTATTTAAATTGTACTATTAATTAATCTTTCTTTCTATGTTTACCTTAAACTCCACAGAGATTTTATTCCTCCTTCGCCGTCTAGGCAACAAAAAAATAGTTCAGAACATAACCTTTTAAAAATATATTTGTATAATCTGTAGTGAGCTCTGAACTCGACATCTGAAATCTGTAGAAGATAGTTTACAGCAGTTGTACGAACTCTTCTCCGCAGTCGGACAGCGTTAGCCCTTCCTTCACTGGTTTCTTGATGTAAATAGTCCATTAGCATCAAAACTTTTGCCATAGTGAATTATTACTTCACGTAATTAAAATATAACCACACAATTTATTATTAACACTATCTAAACACAAACCACTGGTTGAACACAGTAAAAAGGCCGAAACTTATTAAATAAAGACTAAGCAACTGCTAACAATCACAATATCACTAGTTGTTAAATCTCAATCGCCATTGCTCTCGCGTCACTGTCGAAAAACGTTTCGTAATACCAAAACAAACAATCGGTTGCTGTGTTCTAGGCGAGGTCATGCATTTTTAGTTCGTCCATCGCTCGCATGTAGCGCTACTGTGGAGTGGTCGCTAACTTTGCGTTCCGTAATACGAATTTGCGATTTGTTAGCAATAATTGTACAATTAAGCGATTGCGACTGTCATTCGAAGAACGCTAATAAGCCTGCGGAATACCTTAAACTTAAAATTTTTGTTTTGCAGTCATTTCAGAACTGAAGAGAGTAAACAGACTAATAAATGATAACATCATAGATGATTGAAAACTAATGATGACACGGGTCTCTTACTGATGTCACATGACATAAATATAATCTTAAAATTTTGACCGGAAGTGGAAGATTTTCTCAAGCTTCCGGCCAATTTTATTTGCGATAATCTTCTGATCCTCGCTCAGCACAACTTTTCCGAACGTGTGCCATGTATTTCGTCGTGATGTCATATGACGTAGGCAATACTGTTGCGGGCTCACGGACTATTAGTTAAGATCAAGAACCTTATATTCATATTCTATGACACGTTAAGATCTCCACTTTAAGGTAGCTGTCAGTTTCATATAGTTTCTGTCAAATCTGACTACTTCTTTGAATGTAAGGTGGCCTTAACCTTTAAAATTCGTTATGGTTTGAGTATTTGGCCGGATAGTTCAATAAAACTAGCTTTATCTGGACATAATTAATAATCTCGTTGTTTTTATTAGTTTATCGGATATTGATATTAAGTGTCAAATATTAATTAGATATGTGATGTAAGAAATCCTGGGTGGTAACCGTTTCATATAAAAATCATGAGATTTCGTACATTACCTAGCTTTTTCCTAAAAGCAAAATAGTTAACCAAACACCTTGTTAGTATAATTTTATGGTGCATTAACATTCTATCACCTAATAGCAAAATTAAACTGAATCCAAATTCGCATGTTCGTTTTTTCACAGTATTCATCTGATCTCAATATCTAGATAAGCCAAAATGGTAACTATGATGCTTGTATCTTATTAAGCTATGATGCGTCTTTTTAGACATTTTAGACAAAAATTTAACATTGATTATTTACATTTTAATAATAATGTATTTCTCAGTAGTTTTTTTTTTTTTAGTTTTATGCGAAGTTTCTGTATGTTTAATTGCTCTTATTTTAACTATAACTAACACTAATTTATGACATAAAAAAAGAAAATTTCGGTTATCTCATTATGTCCCGATAAAGCTAGTTTTATTGGACTAGGACTGATAAGTAAATTGATGAGGTCTTTAATTTAAAACTAAATGTGTATATTTATTTTTACAAACACACACGCAGCGTGCAAGGTGCGTGGCTGTTCAGCTATGCATGGCATTTGCCTATGCACGTTTAGTATTAGGTGAGCTACTTTTTAACGCGAGGTTTACAGCTCACGGAGCCACTAGTAATTATTGACCGAGAGAGCACGAAGAGCGAGCGAAGCGTCTCTGCTTCAGCTTGGGAAAAAAATATTTCCTATGTCCGGCTGTCTGTTCTCACCTACAGGTCACATTTCTCAACCGATTCTCATGAGATTTTGTGAGCAGGTTCGAAAATTAGATATATTTTTTTTGTCAAGCCAGTTTTTCGATTTTTTTCAAAATGGCAGAGATATGTTAAAAATCATATTTCAGTCCGACATTCCAGCTCTGCCTGTTCTCCTCTACAGGTGAGGTATTACAACCTCTTAAAACTTGCCAGGTTTATGAATTGCTATAGTTACATCTCTTTCTCGCTGTATAGCAAATAAAAGAGATAGATTGATAACCAGTCAGAAAATTGCCAGGAAATAATACGGGGGCAGGTCGCATTTTTCAACCGATTCTCGTGAAATTTTGTAATCAATTTTGAAAATAATGAAATTTTTTTTGTCAAGCCAGTATTTTGTTTTTTTTTGAAATGGTGGAGATATGTAAAAAAACATATTTCAGTCCAGCTTTCTGACGCTGTCTGTTTTCCTCTACAGGTCGCATTTCTCAACCGATCCGGGTGAAATTTTGTGAGCATATCAGTGGCTTCCGGCAACCTTCACCAGATCGTCGGTCCACCTTGTCGGGGGCCTACCCACGGAGCGTCGTCCGGTGCGCGGTCGCCATTCAAGAACCTTTCCGCCCCAACGGCCATCGGTTCTTCTCGCTATGTGTCCAGCCCACTGCCACTTTAGCTGAGCAATCCTTCGAGCGATGTCGGTTACTTTAGTTCGCCTGCGGATCTCCTCGTTTCTGATTCGATCACGCAGGGAAACGCCGAGCATGGCTCTCTCCATTGCACGCTGGGTGACCTTGAGCCTCCTTATGAGACCCATAGTTAGCGACCACGTTTGACCACGACTTTGTCTGCGTGGACAGTTATTTCTCTATTCCTCGGGTACAGTACTCTTTTTCAGGATGACAGGTACGTCCTTCTCTCTAATTTGAGACTTACAACGTGAGACAACGTGTTATGCAAAATTTCATTATGATCACGTGGAGGCGTAACAAACATACTGACTTTCGAATTTAAAATATTAGTAAAGACTAGTGAACTCTGCCTGTTAACTTCGTATACCTACAATTTATATGATTATTCATTTTACCTTGAGGAATGTTCAAATATTTAATTAGCTGGTTAGCATTAACTAACTTAATGCCGCACCACATATTCGCCAAGCATATCGGTACAATTCATCATACGTTGCCGGTTTTGTAAAAAATGCTTCAAAGAGGTTCTTTCAAAAGCATCAACGTACCATGCGTCGATTAACCACTGCTAAGGTTTAAAAATTGCTTAAAAAACAAAAAACCGACTTTAAAAAACCTACCTCTAAAAAGCAAGAAATAATATTCGTAACAATAAAAACACGTCTATTGAAGTCGGGTGGGGCTGGAGTACAAATTCCTTTTTTTTTATTTTAAAAGCCCTACCCGACTTCAATAGACGTGTTTTTATTATTACGATTATTATTTCTTGCTTTTTAGAGGTAGGTTTTTTTGAAGTCGGTTTTTTGTCTTTTAAACAATTTTTATTTTTTTAATTTTTAGTGTAGGTACCTTCTGTATTAGGTAGTGTAGGTATATTATTTAGGTAGAAAAATGGGACCAACTTGGGAGTTTACCTAATGTAATAACGTTTGAATCATTTTAATCGGTCCAGCCATTTTTGAGTAATCGGTGGACATACACAAAAAAAAACAAATATACAGACGAACAGAGAACCTCCTCCTTTTTTGGAAGGTTAAAAATCGCTTGCACGCCGCGCCGCGCCGGCTGTCACATACCATACGTTTTAGTACAGTACAGTAGCCTGTAGAACATTTAAATCACCAAAAAGGTTACCGTTTGCCGTTGTGATATAGTTATTTATTACGAAATTATAGATACTTTAACCCAAGTTTTACAGATCGCAACCCGCCGTAACCTATATTTGTATATCTCCAAAAATGATTTTTTTTTTATTTTTCAAGGTTTACCACATGGTTTAGCTATTGTCGTGTTCTACAGCTTTGTTTGATTGCCACTGATAATAGTAAGACTATGGAAAGTGACTATACAAAGATTTAAGACCAGATAAATTCCAACCATTTTCATAAGGTCTTAAATCTGTGTATGGCTACTTTTCATAGTCTTACTTTTATCTGTGACAATCAAATAAAGCTGTAGAACACGACAATAGCTAAACCATGCGGTAAACCTCGAAAAATAAAAAAAATATCATTTTTGGAGATATAAAAATATAGGTTACGGCGGGTTGCGATCTGTAAAACTTGGGTTAAAGTATCTATAATTTCGTAATAAATAAATATGTCACAACGGCAAACGGTAACCTTTTTAGTGATTTAAATGTTCTACGGGCTACTGTACTATTACCTATGAAATTGCCGATTCGTATGGAGAATTTTCAAGAAGTTGCATTGCATACTAGCATTTTCTTCGGTCATTTAACAACCGTGAACACCCTACTAATGTTTATGCTAACTTATTCCATTTACCATAAGCGAAAAATCAGTTTTGGCTGAGTTACGAGTTACAACCCCTCCGGACACCCTTTTTTTGCTCACAAAAAAAGTCACTTTCAAGACCTTTTTTAGGATCCGTACCTTAAAAGGAAAAAACCGGCCAAGTGCAGGTCGGACTCGCGCGCGAAGGGTACCGTACCAAAAAACGGAAAAAAAATCACATTTGTTGTATGCGATTGCGAGCCCCCCTTAAATATTTATTTCACTATGTTTTTAGTATTTGTTGTTATAGTGGCAATAGACATACATCATCTGTGAAAATTTCAACTATCTACCTGTTGTAGTTATTAATATCGAGCAAAAACGGCAAAAAAGTCATGTTTGTTGTATGGGAGCCCCCCTTAAATATTTATTTTATCCTGTTTTTAGTATTTGTTGTTATAGCGGCAACAGAAATATATCATCTGTGAAAATTTCAACTGTCTAGCTATCACGGTTCATGAGATACAGCCTGGTGACAGACAGACAGTCAGACGGACAGCGGAGTCTTAGTAATAGGGTCCCGTTTTGGGTACGGAACCTTAAAAACGGAACTTATAGGATTACTTTGTTGTCCGTATGTCTGTCCGTCTGTCTGTCAGTCTGTCTGTCCGTCTGTCTGTCCGTCTGTCTGTCCGTCCGTCTGTCCGTCTGTCTGTCCATCTGTCTGTCTGTCAAGACCCTTTATCTCGTGAACGCGTGGAGGTATCGAGTTGAAATTAAAACCATATACTTAAATCTACTGAGGAGCTCGGTGAGGCAATGGTTTAGCGCCTGGCCCAGCGAGATTAAGCAACTTTCGCAAGGGTCGGACATGGGATGGGTGACCAAAAATTATTCATCTCGAACTCCTCCGTGCTTCGGAAGGCACGTTAAGCCGTTGGTCCCGGCTACATTTGCAGTCGTTAAGACCCACCAATCCGCATTGGGCCCGCGTGGTGGGTTATGGCCCGTCCTCCTTATCCACCCATAAGGAGGGCCTGTGCCCCAGCAGTGGGGACATTAAAAGTGGCTGATGGACTCAAACCTACGGTCTCTTGAAGTTGTCAAGCTTCTAATTAAGCTAAGAAAGCAAATTAAGGATTCTAGATGGAGTAATTTTAATAGTAAACACCATTTAAAAATTCTAAAAAAATATAAATGGTATGGATACATCTTAATTATAGTGGATTTTAAGTTAAATATTCAATACTTCAATTTCGCTCGATAGAATATTTTTAGGGTTCCGTACCTCAAAAGGAAAAAACGGAACCCTTATAGGATCACTTTGTTGTCCGTCTGTCTGTCTGTCCGTCCGTCCGTCTGTCTGTCAAGACCCTTTATCTCGGAAACGCGTGGAGGTATCGAGTTGAAATTTAAACCATATACTAAGGTCTACGGGCCCTTGAAGCTGTAAAAAAATCAAACTTCTAAGTTAACGTAAAAAAAAGATACTGCCGTTTAGGGCGCAAAAAATGCATTTTCTATACTCTCTAAGGAATCAAAATTCATAGGGTAGGTACTTCCCGTTGACCTAGGACTATGAAATTTGGCAGGTAATAGCGTCTTATACTACACTTACAGGAATAAATCTGAAAACTGTATATTTGTAATTAAATCATAAAAAATATGGTCATTAAAATACGTAATTATTAATCATCTTGGTGAAACAACGGTATGCACGGTCATAGTTTAACTTCTAATTACTTTTGTGATAATCGCGCCACTAATTCTTTTTAAAATATCAATATTTATTATTATTAATTATTTAGATCCTTTCAAATATTGTTATAGTTAATTACTTTTAAAAATAAAATTAAAAAGTAATAAATTTGGCTCTAAATATTTTCGCAACATGGCAACATGTCACGCTCATGGAAATAGTACTATAAACCGGAATGAGCGCTTCGCCCCAAAACGAGCCGACAGAGAGGTCAAGTAGATGTATGTGTCCTTTTCTTCATTAGGGTGACCAAACCGTATGGTTGGCCGGAGACATACATAATACTTTAAACTGTTTAATATAAACTTAAATACCTAGGTAGTTCTTTATTTATAATTAACACTTTTTACCGCGTTTTTATTAGGTTGCTTGCTCTTTTGTTTGTTTGAGCACAAATTTTGCAAACGATTTTATACTGAATTCCCGATGAGCTAGAGACTTGAAACTTTGAACACAGGTCAGAAATGGAAGGAAATGCAATATTACAATGCCGTCAAAACTAGTTTTGTCCGTCAGCTACCGGCAAACCTAGTTCTGACCTACAGCTACCGGCAAAACTAGTTTTCTGCAATAGCTACAGGCAAAACTAGTTTTGTCCAGCCGCTGCCGTCAAAACTTGTTTTGTCCATCAGCTGCCGGCAAACCTAGTTCTGACCTACAGCTACCGGCTAAACTAGTTTTGTCCAACAGCTACAGGCAAACCTAGTTTTGACAAACAGCTACCGGCAAAACTGTTTTTGTCCAAGTGCACTATTGCACCCTGTTTTGACTAGCAGATTCCGCCAAACCTAGCTTTGGCCAAAATCGGCAAACTTAGTTTTGACTCACGTCTACCGGCAAAACTAGTTTTGCCCATCAGCTACCGGCAAACCTAGTTCTGACCTACAGCTACCAGTTAAACTAGTTTTGTCCAACAGCTACCGGCAAAACTAGTTTTGTGCAATAGCTACAGGCAAAACTAGTTTTGTCCAACCGCTGCCGTCAAAACTAGTTTTGTCCATCAGCTACGAGCAAACCTAGTTCTGACCTACAGCTACCGGCAAAACTAGTTTTGTCCAACAGCTGCCGGCAAAACTAGTTTTGTGCAATAGCTACAGGCAAAACTAGTTTTGTCCAACCGATGCCGTCAAAACTAGTTTTGTCATTGGACAAAACTATTTTTGCCGGAAGTTTTAAGTTTGCCGGAAGCTGATGAGCTTCCGGCAAACTTAGTTTAACCTACAGCTACTGGCAAAACTAGTTTTGTCCAACAGCTACCGGCAAAACTAGTTTTGCGCAATAGCTACAGGCAAAATTAGTTATTTCCAACCGCTGCCGTCAAAACTAGTTTTGTGCAATAGCTACAGGCAAAACTAGGTTTGTCCAACCGCTGCCGTTAAAACTAGTTTTGTCCATCAGCTACCGGCAAACCTAGTTCTGACCTACAGCCACAGGCAAAACTAGTTTTGTCCAACCGCTGCCGTCAAAACTAGTGTTGTCGATGGACAAAACTAGTTTTGCCGGAAGTTTTAAGTTAGCCGGAAGCTGATGAGCTTCCGGCAAACTTAGTTTAACATAAAGCTACCGGCAAAACTAGTTTTGTCCAACAGCTACCGGCAAAACTAGTTTTGTGCAATAGCTACAACAGGCAAAACTAGTTTTGTCCAACCGCTGCCGTCAAAACTAGTTTTGTGCAATAGCTACAGGCAAAACTAGTTTATCCAACCGCTGCCGTCAAAACTAGTTTTTTCCATCAGCTACCGGCAAACCTAGTTCTGAACTACAGCTACCGGCAAAACTAGTTTTGTCCAACAGCTACTGGCAAAACTAGTTTTGTCCATCAACTACCGGCAAAACTAGTTTTGACCAACCGCTGCCGTCAAAACTAGTTTTGTCCAACAGCTGCAGGCAAAACTAGTTTTTTCCATCAGCTACCGGCAAACCTAGTTTTGTCCATCAGCTACCGGCAAAACTAGTTTTGTCCAACAGCTAACGGCAAAACTAGTCTTGTCCAACAGCTACCGGCAAAACTAGTTTTGTGCAATAGCTACAGGCAAAACTAGTTTTGTCCAACCGCTGCCGTCAAAACTAGTTTTGTCCGTCAGCTACGTGCAAACCTAGTTCTGACCTACTATTAGGCAAAACTAGTTTTGTCCATCAGCTTCCGGCAAACTTAGTTTAACCTAAAGCTACCGGCAAAACTAGTTTTGTCCAACAGCTACCGGCTACACCTAGTTTTGTCCTACAGCTTTCGACAAAACTAGTTTTGTCCAACAGCTACCGGCAAAACAAGTTTTGTGCAATAGCTACAGGCAAAACTAGTTTTGTCCAACCGCTGCCGTCAAAACTAGTTTTGTCCGTCAGCTACGGGCAAACTTAGTTCTGACCTACAGCTACCGGCAAAACTAGTTTTGTGCAATAGCTACAGGCAAAACTAGTTTTGTCCAACCGCTGCCGTCAAAACTAGTTTTGTCCGTCAGCTACGGGCAAACCTAGTTCTGACCTACAGGTACCGGCAAAACTAGTTTTGTCTAGCAGCTACCGGAAAAACTAGTTTTGTCCAACAGCTACCGGCAAAACTAGTTTTGTCTAGCAGCTACCGGCAAAACTAGTTTTGTCCACCAGCTTCCGGCAAACTTAGTTTAACTTAAAGCTACCGGCAAAACTAGTTTTGTCCAACAGCTACCGGCTACACCTAGTTTTGTCCAACAGCTTTCGACAAACCGAAATTAATAATAATAATCAAATTCATGTTTGTGCGCCTATTTCGATGAAACTCGGTTTCTGGTACTATTTCAACATGAAAATAACAACGCAATGTTGAAAATTTTAAAAATCCAAGATGGCGGCCTACTTTTTTGTTTTTGGGCCGATTTCGATGAAACTCGGTTTTTGGAACTATTTTGACAAGAAAATAACAACGCAATTTTTAAAAAACTAAAAATCCAAGATGGCGACCAACTTTTTTGTTAATGGGCCGATTTCGATGAAACTCGGTTTTCGGTACTATTTTGACAAGAAAATAACAACGCAATTTTGAAAATTAAAAAATCCAAGATGGCGGCCAACTTTTTTGTTTTTGGGCCGATTTCAATAAAACTCGGTTTTTGGAACTATTTTGACAAGAAAATAACAACGCAATTTAAAAAAAACTAAAAATCCAAGATGGCGGCCAACTTTTTTGTTTTTGGGCCGATTTTGATGGAACTCGGTTCTTGGAACTATTTTGACAAGAAAATAACAACGCAATTTTAAAAAAACTAAAAATTCAAGATGGCGGCCAACTTTTTTGTTTTAGGGCCGATTTTGATGAAACTCTGTTTTTGGTACGATTTTGACAAGAAAATAACAACGCAATGTTGAAAACTTACAAAATTCAAGATGGTGGCCAACTTTTTTGTTCTTGGGCCGATTTCAAAAACAAATTAGCAGCCATTTTGATCTTTTTTTATTTTTCCATCAGTTTACATTGAGTTGTTTTTTCTTGTCAAAATAGTACCAAAAACCGAGTTTCATCGAAATCGGCCCAAAAAACAAAAAAGTTGGCTGCCGCCTAAGATTTTTAGTATTTTAAAAAAATGCGTTGTTATTATTTTGTCAAAATATTACCAAAAACCGAGTTTCATCGAAATCGGCCCAAAAACAAAAAAGTTGGCTGCCATCTTGGATTTTTATTTTTTTCAATATTGTGTTATTATTTTCTTGTCAAATTAGTCCTAAAACCGAGTTTCATTAAAATCAGCCCCAATCACAAATAAAAGAGTTGGTTGCCATATTTGTTTATATTTTTAACATTTCGTTGTTATTTTTTATCAAAATAGTAGCAAAATCGAGTTTCATCAAAATCGGCCCACGAACAATATAGTTGGCCGCCATCTTGGTTTCTTTTTATATTTTTAACATTGTGTCGTCGTAGATCTCATGCACCCATTTTATTAACTTCACAAGTAAAGAAATTGGTGCAAGAATTTTAGACCTTATTGACATATTTACCAAAATAACAGTTTTTAATGAAACAGCAAAGTAAATGAACAAGTATAATTATGGGAAAAAGCAACCGAATTTCAAAGGTCAATAAAGTCGAAAATCGTTTGCATCTTTTTTTGACTACAGATCACTAGACAATGTTTTCCTACTTTTACTTGTTTTTCCAACATTCATTTGTTTTTCCGAAGTTCACGCACATTGTATTTTTATAAAAAAAATGGAATAAACTTTAAAGTTATGTAATTATTTACACTTGAACTTAAATTGAATTGAATAAACTAGATTTTGTATTGGTTGAATTACCATATTTAAAAAATAAAAACAAAAAAGCAATTTAATAAAAACGTGATAAATAAATTGTTCCAAATTTTTTTTAAATAAATAATTATTTTCTGTTTTTTAGTTAACGAGCTAAATTAAAAATATACCACCGCCTATCAGAGTACTCGTCAAGACCATTCAAACGAGTCCAAACTCGATGGGGTTGAAAGGTTTTATTACAAAGTTCCTGTGGCCTTCTTCCGGCTTCCTTCATCAGACTCTTGGATATTATTACCCAACAGAGCACTCGTCAAGACGATTCAAACGAGCACAAACTCGATGGGGTTGCATGATTTCAATATTGAGTTCCTATGGCATGGCCTCCAGACTTCATCATCCAACCCTGAACCTCGTCTCCCATCAGAGTACTTGTCAAGACAATTCTAACAAGCCCAAACACGATGGGGTTGTATAGTTTCATTCATCATAGAGTTCCTGTGGCGTTCTTCCGGCTCCATCATCAGATCAGGTCAATGACATTGTAATATTGCATTTCCTTCCATTTCTGACCTGTGTTCAAAGTTTCAAGTCTCTAGCTCATCGGGAATTCAGTATAAAATCGTTTGCAAAATTTGTGCTCAAACAAACAAAAGAGCAAGCAAAAGGCAAACTAGTTTTGCCGGTAGCTACCGGCAAAACTAGTTTTGTCTAGCAGCTACCGGCAAAACTAGTTTTGTCCACCAGCTTCCGGCAAACTTAGTTTAACTTAAAGCTACCGGCAAAACTAGTTTTGTCCAACAGCTACCGGCTACACCTAGTTTTGTCCAACAGCTTTCGACAAATCGAAATTCGGTTCGAATCTCGTTTGCAATGAAATTGACAAAAAAAACCTGCGCCTTTGCTAAGCTAAGTTTAAGCTAAGTTTTCGACACTAAAAATATTGCCGATATATCGGAAAACCCGAAGTGTCGCCGATATATTGATATCGGTATCGGTATCGGAACTATCGGATGCACCTCTAATAATAAGTACAATTGTGAAAAACTTGTGTCCTCGTAAAGTTCGAACACATGGCTTCACTACTCGTAGCGTAGGCGTAGAGCGTAGACTGGTCCCATGGAAATAGTACTATAAACCGGAATGAGCGCTTCGCCCCAAAACGAGCCGACAGCGAGGTCAAGTAGATGTATGTGTCCTTTTCTTCATTAGGGTGACCAAACCGTATGGTTGGCCGGAGACATACATAATACTTTAAACTGTTTAATATAAACTTAAATACCTAGGTAGTTCTTTATTTATAATTAACACTTTTTACCGCGTTTTTATTAGGTTGCTTGCTCTTTTGTTTGTTTGAGCACAAATTTTGCAAACGATTTTATACTGAATTCCCGATGAGCTAGAGACTTGAAACTTTGAACACAGGTCAGAAATGGAAGGAAATGCAATATTACAATGTCATTGAGCTGATCTGATGATGGAGCCGGAAGAACGCCACAGGAACTCTATGATGAATGAAACTATACAACCCCATCGTGTTTGAGCTTGTTAGAATTGTCTTGACAAGTACTCTGATGGGAGACGAGGTTCAGGGTTGGATGATGAAGTCTGGAGGCCATGCCATAGGAACTCAATATTGAAATCATGCAACCCCATCGAGTTTGTGCTCGTTTGAATCGTCTTGACGAGTGCTCTGTTGGGTAATAGTATCCAAGAGTCTGATGAAGGAAGCCGGAAGAAGGCCACAGGAACTTTGTAATAAAACCTTTCAACCCCATCGAGTTTGGACTCGTTTGAATGGTCTTGACGAGTACTCTGATAGGCGGTGGTATATTTTTAATTTAGCTCGTTAACTAAAAAACAGAAAATAATTATTTATTTAAAAAAATTTGGAACAATTTATTTATCACGTTTTTATTAAATTGCTTTTTTGTTTTTATTTTTTAAATATGGTAATTCAACCAATACAAAATCTAGTTTATTCAATTCAATTTAAGTTCAAGTGTAAATAATTACATAACTTTAAAGTTTATTCCATTTTTTTTTATAAAAATACAATGTGCGTGAACTTCGGAAAAACAAATGAATGTTGGAAAAACAAGTAAAAGTAGGAAAACATTGTCTAGTGATCTGTAGTCAAAAAAAGATGCAAACGATTTTCGACTTTATTGACCTTTGAAATTCGGTTGCTTTTTCCCATAATTATACTTGTTCATTTACTTTGCTGTTTCATTAAAAACTGTTATTTTGGTAAATATGTCAATAAGGTCTAAAATTCTTGCACCAATTTCTTTACTTGTGAAGTTAATAAAATGGGTGCATGAGATTTACGACAACACAATGTTAAAAATATAAAAAGAAACCAAGATGGCGGCCAACTATATTGTTCGTGGGCCGATTTTGATGAAACTCGATTTTGCTACTATTTTGATAAAAAATAACAACGAAATGTTAAAAATATAAACAAATATGGCAACCAACTCTTTTATTTGTGATTGGGGCTGATTTTAATGAAACTCGGTTTTAGGACTAATTTGACAAGAAAATAATAACACAATATTGAAAAAAATAAAAATCCAAGATGGCAGCCAACTTTTTTGTTTTTGGGCCGATTTCGATGAAACTCGGTTTTTGGTAATATTTTGACAAAATAATAACAACGCAATTTTTTAAAATACTAAAAATCTTAGGCGGCAGCCAACTTTTTTGTTTTTTGGGCCGATTTCGATGAAACTCGGTTTTTGGTACTATTTTGACAAGAAAAAACAACTCAATGTAAACTGATGGAAAAATAAAAAAAGATCAAAATGGCTGCTAATTTGTTTTTGAAATCGGCCCAAGAACAAAAAAGTTGGCCACCATCTTGAATTTTGTAAGTTTTCAACATTGCGTTGTTATTTTCTTGTCAAAATCGTACCAAAAACAGAGTTTCATCAAAATCGGCCCTAAAACAAAAAAGTTGGCCGCCATCTTGAATTTTTAGTTTTTTTAAAATTGCGTTGTTATTTTCTTGTCAAAATAGTTCCAAAAACCGAGTTCCATCAAAATCGGCCCAAAAACAAAAAAGTTGGCCGCCATCTTGGATTTTTAGTTTTTTTTAAATTGCGTTGTTATTTTCTTGTCAAAATAGTTCCAAAAACCGAGTTTTATTGAAATCGGCCCAAAAACAAAAAAGTTGGCCGCCATCTTGGATTTTTTAATTTTCAAAATTGCGTTGTTATTTTCTTGTCAAAATAGTACCGAAAACCGAGTTTCATCGAAATCGGCCCATAAACAAAAAAGGTGGCCGCCATCTTGGATTTTTAGTTTTTTAAAAATTGCGTTGTTATTTTCTTGTCAAAATAGTTCCAAAAACCGAGTTTCATCGAAATCGGCCCAAAAACAAAAAAGTAGGCCGCCATCTTGGATTTTTAAAATTTTCAACATTGCGTTGTTATTTCATGTTGAAATAGTACCAGAAACCGAGTTTCATCGAAATAGGCGCACAAACATGAATTTGATTATTATTATTAATTTTACCGTCTCGCCTGCGACCTCTAGCCATTTCAATAGAACAATTTCGTTTTTTTTGGAAATCTGAAATGGTGAAGTATTTATGGTCACACTAGTTTTGTAAAGTTACATTTCCTATAGATTGAAATTCTTAAATTGAAATTCAAGGTCAAAATCGGAGTTGCCAGGTTTGACACTTCTATTTATTACCACCTCACCGATGATTGCTGATTAGCATTATTGTAGATATCTAATTAAATCAAAAAAGTTCTGTTTTATATTACAATTATTATGTGTCATTCTAAAATTAATATTTAAATAGTATAATATATTCGACTTCCCACTCCGAATCATTAATTTTGATACACTACTTGATTGGTAACGTACATATTTTTAGTCCTACTATCGTAGTATTATTGTTTAGTAATGGCAATTGTGCGAACGAGACATCGACCTCCACCTGGTGTTGTCTCATTCACACAGTAGTGCCTTCAGTCAATGTCGTCGATAGAATTTCAACTCTATGAGCAATGCAATAAAGTTGAATTTCTTTTAAACGATAGGTGAAAATTTTTGAAGTGTACTCACTCCCTATTATAAACCTCCTTGGTCACGCTGCATGACGGGGGTCAAAGAGTAAAACAATCAACGGAGTGCATTCCAGCAGACCAATAGCTATCACCACAGAGTAAGTATATAACAATCAGCGCGTTTTTCACACCGATATGACGTGACTCGAACGGGATGGAAACAGACTTTCGGAGCAAGGGTCTTGTTGGAATACACCCATTTTCTCTAATAACATTGCGATAGATAACACCATTTCACAGAACATTATACAGTGTACTATTGATATAAAGCGCCATCTGTTGACAATTAGCAGTACTTGTATTTTATACAGGTGCGGTGGGTTTGTAATTATTTTATTTTTTCTCAAACATGCTTGGAAATTCGAACATTATTTTGACAAACTTCTTCGTGCTAAATCGGAGTTTACGGACAGACCTAAACCGCGACGTCAATATTTGTATGAGAATCCATTACTAACGTGTAATAATGGATTTTCATACAAAAATTGCCGGCGTCTGTCCGGCAATATTTCTATTAAAACTCATCACACACGTGTAATTTAGATATGGAGCGAACTTTTCAATGAAACACAAATACTTATAGGTATCAAATGTCGCCTTGATGAGCGAGCACATTCCAAAAAAAAAAAATTTTTTAATATTCGGTATACTGGTATCACGTGAAAGGCCTTGATGAGCAAATTCCAAAAAACTGAAAAAAAACGAAAAAAAAAATGTTTTGGTGCAATATGGGTATCAAATGAAAGGCCTTGATGAGCGCATTCCAAAAAGATGAAAAAAAATTTAAAAACGAAAAAAAAATTTTTTTCAATATGGGTATCAAATGAAAGGCCTTGATGAGCATATTCTAAAAAACTGAAAAAAAAAAATTAAAAACTGGAAATAAATGAAAAAAACCAGAAAAATTTTTTTTTTTCAATATGGGTATCAAATGAAAGGCCTTTATGTGCACATTACAAAAAGATTTAAAAAAATCATTCCATTTTCTTTTTTCAATTACTGTAATTTAAAATAAAAATAAAAAGCTTAAAACTTTTAAAACTAAAAAGTTAAAAGTTTATAAGCTACTTGGTTTGAATTTCCGCGCATTATTTGAGAAAAGTATACTACTACTACTATACAAGCCTTGGCCGCAACTAGGCATTGATGGACTCACGTAGGTTCTTCAATGCCTGTCTTGAGTGCCGCTGCAGTAATGTACTATTCCATTTCAAACCTTCGCCCGTGGTCAATTCTTTGTCGTAATCCCTGGAAGGGACCACGGATGTTATTTTCTACGTGGCGACAAAGGATTTCAATCTATATATAGCAGTCAATTCTAAATGTTTTTGCGCGAATCACTTAAAAACTGCTGAACGGATTTTGATGGTATTTTTTTACAGTTTGGTAGCTTGGAGTCCAACTTATAATCTAAGCAATTTTTCACATAATTCCGGTAGGTAGAACCTGGGATGAAGCTTGAACTCTCCGTAGTACAGTTTTCATAATAAAAAAAACTAATAACTACCAACCACTTTTTTTCAAAATATTTCCTTTGAACCGACACAACTTTTCTATAGCTTTATTTTATGTATAGATGTAGGTCTGTACGGAACCCTCGGTGGGCGAGCCCGACTCGCACTTGTCCGGTTTTTTTTGAAGCAACATCGATTAGCTGTTCCATACATTATAGTAGAGTCGATGTTGTACTTTTCTATGGAACAGCTGATTTTTTTTTCGAGATTCCGTGGTTGGACCCATAGTAAAAGTTGTTCATTCACGTGGTCTAAAATCCCCATTTCATTTTTAGATATACTTAAAAATGGACGCTGTATATCGTGTCTATGGTCCCTTGACGCTGTGAAAAAAATCAAACATACAGGGTGGATTTTTGAGACGGTACATTAAGGGCATTAAGACCTTAACGGTTTTAGTTACAGGAAAACGTTCCAAGAAGACCATCCATAACTTTTTAAGATATTCTGAACTGCATTCACAGATTTTGGAAAAAATTACCATTAGCAAAAAAAATGCTAAAACACCAAAAACATGTTTTTTATGCCAAACGATCCTATTTCGTGTGGGGATCAAAAGAATCTATGGGATAATTTAAGGTATGAGTACTAGAAACGACAGAAATCGCCAAAAACTTTTCCAATACATTTTGTACTGAAAAACGGTAAACCAACTCGAAATATTTTTTTTTTGCCAAATGATCCTATTTCGTACTGTGATCAAAATGCTCTTTAAGGCTAACTGAAATTTGAGTTCAGAAACTACAGTAAGTAACAACACAGGCTTCACACGCAAGCACAATCTTTTACAACATTTAGATCTAAAAAAATCAGTTTCTGTTCTTAAAAATTCAATTATCCTTAAAGAGTATTTTGATCACAGTAAGAAATAGGATCGTTTGGCTATAAAAAATATTTCGAGTTGATTTATCGTTTTTCAGTACAAAATGTATGGGAAAAGTCTTTGGCGATTTCTGTCGTTTCTAGTACTCATACCTTTAATGGTCCCATAGAGTCTTTTGATCCTCACACGAAATAGGATCGATTGGCATAAAAATTTTTTTTTTGGTATTTTAGCAATTTTTTTTTGCTAATGGTATTTTTTTCCAAAATATGTGAATGCAGTTCAGAATATCTTAAAAGTTATGGATGGTCTTCTAGGAACGTTTTCCTGTAACTATAACGGTTAAGGTACCTGCCCTTAATGTACCGTCTCAAAAATCCACCCTGTATATAAGTTTACGTAAAAAAAAAGATATGGCTGTTTATGCCACAAAAACTTATATTTCAAGACTCAATGTACTATGGGCAACAGCGTCGCTTAACCAGTTTGCAACAAAATTCGTGTGCGCGCGTATCGCCCCTGCACGAACTAAACGTATGTGACAGCGGGCGCGGCGTGCAAGCGATTTTAACCTTAGCAGTGGTTAAGCGACGCTGTTGCCCATGGTACAGGAAAAAATCTGATAACTATACAGGGTTATTTGTAAAACACCAACAACCTTGCAGGAGTAGTTTACTAACACCACCATAAACAACAACATTTGTTCTACGACTTTTCCGAAAACAGGAAAAAAAAATCGAATTTTCATACTAAACTCGATCTACTTTCGAGTGAGTCCCAACCACCCCGGTGAGGCCCGGTGGCTCTGTCCCGGTGGCGGGACCGTTGGGAAAAAAAGTTCCAACCACCCCGGTGATTCGTGTCTTGCTGTTTAACGGGGTGGATGGCACTCGCGAAGTTCCAACCACCCCGGTATTTTATTTAACGGGACGGATGGCACAAATCTTGTATCATGCACCCCGGTATTACGTTTAGGAGAATATAAAAAATATATTATTTATTCTACACCGTAAAATTAGACCCATTAAAAGAAACCAAGATATTTTCATGTAATAATCAGGTTTTATTATGACAAGAAATATAAAATGTTAATGTCCGTGGTTCTAAAAATCAGTCTTCATTATAAAATCAGAGTAATACATATATTATTCTACAAAGTGAATAATACTTAGACAAAAACATGTATATTGTATAAGTATCAGTTCTTATGTGCCAGAGATGTGCAAAATACTTTATTAAAAGTATTTAAATACAAAATACAAATACTTGGCTATTTTTTGTATTTCAAATAAAAATACAAAATAGTTTTCAAAAAAGTATTTAAATACAAAATACAAAATACGTATTTTCAAAATACTTTTTTCAAATAAAATACCTTTTTTCGATTTTTTTTTAATCATTCATATTATTTTTATTAACAGTTACAAGTGTACTACCACACTAGGTACTACACAGTCCATAATAATTAATTAGAAAGACGTTATCTTTATCTTTTGCAATAAACAAAAAACACAAAGTTTTAGAAAGCGTTATAAATGTTTAAATATTGTTATGAAAATAACTCCCTTCCTCATGCCTAATACATAACATAAGAAAACAAAGAGACCGTGGCCGACGCTAGATCATAATATTATGTCGAATAAAAAAATATTAACTTTCTTCTAAAATAACAATAATTAACGCAAAAAATACAGTTTCCAAAAAACAACGCAATTAGACAATGCAACTGTTCTCCTGTTCCTTTGACCTGTGGCATAAGAATAAATAATTATTCTTATGTGGCCCGATTTTTTATAAAGTATGGTACAGAAATAAAACTTGTTTCCAAATAAAGATATTATCAATATCATTTGGGTTGTCTTTGTTCAACAGACTTAAAAAAACGTGTTAAAAAGGAGGAGGTTCTCAATTCGAATGTATTTTTTTATAGTTGTACGCTAGTTCGATATTTATGGACCGATTTTGATGGTTATTTTTGTTTGATTGAGTTTTCTTGCGAGATGGACCCTTTTAATTTTTTTCATATCGGTCCAGTACTTTTCAAATAATCCTAAAAATTAAAAAAAAAATCGTTAATGAAGTCGGGTGGGGATTTTAGAATAAAAAGTTGTCCTCCATCGAGCTTAACCGACTTCAATAGACGTGTTTTTATCAAAATTTATATGTATTTGTGATTACAATATTATTTCTTGGTTTTTTAGAGCTATTTGAAGCTGTTTTTGTTTTTATTTTTAAGTTTTTGAAGGTTTTTCTTTTCTTTCTTTTTACTATGGCACCAAAAATATATCCTGGTAAAAAAAAAGTTATTATGTAGGTACAACGAAATTTTCTCGCTTTAGTGCATCATAACTTTTATTTTAATGGGATAGATTTTTTTGGTGCCATGTTATAAGTTAACCCTTATGATAATAATATCTAACAAATTAAAATTTAAAATTTGTCACGGGTTTGAGATGACACGACTCGTTGGCCAGACTCTATACTTGGAAACAAATTTCGTTTCTGTACCATACTTTTTTTAAAAATTGGGCCAAAAAAACTGCAGATTAATTTATTACAAACGCTCTAACTTGGGATCTTTGAAGCTTTTAACAAATATTAGTGTTAAAACCGGTCAAATAAATAAAATATATTATAAAATAACTTCATATTATTTCACAGATTTTTAACACTAGCATTTGTTCAAAGAGATCAGCCTTAATGTAATATTATACGCAGATCGGCATACGTGGCCCACGTCTGCCTAGTGTAGAACTCTTTAGCGATTAGTCTGCTGAAATGCACCTATTAGAACCCATTGGTATAGATAGAAATTAGGCGAATTGTCATAACAAATTACCGAGCTCACTGATTGGTTGTTTTGTTCTGTTTGACATTACCTATACACAGACATAAGTAATTTGTATTTTAAAAATACTAAATACTTCATGAAAAGTATTTCAAATAAAATACAAAATACATTTTGAAAAAAAGTATTTTAAATACAAAATACAAATACGTATTTTGTATTTTGTATTTGTATTTTAAATACATGTATTTCAAATAATTCACATCTCTGTTATGTGCTAAAGATCACCTCCAACAAAACTTGTTATTTTAATGGGCTTTTAATATTAATACTTAAACTACTAAGAAAATATTAGGACTTGTTAATATAGGTACAAAGATAAATAATAAAATATTAGAAAAAACAAACACGCCTACAATACAACACTGAGCTCGTTATAAGGGTGTTAATTTTTTCTAGTATTATCATATTTATCTTGGTATGTATACTAATAAAATAAGAAAATTAATAATAACATAAGACATACGAACATAAAATAGACTCATTAAAATTAAAAAAAAAATGTTTTGCAACTAGAGAAATATTATGCACGTCTGTAAAGAAGAAGCTCAATCAATCATCACGCTTTCATTTTGCACTAACTAGTTAGGTTTAGCTTCCCAGTTCCCACTGAACAAAACAAGGCCAATTTAGTGCGTCATAAAAGATAAGAGCTACGCGATAGTAAGAGAGGTGAATATAATTTATGGAAGGGAGCGTTGTGCGTTCTGAATTGAACTTTATTGTCTCGGTTCAAGAGTCGCTATTTATCTAAATGATTTTGCGGAGTGCAACTTCAGTACGCTATGTAGTTCAACCAATAGGAAGCTTGGTAGGGTACCTGCGATTGCACTTCATAAAAATGCATTGTTGTTGGTGCCGGTGACGTCAGTCGACCTTGAGTGATCAAAGTTATCAGTAGTGTCATTAATAAAGGGTGTTTAGTTTGTTGGTAAGTGAAGTGACTTTATAAGTTTTCAGTGTGCAATATTTTTCTTAGTGGATATGTGAGAGAGAGATGCTGTGCACATTATTGAGTTTGAAATTGTTGGATTCCAGAAATAATGGCAGATGAAGAAGCTCAAGGTTCTAAAGGTCTGACCCCTTTAATCTTTATAAAAAGAACCGGTGGTACTGTTTTGTTACGTGCTGGGCACCAATATATTTTAAAAGAAAATTATAAAAATGGAACGGTGGCATGGGAATGTATTTATAGAAGAAAACTGAAATGTAGCTGCAAAATTATGTTGAAAGTAAGTACTTAAAACGTTTTTAAATATTTATAAGCATGTACCATAAAGACAATGGAATAGCAGATACACTTATTACATGTAATACGAGTTCAACCATAGCCTCCTAGGTATATTGTTCAAACCATAGAAATAGAATGTCAAAGAACAACAAAGTCAATAAACAGGTGATCCGAAAACGAATCAATACATTTTATATGAGATGCGTAAAATATGACTTAGATTCATAAAATATGACTATATTATGGCAAAGGAAGTTAATAAACTATGTTCCATACTGTTTTCTTTGTCGATAAACGAATAAATGTAGCGAAATTTGGTTTTAGAGAAATGTGTGGCAATATCTTATTTACCTTTGAAAAGTGTGATTACTTGGATTGTTTCTTTTTGTCACATCACAATTACTTAGAGCAGAAGACAACATGGCTCCACAATACCTTTATTTTAAATTCTAATTAAGATTAAAAAATATTTTAAACAAACTGTGATTACTCATTTGCTAGGCGGGACGCTAGGGGCTCTCACTGTAAAAAATGTTGGCACATGTCACTTGATTCTTTGTCTCTTTTTTACATAGACCGTGTCCGTATGATGTTAACTTCTCTTTTCCACGCTTTGTTGGTCTTCTTGAGCGCTGCGAAATTTTTTCTATGTCTATGGTTCAAACCATGAAGTGAGCAGAACGACAACATCGCATGTGGTCAAGCACATGGTATAATAATGTTATAGTTATTAATTTATTCCTATACTTATTATTTATGTTTAAACTACTTAGTTGTAAATTGTGACGTATGATTATTTCAATAAAGATTTTATATTTATTATTATTATTTATTTATGAAAATATAAGGTTCAAATTGCAGGTCAAATTGTTTGACTTTCTTGGGGGTTGTAAAGTCTTTAAGTTTGAAACACTTTATTGTATTACAGCAAACGTCAACTATGAGTACTTAGCGAGTTATAACGCTCTGAACTCAACTAAATTTAAGAACATTAATGACTTACAAAGAATAATAAAACTTCGAAAAAGATAGTATTTTTTTCCTGGTTAACATTGATATTTTACTACGAAAAAAATATAGACCTTTTAAAATAGAAATATTTCCATTTAGTATTTTATCAGTTGTTTAAGTATTACTTATTTTGTTAGTAAGTTTATGGTACTAAATACTTTGTGTGCTGATTTATAATATCAATAAAGACTGTTTATTACCAATCTGTGATTATTGAAGTCAAATTTATAATGATTGTTTGCTCATGAAAATATTTAGGACGTAATTTTTTGCTATAAGGTTTTATGTTACTAGTTGTTAATTAATTATCTTATGTCATAACTGCTTATTATAATTAAACATTTCTACGAATATGTATTATTTAACTTTGTATTATAATGTATCATTCTACTTTTAAAATGAAGACTGTTTTTTTAAAACCGCGGATATTAACATTAATATTTCTTGTCATAATAAAACCTGATTATTACATAAAAATATCTTGGTTTCTTTTAATGGGTCTAATTTTACGGTGTAGAATAAATAATATATTTTTTATATTCTCCTAAACGTAATACCGGGGTGCATGATACAAGATTTGTGCCATCCGTCCCGTTAAATAAAATACCGGGGTGGTTGGAACTTCGCGAGTGCGATCCACTCCGTTAAACAGCAAGACACGAATCACCGGGGTGGTTGGAACTTTTTTTCCCAACGGTCCCGCCACCGGGACAGAGCCACCGGGGTGGTTGGGACTCACTCAGCTGTTCGGACATTTTATGGAAAATTGTTGTATTTTTCTCTGTTTTCGGAAAAGTCGTAGAACAAATGTTGTTTATGATATGATGTTCACAATCTACTCCTGCGAGGTTGTTGGTGTTTTACAAATAACCCTGTATATTTGTAATTAAATCATAAAAAAAAAATTAAAAACACGACTGCCCTGCCAAAAACGAACAAAAAAGTTAAACAACAAGTGTCATTGCAGTCGGGGGACCTTATTATGGAACAATTTTTGATGAAAGAGGTCCTCCGACTGCAATGACACTTGTTGTTTAACTTTTTTGTTCGTTTTTGACAGGGCAGTCGTGTTTTTAATATTTTTTAAATATTTTTTTTTATTTCACACATTTTAGTGACTTATTATATAGTTTTAGAATGTGCTCATCACGGCCTTTCATCTGATGCCCATATTGTAATAATAGAAGAAAATATTTTTTTTTCACATTTGAAAATGGCGTCGTACAGTTGCCATATTAATTTTTTCTAAAAAAATATAGCCAGTGTCACTCAGGATGCTGTAAGGATTCTAACGATACCCCATTTATCCAAATCAGTTCAGGCATTTAGAAGTTATGGTAGAATAAAGAAACTAACATACCCACAAACATACATGAACCCTGAACACATATACACTCTTTTTGCTTTGGGCAGTCGTGTAAAAATATAGTCTTCATTTAAGTACCAACAAATTTGTACGGAACCCTCGGTGAGCGAGTCCGACTCGCACTTATCCGGATTTCTTTAATGTTAAGAAAGCTTAAATAATAAACTGATAGTTGACTCTCATGGTTGGTCTCAGAATTGGCTTTGGTTAAAAAATAAAAGGTATTTATTTATATTTTTTTACTACAGATTAGGCCAATTTAAGAAACTAATTTGAATATTTTAACATTTGGTTCCGTATTTATTTTTTTATAAATATATTTGTCGAGCGGATATGGTCAACCGGAATGACGTCATTAGTGGCATGAAAGTTTAAGAAGGAAAACCTTTGCCATCCACTTATAGAAAAAGAACGGCCAAGTGTCATTACCTGTCATAATGACTTTATGGTTGTTTGTAAACAAATAAGTTATAGTTAATATTTCTTCTATTTTATTAATTTAATCCAGTTGTGACGGTTCTAACCTACCTTCTTAATTTGCCGCATTAATTTTTGAGGTGGTAAAATTATAATAAAAATGCTTACCAGTGGAAACTCAGCTGAAAAACTTTGTAAAAACTGACACGCCCAATCTACCCAAATTGCGAAATGTATTGTATGTATTGTGTCTATTTTGGATGTAGGCTACATGGATGAAATTGTAACGATTGCTTGTGGACTGATAAATTTGCAGGATAACATAATAAACATTGTGAAAATATGTGCATACTTTATTTCTATTTACAAACATTTAATAGTAGGGATGTGGAAAAAATTACGAGATAAGTTCATCGATATACTCTGATATATCGATAGATGTTTTTACAATAATTTTTCCTAAACATTTTTTTTTTGTAATTACGTATGGATTCTAATAGTCGACACTATTTTGTCACTGGAGCATTTTGATTTTTTCCTACTTTTGAGTCTTAAAAATTATCGTAAAATTCGTCAAATCGAGCCAAAATTTCGCGTAGGGGTTTATTTTGCTATTTTTTATGTTTTACAATACCTTAAAATTAGAATCCATTACTTAGTCATCATCCCATTTCATCTCATTTTTTTCTGAGAAATATTACCTATATCGATATTTTTTAACCGACTTCAACAAAAGGAGGAGGTTCTCAATTCGATTGTATGTGTTTTTTTATCGTTGTTCGCGCGTATCTTCGACATTTATGGACCGATTATGATGATTCTTTTTTTGTTCGATTGAGTTTGATTGCGAGATGGTCCCATTAATTAGGGTTCCGTACCAAAATGGTAAAAAAGGAACCCTTATGGTGTGACTCAGTCTGTCTGTCTGTCTGTCTGTCTGTCTGTCTGTCTGTCTGTCACAGCTGGATATCTCGAGAACTACTAATGGTATCAACTTGAAATTTGGAATAGTTTAAGATGACATTTGCTCAACTATTTTGCAAATAAGAAAGAAATAATAAAACTAATATTTTTTTTACAACAGGGACTGCAAAGGGGTCTTAAAAATTTTAAGTGAGGTGACTAGGGCATGTGGGGTATCATATGAAAGAACGCTGTTTGGACATTTTAAAACAATTTTTCCTTTTTTCTTAGGCCGCATAGTTTTCGACTTATGATGAAAAATGTAAAAAAAAATACCGTTCCCCCCCCCCCCCCCCCTTATCTCCGAAGTTTGCAAAGAGAAAAATCTGAAATAATTCTATGTGATAGTAGTTTATGTAAAGATTACAGGAAAAATAAAACGATGTCTCAATATAACACACTTTTTTAGAAATTCAAAAAACAATTTTTTTTTAGTTTCACTACCAGTCAACAGATGGCGCTGTCCTAAGCATGCTAACCTAAGGGCAAAAAGTAGTTCCACTATCGGTCAAGAGATGGCGCAACCTAACACTACAATAATAAATTGGTGGCTGGTTCTAATATAATTACCTACTATTTGCCGTACGAATAAACGAAGAATAAGTTCATACTTTACTAAGTAATTATATATATATATATTACTGTATAGTAATATAATAATAACGAGGAGCTCGGTGGCACAGTGGTTTAGCGTCTGGACCAGCGATTGCGGAGGTTAAGCAACGTTCGCAAGGTTCGGTCATGGGATGGGTGACCAAAAATTTATTATCTCGAGCTCCTCCGTGCTTCGGAAGGCACGTTAAGCCGTTGGTCCCGGCTGCATTTGCAGTCGTTAACACCCACCAATCCGCATTGGGCCCGCGTGGTGGGTTATGGCCCGTCCTCCTTATCCACCCATAAGGAAGGCCTGTGCCCCAGCAGTGGGGACATTAAAATGGCTGATGGACTAGTAATATAAACATTTTGCAATGTGGAGTGGCTGAAACGTTTTTCAGTCACCATAAGCAGCATTTGTAAATTAACTGTCCGCCTGTTTGCCCTTCAACCTGTCTGCCGTTTATCCTACTTTTTTAAAGACTGTCCTAAAATAACATATCCAAATATATTTATGATTGTACGGAACCCTCGGTGCGCGAGTCCGACTCGCTCTTGACCGGTTTTTATTTTTTTTTTTCAAATCGGTCAAGTAGTTTTCAAGTAATCCTGAAAATACTATGATTTTGCATCAACTACCTTGACGACTTTGTTATTTATAAACCGAATTAGATGAAGTTTTTTTGTGTTGGAAAGGGGATAAGTACCTTTAGTGTAGTCATTTTAACCGACTACAAAAAAAATAAGGCTCTCAGTTTGACCTGTATATAGTATGTTTCTCCGCGATTAACTCACGTTTGGCTGAGCCGATTTTTCTACCTAAATAATATACTTACCTACACTATCTAATACAGAAGGTACTGACTAACACTAAAAATAAACAAAAAAAAAATTGTTTAAAAACAAAAAAACCGACTTCAAAAAAAACCTGCCTCTAAAAAGCAAGAAATAATATTCAAATCATTAGATACGCATTAAAACGTCTATTGAAGTCGGGTGGGGATTTAAGAATAAAAAAAGGAAGTTGTACTTCCCGTACGTACGTACGGTACGTTCGTACCCCACCCGACTTCAATAGACGTTTTAATGCGTATCTAATAATTTGAATATTATTTCTTGCTTTTTAGAGGCAGGTTTTTTTCACTTCCACCTTCCACTATCCCTAATGCCAAGTTCATTGTCAAAATTGTCTTTGCCCTTTTTTCTTTTTTTTTATTATGGCTCCCCGGGATCTGTATTTCATGACGTCATATGAAGGTCATTTCAAGGTTAAAGCTTTTTATTGAATATTATAAATATCTTTAAAAATATAGAATTATTTTTAAATTTAATTAGTAGACACTGTACCGAAAGCTTATTCCTCGAAATGGTTTTGAGATTTCCAGTCATGTTCAAAAAATTATCAAAGCCAATTTCATAAGTTTTTGGCGAAACTTTTGTATACAGACAGTGTATATCCCGAAGTTCCATAATTTTTAAAAACAACCCGTAAAGTGGCCGAAAAATAGTAAACCAGTAACAAAAACCTTTGGTACAGTACAAAATTAGCATGCTTCAGAGATCCACTAAAACCAGCGTGTTTGATCTTTGTCGCAGTATATTTAGCACATTTTCCAAGAACGCAAATATAACTTTGTCATTTATACATACACTATGAGAAACAAAGTTATTTTTGCAGACGGAAAATGATAGTGGTATTAAAATATAGTATGGTATAAGTTAACTACGGAACCTTACTGCGCGTAGCCCGACACGCACTTAGCCGGTTTTAATTTTTTTTTGTTTCTAAACCACCCATACTATAGCGAACAAAACAAAAAAAATCCAATCAGCTGTTTTTGAGTTTTAGCCAGATTAATGAACGGAAATTCATTTTAATAATAAATAAGATTTCACAACATTATCGACAATTTTTTAAATCCAAAACTGCGTAAGGGCGAATGTCCGATGGGGAATGTCTGAAAAAATAAAATTGGCTGAATATTTTCGCACTCACTGCTAGAAATAGATAGCACAATTGCTAAAAGCGGCCGTTTTTGACACATTTGCTATCTACTTCTACGAATGACTACGAGAAAATGTAGTGATACCTTCTAAAAATACTAGCTAGACCATTAGTAGGTATGAACCTCTATACAAAAAAAGTTGGGTTGAGTTACAAGTCGTGATAAAGTTTGGCCACATGATTGAAACTGATCTGTAGGCTGTTCCTAACTAATATTGAGCTGGGCCAAACTATCCTTACATACAGTTCCATACGGCGGGGCGGGTTGAATAGCGCACTTTTCCCGGCTTCATTCTAAAAACTATAACAATTCAGGTTTAGCTAATAGGTCAAATGTAGTATCATTTTCGGATAAATCAATAACGTAGAATTTATTTCTGGTATAAAAAAATGCAGTTTATTACGCAGTTTCTGAAAAATTACACAATAACCAACATTTTAAAACTTTTTTATTTTATTTTAGGTATTGGCACTTGTTTCAGTATTTTCAAATATACCAATAGACCTAGACTACTCAAATTAAGCTCAAATTGTAGAAAATTTAATTAACTTTACAGAATAAACAAAAAACCTGAACTACTTGAGAACCTCCTCCTTTTTTTGAAATATCGGTTAAAAATGTTTCTGAACGAAACGGAAACCTATTTTATTTCGTGAAAAAATGCATATTTTTGACTAGTTGTATGTCCGCAAACAATGGACCTAAACTACTTGGGTTAGGCGCAAATTGTATAAAATATAGTTAGCATAACAAAAGCATTAACAAATTAACCTGAAAAACGCTTCTTTAAAGTAGTTTTTTTGAAAATACTGAAACAAGTGCCAATACCTAAAATAAAAAAAAGAAGTTTAAAAATGTTGGTTATTGTGTAATTTTCCAGAAACTACTTAATAAATTACATTTTTTTATATCAGAAATAAGTTATACGTTATTGATTTATCCGAAAATGATACCACATTTGACCTATTAGCTAAACCTGAATTGTTATAGTTTTTAGAATGAAGCCGGGAAAAGTGCGCTATTCAACCCGCCGCCGTATGGAACTGTATGTAAGGATAGTTTGGCCCAGCTCAATATTAGTTAGGAACAGCCTACAGATCAGTTTCAATCATGTGGCCAAACTTTATCACGACTTGTAACTCAACCCAACTTTTTTTGTATAGAGGTTCACACCTACTACATGGTCCCTAAAAATTCCACGAAAATGTTTAGTATAATAAATTTCTATTATCAACTTACTATAAAAACCTCTGAGGTTTTTCGGTGGTTTAGCCACCTTACTAGATTTTCGAGTGCGTGAAAAAATAAAAATAAAAATTAAAGTCACTTCGTCTACACAAATGTACGGAAGTAACAGCAGAATGAAGATTATCCCTTAAGATAGGGTTTCCTAGGATGACGGTGCCGTTATATTACGGCCGTAATATGACGGCAACGTTATCCTAGGAAACCTTAGCTTTAACCACCACCTGCCACAATAAAAAAAAAGTTTTGACATTTTGTGACTAAACTTTTTTTAATAGCATGTTTTTTTTTATACATTCCATTCCCCATTGTCCACATATGGACCGGCTTTGCTACGGCGCTACGCTACGCTAACACCATACGTGGACACACCCTAAATATTTATAATACCTACTTAATTTGTTTTTCCGAAAGTTTCAGAAAATTGACGTCATGTTGACTGTTCTGATAAACCAATCAACAGCCTCTAATTTGTCACAGACAACCAAACTATTTGATCACTTCTTAATTTATTAGCTGTAACCGTTTGGACAGGTGTTTAATTATTAACGTAAAAGTATATAAAAGGCCAGTGGTAGTAATCATATCACAGTGGATACAGATATTAATCTGACCACTTCAAGATGAGGCTGTTACAGCTAGCCCTGCTGGGCTTGCTGAGCGTAAGTTATTTTTATTTTTACCCTTTTATTTTATTAAAAATTATTGAAAGATTAACTTTTTGAGAAAATACCACAGTATTTGTTCTAAGGTCTGTAGAAAAAGACTTTCATAATTTTGAGACTGTTTTTTATCGGCTAATTCAAAACATTTTAAAATTTAATACTTATATTTTTTTTACGAACCAACCTCTTTTTATTGCAACAGTTTTTTATCTTTTTGAGACCTTTTTTAGTGTTCCATACTTCTAAAGGGAAAAAGGGAACCCTTATAGGATCACTTTATTGTCCGTCTGTCTGTCTCTTTGTTAAGACCCTTTATGTCGGAAGCGCGTGGAGGAATCGAGTTAAAATTAAAACCAAATAAGTGCTCGGTCTGTAGTCCGCTGTAAAAAATCAAAAATATAAATGTAAACGGAAAAAAGATTCGGCAGCCCCGTTTATGCCGCAAAAAACGCATATTTCGACACTCTCGGGGAATCAAAATTTATAGGGTATTTATAGGGTATAGGGTACCTTTTTTTTCGTTGACTTTCTTGGCAAGTAATATCGTCTTTATACTACAAGTAGGTACAGGGAAAAGTCTGAAAACTATACATTTGTAATTAAATCATAAAGAATATAGTTTCTATTTAAAGTACGTAAATATGCATCTATAAAGTACGGAACTCTCGGTAGGTGAATCCGACTCGCACTTCTCCGGTTATTTTTATTATAATGATTAAAACTTTTTGAGAAAATGCTGATGACATTAAAACTTTTTAAGAAAAGATTGGTTACAATTAATGTTTTAATAGGTACAAAATTATGGGGTTAAAGTATGAAATGGCCGTTTTGTTTGGAGAATTTTCAAGATTTCGCTTTTTCCATATCAACATTTTCTTGATTTATGTAACAATTTTCTCATATTTAACATCATAGAAGTTATGAGAACCTCTATGTGTAAGAAAAAAATCGGCAATTTCATACTTTAACCCCTATTATTTTACTTGTTTTCGAATTAGAGTATTCAGTTCAGTAACAGGGAAATCGTTTTCAATTACCCATTAAATAGGTATAAAAAAAATAAAAACCTTATTTTTTATCAGAAAATGAAAGAAAGATTTATTATTTTTACTGAATTCTCTTAGCGCATAGTTTTATACTAAATTCTCTTAATAGGATATCTGGAAGAAATCGTTTTAGAATAATATGTTTTTTGACGTTTTTCAATTTCTATAACGTGTTTAAATACTAAACTAACACAATATAGTTATGATGGCCTATAGGTCTGTTGCTTAACTACTAATATATAGGATTGAGCAGGTTAGAAATTCAGGCCAATATTGACATTTAATTTTGAAGTCCCTAATGACGAGACGAGCGTCCAGAGGCATGTTAAAATAGGGACTTCAGCCCCTCAATTCTCTAAAAACATTATTTTTGTATAGAAAAATAGTTTCGACCATCGGCGAGCTCGTCGTCGGTGCGCTAGCGTCTTTGTGACAGCCTTGCCGCATCGTAGAGATTTTATTTTTATTTTATTTTTCCCCTATTACATAAAATATGATAAGAAAGTAGCAACAGACGGCCAATTACAGGTCCTCGCAAATAGTTATATAAAATATATTTTTAGAGAATCGACACGCTGTGCTTCAAATATCAAAGTAATGTGGTATTTACACGGGGCGACTTAGCAGGCAGTTTGCTGGTCGATTTACGTTGACTAGCGCTTCTATCGACAATCGCTTGTAAAAATCGAATCGCCACTTCATTGAAATTAGGTTTGCGATTGTAAAAACAAGCGATTGTCAATAAAAATCGCAAATTGACTCAAATCAACTTACTTACGCGGTAGATCTGCTTAATCTGGGTGTAATGTGCATTGCATGATTTTCAATATTGTTTTTTCAATTTAATAGATGTTATCTTCCTTTTAACCTTTACTTTATGTAACCCTTTATTTTATTTTATTTTTAGGTCTCTTTGGCGCTTGCAGAGCCTGATCGTAAGTATTTAAACAATTCCCTTTTATATTTTATTGTATAATATGTATTTATTTATACTCAAACTTACAACTATCCGTACAAGTCTATATAAAAATCATATACGAATTCATTAAAAACACGACTGCCCTGCCAAAAACTAACTAAAAAGTTAAATAACAAGTGTCATTGCAGTCGGGGGACCTTTTTGATCAAAAATTGTTCCATGTAATTGTAGGGACCGTTATATGGAACAATTTTCCATATATAACAGTCCCTATGGTTCGTTTTTGGCAGGACAGTCGTGTTTTGAATATATATTAAATTTATTTATTTTTATTTCACACATTTTAGTGACAATAATTATATAGTTCTGAAATGTGCTCATCAAATTTGATACCCATATTGTAATCATAGAAGAAAAAAATTTTTTTTTCACATTTTAAAGTGGCGTCGTACAGTCGCCATATTGAATTTTCTCAAAAAATATATATCCAGTGTCACTTGGGATGATGTAAGAATTCTAACGATACCCCATACATTTAAATCAGTTAAGGCATTTAGAATTTATGGTGGAATAAAGAAACTCACTTACCCTCAAACATACATGAACCCTAAACACATATACACTCCTTTTTGGGCAGTCGTGTAAAAATAACGTGGGCGTTCGGAATGATTCCGTTTCCAAATCATAATTCTGTCTGTATGTGATATGCAACTTACTTATTTTTTACTATTATACCAGTCATATGCAACTTTTTATTAGTAGTATCTAATTAGAAGTATTCCTTGGAAAGGTTGTTGGGCATTTTGTTCGAACATTTGACCTACGGCGTACACAAACGAAATAGGGCTAGGTATGTAGATAAATGTAGCTGCTACTCAGTGGTATGGGTCGCATTTTTATCATTATATCATAGCATTTCAATAATAAATAAAATAAAATAAATAAACAAAAACAATACAAACGTTTATTACGCTAGAAACATACTATTGTGTTGTGTTGTGTTGTGTCGTGTCGCAATCTGTCGCGTATCGTTTTCATACATTTAGTATGGTTAGAAACACATTACCACAGTGTGTCGTGTCGACACAACACAACACAATAGTATGTCTCTAGTCATACTAAATGTATGAAACCGATACGCGACAGATTGCGACACGACACAACACAACACAATAGTATGTCTCTAGCGTTATGCTCGTACCACACATTTTCACAATGCTGAGTGTAAAAACTTCTGTTTAATTAACAAATGTTCAATAACAATAAACAGATACTCACACACAATATAAAATAACTTTTTTCTGCCGGTCGATACATAAAAAATCATATTTTGAATAGTGGGATTAAATTCTTCAATTTAAAACTGGTTTGATTTCTGTACGCGAACTTTCATCAAGCAGGTCAAATATGCCCAATGATCTTTTATAATGCAGTAAATACAAATACTACAATAGTAATTTTTTCACATTTTTTACACAAATTAGTGATCGCTAACCGTATTCGTTTTAATTAATGTTAGTCTCGACATGTCTTTTAATACAAATCATTAATTTAAAAAATGTGAAATATTATTTCAAAGTAAATAAACCTCGAAATTACCTATTTAAGGCTCCGATATGCAAAATCATTTGTCTCTATCTTTTTCTTTACGTGTAAAGAGTATGGAAAATAACCTCACTTCTGCACTTTTTCGATGTTTTTCGTTGTTTTTTCATCATTATCTTTAGCACAATTAACTTTCTTGAAAAAAAGTTATTGGAGCAACTGCATAGTTCCCTAAAGTGTATTTTGATGTAGAATTCAATACGTTTACGTTATTACTTACGCCAAAAATATGGCCCGCGACAAGCGCTTTTGATGATATTCTGATTTTTTTACAATCAATTGTGAAGTTTATACGCAATTTAATGTTTAGATAAACTCTTTAGCTTGTCGTATAATTTTTTTGGTGGCTACAAATTTACGTTTTAAAAATATGGCCCGCGCAAACCATGTTTTCCTATTACCGCCCCTTAAAATAATTTTTGAAAGTAAAGTTACGGCGGTTATATGACCGAAAGTGGCGCCCTCAGAGGTATTTATTTAATAAGTTATTAATAGAAAAAGATTTAAATAATGTTAAAACATTATAACACGTATATAAACGTGGAGTTTTTAGAGCCCATGGTCTAGCATTTTTACAAGGTATCACTACATGCCCTCGTAGTCATTCGTAGAAGTAGATAGCAAATGTGTCAAATACGGCCACTTTTAGCAGTTTTGCTATCTACTTCTAGCAGTGACTACGAGGGAATGTAACGATACCGTCTAAAAATACTAGACTGCGGGCCCTAAAAATTCCACGTTAAATTTATTTAAATGATGTATTAGAATTATAATATTAAATAAAATTCACCGCGGCGTAGTTTTCGCTTGGGCTCGCCTTAAAC
The DNA here is from genome assembly GCA_943789525.1 of Agriphila geniculea. Lineage (NCBI taxonomy): Eukaryota > Metazoa > Arthropoda > Insecta > Lepidoptera > Crambidae > Agriphila > Agriphila geniculea. The sequence goes on from OX038893.1 coordinate 11,157,236, forward strand.
ATTATTCTTATTTTTTCAATTGCTTATTTATTTGATAAAAATAACATCAATACACTTCTTGTTTTAACGAACACAGAATAATAATTGTTTCGAACTTCACTCGCATCACATTGTAAAAACTTTCATATAATATTGTCTCTGCTGCGAAATCACTACGCAATACTTGCTACGGCGCGCTACGACGCTACGCCGCCGCTACGCCGCCGCTCCGCCGTAGTCGCTACGGAATAAACCGTAACGCATTCCGTAGTAGATAGGGGTTCTATGAGTTGCGCCGCCAATACATTTATTTTTATTACTCGTAAATCAAGTCAATATTTTTAAAAAAGCTCATGTAATAATCTCTTAAATTGCCTCTAATATTTTTTGAATAACTCTTCAACAGTTTTCATTATTTCTGTAAGTTTTAAAATCCATTCTTGCCAAAAGTGGCTACTGTAAGCTAAAATGGATTTTAAAACTTAAGGCCTATTTTAAACTCATCGCAGTCTTTTTCTTTCTTACCTCATCTGCCCGCCCCACTGAGCTCAGTCTAGCTTGACTGCCTACAGTATCTAATTAAAATTATCTAAAAATACATATACAGTAAGTATACTATGCAGTCTTGTGTCTTGACAACCCTGCGCACTGTCTCTCGTTCGTTGCGACCGCACAGGGTTGTCAAGAAGTCGAGATGCAAAAAGCAAGACAATATAAAATGAAAACTTTAAATTACTGTAGGCAAAGGCGGCCTTATCGCTGAGAGCGATCTCTTCCAAGCATGTTTTGTGTTCAGGGTTCATGTATGTATGCATGTAAGTAAGTAGGTACGTATGTATGTAAAATTTTGGTAAGTTTTTGGCAGGGCAGTTTTTTTTCTAGTATTGATTTAACTCAAGTCTTGCCATCATTTTGTTACAGACACGGTTCACAAAGCACACAAGGGCCACAAGAAAATTCGCCACGTGAAGGTCGTACGCGAAGTACCCGTCGAAGAAGAAACCACGCAAACTGAATATGTGACAGAAACTCAGCCCGAAGAGTCTCAGACTACTTACTATTCGGAGTCTCAACCTGTTGAGACCCAATCTACGTACAGCACTGAGTCTCAATCTCAAGCGGCGCAGAGCGAGAGCTACCAGTCTCAGTCTGAAGACAGCCAGACTGGACAAGATTATTCTCAGTACCAAGCTGAGAAGAGCCAGGATTACCAAGCTCAATCCGAACAGAGCCAGACATACCAGGCTCAATCAGAAGATGGGCAGACTGAGCAAACCTCTTCTCAGTACCAAGCTGAGCAGAGCCAAGATTACCAGGCTCAATCCGAACAGAGCCAGACATACCAGGCTCAATCAGAAGATGGGCAGACTGACCAAACCACTTCTCAGTACCAAGCTGAGCAGAGCCAGGATTACCAGGCTCAATCCGAACAGAGCCAGACATACCAGGCTCAATCAGAAGATGGACAGACTGAGCAAACCTCTTCTCAGTACCAAGCTGAGCACAGCCAGTCACACCAGGCTGAACAGCAGTCGACAACTGAGTCTCAATCTGAGCAGAGTACCGCTACAGAGTCGACTCAATCTGAGCAGAGCCAGTCTGAATATAGTCAGTCAGAGACTGATGAAAGTAATTGGACGAGCGAACAAAGGAGAGAGCACCGAGACCGCCATTCTAGGAAGCACAAAGAGCGTCATTCCCATAAGGCGGTTAGGAAAAGTCATAGAGAAGAAGTGATAGAAGAGGGAGCTGCACATAAGAAGCATGTCAAAACACACAAAAAGACGAACAAAGTCGTTGAAAAAAGTAAGTCGTTTTCTCGCTTTGGTCATCGTAAGCAGGGGGGCTACTCAAATGACCACTTTTCTATTCGTTCGCTAACTTAAAAATTAAAAATGAGCTTCAAACTCTAAAATTACGTGTTGTAGGCTTGTCAATAGGGTATTTGACAACATTGAAAATATACTGCAAATTGTGGTCATCCTAACAGATAATGGCGTAAAAAACATATTCAACTATTATATAGACTAAAGTAAGTGTATTGATTGATTAATTTCACCTCGAAAAATGAAATAATTTTTGATTTTTTTTCTGTGGCGAAAACGCTCTAAGATTACTGATGACGTCACTTGCCTGTAAATAAATATGGCTTCAGGCGTTTGACACGACCATAGACTTACGATTGATGGCTGTCGAATGGCTAAGGACATTACAATGTTTATAGGCTTGTGACGTCAACAAGTGACGTTTCCAGCGCCATAGCGTTTTTGGCGCGGTTTTAAAATTTTAAACTTAAACATAGATTTTTTAATAAAATACATTGATTTTTCCTGAAATATCAATGTGGTGCGCTTATTACGTACCGAATAATTTAAAATGGTTTTCCAAAATTAATCAAATAGCCTATTCTATACAATACAACATGTCTGTGATTTACATAAACTTGCGACGTGTGACTTGATCGTCTAATTGCTTATTTTTAAGTTTTAAGTTAGCGAACGAATAGAAAAGTGGTCATTTGAGTAGGGGGGCTGCTCAGTCATTCAACAACAGCCACAACAGTGCCGTAGTTAGTTTTTTGTGAAAGCAACTTTTTTAGGGTTCCATTCCGTAGTCACGTCAACAAGGAACCCTCATTGGCGTAGGAAGGGAGGGGCGGGTGGGCCGTGCCTACTCCGGAACAATCTAGCGCCCATCCCAGAAAAAAGCTTGGTTTAAGTATTTTAGTTTTTGACAGAACATGTTTCATATTTTGGGGCATTAGTAAAAAAAGTTGTTACGATGAATTTTTTAATTGTTTAGCGATTTTTGTTGCTGACAGTACCTATTACATTACAGTAGACACCGAACTAAAATCTATGGAAGTGTAATTGCAAACAAATATTGCTTAAAAAATGGCACCACGGGGCCGAAAAAGTACAACCCGCTCAGCTTTAGTCGGGCCAGCCACGCACCCGGTGACTGACGTTAACGTTCTTAACAATAATTGCAGTTTGTATTGTAGAGAAAAGAGAGAAAGAGAAAGTTTATTAGAAAAAACGTCCTGTGTAGTCAAATGGTTTAAGTATAGAAAATATCTTTAAGTATACAAATTATTGTCGCTAATAAGCAACCTGGGGGCCTATTACGAAAATAACGTACGCAATTGCGTAACGCAGTCACTTGGCCACGATAATCGTCCGCAGTTCGCTGGTTGTAGTTATAACAAACATTTTGAATTTGGCTACCGTAGTTCATAGACTACTAAACGAACAATGTCGGATACACTGGAAAAAAACTGTCAAACTCACGCAATTACTTCGCAATATCGCATACGAAAGTGATTTGTAATAGGAAACAATCAAAACGAAGCACGGACGCAGCTGCGTGTATCGCATTAAACTTTTCGTAATAGACCCCCAGTGCTCCGACGCTTTGTGCTGCATAATTAAATGCCAGCAGTTTTAGCTCCATCCACTTAATTGTACTTTTCGTGTGGTGCCATTTTTTGAGCGCAATGCTTATTCCATAGATTTTAGTTCCCTGGCACCACCTATGTTTGCTGATACAATTTTATCTTTTCACAGCTAAGAACAATTACTCCGAAGCCTTGAGGAAAGCATTCGGAGTCACAGGTAATTTCTTTTAATAAAATCTAGGCTTCGATTTGCTCATATAGTGTCCTAAAACTTCGCCACACGGATGCAACTACCTTTAATATTGTAAATAGGAAATTTTACTGAAAGAAGGCTTAATTTTATTTTTGAAAAGAAGTAGAACTGCATTCAAAGATTTTTTTAAATCGCATACAATTCGATACAAATTGATACAATACGTAATAATTAAAATTTAAATGTTACATGGTCTTCCTTTTGTTTAAGATAATGTGTTTTTTAAGAAAAAAAAATACTAATGAGTATTGGTAATCTTTTCGATTGGCATCGTAATTTTTTTTTGTCATTTTTGGTGGGTTCGATTCCTGGTTAAGGCAGGCAGTTTTTCATAAATCTTTAAATGCAGTTGCAATTATTTTTATAAACAAAATGAAGTCTTCTTTCAGTAAAATTTCAGCATTCAATATTTAAGGTACTTTCCCTCCATGAGGCAAAGTTTTGGGATAAAAAATAAAATATGCAAATACATCAATCGTGTTTCAATGGTCTTTCATTAGTATCTCAATGGTGTTTCAATAGGGTTGACTTTTGTCACTGCTGTTCTTGTTAAGTACTAATATACAAAAAACAATCTATTGTAACACAATTGAAACACGATTATTACATTTATATTGCCCTGTACTTGTTTCCAACTAAGTTCATCCTACGCGCATAATAAATATAGTGATCAAACAGTATTCATCAGGGGCATATTTCATAAAAGAATGGTAAAACTACAGTATTTTTACCATATAGTCTGTGAGCCCGCGACAGTATTGCCTACGTAATATGACATCACGATGAAATGCATGGCACACGGTCGGAAAAGTTGTGCTGAGCGAGCGAGGATCAGAAGATTATCGCAAATAAAATTGGCCGGAAGCTTGAGAAAATCTTCCATTTCCGGTCAAAATTTTAAGATTATATAAATATAATCTTGATTATAAAAATATAATGTCACATGACGTAAACGTCATGTGACATCAGTAAGAGACCCGTGTCATCATTATAAAAAAAATATTATAAAATACATTTTTTTTTAGTTTAAGGTATTCCGGCCATTTCAGAACTGACAGACTTATGTTTACTCTCTCTACGATTGAAAACTAAATGATGACACGGGTCTCTTACTGATGTCACATGACGTAAATATAATCTTAAAATTTTGACCGGAAGTGGAAGATTTTCATAAACTTCCGGCCAATTTTATTTGCGATAATCTTCTGATCCTCGCTTAGCACAACTTTTCCGACCTTGTGCCATGCATTTCATCGTGATGTCATATGACGTAGGCAATACTGTCGTGGGCTCACGGATTAATAGTATTAGTTTATAGAAATATAATTCTACCCCAATAACAACTATGGAATATGATTGTAGTTTTACCATTCTTTTATGAAATAGGCCCCATGATATTTGATATGTGTGTAGGGTGTGTTCGCTTTAGAATAATTTGACTTTAGTACAATTTCCGTACAAAACTGACTGAAGTCAAGTACATTTGACCCAAGATTTAAATCGTTGGATATGCCTTCGTACTGAAAATCTGTAGAATTATTTCAAATCTGTCAAAATGGCGCACGCATGCGTCATGCGTTGTTTACGTCCATCGGAATTAACGGAAGGAAAATAAATTTCGATAATAATAGGAATAGGAATAGGAAAATAAAGTTAAATGTTATACCATTTTGCTTTATTTGTATTTCTACAATTGTTGGTGCACATATAAAAGGCACAAGACGGCATTTGAAAAAGTTTTCACGTGGTTTCTCGAAACTGGGGCCGTACCGGTTAACTTACATGGCTATCGTAATCGCTTTCATTTGACAGATGGATGTGACACATTGCTACTTCTATTTGGCATAAATAAAAACTTACCATAGAAAAGAAGCAATGAATCACATCCATCTGTCAAATGAAAACGATTAAGTTAGCCGGTACGGCCCCTGACACTGTGTTCAAATGGGCTCTGATAGCCTATCAGATGGCAAAGAAATGAAGCTCACTCATTTGAATGTTGACACATTACGGTGAGCTCATAGTATGGTAAGGGCGTATCTAACTATTTAAATCTTTACGTTTAACAGGTTTGATATTGTGGACGTTTTGTGGACATATTTTAAGTAAATCCTTATTTATTACAGATTCTGGAGAATGCGTCGATTGGCTGTTCGCTTTGACCGGTTCTCGAGGTGTGTATTATTTTAATTTCACGACTAAAGTCGTATATTAAAGGGCTATGTCAAAAATAAGCGTAAAGCGAGATAGTAATGAGAAAAAGACGCGCGCGGAAGCGAGACCGATTCTAGAAAAAATCACTAGAAATAGAAATAATAGAAATAATCTTTATTCATAAAACGCACACTTAAAACGGTTAGAAGTGGCAACCACACTAGGACAAGCCTGTATCGTGAAAGCCAATAAAACAATAATTAAAACAAAAAATCAGTTTACATAGTAGTGTTATAGCGAGCGATTATAGAAGGAAACTAAATTGTTGTAATAATAGTGACTATAATATTAATAAACTAATAGTTAATTAATAACAAAATTAACTAAACTAACAAAATAACAAACTACTCAAACTAACTAAATCAATTCGTAGTAAATAACTATAGCGATTAAGGCGGTTGTATGACCGAAAGTGGCGCCCTCAGAGGTTTTTATTTAATAAGTTATTAATAGAAAAAGATTTTAATAATGTTTATCGTGGAGATTTTAGGGCCCATGGTCTAGTATTTTAAGAAGGTATCACTACATGCTTTCGTAGTCATTCGTAGAAGTAGATAGCAAATGTGTCAAAAACGGCCACTTTTAGCAGTTTTTCTATCTACTTCTAGCAGTGACTACTAGGGAATGTAACGATACCGTCTAAAAATACTAGTCTGTGGGCCCTAAAATCTCCACGATAAACATTATTAAAATGATGTATTAGAATTATAATATTAAATAACATTCACCGCGGCGCCACTTTCGCTCAGGGTACCACCTTAAAGAGAAATGCTTCTACATGACTCTGAATATTGATGATACCAATTATTTTAAGCAATTTCGACTTGAATAGGTATTTACCTACCTAATGTTGTTTTTAAATAATTTCGATTTTTAATAGGTATTTTCGAAATTAAAATTTATCGAGCCAAAATCACTGAATCATGTTTCTGTGTCTGGAGAAAGATAATTTCAGAGTTCTAGGATCTTTTCGCGACCTATGGCATTACAACAAAAAGTGTCAATTTTAAGACGTATCTAGAAAGAGAACTGACATGGTATTGTGGTTGATTATCGTTTTTGTCATATTGACGGCAAAATACAAACCAACTTCTTCAAAAATTACGCATAAATCATAATATTATTATATTCTGTGCTAACACAGTTACATAGGTACCAGTAAGTATTGATCACTATCTAAATAGAATAATAAATTAATTTTGCTCAAAAACACTTGACGCAGTAAGTAATTAATATCCAACCTACTGCGTCAATCGTTTGTTCGAACAATTATGTTAATTAACTGTATTTATTCACATGGTGTTAAATAAACATTCATAATTAGGTTTATTGATGTCCTTGTGTGACACTTGATTAAATTAATAAGCGAATTGAATATTTTTTTTGTTTGAACATTGTATATGAATATTTATTTCTTTGTTATTTAATTGTACCTAGTTTTCAAACTGCGTAGGTTGTGTTAACAAGTATATGGTATACTAACATGACTTAGATAAAAGAAACCGTACATCGTCAAATACAGATTTTTGACAATGTTTTCATTACTTTTCACACAGTTCGGTACCAAAAAATAATGTAAAAAGATGATTAGAGTACTCAGTTATATTATTGACAGAAATATGAAAATTAAAACTTTTCTCGATAGAAAAAATTGTAATGTGACCTCCAATCCAATTTTGTAGTTTTTCAATGCTGTGCCAAACAATAATAAACCTATAATCTTGAAACTATAATAAAAAAACCTTAGAAAGGTCTCTTGTTTTGTGATAGACAGTTTTCCAAAATAAGATATAATTTGTTACTTATTAAGGCGATTCCTCGAGGAGCTCGGTGGCGCAGTGGTTTAGCGCCTGGCCCAGCGATTGCGGAGGTTGAGCAACGTTCGCAAGGGTCGGTCATGGGATGGGTGACCAAAAATTTATTATCTCGAGCTCCTCCGTGCTTCGGAAGGCACGTTAAGCCGTTGGTCCCGGCTGCATTTGCAGTCGTTAACACCCACCAATCCGCATTGGGCCCGCGTGGTGGGTTATGGCCCGTCCTCCTTATCCACCCATAAGGAAGGCCTGTGCCCCAGCAGTGGGGACATTAAAATGGCTGATGGACAAGGCGATTCCCTGACCGACAGTAGCGCCCTCAGATGTTTTTATTTGAAGTTGTTAAAGAAAAGGTTTTTAATAAAACTTCTCGTGGCATTTTTTAATAGTCTAGTATTTTTAGAAGGTATAATATATCACTATATAATTTCAAAACTATAAATTTCAATAAATATAATAATCCACGCATTTTCATGACGTGCGGACATACTTATTCTTCATGCATGCGTGAATCGCATCACATGCCATGAATGAAACTTAAGAGGAAATACTACGAATTGCAAGTTTTTGGGAAAAATCTCCACGAAAGGATAAATTTATTATTGTTCTAACAAAATTGTGTATTATTTTCCGATTATAAAATATTTTTTCTTGCTTTCAGAGGAGAAAATTGCAATCGAACATATCAAGAAAGTGACTGGTATTACCGGTAAGTAATTTATTAATTACATTAGTATAATATATTATGTCATTCAACTTAATATAATAATAAATTTAATACTTAGCCAATTCATCTTGATCGATTGTCAAACATCTGGGAAGATATTTCAATCGAATTTGAATGAATTGAATTTCACAATGATCGCCGACAGCGAACATTTTTTTTTATGCACAACGGGATTTTACTTGGCCTTCACCTCACCTGATGTTAAGTGACGATAAGGCCGAAGGTAGAAGCGCACCACACCCGGAATCCTCACCACTGAGGAACTGGATATCTTACCTTTAACTGCCGGAACACAACGATTTTTTAAATTGTTGTTATGGCGTCAGACTTAGGTAAAATGGTGGTAGCTAGCCAGGCGGACTTAAATAAGCCTTACCACCAACCAAACCGAGTACAAACTATACCCCCCTCCTGGGAATCAAACCCGAGACCCCTGCGTCATACACGGGTGGGCGAACTACTAGACAACAGAGACGGTTAAATAAATTGATCGTAAAAAAGATACCTTATTATTGGTCTTTAAACAACTCTATCGGATAAAACTTTTTTCCACACACTCGGCGAGTGGGTAGTGGCGAGGAAAGGAATGTAGTTTGGCTGAGGGATTAGGCGCTTCTTATATTAGTACCTACATAAATGACACTTTTGATATTTTGTTTTCAGACACAGAAAAATGCTATCAATTCATCCAACGCGTTGGTGGATCGATATCATTCAAACTAGTTATCGAACTCTTGGTGCAATTCGAAGGAAAATCCGGTAAGTAAATACTTACGTGGCTCAAGAATACGCTTTTGCCAAACAGCGAGGAATTTTAACGTAAACTAGGTATATCATTGATAATTAATAGGTACCTATACTAGTCTATACATATTTTGACAAAAAAAAAACAATTTATAACGTATAAAAAAGCTATATGTAATTAGTTTAAGTTTCAATAAAAAGTTTTTACATAAAAAAAATATTTTTTTTCAGATGTGTCTGTCGTTGTTTCAATATTACAGATATTGACAAACGAAACAGGTAAGCTCAAATCCTTTTCGAGGAAATAAAATAAATAGTTTAAAAGTGCCTTCAAATAAAAGACCTCTATCTTTTTTTTCACAGATGTGTTCAAAGCATGGGACGTCATCGAGAGATTGACTGGCCACAACAATATAGATGGAGCTATCGAAATGATGCAAAACATTTCAGGAGAACGAGGTATGTTCATTAAAACTACTTAAAAACAATCTGTAAAACTTACTTTAAAAAATCTATCGGGTCATTTTGAACTTACCACCCAAATTTCAAGGATGTGTCCAGTCCATGAAACTAAACAATTTTCTCTAAGAAACGTGTCGAATTTCGACACAAAATTTTAGTCATCCCATACTAAATTGATCACGTGATCTCTTTGATTTGTATGGATAGTCGATTTTATTTTACTTTTTGCCATGTGTTGTGGACAAAGCGCCGCCCTCCCTGATAGTGCGTTATAAAATATTAACCGACTGGAAAAAAGGAAGAGATTCTCTATACTTACAAAGTTTCTCTTTACAGATATGCACAGATTGTCCCACTTCTACCGACACGTTGCTAATACTGAAGGTAAGAATTAATTTTTATAGAATAGATAGTTAGATACCTAGGTACTTAAGACATATAAAACCACATTTAACAACATTGATTCGATTCCAAGTGAATCTTATTGAATTGATAAACTCCGTATGGTCTATTCTTACAAAACGTAGGTACACCTTTACAATTTAAATAATGGAGATGATCTTGTAGAATCGACCATTCTCATAGAAACGAAGTTTACCTTAAGGTGAACACTCACGGTCAGTCCATTGCACCAAACGGAGTAATGTACATCCAAAATTTGATCGTGAGTGTCGAATCTGCAATCCAAATTTCCAATCACCGATTTTCCGTGCGCGCCGTCAAACCACGGCCCACATCCAAACGAGTGTGTTTAAACCGTCAATAGTTTGATTTACATCAAAATGGTCTAAATCAAATGGATAGATGCCATTACCTCTTTCTACTTAATATTGTAATCGTTTTCATTTTGACTGTACTAGTAAACTGGGTGATTAGCACAGATAAACTATGTGATTAGCAACTTACGGGTAAATAACAATAGCAACATTTTCGATAGAAAAAATATCAAGAATTGGCCTATTCATAGATCATTTTTCTATAAAAATAAAAAGATTTTATTATTCTTTCTATCGAAAATGCCGCTGTTCACCTCGCAATTGCGAATCACCCTAGTTTACAGTACATCCATTGTTGCGGCTATACAAAGGATGATGGGCAAGATTTAAGGAAATTGGTCTACTCACTCACACACCAATGAGTAATATAATAATTACTTATCTTAAAATGACCTCTACATATAGTAAAGTAAATTTTCTTCATATTCATACCTACCCCATACACAATTTTGATAATTTTAAGATGGTACATGGTAACAGTGCCACCAGTGAAAAAAGCAATTATTAATATTAATAATTATTATTCAACAGGAGTCGAGGGTTTGAAACGTTATATCAATAAACTGACAGGTGGTAATGGGTCCAAAGATTTCCCCGTTCTCTACGATTGCCTTAGCAGTGAAGTTGGTAAGATTAAATCTTAATTTTTATAAATAAACTGGTTTAACGTAATAAAATAATTGATTCTTCAGATGTGTCAAGGCTTTATCTGTCTTTCGCAAGCAAGCTTGTCGCCAAACATGCAATTTTAAAATTCCAAATTTTTCTGAACATACAAACCCTATTGCTTGGTATAATAGCAAACTCTTCATGCTTTTCTTTGTAATTAAACATTAATAACAAATAATCTGTTCCCAGACATGAAATCAACCTTCGATGTCATCATAAGCGCGACAAGATCAAGCGGTAAGTTGAAAGAATATCAATAAAATTTAGTCAAGATTGAGTATAAAATGGATGATCTTCTTATGGAATAGTGGCCACCTCTGATGTTAGAGTTTATCAAGCCGCATGTAAGGCCTCTAACTTGGCTTAACGACTGTTATCAGATGACAACAGCCTGGACCGACGGTTTAACGTGCCCTCCGAAGCACGGAAGCGCTTAGTTGTAATGCCACTTAACGGTCACCCATCTGACACCTGGCCGGATCGAGCGTTGCTTAACAAACGTGATCGAGTACGATCGGTCTGTCAAGTTCCGCCATGAGCGCTTCAAAATGGATGATAAGGAATACTTATCACCTAATAAAATTTAATTGAAACTGTAAAATGTTTATTGTTTAGATTTTTCGCATTTGCAATGCAATTTTATAATAATATCTACTATAAGAGGGTGTTTCCTCATTGGTGTAATAATGCCGGCTTGCAGTGAAAAAGTAAAAAGTGTACATAGTATAAAAATGACACCGAACCCAGTAGTAACTCGTGCATTGGGACGGTATCCCAAGGGTTCGGGTTCGAGTCCCGTTTGAAATCGATTTCTACTAGTATATGGACAAAAAAGTATCTTGAATCGGCCTTAGGCTTCCTGAAGCTCTAACGAGCAAATACTCAAACGATTCTTAAGTTAAGGCCATCTTAAATTTAAAAAAGTTGTTAGTTTAACAGAAAGCTAAAAAGCCTTTGAGTATTAGCTAAGAAGCCTTTGAGTATTAGCTAAGACGCCTTTGACTATTAGCTAAGGAGCCTTTGGGTATTAGCTAAGAAGCCTTCGGAGTAGAGTAAAGAGTATTCGGTAGAGGATCTTAAGCTTTCTTAAATTAAATTATAAATTATTTTTTCCACAGGTATCGGGGAAGCTATAAGGACTTTCATTAAAATCCTGAAAGCCAAGAGCTTCTATGAGAGTATCGTAATCATTAAGAAAGTCACTGGACAGACTCGTAAGTTCATATTTTATATTTATATTTTTTAGTTAGACTTTCAGATATACAACTGTGAAAACCGCAGCCAATTTGGTGACTTTTTGCGTGGAGCACGTACAAACATACAGACAGCCAGACAGAAAAGTTCTAAAAAAAAATGTTTGGCTTGTAATATCCTAATAAAGATCCCCCCCTTCTTTTTTTAAATATCTCGTATGTACAGACATCGTCCAGTTACGAAAACATTGTCAAATCAAAACAGTCATAGGTACATAATGTAATATTAGCCAAAATCCCACAAATTACTTTTTAATTTGAATCGTCAATATTTTCCATACTATTTCTTAAAAACGTTTTTTTTTCAGAACTCCGATATGCTTTAGAAGAAATGCTGCAAGAGGCTAACAGATCGAGTAAGTTGCTATATTTTCCGTAAAAGACAAAAAAAACAACTTATTTAAAAATCAATAAAGATGAATTTTTAAATTAACTTTTTAGTAGATATAAAAAAAAAAACAAAAAAAAACATACTTAAACACAAATAGAAAATAAACAAAATATAATTCCCACAGGTCTGAAGGTTATTGTCGATAACTGCTACAAGATTACGGGAGTCAAAAACTTGGAAGAAGTCCAGAAGATTTTCTATTCGATCTACCAATTGGACAGTAAGTATTATTCTTTTTTTTTACCTTTCGGACTTATGACAGATTTTTTTGGACTCAATGCTTTTTTGGCGAAAGCTTTTCGGATTTATAATAGGGGTTAAACTTTAACCCTTGATGATGCTTCGGTTTACTTCTTATTGTTTCGAATATCAGCCGTGAAAATATTTCAGATTTTGTTTTCTGAACGTTAAAAAAGTATCTTAAAAGTTCCTCCATTTTTCGTTATCAGAAATGATCACTTAATTTGTTGTAATGTAAACATGTGGTATTAGTTAGCTGAGTGCTTAAACATTTGTGCATAAAAGTTTTAAAACATTGGCGTTCATGGTTGTCAAATAAATTAAGATTTTTTTTATTAGTAGCGAAAATTGAAGAGACACCAACTTTTCCATTTTGTAACAGGTTTAAAAGAAAAATAAATTTATTTTATTTTATTTTATTTTTTATTTAGAATACAAATTCCTTAAAATTCTCCATACAAAACGGCAATTTCATTATTATTCCTAAAGCTGACAGTATCTTTGTATATCTCGATGACTTCATTTTATTACTAATGTAAATATTCCAAAATTATTGTATTCTAATTATTGCATATCTACTTACCTAATATACTGAGGGATTTTTAAAATGACAAAAACTGTAGTCATAAGAATAGATGGCATTGATAAACAGGCAGTAGGAAACTAACAACTAACGAACACTAATAAAATGAAAATGACTTTTTTTTAAGCAGAGTCCTTTTATTTTTAGAGCCTTAAAGCATCTTGTTTACATTTGAATTTTATTTCCAGATATAAACACTGTATTCCAAAAGGTGAAAAAAGTAACAAAGGGGAATGATCCGCTCCACATTCTGAACTCTCTCCTTGACGTCACCAAGACGCACAGGATTCAAGACGCCGACAAAGTTATCAAGAAGTTGGTCAAAAACAGAAGTAAGTTCCATTCCTCTAATCAAAGTTGTTCATACATTCATCTTATCATGGTACAATAATATACTGCGCCTTGTATGGCATTCCAAGACAGGAAGTCACGTGGTAACACAAGCTTACGTCATCCGCTATCGGTGTTGAAAATTACGTTCATTCATCTTTAACCTGAACTGTTTCGTTTGCTAAGAGAAACAAATCACAATTAAAATGCACAATAATAATTTTGTAATGAGTGTGACAAAAAACATCCTTCATTCTTCGCTTGTTACTATAATTAAAATGCATTCTAATAATTTTGTAAGAGTGTGACAAAAAATATCCTTCATTCTTCGCTTGTTAGTACTATATTTAAAATGCATTCTAATATTGATTGACAAAAGACATCTTTCATTCTTCGCTTGTTACTATAATTAAAATGCATTCTAATATTTTTGTAAGAGTGTGACAAAAAACATCCTTCATTCTTCGCTTGTTAGTACTATAATTAAAATGCATTCTAATATTCATTGACAAAAGACATCTTTCATTCTTCGCTTGTTACTATAATTAAAATGCATTCTAATAATTTTGTAATGAGTGTGACAGATAGCAATCTTTCATCCTTGAAGTCGTGTAACTGTATAGTGACGTAAGCAAGTCTCTCCTGGAATGCCAGATTTTGTTTTCAAGGATCATGCTCTTAGAAAATAAAAAAAAACATGACGATTTTTATTAGGAAATTTATTATTGGATGTTTAAATTGGAGATTTTATATTCACTTGGGATTATATATTCATAACTTTACTACCTACATAACTAACCTAAGTACCTTTTTATATAATTTGTTACAATACATTACTAACATTTACCTCCTTATTTCAGACACCACGACACTTGACATCTTACAGCAAATCAGAATTAAGTCTGGTCATCAAGATGTCATCGATTTCTTCAGGAGATGCATCAGATACACTGGAACCAAATGTAAGTTATATCACCAACAGCAAATATATGCGAGAAAATAAACATTTCTTGGTAAAAATTTAATTTTTAAATTAGTTCGTGTGCCCATCTGAAACGACTTCAGCCATAAAGTTTTATAAAAATAACATGGAAATGTGAAGATAGTAGGAAGTGTGCAGGAAGTAAATAAGCACTGAAATTAATTTCCGCATTAAATTTCAAATGTAGAAGGTGATAAACCCAGACCATGTAAATGTGGAACCTCCCGCCACTGAGTTATTATTACTAGCTAATTCAGTGCCTCCCGCATTCTTTTTTCAAATATAAGTAGGTAATGATAATATTTCAGGACTAATAAAAAGACCTTATGCACAATCTTGGATCAAACCGGGCTATACTCAGTACTGTAGCAGGTCCTAGTCCAACAAAACAAAATGTCGAAATTGTTATATTACTTTGCCGGGATGCCCCGGCAACATTGCCATTAAAAGAGAACTATACTTAGGTAATAATTTTTAAGTAGGAAGGTAATGATAATATTTCAGGCCTTAAGTGAGAAAAAGACCATATGTACAATTTTGGATCAAACCGGGCTACACTCAGTACTGTAGCAGATCCTAGTCCAACAAAACAAAATGTCGTAATTGTTATATTTCGTGGCGTTACTTTGCCGGGATGTCTCGGCAACATTGCCATTAAAAGATAACTATACTTAGGTAATAATTTTAGATTGTCGCATGCCATTTAATAATACTTGTTTTTTACTTTCAGCACTCCAGCAAGCTTGGGTCGTTATTGTCAAAGTAACGCAGGTTACTGGTGAGTAATTTAAAAAAAAGTTCTTTTTTTTTTCAAGTAAAACAAAACTGAAAACTACTTACTTTAACACTCATTTTCAACCAATCGGTATTTTTAGTTAATTCCGCTTGGTGGCGCTACTGTAGATGGAGACCTTTTGTACGTGTGCATTAATAAAATGGTTGATAATAATAATTATCATTATGGAAATTTGACAGTAAACGAATTAAAGATTGAAGAAAACCAAAATGTGTTGGAAGATAAATTGATATTTACGAAAATTCGCTTCCAACATCCAAAAATTTATAGCAAACACATAGAAAACAACAAAATGACAGGACTACATCAACACTAGCGCCAAGTTGGCGGTAGTGCGTCGTTAATTATTGTAATCAAAATGATTAATTATTTTACATATGAAATTGAGTGATACTGACATATGCAGATATTGCAATGAGGAGCAGGAAACGCGCAAGCACCTCTTATGTGATTGTCGACCCCTAATCCATCTGGGGTGACACGTAATCGACCCGGAGGAAATAAAAACTCTTAAACCTAGAAAGATACTAGACTTCCTGGACACCGCAGGGCTTAAATAATTACTATATTTAATAAGGTGGCGAGTCACAATAGATCTTTTAGGTCGCAGTGACGCTACAGCTCTACTCAAATAATAATTTTAAACTCCTTACAGATATCCTGGAGTTGTTCTTCGTCTTGACCACTTTCACGAGGGTTGACTTCTTGACTGTCGTGGAAATTATGATGAAACTAACGGACACCACCGATATGGAGGCTGCTGTAACCAAAATTGTAAAAATTACTGAGACTGACCGTAAGTACTGCAATATCTACAATACTGACTCAAAAAACGACTTTTTTCATATCTTTTTCATAATCTTAATATGACAATATGTCGGTTCTGGGCAACTTCACTCGAGAAAGTATCGCACCACAGATCTACAATATCACTAAAAGCGCTGTGAAGTGAAGTTAGTCACATCTCGTACACATTGTCAGATTAATCTCATTGTACTTTCATTTATGTCTATTCATTATTGTATGATTTGATTGGTTTGTTACTTACCTCAATTATTTTCTTTTCACAGATTTGATTCAGGCTTTGGAGATTATCTACAACATATTGCATATCGGTGAGTCTATATTGATCAATATCTGTTTATTTATTTATTATGAATGTTTATAATGGCATTTTCTATTATAGCTTAATCTCGCAGAACCAAATGTATGGTTTGTCTAGAACAGACAGTGTCTCTCGACTTTAAACATTATTAAATATATAACAATAATAAAATTAAGTAAAAGTTCTATCAGAAGTGGGATAATACAGTACTTTTCAATCTTATTGGCGGCTCAGAATATCGCACGGAATGATGCGCAGAATACATATCGATGTAAGTGGAGATTGGTTAAAAAAAAGTTTGGGGAATAAAGCGAATGGAAATTAAAATAATAGGGAAAAATAATTTCGGGGAATCGGCCTCTACAGTCGTCTCTATAATAACATCACTTTGATGTTGCTATAAGAGGTCAGAGTACGGCGTCTGGTCTCTTCTTTTGGATACATTGTACCTAAGAGCCTTTATATATAGTAAATTACTTAACTTACTTCACATACAAACATACATACATTTCCGACCTGAGTGGTGCGGTGGTCAAGATGCCGGTCTACCACGCAAGAGGTCCCGGGTTCGATTCCCGGCCGGGCAGAAATTGAAATGATGAATTTTAATTTCTGTGACGGGTCTGGGTATTACTTACTATGTATAAATATTTATTTAAAAAGTATATAAGTAGTATATCAGTTGTCTTGCACCCATAGCTTTGCTTAGTTTGGGGCTAGAGGGCGCTGTGTGAAATTGTCCAAGCATTTTTTTATTTTATCTATTTTGCTAACATGTATATTTTTATCTACAGATGTTGTCCTGTTATTCAAAAAAATCGATGAAGTCTCCGAAAATTATGGTAAGGGGTTTTTAGCATGATATTTTTATGTATAATAAATTATTAAAAAACGGTCGATCTAATTCTTTTTTTTTTCTATTTTCACAGAGCTGGAAGAAATCATCGAAATGATGGAAGAATTTACTGAATCCTCAAGTAAGAAAAAATATGAAGAATTTATATTTTTAAATAATTTAGTATCCTAATCTTTAGATTTTCGCCGTTTAGATCGATTCTATGGACATATTATTACCCAAATGATCAAAATTAGCAACCGTTGATAAAACTTTTTAGATTATTGAAATTCATAAATAATAAGTTAATATTATGTTATCGGTAATATCAATATTAAACTCTTTTGTTTCCAGCATTCGTTGATTCTATAAATGTCTTCGCTACCCGCAAAATTGGTAAGTTCTTAACCTTTTTATAATAAAATAGGTAAGTATAATATAATAATTTATTTATGCCATAAATAAATAACAAAGATGTATTTGACCGAACATATTATAATAAATTAAATTTATATTATTAACTCATTCATAATCAAAGGGTAAAATCATGATTCCACCACTAATTAAAATATTATTTGTTTAATGTCGTATGTAATTTAAATATCTTGACATCAGCCATTTTTAATGTCCCCACTGCTGGGGCACAGGTCTTCCTTATGGATGGATAAGGAGGATAGGCCATAACCCACACACAGGCCCAATTTGAATTGGTGGATGTTAACGTCTGCAAATGCAGCCGGGACCAACAACTTTACGTGCCTCACGGAGGAGCTCAAAATAAAAAAACTTTTGGTCACCCATCCCATGATAGACCCTTGCGAAACATGCTTAACCTCCGCAATCCCAAGCCAGGCGCTAAATCACTACGCCAACGAACTCATTAGAATCCATTCAACATGTGAATTTTTCTTTACAGACATCGTCAAAACCATTGTGCGCATAATCAAAAAGAAAAAAAGATCAACCAAGATAATAACCGAAGAAGAGGACATAGAATACGATGAGAGCACGGAGGAAGACGAGAGCTCAGAAGATGGTGAAAGACACCACAAGCACCGCGGTGGTCACAGAAGACATCATCCGCACCGTCCGCGACACCCAAGGCACCCTGACGAACAAGGAACAGGCACCCCAGGAACACAGGGAACTCCAGGAACACAAGGCACTCCAGGCGAACCAGGCACTCCAGCAGAACCAGGTACTCCAGGAACACCAGGCACTCCAGCAGAACCAGGCACTCCAGGAGAACCGGGCACTCCAGGAACACTAGGCACTCCAGCAGAACCAGGCACTCCAGGAACACCAGGCACTCCAGCAGAACCAGGAACTCCAGGCACTCCAGCAGAACCAGGAACTCCAGGAACATCAGGCACTCCAGCAGAACCAGGAACTCCAGGCACTCCAGCAGAACCAGGAACTCCAGGCACTCCAGCAGAACTGGGCACTCCAGCAGAACCAGGCACTCCAGGAACACCAGGCACTCCAGCAGAACCAGGAACTCCGGGAACACCAGGCACTCCAGCAGAACCAGGCACTCCAGGAACACCTGGACATTCAGGACATCCAGGATATCCAGGACATCCGGGACATCCAGAACATTCAACAAAACCAGGTCACCCGGGCAAACCACACTCTGGACATCCAAGAAACCCAGGATATCCTGGCAAACCAGGGCGCCCAGAAGGTCCAGGACACCAAGGACATCCAGGTGGCCATGGACACCCAGGACAACCAGAAACCCCAGGAACACCGGACACTCCAGGAACACCAAGCACTCCAGCAGAACCAGGCACTCCAGGAACACCAGGCACTCCAGCAGAACCAGGAACTCCAGGCACTCCAGCAGAACCAGGAACTCCAGGCACTCCAGCAGAACCAGGAACTCCAGGCACTCCAGCAGAACCAGGCATTCCAGGAACACCAGGCACTCCAGCAGAACCAGGCACTCCAGGAACACCAGGCACTCCAGCAGAACCAGGAACTCCGGGAACACCAGGCACTCCAGCAGAACCAAGCACTCCAGGAACACCTGGACATTCAGAACATCCAGGATATCCAGGACATCCGGGACATCCAGAACATCCAACAAAACCAGGTCACCCGGGCAAACCACACTCTGGACATCCAAGAAACCCAGGATATCCTGGAAAACCAGGGCGCCCAGAAGGTCCAGGACACCAAGGACATCCAGGTGGGCACCAAGGTGGACACCAAGGACATCCAGGTGGACACCCAGGACAACCAGAAACCCCAGGAACACCGGACACTCCAGGAACACCAGGCACTCCAGCAGAACCAGGCACTCCAGGAACACCAGGCACTCCAGCAGAACCAGGAACTCCAGGCACTCCAGCAGAACCAGGAACTCCAGGCACTCCAGCAGAACCAGGAACTCCAGGCACTCCAGCAGAACCAGGAACTCCAGGCACTCCAGCAGAACCAGGCACTCCAGGAACACCAAGCACTCCTGCAGAACCAGGCACTCCAGGAACACCAGGCACTCCAGCAGAACCAGGAACTCCGGGAACACCAGGCACTCCAGCAGAACCAGGCACTCCAGGAATACCTGGATATTCAGGACATCCAGGATATCCAGGACATCCGAGACATCCAGAACACTCTGGACAACCACACTCTGGACATCCAAGAAACCCAGGATATCCTGGCAAACCAGGCCACCCAGAAGGTCCAGGACACCATGGACATCCAGGCGGCCATGAACACCCAGGACAACCAGGAACCCCAGGAACACCGGACACTCCAGGAACACCAGGCACTCCAGCAGAACCAGGCACTCCAGGAACACCAGGCACTCCAGCAGAACCAGGCACTCCCGGAACACCAGGCACTCCAGCAGAACCAGGCACTCCAGGAACACCAGGCACTCCAGCAGAACCAGGAACACCAGGCACTCCAGCAGAACCAGGCACTCCAGGAACACCAGGCACTCCAGCAGAACCAGGCACTCCAGGAACACCAGGACACCCAGGCAAACCAGAACATCCAGGACACCCAGGCAAACCAGGACACCCAGGCAAACCAAGACGCCCAGGACAGCCAGGACACCCAGACCAGCCAGGACACCCTGGAGGACCAGGACATCCGACACATCCAGGCAAACCAGAAAGTCCAGGACACCCAGGTCATCCAGGCAAACCAGGACACCCAGGACGGCCAGGGCACCCAGGACATCCAGGCAAGCCAGGACACCCAGAGCAACCAGGACACCCAGGACGTCCAGGACACCCAGGTCAACCAGAACACCCAGGATACCCAGGACACCCTGGAGGACCAGGACACCCAGGAGGCCCAGGACACCCAGGACATCCAGGCAAACCAGGACACCCAGGGCAACCAGGAGATCCAGGCAAACCAGGTCACCCAGGCCAACCAGGACACCCAGGACATCCAGGACACCCAGGACATCCAGGCAAACCAGCAGAACCAGGCACCCCAGGTTATCCGGGTACTCCAGGAACACCAGGCACTCCAGCAGAACCGGGTACTCCAGGAACACCAGGCACTCCAGGAACACCAGGCACTCCAGCAGAACCAGGCACTCCAGGAGAACCGGGTACTCCAGGAACACCGGGTACCCCAGGACAACCAGGACACCCAGTACATCCAGGACACCCAGGACATCCAGGACACCCAGGACATCCAGGACATCCAGGACACCCAGGAGGCCCAGGACATCCGGGACTACCAGGCAAACCAGGGCACCCAGGAGGCCCAGGACATCCAGGTCATCCAGGCAAACCAGGACACCCAGGGCAGCCAGGACACCCAGGACATCCAGGTAAACTGTCGTTGTGTAGCCTTGACTCGTACTAAAGTCATAAAATACCTAGGAGTCCATATAGACCAAAACCTTTAGTTTAAGACTGGTTTAAGACGCATATCAATGTACAGAATAAGAATATCAATGTACTCTCGGGCAGAATAAGGATATAGAACTGCAGCGGCGGGCAACACAGGCATTGAAATCGGCCCACATATGTGAATTGAAGGCTTGTATAGAACTTTTCTCAAATAATGCGCGGAAAATCAAACCAAATAGTGACTTTTCTTACATTTTAACACGTTTTATTAGGTTGCTTTCTCGTTTGTGTGTTCGTTCTTTTGTTTCTCCGCAAAGTTTGTGAAAGATTTTGTACTAGCTTTCCGATGAGCTAGAAATTGAAAACTTTGAACATAGGTCAGAACTGGAAGGCAATGCAATATTATGGTGTCATTGAGCTGATCTGATGATGGATCCGGAAGAAGGCCACAGGATCTCTATGATGAAACCATACAACCCCATCGTGTTTGGGCCCGTTACAATCGTCTTGACGAATCGTAATGTGAGATGAGATCCAGGGTCTGATGATGAAGCTGAAAGGCCATGCCATAGGAACTCAATATTGAAACCATGCAACCCCATCAAATTTGGGCTTGTTTGAATCGTCTTGACGAGTTCTTTGTTGGGAAAAAGTTTCCAGGATCTGATGATGGAGCCGGAAGAAGGACACAGGAACTCTTTAATAAAACCACGATACCCCATCGAGATTGGGCTCGTTTGAATCGTCTTGACGAGTACTTTGTTGGGAATTAGTTTCCAGGGTCTGATGATGGAGCCCGAAGAAGGCCATTGGAACTCGGTAATGAAACCATACAACCACATCGAGTTCGGCCTCGTTTGAATCATCTTGACGAGAACTTTAATGAGAAATAGTGTCCGAAGATCTGATGATGGAGCCGGAGGAAAGCCGTAGGAACTCTTTAATAAAACCATGCAACCCCATCGAGTTTGGGCTCGTTTGAATCGTCTTGTCGAGTACTTTGTTGGGAAATAGTTTCCAGGGTCTGATGATGGAGCCAGAAGAAGGCCACTGGGACTCTGTAATAAAACCATGCAACCCCATCGAGTTTGGGCTCGTTTGAATCGTCTTGACGGGTGCAAGTGAGACTAAGAGCTGGTATATTTATTTGATTGAATCAGGCGTCACTTGGCGGAAGTCCCAAACCAAAGCTGGTATATTTTTAGTCTTACTCGTTAACTAAAAAGCAGAAAATAACAATTTACTAAAAAACAACAAACGGACTAAATTATTACAAAAAAAAATCGGACTAAAAACATCAAAACGGACTAGTAAAAACAGACTAAAAAGTAGAAAAATAACTTATATTTTTACTACTCCGTTTTAATGTTTTTAGTCCGATTTTTTTTGTAATAATTTAGTCCGTTTGTTGTTTTTTAGTAAATTGTTATTTTCAGCTTTTTAGTTAACGAGCTAATTCTAAAAATATACCATCTCCTACTCTTGCACTCGCACTCGTCAAGACGATTCAAACGAGCCCAAACTTGATCGGGTTGCATGGTTTTATTACGGAGTCCCAGTGGCCTTCTTCCGGCTCCATCATCAGATCCTTTTTAGGTTTAAAATTTCTGTAGGTATAGGGTATTAGGGTTATAAATATTTACAGAAGAATTTATTTTTTACTTTTTCGTTTGCTTTTACTACTCCGTTATAATGTTTTTAGTCCGATTTTTTTTGTAATATTTTTTATAGCTTATTTGAAAAATACTATATTTCGCCAAAGACATGTTGGCAACCCTAGTTAGTGCGCCCATGACTCTCTGTTACCGTGTTTCGGAACTTTCCATTTGAAAAACCAGTTCTAATTTTAAATATTGATGATGATCACAGACCTCATTGGCTGCCGTGTTTCATTGAAAATTTCGTTCCATTTTTGAATTACACGTGTATAATGTAATGAGTTTCAATACTAACATTTACGGTCAGACGCCGGCAATTTTTGTATGAAAATCCATTATTACACGTTAGTAATGGATTCTCATACAAAGATTTCCGGCGCAGTTTAGGTCTGTCTGGAAACTCCGATTTAGCTCGAAGAGGGTTGTCAAAATAATGTTCGAATTTCCAAGCATGTTTGAGAAAAAGTTATTAATGTTATGCGTATTTTGCGTTCCGCAGCAAGTTTCAGTACTCTTATATCTGTCTACTATGTATTATGTCAGTCCCTGACAACTTACCGTATAACTTGCTGGGGTAGTGCAGCAAAAACGTTTATGATTAAGGCTGAGAGAGCTGACCAACATTTTTTGGCGAAATTTGACACATGTCTGTTAGAGAAATTTGTTGAGTTTCATGGACTGGACACATCCTTAAAATTTGGATGGTAAGTTCAAAATGACCCGATATATTAATACATTATATTCAAATCGATTAAAGGGTACCTCGATACAGGCTTGCCTAGTAAGAAACCCGAAGATATTTCATCTTAGTTTAAGCTTTGTCTGAAATCTTGTATAATACCTAATTTAGATTAGTTTATAAGCCTTTTGATTGATTAAATATATTTTAATTTTTTCATTTTCAACCAGGACACCCAGGACACCCAGGCAAACCAGGACATCCAGGCCAACCAGGACACCCAGGACATCCAGGCAAACCAGGCCACCCAGGCCAACCAGGATACCCAGGACATCCAGGTAAACCAGGACACCCAGGCCAACCAGGACATCCAGGACACCCAGGCAAACCAGGACACCCAGGGCATCCAGGCAAACCAGGACACCCAGGACACCCAGGCAAACCAGGACACCCAGGCCAACCAGGGCACCCAGGACACCCAGGACACCCAGGGCAGCCAGGACACCCAGGACACCCAGGAAAACCAGGACACCCAGGCCAACCAGGACACCCAGGACATCCAGGCAAACCAGGACACCCAGGGCATCCAGGCAAACCAGGACACCCAGGACACCCAGGCAAACCAGGACACCCAGGCCAACCAGGACACCCAGGACACCCAGGACACCCAGGGCAGCCAGGACACCCAGGACATCCAGGCCAACCAGGACACCCAGGACATCCAGGCAAACCAGGCAAACCAGGACACCCAGGCCAACCAGGACACCCAGGACATCCAGGTAAACCAGGACACCCAGGCCAACCAGGACATCCAGGACACCCAGGCAAACCAGGACACCCAGGGCATCCAGGCAAACCAGGACACCCAGGACACCCAGGCAAACCAGGACACCCAGGCCAACCAGGACACCCAGGACACCCAGGGCAGCCAGGACACCCAGGGCACCCAGGACACCCAGGCAAACCAGGACACCCAGGGCATCCAGGCAAACCAGGACACCCAGGACACCCAGGCAAACCAGGACACCCAGGACATCCAGGTAAACCAGGACACCCAGGCCAACCAGGACACCCAGGCAAACCAGGACACCCAGGCCAACCAGGACACCCAGGACATCCAGGACACCCAGGGCAGCCAGGGCAACCAGGACACCCAGGGCAACCAGGACACCCAGGACATCCAGGCAAACCAGGACACCCAGGCCATCCAGGACACCCAGGCAAACCAGGACACCCAGGACACCCAGGAAAACCAGGACACCCAGGCCATCCAGGACACCCAGGACACCCAGGTCAACCAGGACATCCAGGAGGCCCTGGACACCCAGAGAAACCATGTGATAAACCAGGACACCCAGGACATCCAGGAGGCCCAGGACATCCAGGAGGCCCAGGACAGCCAGGCAAACCAGGACACCCAGGCAAACCAGGACACCCAGGGCAACCAGGCCATCCAGGCAAACCAGGACACCCAGGCAAACCAGGACACCCAGGACATCCAGGCAAACCAGGACAGCCAGGCAAACCTGGACACCCAGGCCAACCAGGACACCCTGGACATCCAGGCAAACCAGGACACCCAGGCCAACCAGGACACCCAGGACACCCAGGGCAGCCAGGACACCCAGGACATCCAGGCAAACCAGGACACCCAGGGCATCCAGGCAAACCAGGACACCCAGGACACCCAGGCAAACCAGGACACCCAGGGCAACCAGGCCATCCAGGCAAACCAGGACACCCAGGACATCCAGGCAAACCAGGACACCCAGGGCATCCAGGCAAACCAGGACACCCAGGACACCCAGGCAAACCAGGACACCCAGGGCAACCAGGCCATCCAGGCAAACCAGGACACCCAGGGCATCCAGGCAAACCAGGACACCCAGGACACCCAGGCAAACCAGGACACCCAGGCCAACCAGGACACCCAGGACACCCAGGACACCCAGGGCAGCCAGGGCAGCCAGGACACCCAGGACACCCAGGCAAACCAGGACACCCAGGACATCCAGGTAAACCAGGACACCCAGGCCAACCAGGACATCCAGGACACCCAGGCAAACCAGGACACCCAGGGCATCCAGGCAAACCAGGACACCCAGGACACCCAGGCAAACCAGGACACCCAGGGCAACCAGGCCATCCAGGCAAACCAGGACACCCAGGACACCCAGGCCACCCAGGCCAACCAGGACACCCAGGGCAGCCAGGACAACCAGGACACCCAGGCAAACCAGGACACCCAGGCCAACCAGGACACCCAGGACATCCAGGACACCCAGGGCAGCCAGGGCAACCAGGACACCCAGGGCAACCAGGACACCCAGGACATCCAGGCAAACCAGGACACCCAGGCCAACCAGGACACCCAAGACACCCAGGCAAACCAGGACATCCAGGCCAACCAGGACACCCAGGACATCCAGGCAAACCAGGACACCCAGGCCAACCAGGACACCCAGGACACCCAGGCAAACCAGGACACCCAGGCCAACCAGGACACCCAGGACACCCAGGCAAACCAGGACATCCAGGTCAACCAGGACACCCAGGCCAACCAGGACACCCAGGACACCCAGGCAAACCAGGACACCCAGGCCAACCAGGACACCCAGGACACCCAGGCAAACCAGGACATCCAGGCCAACCAGGACACCCAGGACATCCAGGCAAACCAGGACACCCAGGCCAACCAGGACACCCAGGACACCCAGGCAAACCAGGACACCCAGGCCAACCAGGACACCCAGGACACCCAGGACACCCAGGACACCCAGGGCAGCCAGGACACCCAGGACACCCAGGACACCCAGGCAAACCAGGACACCCAGGACATCCAGGCAAACCAGGACATCCAGGCAAACCAGGACATCCAGGCAAACCAGGACACCCAGGCCACCCAGGACATCCAGGTAAACCAGGACACCCAGGCCAACCAGGACACCCAGGCAAACCAGGACACCCAGGCCAACCAGGACACCCAGGACATCCAGGACACCCAGGGCAGCCAGGGCAACCAGGACACCCAGGGCAACCAGGACACCCAGGCAAACCAGGACACCCAGGACACCCAGGCAAACCAGGACACCCAGGCCATTCAGGACACCCAGGACACCCAGGAGGCCCTGGACACCCAGAGAAACCATGTGATAAACCAGGACACCAAGGACATCCAGGAGGCCCAGGACATCCAGGAGGCCCAGGACACCCAGGCAAACCAGAACATCCAGGACATCCAGGCAAACCAGGACACCCAGGACACCCAGGGCAACCAGGACACCCAGGACATCCAGGCAAACCAGGACACCCAGGCCAACCAGGACACCCAGCACACCCAGGCAAACCAGGACATCCAGGACACCCAGGACATCCAGGCAAACCAGGACACCCAGGCCAACCAGGACACCCAGGACACCCAGGCAAACCAGGACACCCAGGCCAACCAGGACACCCAGGACACCCAGGCAAACCAGGACATCCAGGTCAACCAGGACACCCAGGCCAACCAGGACACCCAGGACACCCAGGCAAACCAGGACACCCAGGCCAACCAGGACACCCAGGACACCCAGGCAAACCAGGACATCCAGGTCAACCAGGACACCCAGGCCAACCAGGACACCCAGGACACCCAGGCAAACCAGGACACCCAGGCCAACCAGGACACCCAGGACACCCAGGCAAACCAGGACACCCAGGCCAACCAGGACACCCAGGACACCCAGGACACCCAGGGCAGCCAGGACACCCAGGACACCCAGGACACCCAGGCAAACCAGGACACCCAGGACATCCAGGCAAACCAGGACATCCAGGCAAACCAGGACATCTAGGCAAACCAGGACACCCAGGCCACCCAGGACATCCAGGCAAACCAGGACACCCAGGACATCCAGGCAAACCAGGACACCCAGGGCAACCAGGCCATCCAGGCAAACCAGGACACCCAGGCAAACCAGGACACCCAGGCAAACCAGGACACCCAGGACACCCAGGCAAACCAGGACACCCAGGACATCCAGGCAAACCAGGACACCCAGGACATCCAGGCAAACCAGGACACCCAGGGCAACCAGGCCATCCAGGCAAACCAGGACACCCAGGCAAACCAGGACACCCAGGACACCCAGGCAAACCAGGACACCCAGGCAAACCAGGACACCCAGGCAAACCTGGACACCCAGGCCAACCAGGACACCCTGGACATCCAGGCAAACCAGGACACCCAGGCCAACCAGGATACCCAGGACACCCAGGTCAACCAGGACATCCAGGAGGCCCTGGACACCCAGAGAAACCATGTGATAAACCCGGACACCCAGGACACCCAGGCAAACCAGGACACCCAGGACACCCAGGCAAACCAGGACACCCAGGGCAACCAGGCCATCCAGGACATCCAGGACACCCAGGCAAACCAGGACACCCAGGGCAGCCAGGACACCCAGGACACCCAGGGCAGCCAGGGCACCCAGGACACCCAGGGCAGCCAGGACATCCAGGCAAACCAGGACACCCAGGACACCCAGGCAAACCAGGACACCCAGGGCAACCAGGCCATCCAGGACATCCAGGACACCCAGGCAAACCAGGACACCCAGGGCAGCCAGGACACCCAGGACACCCAGGGCAGCCAGGACACCCAGGACACCCAGGGCAGCCAGGACACCCAGGACACCCAGGGCAGCCAGGGCACCCAGGACACCCAGGGCAGCCAGGACATCCAGGCAAACCAGGACATCCAGGTATCCATCCATATCATTTAAAACTGGCATACTGCACTAATATACGATGTACTGAAAAAGGCATAAATTTACGTTTTAGTACCGAGCCTGGTATACCCTATTCGAAAAAATCGGAAATTTCTCGCAACAGTACCCTTAGCACGAACAGCTATCGAGAAAAAAAACGCGCGTAAAATTACTCGATAAAGAATTATCTATGGAAATTTTAATTTCGCTATTCGGCATTAGCGTATAGTTGGCAGCCTCACCATGGAATTAGAAGGTTTTGACTAGGTCAAAAAATTGTTAGTAAATAGTTATAAATAGTGAACTATCGCATATAAATAGTGATACTATGGTTCAAAAGATATTTGAGTATCTTGGTGAGGCTGCTATCTTGACGTCAAGCTAGCAGACACCTTAAGAAATACAGTTCGTATCAATGTGATTTATATGCCAAAAAATTGTTAGGAAATAGTGAATCGTATACGCAAAATTTCAATAATATTGCTTCAGTACAAGCCGAGATATTACGATCTCAAAGTGGGCTGCTAACTTGACGTTTCTGGCAATGGCGATTCCAGAGAAACGGGTACAAGTTATAAACAAATAAATATATCAAAAAATTGTTAGTGAAATTGTGATTCTTACGATTTAAATAAAAAAAGAATTCTTCATTGCTATTTTCTAAAAATCGAATGTTAACTTCTACATAGTAATCTGAATATAGGCTGTCGATCAATATTGAACTTTGCTCCACGGTAATAAGGTTTAAACTTGATTGCAATCATGAGGTGAGTACTATCAAGCAAAGACACCTTAAGAAATACAGTTCGTATCAATGTGATTTATATGCCAAAAAATTGTTAGGAAATAGTGAATCGTATACGCAAAATTTCAATAATATTGCTTCAGTACAAGCCGAGATATTACGATCTCAAAGTGGGCTGCTAACTTGACGTTTCTGGCAATGGCGATTCCAGAGAAACGGGTACAAGTTATAAACAAATAAATATATCAAAAAATTGTTAGTGAAATTGTGATTCTTACGATATAAATAAAAAAAGAATTCTTCATTGCTATTTTCTAAAATTCGAATGTTAACTTCTACATAGTACTCTGAATATAGGCTGTCGATCAATATTGAACTTTGCTCCACAGTAATAAGGTTTAAACTTGATTGCAATCATGAGGTGAGTACTATCAAGCAAAAAAGTGAAATTTATATCTTTTGACTGTGTCAATAGTCATATCCTCAGTGCAAGGCTATTGATTTGGTATAAGTAAACAAATATTTTTCTACTTACTTTTTTAATTTATTTTTTATTAAATCTCATCAAAAAAAATTTGATTGTGTAATACTACTCTAATAATAATTAATACTACTACTCAAATCATCGGTAATACCACAGCCTAAAGAGTATTCTTCTTACAGTCGGACATCGCCCTTTGTGTTGGCGCAAAAGCCGCCGTTCGTCTAGACAGTTGACGCAACGACTAAAAGTGTAAGGGTTGGCACGATGTAATTTGCCTTTTCGAATTTTAAAAATATATAGGAAAAATAAGATAGACACTTCAAAATTCTTGTTTTATTCTTTGAATTATTTATTGTCATTTTTTTCTAGAAGGTAAGAATATTTTTTTCAAATTTGTCTCTTTTCCTTCTTTTAATGCTCTTAAAATAAGGAAAAGAAAAAGTTTTTCTTAGTATTTTCTCTTTTTTTCTTCTTCTTGCATCATAAGTGCGAGGAATTATAGGAATTATGGAAAGGATATGGAAAGGATGTATGATAATCATAATTTTAATTGTAAATCATTACTAATTTAGGGCTAAATAAGTATAAAATAAATCTTAAATTAGTACTCAATTAGGAAATAATAATGAAAAAATAAGTTCCAAGATGGCGGCTGACAACTTTTTGTTTATGGGCCGATATCGATGAAACTCGGTTTTTGGTACCATTTTGACACAAAAATAACAACGCAAGGTAACGCAATGGGAAAATATTAAAAAATTCAAGATGGCGGCCAACTTTTTTGTTTGCGGGCCGATTTCGATGAAACTCGGTTTTTGGTAGTATTTTGACAAGAAAACAGCAACGCAATGTTAAAATGTAAAAAAAATTCAAGATGGCGGCCAACTTTTTTGTTTGCGGACCGATTTCGATGAAACTCGGTTTTCGGTAGTATTTTGACAAGAAAACAGCAACGCAATGTTAAAATGTAAAAAATACAAGATGGCGGCCAACTTTTTTGTTTGCGGGCCCATTTCGATGAAACTCGGTTTTTCGTAGTTTTTGGCAAGAAAACAGCAACGCAATGTTAAAAATGTAAAAAATTCAAGATGGCAGCCAACTTTTTTGTTTGCGGACCGATTTCGATGAAACTCGGTTTTTGGTAGTATTTTGGCAAGAAAACAGCAACGCAATGTTAAAAAAATCAAAATTCAAGATGGCGGCCAACTTTTTTGTTCGCGGGCTGATTTCGATGAAACTCGGTTTTTGGTAGTATTTTAGCAAGAAAACAGCAACGCAATGTTAAAAATGAAAAAAAAATTCAAGCTGGCGGCCAACTTTTTGTTTGCGGGCCGATTTCGATGAAACTCGGTTTTTCGTAGTATTTTGGTAAGAAAACAGCAACGCAATGTTAAAAATGAAAAAAATTCAAGATGGCGGCCAACTTTTTTGTTTGCGGGCCGATTTCGATGAAACTCGGTTTTTCGTAGTATTTTGGCAAGAAAACAGCAAAGCAATGTTAAAAATGTAAAAAATTCAAGATGGCAGCCAACTTTTTTGTTTGCGGACCGATTTCGATAAAACTCTGTTTTTGGTACCTAGTATTTTGGCAAGAAAACAGCAACGCAATGTTAAAAAAAATATAAAAATTCAAGATGGCGGTAATTTTTTTTGTTTGCGGGCCGATTTCAATGAAACTCAGTTTTTGGTAGTATTTTGACAAGAAAACAGCAACTCAATGTTAAAAATGTAAAAAATTCAAGATGGCGGCCAACTTTTTTGTTTGCGGACCGATTTCGATGAAACTCGGTTTTTGGTAGTATTTTAGCAAGAAAACAGCAACGCAATGTTAAAAATGAAAAAAATTCAAGGTGGCGGCCAACTTTTTTGTTTGCGGGCCGATTTCAATGAAACTCGGTTTTTCGTAGTATTTTGGTAAGAAAACAGCAACGCAATGTTAAAAATGAAAAAAATTCAAGATGGCGGCCAACTTTTTTGTTTGCGGGCCGATTTCGATGAAACTCGGTTTTTCGTAGTATTTTGGCAAGAAAACAGCAAAGCAATGTTAAAAATGTAAAAAATTCAAGATGGCAGCCAACTTTTTTGTTTGCGGACCGATTTCGATGAAACTCGGTTTTTGGTACCTAGTATTTTGGCAAGAAAACAGCAACGCAATGTTAAAAAAAATAAAAATTCAAGATGGCGGTAATTTTTTTTGTTTGCGGGCCGATTTCGATGAAACTCAGTTTTTGGTAGTATTTTGACAAGAAAACAGCAACTCAATGTTAAAAATGTAAAAAATTCAAGATGGCGGCCAATTTTTTTGTTTGCGGACCGATTTCGATGAAACTCAGTTTTGGGAACTATTTCGACAACAAAACAGCAACGCAATATTAAAAATATAAAAATCCAAGATGGCGGCCAACTTTTTGTTTGTGGGCCAATTTAGATTAAACTCGATTTTGGATACTATTTTAACAACAAAACAGCAACGCAATGTTAAAAATATGAAAAATCCAAGATGGCGGCCAACTTTTTTGTTTGTGGGCTGATTTAGAAGAAATTCGGTTTTGGGTACTATCTCGACAACAAAACAGCAACGCAATGTTGAAAATATGAACTATCCAAGATGGCGGCCAACTTTTTTGTTTGTGAGCCGATTTAGAAGAAACTCGGTTTTTGGTACTATTTCGACAACAAAACAGCAACGCAATGTTAAAAATATAAAAAATCCAAGATGGCGGCCAACTTTTTTGTTTGTGGGCCGATTTAGATAAAACTCGGTTTTGGGTACTATTTCGACAACAAAACAGCAACGCAATGCTAAAAATATAAAAAAATCCAAGATGGCGGCCAACTTTTTTGTTTGTGGGCCGATTTAGATGAAACTTGGTTTTGGGTACTATTTCGACAACAAAACAGCAATGCAATGTTAAAAATATGAAAAATCCAAGATGGCGGCCAACTTTTTTGTTTGTGGACCGATTTAGATAAAACTCGGTTTTGGGTACTATTTCGACAACAAAACAGCAACGCAACGTTAAAAATATAAAAAATCCAAGATGGCGGCCAACTTTTTTGTTTGTGGGCCGATTTAGATGAAACTCGGTTTTGGGTACTATTTCGACAACAAAACAGCAATGCAATGTTAAAAATATAAAAAAAACCAAGATGGCGGCCAACTTTTTTGTTTGTGGGCCGATTTAGATGAAACTCGGATGCGGGTACTATTTCGACAACAAAACAACAACGCAATGTTAAAAATATAAAAAAATCCAAGATGGCGGCCAACTTTTTTGTTTGGTGGCCGATTTAGACGAAACTCGGTTTTGGGAACTATTTCGACAACAAAACAGCAACGCAATGTAAAAAATATAAAAAATCCAAGATGGCGGCCAACTTTTTGTTTATGGGCCGATTTAGATAAAACTCGGTTATGGGTACTATTTCGACAACAAAACAGCAACGCAATGTTAAAAATAGGAAAATTCCAAAATGGCGGCCAACTTTTTTGTTTGTGGGCCGATTTAGAAGAAACTCGGTTTTGGGTACTATTTCGACAACAAAACAGCAACGCAATATTAAAAATATAAAAATCCAAGATGGCGGCCAACTTTTTTGTTTGTGGGCCAATTTAGATAAAACTCGGTTTTGGGTACTATTTCGACAACAAAACAGCAACGCAATGTTAAAAATATAAAAAAATCCAAGATGGCGGCCAACTTTTTGTTTATGAGCCGATTTAGATAAAACTCGGTTATGGGTATTATTTCGACAACAAAACAGCAACGCAATGTTAAAATATAAAAAACCCAAGATGGCTGCCAACTTTTTTGTTTGTGGGCCGATTTAGATGAAACTTGGTTTTGGGTACTATTTCGACAACAAAACAGCAATGCAATGTTAAAAATATGAAAAATCCAAGATGGCGGCCAACTTTTTTGTTTGTGGACCGATTTAGATAAAACTCGGTTTTGGGTACTATTTCGACAACAAAACAGCAACGCAATGTTAAAAATATAAAAAATCCAAGATGGCGGCCAACTTTTTTGTTTGTGGGCCGATTTAGATGAAACTCGGTTTTGGGTACTATTTCGACAACAAAACAGCAATGCAATGTTAAAAATATAAAAAAAACCAAGATGGCGGCCAACTTTTTTGTTTGTGGGCCGATTTAGATGAAACTCGGATGCGGGTACTATTTCGACAACAAAACAACAACGCAATGTTAAAAATATAAAAAAATCCAAGATGGCGGCCAACTTTTTTGTTTGGTGGCCGATTTAGACGAAACTCGGTTTTGGGAACTATTTCGACAACAAAACAGCAACGCAATGTAAAAAATATAAAAAAATCCAAGATGGCGGCCAACTTTTTGTTTATGGGCCGATTTAGATAAAACTCGGTTATGGGTACTATTTCGACAACAAAACAGCAACGCAATGTTAAAAATAGGAAAATTCCAAAATGGCGGCCAACTTTTTTGTTTGTGGGCCGATTTAGAAGAAACTCGGTTTTGGGTACTATTTCGACAACAAAACAGCAACGCAATATTAAAAATATAAAAATCCAAGATGGCGGCCAACTTTTTTGTTTGTGGGCCAATTTAGATAAAACTCGGTTTTGGGTACTATTTCGACAACAAAACAGCAACGCAATGTTAAAAATATAAAAAAATCCAAGATGGCGGCCAACTTTTTGTTTATGAGCCGATTTAGATAAAACTCGGTTATGGGTATTATTTCGACAACAAAACAGCAACGCAATGTTAAAAATAGGAAAAATCCAAGATGGATTTAGATGAAACTCGGTTTTGGGTAGGGTGTAGTGTGAACACCAAAAGTTCTGAGTCTCATATTTCTCTCATTTTTGTAGATATGAATTCCATTTTTTACAGGAACGGAGTCTACTCAATTAGGTATAGTATGGCATTTATAGTTTTATTAATAAATAGATACATAACCAATAACAAGACTTTTAAAAGAAAATGGGAATTGTTTCAATGTGTATACCTAGGTGGAAGAAACACCCCGTGTCCAACAATGAAACACTGTTATTAATTTTGCCTTTTTATATAAAGTGGAACATGTAAATTACAAAATCTGTTGAATTACAATCAATGAAGGTTTTTTCAGAGTATTCCACAATTATTCAGACTTTAAAAGTACCTCTAGGTTTGTCTCCGGTACAATTATTTAGTGACTTAAAGATTAACGAGTCCTAATTTTTTAAATCTTAGTAAGGCACCTTTTTTTAGGCAAAAACTATTTAAAATCAACAGTTACTCATAATAGGCATTAATATCTTAAGTAAAGTTTGAGCGTGGGCGGGGACTTTTATTGTCCATTTTAGCAAGTCTAGCGCTAAAATGAATGTTGCCTTCGTTGATTGATAGGACACTTTATAACCTTAGAAAGCTGCAGAACTGTATTAACCAAATTTTTCTGCTTGTTTTCTGGTAC
Organism: Agriphila geniculea; assembly: GCA_943789525.1. NCBI lineage: Eukaryota > Metazoa > Arthropoda > Insecta > Lepidoptera > Crambidae > Agriphila > Agriphila geniculea. Next base: position 11,192,368 of record OX038893.1, read on the forward strand.
GCATTGTATTTCAATATTTGTTGAACGTGTCTGTAACTCAAGCTGTGCCAGTCTAGAAAAAAGGTTTTGATTAGCTGAACGTAGCGACTCATTTTCCTTGCAGACATCATTCAAAGTGGCCAACTGGGCGGCGTGTTGCGTTTTTATGCTATCCAGATCCTGGCTGAATGCCGAGAGAGATGATTCAAAGCCAACTATCATATTTTGCAAGGCAACAATTTTTGGATTAATAACATCCTCGAAAGCATTGTAAATCTCCTCTCTAATAATGTCCCTTAAATCATTGGCCGAAGGGCAGGAACAACTCGTTGGCGCAGGATAACTTGACTTCAAGCGCTGGGTAACGAAGCTATCATTGGAGACAGTGGGTAATTTAGCTCTCGTTGGTGTAATCGTGTTATTACCCTTTTTGGGCTCGCGAATGTGGCAGAAATCACAAATTCAGGCGTTTTTAGTATCAGCTGTCATCGCATTCTAATCTGCGAGTAAATATGCAGTGCACTGCAAATGATAATTGTCTTTGCAACGTTTACATTGCATGAATATTGCTCCATCCATGATATTAGGACATCCCGCGCACTCAGATGATCCTTTAGTCGACATTTTTTATTCTTATACAATTTCAATAATCTTATACCTTACTACGGCTTTGGTGAATGAAGATGTTTTAGTAAATCAAAATTAATTAAATAGTAATGTCCAAAAATATCTTCAATACAAATTAAAAAAAAAATATCTTTAAAAATAAATAAAATGTCTCTAAAAAAAATTTGGGAGAAAAAGTCTTTATAAGCGAGGATCGATCTTCGGGCCACTCACAGCTGAATTCAGTATGCAGCACTCAGTGTGCTAACGTATGCGCCAAAGCGACTTAAAGCGTTCAAAGTATTGATCAGTTAAGTAGGGTTTGAAACTTGATGTATGAGTTGGTTTGAGTATGAGGTCAAGACGAAAATAATAATTATTGTACTACCTCAACACTGATAATATCACTGATGATAATATTTAGTTTTAACACTGGAGATGAGATTTATTACGCAAATTAAAACGCAGTTTTATCACTTTTCTGAGGATAATGCTCAGACTATATTCAGCAGTTTTTAATAATCCACTGATTAATTTTTTAATCAGTGGATTATTAAATATTGAACTGAATGTTTTTTGCACTGAATTGCACTGAATATTTTTTGAGCACAAATACACACTTTTAAACCATAGGTAAAGTTCTACAAACGATATCACTGGTGAATCACTAGACAAATTATTGATTTAACTTGATTCCAAATGTTAGAATTGTGATTTAAAATTATTGGGCAATATTTAACGTAGAGACTATGTTTACTACAAAGCGCCATCTGGCGGATTTAGATGAAACTCCGTACTATTTCTAACATTGCGTTGCTGTTTTGTTGTCAAAATAGTACCGAAAACCGAGTTTCATCTAAATCGGCCCACAAACAAAAAAGTTGGCCGCCATCTTGGGTTTTTTATATTTTAAACATTGTGTTGCTGTTTTATTGTCAAAATAGTACCCAAAACCGAGTTTTATCTAAATCGGCCCATAAACAAAAAAGATGGCCGCCATCTTGGATTTTTTATATTTTTAACATTGCGTTGCTGTTTTGTTGTCGAAATAGTACCCAAAACCGAGTTTTATCTGAATCGGCCCACAAACAAAAAAGTTGGTAGCATCTTGGGATTTTTTTATTTTTAACATTGCGTTGCTGTTTTGTTGTCAAAATAGTACTCAAAACCGAGTTTCATTTAAATTGGCCCACAAACAAAAAAGTTGGCCGCCATCTTGGATTTTTTATATTTTTAACATTACTTTGCTGTTTTGTTGTCGAAATAGTACCCAAAACAGAGTTTCATCTAAATCGGCCCACAAACAAAAAAGTTGGTCGCCATCTTGGATTTTTTTATATTTTTAACATTACTTTGCTGTTTTGTTGTCGAAATAGTACCCAAAACAGAGTTTCATCTAAATCGGCCCACAAACAAAAAAGTTGGTCGCCATCTTGGATTTTTTATATTTTTAACATTACTTTGCTGTTTTGTTGTCGAAATAGTACCCAAAACAGAGTTTCATCTAAATCGGCCCACAAACAAAAAAGTTGGCCGCCATCTTGGATTTTTTATATTTTTAACATTTCTTTGCTGTTTTGTTGTCGAAATAGTACCTAAAACCGAGTTTCATCTAAATCGGCCCACAAACAAAAATTTGGCCGCCATCTTAGATTTTTTATATTTTTAACTTTGCTGTTTTGTTGTCGAAATAGTACCCAAAACCGAGTTTCATCGAAATCGGCCCCCAAATATAAAATTTGGCTGCTATCTTTTAGATTTATTTATTTATTATTAGTTTAGATTTATTACTAAAATTGTAATAATAGGCACGATCTGGCAACATTACCATGTGGTAAATACTGAGCCTGTAGGCGTGCGTTTTCATTCCATCGTTGGAATTGGAATTATCAGTATTTACCACAGTTGGACCACAGTAAATACTGTGTGTGTAGACGTCGCCTTATACGTAATTATAGTGCGACTATCTTGAATTAATATTTATCTTGTTAATACAGTCGCACTAAAACGTAACAGTACCATCAACATTTCAAAAACGGTAATCAAGCATAAATCCCAAGTTTGTTCTTTTTCAAAACAGACTCTACTGATCTTTGCTTCTGAATGAAATATAGACTTAATCCGGGAAATTCCTTGAACATCAATGTTTGCGGGGACTTAACACCGTAGTTACCATAACTTTATAACCAAAATATACCGTAAATACTTACTTCCGCTAATATACCTACAAAAATACTGATGTTCGGTAAAGTCGATAAAATATACTAAAAAAGTATTAAAATACTGAATCTGGTCACACTGGCGCTCCGCGCTCCGTGTTCGCGTGTTCGCATCGGATTCCAAATATGGAGCGCGCTCCGAGGTTCGCGGAGCGCGGAGCGCGGAGGTTCGCAAACCTGAGTGGGGACACACCCCGTTAAAGTTTCAGTTACTAAAAAAAAATACAAAATATTCATTTTCAAAAAATTACAGGTTAGGGTATTTTCATTAGACTCCTCCCTTTAAGTTATAGTTTTAACGTTAGGTACCTAATTGGTAGTAAAATATTTGTAGTTTTTCCTAAACTAAATAAATGAACTGAGAGTAGAGTATTAAACGACCAAATTTTTTTTGATGAGATTAATTCAAAAATTTTTTGATTGTGTCAATACTCTAAAAAATAAAAAAGTGGGTAGAAAAATATTTGTTTACTAATACCAAATCAATAGCCTTGAACCGAGGACATGACTATTGACACAGTCAAAAAATTTAAATTTCACTTTTTTGCTTGATAGTACTCACCTCATGATTGCAATCAAGTTTAAACCTTATTACTGTGGAGCAAAGTTCAATATTGATCGACAGCCTATATTCAGATTACTATGTAGAAGTTAACATTCGATTTTTAGAAAATAGCAATGAAGAATTCGTTTTTTATTTAAACCGTAAGAATCACAATTTCACTAACAATTTTTTGATATATTTATTTGTTTATAACTTGTACCGGTTTCTCTGGAATCGCCATTGCCAGAAACGTCAAGTTAGCAGCCCACTTTGAGATCGTAATATCTCGGCTTGTACTGAAGCAATATTATTGAAATTTTGCGTATACGATTCACTATTTCCTAACAATTTTTTGGCATATAAATCACATAGATACGAACTGTATTTCTTAAGGTGTCTGCTAGCTTGACGTCAAGATAGCAGCCTCACCAAGATACTCAAATATCTTTTGAACCATAGTATCACTATTTATATGCTATAGTTCACTATTTATAACTATTTACTAACAATTTTTTGACCTAGTCAAAACCTTCTAATTCCATGGTGAGGCTGCCAACTATACGCTAATTATTCGGCGGTAGATGGCGTTGTACAAATTTCCAATACAAAATGGTACTATCGAATGATTTTACGCGCGTTATTTTTTTCGATAGCTGATCGTGCTAGGAGTACTGATGAAACTAGTTTTAATCGTTAAAATAATCATGAATTATTGATTGTCAAAATTGTCCATTAATGCAGGGGAGGCCAACTTGTCTAGGGCTGCGATCTACTTTAAAATTTCCTGGCCTATTGAGATCGACTTAAAACATTTTCATTTTTGAGGTATTTTTCACTACAAAACCGCCACACCCGCCTCCCGCACCGTTTTGTTGTTTTAGGTACTTGCTTTGCTATCACAAGCAAAGCACTTTTTGTTATGTCTCTCGCGATCGATTGCACTGTGTCCAGAGATCGACTGGTCGATAGCGATCGACTTGTTGGCCACCCCTGCCTTAATGTATAATTTGGGAGATATTGGGACTTAAAAAAACATCGTGATAGAAAGAAACACAACTCGCAGACTATTTTGCATTTAATTTAGCTCTAAGCGCTATCGCACACAGGCAACTTAGTCTCCCAGCAACTGTTTTGTCTCTCACATCAAGTCCACGGGATTATATGGAAGCGCGCACACGAAGCGACACGGTCGTCTGCAACTTTTCATACAAATCACGTGAGAGACAAAAAAGTTGCGGAGACAAAAGTTGCCCGTGTGCGATAGCGCTAAGAGTTTAATAACTTTACGCCAAAAACATTTTAATTCAAGTAAAATAGAGGGAAGGCCAATTAGTTAAAAGTCGCTTATTAACAAAGTTCGTTGGACTGAAAAGGTACCGACAATTAATATACACATCAACTTTGTCTAGGGATACAGGTGTTATTATCATACAAACGAGGTAACTTTGAAGCCTTGGTTTTCTGCCAGGGATGTACCGTGCTGTAATCTGATGATGGCCATCCAGGGACTAAATGGAGTAGATTCAGATCGCTATACACACCCAACTGGTCTGATCAGCATTCTAAAAGATTAATGGGTTAGAGTTCTCAGTTTGAGGATTCCATACATTTTCATGCTATTTTGGCGGTTTTTTTAAACATGTCCATTACGTTTTTAGAATGCTGGTCAGATCAGTTGGATGTGTATAGCGATCTGAATCTCCTCCATTCACTCCCTGGATAGCCGTCATCAGATCACAGCACAGTACATCCTTGGCAGGAAACCAAGTCTTCAAAGTTACTTCGTTTGTATGAAAATAACACCTGTATCCCTAAACAAAGTTGATGTGTGTAGTATAGTTGGATTCAGCGTAGTTCAAGTACTGATCATCAAATCACTTTTTGTCACTCGCTAAAGTAGTGGAACAAGTACCTACGACGTCACAAAGGTGACGCCTCCTAGGTTTATATTTTGACAATTAGCTCGGTAACTTTTTATCTGATTTAAACAAGCTAGGTATGCTCTGATAGGTACCTAATTAAAATTGTAACAAAACATTGAAAGAAACTGTTATTTTAGGTAATATTTAAAGAAATATTAAAAGAAATGTAAATGTTTATGTCTATGACTCAATACGTTTGGTGTGCAACATACCTATTAAATATGTAAATTAGATATACATTTGGGCAATACATAATTAGCTACATTATTGAAGTATAAGTACTTTGGAAGTTGTGATAAATACTACACCCGCGCGCATGTCTTCATCTGCACAAATCTGAGTTGGCTAGGTTCAGATTTTGTCAATTATTTCAGTAACCATTTATCCGATTTCAGAAAATAATGTTATCAAATGAAACGTTATTAAGTTAGTAACAAAAAATTAAATTTATTTTTATTGTAGGTGTTATATAAAAATATAAAAAAAACTATGCGTATTTTTATACACACAATACTATGTGTGTAGACATTATGACAATATATTATTTGGATTAGATATGTCCACACTTGCACAGTAAATAATAGGCTATATTTTTGAAGTATACCCCGAACTTTAATTTTTCTAAATCACTGTAAAAATAACATAAATAAATATGACAAAGCAAACCCGCATGTAGATTTATTGTTAAAGCGTTCCTCGTTTATTCAATTACTAATGGTTTAGATTTTTGTACTTTTTTTAAGTAATATCTACAATGAAACTTGATGTCCATTTTTTAGTTATAAATTTAATTACGTGCCACTTGATAACATATTTGCTTAAATCGGATAATGGTTACTGAAATAAGTAATTGACAAAATTTTAAACGTGACTGGCTCATAGATTCGTGCAGATGAGAGCGTGCGCGCGGGCGTATCATTTGTCATAACTTCATTATTTTTGCAGAAATTACAATAATTCAAAGTTTGGTAAACACTTTAATGACGTAGCTAATTATTTATTGTCTAAATATTGATCTAATTTACATATTTTTAAGGTATATTTCACACCAAACGTAATGTGTTCATAAAAAATACTCTTGAAAAGTTACATTTTATTAAATATTATTTCAAATATAATACCTACAATAAAAGTTACTTCCTATGTTTTGTCACACATTTAATTACCTATCATTTAATACTGAGCTTTGCTTAAATCTGATAAATAGTTAGAGATAATTGACAAGGTCTAAACCTAGGCAGTGGCTCATCTTTACGTCATAGCAGGCCTCCTTCACTCCCTCAAGGTCGCGTGATAAGCACCTACCGCTAGCCGTTCGTTCGAACTAGTAACAATGTCGAATCGACATTACTGTGCTGTGTATTGGTGTCAAAATCAAAAAACCAATAAACAATTGACGTTTTTCACATTATGATATTGCTACGAAGTTCACTTAAAAGAAGACAACCCTAACGTTGCGTCGTCAGAAAAGGTAAGAGCACGCGATAGAAAGAGAGGCAACTACTAGGTGAATATAACTGTAAGCCATTAGCGCTGCGCGACCTGAATTGCACTTTATTGTGACGGTGCAAAAGTCACTATTTATTTAAATGACTTTGCGGAGTGCTGCTTCTGTACTTGTACTATTAGTTATTCTGTGGTCATAGTTCATAACGTTCCACCACTTTAGCGAGTGACAAAAAAAAAGATTTGATGATCAGAAAACTACGCTTAATCCAAGTATTATCCATAGCTTGACAGAAAATCTAGAGTTCTGACATTGAATTAAAAAATTAGCGCGTTGCTTGGTGACACAAATGTTTGCGTCTTGAAATGACGTGCCGCCATTTTCACCGCACCCCGTAGAAAGAGAGGGGGCTACTTCCGCCGCCGGCTGTCTACTCTCCATCCGTCACATCCGTCTTACGAATTTTCGATCAGGGTCACGACGGTTACACGGTTACTGACGCGAGTTTAGCATTTTTTCCCCTTTACAAAAAAGCGTACAACGCCGCTTAAGAAGCTTTCACTTCAAAAACTGTAAATATTAATCTTTTCAAAATTGCTACCATAATAAATAAGTATATAAAAAATAAATACATAATTATATTTGAATATATAACGAGTTATTTGGCTTATGTTTTATAAAAATTTGTTCAGCCGTTTTCTACCTGCATGAGGCCAAACTTTACTTTTAGGAAACGTTTTTCTGCTTAAAAAAAACAAGTGGGTGTAATGTAATAGTGTAGTAAATACATCGTGAAATTTTAATCATTTGATTCCCGCAGTGGGGTGGTTCCACTCGTGATTACAAGCAACTTTTACTATGGGGCCAACTCTGATACCGCGAAAAAAAATCAGCCGTTCCATACATTAAGGTCGAGTAGGTATAACGTTTTTGTATGGAACAGCTGATTTTTTTTTCGCGATACATACCGGAGTTGGCCCCGTACTAAGTTTTTTTTTTAATTGTAATGGGTTTGCTTTCTTGGCCCTAGTCTAGCCCGAAAGTATAAACAGGGTCTACGATGGAGCGAGCTTGCTCAGAAGGTGCTTATTCACTCTGGCCTTGTAAAGAGTCAGGTTGTATGCGCTCGGAAACACAGACGCCGCGCCGGTCTGCATTATAAACGATAATGCGTTTGGTACGCATAAGAGGTATATCAACCAAGAACGGGTGCTTGTAATCATGAGTGGAACCACCCCACTGCGGGAACCAAATGATTAAAATTTCAGCGTGTATTTGAAATCAGCATATAAAGCTCTCTGATTTGGTACCCATTTGTTGGGTTTTAGAACAAAAATGAAAAAATCCCATACAAAAAATTATTATTTCATAGCGTGCGCGTGGGTGTAGTTCTTGTTATAAATTCGTTGTTTTTCCAGCAATCTGGATAATTTAAAGTTTGGCGTAAACTTCGTAAATGTAGCTCATTAGTTATTGCCCAAATGTTAATCTAATCAAAATATTATTTGTGTATATTGCGCGCTAAACGTATTTTAGTCCATAATAAAATCTACTTTTAAAAAGATACATTTCTTATAATATTTTTATAAATATAATACCTTCAATAACAGTTTTTTTCCATGTTCTGTTACAATTTTAATTACCTATCATTGCGTACATACGAGGGGAAGTCCAAAAGTTCGCGGAATGGAGGGTATGAAGTAAGAATTAAAAATCAAAAATATTTTTCCTTTGCAAGGTATTCTTCCTCAACTCTAATACATAAATTAGATATATCAATTTATTTATTGATACCGTCGAAAAAAAATGTTTTGCATCTCAGGTCGAATTATTAAGATTTGCGGTCTTCACCCGTCACCACTGGAAAATTACTTCTCTCGAAGCTCTTTTTTATTTATTTTTACCAAGTCAAGAGTCCCCATAAACGAAAGACATATTTTTCAATAAAGTCCGAGAAGATTTTTTTCATTTGGTAATGCATTAATGACAACGCGAAACTCGAATTGCAAACTCCCCTCCGGATTGGTTTGTTTATTGATTTTTAACTCAGTAAATAATGACCTGATTTTTATTAAACTTTGTTATTATACTCCTAATGAGTGTCAAAAATTAGTTTACGTTAAAAAAAGTGACCCTTTCTCCACCATACCCTTCGTTCAGCAAACTTTCTTCCCTAGGCAGAGGTTGCCCTCTTTGACTCTTCATCACTGGAAAATTTCTTTCGTTTAAACTCTTTTTTTAATTTTTTTGTCAGGACAAGAGTCCCCATAAACAGAAAATGTCTTTTTCAAAATAATCGTAATAGATTTCCTCGATTGGTAAGGCATGTAATGACAGCGCGGAACTCGATTTTTTCCCATGAGAAAATTTGTTGTTCCAGATTCGCTTGTTTATTGATCTGTATCTCAATGAATAATGACCCGATTTTTATAAAATTTTGTATATGTTACGGCTAATACCCGAAGTGCGGCTAAACCTAGTTTTAGCCGGCTAAAACTAGGTGTAGCCGATAGCTGTTGGCTAAAACTAGGTGTAGCCGATTTGCTCGTAAAAAAGTTTTTTCTGTTGTCTGTTAAAAAAAATAACCTCGAAATTTAAGGCTCACGCTACGCTTCGCTTCGCGCTCGCCTTAAATTTCTAACCTATATTCGGGACCTACAGGGGTAAAGCAGATCGGTTCACCTAGTTTTAGCCAACAGCCATCGGCTACACCTAGTTTTAGCCGGCTAAAACTAGGTTTAGCCGCACTTCGGGTATTAGCCGTGACATATATATACTTTCAATGAGTGTAACAACTAGTGCAAGTAAAAAAAATCATCCTTTCGCTCCCCCAACCCCTTCATTCCGCGAACTTTTTGACCTCCCCTCGTAGCTTGCTTAAATCAGATAAAAAGTTAACGAGATAATTGACAAAATCTTAACCTAGGAGGCGCCACCTTTGTGACGTCGTAGATACTTGTTCCACTACTTTACCGAGTGACAAAAAGTGATTTAATTACCAGTAGTGACCGACCGAAGTTTCAGTTTCGGTTTCAGCCAGTTTTGGCCAAAAAATCTAGTTTCGGCCAGTTTCGGTTTGGGCCAAATATTGGCCGTTATATATAACTAGCGGCCGCCCGCGACTTCGTCTGCGTGGAAAGTTTTTTTGCTATAACTCGGGAACAATTCATTTTTTTGGGAAGAAAGATACCCTATGTCCTTTTCTGTACCCTTGACAACGTGTATGCAAAATTTCATGATGATCGGTTCAGTAGTTAAGACGTGAAGGCGTAACAAACAAATAAACAAACAAACGGACTTTCGCATTTATAATATTAGTAAGGAAGTAAGGATGGTGGCTCGTTGTTCGTGAATTGTAGCGAGTCAAGGTATGATTCCGATCTCGGCAGCAATCAGCAGTGCTGCCGCAGCAGTGCGCTCCAAATTGAACCGTAATTTTATGACTAAAAGGCTCAATTTAAAGTAAGCGGCGAAGTGTCGCGACTGCATAGCTATGCAACCGCGACACTTCTCCGCTCACTTTTAATTGAGCCGTCTTTCATAATATTACGGTTCAATTTGGAGCGCACTGCTGCGGCAGCACTGCTGCTTGCTGCCGAGATCGGAAACTTAACTTTGGAGGTCGCCAGCCAGCGGCGTGAATCGGCGCGATCTAGTTGAGTTGATGTCTTACGTGGTTTAATGTGTGAAAATTCAGTTACTTGAATGATTTTAATTGTGAAACCAGGACACCCAGGGCAACCAGGCCATCCAGGCAAACCAGGTAAACCAGGCAAACCAGGCAAACCAGGACACCCAGGCAAACACGGACATCCAGGACATCCAGGCCAACCAGGACACCCGGGCAAACCAGGACACCCAGGGCAACCAGGCCATCCAGGCAAACCAGGACATCCAGGACACCCAGGCAAACCAGGACACCCAGGCCAACCAGGACACCCAGGCCAACCAGGACACCCAGGACATCCAGGCAAACCAGGACACCCTGGCCAACCTGGACACCCAGGGCACCCAGGACACCCAGGCCATCCAGGCAAACCAGGACACCCAGGACACCCAGGGCAGCCAGGACACCCAGGACATCCAGGGCACCCAGGCAAACCAGGCCATCCAGGCAAACCAGGACACCCAGGCCAACCAGGACACCCAGGACATCCAGGCAAACCAGGACACCCAGGCCAACCAGGACATCCAGGACACCCAGGCAAACCAGGACATCCAGGCCAACCAGGACACCCGGGCAAACCAGGACACCCAGGGCAACCAGGCCATCCAGGCAAACCAGGACATCCAGGACACCCAGGCAAACCAGGACACCCAGGCCAACCAGGACACCCAGGCCAACCAGGACACCCAGGACATCCAGGCAAACCAGGACACCCTGGCCAACCAGGACACCCAGGACAACCAGGGCACCCAGGACACCCAGGCCATCCAGGCAAACCAGGACACCCAGGACACCCAGGGCAGCCAGGACACCCAGGACATCCAGGGCACCCAGGCAAACCAGGCCATCCAGGCAAACCAGGACACCCAGGCCAACCAGGACACCCAGGACATCCAGGCAAACCAGGACATCCAGGCAAACCAGGACATCCAGGACACCCAGGTCAACCAGGACATCCAGGCCAACCAGGTCACCCAGGTCATCCAGGACACCCAGGAGTGCCGGGACATCCAGGCAAACCAGGACATCCAGGACACCCAGGCCAACCAGGACACCCAGGACATCCAGGACACCCAGGCCAACCAGGACACCCAGGACATCCAGGGCAGCCAGGGCACCCAGGACATCCAGGAGGCCCAGGACACCCAGGCCATCCAGGCCACCCTGGCCAACCAGGACACCCAGGACATCCAGGACACCCAGGACATCCAGGACACCCAGGCCAACCAGGACACCCAGGACACCCAGGCCAACCAGGGCAGTCAGAGCACCCAGGGCACCCAGGACATCCAGGAGGCCCAGGACACCCAGGCCATCCAGCCCACCCTGGCCAACCAGGACACCCAGGACATCCAGGACACCCAGGCCACCCAGGACACCCAGGGCAGCCAGGGCACCCAGGACACCCAGGACATCCAGGAGGCCCAGGACACCCAGGGCACCCCGGCAAACCAGTAGAACCAGGACATCCAGGAGAACCGGGTACTCCAGGAACACCAGGCACTCCAGCAGAACCAGGCACTCCAGGAGAACCGGGCACTCCAGGAACACCAGGCACTCCGGCAGAACCAGGTACTCCAGGTGAACCGGGTACTCCAGGAACACCAGGCACTCCAGCAGAACCAGGCACTCCAGGAGAACCGGGCACTCCAGGAACACCAGGCACTCCAGGAGAACCGGGTACTCCAGGCACACCAGGAGAACCAGGCTCTCCAGGAGAACCAGGCACTCCAGGCCACCCAGGACACCCAGGGCAACCAGGTCATCCAGGACACCCAGGAGGCCCAAGCCAACCAGGACACCCAGGACATCCAGGACACCCAGGCCATCCAGGGCAACCAGGTCATCCAGGACACCCAGGAGGCCCAGGACACCCAGGACATCCAGGCAAACCAGGACATCCAGGACACCCAGGCAAACCTGGCCATCCAGGACATCCAGGACACCCAGGCCACCCAGGGCAACCAGGTCATCCAGGACACCCAGGAGGCCCAGGACACCCAGGACATCCAGGCAAACCAGAACATCCAGGACACCCAGGCAAACCAGGCCATCCAGGCAAACCAGGACACCCAGGACACCCAGGGCAGCCAGGACATCCAGGGCACCCAGGCAAACCAGGACACCCAGGACACCCAGGCCACCCAGGGCAACCAGGTCATCCAGGACACCCAGGAGGCCCAGGACACCCAGGACATCCAGGCAAACCAGAACATCCAGGACACCCAGGCAAACCAGGCCATCCAGGCAAACCAGGACACCCAGGACACCCAGGGCAGCCAGGACATCCAGGGCACCCAGGCAAACCAGGACACCCAGGACATCCAGGCAAACCAGGACACCCAGGCCAACCAGGACACCCAGGACATCCAGGACACCCAGGCCAACCAGGACATCCAGGACACCCAGGACATCCAGGCAAACCAGGACACCCAGGCCAACCAGGACACCCAGGACATCCAGGACACCCAGGCAAACCAGGCCATCCAGGCAAACCAGGACACCCAGGACACCCAGGGCAGCCAGGACATCCAGGGCACCCAGGCCATCCAGGACATCCAGGACACCCAGGCCACCCAGGGCAACCAGGTCATCCAGGACACCCAGGAGGCCCAGGACACCCAGGACATCCAGGCAAACCAGAACATCCAGGACACCCAGGCAAACCAGGCCATCCAGGCAAACCAGGACACCCAGGACACCCAGGGCAGCCAGGACATCCAGGGCACCCAGGCAAACCAGGACACCCAGGACATCCAGGCAAACCAGGACACCCAGGCCAACCAGGACACCCAGGACATCCAGGACACCCAGGCCAACCAGGACATCCAGGACACCCAGGACATCCAGGCAAACCAGGACACCCAGGCCAACCAGGACACCCAGGACATCCAGGCCAACCAGGACACCCAGGACATCCAGGACACCCAGGACACCCAGGCCAACCAGGACATCCAGGACATCCAGGCCAACCAGGACACCCAGGACATCCAGGACACCCAGGCCAACCAGGACACCCAGGACATCCAGGCCAGCCAGGGCACCCAGGAGGCCCAGGGCACCCAGGACACCCAGGACACCCAGGCCATCCAGGCCACCCTGGCCAACCAGGACACCCAGGACATCCAGGACACCCAGAACAACCAGGAGAACCGGGTACTCCAGGAACACCAGGCACTCCAGCAGAATCAGGTACTCCAGGAGAACCGGGTACTCCAGGAACACCAGGCACTCCAGCAGAACCAGGCACTCCAGGAGAACCTGGCACTCCAGGAACACCAGGCACTCCAGGCCACCCAGGACACCCAGGGCAACCAGGTCATCCAGGACACCCAGGAGGCCCAGGACACCCAGGCAAACCAGGCAAACCAGGACACCCAGGACACCCAGGCCAACCAGGACACCCAGGACATCCAGGACACCCAGGCCAACCAGGACATCCAGGACACCCAGGACATCCAGGCAAACCAGGACACCCAGGCCAACCAGGACACCCAGGACATCCAGGCCAACCAGGACACCCAGGACATCCACGACACCCAGGACACCCAGGCCAACCAGGACATCCAGGACATCCAGGCCAACCAGGACACCCAGGACATCCAGGACACCCAGGCCAACCAGGACACCCAGGACATCCAGGCCAGCCAGGGCACCCAGGAGGCCCAGGGCACCCAGGACACCCAGGACACCCAGGCCATCCAGGCCACCCAGGACAACCAGGAGAACCGGGTACTCCAGGAACACCAGGCACTCCAGCAGAACCAGGTACTCCAGGAGAACCGGGTACTCCAGGAACACCAGGCACTCCAGCAGAACCAGGCACTCCAGGAGAACCGGGCACTCCAGGAACACCAGGCACTCCAGGTCACCCAGGACACCCAGGGCAACCAGGTCATCCAGGACACCCAGGAGGCCCAGGACACCCAGGCAAACCAGGCAAACCAGGACACCCAGGGCAGCCAGGACACCCAGGACATCCAGGACATCCAGGCAAACCAGGACACCCAGGCCAACCAGGACATCCAGGACACCCAGGCAAACCAGGACACCCAGGACGCCCAGGCAAACCAGGACACCCAGGCAAACCGGGCCATCCAGGCAAACCAGGACACCCAGGACAGCCAGGACATCCAGGGCACCCAGGTAAACCAGGACACCCAGGCCAACCAGGACACCCAGGACATCCAGGACACCCAGGCCATCCAGGCCAACCAGGACACCCAGGCCATCCAGGACACCCAGGCAAACCAGGCCATCCAGGCAAACCAGGACACCCAGGTCAACCAGGACATCCAGGCCAACCAGGTCACCCAGGTCATCCAGGACACCCAGGACACCCAGGAGGGCCAGGATACCCAGGCAAACCAGGACACCCAGGACACCCAGGCCAACCAGGACACCCAGGCAAACCAGGCCATCCAGGCAAACCAGGACACCCAGGACACCCAGGACATCCAGGACACCCAGGCCAACCAGGACATCCAGGACACCCGGGACACCCAGGCCAACCAGGACACCCAGGACATCCAGGACACCCAGGACATCCAGGACACCCAGGCCAACCAGGACACCCAGGACACCCAGGGCAGCCAGGGCACCCAGAGCATCCAGGAGGCCCAGGTCATCCAGGATACCCAGTACATCCAGGACACCCAGGCCACCCAGGGCAGCCAGGGCACCCAGGAGGCCCAGGACACCCAGGAGAACCGGGTACTCCAGGAACACCAGGCACCCCAGCAGAACCAGGCACTCCAGGAACACCAGGCACTCCAGGAGAACCGGGTACTCCAGGGACACCGGGCACTCCAGCAGAACCGGGCACTCCAGGAGAACCGGGCACTCCAGGAGAACCAGGCACGCCTGGCCACCCAGGACACCCAGGCAAACCAGGACACCCAGGCAAACCAGGACATCCAGGACACCCAGGCAAACCAGGTAAACCAGGACACCCAGGACACCCAGGGCAGCCAGGACACCCAGGACATCCAGGACACCCAGGACACCCAGGGCAGCCAGGACACCCAGGACATCCAGGACATCCAGGGCACCCAGGCAAACCAGGCCATCCAGGCAAACCAGGACACCCAGGCCAACCAGGACACCCAGGACATCCAGGCAAACCAGGACATCCAGGACACCCAGGTCAACCAGGACATCCAGGCCAACCAGGACATCCAGGACAACCAGGACACCCAGAACACCCAGGGCAACCAGGTCATCCAGGACACCCAGGAGGCCCAGGACACCCAGGACATCCAGGCAAGCCAGGACATCCTGGACACCCAGGCAAACCAGCAACACCGGGCACACCATCAACACCAAGCACTCCAGCAGCACCGGGCACACCATCAACACCAGGCACTCCAGCAACACCGGGCACTCCAGCAACACCGGGCACACCAGCAACACCAGGCACTCCAGCAACAACGGGCACTCCAGGAACACCGGGCACTCCAGCAGCACCGGGCACTCCAGCAACACCAGGACATCCAGGAGGCCCAGGAAAACCTGGCCCCCAGCCGCCATGTTATCCAATCCAACCAGAAAAACCAGGTGGCAAGCTTTGTGGACCGCAAGGTCGACGTGGTATGTTATTTATTTATTATTAACCTTTTTATAACAGGTGATAGGTATTTGTTTCCAACGAGTCACATCATCCACTGTCACACTGTGACTGGTCCGGATTCTTTTACAAAAGAAATCCCAACGAGTCACACCTCTTACTTGATGGGAAGTTTTATTAGAAGTTTCCCTACCAGTCACACTGTTACAAAAGTTCCCATCGAGTAACCGTGGCCCTACCATGAGTTGCAAACTGTTTACGTTACAGTAAACTATCGTTTTCTCTCTTTCACTCGTATTGACTGTGAGCAGTATATCCGACAGTTTACTGTAACGTAAACAGTTTGTATCAACTCATGGTAGGGCCACAGGTGACTGGTATTAAAAAATTCCCACCTCCCTCTTCCCCCAAACCAGATCTGCACCATAGACGCTTTCTGAAGGCGATGCAAGACTGAATGTTAGTTCTGTAATGGGTGGCATATCTCGCATAAGCTTCCTACCTTCGCAACCTAGATGACGATATTTGATAACACCAAACTAATGACATCTTGCCAATGTTGTCTCGTCTTAAATATGCGATAGATTGAAAATGAGCCTGGGCCGGCGGAGGATATGGTCTGTGGTAAGAGGTCTTGGGAACCAAGGGGTCAAGTCTGCTAATGTTTACGTCAAAATCGTGGTTCAATTTTGTTTGAATGGCAATGCTTTTTGACACATCTTGCTTCTTAAACCCAAAATCGAGACACAATGTTTTTCCGTTTTGGGTTTAAGAAATACAATGTGTTTCGGTTTTGGGTTTAAGAAACAAGAACTGAGTCAAAAAGCATTACCATTCAAACACCATTGAAGCACGATTTTGACAACAAATTGTCATCATAATTTACAATTGTCGCGTCCTTGGATTTTTTTTGAAAACTGACAACTGGCTTGTATAAAAAGATAGCTGTGGAAGTTTTAAAGGAGACTTTTTTATAGTTTTTGTTTGGAACAATTTCTACTAAGTAGGTACCTATGGTATTGTTTGATCATTTCTGGCCTGTAGGCCTGCCCCCCTACTCTTATGGCCAGTTTTCTATTCATTCGCTAACTTAAAGCTTAAAAAAAGCAATTAGACGATCAAGTCACACGTCGCAAGTTTATGTAAATCACAGACATTATTGTATTGTATGGAATTGATAAGCCTCCGACACGGAGTTTTAGAGTTAGCGAACGAATAGAAAAGTGGCCATTTGAGTAGCCCCCCTGCTATGGTAGTTTGTGTATAGAATTATTTTTAACATGGTAGGTAGATAAAGTACGAGGCATATAACTTGAAATCGGGTGGGGATTGCGCGAAACGCGTATTTTGGCTATGCGTAGCGGTGAGGGGCGCGCGCGGCGGGAGAGGGGCGCGCGCTTTTGGTCGCTCACAAGAGCACATGCGCGAACTTATCCCCATTCCGTCGAAAAAATTTCAAGATACGGGCCTAGTACTGTAGTTTTTATTAGGGTTCCGTAGCCTAAATGGCAAAAAACGGAACCCTTATAGATTCGTCATGTCTGTCTGTCTGTCTGTCTGTCTGTCCGTATGTCACAGCCACTTTATTCCGAAAGTATTAAGACTGCACAGTTGAAACTTGGTAGGTAGATGTATTCTGTTAACCACTTAACGAATTTAATACAAAAATAAGAAAAATAAAAGATTAAGGGGGGGCTCCCCATACATGGAACTAAAACTGAAAAAATTTTTTTTCTTCAAACCAACACGTGTTGGGTGTCTATAGATAGGTCTTTAAAAATGACATTAAGGTTCCTAAGACAACTTTTTCTCAAAGTCAACCGTTTGAAAGATATTCACCGCCAAAGTGGTAAAATGTGTGTCCCCCCCTTTAACTTTTGAAATAAGAGAGTGAAAAATAAAAAAAAATACATACTGTAGATCTTAATAAACACTTTCAACCAAAATTGGTTTGAACGAGATATAGTAATTAGTTCTTGAGATATAGCACATTTTCCAAAACCGCAAATATAACTTTGTCATTCATACTAACACTATGAAAAACAAAGTTATTTTTACAGACGAAAAATTATAGGTGGTATTAAATATGGTATGGTATAAGGTAACTGCGGAACCCTATGGCGCGTGGCCCGACACGCACTTGGCCGGTTTTTTTAAATGATTTAGACCACGCTAGTATTTTAACACGTTTTTTTTATTTCAGATGTAATTCACGCTTTGGAGGCAAGCATGAACTTGAAATTCCTCATTGTGCCCAACGGCAAACATAAGAAATGCTACTGTACTTGCGACACCACAAGCGGACCAAAACTGATCCCAATATCTGAGCTACCACAAGAAATGACCGAAATTGAGAACTAAATTTATTAAAACCTTAGATTATTTATATGTCAAGATAGACAGTCGAAGCAACGAAAGCGTCTAAAAAAATATCACCCAACAGTTGGGTGACCAAAACACGCACACATTGTCAATAGTGTGACCCGGCCATAGTTTTTATTACAACTCTTTGGGCGCAATGATGCTAAAAATGCACACCAACCTCAAAAAGTTGGCCTGTTTTGTTTAGTACGTCAAAAGCGTAAGACTCTATCTGGACATATAAATAATCAGCAAAAATCAACAAAACGCATAATATTTTTTTCTCATAGATTAAAACCAATGTAGTAAATTCATCAAACACTAGTGATGTGTCTATCTATGTAATTTAGTTTTAATGAATATACAAAACGTGTTTAAATCTGCTTAGGTAGGTACCGAACTACCGACAATAATTCTGTTTTTATTTTTAGAAGAATGTAATGATGTAATCAAATGTGAAATTAAATAAATAACTGCATGATTAATATTTGTAAGTTTTATTATGATTACTTACTAATACTAACTACCTACCTCTACCTCTAGTTAGTGCATCTCCCTAGATGTAAATGATAAAGTAATTTTTTGTGGCGCGATATTTAGCGTGGTACAGATGCCGGCATATAAATTGGCAAGAGAAAGTTGAGACAAAAGATGCGCAGTAGCCATAAACTTAGGTGTTTATGGCTACTGCGCATTTTTTGTCTCATCTTTTTCTTGCCAATATAAATGCCGGGCAGTATACCAAGTTTTTCATGATTGCGTAGAAGGTGGCCAAGCTAAGTACGACGTTTAAAGATTTTTTTCAAATCTTCAGTCCCGGTGAGACCCTTGCACAATTTGGCAACCTAAGCATGGCAGATCAGACTAGAAAAAGATATAGAAAAATTAAGGTAGATATAGGACAGTTGACTCAATACATTAACAGTAATAGACTCATCGTCTCTGTGGTCTAGTGGTTCACCCACCCGTGTAAGACGCAGGGGCCCGGGTTCGATTCCCAGGGGGGTACAATTTGTACTCGGATTGATTGGTGGTAGGGCTTATTTAAGTCCGCCTGGCCAGCTACCACCATCCTACTTAAGTCTGACGCCATAACAAATTTAAAAATTGTTGTGTTCCGGCAGTTAGAGGTAAGATAGCCAGTTCCTGTGATGAGGATTCCGGGTGTAGTGCGCTTCCACCTTCGGCCGTATCGTCGCTTAACATCATAGGCATGTATACAATGCCTAAAACTATCAGGCAATGTATGAAATAAGGTGACTGGGTCAAAGTGCGCCATACTTTTTTCATAGTTGACTTTGGTGCAATATAACTTGTGTTTAAGTTCACATATGATACTTGTCGTGATACCATAGGGATCTGTGATATTTTGCAGATACAACCAATGTGGTGTCATTGGAATCTGACAGTAAAATCATTATTTTTAGCACAAAATTAGAAAACATGAACCGTAGGCGCACTTTGCCGACAAATCGGGTAAGTGCGTTTGGTATTAATAAAACGCAATAATGAAGCATTAGAATTAAAACATACACATATTATTTTGAGAAAACAAGCAACAAAACGCATAATATTTTTTTCTCATAGCCCCATCCTAGAAGAATCTATGGTATTCAAACCAAATTTCGGCTAAGTGCGCCATACAATCTTAAATCAGAAGCTTTGAACCTTTTTTCTAAATAGTGATAATCGAGTCTCAAGTATATTTTTTGATGGAATACAATGCTGAGGAACTATTTGATATCATTATTAAAAGGGAACTAAGATAAGGTTTGTAACTTCTGAATTGCGACAAAGTGCGCCATATAAAAAGTCAGTATGGCGCGCTTCCGCAACTATACAAATATGAAGTTAAAATATTTAACTTGCAGAAAATATAAAAAAAAATACTAGATAGGAGTGAAATAAAGTCAGAATCATAAAGCAAAATATTTAAATTGTGCACATACCTCACTCGTTTATCGATCAAAACACTATTTCTTGAGTTTTATGACGATGATCACACCCATAGTCATCTCTGCTCACCACTTTGAATGACAGTGAAAATAAAATGGCCGATTTCTCAAGAACGCGTGACGAGAGCCATCTGTGACTATTACCAAAAACTATGATTTAATTTGTAGCATGGATGTAAGATGTCACTACTAGTATCCAATCGATAGTTTTCGAGATATTTGTGGTAGGTGCACTTGCCCGCTAGGCGCACTTGGCCCCGGTAAGCATAATATTAATTTTATTCCTTGCTTAGGCATTGTATACTTACAATGCCTGCTGGTCCACCGGCAATGTGTAAAATAAGTATATCTGTTGACTGTTATAAAAAATTACCTCGAAATTTCTAACCTATATGCGGTAGGTACCTACAGGAGTAAAGCAGGTTCGATTACAAACAGGATCCGTACTTGGCCCAATGCTGTACATAATCTTCACTTTCGACTTACCTAAAAATTTTAATTGCAATGTAAGCATGTTTGCTGATAATACAAATTTTTTTGCACATCCTCTTGTAAACTCGGAATGACTTCAAAATGATTTGACTCGATTGGCAAGTTGGTCAAAGGAATGGCTTATTAACCTCAATATAGACAAATGCACAGTTCTCCACATTGGGAATCGGAATCCCCGCAACCCCTATGAAATCAATGGTGTTCCACTACGACCAGTAGAGGTACAGGTAGACTTGGGAGTACATGTTGCTAATGATCTAAAATGGGAACATCATATCACCACTGTGACCAAGATAGCTAACAGCTTCATTTACCTTTAGTCATAGGTCTTACGGACACTTTTTGTCGAAAAGCTGCAAATCATAAAGAAAGCATGCCGCTTTGCACAGTGATAGAGGGGGCAAATATAAGCAATTTTGCCCGCAGAATATATTATAATATTTTCAGAAATTTTTTAAAGCTCAACGGGTGCACTGATTTCAATGATTGAGGTGTCAAACGATTCGTCTTTTTATTTTTTATTATAAAAAAATATAAAACGTAACATTTTTGCAGAAAATAGACAAAAAAATATAAAATTTGTAAAAAAAATTGTATAATAAAGGGAAATTATTGTTTTTATTCAATAACGATAAATATATATTATATTTATTATGTTTTTTATTATAAACAAATTAATTCTAAATCCAAATACGAAAACCGCATCGAAATCAGTCAAGTAGTTTTTGAGTTAAATGCCGATTACTTTTATTTTATTTATGTAAATTTTATATTTTTTTATATAAAATCCATTATTATCATAAATTATTAATTTTTAATTATAGAAAAAACTTATTCTTCTTCTTCTCAAAGACATCTAGCGTACTAAAGAAAGAAAAACTGGTCAAGTGCGAGTCGGACTAGCGCACGAAGGGTTTCGTACCAGAAAACGGCAAAAAAACACATTTCTTGTATGGGAGCCCCCCTTAAATATTTATTTTATTCTGTTTTAAGTATTTGTTGTTATAGCGGCAACAGAAATACATCATCTGTGAAAATTTCAACTGTCTAGCTATTACGGTTTATGAGATACAGCCTGGTGTTAGACAGACAGACAGAGGACAGCGGAGTCTTAGTAGGTAATTGAGTCCCGTTTTTGCCCTTTGGGTACGGAAACCTAAAAAACAGTCAAGTCAAGATGAATGTTGCAATTAATATTTATTACATCATAAAATATTGCATTAATTTGTGACTTACGTTTCATTCCTACACCTGCCTTTGCATAATTTGCACTGCAGAGTATAAGGCAGACCCGACACAGACACCGAGAGGTGGATCAGAAAGCCAACAGAAACTACGCGAGGTAAAGGTCGTCCACTTTAAAGATGGTTCAACGACACCTAAGGAGTTAAGGGAGTAACTGGCTCCAGGTGGCGCAAGACAGAAGATCGTGGAAGGCTTTAGAGGAGGCCTATGTCCGAAGAAAGATGAACGCAAGGCTGCTAAAGATAGATAGATAAATTGGTCTCGTTCATTTAATTGTGACCAAATCGCCGTCACGTCTGTCCATTTTGGGGTCCATATGACTTGGAAGAATTTCTTGTATGAGACTGACAAAACTAAATTCAATACATTTCCCATATGGCCCGATTGGTTACTGTAGGAATGAAACGTAAGTCATAAATTAATGCAATATTTTATGATGTTATAACTTATAAATAATGTTACGGAAGTGGGTTTCGGGATTGGAAGGAAACAGCGATCTTCTATAACGACGATTTATTTACCACACACACA
Source organism: Agriphila geniculea (assembly GCA_943789525.1). Lineage (NCBI taxonomy): Eukaryota > Metazoa > Arthropoda > Insecta > Lepidoptera > Crambidae > Agriphila > Agriphila geniculea. The sequence continues at coordinate 11,214,902 of OX038893.1, forward strand.
CACACACACACAATCACGAGAATCTCTGAATGTCGCAGTTCGCCCTTCCGAGTAACGTAGTCTTCCTCCGAGTGACGTAGTCTCACGGCGCTGAACCTTGACACCTTTCTCTGCTGCTCTGCTCTGACTGACACTTACTTCTTCACACTACTTCACCTTACTGACCCGCTTTTCCACTTTCGCTTTCTCCTTCTTCTTTCTTCCTCTTCGCTTTACTTACTACTGACTTACTACACGAATGGTGTGTTCGCCACTGCTTATATACCCATCAGAACTTTCTAGTAACTCGAATTTCGATAGTCATTTCGTTATTCTTTTCGTTTGTCTTTTTATAACCATTTTCTGTCCTTTTTCATCTTTTCTAAAATTTCTCAACTAATCTAGATTTTTCTATTTACATTCCAAATATGTAAACAAATAATCCTAAAATATCAGAAAAACCATTTAAACACTTTGGGTCCGACTGAGGATCGAACCGCGGCCACCTGCGTATAAGGCGAACAGTCGCACCATTACACCACGGCTTCTTGACAGCGAGAGGCTAAATTAGTCATAGCTTTTTGCTCTATATTTCATCTACGTCATGTGACGTCCCAGCTGTCACACTACCCCCCTCTAAGACATGCTCGTCCCGAGCATCGTTGGATCCATGATATACCGCTAACCTGTCCACATGTACTATCTTCGCAGGACTTCTAGCAGACTTCCGGATTCTATAGGTGACATCATTAATCTTGGTAACCACTACGTAAGGTCCTTCCCAACTAGGTTGTAGCTTTGGGCTTTTCCCCTTGCGACGTATAGGATTGTGAAGCCAAACCGAAGTGCCTTCCTCAAAAACCCTTGCATTTACATTTCTGTCATAGCGAGTCTTCATTCTTTCCCCTGCAATCAGATTTACTTCCCTCATGTGCTCATGAATTTCCTCCATCTTCCTTCTCAACTGGTAAGTATAATCCGTTACACAGCAAGGCGTATCAGGCGGGCATCCTGCGAGAAGATCTGCTGGAAGCCGGAGCTCTCTTCCGAAGTTTGCTCGTGATGGAGTTGTTGAAGTACTTTCATGAACAGCCGTCCTATACGCCAAAAGAAACAGTGGAATGTATTCGTCCCAATTCCTTTGATGACTATCCACTACTTTAGCCAGGTGTCGTTCCAATGTCTGGTTGAACCGCTCTACCATCCCATCTGACTGCGGATGATATGGCGTGGTTCGAGTCTTGTGAATCCCCATAATTTTGCAGGTTTCCTGGAAGACTTGTGACTCGAAGTTTCTACCTTGATCGCTGTGTATTTCCAAAGGTAATCCATATCGACAGAACACTTCGTTCACCAACTTCTCAGCAATTGTGACAGCTTCTTGATTAGGAAGAGCAAAGGCTTCCGGCCACCTTGTGAAATAGTCCATCACCACAAGAATGTATCGATTTCCTCCATCCGTCAATGGAAATGGTCCAGCTATATCCATAGCGATCCGTTCCCACGGTGCTCCTACCATATACAATTGTAACGACCCATGACTTCGAGTTTGTGGTCCCTTTACAGAAGAACATCTTGTACATTTCCTACACCAATCTTCCACATCTTCCTTGCAATTTAACCAATAGAAACGTCGTCGTATCTTCAGCAGGGTCCTCCTCACCCCAAGGTGCCCACCAGACGAACCATCATGATAAATTCGCAGTATTTCAGGTATCATTGATTTTGGTGCTACCGTCTGAAGATAGCCGTCTTTTCCAGCAGTATCTTCCCATTTCCGGCAAAGTAACCCTTCCTGAATAACCAAACTGTTCCATTGTGCCCAATAGCTCTTCGTAACAGCACTCATTCCAGCTACCTCTTTCCAGTCAGGTCGTGAAGAGCCACTCTTAAGCCAGTCGACTATCGGTTTCAAGTCACTATCCTGCTCTTGAGATCTTATTAGAGATTCCCTGTTCCACTCGGTGTTGATAGTGTCCGTTCGTATAACCCTGATCGAAGCTGCTTCTCTCTCCTCTTTCCTCAAGCAATGTTTGCAATTATCATCACAGGGACGTCTCGACAAGGCATCCGCATTCCCATGTGATGTTCCACTGCGATGCTCTATTTCGAAATCGTACTCCTGGAGTTGCTCAATCCAACGAGCCACTTGGCCTTCTGGATTTTTGAAATGCAGAAGCCACTTGAGCGCTGCGTGATCTGTCCTCACTTTGAATTTTCTCCCGATGAGATACTTCTTGAAATGCTGAAGAGTTTTCACTACCGCCAGGAGCTCCCTTCGTGTGGCACAATAATTCCTCTCAGGTTTAGACAAACACTTGCTGTAGTAAGCAATAACAACTTCCTGGTCTCCTTTCTTCTGAGACAGACTTCCACCAATACCCACGTTACTAGCATCGGCGTCGACGATGAACTTCTCATTCCTGTCAGGGTATGCGAGAATTGGAGCTTCACATAAGCGTTTCTTCAACTCTTCAAAGGCGGCTTGACATTCCTCATCCCAATTAAATGGTCGTTTTTCTTCGGTTAGCCTATGCAGAGGTTTCGCAATTCCGGAAAAGTTCTGCACAAACCGCCGATAATAAGAGCAAAGTCCCATAAACGACCGCACCTGCGTCTTGTCCTTAGGTACCGGCCAATCTTTGACTGTCGAAATTTTTGCAGGATCGCTCTCCACGCCCTTTTCAGAAACAACATGGCCCAAATAATTGACTTGTTTCTTGAAAAACGAACATTTGTTAAGACTGAGCTTCAGATTCGCACCCTTTAATTTGATGAGTACTCTTTCTAAGTTGTGCAAATGATCGTCGAAGTCTCGGCCCAGTATGATAACGTCATCAAGGTATACCAAACAGGCTCTTCCCAAGAGCCCAGCAAGAACACGTTCCATCAATCTCTCAAAAGTGGCTGGTGCATTGCACAACCCAAAAGGCATGACTTTAAATTGCCAAAGACCCCGGCCCATAGAAAATGCAGTCTTTTCTTTGTCTTTAGGATCCATCTCCACCTGCCAGTACCCACTTTTGAGGTCTATTGTAGTGAACCACTTCATCCCGTTCAGCGTGTCCAGCGTATCATCTATCCTTGGCAAAGGATAACTGTCCTTTTTGGTCACATCGTTTAGTCGGCGATAATCGATGCAGAACCTTGTTGATCCATCTTTCTTCTTCACTAGAACTACGGGTGAACACCATGGACTAGAAGATGGTTCTATTACCCCGTTCTTCTGCATGTCTTCAATCATGTCTTCCACTTCCTTTTCTCTGGCGAAGGGAACACGTCTAGGTCTCTGGCGAATGGGCTGTTCATCCCCAGTATTGATGGTGTGCTTTACCAGTCCTGTCTTTCCAATATCGCCGTCGTTCTTTGAAAAGATATCCTCAAAACGCATTAGTAGTCTCTTTCCTTTCCGCAGTTCTTCATCTGACAGTTCGCGTTTGCATCCTTCCAACGCGCCGTCTATATCGACTCCACTTTTGCTCTTAGAATTCTTAATCTCTCTGATACATAGCACTCTTCCTGTGCCTCTTCCTTTCATCCGGAACTCCACCTCACCACATTTAAAGATACCGTCTTTTATGTCTAGTCGGCATTGATGGTTTGTGAAAAAGTCAAGCCCTATGATACAGTCATCCACAATGTCAGCGATGATCGCCTGCTGCCAGAACAATATGTCACCAATTCTAATGGCCACCTTCTGCTCACCCCTTACTGGAATGCGCTGACCGGTAGCGGTTGTCAGCCGCGGTGGTATTGACTGAATTTCGATTCTTCCATTTTTCCTCATCAGATGAGTCCCTATCACTGTTCTCGACGCTCCCGTGTCTAAAGTGAGCGAGCAGATAACTCCATTAACTGCTCCATCTATGGACAAGCTGTTTCCATCTGAGCTTTGTCGGATTCGAATCTTTGGGGCTTCTCGTCTACCAGCCAGCGCCCACCCCGCAGCCCTGGCAGGTTTTAGTTTTCCTGGTGCTCCGACGCTTGAACACTAGCGTCGGTCCCACGCCTTATCCAAATGCGCTTCCGACATCGGCTTCGAACATGTCCGGGCTCTCCGCAATTATAACACCTTATGCCAGAATCTCGTCGAAAAGTATCACCCTCTGTTTCCGCAGCCACAATCCTCACACGCCCTCCTCTGGTATCGCGACGAACAGCCTCAACTTCTAAGGCGTGTGATACCGCTGCTTTGATTGTCTCGTGATGGCCCAATCGTACAGCCGCCCTTACTTCCGGGTCGTTGATGCCGTCAACAAAAGCTTGAAGAAGCATACTCTCTACAAGCGCAATTGGAGCCGTTTGGTAGGCCTTTCGTACTAGCTTTTCAACCTCCAGTGACCACTGCTGCAGGGATTCGTTTGTGCGTTGACAGCGATCGCGCAATTGGGCACGATATACGTGCTCCAGATGAGAGTCACCATATCTGGACTCCAGGGCCTCCACCAGTTGTTCGCACGAGGCGTCATTGTCCACAGCCTCCAGCACCGTCAATGCTTTTTCACGTAATGCCAGCGTAAGAGCCGTCTTGGCCTGGTCTTTTGTCCATCCGTTGAGGTGGCTTACGGCTTCAAATTGCTTTCTATAAGCCGTCCAAGAAGAGGTACCGTCGAAAGATGGCAATTTGAACTGACCACCACTACCATTGGCCGTTGCCGCCGGAATCCCGTGCGTCATCATCCTCCTTACATCCATCTCTACATTCGATATGCGAGTCTGTATCTCATCTTCGACCGTAGTAACCCGAGTCTGTACGTCCTCCTCAACTCTGATAAGTCGAGTCCGAAGCTCCCCCACTTCATTTGAGACCGAAGTAATTCGCTCCTGAACATTCTTCTTCACTTCTTCAATTTGCTGAAGACTGTTCGCCAAGACCAGAAGAATGTCCTCTCGCTGGCGTCGTGCTTCCTCGCGGTGAGCTTCTTCCTCCCGGCGGTGAGCTTCTTCCTCCTGGTGGTGAGCTTCCTCCTCCCGGCGGTGTTCCTCTTGCTGACATTTGATCTCCTTGAGGAAAATGAGGATGTCCGTAAGCGATGGCTGCACTGCGCCACCTTCACTCTGACCGCCTTCCTGCGTGGAAGATTCAGCACTTGTGATCTCCTCTTGCGGGTTAGGTACACTGGTTCCCTGTGCGGCTGCCATAGCGCGCGTCATGGGCCCCTCCTCCCTCGGCATCACTGGCATCTTACCTTCCAATCCCACTTCTGACACCAAATGTTACGGAAGTGGGTTTCGGGATTGGAAGGAAACAGCGATCTTCTATAACGACGATTTATTTACCACACACACACACACACACACAATCACGAGAATCTCTGAATGTCGCAGTTCGCCCTTCCGAGTAACGTAGTCTTCCTCCGAGTGACGTAGTCTCACGGCGCTGAACCTTGACACCTTTCTCTGCTGCTCTGCTCTGACTGACACTTACTTCTTCACACTACTTCACCTTACTGACCCGCTTTTCCACTTTCGCTTTCTCCTTCTTCTTTCTTCCTCTTCGCTTTACTTACTACTGACTTACTACACGAATGGTGTGTTCGCCACTGCTTATATACCCATCAGAACTTTCTAGTAACTCGAATTTCGATAGTCATTTCGTTATTCTTTTCGTTTGTCTTTTTATAACCATTTTCTGTCCTTTTTCATCTTTTCTAAAATTTCTCAACTAATCTAGATTTTTCTATTTACATTCCAAATATGTAAACAAATAATCCTAAAATATCAGAAAAACCATTTAAACACTTTGGGTCCGACTGAGGATCGAACCGCGGCCACCTGCGTATAAGGCGAACAGTCGCACCATTACACCACGGCTTCTTGACAGCGAGAGGCTAAATTAGTCATAGCTTTTTGCTCTATATTTCATCTACGTCATGTGACGTCCCAGCTGTCACAATAATATTAATTGCAACATTCATCTTGCCTTGACTGTTTTTTAGGGTTCCGTACCCAAAGGGCTAAAACGGGACCCAATTACTAAGACTCCGCTGTCCGTCTGTCTGTCTGTCTATCACCAGGCTGTATCTCATAAACCGTGATAGCTACACAGTTGTAATTTTCACAGATAATGTATTTCTGTTGCCGCTATAACAACAAACACTAAAAATAGAATAAAATAAATATTTAAGGGGGGCTCCAATACAACGAACGTGTTTTTTTTTTTGCCGTTTTTGGGTACGGAACCCTTCGTGCGCTAGTCCGACTCGCACTTGACCAGTTTTTCTTTCTTTAGTACGCTAGATGTCTTTGAGAAGAAGAAGAATAAGTTTTTTCTATAATTAAAAATTAATAATTTATGATAATAATGGATTTTATATAAAAAAATATAAAATTTACATAAATAAAATAAAAGTAATCGGCATTTAACTCAAAAACTACTTGACTGATTTCGATGCGGTTTTCGTATTTGGATTTAGAATTAATTTGTTTATAATAAAAAAACATAATAAATATAATATATTTATCGTTATTGAATAAAAGCAATAATTTCCCTTTATTATACATTTTTTTTAAATTTTCATATTTTTTTGTCTATTTTCTGCAAAAATGTTACGTTTTATATTTTTTTATAATAAAAAATAAAAAGACGAATCGTTTGACACCTCAATCATTGAAATCAGTGCACCCGTTGAGCTTTAAAAAATTTCTGAAAATATTTTTTTGAAGTGGCGCCCTCTCTTATCCTAAGGGGTGAAAGTTTTGCTGCTGCGGGCAAAATTGCTTATATTTGCCCCCTCTATCACTGTGCAAAGCGGCATGCTTTCTTTATGATTTGCAGCTTTTTAATCATAAAACCTATGACTACTTATCCGAAAAGCTTTCGCGTACTTAACACCTGAAATGATGCTGAAAATATACAAAAACTATGTAAGGCCGATTTTAGAATACCTACGCTTTTCAAATCTGGAGTCCGTACTTCAAGAAAGATATTCAATTACTAGAAAAAGTTCAACGTAGGTTCTCCAAAGTCCCGAAAGCCTTGAAGAATAAACCATACGAAGAAAGACTGGAATCACAGAAAATCACAACTTTAAAGGAACGCAGGGAACGTGGGGACTTAATAGAAACATATAAAATCTTGCATGGACACTATGACATCGAGAATTTTGATAAACAACTATTCAAGTACTCACGAAACAAACCTACGAGGCCATCATCTCAAATTATCAAAGGCACTATCAGGAAACAATCCACATAAACATTTCTATAATAATAGAGTAGTTGAAGTTTGGAACAAGTTGCCAGAAGAAGTAATATCTGGGTGAATCAACTTTTTAATGTAAGGAAAAAATCGACCCATTAATTAATTAAAACAAAACTATAACTCTTTTGTAAAAAATCTCTATTTTAATATATTTAGATTATTAAATATACTTAGTTTGGTACAAAAATACTTAATTAATAGTTTAAAGAAAGACATGGGTGACCCAAGGGACTACTTTGTCTCCAGCTTTTATATGAAAAATAAAAAAGTGTTAAAATAGGAGTTGTCTCCTAGGTCACCTATGTTTTTCTTTAAAATAGCGTTAAAATTTTCATGTCTTTTAAGTTTTCTTACAAGATAATTAGCTGAGAGTATTTGCAACTACAGATTAACTTCATATAAAAATGGTTTACGTAGATATTTTAAGAAATGCCACAAAACAACAAAAATTTAATTCACCCATCTGCATAATCAGTTTAGGAAAAGATTGGACAAATATTTAAAAACTAATGAAAGAAAGATAAACTCGACCCATGATATAACTGGATACAGGCTCTTATCAGTTGTCTCAACTGCTTGCCTGACAATTAATAATAATTAATAATAATAATAATAAAACTCAATGAGCCCCCTCGAGTATTTCTGCAAGGCACTTGGCCGTAACGCTCTGGCTTTTGTAGTGAAAAAATTCACTACAAAAGCCTGTTGATTTCGGCCAGGTACTTGGCCGAAACGCTCTGGCTTTTGGAGTAAAAAATTTTACTCCAAAAGCCAGAGCGTTTAGTCCATGTACCTGGCCGAAATCAACAGGCTTTTGAAATCTCGCTATTTGGAGCATGAAAAAAAGTTACGTAGACGGAATAAGGGCGGCGCGGTGCAGTGCGCGCTCGTCCGCGCCGTTGCTGTCTGTGCTCGTGCGCAAATTCAAGCACTGTGCGCTGTATTGCAGGCCGTGGGAATCCACATTTAGTACGAACACTATCGAGGAAAAAATGCGCGTAAAAAACTCAATAGAATATTTTTATGGGAAATCTTAGCTCGCTTTACGGCGGTAGATGGCGCTGTACAAAGTACTATATTTTTTTTACGAAATTAAAGATAATTCATATAGGTACTTACAGTTATTTTATTGTTGAACTCTTATATTAATTAAAAACATAAGCATATTTTGTTTATCATTGTTTTTGCAAAGACCATCATGGAGTTAACAAAACTACAAGACAGGCTGTGAAGTGTAGACATGGGTATCGACAAACACAGATTCTGAATATAAGTAGGTCTTATCTCTATATTTTTTTCTCATCTTTATTTTTCTTTTTGCGTTTTGGCGTAGGTTCTACGTTATTTTTTAGTTTAAGCATAGCCTTTGCAACTGCAGTCTCAAAGTCTTTCGCTTTCGGCTGATAATGTTTATTTTTGCTGCCTTCCAATAACTTCTCTACTGGCGTATCGCCTAACAAATGCGCTAAAGGATTTACGCTCACCAAAGTTGTACCATCGGGCAGTTTTATATCTCTCTTTGGCTTGACATCCGGTTTCTTCTTAGCATTTAACGCCTCTTCAACCTTAACTATTTTGTAATACGGCGCTTCTGCCTGCAAATGAGCTATGTGTATCTTTTTACACTGAGTCGGGAGTTTTGGAATCACGACCTTATGCGGTATGTAAATCGTCTTTGGTGGAGGCTCTTCGGAGCCTTCCAACATTACTTCTTGAGCTACTTCTGGTATCTGCTCGTTATCGTGTTCTGCATCTTGCTCTGGATATGTATCTTGATCAAATGACTCCAAATTATAGTCATTGTTTTCTTCCACTGGCATTTGTGTGACTGGAGTGACAACTCTTACAGTAACTTTGTGCTGTTCATTCGTCTGCTTAAATTGAACTGGCAAAGCTAGCTTTGTTCCGTTAAAGAGTTTTGTATTATCTAAGTTGCACTTAGTCATTTGGATAACACTTTTTTTTTGTTCACCTGTAACTTTTTTAACTATTATGTTTGTTACTATACTGATATCTTTCTTCGGTCCGTCAGATTCCGGTGTGAAACTCTCAATAAACTTTTGGACCGACAGAGGTTTGTCTCCTACGGGTGTTACAGTTGCGACATCGCCAGATTTTAACAGAGGAACTTTCTTGATAGTCAACTTAAATTTCTCATTATTGCTTATTTCCACTTTGGAACCACGTTTGTTGAGATTTTTTCGTGTCTCCAATAGGTTCTTCAGAGTTTCTGTCAGTTTTGATGAAGAATGCTCTTTAGCATAATGATCAGTCAATGCCTTTTTCGATTTACACACCTTCTGACATTTGACACATTTGGCCGACACATTGTTTTTATGTAAAGCAATATGATTATTGAAATTTTGATATGTGAAACATTGTTTGTTGCAAATATTACAAACAAACCTATTTTTGTGGCCTTTTCTAACTGTAAATCTTTTCTGGTTCCTCGTTCTTGAGGCAGACGCTAATCTGGATTGGTGCAGTTTTTTGGCTCTTTTTTTAACTTGCAATAGTGGTTCATCTTCATCAGAAGAATCCGACAAAACAATTTCATCAATGGTTTCGATTCGTTTCTTGTTTCTACGGTTCATTCTGCTCGTTATTTTTCTTTTTAAAGCCGGCGTCTTTTGTATTTCCCCTTCAGTTTGATTGCCTTCAGTTTCAGTTGCACTCATATGATCTGAATTAACATTTACTAATTTGATATTTGTTTTATCATCTTTATCTGCCACGTTAAACTGAACTTTATGTTTAGGCTTATTAACGTGTTTTTCCGATGCATTGTCATTTTCGTTATTTTGTTCAACATCAGTTTGGCCCTCCAACATATGGTCCTCTATAGTATCTTTTTCCTTTACGTTTTCTTTGGAATAAAATGCCGACGGATTAAATGGGTTTTCCGACTTTTGAGAGCTAAAGGAAACATGGTACTTTTCATCAAATTCGACAAAACCAATGCTTTTATGATCCAATTTAATATGAAGGCTGAAACTTTTACGAATTCTAAACTTTTTATCGCAAATCTTACAAGTGTATGGTTCTAAGTCTTTATGTGTAGAAAAGAAGTGGCCGAATAATTTCTTCGGATGTTTAAATATGACATCACAATAAATGCATTTGTATTTGTAAAGATGGAAGTGGCTTTCGTGAGATCGTTGGATGTGTTTCTCTAATGCCGCATTCCCGGCAAAGTCTTTGTTGCAATATTTACACACTTGTAAGTGTACAACCGCCGGATGGTGTTCCATCTGATGTTTAGTTAGATCATTCATCGTTTCAAAAACTATCTCACACCTTTTACATTTAATCGCTTTGCAAATTTTAGAGTGTTCCTTTAAAATTCTTACATCAAAGTCTTTACAGCACTCGGTGCACTGTTTTGTTACCATGACATTATGAAAGCATTCAGGATGTGTAGTATAGTGGCCTTGTAAACCTTTTCTATTCTTATAAACTGACCAGCATACATCGCACACTAATGAACGACAATTCATTTTACTCAGATGCTCAATGTAATCAGTTACATTAGGAGTCGTATGTGCACAGTTGACACAGACATACAAAACATCATCCTCATATAAACATTGCAGGAATCTAGTCACCTTAATGTTCAATAACGAAGATAATATAGGAAACACCTCATTCAGAAATATACCATCCCCACTATCTCTGTGGTTTTCAAATTCGTGAATCTCCAACTCCGACATCGTATTAAACACCATACTACAGTTTGAACAGTAATACTTAGACTTTACCCAGTGCCTGTGGTGCTTTTTGTCGTGTCTCTTATACTCGTTTATGTCGTTAAAAACTCTGTTGCAATATTTACAACATCTCAAATCACACAAATGTACATTCCTGATGTGCACAGCATAGGATTCCAAATCTGTGCAACTGCGGGTGCAAAAGTGACATTTTATTAGGGACGCTTCTATTTCAGTAGAATGCACTTGGTTTATGTGTATTGATAGATCTTCAGGGTCCAGGAATTCGGCGTAACATATAGCACAGGTGGTTTCGGGATCCGGCGCATCGAGCATGATTTCGTCCATTCTTGCAGGTAATAAAGACAACTATTTTGATGTTCTCTTATACCGTACGGTGAACAAGTTAGTTAAATCAAGTTAAATGAGTAAGATTACTATTAAACAATGACTTTGCGGGCTCATTATTACATTACATTATGTATTGCATTTTTATACAACAATGACGAGTTTTGCCAACAATATATTTTAAATTCCGCCTTCAAGTTGGTATTTTCCGTCAAAAATCCGTCCAATCCAAATAGTATAGTGCGGCACCCTGATTATCTAAATAGAAACTATTAAGCGACTGGTTTCATTTGATATACATTGCTACTTTTCTTTGGTATGTTTTTTTTCACCCCAATGAGACCGGTCGCTAGGTGGTTTCTAATTAGATAATCAGCCCGCGAGACACGAAAGATGACCACAAATGGCGCAAATCTTCGCATCATAACTCATGAAGAAAAGACTTAAGACAAAATAATATTTCATTTAAATATACAAAATATAAATCTCTTTACAAGTCTTTTCTTCGTGGGTGATGATGCAAAGATGAGCCCCATTTGTGGTCATCTTTCGTGTCCCGCACTATACATTTTTTTCCGTCAGTGAAACCCCGTCAAATAAAAATACCTATTACTTCATTGGGTAAATAGTATGAATAGCATGCCTTGCCATTTCTTTTCAAAGCATAATGAATATTTAGAAGGGTATTAACTTTATTTTCTGCCCTTTTATCCTTCTGTTTTTATTTTATCCGATATGCATCAGGCTGAAAACATCCTTAAATGAGATGATTAGTACACAAATGTTTAATTATGGTCAAAAATATTTACGTCAAAAAATCTATTAGCCGTCAAAATATATTTTCTCCCGTAAGTGCCTGACGCTAATCCGTTAAATCTGACGGAAAATCTGTTAAGTTGACAACACTGCCAATGACAGTTGAAAGTGAGTACAAAATGTAGTGACAGTGACAGAGTTCTGTCAGTAGTGATGACTAGGGAATGCAAAACCGAAGTGAAATGAAAACCGGTTTTTTTTCCGGTAACCGGTTTTTAACCGGTTTTAAAGAAAATTATTGGAACATGAGCAGTAATACATTTTTGTTGATTTGGTGAACATTTTTACAGTTTTAAGAGTATCCCCATTCACAGTTTATCAAAAAATGAACAGTTAGCAAGAAAATGGCCATTTTACACAATTTTTTGTGACGCCAATCGATCCTGATTCTAATAATGATCAAACACTTTTATGGTATGGGACCAACCCAGGTTTGAGAGAGACTAAAAAAAGTCAGAAATCTCAAAAAAAAACCTATACATTTCGTAGGAAGTCATCGCTGGTCAGGCTCTTAGGAAAGAATTTGTGAAACTGAAATACAAAAATTAAATAAAAAACAAATCGATTAGTTGACTAAGGAAGATGATAAAGGTATGTAAAACATATGCTGTAAATCATGGTCTTACATACAATGAGCAAAAAATCGGAATTTATGTTATTCAAAAGTGCAATCAAAGAACCAAAACAGGTCTCACCTATTTTCCTGAATGGGTCACCTTTTAAACGTGTAATATAATTTAAATATTTAGGTCATATTGTAAATGAAAATCTTAAAGATGATTTGGACGTTGAGTGTGAGCGCAGGGCTTTGGCTGTTCGTGGGAATATGTTGATCCATAGATGTTCACGTTGTTAACTCACACTTAATGTAAAGACCACGCTTTTTAGAGACTTAGAGCTTTGTCAAAACGCTTAGAGTTCAATAAAATAACATCTTTAGGGCGCTGGTAGGAAAAGCGCTATTGTAGCGCATCGGGCATGATTGCGGATGCTAGTGTAGACGGTTTTTATACCATCATGCGAAAAAAGACTGCCTCGGTGATGCTGCGATTACACGGTAGTGCCAACAGTGTCCTAAGGATGATAGCAGAGAGGATGGACTCTGCTGTTCCCGATAGGTTTACTGATTTGCAAGTAATACGTTCATATCGATGAACCTATCGATGGTCAATTTTAGATACTTTTCTTATTAATGTTTATAAACTAACACAACAATAAGTACATTTGTTACTAACGAAAATGGACAAACTTTGTTCTGAAATAAATGATTTTTATTTTTATAAATGATCACGTAGACGTAATAAGCTTCTAGCTAACAAGTTTTAACGTTCTAAATTAGAGCTCGTTTTTTTCTTATAAGTAAAATAAAAAAATATATTTCAAGTCTTCTATTATTGGCACTAACGTATTTTTTATTTACGTATTAAACATTTGGTCAAGGAGGTCTCTATAATCATTATTAATATCTTAAAAATTAACACCATACGCTTAATTTATTTTGAAAATAATTGATATTTTCAGTATAATCCAGGGCCCTAAATAATAAACGTGACAATTTGTCACCTGTCATGACATTTTTATATCCATCGCGTCAATCGATTTGAAAATAGAATAAACTACTCATAGCTACACCGCAATGTAAACCAAATTGTCGCGACAATTTACACATTGTCACGTTATTAAATAGGGCACAGGGCTAACTTTTGTCAGTGTCAAGTGCTGAATAGTTCAGTGCTAAAAAAACAGTTAACTCGTTGAGTTCTGCCGAGGTAGCCACCACTACAATAAAAGTCTCATCTTCGCACGACCAAGATCGCGCCTATTTCAATTATACCACATATTGATCAGTTGCGTAGACACTTATCCCACAAAACTGCACCAATTTTAAGACACAATATCCACTATGAATCAATTTGCAAATAATTAAAATAGTTACCGAACATATTTTGACAAAATGGCACCAAAAACTACCTTTATATGTATTGCAGAGCATAAAACTTGAATCAAACAAAAAATCGAAAAAAACCGGTTGTCGTTTAAAAAACCGGTTTTATTTTGCTTGTGAAATCGACCGAAAAACCGGTTTTTTCGGTTTCGGTGAAACCGGTTTGCATTCCCTAGTGATGACCTATCAATCGATCTTTTTGAAGATCGATTAACGCACTATACGGTCCTCCGATTTTTTTATTCTATTCAACAGGATGCGATTTTCACCCTAATCGAATAGTATGGATAAAAAAACCGGTCAAGAGCGATTCGGACTCGCGCACCGAGGGTTCCGTACCATCATAATTGCACCATTAAACCACACTGCAGAGTAGAATAATAAAATTAGTATTGCAGTTTTAGGTCAGCGCCATCTTTTGACTAATAGTGGAACTAATGTTATCTTTTTTAGAAATTTGATAATTTCTAAAAAAGGGTGCTATATTGAGACATCGTTTAATTTTTTCCTGTAATCTTTATATAAACTGCTATCACATTGAATTATTTCAGATTTTTCTCTTTGCAAACTTCGGAGATAAGGGGGAACGGTTTTTTTACATTTTTCATCATAAGTGGAAAACTATACGGTCTAGAAAAAAAAATGACTAAAAACGTGCAAACGGCGCTCTTTCCCTTTTCAGGCCCTGTTGTAAAAAAGATATTTATTTTTTTATTTATTTCTTATTTCCAAAATAGTTGGGCAAATGTCATCTTAAACTATTCCAAATTTCAAGTTGATACCATTAGTAGTTCTCGAGATGTCCAGCTGTGACAGACAGACAGACAGGCAGACAGACTGAGTCACACCATAAGGGTTCCTTTTTTACCATTTTGGTACGGAACCCTAAAAATGGTACACAAAAAAGGCTGACTGTGACTGAAACTGAAACTTTTGACAAAACGATGACAAGTTAAAATAATATATTATTTTCATTCTACTAAAATAAAATTGAATGATTTTGCATGCATTACTTATTTATTATTTTATAATATTAGGATACGATCTTCCGAAATTGAATAAGATCGATTTACGATTCAGACCGTAAATCGATTCAAGGGGCTACGTTTCGTACGATTCAAATATTACAACGAAAAGGATCGATTGAATCCATGGGGGATGCCCATGGATTCAATCGATCCTTTTCGTTACCGGTTTTTAAGACGGAAATATACTATTGTGTTGTGTTGTGTCGTGTCGCGACATAGTACAGTCGAGTTCCTTAATACTGAGCACATTCATGAATCAAAAATATCTATGCAATGTCAAATTTTATAGATATCTGACAACTTTGCGCTATCATAAAATTGTAAACAATCTTTGACATCATAAGTATGTGACAGCCAAGAACCTTATATTCATATGTGACAGCAAATCAGCAATATTGTTAATAATATCACGACAGATACAGACCCCAAAAATTGTGCGCAGTCCGTTGTTCATATTATTGAGTGCAAAAAAAAGAAAGTTCATAAATATCTATGTATTTAGGTGTGGACATGGAAATAGTACTATAAACCGGAATGAGCGCTTCGCCCCAAAACGAGCCGACAGAGAGGTCAAGTAGATGTATGTGTCCTTTTCTTCATTAGGGTGACCAAACCGTATGGTTGGCCGGAGACATACATAATACTTTAAACTGTTTAATATAAACTTAAATACCTAGGTAGTTCTTTATTTATAATTAACACTTTTTACCGCGTTTTTATTAGGTTGCTTGCTCTTTTGTTTGTTTGAGCACAAATTTTGCAAACGATTTTATACCAAATTCCCGATGAGCTAGAGACTTGAAACTTTGAACACAGGTCAGAAATGGAAGGAAATGCAATATTACAGTGTCATTGAGGTGATCTGATAATGGAACCGGAAGAACGCCACAGGAACTCTATGATGAATAAAACTATACAACCCCATCGTGTTTGGGCTTATTAGAATTGTCTTGACAAGTACTCTGACGGGAGACGAGGTTCAGGGTCGGATGAAGTCTGGATTCCATGCCATAGGAACTCAATATTGAAATCATGCAACCCCATCGATTTTGGGCTCGTTTGAATCGTCTTGACGAATGCTCTGTTGGGTAATAGTATCCAAGAGTCTGATGATGGAGCCGGAAGAAGGCCACAGGAACTCTGCAATAAAACCTTTCAACCCCATCGAGTTTGGACTCGTTTGAATGGTCTTGACGAGTACTCTGATAGGCGGTGGTATATTTTTAGTTTAGCTCGTTAACTAAAAAAAAGAAAATTAATATTTATTTAAAAAAAAATATTTTTTAAGAACAAATTATTTATCACGTTTTTATTAAGTTGCTTTTTTGTTTATATTTTTTAAATATGGTAATTCAACCAATTAAAATCTAGTTTATTCAATCCAATTTAATTTCAAGTGTAAATAATTACGCAACTTTAAAGTTTATTCCGGAGTCGCGGGCGGACTGCCGAGCCGTACGCACGTTGACAACTACCGGTGTTTTTTTTCGTCCTTGTGAAATACAAAACTACCCACATGTGTAAGCACTGCAGTGAAAATGGATAGTTTTGGCCGTTCACATAGTGTAACGTCAGAAGGTGAAGATAATGAAGAAAATATGAACATATCTGCATTCAGTACTGCTTCCTTTGATCAAGAATCACAAAGGAATGTGGAAAAGAGACCAAGGCAGGACAGCGACCTTAGTAAAGAGAATGAGGAGGATACAATCGGATTTACTACTGTTACTAACAGGAAAAAACGCTTACATCGCAGCTTTTCCAAAAGTAATCCTGAAATTGAGATGCAACGGGAGGAGACACAGGTTAGTGAAAATATGTATGAAGTGAGTCTATTTTCTAAAAACATTTTACCTAAACAATTTGGCATGGCGAAATTACTGAAATCTATTAATGTGACGGGGATATTGAAAATTAAATATAAAGGTCCCTATAGAGCCTTTATATTATTTAATCAAAAATGTGAGGCGGAAAAATTACTCGACTGTCAAAAACTTTCTGAACTAGATATAAGATGCCAAAGTACTACTCAAAGTAACTCGGTATATGGTGTTGTAAAAAACATTGATATTGATATAGACGAAAAAGAAATAAAAGAGACATTCAGCTGTGAATATGAAATAAGCTCAATATTAAGACTTAAACGCTTGAACACAGAGGGCCGCTGGACAAACAGTACAGCAATTCGTTTATGTTTTAAAAGTACTTCTTTGCCTCAGTATGTAACGGGATATGGATGTAGATTTAATGTAGAACCTTATATATTCCCTGTGACCCAATGTTCTTTATGTTGGAAATACGGACATAAGAAACAATTTTGTCCAATCAACAAGATGAAGTGTCCTAAATGCGGAGAGGCTCATGACAACTGCGATACAACACGTTTCTTTTGTGTAAATTGCAAAGGACCGCATATGGCATTAGACAAAATATGTCCCATTTTCCAAAAGGAAAAAAACATTAGGAAACTAATGAGCGAATACAACTGGACCTATAAAAAGGCGTTATATAATTATATAGGACAAACTCCAACCTATGACATATATCAAAAAAATCATATTATGCATGACATATACACAGAACAGACTCAAAACCATTCACCAATAATAACAAATAAACAATCGCAAGAACAGAGAGGTTCAACTCTACTATATAGTGATGTAATACGGAAAAATAAAACCCCTCAAACACTAAATATATCAGGAAATAGTAGTGAAAATGAAGACGTGACATCACAAATTCTTAATATCCATAACCAAACTAAAAACAAGAAACAGAAAAGGTGTAACCGAAATAATAGTGAACTAGATTTACAAGAGGAAACTGACGCAACAAATAAGAATTACGATGATTATAACAAAGAAACTTACACAAGAAAAGAAAAGAAAAGTTTTTCTACCTCCTTTAGGAACCTGTTCAACAAAATTAAACAAATAATTGCAGCTGAATCATCATTCGAAGAAAAATTACATATATGTCTGGGATTGGTGTTAAAGGAACTTACTTTTTGGTGTATTAGTTATTTTAGTGACGGTTACTTTACAGATGTAATTAGTGCTTTATTTAAAAATGGCTAGTAAAAATCATAATGCTTTTGAGATAAATATTCTACAATGGAATGCACAAAGCTTAAGACCAAAAATGCCAGCGTTCGAATTAATTTTAAACCGACATAATGTTCACATTGCAGTTATTAGTGAAACATGGCTAGAACCAGATACAGATTTGCGTTTAAGCGATTATAATGTATTTAGAAAAGACAGAGACGATTCTTACGGGGGAGTGGCAATCTTATGTCACAAATCTATTAAAGCATGTCTGAGTCCTATTAATATTAGTAACATTGATATAGAAGTCCTTCATGTGAAAATTTTTAATTGTAAACTGTTGAAAAATATAATTTCTCTTTATTGTACCAGTACAACGCGTACTCAACAGTCAGATTGGGACTCTATATTTTCAAAGTTTCATGAAAATTCAATGATATTAGGCGATTTCAATGGTCATCATATTAATTGGTCCACGAAAACAGACACAAGGGGTCACCAACTATTAGACAGTAGTCTTGATAATGATTGCATTTCACTAAATGATGGTAGACATACCCGCGTAAAATTAGTAAATGGTACTTTACAGAAAACCTCTCCAGATATATCGTTTTGTACCACGGACATTAGTATGAATGTGAAATGGGATGTTACAAATGAAAATTTAGGCAGCGACCATCTCATAATTTTAATTGCTTTACAATATCGCGACAGTCGGCATTTTGTTATGAATGGTAGAAATTTTAAAAACGCGGACTGGATTGGCTATAATGAACACCTCTGTAATATCTTTAAGGATTATGACGCGGAAATACAAGTTAATGTTCAACAAATGTATAACTTTCTCACTGACCAGATTATTGCATCGGCTAATAAATACATCCCTATTAAAAGAAGTTGCAAAGATCCCTCAAACAAATTTAGCCCAAAACCTTACTGGAGTCAAGAGTTATCGAAAGCAATAGCGGAAAGACGGTTAGCACTCAAATTGTTTCGACGAAATCCGAATGACTGCAATGAAAAACAACTAAGAGACAAAATCTCTATCGCCCAACGACTAATACGCAATGCTAAATCAAAAAACTGGCAGTCACTCTGTAGCAGTATTAATGAAAATACTTCACATTCTGAAATGTGGAAAAAAATGCAATGGATCAAGGGAATCAAACGGAAACGCTCCCATTGCGAAGATTATAGGAAGATCGAACTTTTAGATTCACTCACACCTGACTATGTAGCACCTATGCCACCTTCATTCGATTCAACAAATCCACAATTAGACCAAACATTTTCAAAACAAGAATTTGAGACGTGTCTTAAAACAGTTGACACTGCACCAGGGCACGATGGAATAACTTATTCCATGATTTCTAAAATGCTGCAAATAGCAAAAGACCACCTTTTAAAAATTTATAATCTGATATATTCTACTGGACAAATTCCCTTACAATGGAGAAACGTTGTTATAATTCCTATTCCAAAACATAATGACCCTACTGGCAAACTTCGCCCTATTGCACTTTTATCTTGTATATGCAAAATATTTCATTTAATGATTACTAGGCGTCTTGAATGGTATGTTGAAAATAATAAGTTTCTATCTCCATGTACAACTGGCTTTAGGAGAGCACAGTCATCACTAGATTCATTAGTCCAACTTGTAAGTAGGATACAAATTGGTTTTAGTGAAAACTCGCCCACATTGGCTTGCTTTCTGGATATTGAAGGAGCTTACAACAATGTTCTGGTAGAAAAAGTAATAGCCACTCTGGTTGAATTAAATGTAGGGTCGAAAATGTGTCGTTACCTTTGGGAATATTTAAAAGAAAGGCACCTAAAAATTCAGTTAGAGGAAGGTGATACTTTTTACGCTAGATGGTCGGGCAAAGGTATTCCACAGGGTGACCCAATATCCCCCTTGCTTTTTAATATCGTGACTATTGAAATATGCCGTAGAATAAGCGAAGTGTATATATGTCAGTATGCGGATGACTTTGTGTTATTCACAAGTTCTAAAGTCCTGGCGGATAGTGTAGATAAAATTCAAAACTCTTTAAATACTGTTGTGTTAATTTTAAGTCAATTGGGATTGGAGTTATCGGTGCATAAAACAAAACTATGCATTTTCAGTAGAGGTCGTAAGGAAAATCATATTAACATCAACATTAATAATATGCAACTGGAATTAGTTAATAGTATTAAATATCTGGGAATTTGGCTTGATAAACATTTACGATGGACCAAACATATCAATGAACTCTATGAAAAAGTAGTAAAATTTTTACCAATTCTAAAGATCCTTGCTGGTGCTACATGGGGTGTACATCCTTCACATCTCCGTAGACTGTACATTGCGCTTATCAGGAGTAGATTAGATTATGGTAGCTTCTTATATGACAGCACAGCAGACACTCACGCATATAAAATAAATAAGTTACAGAACCAGGCATTACGGATAATTGGAGGCTTTATCAAGACATCTCCCATACATGTGATGGAAAGCGAAGTATGCGTCCCCCCGCTTAAAGTTAGAAGACAATTTTTAGCCTACAAACATATTTTGAAAGCTTATTCTTGGACTGACAACACACAAATACAACTCTTGACTAGGTTGGAGGTCTTATGTAATAATAGTTACTGGAAAAATAAAAAGAAACCCATACTAGTAACAGCTTTAAAAGAAACTAAGGAGGAAAATATATCATCAAACAATCCATTAGAAATGTTCACGTTAAACAAATGGGTGTCAGCTTTTAACATAAAAAATAATATAAAAATTAATCTTGATTCGATAAAAAAGCCCAAAATGTTATATGAAAATAATAATTTAAAACTAGATGTTAGTCAAGAGTTAGAAGAAAAATATAACGGCTGGTATGCTTTGTACACCGATGGCTCCAAATCTCTGAACGGCATTGGAGTAGCTTATTACGATCCACAAGCTAAAGTACATAGTTTGTTTAAAATTAGTTCCTCTTTATCTATTATGACTGCTGAACTTGTTGCAATATCTAAGGCAATGGCGTATGCTAAAAATTTAGAAGTCCGTAAACTCGTAATCTTCACAGACAGCAAAAGTGCATTACAACATTTGATGAAATGTTTGCATGGAAAAAGAGGGCTCACTACGGCTTATACTATTTTAAAACTTTATGAAGATCTTAAGCAAAACAATATTGAGTTGATATTGCAATGGGTTCCAGCACACATAGGCTTGACCGGGAATGAGGAGGCTGATAAGTATGCTAAGCAAGCCATTGAAGAAGGACAACCAACGTGTACTCTACCAAGTTTTACTGAAGTCCTTCATAAATACAAACATAAATGCTATACTCAGTGGAAATTGTACTTTGACGAAAGATCTTTAAGCAAAGGCATTTGGTACAAGAGCATACAAAGTGAACCCCCTCATATCCCTTGGTTTGCAGCCAATGAGCTCAATAGACATCAAATTGTTACCGCACATAGACTGCGATCTGGACATTATCCAACAAAATCATTTGCACATATGATGAGGAAAGCTGATTCTCCTTACTGTGACCAATGTGGAAAAATTGATGATTTGCAACACATTTTGATGGATTGTGCCCGTTTTGCGAGTAAGAGGCAGCAGTTAATGACCAATCTAAAACTTAATAGACTAGATATAGGAATGTTCCACAAAATTTTGTCAGAACCAACTTCAATAGCAGCTAAGTCTTTATACTCTGTTTTTAGAGATTAGCCTTATAATATTGTACGATATATTGTAATAAGTACGATGGGATTGGCATCGTCAATTTATGACAAAAATCCCGAAAACCAATAAAGAAAAAAAAAAAAAAAAAAAAAGTTTATTCCAATTTTTAATAAAAATGCAATGTGCGTGAACTTCGGAAAAACAAATAAATGTTGGAAAAACAAGTAAAAGTAGGAAAACATTGTCTAGTGATCTGTAGTTAAAAAAGATGGAAACGATTTTCGACTTTAATGACGTTTGAAATTCGATTGTATAATTCGATCCCATAATTATACTTGTACATTTACTTTGCTGTTTCATTAAAAACTGTTATTTTGGTAAAGATGTCAATAAGGTCTAAAATACTTGCACCAACCAACCAAGTTTCATCGAAATCGGCCCAAAAACAAAAAAAGTTGACCGCCATCTTGGATTTTTAAAATTTTCAACATTGCGTTGTTATTTTCTTGTCAAAATCGTACCAAAAACCGAGTTTCATCAAAATCGGCCCAAAAACAAAAAAGTTGACCGCCATCTTGGATTTTTTAAATTTTCAACATTGCGTTGTTATTTTCTTGTCAAAATCGTACCAAAAACCGAGTTTCATTAAAATCGGCCCAAAAACAAAAAAGTTGGCCGCCATCTTGGATTTTTAGTTTTTTAAAAATTGCGTTGTTATTTTCTTGTCAAAATAGTTCCAAAAACCAAGTTTCATCGAAATCGGCCCAAAAACAAAAAAGTTGGCCGCCGTCTTGGATTTTTAGTTTTTTAAAAATTGCGTTGTTATTTTCTTGTCAAAATACTTCCGAAAACCAAGCTCATCGAAATCAGACCATAAACAAAAAAGTTGGCCGCCATCTTGAATTTTTTAATCTTTTAAAAATGCGTTGTTATTTTCTTATCAAAATAGTGCCAAAAACCGAGTTTCATCGAAATCGGACCATAAACAAAAAAGTTGGCCGCCATCTTGAATTTTTAATATTTTAAAAATGCTTTGTTATTTTCTTATCAAAATAGTGCCAAAAACCGAGTTTCATCGAAATCGGCCCATAAACAAAAAAAGTTGGCCGCCATCTTGAATTTTTTAATATTTAAAAACTGCGTTGTTATTTTCTTGTCAAAATCGTACCAAAAACCGAGTTTCATCGAAATCGGACCATAAACAAAAAAGTTGGCCGCCATCTTGAATTTTTTAAATTTTCAACATTGCGTTGTTATTTTCTTGTCAAAATCGTACCAAAAACCGAGTTTCATTAAAATCGGCCCAAAAACAAAAAAGTTGGCCGCCATCTTGGATTTTTAGTTTTTTAAAAATTGCGTTGTTATTTTCTTGTCAAAATAGTTCCAAAAACCAAGTTTCATCGAAATCGGCCCAAAAACAAAAAAGTTGGCCGCCGTCTTGGATTTTTAGTTTTTTAAAAATTGCGTTGTTATTTTCTTGTCAAAATACTTCCGAAAACCAAGTTTATCGAAATCAGACCATAAACAAAAAAGTTGGCCGCCATCTTGAATTTTTTAATCTTTTAAAAATGCGTTGTTATTTTCTTATCAAAATAGTGCCAAAAACCGAGTTTCATCGAAATCGGACCATAAACAAAAAAGTTGGCCGCCATCTTGAATATTTAATATTTTAAAAATGCTTTGTTATTTTCTTATCAAAATAGTGCCAAAAACCGAGTTTCATCGAAATCGGCCCATAAACAAAAAAAGTTGGCCGCCATCTTGAATTTTTTAATATTTAAAAACTGCGTTGTTATTTTCTTGTCAAAATCGTACCAAAAACCGAGTTTCATCGAAATCAGCCCATAAACAAAAAAGTTGGCCGCCATCTTGAATTTTTTAAATTTTCAACATTGCGTTGTTATTTTCTTGTCAAAATCGTACCAAAAACCGAGTTTCATTAAAATCGGCCCAAAAACAAAAAAGTTGGCCGCCATCTTGGATTTTTAGTTTTTTAAAAATTGCGTTGTTATTTTCTTGTCAAAATAGTTCCAAAAACCAAGTTTCATCGAAATCGGCTCAAAAACAAAAAAGTTAGCCGCCCTCTTGGATTTTTAGTTTTTTAAAAATTGCGTTGTTATTTTCTTGTCAAAATAGTTCCGAAAACCAAGTTTCATCGAAATCAGACCATAAACAAAAAAGTTGGCCGCCATCTTTAATTTTTAATATTTTAAAAATGCTTTGTTATTTTCTTATCAAAATAGTGCCAAAAACCGAGTTTCATCGAAATCGGCCCATAAACAAAAAAGTTGGCCGCCATCTTGAATTTTTTTAATCTTTTAAAAATGCGTTGTTATTTTCTTATCAAAATAGTGCCAAAAACCGAGTTTCATCGAAATCGGACCATAAACAAAAAAGTTGGCCGCCATCTTGAATTTTTAATATTTTAAAAATGCTTTGTTATTTTCTTATCAAAATAGTGCCAAAAACCGAGTTTCATCGAAATCGGCCCATAAACAAAAAAGTTGGCCGCCATCTTGAATTTTTTAATATTTAAAAAATGCGTTGTTATTTTCTTATCAAAATAGTGCCAAAAGCCGAGTTTCATCGAAATCGGCGCATAAACATGAATTTGATTATTAATATAAACTTTACCCCTCGCCTGCGACTTCCAGTTATTTCCATTGATAGAACAATTTCGTTTTTGGGAAATCAGAAATGGTGTAGTATTTATGGTCACCCTAGTTTTGTAAAGGAATATTTCCCGAATATTGAAATTCTAAAATTGAAATTTGGCGCCAAAGTCAAAATCGGATCGGAGTTGCCAGGATTGACACTTGAATTTATACAACTACAATAATGCTGATTAGCATTATTGTAGAAATCTAATTAAATCAAAAGAGTAAGTTTAGTTTTATTTTACAATTACTATGTGTTATTCTAAATTAATATTTAAGTAGTATATTTTCAATATTCCACTCCGAATCCTTAACTTTGACACACTACGTGATTGGTAACGTACATTTTTTTTCCTACTATCGTGGTATTATTGTTTTGTAATGGCAATTGTGCGAACGAGACACCGACCTCCACCTAGTGTTGTTTCATTCACACAGTAGAGTCTTCAGTCAATGTCATCGATAGAATTTCAACTCTATGTCGAAGGCAATACAGTTGAATTTCTTTTAAACGAATTGTGAAAATTTTTGTATAGTACTCACTCCCTTTATGAACCTCCTTGGGTGTGGAATAGATTTTTTTTTTTTGGCTCCACCCGGTTTGGGTATTAGCCACATCAAAAGGTAGGGAAACATTATAAAACAAAAGGATGACAAAGCGGAATTTGGAAATTTGGATAGCGGAGAGGATACATAATAAATAAATATAATACGGAAATGAAACTTAAATTCTTATATTGTTGGAAGTTATAAAATCGGATATACATTTATATACATTAATATCATTGGTAAATAAAAGACTTACAATACTGGTAGGAAGAGGGATTCTGAGGGATATAAGGGATTCATAAAAGGAAGTGTGATCATGAAGAGGACACGAGAAGAAAATATGGTTAACTTCTCCTACACCAGTGCCACACACGCAAGTAGAATCCTGCACAATTCGCAATCTTGCTAGATGGGCAGGAGTGCACGTATGACCCAATCTCATTCTTATGATGATTGTGGATGAAACCTTACCAAGCTTCATTCTGCTAAACCATGGCTTATTAGGAATATTTGGTTGAATGAGTTTATAAAAGCTACCTTTAAATTGGCTGCTAATCTGCCATTGGGATTCCCATGGTTCTCTGAGTGAAACGCCTGCTTGGGCACATAGATCATAGCAATAATTTTTATAAGGAAACAAGTCTCCAGAATTTATTGCTTCTTTCGCTAGTTGGTCAGCCTTATCATTATCTGCAACATTGCTATGACTAGGCACCCATACAAACGATATATCATAATCTTCCAATGAACATTTTTGAAGTAAACAGCGGCAGTCTATAATGATTTGATGGCTTAGATTACTTTTAAAAGGGAATTTTTGTAAAGCTTCAAGAGCGCTCTTAGAGTCAGAGAAAATAATAACTTTTTTTAATTTAAAAAGTAAAACGTACTCTAATGATTTAAAAAGACCGTAACATTCACCAGTAAATACTGAAGATTCGGGTGGGAGTTTTACTTTTTGAACAATTTGGTACTGTTTATGAAAAACTCCAACGCCGACGTGGCTATTACAATCTAGCTTTGAAGCATCACAATAGATATGATGATAGTCATGCCATTCATCAGCTAAGAGATAATTAAAATTATACTTTAGATTGCAATCATTTTTATGAAAATCTAAATTGAAGATAATATTAGGAAATAGAATTAGTGATTCGTAATTTTGTGAGAAAATTGGAAGATATGATAATCTATGCGTTGGAGCTTGAAAAGAGCAAAATTTACTAAAACTAACAATAAGACATGGTACTTGTTTATGAGACCAGTATGAAGAGGATTCCACAAGTTCTAAAAGTCTACTTAATTTAATGAAGAGAGGGTGATTGTATAACTGTAAAGCTCGAAATAAATATCTGTCACATAAGTATTGGCGTCGTAGTCTTAAAGGAGGATCAGATGACTCAACTTGTAAAGCATTCGTGGGACTCGATTTCATGGCCCCAGTAACAATGCGGAGAGCTTTTGACTGTATAATATCCAGTTTGTGTATTCCAAGGGCGCTACAAGGTTCAAGAAAATATGTCCCATAATCTAAAATACTTCTGACTAAGGAATTATAGAGTTGTTTCAATGAGGAGGGATGAGAACCCCACCAAACTCCAGACAAACATCTTAAAATATTTAAGATTCTCTCACATTTGGCAACTACATAGTAACAATGAGCTAGGGCAGTTAGTTTACTATCCAAGATGATTCCTAAAAATTTGACTTCATTTTCGGTTGGTAACATTACATTATCGTAGTATACGGAAATAGGTGGAGGGCATCGCATTCTTGAGAAAAGAACTATATTACTTTTTGCTATTGAAAGATTTAGACCATTGTTTTCAAGCCAAGTTTTGAGACAATTTAAAGCGTGAGTAAGTGAGTTACACAAGTTTTCAATCGATTTGCTTGTACAATAAATGAGCAAATCATCAGCATACTGTAGTATGCTAATGTTATCGGGAAGGGAAATTTCTAAGTCATGGGTATAAATATTGTACAAGAGTGG
This sequence comes from Agriphila geniculea, assembly GCA_943789525.1. Lineage (NCBI taxonomy): Eukaryota > Metazoa > Arthropoda > Insecta > Lepidoptera > Crambidae > Agriphila > Agriphila geniculea. Next base: position 11,241,854 of record OX038893.1, read on the forward strand.
GCTTAGCACGGAACCTTGTGGGAGCCCGTTCCATACTAAACGTGACTTCATATTTTCAGTACCTGGATTTAAACTGATCGTTCGTTCAGACAGAATGTTAATAATGAAATTAATTATTATTGGAGGGACCTGTAATTTAATAAAAAATTACGTGATCATAGGCGGACGTGATATCAAGGAAGGCTGCCAAGAGAGATTCATTTAAAGAAAAAGCTATTCGGATATCAGTAGTTATAATTCCGATGCTGTCCATCGTACTTTTATTTTTTCTAAATCCAAACTGGCTGTCACTCAACAATCCTCTACTTTCAACAAACCACTCTAATCTGATTTTAATCAGATGTTCTGCAATTTTAGCCAAAACTGAAGATAAAGCAATTGGCCGATAAGAGGAAGCATTGTAAGCCGGTTTAGTTGGTTTAAGAATCGGTACGATCTCTTGTAGTTTCCATGTAGAAGGAATATCGCCGGTTATCATTACAGTATTGATAAGTTTTAAAAGGTACATTAGACTATTATCACTCAGGTGACTGAGGAAGGAATACGGAATACTATCACAACCTGGAGCAGAGTCCTTGACATAGGACAAAACACCTTTAAGTTCAGCTAATGAAAAAGGAGCACTGAGTCCTGTCATTTCAGCATTAGAAGTAGAAGTGAAAGGAACCTGCAGTAGTGAACTATCATTAGCAACATATGGGGGAGCTAATCTATCTAGAAACTGTTCAGTTAAATGTTCAGGAACATTTCTTAGTGTGGACTCTTTAAATGCTGAACGAAAACGGCGAATATTAGACCAAACGACCGATGGAGAAGTATTAGGAGAAATTGAGGTGCAGAATTTCTTCCAGCCTTCCCATTTCTTTTGTTTGAAAAGTTTCCTTGTACTATTAATCAAATCAGACAATATGCTAAAGTTTTCGGATGTTGAGCAAAGATAATAATTTATTTCAGCCTCTTTCCTTTTTTCAATAACAGCAGTACATTCCTGATCCCACCACGGTGGAGATGGAATATTACTGCGATGACCAGTTTTGGTAGAAAATACTTTATTTGCTGTGTTAATTAGAAGTGAAGATAGAGCCGTTGCGCAAGATGAGAGATTATTTTTATCAATGAGTGGGAGGGAATCTAAATCTTGTTCAACTTGTGTTTTAAAAGCACTCCATTTATCCTTATCTAATTTATGTTTCAGACGGGGAGGATGTTTATGTGGATGATTTATAGAGTTATTTATGAAGGTAATCACAATCGGATAATGGTCACTTCCATATGTGGAATTATTTGTTGTCCATGTTAATGAAGTAGCAAGGCAAGGGGAGACAATAGATAAGTCAGGAACACTCCTACCCTCCTCTGGCTTGGTCCTACGTGTGATCTTCCCTGTATTAAGTAAACATAAATTGTTATTATGCAACATTTCTAGAATTCTATTGCCATAATGATTTGATTTAGAGCTACCCCAAAAATAATGTTGGGCATTGAAATCACCCATTACCAAAAGAGGTTTTGGAAGAGATTTTATAATATTTTCAATTTCATCATAGATGATTGATGAGGGGTAAGGTATATATACAGAAACAAAACAAATATTATTTACATTAACAGCAATGATAGAGTAATCACTGCGGTGTTGAGAGATGGGAATGTGTTGGAAAAATACAGATTGCTTAACTAATAAGGCTACACCACAGCCTACTGTGGGGTCAAGCCTGTCTTCTCGTATGCATGAGAAGCCAGAAAGTTTAAAGTTGAAACCTGGTTGAAGCCAGGTTTCTTGAAGCGAGATGGCAAAGGGATTATACTTATTGATTAAATGGATTAGATCAGACTTTTTACTGTTGATGCTTCTGCAATTCCATTGAATTACAGAGTTCATTAAAGTGATTAAGATTTATAAAATTAGTATCAGAAGGTGCAGCGTTGGGCGGTGAAGCAATAAGATTGCTGTTGGATAAAGTTTTTATAAGTGCGATTATCAAATCTTTAATTGGTAAGTTGGAGAGATTGTCACTTTTATTTAGAGCAGTCCCATTAGAGGATGATGGAATTCTGTACTCATTTATTAAGGCATTATGAGCGGTTTTGTCATAGCCTTTATTTGTAATATGGGGAGTTTTTGGCTTAATAAATATGGTTTTTTTATATGAAGTTGTTTTATTTGCTGTTTCATATGAAGAGTTTAAAAGATTATTATTTGAAGGGTGTGCTAGGTTTGAAGATGAACTAGGTAGAGCAGGTGAAGAGGCTAAAACATCTGCATATGGTCTATAAACTGAGGGGTGAAGTTTTAATGCATCTGCATAGGAGATACAGCTCTTGGCCATACTTTCTTTTATGCTTTTTTGTCTAGAAAATTCAGGGCATATTTCACTTATGGCAGTATGTGCACCAGTACATAGACAGCATCTTATTTCGTCTTCATCCACAGAACAGCTCTCACCAGAGTGTCCTGATCCACATTTAAAACATCGTGTAACTGATCTGCATTGAGTTTTAATGTGACCGTAACGACAACATTTATAGCACTGGATAGTTGGAAAAATATACAAATCGACTGGAAGAGAATTGTAATACAAAAATATTCTTTTAGGGAGGACTTGCCCGTCAAAAGTTAAAACTAAAGTTTCTATAGGAGTAAAATCAGTTTTCCCATTATGAGTATTTTTTTTTTCATCTTCTAATTTTAATAATATTACCGCAACCTATGGGAACTGAAATGTTGTTCATTATATCCTCTTCAGACCAGTCTGCAGGGACACCTCGTACCACACCCATTCGAGTAATGTTATGGGTTGGGATGAAAGCTCTATATTTGTTTGTTTTTAAAATATCGCTGATTATAAAGTTATTGGCATCTTGAAAATGAGAAAATGAAATAGAAGCTTTATTTCTTCCAATTTTCTTTAAACTACCATTTATAATGTTATTGAAAGTATGTTTCTTTAAAAATCGTCCTAAAGCCACTGGCTGCAAAACTGTGTTTTCAACGGGAGACACTTGCTCACGTTGAATATGTACAACATAAGGAGATGCATCAGAAGTTTGGTAAAGTAGCCTAGCCACGGGTGTACGAGTGTTGGTGTCAGGAGTTTCCAAAGTACTTGGCATTGTGTTCTGTGTTGGCAATGTTGGCACTGGTTGGGAAGGTTGAATTTCAGGTGTTGAAGTACAGGTCATTTCATTTGTTAAACATTGTTCATTAGGAGTTGAAAAATCACAGTGGCAATCAAATTCTGTTAAAGGATTTGGTTCAGAAAACTTATGCTGGCTTTTCTTCTTCTTTTTATTGCAATGTTTGCATAATTTGCGTGCCGATGATCTTTTCCGTTTGGGGGGATTTTTATTAGATTCCGAGCAATCGGTATCGAATAAAGATCCCTCAGTATCCATTCCTGAAGCATTGCTAATCGTAATAAAATGCGACGCCTGGGGGGTCTGCCCCCTTCGGGCTTTTCGGGCTCCCCCTTCGGGCTCTTCGGGCTCGTTCATAGAAACAATATGAAAAACTTAGCTAATCTCGTACTATTCACAGAAACTAATAGATATATATAATAAATACACTTAAATAACAAACTTTAATCTATTATTTACAAACCACTGTCCAAATGGGCTGAATTTTTTTTTTATTTATATTTCGGAATATGTATTTATTTATAATATGTATAGTTTTGGTCTTTACTAACAAAACGTAAGTAAGTATATATAGTTTATATTCGATGACTTTGCTAGTACAGACCTCAAAAGTTGTGGACCCTTGTTTTGTTTCGTTCTTACCTCACTACTTTTGATTTAATTTTTGTTGGTTAATTTAGCACGTAGTTATATAAAAAATAATCTCTCTCTCTCTCTCTCTGAGTAAGCTTTTGCATATTATTTTGTTTTTAAAATGATAGATTTTATTAAGAACAAAATAAATAATAAATACAATTACTTCTTTGCACACGTAGTTTGTAAAACCATCTGAATAAAAATAAAGAAAAAATATAATCTGCATCCAACCTAAGTTTTCCTAAAACCGAATAATTTAAATAATACATCTCCTTGACAACGTTGCCAGATTGATGTGCAGTCCTATACGAATTGGCAACATCGCTTTCATACAGACAATCAAAAATAATAAAGCTTAATAATATAGATGCACATATATTTATGAATACTTGGTTGTGCAGAAATTATTTAAATCTAGAGTGTATCGATATTTTTGCTGAGAAGAGTAGGCAGATATTATTGTCTCCACTGCTGTCATATATTATTGAACCTTTATATGTTCACATATTATTGATGTCTAAGTTTGCATAGATATTTATGATCATTTTAGTGCTTTGAACCATTGGCCCTGCCAATATATTTATGAACTCGACTGTACGTATCGGTTTCATACATTTAGTATGGTTAGAAACACATTATTACAGTGTGTCGTATCGACACAATACAACACAATAATGTATTTCTAACCATACTAAATGTATGAAACCGATACGTACCGTGTCGCGATTCGACAATCGACATACTGGGGTTGTTAGAATAAAAAAAAAGTTGTCCTCCAGCCCCACCCGACTGTTTTTTTTAACAATTTTTTTGGGAAGGACTGTAGTTTCGCTGTTTTAAGTTTGACAGCTGTCATCTGTCAAACTCAAAACAGCAATATCTAGAAAAGTACTCATCCTAGATTGATGGTGTCTTAGAAGAAATGAAAGGTCTTGATGGGATCTTCATTTAAAATAACAGATGTCAAATTTAAGTTTGTCATCTGAAATGAAGATATCACTAAGATCTTTCATTTATTCATAGACACCATCAATCTAGGATGAGTACTTTTCAAGATGTAGCTGTTTTAACTAGTCCTAGATTGATGGCGTCTTTGAAGAAATGAAAGTCTTGGTGAGATCTTAATTTTAGGTAACAGCTGCTGTCAAATTTAAGTTTGTAATCTAAAATGAAGGTCTCACCAAGACTGAATTAATTTCAATGTTTTATCGAAGAAACATCGATATTATCTATAACTTCAATGTTATTCAAATATTGAAATTATCATAATGCATTATTAATTATTATTCAAAAAATAATTATATATTTTTTAAACGTTTATGATAGTAGCTAGATAGTAGATATCGGATTATTTAATATCACCCGAAAGAAATTTATAACGGTTGTAACAAGACCTTCAACGAAGCTGAAGTCCACGTATTTCGCCCATCATTAGGATCATTTTTGTCTTTTGGACTACTTATACTTGGGAAACCAATAGCTACGAAGTTATTGAAGGTCAAAGTAAAAAAGTTTTTCAATTTTTTTTTTAAATCTTATTTTATTCCTTATTGCCTACTTAAACATTATCAAAATTTTAAGTATTTCGTAATATACAATGACTTCAAAACGTCATCACTGAATGTATTTCATGAGCACGCACATAAACGTTGCCTTTCAACTCGGCCGTAGGCAGCTGTGTAGCATACACTCGCAGGCGCGGTCTGTTTTACACGTTACATTGCGTGGTAAAGTATGCAATGCTTTTTACCGACTTCAAAAGGAGGGAGGTACTCAATTCGACCAGTTTTTTTTTTTTTTTTTTTTTTTTTTTTTTGTTTTTTGTATGTACACCGATTACTCGAAGACGGCTGGACCGATTTAAATGATTCAAACGTTATTACATTAGGTAAACTTCCAAGTTGGTCCCATTTTTTAAAATTTTGAAATCGGTTCAGTACTTTTCAAGTAATCTTGAAAAAAGCACGAAAATAGTATGATTTTGCGTGAACTACCTCGATGATCAGTCGTATAACTTTGTTTATGAACTGAATAAGATAATTATTTTTTTGTTGGAAAAGGGATATCTTAAGTGTAGTTCTTTAACCGACTTAAAAAAGGAGGTTCTCAGTTTGACCCGCATGTATGTATGTTTCTCTGCGATTAACTCACGTTTGGCTGAGCCGATTTTAATTGCTACCTAAATAATACACCTACACTACCTAATACAAAAGGTACCTACACTAAAAATAAAAAAATAAAAAATTGTTTAAAAAAACAAAAAACCGACTTCAAAAAACCTACCTCTAAAAAGCAAGAAATAATATTCGTAATAATAAAAACACGTCTATTGAAGTCGGGTGGGGCTGGAGTACAAATCCCTTTTTTTATTCTAAAAGCCCCACCCGACTTCAATAGACGTGTTTTTATTATTACGAATATTATTTCTTGCTTTTTAGAGGTAGGTTTTTTGAAGTCGGTTTTTTGTTTTTTTAAACAATTTTTAACTCCAAAAATTAAAATCGTTTCCCAACAATAATTTTGAACAGAAATGGTCCTGCTAGTTGATTACCTAAGTCTGTTGCTACCTTTTAACCGCCTCTGTGGTCTAGTGGTCCCGGCGGCGGCGGGCTGATTATCTAATTAGAAACCACCTAGCGACCGGTTGCAGTTCATAGATGATAGTGATCCATTGCTACTTCTTTTTGGATTAAAAAAACATACCAAAGAAAAGTAGCAATGTATATGGAATGAAACCGGTCGCTAAATAGTTTCTTTTTAGATAATCAGGGTGCCGGTTCGATTCCCAGGGGGGGTACAATTTGTACTCGGTTTGGTTGGTTGGTGGTAGGGGTTGGGTAAAGGAGTCGTCAAACTATTTCCATGGGAGTCGTTCTTTTCTGGGCCCACTTTTTTTTATTTTCCTACACCCATAATTTTTTTTTCTGGTAGATTTCTCTCGTGGGACAAGGTTTGCGAAAAGAAAAAAAATATTAACCCCTGCAAACATAAATTAAAAAATATTTAAAAACTTAAACAATGGTGTTCTTCATCGCGTATTTCTTAATGTTTTCGCTTTAAAATGAAAGTGTTTTATTATTAATTTTACTCTCCCGAGTATATCAATAAATTCTAATGCTTGTTACAAGTTTTTACAAAAAAATTACTTTACAATTTTTCTGAAAATCCATTTTGTGCGGCTACCGGCTGTTAAGGGATATTCCTTTGCATTTTTATTTCTATTAAAATGGCGACATTGCCTGTTGATATGTCATTTGTCATTTTATTTGACATATGACAGTAGAAAATCAATGTTGCCAAGGTAGAAAAAGTTTTGGATTGCTGTTTTATTAACTTTAATTAGCCAACTATTTTTTGAAAAAACTAATGTTTACAGGGATAAAAAAATATATATTTATACATGTAAAGGTTCCTTATTTTGTGCTCTTTCCATGAAATATAATTTCATGACCGTAGGCCATGAGTTACCCAATGGGGCCCAGCCTCCATGTAAAAATGGAACCTCTCCTTTCACGAAAAATTTCATTTTGTGAAATATTTAAAATAAGTTTCATTTTGGTTTGAAATATTTCACTTTAGAGTGAAATTTATTTTTGAATTTCAACTGGCCTAAGGTCAATATAATCAACATAATTATAGAATAAAACAATAAACAAGTAAGTTGACCTTAATTATGAATAACTTTGGCTATTTTACAACTTTAAATACCAAAATACACACATCAACTTTGTCTAGGGATACCAGGTGTTATTTTCATACAAACGAGGTAACTTTGAAGCCTTGGTTTCCTGCCAGGAATGTACTGTGCTGTGATCTGATGACGGCTATCCAGGGAGTGAATGGAGGAGATTCAGATCGCTATACACACCCAACTGATCTGACCAGCATTCTAAAAACGTAATGGACATGTTTAAAAAAACCGCGAAAATAGCATGAAAATCTATGGAAATCCTCAAACTGAGAACTCTGACCCATTAATCTTTTAGAATGCTGATCAGATCAGTTGGGTGTGTATAGCGATCTGAATCTACTTCATTCAGTCCCTGGATGGCCATCATCAGATTACAGCACGGTACATCCCTGGCAGAAAACCAAGGCTTCAAAGTTACCTCGTTTGTATGAAAATAACACCTGTATCCCTAGACAAAGTTGATGTGTATATTCAGTGGAGTTGGAGAGACAAACAATCAACACTATTATGTTCAACAATAAAACTGTACTTTGACTCAAATTTGAACAATAACGGACCATCACCTTTAAAATTGTAATAAAAATATAAAGAATAGTAAGTACAGCCTCGTGTACTCACTCACCTCGTGCACTCACTTTAAACATTTCTGCGGTGGTGTCGTGTGAGGCGGGTCGTTACGTTCCCTCAAATATGGTTCAGCGAAACGATGGCTGGTTCATGCGTCATGCTCGTAAACGGGTGCTGCCAGTGGGAATGGGTCTGCTTCTGTCTGCTTGTATTAAGGGCGTCGTATATAAAAAATCTGTTTTATATTGTCTGTATGTATGGCACTTCTAACTCAGAACTTATATATCATAATAACTTACCTTGTTTTGATTTATTTAATTGCAATATTTTTACTTTCTATAGTCAGTATTTATGTATTATAAAGCCTATGAAAAGCTTTTGGATATTAGTTTTCAATTCGATGCCTTAACATGGGTAGCCTTAGTATGTCATGCTCTCTTTAATCATTTCTGCGGTGGTGTCGCGTGAGGCGGGTCATTACGTTCCCTCAAATATGGTTGAGCGAAGCGATGGCTGGTTCATGCGTCATGCTCGTGAACGGGTGCTGCCAGTGGGAATGGGTCTGCTTCTAACTACCTATCTTAACGCATATAGAATTGTAAAGTTTTTTTCTTTCTTGTAACAGCCTAGACTGAATAATAACTTCATTAAGTAATGATCTAATTATAATTTTATTTATTTGTTAATCTTTGTTAAAGTCTGGAAACGATATACATATTTGTAAATATCGTTCCATTTGATAAAGCTGATAAGTTTTTTGCGCCCGTTTTTCTTGTCAGCTAAAAGACGTCATAATGGGTGGTAGGGTAAAAAAAATATTTGACGATTTAAAAACGCTCATTATGTGAGCTTATTTGAATAAAGAATTTTTCATTTTCATTTTCATTTACAAGAGTGCTTTTGAGGAATCCCGACCGCAAAACAACAATAGTAAAGTGTATTTTTATCTCATTCATAACATACGTATAAATCAATTGAAAGCGCAGTTACATTGCTGCTTTAACAAAGATATTTGTCACATTGATTCTTAACTAAAGCATTAATGTAACTACGATTTCTGTCGGAGTTGATTGCAACAAAGTTACATAATTACCCCCCTGATGATGGGCAGAACACGTAGACCTCGGCTTCGTTGACTAAGGTTGAAGGTCTTGACAACACCCGGTATATCGAAAAAAAATGATATTTTTTCAAAATCCGTACCACCCACAGCTGTGGGCCACAGCAAAAGGTTTATTTATTTAACCATAGTGAAGGGATGCCGAAAGTGGAAGAAAATATAATAATTTTAATAATTTAAAAAATATTAAAACTAGTTGATAATATATTGGAAGAAAAATAACGATATATCGGATTTTTTAAAGAGAATATTGAAGTTTTAAATTACTATCGTTTTAGCCCGACCCGACAATATCACCTTTATCATAATCTCAAATATAAATTCTAATCATAAACCAAAAACATCGATTTGCATTATGAATGTTATTATAACAAAATATTGAAATAATAAGAAAACTGTTTTGATACGCTTTCGATGCTGGGAAATGTATATCGATACATCAAAATAATAAATTGTCGTCGAAAAAATATCGAATATATCGATTTTTGCCTTACTTCTCTTCCTCCCTAAGTGGGTGCATTCCAGCAGACCAAATGCTAAATCATCGACAACCACAGTATACATTTTTAACAATGAAAAGTATGTACAGCACGAGGCTTATAACTTGAAATCGGGTGGGGATTGCGCGAAACGCGTACTTTGGGTGTGCGTAGCGGTGAGGGGCGCGGGCGGCGGGAGAGGGGCGCGCGCTATTGGTCGCTCACAAGAGCACATGCGCGAACTTAACCCCACTCCGTCGAAAAAATTTCAAGATACGTGCCTAGTACTGTACCATACTTTGTTTATAATGTTTTACCTCAGAACACAGAAACAAAGAAGAAATTTTAATGTTATTGGGTGCAGTTTGTATGGCGAATTATCCCGATGTTGCCACTCACTACAACTGCATATTTATAGCGTAATTTCGACAACGCACGTATACGGCAATCGATGACTCAGGGGCTAGCCTGCTGGAATGCACCATTATCTATGTATTAATACTGTCATGTCGCCGCTGTCACTACAGCCCGTACGATATTAAAAACACGGCGGTGTTAACTGCCACGCACAAAATCAAGACTTACAGGTAAATACTATGTTATACACTATCATAATAATGAAATAATAATACGAAAAGTTTCATTAGTGCAAACGAATTGCACTATCATTATAACCTATTTCGTGTGCGGGGGGGGCTATTTCGTAAATAACTTCGGAGTCACCGGAGTTTCTTTGTTTGTAATGCCAATAATGCATAAAAGCAGATGAGTTGTTTTAATTTAATCATTTAATGCGTTTTTGGTGTTATTTACCATTATGGTGATGTTTTGACATTTGGTTTGAGTACTTTGGGTGTTTTCTATGTCAACTTCTAGTGTCTACATAGGTCATGGTAGGTACACTGTCATCAAGGAGGTTTTGTTGTTTAAATGTACTTACCAGAATACCCCACAGTTTTCTCTGGAAGATAGGTACCTAGTTCCTTTTTAAACGGAGGGAAGTTAAAATACTTCATTTCTGGCTAACGTGGTTTCTAACCCCTCGTTTTCACCGAGGTATGAGGGTGGGTACCCACTTAGGTTCGCGAACCTCCGCGCTCCGCGAACCTGCACCGAAAATATAGTTTATCCTCTGCTGGAACAGCGCGCCGAGGTGTGTACGTGAGGGAACTCGTATGCGAAGCTGGTTCGCACAGGCACACACGGTAGCCAAAGTAAAAATATTTGTTTTTGCTATGGATCACTGTTCTAGGTTCGCGGAGCGCGGAGGTTCGCGAACCTAAGTGAGTACCCACCCTAATACAAGTATAATACATGTTTTATCCAATGAGGGATTTTCCAGGCAACGTTCCTTGAAAATATACTAGATGGCGCTGTCCAATTCCTGGCAGTTGAGTATATGTAGTATGAATGAACGTGGTACAAATAGTCTAACCAAAGAGAAGCATCGTAAAATACGTATATGATTTTGACAGTATCAACTGTGTTTTTTCTTTATAATCGTTTTGCGGCGACAAAACTTATGTTGAAGATAATATTAATGTAATATGGTTAGCTTAGCGTAGTGTATACAGTTGTACTTGCCTTTGAATGACCGTTTTTTAGGGTTCCGTAGTAAAACAAGGAAATAACTTATACGATGATTACCCATAAGATCGTTCAGTCCATCCGTCCGACCGTACGTCAGTCCCTGTCTGTCTTTATTTTATTTTATTGGATAAGGGAAAATACAGCTTAATAAACCTAATAAGTACGTATTAATGAACAGTACCTACCTATAAAACTTCGTACAGATGAGGCGTATTCCGCGCGCGATGCGGTCTTTTGACGGATATTGACCACCTAACTCAAAGCGATAGCCATAGCCATAACAATTGCTAGAGCATTGCTTTGGCTATACGCTATGGCTATCGCTTTGAGTTCGGTGGTCAAAATGCCGCATCGTGCGGCAAATTCGCCTCAATCTGTCCGAAACATTCTGAGTTGGATCAGAGACAGAGACTACGGACGGAACCTTATTCTCTATACGTGGCTCGACATGCAGTTAGCCGGTTTTTTCCGGTTCGTTGTACTCATAGACATAGAAAAATTTTCGCTGCGCTTAATTTCTATGGTTGCGCTTCTTCAACTTCTTCCGTCGCAGAATGTCCCTTTCGCTAAATGTCCCTTTCGCAAAACGTTCCTTTCGCAAAACTTCCCTTTCGAAAAACGTCCCTTTCGCAAAATGTCCCTTTCGCAGAATGTCCCCCTGCCTAGCCTACCTAGCATGACCATCGAAACACGATATGATATAGTGATTTATCGCGTTTAGCTGTCAAAAGACAATGGATTTTGACAGTTGGGTGTCGATATAACGCTATATCACGCGATATATATCGTGTTTCGTCGGTCATGCTAGGGGGGCTGGTACTTGCACGTAGGTATCACGTGATTACTGTGGCCTAGATTCCGGCAAACATCTTGACGCTCTTCGACGGAACGGAGTGGCGATGAGTTCGCGCATGTGCACTTACGAACGGCCCATAGCGCGCGCGCGCCCACCGCCCGCGTACCTCACCGCTACGCATACCCAAAATACGTGTTCTGCGCAACCCTTACCCGATTTCAAGATGTTTGCCGGCTACTGTATCAAAGGTAGGCCACGCCCCCAAATAGTAGTGGTGGTGGTAATTACGTGTACATGCTAAAAGCCATGCTTGACCGTTTAAGGGGTACATTATGGCGCTGCTGGAGTCCAAGAACCGTAGTCTTGATTCATTGGTTGACGGTTATCGGAGTCCAAGAAAGTTACAAGGTCTTCACCAGGCGCGGTCGCAGCCTGAAATTTTGGGGGGGGTCACTAATAATAATAATTGCTTTTTTGTAAATTTTTAGATGCTTTTTCTATGAGACATGTACGATTTGGGGGGGGGGGGGGGTCATGTCCCCTGTGACCCCCCCCCCCTCGGACCGCGCCCGGTCTTCACGCATAGTAATAATACATAGATACCTCAAAGCAAAATATAGGTACTAGTGAATAGTATTATAATAAATAATATTAATCATTTTCAATATTCACAACAATATTACATAAAGATTACAATGAAACCAAATTGTCAAAATCATATGTTTTTACGATGGTACTCTTTATTACTATAGATAGCACATTCATACATAGAGGAAATAATCACTACGTTTTACATTCATATACCATAGTATCAAGTAAGGTTGTTGGGAATTGGACAGCGCCATCTAGTAAATTTTTGAGGAACGTTGCCTGGAAAGTCTCTCATTGTTTTGATTTTTATTCTTATTCATATACATGTAAAGTCTGTCCATCCTTACTTGTCTTATATGGTAAACAATCTTTACCCAACTCTTTATTAAAATAATCATTTATAAAATAAAACAAATGGTTTTCCACATATAGATTACGACATAAATTGTTAATAAATTAACAATAATTTCATAAACTTACTAATATATTTTTAAATAACAATTTAAGTTTAAAAGACGTATGACAACTGTCAAAAACTGTTTAATAAATAAGACAAGTAAGGATGAAAGACTTTATAAAACATGTTGTATACAAAACTTGTTATGTACTTGTAATTGCCTACATATTCAAAACTTCTAGTTGCCTACAAAGTCAAAGTCAAATAAGCTTTATTCAAATAAAGTTAATAATTAAGTACTTTTGAATCGTCTATATTTTCCTACCACGCGTTCCAGACTTTTTTAGCTGACAAGAAGAACGGGCGCAAGAAACTTATCAGCTGTAACAGCTACATGTTCATGATCTCATGTTTTATACTTGTTGTACCAACAACAGTGTAAACGCCGCCGCACACAGGAGTATTTGACCTCAAAATCCGGTCAAAAGTTGAAAAATCTAAATAATACTTTGGTCACTTATTTCCCTCCGTGTCAGAAGGACAATTTAGTAAAACTCCCTTGTAGTATGAATGACGTTAAAGTAAAATGACCTACTAGTAAAACGTCTGAAATTTAAAACCGTCATACTAGTAAAATGTCTGAAATTTAAAATAGTCATGCTAGTAGAATGTCTGAAATAAAAAAACGGCATGTTGGGCAAAAGGAAAGTGAAAAAATTAGAAGAAAATGTAATATATGCCTTTAATTTTAAAACATGTTTCACACTTAAAACACATAATTCACAATTGTTATACCCTCTTAAACATTTTTTTTTGTTATTCATTACGATAAAATAACGCATTTTAGTTGTCACATACTTATGAGAATTTACTTATTATCTTTGATTTCTTTTCTGCGTGTAGCAGAACCTTTGGCCCAACATGCCGTTTTTTCATTTCAGACGTTCTACTAGCATGACGATTTTAAATTTCAGACGTTTCACTACTATGACGATTTAAATTTCAGACGTTTTACTAGTAGGTTGTTTTACTTTAACGTCATTTATACTACAAGGGCGTTTTACTAAATTGTCCTTCTGATACGGAGGGACTTATTTTATGTTGTTTCCATAGCTCAGTAACTGGGCTAACTAAAACTACTTTCAAACAATAGCTGCAAGCCTCCTGCTCGCTAAGCAGGTGGTCGGATTCTGGCCGATGTCACACATCTATAGTTTCAATACGTTTTATCAGCAACTTTGCGTTTTGTGCTTCAAGTAATTTGTGGTGGTTTGTAGAAAAACTAATAATGGATATCAAAGCTCAAGGTATGTACTTAATTATAATATTAAAATATTCATAGATTTTATTGATATTCAATTAATAATTGTGATGACAAGCATGTATAGTAAAATATTAATTTATCTTTAACAAAAAAGGTGTTTTTGTTATAATTATTTCCGGGTCCGATCGGGCAATTATTATTCTTTAGACTTAACTATACATCTTAGTCATGTCATGGACATAAAAAAAGTCACCCCTCTTGTCACCAATTTTTTTTATGACCTTTTATATTGTGGTACTTTTTTGACAATTTTCTTCTTGTAGTAAAAAGAAATGAGTTTATTTCAGGTTTCATATAAAATTTTATTTATTTTAATAATTACCAGAAACAATAGAATTATTTTGAGAAGTGGATCCGCAAGTAATTGCAGATTTTTGAATGTAAATTTAAAAATAAATATTTTTTTGTTAATTTGTATTTATTAAACCTAAATACATTAAAACAGTTATAAGATAACCTTATATACCATTTACAATAAGAAAAGTGCAAAAAATATTTTTGACCGGATTTTGAGGTCGAATACTCCCGTGTGCGCCGTTGAGTTTTATATTTGTATAAATACTTGCTCATTACACAATGTGAACGAGAAGAATGTTTGAGACTGTTGCAATTTGCAATACATATATAAAACAAATACTTGTTTACAACAAGTATTCTACAAGTTTTGTATGAGACTAGTATTTAACATGTTTCTTGGTGAAAACGAGGGGTAAGAATTATTCACTATTGACTTTTTTATATTCTGCATTACATATTAATGTTCATGAATAAGTAAAAATCCTTGGAAAATGTTTCCATTATATCTGTTCCTTTTACATTTACTTATTTAAATAGTTGTTGTTGGTTTGCCTGTGGAATAAAAATCTGTAGAAATAATGTGCTATGTCTTAAACATATATAAAAAGTTATCCAAATAGTACAGATTTTTTTTCACAATGGGATAGTGCTTGGCCCTCATCTTACCTGATGTTAAGTGACGATAAGGCTGAAAGTGTAAGTACACTACACCCGCAATCCTCACCACTGAGGAACTGGTTATCTTACCTCTAACTGCCGGAACAACAATTTTTAAATTGTTGTTATGGTGTCAGACTTAGGTAAGATGGTGGTAGCTAGCCAGGCGGACTTAAAACAAGCACTAACCACCGACCAAACTGAGTACAAATTAAACCTTACTTGTTGGAAATAAACATTTTTGTATTTTTTTATTTTTTATTAAATGCACCCCTCTCCCGGAATGCGGTATGCGGAATAGAATCCGGGACCCCTGTGTCTGTGATCTAGTGGTCCCACCTTTACACTGGGCGAATCACAGAGGCGGTTGAAAAAAATATAATTTATTTAACCATTCGAGCAGCTAGAGATATCGTACCTATACAATTTATTTACCTAGCCAAAACACTCACAGTTTATTATGTTGATGTCTTTTATAGTTGTCGTTAATCTCCTAACTGGAGTTAAAAATGTCACAGTGAAACTAGGTGTATGTTTAGACAAGTTGTGATGAGAACTCATTACAATATTTTTCTTTGGGTTTCTCATATGATAAAATTCTATTTGATGAGTGTAAGTTTGGCCTACATGTAAATTATAAACAAGCATTGAATGACGATTCACTACAATTTCTTATATTAATTTTTTTTGGGTAGTATTTAGTTGGGTAACAATAAATTCCCACTTTGGGTATCAAAAATACTGAATATAACGTACTGAAATACTAAGTGGGCGATGGAATGAGGGCACTACAAATGTTGAAAATGGGTGACTTTAAAATACAAATTGAGTAACTAGTTATTCAGAACGGGCGACCAAATTACTATTTGGACGACAATCTTAGGGCACACAAAACATATGGCATATATTTTATTTAAAGAAGGCGACTATTAACCTAATCGAGATGACAAAAATACCATGTTGGGCAGCTTAAATCAGTTATACAGTTACCTACTTGGTATAATAGTCGCACACTAAGTATTTTTATCACTCATTTAAATTATTTATCTCCCACATGTAGTCGCTCATTTTACCTATTTTTAGTAATCCACAGTATGTCATATGTCGTTCAGTTATTTTGTCGCCCATAAAATAAACTGCTGCCAGGTTTAGTATTTAAGTTCCCACAGTCGCCTTCAATGATTTCCAGTCACCCAATTAATTAATTCCCAAATTTTTTTGATGCTGCATTTTTTCTGAGATAACTCACCACATTTTTTTTATTATTATTTTTGAAAAAGTCTAACTTTTCACAGCCTAAAGCTATTATTATTATTATTATTAAACAGGCGAGCAGTTGTTGCAACTGATAGTGCCTGTATCCTGCAATCTTTGCTTTATTTTACTTTATTTAAGTTGGTGTTTGTCTAATCTTTTAAGTTGTTGGCTGAGACTATTTGTTCTGGCAAATTGTTCCACGTTGGATATTGTTTTTACAAGTTTAAAGCTGGGTCCTCTTAAGTGAGCGTTACTTTTCTGTGTCTTCATCTCGTCAAAGTTTGGAATATCATAATGGCCATTAAGTATCTTAAAATTCTCAATCAGGTCTCCTCTCTCTCTACGATCTTTCAAGCTGGTAAGATTTAGATATTTCAACCTCGTCTCGTAGTCTAGGTTTTTATATTAAATAAATCATTTAAAAAAAATATCATTTAATTAAAGGACAATGACCACTAATGATACCACGTTTTAGGCCTTTTTTCATTTCTAACAATATATTTAAAACAATCTTTCGTTTCCTGAGATTGAAAACAGTTTAATGCATAGAAATAGAATGTCAAAGAACAACAATGTCAATAAACAGATGATCCGAAAACGAATGCATACATTTAATATGAGATACATAAAATATGACTTAGATTCATAAAATATTACTATATATGGCAAAGGAAATTAATAAACTATGTTCCATACTGTTTTCTTCGTCGATAAACGAATAAATGTAGCGAAATTTGGTTTTAGAGAAATGTGTGGCAATATCTAATTTACCTGTGAAAAGTGTGATTACTTGGATTGTTTCTTTTTGTCACATCACAGTTATTTAGAGCACAAGACTCCATGGCTCCACGATACTTTTATTTTAAATTCTAATTAAGATTAACAAATATTTTAAACAAACTGTGATTGCTCATTTGCTAAGCGGGACGCTAGGGGCTCTTACTGTAAAAAATGTTGGCACATGTCACTTGATCCTTGGTCTCTTTTGTACATAGACAGTGTCCGTATGATGTTAACTTCTCTTTTCCACGCTTTGTTGGTCTTCTTGAGCGCAGCGAAAATTTTTCTATGTCTATGGTTTAATGAGTAATTAATTGATTTATCTATAATTTAGCTCAGTTAACGCCCTCCATATGCCATAGTCACAGAATAGATATAAGTTCTACCGTACAGAAAGGACACTCTCCGCCCCGCCCAGCAATCAATTACCTCACCGCGCCCCGCGAGTTCGTAGGCCAGCGAATTACGTAACTCTGTTGCTAACAATTCTCGATTGAAATCGATTGAAAGCGCAGTTACATTGCTGCTTTAAGGGGCGGTAATAGGAAAACATGGTTTGCGCGCGCCATATCTTTATATAGAAAACGTAAACTTGTAGCTACTAAAAAAATCATACGACAAGCTAAAAAGTTTACCTAGTTGCTACAAACATTATTTTGCGTATAAACCTCACAGATGATTGTAAAAAAAAAACTGAATATCATCAAAAGCGCTTATCGCGGGCCATATTTTTGGCGTAAATAATAGCGTAAACGTATTGAATTTACATCAAAATACACTTTAACGTACTGTGCAGTTGCTCCAATAACTTTTTTTCAAGAAAGATAATTGTGCTAAAGATAATGATGAAAAAACAACGAAAAATATCGAAAAAATGCAGAAGTAAGGTTATTTTCCATACTCTTTACACGTAAAGAAAAAGATAGAGACAAATGATTTCGCGTAACGGAGCCTTAAGTAAAATAGTTCTTACATTGGTTCTTACTAAAGCAGTAATGTAACTGCGATTTCTGTCAGAGTTGATTGCAACAAAGTTACATAATCAGCCCCCAGTTCGTATGCTCATTCAATAGCCCTAGACTTTACGCACACAGTTGCGCGTGTGCAAAAACGTCGTCACTGTGTAGCGTCTGTGTAATAGGGTGCCCGGGGTGTGCCATAGTGTCCACAGAACTTTATTTAATATCCAATAATTTCAATATTTAAATTGTATTCTTTTTTCATTCCTATCTTTGAAACTATCTTGAGTTTACAGAGATTGAGTAGTTCATTGATTTGACTTATCTCGGTCAACATCCTCCACATTGTCCACAGTACCTACTCTTTTTTATACTTTTTCCAGCACTGTTTTTTCTTAGGCCCCAAAATTCAATAATATTGTATTCTCTTTTATTCCTAACAATATATTTAAAACTATCTTTCGTTTCCTGAGATTTAATACAATTTTATTGAGTAGCTAATTGATTTGACTTACCTCAGTCAACATCCTCCATCTCCATATTGTCTAGTATCAGTATCTAACCTCAAAACACTTATTCAGAGCAATTACAGTATCTTGAAATTTTTTCGACGGAGTGGGGATAAGTTGCTGACGCGCATGTGCTCTTGTGAGCGACCAATAGCGCGCGCCCCTCTCCCGCCGCCCGCGCCCTTTCACCGCTACGCATGCACAAAATACGCGTTCCGCGCAATCCCCACCCGATTTCAAGATATGCGTCGTACGTACGCGTAGTTTAACAGCCTCTGTGGTCTAGTGGTTCGCCCACCCGTGTAAGACGCAGGGGTCTCGGGTTTGATTCCCAGGGGGCTTATTTCAAGTTCGCCTAGCCTAGCTAGCTACCACCATCTTACTGAAGTCTGACGCCATAACAACAATTTAAAAATTGTTGTGTTTCGGCAGTTAGAGGTAACATAGCCAGTTCCTCAGTGATGAGGGATTTGTTTCTGTGTCAACACTTCGGGAGAGGATACTGCAATTACTTACGCGTCATTGCTCTGAATAACCACAGAAATGAATAAATACTTACCAGGAAAAGAAAATAAAAACTAATTACTGATTAAAGCTTAAGGCCTTTTTGA
Organism: Agriphila geniculea; assembly: GCA_943789525.1. NCBI lineage: Eukaryota > Metazoa > Arthropoda > Insecta > Lepidoptera > Crambidae > Agriphila > Agriphila geniculea. The sequence continues at coordinate 11,261,250 of OX038893.1, forward strand.
AAGCCAATTATATTAGAGTCTCCATTTCTTTGATTTTTATTTATTATTTACTTAATCTGTGATAGGACTTGATCCCAGTATAAATAAGGAAAATTCAATTAAATAATATAATTTCCTTCATCCTGTCAAGAGTTATTAATAAAAATTGTTTATAGTTATCCTAAACATTTAAAGTTATATAACCTAGAGATAGTTATTTATAAAACCGCGAAAATAGAATAAATGTATACATAGAAATGCTGAAACTGAGAAGTCTTATCTAAGGATCAGAATCTTAGAATGCTGATAAAGATCAGTTGGGTGTGTAGGGGTCGGTCTTGGACTATACATAATGGGTCGAGCACTCAAATCTCCGAAAACACAAATTGACTAATGCCGAAAAGTTATAGAACACATTTCGCCTACTGCTGTTAGCGGTATAGCGATCTGCCTATCTATTATCTAATTTCAAAATCTATCGCAATCGTTTTTCAGGACGTAACACATTGATGCTTCTTTTTGGCACAAATAAAAACTTACCAAAGAAATGCAGCAATGTGTCACAACATCACATCCATCTGTCAAATGAAAGCGATTGCGATAGATTTTTAATTAGATAATTAGGCCCCTTGATCGGCCCCATTCACTCCCTAGATAGCCATCACCAGATCACAGCTCGATCAATCCCTGGCAGAGAACCAAGGCTTCAAAGTTACCTCGTTTATATGAAAATGGACTGGTGTTTCTAACAATTATCCATCCACCACTGTATATTCCGCTTATGGTAGGGGTTGGGTAGGAGCATTTTTTTCTTTATATTTAACTTTATATTTTCATTGTTCCAGATCTTGAAATGCGGTAAAAGTCTACGACCAAGACCAGATTTTTTTAATCAACAAAATTTGACAAATCTCTCTCTGAGGATATCAAAAAATACATTTCCACGCACAAATCAATATTCGTGTTAACGTTTCGGACTTCGTACGGGCTAAAAAATCCTCCGCTTATCCTTCGCTTCTATAACTACCGAACTAAGCCTCCAGACTTGAAAAGCTTGGTTCACACTAAGTCAGGTCAATAGTATCTAAGAATCTTTAAATACGTTGTACAGATATATTTTCATTAAAGAGATTTAAATGACCGCCGTTATGGCTAACGAATCTGTCGATGACGTAGCTAAGGACTTGTCGGAGTTGACTCTGTTGTCGTTTCGTAAAATAGACGACGTAAAGCGTCTCGCGAGACACTTCGGCAATGTGATCAATCACCCTCTAACGCAGGAGAACAAATTCCTTACCACCTACTTGAAGAACCTTAACGAGACGCACCGTAAGGTGTTTCTCCAGAAACGGGAAGGAGTTGAGGTCGAATACATATTCACGACTGAGAAAAAAAGCAGTATGCAGAGACAACGCTTTAACAGCCTCCCCGTGAGCGAAGTACCTGAACTGTTAAAAGCGGAGTTCCTAACCGCAGAGAACGTTAAGCAGGTGCATATTTGCATCGACTGTAACGTGGAGATAGAGATGAATGATGAGGAGCCTTTGATGGAAAGTCTTCAAAAACATTTCAATTTGGAGGTGCATCAACCTAAGTTGAAACGCGAGAGCATCGATGTGACTGAGCCTATAATGTTGCCGAATATGTCTAGGAGACTGTCTGCGATGGAGTGCGGCGAGACGCCAGCGCAGAGCCTGGATCAGATAATGCAGATGGTTAAGCCCATGGAGAAGTTAGACCGCAGTTTCGCGTCCAAGCTCGAAGCGTCGTTGATAAGACACCTTCCCGACAACTCCGAAGCGAGCATAGACGCTGCTGTGAGGTTCTACCAAACTGCTTACGATAAACTATGCAAAGACGTCGCTTCCATAGACTTTTCTACTCAAACAAGTGCGGTAGCACCGATCATCATGAGTATTAAAGACAATGTGTACCAAAATTTTGCTGCTGATGCCAACAAGAATATCGATAACGATGAGAACGATCAAACGCAGGAGAAACCGCCCAAGAATCAGATTAAGAAGTACCGGTACTATGGGCCGATTGAGAACTTCATTCTTAAATTGCTCGGGAACCATAAGTTATTGTCGTTGGTGGACGACCGCACCGGAAAGCTCGCTTTCTTCTGCATGGCTTGCGAATACTACACTCTGAGATTCCGGTACGACAGCGTCTTGAACCACGTCTTTAGCGAGACGCACATTCATAACTTATCCTGCATATTGCAGGCGGATAAGCATATCCCGTTCGCGATGGACGATAGATCCGTGGAAAAGATTAAGGAATTGAATCGCAAGTTCCTTTACGGGCACGACATTTTAGAAGACGCCAACGGCCTCAAATGTGGGCTTTGTAAAGTTGCCATAGAGTCGATTGAAGCGACTACGCTTCATATTCTCGACGAGAACCACTTGGCCCGCTTGTCTGATAAACTTTACAGGAGGATGAGGGCTAATAACCCTGAAGGGTCTATTCCTGACGAATGGGGTCCGAAAGATCTCGACTGGACGAAATTCTTGGCCAGCATCGGCAAGCCTCAAAACAATAGAGACCACGTCATCATTGAAAACTTCATCAAACCTTCTGGAAAGATCGCGAACTACTGCACTTGCTGTGATATGACTCTGAAAGGTCCGAGGCAGGTGTTGTTCAACCATATAAGGCAGAAGAAGCATTTGAGAAACGCGGCTCCATTTAAACTGGCGATGCTGTATAAGAACCACTGCCGCCCGTCGGAATACTTCGCTAGTTTCGGCAATTTCTACGTCTGCATGTTGTGTCCAAATTACGTGGCCGTTCCATCTTTCTCTGCTATCGTCCAGCACTTTGAAAGCGCTATGCACGTAGAAACGATCGCTAAGTTAGTTCGCTCAGCGCTTTACCCTGAAGCAGTTGAGCACGAGTTGCTAGCAGCGAACAAAATAACGACTTCTGATGATGTGATCAAATGTGAAGCTTGCGACATCACCCTCCCAAGTCACTTTGAAGTTGTTAATCACATTCTTTCCAATATCGAACACCAAAATTCTATTGCAGAGACCAAAGTTACTGCTAATAAGGGAGATATCATAAGCGTATATATGTTCGGAAACTACATCCTTCATAGCGAAGGGAATACATTTAACTGCGTTGGCTGCAAAGAGGTGTTCAATTCCATAAGGTCTCTATTAACTCATTTGGTGTACGCTGAACATTTTAATGAGAAACCGTCTTCTGAATGTGTTTTCCGTTTTTATTTGGAGTTGAAACACAACATAAGTATGTTGGCGAGGAATAAATATGTATATTATGATTTTGGGAAATTGAAATGTGGTATTTGTGACGCCGACGTGCCTGAAGGAGAGAATGCCAAGAAGCACGTCATTTCCACGCGTCACAGAGAATTTATGGGGGCCAGCTATGTTAATGTTAATTTGGATGTGTCTGCAGTGGAGTGAGGTGAGCCTACTCAATTCTTAGTTAGTAACTTATGGGGTCTTACCATGACGACGGCAAAGTGCAATAACTCCTGACTGTTAAATTCCACTTAAACTGGGAGATTTTACTAAAACATGCAAATGATGCCTTTGAATTCAAAACGTTATGGAAATTAATTTCTCGAAAAAGTGTCAGGAGGTATTGGTACTTCGCCGTCGATGAGCTATTAATGCAGTATTTTATTGCCAGTGGAAAATAAAAGGTATCCTTTGTCCTTTACCTTAATCCAATCTATCTTTATACTTAAATTAATCAAAATTGGTTCAGCGGTTGAAGACCATAAACAATAAAACAGACAGTTACTTTCCTAGTTATTTATTATGTATCCTACTACCTACTAATGTTATAAATGTGAAAGTTTGTGGGTTTGGATGTTTGTTCCTCAATCACGCAAAAGCGGCAGAACAGATTTGGATGAAATTTGACACGGATAGTTTATTGCCTATATTAAAACATAGGATACTTTTTATTCCGGTCAAAGATTCCCTAAGGATTTTTCGAATGTCAACGCGGATGAACTCGCGGGCGGAAGCTAGTTATTTATAATGGATACGATGCAACTGCACTGCTCCGATAGCTTTCATACAAACTTTCACATTTATAATATTAGTAGGATTGTAATTTTATTATTATAATTTTAATAATACTTAATGTAGTATTTTTAAGATGCCGTCTAGTATTTTTAGAAGGTATCATTACATTCCCTCAGTCATTCGTAGAATCAGATAGCAAATGTGTCAAAAAACCACTTAGCAGTTTTGCTATCTACTTCTACATAATGACTACGGGGGAATGTAATGATATCTTCTAAAAATACTAGACTTATGGGTCTTAAAAATTCCATGTAAAGTTTTTTAAAAATTCTTTTTATTAACCACTTATTAAATAAAAACCTCTGAGTGAAAACCCCTTTAGTGAATCAAACCCCTTTAGTGAATGTTAAGATGGTGGGATACCGCATGATTTTTGAAATATTCCGTGACTAGGATATAGTGCCATTTTGGTGCCATTTGGTGCCTATGTTAAAAAAATTCTGCCATTAATAGTATCAAAGATATACAGCATAGCTAGTTGTCCCGCCATCTTGATATCAAAATGGCGGGATAACCACCGGCAATCCATAATCAGTTGTCGGGACAATTTCATAAACACATACAATTTTAAAAACAAATAAAATAAAAAATAAAAAATTTAGTTGCCTTCACGTTTAAATAATTATAATTCATTTTTAATTTCTAATTATGAAAAAACATGAGTTAGAATACAGCTTCGGAATCTCCTGCATAAAAGAACATAGAAATGTGCTGATTATGTAACTTTATTGCTCGTATAGTTAGTCAAGGCGTCAGGTCGTACTGGTTTGATAAACTCATTATTGTTATTTCAGCAATAGAAATTAAAAAGGAAAATTTGGTGACGTCACATTTAAAAATAATTTAAATTGAAATAAAACAAATTTCGGAACTGCTGTTTTAATTCAATAATTATTTCTAGATGTTAAATATGTGACGTAACACTAGGGAGGGGGGAGGGGTCTCAGTCCAGCTGTGACAAGGACGGGGTGGGGGTCAAAAATCATGATATTCGTGTGACGTAAAACGTAATTTATGGATGGCCCCTGGTAGTGCCTTGAAGGCCCAAGGGCATACATTCAGTAATCTTTTTCTTTTGTTTTCAGGAATGCTTGTGTACGTTTGCCGCTCCAAGGGATTCAGATAATCAGCCTTATGGATAATATTTTACACTAACTCATCAGTGGTTCTTAAACTTTTGATGTGGGTTTGTTTTTTAACTCCGTAAGATTGACAGTTAAACTATGACAGGTCTGTTCCAACCATAGACAATATTATTGACAGAAAACAATATCGCGGGGATAGTGCAAATACGCTTACCTAGCATTGGATGATTCCGCGTATCTGAACAAAATTAGCCAATTCACGAATTATGCCTAAATGCCGTTGAAATAAGAAAGTTATAAAAGAACCTTCCCCTGAAAAACTAGGTCTAGTGTAGATACGCACCTTTTACTTCTGCAAGATACGCGGATTTGCACTATCCCCGAGACGGTATGTCAAATATGAGTTGGTATAGGAAGATTGAACTTTATGAAAAATAGTACAATTTCGCCTTTTTTACTAATTACGGTCGCACAAGGTCTATGCCAATTTGTTCTTGACAAATGTAGTGTTTACTACAAGAAAAAATGAGGTATTTATTAAGAAAACGTTACTCAGATGTGATACCTTAAACCTGTTTCCTTTGTGAATGTATGAAAATAGTTTATTACAATTCCGGTAAAGTAAGCTAATTTTAAAATATTTTATATTTATTAGTACAGTCATTTTTTTATATTTCCTATGAAATTTTGACTTTGTATTAGAGTTTCATAATACTTTTGATCATAATAATTGTGTCAGTGACCAGTATTTCTCCACCTTTTAGGTTTGTCTGTTATTTAGCCAAATCTATTAATAATGTTACTATATTTACAAATAGGTATATCGACATAAAGTCCATGTTACATCGAATTGCTGACAATCGTGTTTTTTTTAGTTGTATTTTTATTGTATATTTGAGAATCACTGGACTTGCAACACTGGCTGTATATTATCCTGGTGCAAACTTTTGTTATACATATTATACATCTTAAGAGTATCCTGAATGGCGGTCGATCGTTATACTATGAAATTTTAATAAATGAATTAATTTTTTACGCATTTGTTTGATTTAAATATCGTATTCGGTGGAGTAATACATACATACACTCACGCCTGTTTCCCATGGGGGTAGGCAGAGACTACGGACCGCTACCTGCTACGATTCTTGCACACTTCTTTCGCTTCATTCACATCAATCAATCTTTTCATATATGCCCTGCGGTTTTTGTCACTGCGTACACCAGCATTTTTTTAAAGAGTTCATAAAGGCGATGCTCACAATCACAGACCATACAACATGTAGTAGGGCTCAGCCTCGCACTGAATTGGGGAATGTCTGAAAAAAATCAAATAGTGTGAATATTTTTTTCAATTTTTGGTTACACAAAAAACACTTCCGTCTTCCGTACTTAAAATGTACCGGCAGTGCCGGTTTTAGCACTACCAGCGCCCCTGGGCGAAATTTCTACGGGGCGCCCCCTATCTGCGATTCCATGATTTTCAATTCTGCCTGTCAGTTAAAAAACGGCGGCGCAGCGCGATTTTTAGTTAGTTTCACCTACTAATCTTGTAATCTTGCTTGTTTATAGTAAAAAAAAACGGCCGCGCAGCGCGATTTTCAGTCAGTTTTATCTACTAATCTTGTAAACTTGCTTCTTTATAGTAAAAAACGGCCGCGCAGCGCGATTTTTAGTCAGTTTCATCTGCTAATCTTCTAATTTTGCTCATTATAATAAATATAATAAAAAAACGGCCGCGCAGCACGATTTTTAGTCAGTTTCATCTACTAATCTTGTATTTTTTCTTGTTTCATAGTTAAAAAAACGGCCGCGCAGCGCGATTTTTAGTCAGTTTCATCTACTAATCTTTCTTGTTTATAGCAAAAAAACAGCTGCGCAACGCGATTTAGTCAGTTTCATTCACTAATCTTGCTTGTTTATACAAAAAAATGGCCACGCAGTGCGATTTTTAGTCAGTTTCATTCGTCACGTCGTCACTCGTCAACAGGCAACAATACGATTGATAGTCGATCGGTGGTCAAGCGTTTTTGGAGCCCCACACACGAGGGCGCCCAGTGCAGTCGCACCGCTTGCCCCTGGATTAAACGGCACATGTAAGCGAGCGATGAAATTTCGGCAAGATTGTTGTGATGGCGAGAGAGCGGCCAAATTGTTGTGATTATGTGTTGCCTTGCCACCATAACGATTTTGTCGCTAAAAGGGAATTTACGATAGTAACGGCCCGGCCACGGACAGCGCGGCAGGAGGCGAGGCAGGCGGCGCAGCAAGCGAATTCGGTAACCACTGCGCGGTCGTGACGACGAGCTGAGAGGCCGCCATCGGGATAGCGCGCAGTGATTATTGAATTCGCTTGCCGCGCCGCCTGCCTCGCCTCCTGCCGCGCTGTCCGTGGCTGGGCCGTAAGTAGGACTCGCTCCATGAGCGTCATGAGCGTGTATAAAGGGGCGCCTGCGGCGCCCCCTTATATCCGGCGCCCCGGGCGGTCGCCCGTGCTCGCCCCCCCCCTAACGCCGGTACTGAATGTACGGAAGTAACAGCAAAATGGAGATTATTCACTAATCACCACCACATATTAAAAAAAATAACGGACAACTGCTATTTTATACATTTCTGCATAGTCATTAAAAATCAATTGACAACTGTTATTTTTCACATTTCTGCATACCCATTATAAGTCAAAGTCAACGGACAACTTCTATTTTGGGAGTTTTTGGCGCCATTTTGTCGGGTTTGGTTTGGTGCCTATTTTAATTATTCGCAAATTGATTCATAGTGAATATTGTGTCTTAAAATTGGTGCAGTTTTGTGGTACAAGTGTCTACGCAACTGAACAATATGTGGGATAATTGAAATAGGCGCGATTTTGGTTGTGTGAAGTCGAGACTTTTAGTGTAGTGGTGGCTACCTCGGCAGAACTTACCGAGTAAACTGTCTTGATATACTTGGTGCCAAATTCTCCAAGCAGCATTGGAATGCGATGCACCCACATTCTAATGTAAACTGAAACAATCTACCACTGAACTATTCAACACTTGACACTGGCAAAAATTACTTCCAAGAGGAAAGTAGATTGCCAAAACAAAAATAAGAAGAAGAAGAACTTCTATTTTTGACATTTCTGCCTAGCCATTATAAGTCAACTGACAACTGCTTGTCGTTTGGAGTGGTAGTTTTCAAAAAACTAGATTAATAAAAGAAATAAATTACTCAAAATATTCTTTATTACAAGTCAAAAAACATATTCTTACTGACAAAATTAACAATACAATAATAGTAACCATTAAACTAGTTTCCTTACCGAATAAACCTACTTATTTGCTTTTGACAGAATCAAGCAGAATGTCTAAATTCATTCAATCAAAAGTTCTAGAATCATTTCAAATTACGTAGCGCTGCGTGCCTATTATGATAAGCCCAACGAAGCGCGTCTCTTTCTGTCGCGTAGCTCTGTCTCAACCGACACACGCCACCCCTCGTGTGCTGGCTCGACTGAGTCAGCCGCGAGCAGTACGCTAATATAAAAGTTTAAGCGCGGAGTGAGACACCTCTGCCCTGGGGCACAAAATATTTAGTTAACAGAGCCGCTAAGAAAAAACGCGTTTCCGTGCACATTATTAGTTCAGGGAATCTCGAGCCATATTCGGTACAGTGCGTTTCAATCTTATTGGCGGCTGTGAAGTTTTTATTTTATTTATTTAAGTTAGCCACTATGCGCGTGCTTGTGCCCCAGCACACGCCTCTCCCCCCCACTTACATCAAAATTGTGTTCTACGAATCATCTCGCGCGATGTTCCGAGCCGCCAATAAACTTGAAACGCAAAATAAATGACGTGTTTTCGATTATACAGTACGAGGCAAACATCTTGACACTTTCGATGGAGTGGGGATAAGTTCGCGCATGAGTAGTTGTGAGCGACCAATAGCGAGCGCCCCTCTCCCGCCGCCCGCGCCCCTCACCGCTACGCATACACAAAATACGTACTCAGCGCAATCCCTACTCGATTTCAAGATGTTTCCCTTATATTATACCGAGGCGCTTCTATTAAAATACAGACTATATTTTGTGACTAGGGTCAAAAGTACGCTCTAGGTTGATTCCATCAAACTTTTTATGTTACCTAGGACCACTTTGCAAATACTCGTACAATCGTAATTACATTTACATTAATATCACCATAAAGATTTCTTAAGGCTACAACTTAAAAATACGGGATTCCTTTTATTACCTACACATAAATTAAACAAATTAAAATCTTAGATAATATTTTATCTTATTTATAAGTTCAGTACAGATTCGGTAAAAGGCTAGTTAACACATTTTTGCACTAGGGTGCAAAATAATTTTGGTTTTGTTATTCCATTTGTTTTGACAGATTACTGACAATGATTTTATTGTGAACTAATGCCCCCCGCGATTTCGTCTGCGTGGAATGTTTCTTTGCTATCCCTCGGGCACAATTTTTTATCTGAATGAAAGGTACTCTATGTCCTTCTCTGTGTCCCTGACAACGTGTATTGTAAAATTTCATGATGATCGGTTCAGTAGTTCTTTCGCATTAATAATATTAGTAAGGAATAGCGACTTAGCGACCCGCCCTCGCTTTGCTTCGGTGTAGTGTGGAATTCCTCACAATTACAGTACTAGGCACGTATCTTGAAATATTTTCGACGGGCTGGGGATAAGTTCGCGCATGTGCTCTTGTGAGCGACCAATAGCGCGCGCCCCTCCCGCCGCCCGCGCCCCTCACCGCTACGCATACACAACATACGCGTTTCGCGCAATCCCCACCCGATTTCAAGTTATATGCCTCGTACTGTAATGTGCATGAAATGCTTATGGTAACTAACGTATTTTAAGTTAATAGGATTAATACTATCCATCTAAAATCGTTTGCCGCATTGTACGTGACTAGAGATGGTCACCTCGGAAAATTCCCATTAATATATACCCGGTATATACCTACCCGGGAATATTCCCAAAACGGATATTCACCCGGAAATATTCCCAACTAAGCTTAATCACGTAAAAATCCAGCCGCTTAGGCGTGAAGAGGTCACAAACAAACACACACACACAAATTTTCACATTTATAATATTAGTAGGATAACTTGTACAGCCAGCACACAAAGTTATACAAAACTGTCAAAAATCGCTAATTAAATTTGAACTGAATGTCTTCGCATTTAAGTTTAAAATTGATTACCCTGTTGTGGTAGCTTAGCGTGCATTTGACTGTACTAGAATATAAGCATGTTTTAATTAACTAAACAAGAAAAACAAAGTTTTTTCTGACCAAAGAGGAATTCCGTTTTCGTCAGGAAAAAAACAGCATATATTTTTTTCTGACGAAAAAGGAATCTGACGAAAGTGTCCTAGATCCTTTAAAAATCTTATTCTCTTCACCCCCTTCGCGGGTATACATTGACATAATCAAAAATTTATTTTATTCTATGATTAGCAAATGTAATGTCAATACCATACATCTTTACAAAATTCGTTAGCAATTTTAAAAACACATATTATGGCATGGCATTGTCTACAAACTACATATGTATGTATTATGCATCTATGACTTTTAACAACTTTCTGAGAAATTTAAACAATAAATTTATACATCAAGCCAGTAAAAAGATAAAATAATGTGTTTAATAAAAAATAATTTTATTTTAACAAATTAACATAAGATATTTTGAGCCTCAAGAAATCTATAAACAAAATTGCAAAGTAGACCTTATGATCTATTAGTTAAAGACTTAATTACATTTACTAAAGTGTTTCTTAAAAAACTTGAAACTTTCGTAGGGTTTTTCAATTTGACGTTTACAAATTCTGTTACGCCTGTAGCACACCTCCGCCCGCGGAACACCGCAGTAGGTTCCGCCATGAGTTCGACAAGCGAAACAAGCAAACAGCCAGGGGGTCAAGTTTGCTAATGTTTTCGTCAAAATCATAGTTCAATGGTGTTCTAATGGTAATGTTTTTTGAGACAGTTCTTGTTTCTTAAACCCAAAATCAAGACACAATATGTTTTCGTTTTGGGTTTAAGAAACACAATGTGTTTCAGTTTTGGGTTTAAGAAACAAGAACTGTGTCAAAAAGCATTACCATTCAAACACCATTAAACTATGATTTTGACGAAAACATTAGAAGACTTGACCCCCTGTTCTAATGCATAGATTTTTCAGGCGCGATTCCGCCTGATCGGCTCCGACCGTTGACACACGCGAAAGCAATGACGCGAAACCGCTACGTAGATGTGATCCTCATACATCGTCGTCGCTAGAAGACAACTCATAGCGGAACTATGGCGGAACTACCGCGGTGCCGCTGGTACGGTTTCACGAGGAAATGTTTATTACTAAGGGCTGATGTTTCAATGCCTATATAAACCTTTATCCGTTTGATAGCGTATTATATCGCCAAATTGAAAATCTTTGTCATTAATTTGTCTGTGATATATTTATAATGATTTTTATTATATTTAGTTAATATTTAAACTGAATATGTTAACTGAGGATTGAAAAATCAGCCCTAATATTTAAAGAAAGGGATTGAAAATTGCGGCGCTCCTGTTTGCCTGTAAGTATATTACATGACATGCCGCCATGGGATCGAAATAGGTTTTATATTTCAATTTTTAATACCTTTCTTTAACACCCGTATTTACAAACATTACTATGAGGTCGCACATCGTCCCAACTACCAATCACACGTAATACACAATTTCCACGCAGTGCGTTCGCATGAGCAAGGGTAGTTTGAGTATTGTTCTTGAATACGGGTGTAAAAAATTGTTAAGTACTTAAATTAAAAACAATTGTAGTTTTAGAACTCATTGGTTTATGAAAAAAGTTTAATAAGTATGAGTTTTCGGACTGAAAACACGTGCAATTGTATTAAAAGTAAAATTAAATGGTTTTATTATAGCGCTCATACGCACTGCCCGGCTTGCGGCTGTCCGTCCAGAGTACCGCAACCAAAAATATGTACGATAAAATAGTTTCTATTCGCACTGTGATACGGCTGCCGCCCAACCGCACCGGTCGCTCGCAGCGCTGCGGCCCGACTGACGGCTATCCGGACGGTCGCTGTACGCACTACGCGGATGCACTGCGGTTTGCTAGTTTGCGGTTGCTCGCCAGTGAATGCGCACACATACCTACGCTGAAACCGCAACGTTATCCTATCCGCACTTTCCGGTTGCGCTTGCGGGTAGCCGCTGCCCGGTTAACCGCAACTGCAACCGCATTTTGCGGCCAGCCGGACGGACAGCCGCATCGCGGCTAGCCGGGCAGTGCGTACGAGGGCTAATACATACATTACTGATTAATTTAATTATAGTAAATGTTGCTATACAATTTATATGAAATCTTTGCCTAATATAATGTACAAAACGTAAATTAGATTCTATGTTCATTAAAATAAAACACTATTACGATTAACACAAGAATTTTATGTTTTAAGAAGCAGTATCAACTGTTTTTTCTACACAACCCATGCATATAAAGAATGGGATTCAAAATGGCGGCTCACCGCGCTTTCCACTATGAGTGGGAGTGAGAGAGCGATAGGTGTGGCGTTTAGTGTGAGAGCGAGAAGTGAATATGAATGACGCCATTTTCAATCCCATTCTTTATCTGCGCAAAGAAAACACCAACAACCTCGCAGGAGTAGATTACTAACATCATAAATAAACAACAACATTTGTTCTAGGCACGACTTTCCGAACAAAAGACAAAAATAAACGACTTTTCATACAAATGGCCCAACAGCTGATCGAGTTTTGTTTAAATAGTAGTTTTTTTCTTTTTACACGACTGCCCAAAGCAAAAAAAGTGTATATGTGTTGTGTTCATGTATGTTTGTGGGTATGTGAGTTTCTTTATTCCACCATAACTTCTGAATGCCTGAACTGATTTGGATAAATGGGGTATGAATGTATGGATGCTGTAAGAATACTTACAGTATCCCGAATGACACTGGCTATATTTATTTTAGAAAAAAGCAATTCGGCGACTGTACGACGCCATTTAAAAATGTGAAAAAAAAATTTTCTTCTATTATTACAATATGGGCATCAAATGAAAGGCGTTGATGAGCACATTCCAAAACTATATAATATGTCACTAAAATGTGTGAAATAAAAATAAATAAATAAAAAAAATATTAAAAACACGACTGCCCTGCCACAAACGAACTTAAAAGTTAAACAACAAGTGTCATTGCAGTCGGGGGACCTCTTTGATCAAAAATTATTCCATTATAAGGTCCCCCGACTGCAATGACACTTGTTGTTTAACTTTTTAGTTCGTTTTTGGCAGGGCAGTCGTGTTTTTAATATTTTTTTTAATTTATTTATTTTTATTTCACACATTTTAGTGACATATTATCTAATTTGTAGGATATAAAAAAAATATTTTAAGATATTGTATGTCAACGTATTTTGTATATTAAGTAATTACAATGATGTCTCAAGTTTTACACAACTTAGTGATATAGAAATGGCTCTTTGCTATGTCACATACAGTGGTGGCCGGATAATTAGAAACAACAGTCGATTTTCATACAAACGAGGCATACTGCCCGGCATATATATTGGCAAGAGAATGAAAGAGACAAAAGATGCGCAGTAGCCATAAACTTAGTGTTTATGGCTACTGCGCATCTTTTGTCCCTTTCTTTCTCTTGCCAATATATATGCCGGCATCTGTAACTTTGAAGCCTGGTTCTCCGCCAGGGATTGACCTAGCTGTGACCTGATGATGGCCATCCAGGGAGTGAATGGAAGAGATCCAGATCGCTATACACACCCAACTGGTCTGATAAGCATTCTAAAGGCTGGTTTACATTATCTTAGTATTTAGTAGAGTGCTTAGTAGCGTGCGAGTAGATTCGAATGCGAGTGCTTTAGTAGTTTTGGTGCCTTTCCAGTGACCGTTTACACGCTTCCAGTAGAGTGTCATTTTCGCTATACCTAATACCTATTATTTAATTCAATTACACGTCACGCGTTCACCGGCAAATGCACTCTACTAAAGACGCTACTAAAATGTCGATTTACATGCTTCCAGTGCGAGTGCGAGTAAAATATCGCGCGTGGGGTGAGCGGGCGCGCAGAGGGTGCTGCTGGAAAGCGAGTAGAAAGGCTACTAGAACGTTACTCTCTTTAGTCATAAGACGACCGTTTACATGTTTCCACTAAAGCACTCTCCTAAAAGCACTCTACTAAAGACTAAGATAATGTAAACTAGCCTTAAGAGCTGCAAGGATCAGAGTTCTCAGTTTCAGGATTTCCATGCATTTTAATGCAATTTTCACGGTTTTTTTAAATATCCAAATAGCTCTTAGAATACTGATCAGATCAGTTGGGTGTGTATAGCTATTTGAATCTCCTCCATTCACTGCCTGGATGGCCATCATTAGGTCACAGCTAGGTCAATCCCTGAGAGAGAACCAAGGCTTCAAAGTTACCTCGTTTGTATGAAAATCAACTGGTGTTTCTAATTATCCGGCCACCACTGTATGACCGAATACACAAACGTAACTCAACTTTGAGAGGCTCTCAAACATCATTCATTCTGTCGCATTAATATATTATGTATGTTAGTCTGTAAGATATTTATTATATGGGCCTTATATTGTAAATGGTATTTCTGTTGCCTGAAATATATTATTATTATTATTAATGTCAAAGATGTGACAAAGCGTTTGAGTATTCGGCCATTATTCACTTATTTCACTCACACTGAAACCTGATATTCGGATTAATTAATTTATACTACATCTACAACATAAATTATATTTTATTCATAATTACAAATGGATCTAAAAAGACAAAATTGTATGAATGAAACATTTTTATACAAAAAACTTATTAATTTGTAGCCGAAATCTTTTGAAAATCCTAAAATGCTGACATTAAAGGAGACCCGGACTTTTTATTTTTTTTTAATCTGTGATTCAAAATCTGCTGTACTTTTTCACAAATGACAGATCTATGCCAAGTCGGAAAGGAAAAGAATTATGATTTATGAAGCCACGTTTTAACATTTCATAATGACTTTTCTGTTATTTGAAAATTGAATGTGGATAATGGAACGTTATTCAATGACTCATTTTTTCCGTAGTGTTTCCATATCAAGAAATATTCATAAATAACTTTTTTCTACATGCGCTAAAAATAAGACAGAATTGATCAATAATACTTATTGCTTTTATTTTCATATCAAATGTCAGTATCATCATTTAATAGTAGTAAAATACTTTTGATACCCAAAATTCCCATTTTGGGTATCAAAAATACTGAATAATACTAATACTAAGTGGGCGACAATGTTAAAAATTATTGGTCGCCTGTTCTGAATAACTCGTTAATTAATTAACGAGTTATTCAGAACAGGCGACCAAATTACTATTTGGGCGACAACCTTAGGGCACACAAAACATTTAAAATTTGGCATATATTTTATTTAAAAAGTGACTATTATCCTAATCGAGATGACAAAAATACCATGTTGGGCAGCTTAAATCAGTTGTATAGTTACCTACTTGGTATAATAGTTGCCCACTCAGTATTTTTGTCCCTCATTTAGAATTCTCACTGCTAACTTAAATTATTTGTCTCCCACATGTAGTCACCCGTTTTACGTATTTTTTGTTATCAACAGTTAGTCGCCCGTTTAGTTATTTTGTCGCCCAACATTGAAAAAGGGTCAAATTCAAACGTATACAAGTAAGCATTTTTCTATTGCAAGTACCGGTTCTCGTTTGGAGCCGAAATCTTTTGGTAATCATAAAATGCTGATATTACATTTCGGAACATCTCAATAATAGATAGCTTTACTAATAAATAAGTTATTAAGCCAATTTACGGTAATAATGTTTGGTTGCTTCTTGGGTTACAATTAAGAGTTAAACACTAGAATCATGGAACGTGCGTTTGTCTCGTTCTGGCACCTACGTTGGGTATAATTCTGTCCCTTTCTGTGTACGGCAGTTCTATGGTGGGAGATCTCATATTTAAAACAATAGACTGTTAACTCAAAGTTTATCACTAGAAACATGGAACGTACGTTTGTCTCGTTTTGGCATCCAGGCTGGGTATACAGCTGTCTCTTTCTATGAGTGTACAGCAGTTCGATGGGAGGACCGTGGTGAACTTGAAACGGATTCTATACAGGAATCGGATGCTTGCTCCGCTAACTCTGTTGTTATCTGAAAATTAATAGTACATTACTGCCGCGGTATACACGCTGAAATTTTAATCATTTGGTTCCCGCAGTGGAGTGGTTCCACTCATGATAACAAGCAACTTTTAATATGGAGCCAACTCTGATATCGCGAAAAAAAAAGTAGCATACAAAAACGCAATATCTACTCGATCGACCTTTAAGGCCTGGGCACACCGGCTGCGTCACGCGCGTGGTTACGCACGTAGTGACGCGCAGCAAAGATACGTGCGTGTTCGGTGTGACGTCCAATAGGGAATGCCATTAAGTACAACGTTACGAGCTGCAATGCGTAGGGTTACGCATCAGTCTACGCGTTACGCAAGCGGTGTGCCATGTCTCGTAAAGTTTCAGGCATTACAACGTCATGGTACGTCTACGTGCACGCTTACGCATACGCTTACGCATCCGGTGTGTGTCGCACTTTATGGAACAGCTGATTTTTTTGCGATATCAGAGTTGGCCTGGCCTCATAGTAAAAGTTGCTTATCAGTGGAACCACCTCACTGCGGGAACCAAATGATTAAAATTTCACGATGTATAATGAGTAGACCCCAGATTTTCGGTAGCACGAATAAAATGACGTTTAATAGTGCGTGGACAACTTGATTATCTATTTGTGTAATTTATCGATAAAAAAATTATAATTATGTAACGTGATATATAGACTTACTGTCGGAAATAGTAGAAATTACCTACCTACATTAGGAAAAGTGAAAATCGTGAAATGTATAAATAATAAAATTCATTGCAGTTTTTCTTGATGCAAAGATAGCAAAAGTCAAAATGAGTGAAGTAGAATGTCAATTTTTAGGGTTCCGTACCAAAATGGTAAAAAAGGAACCCTTATGGTGTGACTCAGTCTGTCTGTCTGTCTGTCACAGCTGGATATCTCGAGAACTACTAATGGTATCAACTTGAAATTTGGAATAGTTTTAGATGACATTTGCCCAACTATTTTGCAAATAAGAAAGAAATAATAAAATGATTTTTTTTTTACAACAGGGACAGAAAAGGGGTCTTAAAAATTTTAAGTGAGGTGATTAGGGCATGTGGGGTATCATATGAAAGAGCACTGTTTGCACATTTTAAAACAATTTTTTCTTTTTTCGTAGGCCGCATAGTTTTCGACTTATGATGAAAAATGTAAAAAAAAATACCGTTCCCCCCCCCTTATCTCCGAAGTTTGCAAAGAGAAAAATCTGAAATAATTCTATGTGATAGTAGTTTATGTAAAGATTACAGGAAAAATAAAACGATGTCTCAATATAACACACTTTTTTAGAAATTCAAAAAACAATCAATTTTTTTTTAGTTTCACTACCAGTCAACAGATGGCGCTGTCCTAAGCATGCTAACCTAAGGGCAAAAAGTAGTTCCACTATGGGTCAAGAGATGGCGCAACCTAACACTAAAATAATAAATTGGTGGCTGGTTCAAATATAATTACCTACTATTTGCCGTACGAATAAACGAAGAATAAGTTCATACTTTACTAAGTAATTATATATATTACTATATAGTAATATAACAATAACGAGGAGCTCGGTGGCGCAGTGGTTTAGCACCTGGACCAGCGATTGCGGATGTTAAGCAACGTTCGCAAGGTTCGGTCATGGGATGGGTGACCAAAAATTTATTATCTCGAGCTCCTCCGTGCTTCGGAAGGCACGTTAAGCCGTTGGTCCCGGCTGCATTTGCAGTCGTTAACACCCACCAATCCGCATTGGGCCCGCGTGGTGGGTTATGGCCCGTCCTCCTTATCCACCC